>CM073760.1:94734167-97134167 GCA_037127475.1 Arma custos | reverse complement strand
TAAATTTCCGAATTCCGTTTCTTCATGATTGCTTCTGGTATCATAGCATGACATATTTCTCTCATAGCTTGACATTGGAGATTGAAGATAGTATTCTTCTTTTGGAGGTATTGAGACATTTTTAAGGAAGTTTGTCCATTTAGGTTTTCTATTTGTTTGGCGACTTCTATTCTGGAGAAAATTAATTTGTTTAACATCCATATCATATGCTCTTATGCTATTTTCTTTTATATAATTCATGACAGGTTCAGAACTTTGTTCGATTTCAAAGTTTAGATCAAGTAAGGGAATCACATCATCACTACTATCATTAAGATTTTGATTTCCTGTGGATGTATCTCTATACGGGTGTTCTGGTGGCATGTGTCTATCGTACAGGTAATTAAATGATGGGCACTTTTTCATATGATACAGATCCTTTAACAATAGTTGTTTACCATTCGAATCAAAAATAGGTCCTCCACACGAATCGGATAGAGCCATTCCATTTTTATCAAGGAGCAGCATATATTCTCCATATTTGTTCTTTAACGGAAAGCCATTTTCATCTGTCAACCTGTTTCCTGACCGATCAAAAATAGGAATAGGTGATTGTGGTATACCTCCATCGCTTCTAAAGTTTGAAAATCTAGTTGCTGTATTATTGAAAAGCTCATGCATTAGTTCAGGCACTTCAGTGGGGAAAAATAAATTATATCTTAAGTCTGGCTTCTTCTGCTTAAGCGTTTGAAAATTTGGACTTTTAATATTTTTTGGATATGATTCATTTAGTACTTGCATATTTTCAATGTAATTAACAGGTTTTGTACAGTCAAATTGATTATATTCCTTACTATAATTACTATTCACTTCATTTTCAGACCTTTTTTCTATATTAAATGATCTTATATTAAATTTAATATCAGATCCGACTTTTGTGACTATAAATTTAAACTTCTGTGAAAGTAACATTGCTCCATTCTTCAGATAAATAGGACTGCCATTGGAACAACAGAGAGGAAAATTAAAACTGTCCATTTCTACTAGTAACTTTCCTTGATTGTCATGCAAAAAGAAACCATCCTCATTTGTTAAGGGCCAACCTAAATTGTTAAATAATGAAACTGGATTTCCACATCTGTCAGTAATTTTTAGCTGAATTTCACAAAAAGGCACTTTTGTTGGGTTGAAACCAGAATTGCTTACAGATATAAGATCACAATCAAAAACAGGTAATTGCTCTGTGATCACATCTGCATACTTATCAGTGTTCAGAAGGTAAGATCCTAAATTATTTTTTAAAACTCTTCCATTAAAATCTGTTATTGGGTAACCAGAGTTGTTGTATAAAATGACTGGCTGACCATAGTTATTCATTATTGTTGCCTCTGCCTGACCAATACTGTTGGCTTTAGTTTGCTCATAATTATTCAGTATATTTTCAGTTCGACTATTGTTGAAAGCCGCCTCTACCTGGAGACTGTTATTCATCATTGCTGATTGTCCAACTTTATCACTAACCGCTGTTGACATTTCTTCAATTTCAGTCATTTGTGTTTCATTTGAGATTGTATCTCCTATCTCTTTTTTAGAAGTTTCTACTAAATACATATTTACCTGAGTTTGTTTTTCTAATAAATATTTTGTATCAATTGTTCTTTGTTCTAAATTTTTTATTTCATTCAGATCTGATGGTGGTTTTAGCCTTTTTGAGGAACAACTTTTTAAATCAATATTTATTAATTCATGTCCATTATTTACTATCCTATTATCAACAGTTTTGTAATGAATACTGGAAAAATCAATTATTTTTTCCTTTTTATTAATGTGACTTGGTTCTTTAACATAATGCTCTAGTTGGTGGTTACTCCTATCTGAATTTTTAGGAAGTAATAAAATATACTTCCTATTTTCAGAAAATCCTTCATTTTCAGATGAAACCATGTTAACATTTTTGGGGTTTTCGTTCATTAAAAACTTATCGCTTAAAGTAGCTATATTCATATTATTATGAATACTATTTTTGCAATCTATTGATTGTGTGTTATTTTTATCATTATCTAAACCTTGATAACTTTCATCCCATGAACGATTGGGTATGATTACTCTTTGTTTATTTAATGATTCCCGTTCTTGAAACTGTATGTTTTTTTTATTGATTTGTCTTTTACTCTTCATCAGATCAAATTTTTTCCTTATCTTTTGAAAAGCATTACTGCCATAAATAATAGAATCAGTGGTGAAAATAGATTTACTTCCGTCACAGCTGTGTTTTACTTCAATTTTATTCTCTTTATTTATTGATGATCTTATAGCCATAGCAGGCATTATTGCTGACTTTACATATTTTTCTTTTCTTTCATTTTCAGCAAATCTTTCTGTTTGATGATCTATGAAATCTGAGTGAATTTTCGCTTTATCTAGTGCACTACCTCTTATAGCCATAGCAGACATTGTTGCTGACTTTACATATTTTTCTTTGCTTTCATTTTCAGTAAATCGTTCTGCATGACTTTCTATTAAATCTGAGTGTATTTTTGCTTTATCTAGTGCACTACCTTTTATAGAAATACCAGACATTGTTGCTGACTTTACTTTTTTTCCTTTGCTTTCATTTTCAGCAAATCTTTCTGCATGACTATCTACTAAATCTGAGTGAATTTTAACTTTATCTAATGCACTATCACTTTCCCCAGCTAAAGTTTTACTAGAGAGAAGCAATCTTGAAATTTTAGGATCTTTAAAACCTGCATCGAAAAAAGGATTTAATTTCACAAAATAAGGTTTGGATGCATTGATGGAATCATTTGAATCATTTGGATATGATTTATAGTACAATGGTAATTCAGGAGATTTAGATTTCTTATCAGATATAGACATAGAACTTTTAGCTTTCTGAATTGCTGTTTTACTTTGATATATTTTATTGCCATTTTCCATAATAGTGGCAAACATATCTTCACTAATACTTTTATTTGTAGTCCTTGGCAAAGTACTTTTACTGCCATTATAATATGTATTTACTTTTTCTTTTTCATTATCATGCAAATAATCATTATTTAAATGTTTACTTAGTATTCCAATTTCTTCTTTGTCGACTTTATTAACATTGTTCTTCGAATTTTCAAAATTTTGAGTAGTTACTGATGAAAACGATTTTAAAGGTTTCTTTTTATTTGATTCCATAGATATATGTAATGATTCATTATTGTTGGTGTTATTATTGATGATAAAATTTCCTTTTGATAATTTTATCTTTTTATTCATTATAGTTTCATTTATAATGGATTCATCGTCATCTTGTGTTTGCACTCCTATATTGCTTTTCTCACAGTTTTTTATGAACATTGACTTATTTTTTATTAATAAGCTATTGAAATCAGTAAATGGAAAAAAAGGTAATAATGCTTCATTGTTATCTTTCAACATATTTATAATTTGATGTTTACTCTTTTTGAGTCGATCTAATTCTACTTCTTTCATTTCAATGTTACTGAATGATAATATGCCATTTTCCAATGGTGTTTGTTGATAAAGAGGAGAAAAATTTGACTTATTTTTGTTTTGACTGTTTTTATAAATATCTTGATTACTTTGTTGCTGTTTTGGAATAGTAACCTTCTGCGGATTAGTCAATTCAACCATTTTTCGGTTAGCTAAAACATCAGCCACATGCATGGTATCAGTACTACTACTAACAGCTGGTAAATAATACTCTCTAGTACTACTTACACTGGAACAAGTTGAAATTGATGAATACATATTGTCTTCACTAATATCAAGGTAGGGTTGATCTTTTAAATTTTCAAACAAATTGTACACTGTAACTTGTTGCATCATCTTAGGAAGGATACCATTTATATTATTGTAGTATACTTTTTTTGCTTTATTCTCACCAGCCTGCTTTAAACTAAAATCTTTTCTCAAGTTTGAGTTTATGTTTTCTTTCATCTTAGATTGTTCAAGCTGTAAGGAGTCAGCACTGCATTGAAATAGCAAAGTATTTTTAGAATTCAATTTGTTGTTCATTAAACAAACATTTTCTTTGCTTTTATTTGTCAAATTTTCTGGTTTGAAACTTTTAGCATCGATTAATTTATTCTTTGCAACAGCAACTGGGTTTTGGAAAGGTTTGTAGCGTTCTTCTTTTTTTTCAAAAGAGCATTTTCTCTTCAAAATTTTGTTAAATCTATCCATCTCCAAAGCATAGCATGATGGCATAATGAGTAAATTATTAAGATTTGTCTGTTTGGACCTACGAGTTTGCTCTTGTGAATTAGAGATACGCTCTCCATTATTTCTCAACTTTCGCTGCTTAACTGCAATTCTTCTTTTTACAATTATGTATTTACAAGAATCAGGATTGCCTTGGATGAGTGTAGGATATTTTTCAGTTTGTAAATCAGCTATTCGAATCCTTTGATGAAATATTTTTTCAGTGCTAGGATTGTAATTTTTAGGTACTGGATGTTTTTGAATGTAGTTTATAAATTTGGAGTATTTTTTATAACATTTTCTTGAATTTCTGTTTTTACTTTTACTTACCTCCATTGTGTAACTGTATACAATATAATTTAGTGTTTACTATGTCCATTAATATTATTGTGTAGAAAAAATTTTTGATTAGCATATGTTTATTATTAATATTAATTTTATAAAAGTTGTAAAATGCTGTAATACTTGAGCATAAATGTTTTTATCTTAAATATTTATAGAACTTAACACTCATTTTTTCTTGGTTTAGTTGAATTTGTCACTCCAGTGAAGAAATATTTTTTAAAATTGTATTCACACTTTATCTATAGTTTGGGTATTCCTTGTCCCAGAAAACAAATAAGATATCTGCGATATATTTAAAAAGTTCGAAGTTTCCAACTAAATAAAATTATAAAGACTTGGACTGGTCATGCAGCAAGGATGGCAGATAATATGGCAAGATGGTGCAGTCGCAATAAAATTATTGAAAACCGTTAGGCCGCAAAAAATAAAAGGGTAGAAAACTGTTGTACGAATTCTCGTAGAAAAGCACTTTTTTAAGATTTCACACTAATTCAATTTAGGCTAGTTCTAAATGCTTTTCCAAAACATCCATAATCGTATTCTAGAAGCTATGAAACATATTCCAAATGAATTTCGTCTCTCTTCGCTTCAGTCCAGTGCAATGATCTATTTTTTTGTTTGGAAAAAACATTAAAGAGGTGAAACATTGTCCATTGAAGGCAAAAACTAATTTATAGATATAAGAGTAGTGATGTAGATGTATTATACAGAGTTTTAAAAAAATCTCTAACTTATAAAACGGTTGAAGGTAATTGTGTGTGATAAAAAAACGAATAACTTTTAAGTGATTCCTAAAGTTATATTAATAATGTTAATATTATATCTTCTTTATGCGTAGTGTCCGTTATTAACGTTGCCTATCATCATAGCGATTTTAATTATGTTTGCCACATTTCTAAATAATTGTACTGATGTCAGTCCATACCACTGGCGTAAGGTGGAACAAGAACATGTATTATTGTTCCACGTCTGTTCTCTATCTTACCCTGGACTATTAGTTGTAATAGTTGGTATTGGTTACGTCACATTAGATATTCCTCTTTTTAATTGTAAATGCTATTTCATTTTCTTTTCCTGTCCGCCGTAGTACATCCGCGTTGGTGACGTGTTCAGTATGATGTTTTAAAGAATGCTCCCCCATGTAGCAATCCTTTGGCATGCTGGTATTTTCTTTTTCATTTTGATGGGATTTCACTTGCTGACAGCTTGGGAGGCCCGTCAATCGGAGTGCGTCTGCTCTCCCTTGCTGGATCTCGGTTTCCTATGAGCCCGAAGAGGGAAAATGATGATAAGGTGGTTTTCCGTCGCCATTGTTATATCATTAAAGAAAATATGACAGTTTCAATGGAAACTAACCAGTAAACGTTAAAATTTATTCCAAGTAGCTCGTCACTTACTAAAACCAATCTGGTCATATTCATTACAAGTGTACGGAATCGCAAAACAAACTCACAGAAAAATAAGAAATTTCCAATAAAAAAACTCTAGACTTGTCACACATGCCTTGCAGTGTCTTGCTATGTCAATAACTAAACTCTGCATACTGACATAAAAATACCAACGGTTGTCGAACACTTACGAACATACTACAAACGCTTTCAAGAAAATCTACACGGACATCCAAACCCATTGATAGAACAAATGACCCTGTTTCTCATGCCTGAGAACATTAGGAGGAGACCAAAAAGAACGTGGATGAGGGATCTACAGGAAATTAAATCAGGCCATTAGAGAGGTGCCACTGTGTACTTCTTCATGCCTCTCATGTCATTTTGGTTTATACTGAGTGTTTTATTTTGCTGTAAGCCAATCTGCTGATTGCCAAAATTTTCGTTCTTGACAGATGTGAATACAAATATAAAGAGAGAAAAAAAGTAGCTTGGTGGGTGAAGGTTGCCTGACGCGCACACCTCAGGATGTTTTAATGAATATTGTTGGAATGGTGCCGATGGGTAGTTTCTTCACAAGCGTTTTTTTTTCATGTCATATTATCTATTATTTTATATCAGCAGCTTTACTTGTTGTAATATTATTATAGTTGTAAATATCAATAAATTATTATTTTTTTTTAATGAATACTTTTGCAGGTGTACATGTATCTGAAATATTTTATTATTATTTGATATAGTACATAAGACTACCAATAAAGCCATAAATAATTTTTTCATGGACAAGTAATTTTAAGTATCAATAAATGGATAGTAGTATCGACTATCGCTCATCCCTTGTCTTGAGGAATAACAAAACTTTGCGTTGCCGTGGAGAGAGTTCTCCCGCATTCTGAAGACAAGTCTGAAAGACTAATTAAGGAGGGCAAAGAGGGCTTAATTGTTTAGAAGACACATAATCAAAAATATCGATTTCCCATTTTGATATCACAAAGTAAATATCGATATAGATACTCCAAACATAATGTAACCTCTTTATACATTTTGACTTAACCTTATGTTCCCCCTTGGTAATGTCATTGATGAAAACTTTGAAGTAACTTTTTAAAAGAAATTTATATAATATATATGTTCAACTGTGAAATCGTATTTTGAACTATACGATGAACAATAAAGGTGTAGTGAATAATGATATAAAATAAATATTTCTTTTAATAATGAATTTATTAACATATTTTTTTCATTTTAGAAATAGAGGAATTCTTCACTACAATTATGCAGCAAGATAGTGATGTCTCTGCCGGTATTGCTGCAATATGTACATTGTTGAAGTTTCTCGAACATGACAAATGTATTTATTTTGGAATAATATTTTGTCTCCCCTCTCACAATGCAGGTATATAACATACTGATTTTGGTGTCTGTTTTAGCTGAGACTATACAAGAACTTGTATCAAAACTCAAGACTGCTGTTGAAGTCATGAGAAGAACCGACTGCTCTGTTACATCTGTCGTGTCTGGTTCTGAACTGTTTTTGCGATTTATCACTTTAGCAACGCTTGATTTATCTGTTAGTGTTTAGCTGTATTATTTCAATTTAATCTATGTATTTTCATTCTAAGTTGTAATTTTTTTATTTAATTTAGACATTTTCAGACTGTAAAAAAATTATGTTGAACCGAGGTGAAATATTTTTAAAAAAGTTACAAGAAGCACGTGGGAAAGTAGGTAAATTGGCTTCTTCATTCATAGTTGATGGATCAGTAAGTAGATATTTTGTACTTGGATTTCTATGACTTTTTATTTATTCTATCAAGCCTTATTTTATTTTAGAGAGTTTTAACTCATTCAAAGTCAAGAGTTGTTCTGAAGGCATTTAAAGAAGCGGCTTCTGCAAATAAAAGGTTCGAAGTATTTGTAACAAAGTCATCACCAGATAGCAGTGGGTAATATTTTAGTTGTTTATTGCATGGTATAATTTACTTATTATAAGTTCTTAATCTTTCATTTTTTATGGTTTTCTCTATATTAACAGGGAAGAAATGGCCCAAAATGTTCGGGATCTAGGTATAAGATGTACAGTCATTCTTGACTCGGCCGTTGGTTATGTTATGGAACAAGTTGATATGGTCATGATTGGAGCAGAAGGGGTTGTAGAAAGTGGTGGCATCATAAACAAAGTATTAATAAAATCAGGTTTTAGTAATATGTTTATATTAAAATCATTTTAATTTAAGGATGGCTACTAAAAATCAGGCTTGTTAACCTATTTTTCTAGCAGTTATTACTGAAAGTTCTTCATTACCCTTTCTTTCTCCCTAACAGTTGTTATGTAATTTCTGCTACTATATCCTTGTCAAAACTTTAATGGTTACTTACTGATTTATCAGCTGACCGACATAGCTGCTACAGTTACTGGTCTTCATTATCAAACACTGATAATGGTTTGAATGTTTTCTTATTTTATTTTTTTTTTACGATCTAGCCACTGTGGACTACGTCTGTTTCAACTCTTGGTTTCGTTCTTTCCATATCTCTTTCATTCTCTCCGCGTGTTTTTAATTTCTCTCCTGCGTCCAAATTGCACCCTTTTTTGGAGGGCTTTCTTGAAAACTCACAGCATTCTGAAGTTCCAGCCTAAGTGAAGAATGTCCTTCAATACTTTTCAGAGAGACTTCAAACTCTTCAAATTCTTTCTGTCTCCTTAATCCACGTGCTGGACATTTTCATCTCTTTAAGATATGTGAATACCCTTTTTGTCATTCTGCTTAGGCCCATTGTTATAGGTGCCTATAGAAATGAATTCTTTGTTTTCTCATTGCATCTGTAATTTTCTTTATATGCATGTAGCGTTCTTTGTTGTAGTATAATCTATATTGGTCTCCTTTTAATCAATCCCAACATTATTCTCGACGTTTTTTCTTTTTACTTTTTTGCGAGCCAGCCAACAAAGGACAACGCAGATATCATGGTTTTAGCTCTTTCTTTCTTCTCCTCCATTAATCCTTCATTTTTCTCTTCTCTGTTTATCTGATTGAATATTTGCTTATTCAACCTTGTAGGATCCATTTTGAGCATGTGCCCGTAGAAACGATGACTGGATAAACATTTTTTTTTTTAAAACAACAGAAAATTGGCATATACTTGTATTATTCTAGTTCTGATATAAAAACTCAAGTTCTTTTCATATTTTAGGTTGGAAGCTATACCATAGCACTATGTGCTAGAGAAATGAAAAAACCTTTCTATGTGTTGACTGAAAGCTTCAAGTTTTCGCGACTCTTTCCTCTCAATCAAAGAGATTTGCCTGATGAGTTTAAGGTAAATTTATTCAGTTGTTTTTTTATAATTAAGGGTGATGATTTTTATTTTTATGGTATCTCATAATATATAGTAAGTTCCATAGCAAAAATTTGTTATAGAGAATCCATAAATCAATAAAATAGTACATACTTTTGTTTGTACTTACATGAGGTTGTCTCTATTCTTTATTATTATGAATTCGTTGTACAGAAAAAACATTGTTTAAAAATAGATATTACTTAATCATTTTATATATCGTCGCTGTCAAAACAATACCACCTGAGTAAACTTTGAGTGAGTTTACAGGAGAGAAAAAAACCTGTGCCATTTATTATATTATCTTATGTATATCGGTTATGTTTCAATTGCTATACAGCACTGCTTAGCGTTTAACCTTGAAAATTTTTTTAATGTTGTGTAATTCAACTTGTAGAATGTGCCACTGTAACTAACTCATTTTCACCTAAAGTTGTAGATAGGTGGTATTGTTTTGACAGTGACGATATGATTATTTTTATAAAATAGTAAAATAATAATTATTTAATTATTTATGATTAAAGGAAGTACAGTTAATATGTACATCCTTTGACAAGTACAACTTATAACCTTAATTCAAACTTGGAATTTATGACCACTCCCATATTTTATAATCAAGAGCAGTGACCAATCCATGATAGAAGTTTTTTTTAATGGCATTGGATACTTCCATACAGCCAGATATAAGTTGTCTCTTGACGAAGTTTTTTTGATTATAGTGGTTATCGTTAATTTATAAAAGATTTGTTGTTTCTGAATATTACTATTATTTATAATGATAAATGTTTAAAAATCTACTATGTAGCATTGAATATCTTGACTAATTTTTAAATGAGTTTGTGAAATGAACCGTTAACATAGATTGATGTGGACTATTTACTTTCATTTTTTTTATAGTTCATTGAGAGTTGATCCATTTATATTTAAGTATCATTTTCAGTACCGAAGCAGCACCCTCGACAAGGATTTGAGGGACGAACATCCTATGGTAGACTATACACCTCCAGCTTACATTAGCTTACTTTTTACTGATATTGGAATTCTAACTCCATCAGCTGTCAGTGATGAACTGATAAAGCTATATTTGTAACATACTCATTTAAGTATTTTTTAAAATAAACTTTTTAAACATGATTTTTTTTTTTTTTTTTTTATTGACTGACCTATTTGTAGGTGAAACTTCTCAATTTGACATTTATAATTATTTTTTCATAAATATTTGATATAAAGCCAATTTCATCGAACAGGAATTTTTATGAAAATATCATTAAAAACTGATTATGTTATGACTTAACTAGAAAAAGTGTTTGCATATTAATTTATTGCACAAGTTACAAAATCTTAAACATTCTTTATTTTAACTTCATATATGTATCAAATTAGTTTGAAAAATTGTTTCCATTTTTTTTTGCTATTTGTCAGTACTAACTTTGGTTTAACCGTTTGTTAGACAATATATCTGAAATTGCTTATTTAAAGCTGGTTCTTAATTTCCCTAGCTTTATTTCTCCATAAATAAAGCTATCATTTAAATTCAAAAAACTTGATTCATAATTAATTGTGTTGCAGTAAGTTTCTTTTCTCCTGTACACATTTACTTTTCCATTGTTTTAAATTAATTTTAAAAGCTAAGTTATTAAAGTCAGATATTCCTTTTAAATTTCCATTCTAACTACTTTAAATTGAAAAAAGAAGTAAAAAGGATTTTTTTTACCTTTTTATTCTTCACTGACATGCTATTTTTTTTCTCTATATATTTTCATCCACACCTGTCAAATACAAGTAATTGACAATCAGCAGATTGGCTGACTGGAAAATAATATAGAATGATATGGAAGGCATGACGAAGAACAGTACCCAGTGGTACCTCTCCATTGGCTTGCTTTAATTTCCAACTGTAATAGATCCCTCATCCATGTCCTTTTTAGTCTCCTAGTGTTCTCAGGCATGAGAGTCCTGCCCATTTTTTGTATCAATGGGTTTGGGTATCCATTAGAGTTTTCTTGAAAGCATTTGTAGTATGTTCCTATGTGTTTGTCACCATTTGTATTTTTAAGTCTGTTTGCAGAGGTTTGATATTGATGTACTATGGTGCATTAGTGATAAGTCTAAGTACTTTTGTATGAAAAGTTTGCAGTGAGTCTGTTTAGTGATGCCGTAAATTTGTAAAGCATGTCCAAATTGGTTTTAGTAAGTGTACATATTTAATTTCTGTCTTAAATCTAATTTGGAGTTGTTCCTAAATAGCGTGTACATTCATTTTAGTTTGTGATTTAGTGATTGGTGTTTCATCTTAACATGAGGACCCCATGTCATTCTCCTATCAAATGTTAGTTCAAGGTATTGTACTTTGTCTCTCTGTGGTATGGGTGCGTTATTAAGGGAAATGGGAGGGCATGTTTCGCGTCTAAGAGTAAAAGTGATCTGTTGTGATTTTTCGTGGTTCAGTCTGATTTTCCACAGTCGGCACCACTCATTCACCTTTTTTAAGTTGCTTTGTGTGGCCTGTAACAAGCTAATTGTTTCTTGAAATTATTTTGAAATTTTGTTCATAATGTTGGTTTTTGTAAAGCTCAGTGATAAAGTTATCCAAGTATATAAATAATGTAAGATATATAAAGGTAGGCACTATTCTGGGGTATATATAAAAAATAATTATATTTAATAATTTATATCATTTGTCATTGGGTGTGCATGGAGAATAATAAATATGATTATTGAGAGTTTGAAACTAATGGAGATATAGAAATAAGATGTAAATTCTTATTTTAAGCAATCAGAACACCATTTAATATTATTTGCTATAATGGTTATTCGGTCTCCAACTACCTTGATTCATCTTCCAAAGAACAGTAGGCATGAATAGTAGGCATATGAGTATAGTAAGTTATATAGTAGGCATGAAATGTAGGCATATAATGAACTTGTATAGAAGTGAGATTAAAATAATTAATTGAATATAACTTATGATGGTGATCATGCAGAAATGTTTAAAGAAACACCAGAACATAACACTTGATATTTCAATTTAAAAGGAAAATGATTACAAAAAAGACTACAAAGATAATCATTTATTTTTTATTGCGTGTTATTTAAAGTTTTATGATATTACAGAAATAAATAAATACTCGATACACAAATTTCATGGTAGATTATAAATTGTAATTGCTAACAAAACTAATCATTATTGGGATGAAGATCCACCAGAAATTTCTTTATACTAAATGAAATTAGAACAATGGTATTTAAGCCAGCTTACTAACTTAATATTTTAGTTTAATTATGGCTTTTAAACACCTAAGTGATTAAAAATTACAATCAGTCTTATTAATCTTACGATATAATTAATACAAATGATTTACAAAACCTAAGATTCCATAGTCCTCTATTTCTTCTTAAAAGAAAACCTTTTAACATTATTCCAAAGAGTAGCAAAAGAGCTTTAGGACAATTTGTGTGATGTTCATGAAAAGTATTTCATGCTACATTTTTTAATAGTTTTATAAATCTATAATTACATTAGAAAAAATATATTTCAAGATAATTCTGTACAATGGCACTATACACTGTTGTAGTTACGATGGGTTTAATCATTTCACATTTAATGTTGTTTATTTATTATAAAATAGTATGATAAATTAATTGTTTTAAACTTAATATTTTATTCTTTATATTTTAAAAACTGATGAGCAAGCTATGATTTCGAAATAATTCTGTGTTTGCAATGCAGGCATAGTTATTGACTTAAAGGAATTGGTTTTATTTCATCAGATAAATTTTTTCCCCTTTTTACAAAATATAGTTTTCTGTATCAGTTATACATAGATATCCATTGAGGATGTTCAAAGAATATGATCCTAATAAAATTTAAATTGTACTGTTAATTATATTAACTTTGATTAGAGATGATTAAGAGCTTCTTTTATCCAAACTATATATTTATTTTATGCATCTACTTAAAACAGCTAGGACTGTGATAAAAAAAATATATGTTTCACTCAACTACTTCAACTTTAACACTTCCATAAAAATTAAAAACAATACTTTTTGTTGGGGGTAAGTAAAAATATATGTATTATTTTTTTTAGAATAAATGCTTAAAGTTTTGTAATACCCGTGCAAGCTTTGCATCCTATAGAGAATGCTTATTATGTATTACTTCAATAAAACTTTACCTACTCTAATTTATTTTTTTGAATAAATTTTAAACTTTTTTATGTATAATTTCAAGTATTTTTTAAAATTTTGAATTAGATCAAAAGTACGCGGTTATATAAACAACATTTACATAAATGAAATACCAACTTTCTAATATCAACAGCTCCAATAGGTAGTGTTCTTTTTAATTGTTAATCACAATTTTAACATAAAAAAATTCGACATTGAGATATATTGTTTTTTTTTCATTTATCTAAAATATTCGACTTAATATTAATAAACGTTTTTATAATTCTATTATTAAATGGTCAATAATCCGCTTATATCAAAGGATAAATTAGTTTGAAAGATACATGTTTAAAAAAAACTAGATCAAAATTAATCACAGCACCCTTGTGCTTTGGAAGTGAATGAATCACCCGAAGGGGAAACATAAAATTGTGAGTTTTTGCTATCTGTACGTTAAATTCAAATTATCTACAATAGCGTGTATTTGGTCGAAATGTGGTCTGTTATCTGGTTCATATTCCCAACACCTAAGCATTAGTCGGTACATTTCTTCAGGAGTACCTTCTGGAGCTGGCATTCTGTAACCTGAAAAAATAATGCAATTTAAAGCAGACATATGCCTTTTTCAGCCTAAACATTGAATCAATTATCAAAAAAAAATCCCACCGGAAAGATATTGTTATAAGGAGTTAACAGGTGCCTATTATTAGTATTCCAGTCTTTCTTAGGATTTTCCTTACCAGTATCTATTTTCTCTCTTGCTTTAGTATTACTTAGACCAGGATATGGTGTTCCACCTTTAGAAAATATCTCCCAACAAAGAACTCCATAACTCCAGACATCACATAAGGAAGTATACTTTCCTGTAAAATAAACCAGAAATAATTGCAATTATTCGACTACCAAGAATAATATTCATGTTTAATAGTTTTAAATAATGTCTTAGTAAGAAATCACAAATCAATATTTCTTAATCTACTGCATAAGAGCTATTATTTTTGAAAGAGGTGTAAATCCACTTTTACATATTAAAATATTAATATTAAATATCCATTTGAATTACTTTAAAAATATGGGCTAAGGAGCAAATTTTTTTAGCACTTGGCAAAGAGATATGTTTTAAACCCCGAACACCTTGTAATTTCACTATGAAGTAATTATCATTAAACTCATTTAAAAGAATTAACAATTTTTGTAGATCCCAATGGACTTGAACCACTTTTAAAAAAAGAGCTCATGTATCTTAAAAAAAGAAATAAATAAATTACCAAAGTTTAAAGCTTCTGGAGCTGTCCATTTAATAGGGATTTGTTTCATACCATCTGAAACAATGTATTCTTCCTCTTCCCTGGACATGCCGAAGTCAGAAATTTTCACTACATTACTGTCACCTAAATAGTAAAAAATATTTTTTTTAATCCTCTATTTAAATTTAAATTTAATTTTAAAAATACAATATTAAAGTTTATAGAAATCCTTACAATTTTTTTTTAAATAGAATTTTTTTTCAATGTTTCACCTCAATACATTATTTTTTATATATTATTTTATTATTAATTAATTAATAAATAAATATTTTAATGAAATTTAAAGTAGCCAGTAAATTTCATCGAATGTTGAATCTATATTGATTAAATGGTGATAATTTTTGTAATGTAAATAATTAAAATTAACACAGAGACCATAACCATTTAGAGACGGAAGAAAGAAGTGAGCAGAATTGAGTACTGGGCAAATAACAAGAAGGAAAAAGATAGTTGAAATAACGTAGGCCTTACTTGGACTTAGTAGGTCAATACGAAAAAAAAAAAAATACCATAAAGAAAGTATTATATTTACTAGGATAAAACTACAATAATGTCAACAAATAAACAACTATGGCTTTGTTGAGTCTAATTCGAATGTTAAATTTATATTATTGAATCGCTTAGGTATTTTATGAATTTTTTTGGATTTAATTATGTCCTATCAAATGTCTACTGCCCTAAATATTAATAACTTTATATATATATATATATATATTGTAACACATATTTACGTATGCAGCTTTTGAAGATAGCTTATTTTCAGAAACAGGCAATATAAATATACTTCAAACTGATATATTATATTATTATAATAATTGTGAAGTATGTACTATTGTATAATGCATGTATTTATTTATACAATGAAGTCAATTTACTAGAAGGTAACTTACCAACAAGACAATTTCTAGCAGCTAGATCCCTATGGATGCAGTTCTTGCTTTCCAGATATCTCATACCAGCTGCCGCATCTCTGCACATCGTAATTAATTGTTTTGTACTTAAACTAGCCGCGTTATTCCTTAGGTATGTAAGAAGAGATCCACCTGAACAGAAACAAAGCAATGGGGTAACTCTTTACAGGCTTGTATCTGAATCTGAAAGGTAACTCATTATATATCTGAGTCATTTAAAAGTAAATTTAATCAAGTTTTGTTCAAATAATAAAAAATGAATTACCAACAACTAACTCCATCACAATCATGATTGGTTGCTTTTGAACGCAGATTCCAATAAGTTTTACTACATTGGGATGGTCATACTGCTTTAATATTCGACCTTCTTGCAAGAATTTTCTCTTATGCTCTTCAGCAACTGTAACTCTACACGTTTTTACGGCAACTTCTTGGTCTGTCACTCGTAAACGGCCTTTGTAAACATCTCCAAAATTTCCCTAAGGTAAAAAAATCCAACTTAAAACACATTAAAACGCACCATGGATGGTGAAAAATTGTTTTAAATTCATCATCATAAAACTCAGATAAAGAATTGATTTATTAATTAAACACATACAAACATACTAAAATGATTTCAAGAAAAACTACACGGACACCCAAACCCATTGATAGAAAAAGTGGCTATGACTTATGCTTGAGAACACTAGGAAGAGACTAAAAAGAATGTGGATGGGAGATATATTATCATAAAAAATGAAATCAAGCCACGGGAGAGGTACCGCTGTTTACTTCTTCATGCCTCTCATGTCATGTTTTATTTTACTGACAGCCAGTCTTCTGTCAATTGTTTGTACTTGACAGGTGTGGATATAAACATAAAAAGAAAAATTAAATTAAGTAAAACATAAATCAAAGTTAAACTGCAAAGCAACCAATATAAAGAGAAAAATTATTTTGAAAGTTAATATTAGTAGTATGTTCATATAAATCTGCAGCCCCGGTGAATAAGTTAAGTCCAGAATAGAAAACAAGGTTGAATATTCACACATTAAGGTTAACCAAGCCAACCAAATATTACCCAAATAATTAATTAATTTTCTCATGGAAGATAGAGTGAAATCATGATAAAAAACCAATAAGGAATTGCTTGTATATTGTAAACCACTGATAAAATATTCAAAGAAAATCAGGAGGCAAAAATGCACACAATATATAGATATATCAAGATTTATATTACCCTTCAATGAATGGTATTATATTGAGGTGTGTAGATTGAACAATTCCGTTGGAAACCTTAAGGCTTAATTCTCTGGATAAATTTTTGTAATCTTAAAGCAGGAAGCAGTCTTGTCTTGTACTTTTATTATTATTTATTGAATTATGAAAACATTCAATACTCTTTGTGTGTTATTATAACCTCATTAGAAGCAAAATTATATTTTTGGGCTACATAGACTAAGACAAAACAGAAATAAGTTGGTATACTCAGTCAGAACACAGAGCACTAGTTACTTATATCTAGATCTCGATTTCGAAACCGGCAGTGGCCGAAAATTATTTATTCGATTTACAGCTATATATCGATCAACCCTGTTGGATCTAGACTCGCCTAGCCTCTATAAAGAATGCTAAACAGACATTCCTAAAGATCCAGGGATGCAAGAGTAGTTGGAATGAAACACCATAAATATATTGAAGATAAATAAATATTGATAGAAGACAAACTCATTTAACATTCGCTAAATCCATACCTTGAGGATAAAAATTTGTGTAACAATGAAATTAACTTTTTGTTCAAACAGACTGAATTTATTAGTTATATCTGCCACCTTTTTTTATTGAAAATAGTTTTTCTTAAATATATGTTGGTTCTGTTTTTCTTCTGTGATTTTAGTTAGTAAATTAAATTGTAATTGTATAATTGGTTATCAAGTATAATCTGCAATTGGAAGACTAACTCTCTTAGGCCTCTAGATTAGAAATAACAGTTTTGAAGTTCAAATACCAATAATTAAAATTTTTAAGACCACTCCCAAGTATTTTCTTGAGCTATAATAGCAAAAATTAGGTTTTGCTCAAGAAATAAACTGCCAATTATATTTGAAAAAATTTCACAACAGAGAAACCTGTACGTTATTTTGTAATATGATTAAAATCAGAGAGTAAAAATAGGATCCAATCATAAGATAATTATAGTAACATACAACTAATATTCACCTAAAAACAAAAATAACTAAATTTTTAGGATATATATGAAAAACATTTTTTTCAGTTAATTCTGAAACCAATATTCAGACACAATGTTCTTCATCACTGTCGTATATCACATCCAAATTATACTTCCTACTATTTGAAGAAATACAACACTCATTATTCTGATCATAGATAACATCAATAATCGTCTCGGAAGGGCTAAACCCTTGCCAATAGTTCATACACAGCTTAATAGAATGCCTGATCGGTTTGTCGAGTTTAGAATGGCAGTCAAGGAAGCACCATTCCTTCCCTTCAGGCTGCAATATCCTTTCATCGAGCAATGGCTTCCTTTTTCCTCTGAACGAATGTAAAATAAATGGCAGATTTTCAGAAGGCTGATTTGGAATGTTTATCAAAATTACCATGCCTGTCATATCTTGGTTGTATGTAACACATTTGTGATAATGCTCATTGAACGTTCTACCTTTATCATGTTGAATGATGTCGCTACTACGGAAAATGGGTGAATATGGAGTACCTTGAATATTTTGATACTTATCACAGAGGTTTTGAATAAGTTGATAATTAATATTATCAGCTACTTCGAGGCAAAGCTCAAGGTCAGCAATATCATTAGTAATAGACTGCAAAAATGAAATGTTTTCATACTGGACACATTCCCTTAGGAATTTTATAATTGCTAACTTCTTATCTAAAACTGACAAGTTTTTCTTGTACAGATCAGGTACTTGAAATGATGGGTTTAAGTTATAAAATCCGAAGAAAGAAGAAATGTTATATAAGCATTTGTTGCCGATTTCATGAGAAAGACATAACTGGAAATTTATCGAAGGACAAGATAAAAGCGTATCAAGCGCTTTGACTTCGATATCAGCGCATCCGGTAAAATCAGCTAACATTGCTTCTAAATTGTTCTCAAACTTTGTGGTAAAATCATGATATTTGTACAGCAGTCTCCTCACATTATGTGTTAAGAGCCTGAGTTTTCTTCGCCGTAATTCTAGTTTCAAACATGAATGTAAGAGATTGCTAAATTCTTCAATCACTGGAAACAGATAGGGGCATAGTAATATCCAAGCATTCTCGTTAGTAGAATATCTCCATACCATACTGAAAAGTAAATTGATCTCCGTCAACAAATATCTCAGAAAAATAATAGTATGCATGATAGAATATCTTAAACCATCATCAGCCATTGGTGATTGTCTCAATTTGTATTGCAGGGTAGGGATCCCATCAGCTACCTCATAAAGCATTTTCACCATGCGGTTCTTAATAATTTCACAACAAGCTCTCTGGAAATTTTCAGAGATATCATACACTTTTAATGCTTCTTCAACTATTCCATATTTCAGCACATACACCCATACATCACAAGGCAATTGGTCAATGTTAACCATAGTCCAGTCATTAGTCTCTCGACTTAAAATTTAGTATTTTTTTTAACTTGAAATAAAGAATAATTACAAAGTTTTAGTTTTTGATTATTTATTGGTTGCCATGGATTGTATCTATGGAGTTACAGGAAATAAATTGATAATTGATTAATAATATTAACAGATGGATCAAGTTTTTAAAATAGCCTTTATAAACTTTAAAATATAATATAATATATAAATAAATTTTAATTACAGGAAAATAGTTATATTTGATTGAATTAAATCAGTAAATGTGTAAAATTAAGTTACAAAATAGGAATATGTTGATTTTGATTAATAGTTTTTTTTTATTATTATAAGTATCTACTAGGTACCAAGTCTATTAAAATATATTGCTGTAAAAACATATAAAAATTTTGGTGTAAAAATTTTACCTGTAAAACAGGTATGGGCAACCTTTGACATGAGGTGGACCAAACTTTAGTGTGCAAGTATGTTTGCAGGCCGTGTTTAAAAGCAGTGCATTTTAAAGTAGTGTTCATAATTTTTATCGATAGTTATCAGACATGAAATAAAACGACAATTTATTAAAATAACAAAATGAAATGAAAAAAATAAGTACAACATTATAATTAAATCGTTAAATTTGAAATTGTTACAAACTACGAAAGTTAAATAATGACACCGAAATCAATGAGACACTTGAGCTTGAATTTGGGAAACTAATGCATCGATGTTTGGATTAATTCCATGGATACAAAGACGTAAAGAATTTTCCAGTCAGCCTTGTATGATGTTTTGATTTATTAACTTGCTTCAATGAAAAGAACTGTTCGCATTTATAAGTACTGCCAAAGGCACAAATCAATCTTTTTGCGAACTTTCTAAGCTGCGGAAAACGGTCTTCTTCGAGGTAATTTTTGTAGGAATCGCACAACTCCACGTCTTCAAATTCATATATTTAGGAGTGAGTTTTCTTGAATCTGGATCAACTCCATTTGCAAGTATATTGGAGCATTTTGTATATTACTTTTTGTTGGAGTAGCAAATAAATTGAAACAGTCTTCCGTGTTTTTGAAATCGCTAAATCTGTTCAAAAATTGCTCTAAAAGTAACTTGAGTTCTTCACCATATTGAGCATAAGCAATATTTTCATACGCAGAGGGCGTGGTGAAATGGTAACTGTTACCTGGCAGCATATGTGCCTCCAACAAGTGGATTTTGTTCTGAAACACTTTCAAATGGCTGTACAAATCATTTATTAACTGTTCTTGTTTTTGAAGTTTCAAATATAAATCATTCATTTGGCCTGTAGGGTCGACCAGAAATGCTAAGTAACATATCCCTTTTCTCTCAAGTTAAGGTAACTCAATTCAGATAGTGGTTTATCTTTTATTTGCATCAAGTCTGCAATTTCATTTGTAAGCTCGTAAAACCGTTTCAGCATTTTACCTATCCTTGGCCATATGACTTCACAATAACATGTTACATTGTCATATTTGGCTGATAGTTCATCCAAAAATGCCTTGAACTGACGATGATTAAGCCCTCAGGATCGAATAAAATTGATGGTTTTTACTACCACATTCATAAAATTCTGGAGTCGAATGGACTTAGAACACAAGATCTGTTGAAGGATAATGCAATGAAGGACTATCAAACCATCTTTTTGTACATTTAATTCAGTTGCTTTATCATTCCCAATTCCGATGAAACCTTTATGTAAGCCAACCATAGAAGGTGAACCATCTATGCATATTCCAACTAATTTTGAACATGGCAAGCCAAAACTTGTGAACTTTTGAACTACATTAAAAATGTCCTCTCCTGCAGTGGTTCCTTTTAGCGGCTGTAAAGCAAGCAATTCCTCAGTAATAGTGAACTCTTTATCAACACCTCGAATAACTAGCCAGTTGAGCTCTCGTCTAATGCTATGGAAAATTATTCAAAGCCAGCCATACGGTCAATCAATGTTGTTTTTATATCATTAGCCATCATTTCTATACGTCGGACAACGGTTCGTCTTGACAAACTAATTTTTTCAAATGCATTTTTGTTTTCAGAACACAAAACACTGCAATCTTCTAGCATACACTCCTTGATAAACTCTCCTTCGGCAAATGGTTTTGATGACTTTGCCAATTTTGAACTAACTATAAAACTAGCTTTCACAACAATATCAAGTCGTGTTCTTTGTTTAAGAAACATTTTCTGCTGTTTTTCTAAATTTGCAGTAAGCTTCTGGATTTTGTCTTTTCTTATTTGTCCTGTTAGTGAGAGCAGCATAGGATGCTTGCTGAAATGGATCCATTACACAGCAAACAAATAGGCTTACCGTTGTGCAAGACAAAAAAGAATTCTTCAGTACATTTTTCTTGAAACTGGTGACCCTCTGCATCTACTTTTTGTTTCTTTCCACCAGACATCATTTTCGTTTACTTTTCGTTCGATAAACTTAATAACAAAATATAATTAGTAAGCACTCAAGATGCACACAAAGTCACAAAGCAAATTGACGGCACTAGCAGTTCGCTAGGATATCGCTTGTCGAAGTTATCACCTTGCTAGCTCAAATAGAACTGAACTAAAGTTCGGGCCAACCACCAGCTTATATAGGCAAAATGAAGGAATGATCTAGAATAGTCTAGTGTAGAACAATACAATTGCGAAGCAATAATCTTTTGTTGCGCCGCCAGTGAGGCGGAAAACATCAAAGTTTTTGATGTTTGCTACCACACTCTTTGATGATCGCCACCACTCGGCTTGCTTGCTCACTTGATTTCATGAGTATGAATAAGTAGTGCAATATTTTTTTTTAATTGGGTTTTTCAACATGTCTCGCGGGCCGGATCTAATCTTACATTGGGCCGGTTGTTGCCCAGATATGCTGTAAGACATTAGTCCAAACAAATAACATAATGGGGAGAGATATTAATCTGAAAATTAAGCTGATAATTCCACGAGTAAGTTTACAGATCAAAATAGTGAGGCATTTCTATCTTGTTTACAACCATTCAAGGCTCGTTAATTTGGATGAGATAACATTAAATTATAATTTTCCAAAATAAAATTAAATGCATATAGAAATAGTTAACATTATGGATCATCAGTTTTCTCATTACCCTTCCTATTTTATCAAGGAGGATGACATCATCATTGTTTAGTTCCCACCTTTCTCTTGGTATTGGCTGCCGAAGAATGGCTCCACTTCTACTGGTAACTGGAAGACCACTTTGATATTGATACATAATTAATTCTTGAATCGTTGCAAAAGCTGGGCCTTCAAATCTAAATTGCCCCTAAAAGCAAAAATAATAACTTAATAAAACAATCATTCAATTTAATTTCTTAAGTTCTTTTTAAAGGCTTACTTCATTGGTGGTCTGAACAATAAAGTGTTTGTGTCCTCCCCAACACACAGAAAGAACAGTTTGATTCTCATCATTCCTTGTTGTTTCCCGAACTAAAAAGTCTCCTTCTTTCGTTAGAAGTCTCACCACTTCTTCTCTAGGTAGCACACCATGAAACCAATCTTCATCCATTAGGCTTCTTGTAGATCCTATCTGTGAACAATAGTAATTTATACAATAAAAGTTTAACAAGAGGATAAATATCTTATGAAACATCAATTTAGTAATTTGGTAATAATGATTAATAATTTGATAACGCATAATATTAAGTAATTTCATACTAATTATTTAGTCGCCACATTTCTAAGGCTGTATTAGTTCATTATATCAAGGACAATATAAAAAGGAAGAGATATAATAGGGTTTAAAAAGCATGGAAGTTGGCTTTCTTTTTTTCAATATAGAGAAAAATCCTGGATTATATTTAGACTGAGAAAATTTATAAAAATAATAAATAACTAAGCTTACTAATGATAAGTAATAAGTAGTAGCTTTATATATCGATATGATAATATGTATTTGCTTTGTCTATTAATTAAATATTTAACTTATATATTATTAAATTTATGTGTTAGTTCAAGTTATAGACATATATAACAATATATTTTACACTTGGATCAATCAAAGGTTACATTACCTACACAAGAAGAGTACTCATAGTAAACCATTGAACAAAAAAATTTTGCTATAGTTGGCTTTGGAAAATGAATGAAGAAAATGATACTGTAATCTTTCAGAGAATAATGTAACAAATAAACAGAACATTATTTGAATATTTTGGGGAGTCATAAATGACCAAAATTTATAACTGGAAACTTAAGATGGCCTGAGAAATAGCTTTGAATAATAAAGTAAAATGGCCAATGGCTAGAGAGAAGAGAATATTCAAATGCAGCAGGGTGATTGAAGATTCTCTTCTCTTCAATATTGAAGCACAGGAAATGAGAAGTCTCCAACCAACCCTGAATTAGAATGATCTATTAATGGGAAAGGCTCGTTGAGGAAGCAAAAATATCTCCTGGATTATAGCCTAAAAGAGTAATTAGGCAGTAATCTATTATAAATATATTTTCCAAACAGGATTTTAAATAGAAATTGTGGCCAGTGTTTACAAACCTACCTAGGTAAAACAAGAGCTAGTGAAATGATAAGATAAAATGCATGCTAAGTAAAATAAATAAGTTTTCTAAAAAAGATTGTATGGTCAACATTTACACACATTATGCCTGGATCCTAAAGGTGAGCTAGGCACAGATTTGCGACGAAACGGTTTCCTTAAAATATCCACAAGACTCGTTGTAGGTTGAAGAGGTGGTGAAGGAAGAGATGGCTTTCTTACAGGTATCACATTATCAATCTAGATAAAAAAAAAGTATCTTTTGATGAAGATTTTATATTAATTTTGATACATGATTCTTTAATCCTCTTTTGAGGGAAAATTAAATGATCATCTATCAACAACTAAAATCTTATAACTTATTACTTACTGAATTTCAATTCTTTTGAATAATTCAGATAATTTGAAAGAAACTAATACATTATTCTATACTTATACAATTATAATTAAATCTTCATTATTTCCTAAAGTAAAAATTATAAAAATACAAATAAAGCATGAATAATGAACATTTAGGATACTTTGACCAGAATTTTACGAGATATTTAGAACTGTTACCATTCTGGTTCAAATCTACCCCAAATATTTCTTAATACAATGAAACTCTGATCCACTTACGCTTACCATCATAAAATAAAAATTGTAAGATATAGAAATTTTGTTGTCGAAATATCAAAAGTTCATTGATTTAAAAAACCAATATCACAGAAATAGCTGAAAATGGGTCAACTATTAATCACTAGAGAATTACTTACTTTAAATTATAACCAAAAATAATTAAATAATTCTTTGACAAATAAATTCTAAAAGAAACATAGTAAAGACAATGGTTGAAACATATATAACATGTAAAACATTATTTATAACAATTTTTTAAACTTCAACAACAATTTAGAACATACAGATTTTACAAAACAGCCAGGTCTTGAAATTAGGCTATCAGTCATTAATTGGGTGATGGGAACTGAACATTTTTTTATCATTGATTGTTAGGATGATCTATTTGAAATAAATTGTTAATAACTGTTTAGTACAATTTTCCCAAGCTTACTATTCAAAATTTTGCCAATAACTAAATTCTACATTTCTTTAATAATAACTAACTTACTACTAATTATAATTGTACCCTCTCATCCACAGCAAACATTTTATATAGTTGCACCAGATAATTGAGGCGTCGAGCATTAGAATCAGATAATTCTGAAATTTAAAAAATTGGCTTATTCACATATTTTGCCAGTTTAGCCATGTAATTCTGTTTAACATGACACTTTGCACCCTAATTTCTCATGGTTTTAGTATAGTCCTGAACCTGAAGTTTCAGGGTGCATAAAACACTGCTTCACTTGATGTTAATTTTTCAAATTTAAATTAATCCACTTTTGATCAAGATTGCCTCAATGAACCAATCATTTTTATTTCTAGTAAAGAGTACAACATCAGAGGTGATTTATCCTCTATATATATTAATGGTACTAATGATTTAGCCTGTTATTAAGCCTGACTGTTATTAAATTGTATTGTTTTGTCAATTTGTTTTATTGTATGTTTATATTTCTGTATTTTTTATCAAATTTAATTTTTTGTCTTTGTCTTTCTTATTCCTTTTGTTATTGCCTGTTTAAAATAAACATAATAAAACTGTGGGAATAGCTGTCTTTAAAAGAAGAAACCGTAAAATACTTTCAGAAGTTTGGAATAATTCCAAAGATGAAATTAGGCCCTCATCAATGTATTTTGACAAGGCTAGAAGTGGGGATGTTTCTGTCGTAAGTATAGAGAAAACATTAATATAAGAAGAGGAACATGGTTAGAGGGGAGAATAAGCATTTTATAGTTACATTTTATTTTGAATATTTCTATTTCCATTAATATGAATAAGAGGGTAGGTGTTATGAGTATCAGAATTATCAGTGTTCAGGTTATAGATAATGGTGGATAACTCCCTGGAGATTGGCCAAATCACAAGTACCGGGTACTTTATAGTTGATTAGTGGTAATGTATTGGTTATCTAAACATAAATGAAACAAGTACATAAGGAACATAATAAAGAACAGAGTTGGGAAGGAAACATGCCTGGTTTTCATGATTCGTATCAAGGGATGATTCAATAGGGATATCACAGCCAGAGGGTACCTCCTCACAGCCAAGATCTGTCAAGGCCTTCTTTATCACTTCTAACTGCCTTCCGAGTTTCTTTTCTTCACACCTCAACTCTGCCATGGCTACTTCACTGTAAAGTAAAATATTCCGCTCAGTGACTTAAAAATACATCTTCATATATAAACCTGAACTAGTGATAAATATACATTAGTAAAATATTAAGTGCATGTTAAATTGAGTCATTACACTAAAAGGAGAGTCGGTTCAGATAAGTTCGCGTACCCCCTAATTCTCAAAGACGGTTTTCACAATAGAACAGAACACTAAAGGAAAAATTTATTCCGGTTTAATTTCACTTTCATTAAGTTCATAGTCAATAATATATCTACTATTGAAAATGTCAATTGTTTAGAATTATATATAAATATAATACTTCTGTCAGCAATAAAATCCACATATATTTTAAGAATCAAGGTTATGATTTTATGAGCTTTTGACAATCAAAACAATATCAACCAAAAATAGAATTTTATTTAATCCCTAATGATGTGGATTCAACAAACAAATTTGAATGAACAAACAAATCAAAATTCAGAACCAAGATGTATTATATATTTTTTGGTTTAATAAAGTATCTTGATACATTAAATAGAATTAGTGATTAACTAACAACTTTAATAATTTTTTCTTTGAAAATTATAATTAGTAAAATTGGATTGATGATTAATAAAAAATGATAAAAAGAACATTGTATAAACAGAAGTAATTAAGTAATTGTTTTTATTTTTGGATATTTTGGTAAAGTGCAATAATGATGAAGCTGTTTCTCTATGTTGAATCAAATTATTATACTTAAATTTGATACAACATAGAGATAAATTTGATACAACATAGAGATAAATTTGATACAACATTTTAACTAATTACACATTATTTCAAATTATAGGACACAAAACCTACATTTATTTTCATAAATCAAAAATATAGATAATTAAAATGTTTACCTGAGATCTTGCAGCCTAGAATTTTTATTAGACAGTCGTTCTTGTGCCTCTCTAAGCCTCGGTTCGACTTCCGCAAGCTTTCCTCTAACCCATTCAACAGTCAAATTGTCTACGGCCAAAGTATTAGCTAACAATTTTCCACTTGTATCTTCTACAAGACTATTGTCAAATGAGAACTCTGAAACTTCTACAGGGGTTCCTCGATGTCCATCTCTGAAAATAATATTTTCAGTTGACAGCTTAATTTTCTAATAACAGCAAGTAGTAGAACAACTATTTTAGAACAAGTTATAATAATCTGTTTATCTGGGTTTTTTTGTAGGAACTAATGTGATTTAGTAAAAGTTAATGCTAAAGTGAATAATAAAACAATACATTCTCAAATTTAAATATAATAATTTGATACAACATAGAGAAACAGCTTAACTTATATAGGATTTTTAACGAGTACCAGACATCGTACAGGCTCGGGATTCCCGCTTGACATCCCTTCCAAATGGAAGGCATAACCAAAGTACCAAAAAAGGCACTTTACTCCCTTTAAAAATCCTAGGGCCACCTGCTGGACTACGAACCTGTGATCATGGTAGTAGTATGTTAAGCTAACCACTAGACCAAAGGTTGCCCCAAACTTCAATTCAAAGTTCTATATTAATGGCCTGTTTGAACATAAGAAGCAGGACTTCGGACTTCAGCAAAACATATCCATCCATTCAGTATACAAACAACAAGATTCAAAATGAATCTCAATCAATGAATGTAATGACATGAACACTTGAACAGTAAAACCTTATAGTCCAGGATCCATGGTCCATTTTTGCACTTGATTACTATCAAGCTGAATCTTCGTGAATAGCTTCGTTTCAATGAGATGCCAAACAATTTCCTGTGCGAACATTCTCGATTGTGGTAGCTAACAGAGGTAGCAAGGATAAAATATGTCGATATTTGTCCTACAAAATGTATGGTTTGATCAAAGAGTCCCCCCCCCCCTTCCAACATGTATCGATAACAAGGTCATCAAAAATGATTAATAATCGGCTGATTTTTTTTTTTTACTTTGTTAATATTTATATAAGTTAACAGTCATGTTGTCCTACAAATTGCATGGTACGTTGTCCCGGTCCTTTGATCAAACCATACATTTTGTAGGACAAATATTTTTTCAAATAATTTAGATAATTACCTTGAGATTTAACAAAACAAAACCCAGTTTGTAATAAATTTTTGAGAATCATCAAATCGACATATTTTATCCTTGCCAGCTCTGTTAGCTACCACAATAGAGGATTTTCGCACAGGAAATTGTTGGGCCTCTTATCGAAACAAAGCTATTCACGAAGATTCAGCTTGATAGTAATCATGTGCAAAAATTGACCATGGATCCAGGACTATTACATCCACAATAAGTATACCACAATTCATTCTTTGATACAAAAATCACCATAACCCACTTGTCCTTTCTCTTTCCTCCTCTCCAATACTTGGTCTATTTTTAGAGATATTATTAAAAAAAGTAACCAAGCATTCTTCTCATTTGCCACTTATTTATTACTATAGATTATTCAATTAATTGTTCTAACAGATCGAGGGTCAAAACGAATCAGCATCAACACATCAGCTGATTGCAATGGAATACAATTTGAAATATAATATAAAATAAAATAAAAAATAAAAAAGTTCTAATAACTTCTTACATCTGTTTCTGTAGAAAGTCTACATATTCATTTCCTGGAAGAATTGTATCTACATGAGATTCAGTTCTGCTAAATATGTCAATAAATTCTTTTGAGGCATAGTTCCACTGTACAGATAATTCTTTCAAAATGTTTCGCCTAAAATATTCGATAAATTTGTTTACAAAATGAAAAATTATAAAAAAAGAAAAATCATTTCCATATATAAATATACATTTGGTAACCAGTCATAGATGAATATAAATGAATATTTATTATAAAATACATTATTCAAAAGTATAAATAAATATAAAATAATAGTAATAAATATAAAAGATAAATATTGGACAACAATAATGCAATGGCAACTTATTTACAGTCATGTAAACAACTACTAAAGCAATAATATCACATTGATCTCTTATTCTCATTATTCTATGTATTGCAAAATAAAATTATTATGAAATGTGATAATAAGTAAAATCTTTGTGACGTTTTGCATTTATCTATAGAATACATCTAAGTAACCTTTTAGGAGATAGCAAACTATTGATTTATTCTTTGTTTGCTATTAATTCTGACAGCCTATGAACCAGCATAATATAGAAATCATTTCAGATCTTTTTTAATACGTGAAAACTAAATCAAAATGTATTTTAGTGAGTGAACAAGAGTGGATGAAAATTAAATCATTGAGGAGACTGGATAATTGTTATTAAATTATTATTAAGATGTATAACAATTGATATAAAAAAAAAACGATTTATTTTGTTTTTTGTTTAACAATCCAAATCAATAATAGAGATAGTGAAATAGCTAAATTGTACAAGCATATGATTTTCTTTCTTATACATTCATTGAAAAAAAGTAAGAAAGCTTGTACCACTACAATCTATGAAGGGTAATAGGATCATACATGGCAGGGACTGTACTTTTACGAAGCCAACATTTGTTCTAAAAGGTGATTTAGCAGATATCACACTCAACCTCTGGTTAGTCCCCAATTAAGGGTATCCACATTATAGAGTCTGGACGAGCCCCAAGAGGCTCTCCAAATTCCACAGGGTGGATTCATGGCAATTAATTGAATAAATAATTTATCTGCTTAACTGACCTCAAATGGATGACCTAGAGATCAGTAGCACATCATCTTATATACTGACTAAGCTTCTCTCTTCTCTTTCATTGATAAAAAAATTGAATAATGATTTGTGTCGGAATTGGAGAATTAAAATCAATTCCAGCAAGTCCCATCAAATTACCTTTACCCTTCGCCGAAAACCCGTGACTTCCTGTCCTACTGTATTCTTTAATAGTACCTACTCCACTTATCCCTGTTGAACAGATTCGCTACCTGGGACTCAACTTAGACAAACGCCTTACTTGGAACCCTCAAACAAGACTGAAAAGACAAGAAACAGCTAGATGCTTCCGACTACTTCAACACATACTTTACAAATGCTCAAAGCTTCAGATCAATTACAAAAGACTTATTTATGTGACTGTTATAAGACCTATATGGACTTACGAAATTGAACTATGGGGCTCCACCAAACCATCAAATTCCTCTTGTATCCAATCCTTGTAATCCAAAATCCTAAACGCTCCTTATTTTGTCACAAATAAAACCATCCATAATGATCTTAACGTTCCATATATTACCGATTTAGCCCATTCCAGATACCTATCATTCCATAATAAACTTCAGACCCATCCAAACCCACTAGTTTCCATCCTTGCATCCAATTCCATCACGGACAATCCTCCTAGGCGTCTGAAGAGAAGATGGCCTCGGGACCTTCTATTATAGAAATTTTATTAGAGTGCTGCCAGTGGGTAGTGTCTCTACATATCCTATCATGTATTATTTATTCTTACAGCAATTGTACTAGATGTATATTACAGATGTACAACTCAATAAAATAATTTAAAAAAAAATAATGATTCATTGAATAATTTGGGCATAAAGCATAACTAACATAAAGGTTTTGAATCTAGTCTAAACTCATATAAATGAATTATTGATTTATATGAATACATTTTAAAGATTTTAGAAATGATTTAGGTTTTTGAACAATAGATGTAATTAGAAGACCAAGGGCTTTTTGTTTTGTTATTAGTATTAACACCATTTAGATTTTTATTTATTCACCAATTAAATTTTTATTTCTACACCATTTAAATTTTTATTATTAAGCAGATGGTGAGTATAAATTAGGCTTATATGTAAAAATAAATAGCAGTTTCTTATACCAGTTAATTACAAATGAACAGAGGGTAGCTTGATGCTGGTGGTAGAGCGCGGGTAACAGACATGTCTTCACGTCTCTTTGCACTTGTTCTGCTTCGGACAGAAGGAGAACATACTCGTTATGTACAAGATGCAGCTTTCTGCAGGCTCGTTGGTATTTATCTCGTACATCATCTAATTTTCTTCCTCCACGACCAGCTGCAAATCATTTATTACAGTTTAAATTAAATCATTACATCAAGCATTCTAATTACAAACACATGCTAATTTAACTGTAAGGTTTATTATTTATTTTTTAATGAATAGAAACCTTCATTAATGACTGTTAAAATAAAATTAATTATTTAAAAAATAAATTTAAAGGAATAATATAAGAGTGTTTAATGGTAAGGGAATGTAGTTAATTAATTTTACACATAATAAGAACAACTTATTTTATTTGTGCTAATCAGGGTTGAGAATAAAACAAAACAGAAGAACTAAATAAACAGTGCAGTACCAAAGAAAATATAACTGGTTTTACAAATAGAAATGATAGGAATACTAGAAAGAAATATAAAGAGCAAAATGAAATAATTGATGAGAAATAACAAGAGTGGAAAGAAATCTAGAGGACAATAAAACATAGATAATAAAGATAGTGAAACGTAAAATGTTGGCACAAATGAAATAAGTTTAAATTTTTTTATAATTATTGGTCCATTTTTTGATTTTTTAAATATTTTTATCTTTTCTCTTTAAAAATAAAAATATTTAAGAAATAAGTTTAACTTGTTTTTTTTTTATTGTGTGTAAAATTTATTGACGGCACCCTCCCCCCCCCCCTGAACATTGCACACTCTTCTAATATATATGCAGTCAACAAATTCCACATCAATAAACATAATGATTTAAATGACAACTAATGCATTACACATTTGAGTACTTACATTTTATATAATATTCCTCAAATCTAGTTCTCATTAACCTATAAAAATCTAATTGTTTTTGATAATCAGCCTTTTTCCTGGCAACTTCTTCACTAATCTGTAACAGAAATAAAGAACTTTATTATTGTGACAATGACTCTCGACTCACTAAGAATTATAAAATAATAAAAATTAACATAATAATTCTAGATCTGGTGGTTGTATTGCACAATGGCATTTGTTTGAAATCAGATAGGAAGGTTTACTTTCACTGAATGATACATACTGTTAGGAACTTCCTGCCATTGGAGTGAGAAAAAACAAAACAATAAGTGTAGTTGCCTTTACCAGTAAATACTCTTTTTTTTATTTTAAATCATTGATGATTTTTTTTTTTTTGTCTTGGTTGGAGTCATGACTCAGGGGTACTCGTATCTCCACCAGAAAATACTTAACTGAAAAGAATAACTTTATTTCAATAAGAAAGAATTTGTGTAGTTTGCCAGTACTTGGTGGGCTTTTGAATCATTCCATAAATATTAATAAGAAAATAAGACTTTATATAAGATTATTGATATTAACAATTATAATTTAAATGCAATGGGAATTGTAGTTAAAATAATCATATCAGAAGTCGTAGAAGAAGTAGTGGAAAATGTATTTAGTAACAATCATATCAATTATTGTATAATCAGTTTCTGCTTACATCATAAGAAATGTAAGCGATGTCTGAGGGTCCCATTCCTCTAAGGGACTCTGATGCTCCAGATATAACTTAGTTACAGTGGTTTTAATTGGATTTACACAGATTTTTGATTTATTTTAACAACAAACAATTAATAAGTTCAAAACAAATAAGAAAATACATAAATTAAACCAAAAATACTTAAGCACACAAAACCGATTGCGCTTTCAATAACTACATAGGATTGTAAAATACTAGTTGTAACTAGATTACTTAATAAAATATTAAGCTATTAAAACTATTTGTATAAATTACTAGGTTATTTGTTAAGTAGTTATTAGTTACTCAATACGAGCATTAGGGTAAAATGTGGAATAACTTGGTACTCAAAAATACTTTCCCGTCTTCACTAGACTCTGAGTACTTTTAGTAAGTACTAATAAGTATTAGTATTGATGATTTCTTTAGACAGCCTATTGTTACTGAATATTTAATTTAAGTACTGGAAGAATTAAGGTATCGTTTGTAGTAAGTCGGAAGGTGTGCCAATCTCGAAGTTTGCCTCAGGCGTCATTTGATCTTTCTCCGACCAGCAGTGGTTGAAAAATAAACACATGACTACAAAGTTCAATGTCCTGCGCCTTTGCTAATAATGGCCTAATTTTGACATTTTTTGTTTTTTAAACGTTTATGTTACTATTGCTAATAGGAAATTATAGCAAGAGGTACCGCTGGATACTGTTCTTCATGCCCCTCATGTTATTTTATTCTTTTTTACTGATAGGAAATCTGATAATTGTGAATTGTTTGTACTTGACCGATGAGGGTACAGATATGAAAAAGAACAAAACAGTTTGCATAACCGTCTGGAAACCTTGAAGACGATGTAGTGAATGTTTAGTTAAGATCGGTTCAGTATTTTTCGAAGCTTCACAAACAAAAAACGGGGAGAGATTAGGATAAAAACCTACTTTGCCCAAGATAGCGGGTTCGCAGCTCTGCAGGAGACCCTAGGATTTTCTAAAATGGAGTAAAAAATCCTTGGTTATGCCGTCCTTTGGAAAGTACATAAAATGGGCATCTCTAGCCTGTACAATGTCAGGTACTCGTTAAGTAACGATATCCTAACTAAACCTGGATAGGCAAAATTTAGGGCTCCCATTGTAGTATCGTCCGATTAACCATAGCAGCATAATAGTGATGTTAAATGCAACGGAAGCCGGGGAGTCTATTATATAGTCTGATTTACCCAATTACAAGAATAAGATAATCGATATATAAAATTATTCCGAAGAAGGGGACGATCAAGTAACTCCTCCTTGGATACAATCTCCAATGAGCGTTGAGATAAATATTATGGAAGAGGCTAGGAGTCCGGCTGGGAGGTGTTCTTGGAAGCCCGGTTACGTCACCGCTGCCACAACAAAACGATCATTGTTAGCCTCCTCAGGCTTCTATTTAATGGACCTCCTTCGGCACGTCTGCGGGTGGTTTATAGAAGAACCTGTCAAAAGTCGTTCTTATCGTCGTTAGGATGGTAAGCAGCATCAAGAGCTTTTTAGCGTTCCACTAGAATGAGTTTTGTACAACTATGTTAAATGTAATTTCCAAAGGTTTTAGAAAAAAGAAAATACGGTATCAGTTCCGCAAGTTGTCGATAGGATTGATTTCAGAGAAGGAAGATTATTGATTCAACAAATAGGGGAATGATTGGATTCATTGTACTCCAAAGAAGAAGTGAAGACAAGACTATATTTATTCATTTATGATTTTTTGTGGGATTCTAAAATATTATTACAGGATGAGTTCAAACAAAATTTAAAAAAATATAGATTATCAAATAAGAGATCGTGAAAGTAAAGTGTGAAGGGATTTGGAGGGACGGGTGTTAGGAATGAAAAAAATAAACAAGTATAGCTAAAATAAACTTTAAATAAAGTTTAGAACGATTATTAAAAAAAAAAAAAAGAACAACAATCATCATTGAAGAAGCCAATATAAAAATTTTAGTAATGTTGAAAATGCTGCGTAAAAAATGTACACATAAGCCAAACTTCTTCATTACGTGACAATGTTTAATGCCCTACATCCATCTATAGGATTCTGACGATAGCATAAAAGTTATAATGAAACGTTGGGACATAGGAAATAAGTTTGGGCTTATTTGTGCACATTTATTTGACCACATCCCCATATATTTTCTGCATTATTTAGCATATCTGTGCAGCCCCGGTGAGTTAGCGGTCGAATTTTGTCCAAAATGATTTTCTTGTAGTTAAGGAAGCGGAATTGTGTTATTCTCCTCGTGTATAAGTGGCTAAGACGGAGATTGACTTGAAATGGTGTTATTGCTCATTTTATAACCCCATCTAAGGTCAAAAACTATGAGAATGACACGATCCGCTTTCCTCAACACTGTTAACTCTCTCTGGATAAAATTAGACTTAACCACTTATTCACCGGTGTTGCAGATATAAGATCAACTTATATCAACTTTTTCTCGTCGATACGTGTTTTACATTATCAGGGCAGTCTTCAATTTATCTGATCTAGAGTTTGAAGACCAAAACCTTGTTTGGAATACCTAGCTTCCACTTCCACAACCTGACTCCAGAAGCTTACTGTTCTCTGACTCCAGTTCCAGTTGTTTGATCCTGTACTCCATATCATTGGCTGGGTGGAGGAGAGCCCCAAGGTGGTGGAGGCAGTGTCCTTGCTGGTCGGTGTCGACGCCCTCCCTCCCCCACCTGTGTAACGCACGGCTGCCAACCTTGCATAGCAAATATTTGTACTGATCCCTCACGAAGTAGGCTCGGATCAGGGTTCGTCTTCCTCCCTTCTCTGACAAGGTATCGACGGCAGAAGTAGATCTTCAAGAGATGATTTTGGTAGCAGAAGGTCGCACTTTTGTGGTCATTTATTTGCAATATTTTTTGTAGAGGAATGTTACGCTCATCTTCATGTGCATTATCTGTTTCGGACGTTGGCTATTAACATGGACATCTTAATTTTGTTTGCGGCACTTTAGTAGTGCAGCCTCCTCCTTCCTTGACCCCTCTTACTATAATTTTTTTCCCTACATTATGAATATTGCGTTACTAAGAGAAAAATATATCAAGTCAATATAGCAGTCTCTTTGGACTGCTAGTGTGAGATGTGCTGCACCTCGTCTTCTTGGGTGTGATTGTATGTATGCCTGAATTGGTCTGGTTGTTTTATTCGAGTATTTTAGAGACTGTTTGCTTTTGGCATTTTTCCTATTGCAACCGAAAAATATATAGTTATCTTATAGTAATAAATTTTCATGATTTTTTTATGTTTCATGATTTATTAAAATTTCATTTTTTAGTTGATTTCTGTGAAAAAATCAACTAAAAAATGAAACATTAAGAACATATTAAAAAGCGATGGGTGAAACATATTAGAGCTGTAAACGAAACGATATAACCACAGAAAAGCCATAATTATTTAAGGAATCCTACCATATCATAGCCATAAAAACTAAAGAAACTCTTGTAGAGAAAGTATGGATTGAGAAGTGATTCCATAGCCCTCTTCATTCTGCACATGACCCCAGCCAGCTACCTAGTCAGACATACAATCCTTAATTTTAATCGGTTTAAGAGTGAAGCTATGCCATCGTCCTAAACCTGATACTAGAACACATACACCATCACCTTATGATCAATTGTAAACGCCTCATTCACAAAATTTAAAAACTATAATTCATATCCATGTAATTCACTAAATAAGGAAAAAAAAATGAAAATCTGATATTGCATGAAAGAAATATATCAAACTTTAAGAGACAAAGGAATAGCTCTATCAAAGAGGAATGCCAGGACGAGGTCAAGCGTAGGTTCCCTATATTGGATCCATCGCATTCGCATCAACGTGTCTTAAAATATAGGTGTGTGTGTATGTGCGCGCGCGTGTATTTAAAAAATGATATTTCTAATAAGAAACGTAAATATGATAGACTTAAATGAGACAGTATATGATTTATAAAATTATTAAAAGATAAATTGGAATAAATAAAAATTACAAAAAAATAAATGAATGATACTTGGAAATGGCTTTATTTTATGATTGATTTATCTAATATTTTCTAACGTAGCATTTTTTTAATTTTATGCCGGTACATTATGACTAGAGCCGGTAATTTATTCCTAAAAAAGTGCATGAATTTTATTGTTACAAAAATTCTAAAGAAGCTTTGAATTTTTATGCTGAACTTTTATTTTATTAACTTAGAATGTATTCTTACAATTCAACTCCCTGCACAATTGTTGTCCTAGAAACAGTACAGTCTCTACCACGTACTGAACCCAAGACCCTTCAAAGGTTGTTGTGGTACAAGTAGTACAGGAATGTATTCCTCGTCGTTATTATAAAAATTTAAGTCCTTTGATCTTACCAGCTATCTATGGGAAATAGAAGATGAAAATGGTCCGCGTGGAGGTAAAAAAAAATTCTTTTAAATAAGTAGAACTGTTTATTGGAAAGCCAACGTTAAATGTTAGTTAAACCTCGATCCTGGACCCTATGATAAGCCCTGAAGAAGACCTGCAATATGGATCGAAACGTTGGATTTCCAATAAACAATTCGGTCTGTTTAAGAATTTTTTTTTACCTTCATCCGGACCATTTTCTTCCGCATACATGCATACATATATATATATATAAAAGGTCAACTAATATTATCCAACATGGAATCTATAGTCTTGAGTATGCTTCTACTTAATACAGTGTATCGGAAAGGACAACAACAAACATTACTAACACATATAGTTTTATTTCGCTCTAGAATGAGCGAATAATAGTAAACGTACCATTCAACCTGTAATAAACTTATAATTAATTACCTTGTCCACGCTCTACCCACATTTTACGAAAAACGTATTTTTAACAATTCTAGTATTATAACTATTCGAATAATGCTTTTCCCTAAGTGAATTTCGAATCCTCCTAGGAAGATTGAAGACATCCTGTGCCTTGGACAGAGGTCTACTTAGCGCCATCCTTAAAAGGTCTGTAAGGGTCCCAGTTGATAACGGTAACCACCTTACTGGCACACCCAGGTTTTTTTTCCTCACTATACAGTACTACAAACACATTTCTATAAATAAATAAACTATTTCGGGGTATCTTAATGCACCTATTTAAGTAATTCAAATATATTAATTTATATTTAAACTTTTCTATAATTTTTATATATTCAAACTTTTTTGAAAAAGCTTTCGAAAGGTTTAGCGAAGAATGCCCAGGAAAAATATTTTAAATGGGCAGCCATGAGGCCGACAGAAGTGAAAATTCAAAACTTGGTAATAACTGCGAGGAAGAAACTGCTCCGAGTGGAGGTAAAAAAATTGCTCTTAAGTAGGGAGAACTGTTTATTGGAGAAGCAACTTTTCGACCCGCATTACAGATCTTCTTCAGGGATAATTGAAAGTTTTATCTTTTTATCTTACTTTTTTATCTTCTTAGCCCTGAAGAAGACCTACAATATGGGTCGAAACGTTGGCTCGCCAATAAACACTTCAACGTACTTTACCCCCACTCGGACCATTTTCTTCCTTATATATATATATATATATATATATATATATATATATATATATATATATATATATATATATATATATATATATAATATACATATAAGGTCAACTATTATTATTCAAGATAAATTCGTAATAACTGCGTTTCCTTTTTTATTCCAAATCAGTTGTAGCCTCAATTATTTAACTTTTAGAAATTTAAATAATTAACTTAAATATACTGACACTATTGGTAAATTTAAATAATTAACTTAAATATATTGAACAATAATTGAATACATTTCCAAGTAATTTATTTAATAATCAAACATAAACAAACCTTTATTTTCACTAAAATACAGGCGAACGCCAAAAGAAAGAAAACATTTAATTTATTTCAAACGTATAGTAATTTAAAATATCAACTTATCTACATAAAAATAAAACTTGGGCTGTTGTCCGACTTATTAGGTGATTAAATATTCTAATTACGATCCTTAAAAACATATATATTAAGGAGTAAAAAAAAATATAACTATTCTCAAGACGATTTTTAATATGGCCATCAACAAGAGTTAATAGTCCAGACGTTCAAGCCTCATAAGCACCTAATAACTATAAACTTCGTGATCTAAACTTTATTAAAAGTGTTATCGTTTTGAAGAAAATAAAAAATAAGAAAGTAATTTTCACCTGGTACAGTCATAACATCTGTTTTTATATGGCTAATAAGAATACTTTCTTTTCCTTCCCAGGTCATCTTAACCATCTAGATAAATTAATGTCTATAATAAAGTTAAGCTCAAATAAATTATAGTTAAAATAGCCGACGCAAGAATAAAAAGAGGATTAGGTTATAATATAATACAATTAGTATAGTACATATTATAAATTTTTATTAAATAAAAATGGACTTACAGTTTGGTTGAGATGGAATCAATATGATAGATGGAAGCCAGTAAAAAAATATACACATAAATGAAATATGCTATTTAATGATTAGTGACGTTTCAACCTAAGTAGTCCATCACTAGACCCCCCCACTCCTACCATCTAATTAATCTCAAGAAAATCCTATTCGCATTCCACTCTTAAAATGCACCTGCTGCAGTAAAAGAGATTGTTCCATGTATCCTAATTATGTTATTTTCAAGAAAATAATAAAAGCCCTAGGGCTAGGAAAAAAACACGAAAAAAAACAACCTAACTCTTTGGCATTCATGTTCCACATTCTACATTCTAAGGGTACATTACATTTTACTTTTGTGTGATTTTTTTTTGGTGTAAATATTGGTAAAGTTATAATAATTCGGTACATCGTTAATTGTTATTATTTTCTCATTAATATTAGTAGTCTTAATTCTGTTTGTAGCTCTTGTTTTAGTCCTGCCTTGCATGTATTTTCTAAGTACATTACTAAGTATAATTAAGTAGTTACTTGCTCTACATTCTTGCTTATATTGTTGGGTTGAAATACTTTGGGTTGTTAATACTCGTAAATCCGTGATCTATTGTCACTTTAATCCTAGCTTCATGTTATAAGAAAGGTTGTTTAAAATAGAATTTTTTTTTTTTACTTCTCCATACTTATGTACCAATATTCCAGATTAGGTCTGTTATCCCAAGGATGTTGTGTAATTTTACATTTTCGCTTGTGTGCATCAACATTTCACAAATGTGAATATATTTTTTTCCGTTGGATTAAAGCCCATGAAGGGCCTTATCACGTGCAGAAGGGTGACTTGTCCGAGATCACGCTCAACGGCATGTTTTACCTCCAATTAAGGGTATCCACTTAAAAGAGACTGGGTGTTAACAGATCAAGTAATTTATCTCTAACAGCCGGCCTTGAATCGGGTATCTTCATCTGCTGTTCCGATCACTTCCCCTTTTTTAATCAATAATACGAATTTAATAAAATTAATTTTTTAAAAATTGAAAAATACAAAGGAAAGAATTAATTGCTTGATTATTGAAATTGCTAGCCTAATTGAAATGAACATTAGGCCCCTCAGACAAGCTAGGCTCGGCCGAGCGATATATCCTAGCCTCTCCACTCCCTCACTAAGGAGGTGATTAAATTGTACGGACGATTAGTCCGCCGAATTAGTAGTCTGCCTCGCCTGCGCTTTCCAGGTCCTCCCTCTTAGTGGGTCAGCTGGCTTTCAAAGTCACTTCGGAGAAATCTCTTGCTTCTAGGAGGAATTTTCCCTCTAGTCCGGGGCGAATGTAGTGGGGTTGGGAAGTGGTGGAAAGTGATAGCCACACGGTAAATGAAAAAATGGCTGAGGCAATGTACCAAGGAAACTAGGTATGAAAAAAGAAAAGGGGATTGGAGTGAAAGGAGTTTGATTCATCCTCCAAGAGGTGATTCATAACAGGATGAATCATTTGGTGTCCAAACCTTTAAGGCTGGAAATATCGTCAGGAATACACACTCAATCTAATAATCATGCCAGAAAGTGGTCATTCACATGTATATATACAAAGTATGTATTTTTTTTATATTAAAAAACGTTTAATTGCTTTCTCAACCATGAACCCAACCATCTTATAGAGGAAGTTGTTTGGTACTTACTGGTTCATATTTCCTCACTCTGCTTCTATAAAGTAGTTACCCTCAACTGAGGGAAAACCTGGCTAATCTAAGCTAATCACCTCTCAGCACTACCGTTGTCATAGGAACAATACAGTCTCTACTCCGTACTGAACCCAAGATTCTTCACGGATCGTAGTGGTACATATTTTTTACTAGATCTTAAATAAACACTTTTGCCTGAATTAAAGGCCCTAAGTGAGCAACAAATCTTTTAAATATTCAATTTACTATTCAACGCTAGATTTCTCGTATTAAATTATTAAATGATAGAAAAGTTCCCATGATAATAAAATAATCAATAAATCATTATTTTTATTACTCCATATATCAGGAGAGATAATTAAAAACATTTTTATGTTTGAACTGTGATAAGGTGAAACTGGACACACCTCAGGTAATAAAATCGAGAGGGCGACAGAAGAGGACACCTGTTATGGTAATCGGTTTCCCCGACTAGTTGGAAAGTAAGCGGCTTTATGACAGCACGTTCCGTTTCCCCGGATCTTCCTGGACCAGATTCGCCCATCTCGTCTCGTCATAGAAAGCTGTCCGGGCGGATGTTTATTATCGGCTCGATAATCTGATTCAGAAGGCCGCTCCAAGAGAGCATCCATGAATAGTGATCATTGGAAGATGTCCAAACAAAAAAAGAAAAGGAAAAAAAACTGAAAAGAAATCTCTAATCGCAAGACATTATGGATAATAGAATATAATTACCTGCTGACTTTAACAGGTGAGTGTAACTTCATAAACAGCTGCAGATTTTCTAACATTTAGTCTCCACAGCTAGATCATCAGACGTTTATCACTCAGCACAACGCTTATTAAGTTTTTAGGAATTCGTTCGTTACTATCCCAGCAACCTTACAACCCCAACTTAATCTTCGCGTCTCTCTTACTTCAATAATATTAACCAGAAGGCTGCTCCGCAATTCTGCGTTGTTTAATCTCCTAAATTCACCAGCGGACTCATCTTTTTTAAGCCCGAATATTCTACGAAACACTCTATCTCGACACGTTCAAACGCATTCCCTCCTACAATAATATCAGCTAAATTCTTTTTTGCTACTAACCATGTACCACTTAGTCTTATCCGAATTTACTTCTAGCCATTTGGTGCTCACTACCAGGAGAAAAGTAAACACATATCGGTAAAAAAAAAAAATCAATGAAAAATATACTAATAGTAAATAGTTATTAGAGGCGCTCAGGATCAAAATTGGATAAATTCCAAAATAAAATTTTTGTTCACATTTTTCGCTAGTTTAGCCATTTTTTTTTAGTTTTGGAGTTTTCGCTTTTGATCCAGAGCGCATTTAAGCATGCAGAAACAAAAAAGTCTTTGGATGACACGCGATTTTTACCCAAACGATACAAATATATATATTAACATTGAAAAGTATAAAGAGACCTTGCATAAATGTTAAGACCTTGGAAAAATCACAACGAAAAGCCCTTAAGTCTCCAAACTAAAACAGAAATTGAAATTATCTGTCCTGTAAAAAGATAGTTTCAATTTCTGTTTTAGTTTGGAGACTTAAGGGCTTTTCGTTGGAATTTTTCCACGGTCTTAACAAATATATATATATATTGCCGAATTGATACTTATAATATAAACTATCTTCTTTATCACTTATGTCCTTTATTAATAAAACTCAATACTGCCTATAAACTGATACCAAATTCTAACATTAATGGAAGAATACAACTCCATCCATTTGACTCTTCACTAGACCTTCAACTCTAGAAATCCAAAGAAATGTAAGAATTAGGTCTTATGAAGTATTCTGGATATCATATGTCATGACTAATTGCATGATGCAACTAACCTGCAGAAGAGGCGGGATGCTTTCATATACTTTTCCGAAAAACAAGCCTAGCAAACGATCACCAAGGTTACTTACTCCCATGAATCCTTTTCCATTTGTTATTAGTTGGGAACTTTCTTTAAAATAAAAGTATCCGTTCCTGCAAATTATATTTCTGAATTTATAAGTCATCATAACGTTAGTGCGGTTTCTAACTTCCAAAACATGTTCACACATGAGAGTGTAAGGCACCAAGGAAGATAATAGTTATTGTGGGTGAACAGTTATGCCAACCGCCGGTACAAGACGGGCTGTGGGAATACCCGCGGCCCATTGATATGCAAGAGAGGGGCTGAGTTGGCAGCCCTGGATGTGGGGTGCATGTTGAGGATGGCTCTCCACATGCAAAGGTTTTCGCAATTATATTCTAATCTTATTGCAACAGTACACGCTAAAGAATAATAACACGAATTAATTAAGGATATTAAAGGAAGAATATAAATAATAAAACCTACACCAATACAACCTAAGAATGGTCTTGGGTTCAGTATAGGTAGAGACTGTACAGTTTGTAGGACAACGGCTGTGCAGGGAGGTGATTTGTCCGAGATCATCCAAAACCACCGAGAACCTGGTATTAAGAATACCCACTTTATAGAGGCTGGGTGAGTCTCAGGAGAGTCTCCTGATCCCATTGATTCCAGCCTCGCCTGTTATCAGATTAAATAAATTATCTACAGCTGGATTTGAACCCGGGACCTTCGGCAGGGCAACTAACCTCTGAGCTAACCCATTCCCTAAGAATATAAATAACAAATAAATAAATTCATAATAAAGAAATAAAATTGTGAAATCAAGAACCACTTAAGATGGGCATCTTCACAGAAATGAATAAATAGATTTGATATAGAGGTGCTTCTTAGGATATCAATGAAGAACACCCAACCTCTTGTGTTTAGTGGGTTTTCCGAGTGTCCCAAAGAGTTGAGAAAAACATGACGGTTAAGTTTGAATGCGGATCACAACCCTATCTGTTATTCACAATGGCACAAATTTAATATTTCGTCTATTGTCAACTGTTATCCTTTGTAATCAAGCAAGAACGATATTAAATTAGATTACCTCGTCAAAATCTTAAGTTTTACATTTCGATGTGTATAATAAAAAATGGAAGCAAAACATCAGTTAGGCCGCGCAACCACCTTCGGATTACTTGGTTGATTTATTTGATATTTGAAATTATAGTGACTAGATGATCATAAAAAGTCGGAATTCCCAACCGCCTTTTGGCTTCAATATTGCGGCTGGTTGAAAGTATTCAATTTCTCGTTAATCTATATTTGATGCGGAAAAGACATCACTTCCTTGTACACCCATTGAATAACATTGCCATCTCAAGAATGATCATGAATCCATTAAAATAGAGCCAAAGATGTAAAGAATAATAATAATAATTAGTAAAACAAACATGGATAGATCTTTTGAATACATTTCATTTATTTATAAACCAAAACCGACTTAGCCTCTTATTCACCGGGGTTGCAGATATATAATCTTATATAATCCCCTTTTAGATTAAAAATAAGAATTTAAATATTGATTATCTGTTTGATTTAAGAGGTATTTCCAGAATAGAGTCTACTTAAGAGTAACACTAGAATAATTAAATTCCAGATTTCACTCACAATTTAAAACTAACGCTACATACATGCTTAAGCTGCGTTCGAGCCTAGCGCATTGTGAACCAATAAAGGAATAAACGTTTAAGAAAAGGTTTTCCATTGTGTTGGAATCTTTGATGAATAGTGGACATATTTTCGACGGGAGTCTGGCGGATAATTGATTTTCCGCTCCGAAGAATTGATTATAACCGGGAGCCATAACACCTTGCGGAAGAGGGCGATCGGGAGTGTCATGGCTATGAGCTTATGAATAACATTAACATGATTACGATATGTAATCAACTTCTTCAGAAGCCTGTAAGTAGTACAATCTTACAAGGTTGTAAGAAGTTTTTATTACAGAATAAAAAATATATATAAATTAATAAGCAATCAAACAACCAGGAAAATCCAAACAAATTGACATCAGAATGCAGATCAAAAGCAGTCGAGAAAGCCTTTCATCAGTCAGAGATACCAACTTTACTCCAATACGTTCAATCAGATACTAAGGATTTTAAATGGGCTTAAGAACTGACGAATCCTTGATCGGTCTGTCATTTTCCAATATTCTTGAGACAATAGGATTTGTTTTTATGGAGTGTTCCAATTGAAGCGTTCAGGATCAACAGTGGATAATTCTAAATTAAAAATTTTTGACATTTTTCACAAGTTTAGTTATGCAATACTTTATGCTCCTGTAATTTAAAATTCAAAACCGGACTAAAAATGAGAAATTAGGCGGCAAATAAGAAATAAGCTGTTGTGTCAGACACAATTGCATGACTAAACTTGCGAAATATGGGAAAAAATCAATTATTTAAATTTTGGAGCTATCAGATTTTGATTCTAAACGTCTCAATTGCTTTCTTATAGATTTAAAAATATTTAAATATTAACAATTTTGAGACCAATTTCTTTTTTTTATCTTACTGTTTTTAAAGAAAAAAAAATCGGTGACAACAGAGCAGCAATATAAATAAGCCATAAAATATTCCTAATCTGTGATATTATGAAAGAAAAAAAGTAAATGAATAATAAAATAAATTTAAATAGAAAATATTTATTTTAGTTTAACATACCAAGCATGCAATCGTGCTGTTCTGTTTCTTTACTGTCCACCTCCCAGGATTCACCTTCAAATATATAATAAATCTTATAAGATGTGGACAGTTCCAAGCTAGAAACTGTTATATGCAATTAAAAAATATCAGATTTAGAAATATAAATGATAGTATTTTGATATAGGATAACATCATAGGAAACCAGGTAACACCGACACTGGACTGCAATAGATATCCCTATCAATAGCCAATACATATAATGTATGGCATATATATAATATATGACAGTCGATGTAGTAATAATTAGTCGAATAATAATTATTTTTAACACGTACGTTACATATGTACGTATGTAGGTAAAGGAATCTTTGAATTCGATTTTCGGCCACTTCAAAAGATCAAATTAAATGGAAATCTAGCCCACTTCTCAAGGACCAATGACAATACAATAAATTAATAAATGTATCTAATTATCCTAAGATCTTTAAGATTAGCGATTTTTCATAAGTTTAGACACGGTAGTGTTTTGTCCAAGTACTAGGCTTAAACTTTGAGACAGTCATATGATTTCAGGGAGGATTAACTGGGCAGTTTCGCATATTTGTCAACAAAAAAATATAATAATAGTTTTAAAAAACTAAAAACCACGCTTTTGTAGCATTTTTAAAAAACCTGGAGAACATGTTCTTAAACCTAAAACTAAATTATAATTTAAAAAACGTGCTTTAATAGTAAAAAAAACTAAAAGGTATATGATAATTTTTAATAAGTTTAAAATAAGAATAAAGCTGAAACAATTCATTTTATCGTAAAAAAGAGTTGGGTACTTTATGTTAATTGTTGTATATATTTAATTTAATGATAATGGTACTTCATTCCCATTCAAACTCTCTAGTTTCAAACTTAGCTTCCTCTTCAATTCCCGATAATGCTCCGAGGCGTCTGAAAAGAAGATGGCCACGTGATCTTCTTAGATGAACTTGTGATTTGAGTACTACCAGTGGGTAGTTTCTCTACTTGTCATTCTCATGCTTTATGTATCACTCAGCCTATTTACTTGTGGTATTATTCTAATACAGTTGTAAATATCAATAAATAAATTTAAAAAAAGAATGATAATAGTGAAAGCAGAGTCGTTTTGAAAATAACTTAAAAAGGACCGCATGCTTTTATATGATAACACCATCTTTTTTTTTCATCACTTTATTTTAATTTTAATCTTATTGAAAATTATAATACTTTTTAGTTTTTTGTACTATTTAAGCACGTTTTTTAAACTATTATTTATTTAATATTAATCGTTTCGGGTACTGGACTTAAATTATACTTTCCTTTTGTTTTATAAATACAAAAACCCTTTTAGTCCAAATATTATTTATTTACTATTATTTATTTTAAACTAAGACTAAAACTTACTAAAGTAGTAAGGTAAATCTTGATTATACACAAAATAAGAAATCATTCAATATTGTTGCTAATTTACATTATTACAAACATGTAACATATAGCCAACTGGCAGCGCTGTATATAAATATTCGTCATAAAGAGGACGATACCCGGAAGAATATTTTTGGACAGGGACTAGCGAGGGATGACCGAACGGACTCGAACCATTGGCAACCGGCACTCACTACCACTTCTAGAAATAGACGATTGTTAATACGGCCAATTTTACAATTACATCATCATCCGGGGCATCTCACCATCATCGCTGATTCTTAGATATTATAGTTCTCTTGATGAGTCATTAGACAACGCTGGAATGAATAACGGGATCGCTTCTGGTTTACGAACAGCAGTTGTAAAGGAGAGAAAGGGTTTATAAAAGAAGTAATATACATGACTCAACTCGAAGCGACAACCTCCGGGACTGATACCAAAATGTTTTTTAGGTAAGTATAGTAATAATTCCGATTTTCTAATTTTAATTATAATTCCGCATGTTACTCATATTAAATATCATCATTATAACCAAAATTTGAGAATTTTGTACAATATTTTAATATTTTTTAAGAAAATTGATTCCGACCTTCAACAAATACCACTCATCGTTTGGCCATTTAGATTAAAAAAAAAAAATCTTCAACTAAATATTACAATTCTTACTTAACATTTTCTTAATAATTTCTCATTTTCAGTAGCAGATACGAAGGAACGTACTAGCTTGACAGGAGTAGCTTAATGAAAGGAAATCAGTTGAAATGGAGTTCTCCGTTCCTTTTTATTGTGTTTTTGTTGTAGGAATTACAGATTCTGAGCCAAACCTTCACGAGGAAAGAATAATTATAGATAAGATAACGCTGGCTTGACAAATTACTACTTCAAAACATTTTTACGTTGCAAAGCTAATAACTCACCTAGTTATTGTCCTGCTGTTAACAGTTTTGCAAGCCGTCGACAACAGTAAAAAATTGAACCAACAAGTCATGGATGATAGTACAATAAACATTTTAAGTCCAAGCATCAACCTAAGTTAATTATATTTTCGTAATATGTGGTTGGGATAGTCCAGAGCTTGACATCAATGCACTTGTAAAAAAAAAAACAAAAAAACCCGGGTGCCGGAAAAAGACCAAGAGCGAGTTCTTGAGAGGTTTTGAACAGTCTCTTGTTTTGTTTTGAAGAGGTGTTGAGGGTCTTGCACTTCTTTCGGTCTATTGTCTCCTCAAGAGGACTTCAAGGAAATAAAACGAGAAATATCATGTTTTCGATACTTCGTGAACTCCAAAGAAATATACGATGACACAAAACAGACTTATTTCACCTAGAACAATAGGTAAATGTGGTAAAAGAAAAACATAGTTTATCATATTACACAAAGATGGTACCTGCACCTACACTTATAATACCTGCATCTTGCAAACAACATTAAGTGAGAGAATAAGGCACGACTCGAAAAATATTCCGCAGATCTATTAAATATGGCTTACCAACGATAAGTATTATTTTCGCATCCAGTAACATTACGACATCGCTAAGTCAGAGTTGAAAATAAAATGCAATTGTTGAATATTCTGTGTTTTATAAACGCGCTAGTTAAAGATCATTAGGAAATTTGAATATAAACAGTTTAGAATAGTTCGAAAAGATATTTATGGTAGGTATATGCTTAAATCCTTAATGTTTCATAACATCTGTATGTAATGGATCAACAATTAATTTTTATTTGAATTCAGCGTATATAAATAGAAATCAATAAATTAAAGTGCAAACCCATAAATATGATATATCAATATTTCGGGTTTTTAATTTTTAAAAATGAAATCCAACCATTGCAATGTAGGCTTGTCTCTTCCCCTTCCACCTGGACGTCTCTCCAAGATCTGCTCTGGGAGTCTTTTTCTATCCAATCGATATACTTGGCCCCACCATCTTATTCTTGTTTTCCATATAGGTAGCTAAATTATTTATTTGTTTTGGTACGGAAACGATTTCCTTGAAAGTACAATGATTTCTTTTAAATTTTCATAATAAGAAAATCTTCAATGCTCCTATGTACGAGTATGTTACGAATAAAGTGCCTTAATGACCTTACTGTCCCATTTATTGCTGATTTGGCCCTGACCCGATATTAATTCTTTCATGACAAACCTCATTCTCACTCAAACCCAATCGCAACCTCTTCAATTTCTGATAATTCTCTGAGGCGTCTGAAAAGAAGAGGGCCTCGTGACCTAAATTGAACTTGTTATTTGAGTACTACCACTGGGTAGTTACTCTACTTATTTATATTCATGCCAATATGTGCCATTCCTGAGATTTACTTGTGTAGTTATAAAATGTTGTAAATTTCAATGAATAAATTATTTTAAAAAAATCACGAAATGTAAAAACCGATAAGAGAAACAGTTTTCTAATCCTTAGTCGGAAAGACAAAGTAGCTCAAAAAAAAAAAAAACCATGGAAAATGAATAAGACGAATAAGTACAGTAAAGAATCGACAATTTTTTTCTCTTTAAATGCAATAAAGAAATCTCCATATTCTTTCATGGAATGGGCTGGTAAATAAATAATATTTACTAATTAGGGTAATGAGAACATTTACAACAATTAGCAGTGCTATTATATTGTAACGTCCGATTCTGAGGAACAATGCTCAATTGTAATGTTTATAAACAAGGCGGTGGTAGGCGAAAGTCTTCTTGACAATTCGTCAGTTCCGCTACCCGCACAATTGAAGGAGTTCCGTTCATAAATTTGTGCAAAAATATTCAACACTGTATTATTCAATAACGGCGTCACCGGAACACTAAAGGATTCCTAACAGTGAAAAGAATAATTGTAAAGTACAGTATAAAGATTTCTGTGTCAGAATTTTTGAAAAGCGAATGATGGAGAATATATTTGTTTAGTAATATATTTAATTAGAATTAGTGTAAAATATTACAGTTTAATGGAGATTTTCGTTGTTAGCTCACGATGTAGAGGAAATATGGTTACTGGTAAAATCATTTCTTCACTCACTTTGCCAATGTATCTAATCCAAATTATCCAAAATATTTAACAATTAAAATTAAATTAAAAGTTAAAAATGTAGGTTATTTTTCACAGTGTAATTAGAAAATTTGAAAAAAATCGCTAAAATCTTGAAAACGCAACCGGGTGGTGCAATACGAGTACTCTTATCTGCTTATCTAAACTGTATGACAAGGCAAACGAAGGGATTACTTTTGGCATCACCAATTCTCCTCTAGCATACCGATATCATTGACGAGCCCAAGAGAAGACCTGTAACCTTCCACAAGGACTTCGATGGTACCTCCTGCGAGAAAGTGGCAGCCAAACACTGCAAGAGGAATGCGGCTGACCTAGAAACAGTTAGGCGTTGGTCTCGTCTTCTTTGCACCCTTCATAGTGTCCACTGCTCCATCATAGAAGATGAGTAAGGAACAACCTCCTGGGCTCGTTACCTCTGGTAGGACTCTTCAATAGAGTTAGGAAGGAATAGACTGGAAAGATACTTGTTTTGAGTATCTTAAGAGGATTTTCGTAGAACAAATAATTTTAGATGAATCTGAAACATCTGAGAAATGACAAATAGTTCAATAGCAAAAGAATATCTGGAAGGAAAGAAACGAACCGCATACTTTATCTTATTTCCATTTAGTAAGTCTTAAAATTTTCATTCATATTTGTTCCTTTGCACTACATCAAAGTTCATACCACTGATAGTATTTCTTTTTCAGACATGTTAAAGGAAAATGTACAAAAAAAAAAGTAAAGACAATTATTTGTGTAAATTAGGCCACTTTGTAAAGGAATGGAGACCAATGAAAAGTTAGTCTTGAAAATGGACAATCTTTGAAGACATAGCCGGACGAATAGAAGAAATTAAAAATTATATGGTTTATTATTTCATGAAAATACAAAAGTATTGAACGAGGAAAATACTTTAAATGATAATGGAATCCAATATTTAATCATTTTTAAATCAAATCTAAATCAAGGCTTTATTTTAAAATTTAAGTTAAATGTTGAAATAATAACAACGAATGTTTTTGAAATTTACTTTATTTTACGAGTAATAAATATTTTTTATTTAATCAAATATTATTTTATTATATAGATAATAGTAGCCTTCTAATAATATTTCTAAATAAATTAAAATATTCCTATTTCCGGTGCATTCCTTTGATATGGCCTCAACGTCATTGCCGGATTTAGGAACCGCGGAGGCATGTTCTAGTTTCTTGGATTTAAATTTGTATATTATTAAAATTAACTTTTTATATTATTATAATCATTTAAATTCATCTCATAAATTTAATAATAATATCCAAATTTATGGGGATAATAATCACTGTACTATGTATTTAATTAAATATAGGATACTTTCATAGTTATTTTTATATTACTTTTATGACTAAAAAAACCTTCTGGAAAAAGTTTCTGAACCTTATATTTATATTAACTACTTACTTAAATTTACATGAATAGAATTTTAATAAATAATAAAGCAACATTAAATTGTCATGGAACAAAAAAATACTACTGTCTTAAATACAAAAAAAACACGCCCACACATATATAATTTATTAAATCTAAATGCCAAATATAATATTATCACATTATTTTGTATGATTTGAAAATCGAAATCCTAATAACCAATAGATTGATGCATACGAAAAAATAAATTATTATGTCATTCCTAAGTTGCTGTTAATAAGTTGATACCAGTCTATAATATATCATTTTATTATTTTTTCGAAAATAATAGATATAATCAGTATTGAACTTTAAAATTTATTTATTTTTACAAGTCTAAAGTTAAGTGTACTACCTAAAACATCTAGTCTCTTGGTAGTCTATATTTAAAGCGAACATATATAGATCTCCTAGTTTAGGTATACTCATACTTCTCTGAATTTTACCGATGTCTAGGAATTATGAAGTTTGGTACTTATGCAAATTTCAAGTATGTCAGCTAACGTTACCGCATCTAGAAATCCGATTCTGATAATCCATAGATTCTTGTTCATCTTAAAACAAAATCTGTACCACTCTACAACCCGTGAACAAGCCTGGGGTTCAGCACATGTTAGAGAATGAATTGTTTAATGGACAACGGTTCTGCAAGGAGATGAATTGTCCTAGGTCACACTCAACCGCCAGATTTTCCCCCTTATTTTGTGTACCCTATTTTTATAATATTTTATAGAGGCTTTGTGAGCCCCAGGAGGGTCCTAGATCCTATATGATCCATCTCCGGCTGGTAACAGACTAAATATAAGTCTTGACCGTAGCGGGATTTGAACCAGGATTTCAGGCATTGCAGCTCAGTGCTCTACCACTGAGCCACTCCGCTCACTTTTCTTGTTCTTAGTTATGAGAATTTATGTCTAGAGTTTATTGTGGAAAGAGAAATGAAATGGTACCACGTTCTGTTAAGCCCATCTGGCTGCGTTAAAAGTATTTATTAAAAGTATTTATAGTAATTACTATGACTATTACTGTTTTAATTAGATCTTAACTGATCTATTGAAAAATAGCTGCGCTAGCTCAAGAAAAATCGATCCTTTTCAGAAGAGGTCGATGCGAAGTACAGGAAAGTTATATTAAGCCTAGGAAAAAATAATACTTAACACAACTCCAGCAACGGTGAATAATTGGTTAAGTCGAATTTCGTTCAGGGAGATATAATTGTGTTGAGAGAAGCGGAATCGTGCGATTCTCTTAGTTTTTAGAACACGAGTATAGAGCTATTAAGTACAAGAAACTTATTTTGGACAAAATTCTACGTAATCACTTATTCATCGGGGCTGAAGATTTAAAAGAATTGTACCCACCCAAACTTATTTATGATGGATTAAATTGGTCCAGGGGGTGCAGTCAAAGATAACACAAAATAAGTAGAACTTATTTTTTGATTAGGCAAATAGTGTGTGGGATGACTTGTCAAACTAACCCTTTTCAGCTCAGTTGACAAGTGTTAGTTTGAGAAGTCACTACACCCACTATTTTCCCTGAAGATGGCCTTAAATTAAATTAAAAAATGAGTTCTACTTATTTTGTGTTTTCTTTGACTGCACCCCCTGACCAATTCAATCCATCATTAGAATTATACAGTCGACTATTTTCCACTCAAACGTATTTGTAATGTGCTAACATTTTGTCCAAACCTTTAGGCCACCATCAGGCCAGAGAATTTTGGTACAGAATAAATAAGTTTGACTTATTTTGTACAATTATTTCACTGCACACCGACCATTTTCTATACAACTAAAAATTAGAACGTTTTTTTATATTAGATTTCTCAATGATGAATTTCATCGTTTCTTCTATTTTTTAAATTGTATTTTCACATATAAAAATAGAATGATCAAAGAAGCTACATTCAATTAATTATTAAACATAATTTTTATCGGAAAAGTGTTCCTTCCAACGAATATCAATTTTTCCTACTAAAGAAGAGATAATAAATGATGAGCATTAAAACTGGCTTTCGGAGAATTTAAACCGAGAAAACAATGACATCAAAAACTTGTGAGAATTTCTGATAAGATAGGACCCTATTTCTCGTCTGATTTATAAGTTTGTGTATTATATAAACTGTATTATTTTGCTTTTGAAATTTTTCTTTGTTTTAATGTTTACATATTCATAAAATTAAAAAATAACTCGTTTAAGTTTTAACAAAAGTTTTAATGCAAAAAATAAATACAAAGCGGAATTAGATTTTTTTTTTTTTTTTTTATTTCTTAACCCCTTTGGTTGTTATAAATATTTGAAAAAATAACATATTAAAAATTACTAATGATAGATTGTATCTCTTCTACTGCACCAGCTGCATTTTAAGAGAGGATTGTCTGAAGGATTTTCTGAACATTAATTAAATGGAAGGAGTGGGGGATCCAGTGATGGGGCTCACTAGTTCTGTCTGCTTGGAGTTTGTTAGTAATTTACTCACAGCGGAATTAGATTTAGAATTAGATCGGAAAAAAAGTTAAAAGTAAACGATTTTATTCAAACATTAATTACGGGAAAGAAAATGGTACAGGTTGAGGTCAAATAAATAATTTCTTAAATAGGGTTAACTACTTATTGCCAACTAACGTTTCACCCTACATTACAGGTTTTCAATCCAGCCCTGGAGATAGACAAGATACAAACTCCAATAGTTTCATTTTTTATAAATTATTTTATTTTTCTTTATAATTATTTTATTTCAATATGTTTGTATCTTGTCTAACAAGCCATGAAGAAGACCTGCAATGCGGGCCTTAATGGAATTATTTCTTTGACCTCCACCCGAACCATTTTGTTCACCACATAAATTAGGTCAACCAATATTATTCAACAACAATTAACTAGTTATAAGTGAAAATTAAATGAATTAAAATAATTTTACAAAATCCTAGCACCATCCGGGTCTTGTGATCAAAAACGAGAGACGGAGAGGGATTTAATATACTTACATTTATTACTGAATCATAGAATAAATGTTTTATGATTAATTACATATATCAGGAATGTAATTAGTCATAAGTAAAATTACGGATATTAAACTGAAATCGTTTTGTCGCCAGAGGTTGAGATGGTTGTTGGCAGTGTTTAAGGCGAGCGGGAATCTATTAGTTCTAAATGAGCTGCCAATTAAAAAGGTCACTAGATCAATTAGACAGTACAGGTATAGCACTCAGTACTCTGTTGTAGCTCTGTATCAATTGGTTCCAAGGGAGCTAGTAAACTATATACTTTTGGAGAATAATTAATAAACATTTATTTGTAATAGAAATAATTTAATGGCTAAAATTTCAACACGATTTTATTAGTTTCGCCTGTGCGTATGTAACTAATGGAATCTTTAAACTCGATTTTTGGTCACTTCGAATCATCAAACTTAATTGAAACTTTGCACACTCGGTGATAATACGATAATTTAATAAAATTGTCTCATTATTCTTACCAGTATCGTCAGGATTAGCGAATTTTCATATCCGAAGAAACGGTAGCGTCTTTTGCCAAGTACTGAGGCGTGAATGTGACTTAATCAAGACATAGATGGCTTAATCTTTGACAGATATTTAATATTTAATATTTTATTGACAGATAAAAATAGAGTCATAATGAAAATATCTTAAAAAGCACCCCACCTTTAAGCATAAAATGAAATTTTTTGTTCATCAGTCAAATGTTAATTTACAGTTACTGATAATTATTGTACTTCTTACTTTAGTTTCCAGTTAAAGACTGTTTTGATTTCTTTAAACTATTATTTATTTTTATTTTGAATGATAATTGTTGACCTTCATAATATATGCTGAAGAAATTGGTCCGGGTAGAGGTCACTGAATGAATTTCTCGTGCAATTTGAGAAAATCTTTATAGATAGCCAACGTTTCGACCTACGTTGTAGGTCTTCTTCAGGGCTATATGCAAAATACAGACAATATAAGAAAATGGTACTAATATATTAAAACATTTTAAATATAAATAAACCCAAAGAAGGTGAATACAGGCAAAAAAAAAATTATAAAGATGTACAGTAAGGTAATTATGAAGGTTAAAATGTATGAGTGTATACTATAAACTACGAAGTGCCAAAAAGGTAGTAACCCACATCATGAAGAAAATAATAATAAAACAGAAAGTGTTGAAAGTTAAAAAAAATAAGGTACTACAGATAAAAAATAAAAACTGAATATAAAATAGGAATGTGAAATGATAAAAATGATATGGGTAAATGTAGAAAGTGATAAGAATTACGCACTAAAAATTATAGGTAATAAAAAAGGTAGAAATAAAAATTGAAAAATTATAAAAATCTAGAAACCAAATTATATAAAATAAAATAAAAATGAAAGTAAAAATTTTTTTTAGAAAATACAGTATTAATATTGATAGGTAAAAATAGTTTATACAAGAGTAAAGAATATTAATTGCATAAGAGAAAATGTAAGAAGAGACTTTATATAAGTGTAAATAATATTAATTGAATAAAAAATAGGTATAAATAGGTACAACGTTGGTCGAAACGTTGGCTATCAATAAAGATTTTCTCAAATTGCACGAGAAATTCATTCAGTGACCTCTACCTGGACCAATTTCTTCAACAACTATTATTTATTTTACACTCCTTAGTTCGGCTGGCTATAAACGCGTGTTCTCTACTTTTTTTAACTAATATTCATTTACTAATTTTCAGTTCGGATAACTACAAGAGCGTGTTTTCTAGTTTTAAAGTATCATTTTTATATTTATGAAATCCCAGTCCATCAAATAAAGCCTACTTAGGCACGTATTCCAAAAGTCGCAATATTATATTAGTAAAATTGATAGAATGTTCAGGATAAACTAGATGGTATTCGATATAAAATATTTCGTACATAACAATCTTAAGGTAAAATCTGCTGATCTTAACCATTAAGGCAGTAGACGCTTATGGGTTCCTGATACCTCTATAGTACTCTCTGTCCACTGTCTGTGTCTTGATGTTCAAAGCTCAACTTGGGTCGATAAATATATCTATGTTAAATGGTATTTATTGAGCAACCATTGCTCCGTAAACAAATTACAAAGAAAAATTACAGTTGATTATAACTAATTAGTTTCTATATGCAAGATTTACATATGTTTAATGTTATATACACTGTAAATATCTTAGTGATTTGCATGCAATTTCGATACTAAAGCGTTAGTTCCGCACATTGAGTTGGTTAAGTTAAAGAAAAGATTCCTAAATCATGACCTTATGCCCAACCACTGACTGAATATCGCGAATCGAAAAGAACCTTGGTGGTGAGATTTAGTTACGGGGTTATTACAGGATGACTAACTGCTGGGAGGTAGGGAGGAGTTAGGGACGTACAAAAACTGGGAGGTCCCAAAAGGAAGAAGCAAGGACCAAGGTCGCTTTCGCCGCAACCTTCGGCGACAATCGATCCAGAGCCATCCCGGACCTTGGGCACCTCGAGGACGTGCGTCTTCCTGCATCTGTTCCTGTTCGCGAATCATCTCGTCCACTAAGGAAGGAAGATGATTACAACTCCTAACTAATACAAAGCGGCTCGGCCTCTATTTATAATCAACACTGCACTTCTTCACATTATCATCCGAATCTCGTTGCCCAACGGCTGACCTCAGGAAATCATTTCAATCATGTTTGGCAAAAGGAGTACAAGTCTTTTCTTTCTTTTTTTTTTGTTTGCAATGACCGGTTTAAATTATGTTCAGCTTTTTATAATTAACACTAGATATACCAGCTGTTTACGTATACCTATTTGTACCAAACCAGTCAAAATGACAGGTGCATTAGAAATAAGGCTTATTGTGGTTTCCAGTCTATATTTACTCTTAAAAATGATAAAAATAAAGTTGAACAATATTAAGTATAATAGATAAATGGATTTACAGACATTGACAAATAACAAAACATTTAATTGTTTACAGTTTGTAGCTCACAATTTCTACATGTGTAGATTTTGCTGCGTGTACACTTTCCGCATAGACTTTTTTTGCATTTATTGCAAATATTTGTAGTTTTATTGTTATTGCAATATCCTATTTGACACCATTTTCGTACAGGAACAGTGGCATTTGTGGTTGGTGTATTGACTTCGGCTGGTTTTTGCCTTGAAGTCTGATATTCTGAAGCAAGTTCTTCTGCTAATCGAAACAGAAAGTCTTTTCGTGAGATATTTTCTCCTGTAGTGTTTTTGTACAATATCCAGCTATTTATTGCGGCTAAATCTAAAATATTGAAAAATACTTGAAGTGAAGTTTTTTTTCATAAAAAAAGACAACCTGCCATTTTGACTGGTACTGGTATAAATGTCAATAACAAAAATTATATGAGATGAATACAAAAATTATATTTGTTACTAATGTATAAAAAATAACATTAACTTTATAAAACGTGTTCTCTAATTATAGCAACAAAAGTCATAAATTCATTTGTGAAAAAAAAAGTTTTACTTTGTAGGAATTTTGAATTGAAATTGCCCGACCAGTCTAAATGACTGGTCTGGTAAATCTAGTGTTAACTTCACTTTTAAGAAAAAAGATACTCATTTATACTAAGTGTTCATTTTTTGAACTCCCTAACCTTTTTTCTCGAAGTTAAAGATAATAAGGAACATTTGAGGCGTTTGGGACCAAATGCAGATAATTCAGATATTTCAAAAGTTGACTTTTTCACATTCTTTGCTAATTTAGTAAGGCAATTAAGCACGACGCTTTGTCTCCTTACTTCTAATTTTTATATACCGGTTCTGAATTTATAGGAATTTATAGGAAACGTATTATTAAACTTATTCTTCACAAAAAACAAACAAAAAACATAAATAATTAAATTTATATAATAAATAGGTCTTTATTGCAAAGAACCAAAGGCAAAATACTACAAGAAGCAAACAAAAATCCCGCATTCAGTGAAAAGAACACGGAAACCATAAAATACCCTCGAAAAATAAAAGGCTTATGTAAAACATAATACATTATAATATACATTTGTTTATTATTTATTCATTAATAAAATCCAGGAGATTGAGAAAAAAATATACAACACTTATTCAGCAAAGATGTTATATTTCCCACGCCATCTACCACATCCTACGTCCTCGAACATGTAATGGTGTAACAGAACCAATTTTTTTTTAATGTGCATATATTTGTTTGCCTTTTTTGAAAAAAAAAAAAATGTTTTTGACTAATATTGTCTTGTATTATATGTTCAAGCAAACAATTAATGTATATGGGAAAATTCGACTCGGAGGCAGATCAACATTATTGTCGCTGCTGAGAGGCAAGTAGAAATTTTGCCGACCGCTACAATTATTTTGCCGACAGTGAAAATTCGTAGGAGAAAAACTATCTTAAGACCAAGGGTAATCGTGGGAAAGAAGAATCTCTGACACTAACTAGAGCAGAACATCACCCTCTATAACCAATCCAGAACAGTTTCCTTCCAATAAAATCTATTAAATTAATTAAAAATTAGCCCCCTCCTAAATATTTGCCGCACTGGGCAATAGTCTTCAGAGTCATGCCCTCAATCGTTCAATGTAGGTTACTATTTATTCATTTAATAGGCAAAAAAAAAAGAAAAAATATAACGTGTATATGAATAAGCTTATATGTGTTTAATATAAATTTAATACTGATTAATCTAACAGCAAGAAAGAAAATAATTTTTTTTATCTTTATATAATTATCTACACCTGCCAAATAAAAAAAAAAATCAGCAGATTGGCTGTAGAATAGAACAAAATGACATGAGAGGCATGAAGAAGAACAGTACCCAGCGGTATCTCTCCCGTGCTTTGATTTAATATTCCTAAAACAACAGATCAATCCCGTTCTTTGACGAAAATACTCAAACCATTTATATGACCGGTTTATTTAAAAAAAAAAAGAAAAATTATTTAAAAGCATTATCTTTCCGATTAAATTGTGAATCTAAACCCCCAAAAAATCATAAAAATCGCTAAAACCGTTAAGGAGGAGTTCAGAGATATTCAGAACAAAGGAATTATATATCTGCAGCCCCAATGAACAAGTTGTTAAGTCGAATTTTGTCCATATCGAGTTAGTTAAATTGAGGGAAGCGTGTCATTCTCGTCGTTTTTGGCTTGAAATGGAGTTGTGATATGAGTAATAACTTTATCTCAAGCAAATACCTGACTTAGCCCCTTATTTACTATGAAAATAGCTTGATTCCGTTTTTATCAGTAGGAGAAACACCTTTGGAGAAAATTCGACTTAAACTCTAACTTACCAGGACTAAAGATATGTTACAGCAGAAATGATGTAATTGGTTTAAGGTACCCAACCTAAACTCTTAGACTTTACAACCCCCGAAAATACTCTACCACTCAGGCATATCCCATCTTCCTGTCGAATCCAATTTCTTTTTAAATTTATTTTAATTTATTGTTCTTTTTTTAACTTAATTTAGGATCCCGATGAATCAAGTTAATCGTAGAGCTGGCGGCTAGTTTGGGAATGAGCAATGCTCAATCCTCAATGAGTACTGACTCAGACTCAAGCTCTACTGAATCATCTGATTGATGTCAATCACAGGCCTTGAGGCAACAATTCCTGAAAAAAAAAGATGGAGATCTCAATGAAGGCTGGTCATACTCGCTTGCTGGAATCAACAGATGATTGTAAAGTTAGACTCTAAGAGGGATGAATATGTTGAAGTAATATAGAAGAGCCAACAACTTGTTTTCTTCTTATGTTTATATCTTATTGTAACCTAAGAGGTTATACCTCTTGGACCGCAACATACCGGTTACAAGCCTGTAGGTAGGTTAAGAAGAAAATTGTCCCAGCATAGAGTGTTCTATAAGCATAATTTACAGTCTGAACTTTGCAGTTGAATAGAGGGCCTAGATGAGCTCAGAGTTTGTAATAAGATATGCACCAACAGCTTTAGTTAATTAACATGCAATCTTAAGTAGTATTGTAATATATATATTAGAAACAATTAATTCTTATTTTGTATTGTAGTATTTATTTCAATTTTTAGTTATCAAATTTTATTACTTTTACTTTGCTTTTGTTTATTTATTCACCTATTTATCCAATGTACTATTTACTATTTTATATGCATTATTTATGATGATTTATAATATATTATGTGTAAAGGAGATAGTTGGGGGGTGCAGTCAATATGCAGTATTGACTGCACCCCCCAACTATCTCCTTTACATTAGATCATCCAGTCAACTATTTTCATCTCATATAATATATTATATTGATATATTAATTAATAATATAATGGGTATATTAAATATTGATATATTTATTGAAATTTACAACTGTATACAGAATACATCAAGTAAATATAACGAAAGATAAATCATGTCCAGAGACAAAGACAAGTAGAGAAACTACCCAGTGATAGTACTCAAATAAAAAGTTCAGCTTAGAAGGTCACGAGACCATCTTCTTCTCAGACGCCTCGGAGGATTATGAGGAATTGAACAGATGCCTAACTTTGAAACTAGTGGGTTCGAGTGAGAATAAAGTTTGTCATGAAAATATTGCTGTCGGATTCGGGCTAAATCAGTAACAAATGGGACATTAAGGCCATTATGGATGATTTTATTCGTAACGACGTGAGGAGCATTGAGGATGTTACGAAGGATTTTGGATTGTAAGGATTGAATACAAGAGGTATTCGATGGGTTCCAAAGCTCTATTCCGTAAGTCCAGATGGGCCTAATGATTGTCATGTATATGAGTCTTTTGTAATTAATTAGGAGCTTAGAGCGTTTATCTAGTAAATATTGAAGTAGCCTGAAACGGCGAGCTGTTTCTTGTCGTTTCAGTCTACCATAGTATGAGGATTTTAAGTTAAGCGCTTGTCAAGGTGTAGTCCTAAGTACCGGACCTGTTCTACAGGAATCAGTTGGATTTTATAAAACGATTCAGGAGGGGAGGAAGTCGGTTGTTTACGACGAAATATTAATATATAAATTTTAAATTGCCATGAGATAGCACCCGATTACCGGGTATTGTAGGAACAGGTTCGAGGCATAAGTATTTTAAAAATATTGATTGGAGGATCATAACATGTTTTTCAAAAACAAATTTTTGAAAAATAGTACCTTTTAAAAATTACTTACACAAGTGTATTCCTTACAAAGATATGTGGATTGTCTATTATGGTTATAGAAATAAATAAAATTATCTACTAATTTACATATTTGTTTACGTAATTAATGGTGTTCTTTTACTAATCAGATCTGCTACTAAATTTTAGAATTAAAAAATGGAAGATCTATAACTGAATATAGAATCAAGATTCATATTAAGTGACTACGACTGAATTGAAATAGAAAAGCTGTGAACAACAAAGAAAATTCACACGTTCCGTAGACAAGAACAAAACAAAAACGTGTAGAATTTATATTAAATCATAATTATATTTTAAGGTTCAGTATAAACAAGAAATTAACAAGAGTTAATACTGTTTTATCAAAGATATGTATGGATAAAATGAAAAGAATAAGCAATTAATTCAATAGATAATTTGACAAATAAAAAACAGCATTAAAATATTTGAAAAAATATTTTTATCTCGGAAACTATCATGGCTATCACAGGAACTTACCAGAAAAAAAATCAAATCCTTTATCAATAAAAGCCTAACAGTAAGATGTATATGTATATATATATATATATATATATATATATATATATATATATATATATATATATATATATTTAAGTGTAAAATAAAATAATAGAAAGAAATAATATTGTATATCACTAGTGATTAACACCTTAAAACATTTTATCCATTCATTCCACTATCAATAGAATGAAGTCTCCATTGTAGATTCGAGGGGATTACATATTATTAAATGCTAGAGGTTACAAAAATAATGCCCTATTCCCAGTAAATTATGTAGCAGCACATTTAAATAAATAAAATAAATAATTATAAAGATCTGTTTGTATACAAAGTAGAGAAGAATTTACCAGTGACTTGTCAGAGGTACATTCAGAAATGTCTATAAATCTGAAATTGTATTGGTTCGATATTTATTTCGTGAATGAAAATAATTATAAGACAATGGAAAGTTAATCAATACAACAAATCTTCTTATTCGATTGAAAGTCTTAATAGAGGCTTTTCATACTTTTATATAGGCTTAAATTAGCAATAAGGCTAAAACCATTATAAAATATAATACGAGTAAAGTTTTTATTTTTCCTTGCTATCTAGTAACAGTTCTTCCTATCTTTATATCAAACCAAGTTTTTATATTTCCTTATCGGAAATTCCAAGCATTCAGAAATGTGAAATAAACAAAGGATTTGAGGTATGGTGGGTAAATAGAACACAATATGGTAATATTAAAAATATAAAAAAAAAAATTAAACCTATTTTTTAATTTTATAAAATAACAAACTTACCTGGCCAGACAGTTACCTAGTTTTACACTTTTAACGACCATATTGTCATAGGATGCCTGAACAGGCCTGTCTCAAAGTTATTATTTCTTATTACAAATTTATTTATTTACATTATTAAGGAGTTTTATAAAACTGTTATGATAACATTAATAGTACGTCTATTCTTCGCTTACCATATAGTATAGTACCAATAAACACGTATTCTGTATGTACAAATGTATCAATATACATTCGTACATACAGAATAACCTGTACCACTGTAATCCATGAAGATTGTTGGGTTCAGTAAACGGTAGAGACTGTACAGTTTTATAGAGGCTGTGTGAGCCAAAAGGAGATCCCACAGCATCTATGCGCCACTGTTAACAGAATAAATACTTTATCTGCCTCAGACGCTTTTGAACTGGGGCCTTCGGCATAGCATTTCAGCTCTCTATAATACATACTACCCTATCCATAAAATATGCAAATCTAAATAATAACGATAATATTCACTATAATCAGTATTATAATCATTGACACGTGACTAAAAATGTTTTTCTAATTGGCAGATTAGTGTAGGTCACTTTTGGCGAGTTAAATTTTACTAAGACTGTCTTTTGTTTCCAAAATTAAATTTGTCAGAAGAGTTGAAGTCGCCTCCAAAAATAGCTTTACGTTCTACTTGTAGGCTGTAATAAGATGAATGTACGCTAACAAATCAGTTGTTCAACAACCACAACACATCTAGCTGTACATGGAGCTAAAAGGTACAGGTTAGATGGTACCTATAAAGTCAGAAGATTTATGCTTTTAACTTATAAAAGTACAAGTTAAAACAATAACAAAAAACCTCGGGACATACAGACAGAGCTACAAGCGCTGCTACAAACAAAGGGACTGCTTGCGTCAGAACCGGTTCCTTGCGCGGTCGTCGACTCTGCGCCAGTCTGAGGTTCACTGCCCACTTTCGGCGCAGGCCTTGTCTCTCCTAGGTCAATGTGGGCTTTAATCGACGGCGTGCCTGTTTTTAATTCAATGAATAGTATTAGTATTCAAGTAATTAATCGACAAAGATCCAGGATGAAGCAAACTTCTTCCATGCGTTCCTCTACCTGGAGCGGAACCCGACAGGATTTATGATCCCATGCTCCAAATACTAAAGGATGCTCTTGTAGCTAAATTTAACTAAAACATTCTTGCCAAATCTTGGTTCAATTTACAACTGTAATGGCATGAAGAGGAACAAACAGCCATTCTGAAGGAACAGACGAACTGAAGGGTGTTGGTAAACAAAGTCGAGTTGATTTGAATAGTAAGAAACTACCTGAAGTAATCTATTTTTAAACAGAACTCAGTTGGTGAAGTTGGTCTTCTCCGATTGACTAAAAATTTCGTTAATTCACTGTTTCAAACAATTAAACTCCTCCAGTTCAGGCTACTTCAACACTTATAGTCGAACGATCTATGCTCCCAATTAATTACAAGAGACTCATATACATGGCTATTATAAGACCTATTCGGACTTTAGGGCTCCACTAATCCATCGAATTCCTCTCGTATCCAATCTTTACAATCCAAAATCATTCGTAAAATCCCTAATGTTCCTTATTTTGTTATGAATAAAGTCATCCATGATCCATGACCCGACTCCAGTCCTTTCATGAAAAACATTCTTCCCACTTAAACCTACCAGTTTGAATCCTAGGTACTTCTTCAACTCCCTATAATCTTCCAAGGCGTATGAAAAGAAGATGGCTTAGGGACCTTCTGTGTTGAAGTTATTTGAGTAGTTTCTCTATTTGCTTTTTTCGCACGTCATCATACAACGCTAGTTAGTTTCACTACTTTATCCATGTCTTAATGTATCGTTCATTATATTTAATAGTATTGCTATAATACAGCAATAAATTTAAATAAATAAATTAAAGAAAAAAAACAATTGAATCCAAAGACGTAGCCAAACGGAGGAATAGAGTGCTCTGCAAACAAAATTGTTTTTATTTCATTTCTTGTCATTTCTGAAATAACATGTGTTGGCACAGGAGACGAAAATGGAACTGGCCAATGCAAACTTTTAGATTTTTAAGGTAGAAGATGAATTTTCTTATACAGGATAAATCAGATTTTACAGCTCTTTCTCGATTATCGTTGACTTGTAGTTGAGAATAACTTCAAGGATGTAGTATACTTATGATGCAATCGAAATGCTTAAATTTCACTGAGATGCCATAAATGATGGAACAGGATCTAAGAGACATCCTAATCTCTAAAATGGAGAAAACGATAAGCGGAATAAATTCTCTCTCCGAAATCCATGAAACATAAACGATTTTCATACCAACTAGAACAAGTGTTGTATTTAAAGTAATACTTTTGCAACAAAATAACAGGTAACGTAGAACGAATTAATTGAATCGAAATAGCAATAATACATAAGTGGAAATCACAGACACTTCATATCATACATTATGACGTGCCTTTTTCTCGTAAGACAAATTTCTTACTCTATTCAGTTGCTTATTACTTATGGAGACTATAGGGGAAACGAGGCATCTCGCTTTTTCTTAAATGTTCAGAAAAACAAATTTAGCTTGGAATCGGTATCATTATTTTTATTAAAGCCCATGCGGATTGCTTGTCCTGTCAATCCGACAATGAAGATGATATTTAAGAGTCTCAAAGCTCAACTCGTGGAAGTCACCTTACCTTATTTCCTTAGGCGCTCTGTTCGGATGAACTAGTTTCCTCACATATCTCAGCCGTTTTTCTCCCGTTTTTGTCCACCAAACAAAATTTGAGAAAAAAAGAGTTACTCCGTTTTCCCGTATATTCTTTATGTATTAACATATTATTACAAGGTAACCTGACACCTGAGTACGGTCGACTGGAGTAAGATCCGTTTTTTTATTCCGGTTGACTCGAAGACCGGTCTGCCCCGGAAGTGGTCCAGGACCTGCCCGGCAGCTTCGCCCATCCAACAGGCCGTGCTTGCAAAAAAAAATCCAAGTTTTATCCCACAGCTTCAGGCAATTTGGTTTTATTTCCAATAAACTATCACCTCAATCGGTCTGAATAACATATTACAAGCTCATTTACGATTAAATAACAATAAATAACAGCTGGCAAAGCATTTAAAACTTGTATTCTCCTATTTTGTTTTTATTTTCCTGCTATCTCAGATCACTAAAGCTCTTCATTTTGAGCTGTTAAAATTTTATTAGTAGATATAGCCATATACATAGCATAGGAAACTACATCCAAAAGCTGTTTTTTTTTTTGTTTTTTTTTTAAACAATATTTAACTTCTGATCCTTCGTTACGCACATTGTCAAAGATCGATTGTTTAGAAAATAAATTAGTATCGAATTATACCTACTAGCGGTGTAACATATGGTGTGAACAATTTTACGCTAACATGTGTCGGTAAAAACTATCAAATATTATTGTTGTACTCGTTTATTAAAAATAAAAGGTGTTTCTTTGTGCTTTTGCTGGAGTCTTTATTCATCAATTTCCACCCTTTCCAGAACATCTGGCATCCCTTGTGGGGAAAGGAAAATAAAATAAAATCATGGATAGAGAAGATCTCAAAAAGTTAAAGGCTGGAAGAACACAAATCAGGCGAGTATTTTCAGTATCAATAAATAAGTTAAAACCTTTGCTATTAGATCATAATTCTGAATTAAGTGATATTAATGTGGAATTTGCAAAGACATCAGATAGAGCTGACAGGATTTTCAGGTTAGACGAACAAATTAAAGATATCATGTTATTGCATGCTTGTGATGATATTTTCACTGAAGAATTTGATAAAGTGGAAGAATATAGAGAGCAATGGTTAGAGATAGTGGCTTTAAAAGATAACTTTGTTTGTATGGAAGATGAAAACGTCTGTTCTAAGGCATCATGTAAAGCATCTCCTGTATCAGGTAAAACTCACAAACAGAATAAAAATCTTAAATTGGTGAAATTAGAACCACAGAAATTTGATGGAGATATAAAGAATTGGATCTCATTTTGGTCAATTTTTAGTAAAATACATGAGGATGAAGATATGAAAGAAGATATTAAATTTCAATATCTTCTTCAATATACTTTAGAAAACACACCAGCGAGAACTTTATTAGAAAGTTTTCCACCAACCAAAGAAAATTATCCCAAGGCTATCGAGCAATTAAAAAATAGGTTCGGTCGAAAAGAATTATTATTAGAGTTATACATTAGAGAATTACTTAAACTCGTTTTGGCTCATAATTCAAGTCAACGAAAATTAAGGTTATGTGAGTTATATGACAAATTAGAAACCCAAATTAGTTAGAGATCTTGAATCGTTAGGTTATAATGTCGACCAATCTGCATTCATGTTAATACCTCTAATAGAATCAGCTCTTCCTGAGTCTGTTTTAAAAGATTGGGAGAGACATAGCGTATTCCATAAATTATATATAGTTGATAATTGTACAGATTATTCTAAGCAAATGGAGGAATTGTTATGTTTCCTTAAAAGCGAAGTTGAAAGTGAAGAAAGGATAAATCTCAAGAAAGATAATTTTGGATTCGAAGATAGAAAGGAAATTAAAAGTAAACCAAAAAAAGAAGTTTTTGAAAAGAGAGAAAAAATACCGACTGCCACAAATCTCATTAATGTTAAAAGGGGTGAACAGCCTCAATGTATATTTTGTAATCGTAAACATTTATCAGAATTATGTTTTAAAGCTCGAGATATGTCGCTGGAAGAAATTAACAAAATTTTAAAAGAAAAAGGTTGTTGCTATTTGTGTTTCAGAAAAGGACATAGTACACAAAGATGTAGAGCTTTTCTTAGGTGTATTGTCTGCGACGGCAAACACACAATTATTACATGTCCTGAACGTAAAAAGAAAACGGAATCACAAGAACTGGCAAATATAGGGGCAAGCCTTACCAATAATACTTGTACAGAAGTAATATTACTCCAAACTTTATACGTTAAGGTGAGAAATGGGGGCATTAATTGTACTGCCAGGGCGCTAATTGACACAGGATCTCAAAGATCATATATAACAAAGAAATTAGTTCATTTATTGAATTTCAAGTCTATTGGGGAAGAAAAAATTATACATGCCTTGTTCGGTGAAACAAACTCGGCACCGCTCTCACACAAAAATTATAAAATTCAAATTGCCAATATAAGTAGCGAACAGTATTATAATTTTGCTGTGTGTGCTGGATTCGAATCAAATATGTCAACACATACCTAGAGCTGTGAATGGTCCATGGGTTACAGAATTAGACAAAAAGGGTATCGTCATAACAGATAGAGACGACGGTCCAATCGATATTTTAATAGGAGCTGATGTGGCCGGTCGGCTTATGACCGGCAAGAAAGAAGATTTGGACAATGGATTAGTTGCACTCGAAACATTATTAGGATGGACTTTAATTGGTAGAGTGAAAAATACTGAATCTAATTGCATGGTCAATATTAACCTTCTGAGCAATGATATTGATGTTTCGAACCTATGGAAGCTTGACATCTTGGGTATCGAGGATCCGCATCAAGTCCAGGCAAGAGCTGAAACAGCCATTGCAGCAGGAGAACATTTTGTACAAACGGTCAAAATTCAAAATGGAGGAGGTTATGAAATACATATCCCATGTTTGAATGGACATCCACCTCTACCTCGGAATTTTGATATAGCCAAGGCTCAATTCGACCCTGCGTAAATTGAAATCATCAGAAACTGAATCCGAATATGATGAAATTTTTAGACTCTGGTTAAACCAAGGCATCATTGAAAAGGTAGCGGAAGGAGACTGGGATTAAGGGCATTATATGCCTCATAGACCCGTTTACAAAGAAAACAGCCTAACCACGCGGATAAGACCGGTATTTGATGCAATGAAATTTAGTGGAATTTATCCCTTCGCTCTTAATAAGATTTAGGGCAAACGAGATTGGTGTCATTTCAGACATACAGAAGGCCTTTCTACAAATTTCTATCTATGAAGATGATCGAGATGTTCTTAGGTTTCTGTGGATAGACCTGTCAAATAGACAATTGAAGATCTTCCGTCACACCAGGGTTGTTTTTGGCGTTACTTCAAGTCCGTTCCTTTTAGGCTCAGTAATTCATCATTTACAAATATGTGAGGAAAAGGCGGAGACATATGAGCAATCATACTCTGTTGATAATATCAGACGCTTAAGAAACAATTTCTACGTGGACTATTGCGTCATTAGTCAATTTAACTATCAAGAAGTTGAAACCTTTATGAAGGTAGCAACCTCGCTTTTCGCAGAAGCTTGCTTCAGACTAAGGGGTTGGGAATTATCCGATCCAACTATAGGAGAACACACAGACACAGCAGTTCTTGGTTTAATTTGGTATAAACAAAATGATACATTGAAAATTAATTCACCTGATTGGTACAAGAAGAAGAAGAGGAAGAAGAAGAAGAATCGAAGGAGAAGTTGGTCCGCAGGAATATCCAAACTCGATGTGGCCGAACAGTGAAGATACCGGTCAAATATAGTGAACATTGAAATTAATTGTTTATTTCCTTTGTTTGTTTTTTTGGAACTAAATTTATAATTTTTGTTTTTCTTGCCTATGGATATAAAAATTGAGTAGTAAAACTCCTCAAGGTGGGAGAATGTCAAAGATCGATTGTTTAGAAAATAAATTAGTATCGAGTTATACCTACTAGCGGTGTAACATATGGTGTGAACAATTTTACGCTAACATGTGTCTGTAAAAACTATCAAATATTATTGTTGTACTCGTTTATTAAAAATAAAAGGTGTTTCTTTGTGCTTTTGCTGGAGTCTTTATTCATCAATTTTCACCCTTTCCACAACACACATATTAGTTTACTAACACATGATCTTGTGTTTGAATAACGGGAAATGTTTATCGGGTTAAACGTACATTTGAAATGACATGTATAATATTTATATTTTTAGTTATTTACTAGTTAGCAAATTGTATCAAATACCACTTTTGGTCAGCTTTCAATGAGACGTTCAGGATTAAAAGCGGATAACTCTGAAATTATAAAAATTGACATTTTTACATTATTCGCTAGTTTATTTAAAAATTTTGGCCCCGTTCTGAGCCTGAAGTTTCGAGTGCACAAAGGATTGCTTGATTAAACTTGAGAAAAATGTAAACAAAAATTAAATATGGAGATATCTACCAATAATCATGAACGCCTCATTTGTTTTTCAATTTTAAAGAGTTAAGTTAAAATAAGAATCTAAAGCACTAATTCATTTTTATACCATATGTTAGAGCAACATTTAAACAGAATGGTTTTAATTTTCTAATCATTTAATAAATATGCCAACCTGAGAGAGACACACCATCAACCAAAGATGACAGGAATTCGGCCGACTCCTTCAGTGCCTGTCGATCCTGACACAAGTGACAGCACTAACAGAAGAAAACACCATAGACCGAAATGTTTGGAAATAATTAAAGACATTTTTTTTAAAAATCCACCTATATAGGTAAGGGTGGATATTTGGGCCCCCACTTTGTTTTTTTAATATAACTTTTTTATTTTTTATTATTTCCACCTGAAACTAATAGAAATACTTCTTTGGAATGTTTACATGTTATTTAACCTTCTTAAAACTAATTTTAAACGTATAAAAAAATTTTAAAAATGTTTTACTGAAAGTCTGCATTTTGTTGAAATTTTTTTGTGTGCTGGTATTATGGGCCCCTGGGTGTTTTTGAAGTAAAAATGCATAATAAGTATCAAAAACATTTTATTTTTTACAGTTAATGTAATTAGTCATTTTTATTGTAATATAGCAAAAAATCACAACTAGGTCTATTTACAAAAGTCGCATATATACGCATCTATCTCGCATATAGGCATTGGCCATGTTTTCTTTGCCCCATACTGCCTTTTGGTCTTTTTAGGGGGTATCAAAACTTTTCGAGGCATCTGGAACATAAAATGTAACAAAACAATGTAGTGGTTGTAATATGGGCCTCCAAAAGTATGGGGCCCGTTTATCCACCCCCACCATCTTGAAAAACAAAACATTCTCAGCACTTAATTTAGCGTCGTAATAACAATATCTAATGATATACGCAATCTTTACAATATACCAAACACATATATTACCATGTTTCTACCAAATACTACAAAGAATATACGATAAAATTGGTTTAAACTCTTACCTTTCAAACTTTTGCTCAGGAACAAAAACTTGCACAACTCACAAACAATCAGCCATGACAGCTACTTCGCCAGCGCACTCTGCAGTGTTTATTAGCTTCAAGCTTTAGTAGTTGCAGTGTTCACCGCTAGAATACGTGGCCTGTATGACTAGATACAAAGGGGGCCCATATTACCCGCAGGGGCCCGAATATCCACCACTGCCCTATATGAGTGTTTTTCTTCATCGACCGTAACCTAACTCATCCTTACAACCAAATGGTCCGTAATTTATAGGTGATCTATAAAGCTCCATTTTATATGCCATTAATTGTGTTCCTGAATGATCGTACGTGATAGATCACAATCAAAGAATAGTATTATTGATAATCTCGTCCTTCAGAGGATGTAAAGTGGCGGGCCGGAGAATTAGCGGTGTAAGGAACGCGGTAAAAACCCCTTTCCTAATTATACCTGGATAAACAAAATTTAGGACCACTGTAGCATCGTCCCATCAGCCGTAGAATGAGATTTATTTATAGTGTAATTATTAAAATGTAATGAAAATAATGTGTATTGAAGAGAGCTTAATGAGCAGGATGCTGAATTACTGTGATGACCACACAAACCGCAGTCGGTCTTTGGCCTTGTCAGTTAGCCTCCTGCAGCTTCTCCTTTTAACTTATTCTTCTCTAGGCAACACCAGTCTCTACATGTACTGAATCCAAAACTCTTCATGGATTGTAGTGGTAGTGCAGTTATTTTTTAAATTTAAATCAGGAGCTAGAAGGGCTGCATGAACTCAGATAGAATTTATTATTATTTTAAAAAATGCTTATAACATTAATGAGATTGCAATTAGTTTAAAACAATTTCCTTACACTGTTGGCCCAGCAACTGTTAGCCCACAGATTTATCACGGTAGAGTACAAAAGTCAATTAATTTAGCCAGGAGACACTCTTGCCAACTATGACGTGCCTAAGTTCAAATTTAATTTTCTCACATTAAAAATATGCCAAAAGTATTTAACCAAATTTTCTCAACATCACTGATTAAACAAACTTATGTAAGCATAAAATTCGATAATCTTTCCCAAAACCAAGTTGGTGTTAATTGCTCTATTATTTGAAATTCTAATATGGTAAAATGGAAATTTTACTCTGCATACTAAATTTTTATAAATTATAATTTTTTGGTGTTTTGCAAGAGTAGAACTAAATAAATATGAAGTTTTCTTCCCAAGTATAATTACAAAAAAAACATAAACTATGCCAAAACGATATACATATCTCTTCGGAAGTATAGGACAAAATATGTGTAATTTTAGGTAAATTGTGATAAATATATACAATTATCAATTGCTTATCAATATCAATAACATGAAGAAATAAATGTTTATTAAGTTATGGAAAACTGGCTCTCCTGAAAATTACAAAAAATTAACGTGGTTTCCTGTACCTCCGGGGTGCAGATATATCTGTCTAAGAAAAAACAACATATTCAAAAGTATCCTTAGAAATATTTTTTTTTTAAATGCATAGAAAAGATTTTCAAGGAAAGTCCAGAAGATTACGAAAAAAAAAATAATAAGATTCTGTAATGAAAGCTTACATAAAAAGAAACTTAAGAAGGAAGAAGAAATTCCGCATTGCAATTATTTTTCTAAAAAACTCTAAACGTACAGCATACTAAGTGTTATCCTATAAGAACAGGCAATATTCTTCCAAAGAAATTCTAATGTCATTCACAACAATAACTTTTCATAAGATTATTCTAGTACCATCTTCGAGTTTTTCTTTCGAAAAATAAGAAAAAGAAAAACGAAGCACGTCTTCGCTAAAAATTACAACGCTCAAAGAAGCCTCTATCGAAGGCGGCCATCGATCGAAACAATGACCAAGTTTTTTTTTTTTGGTTGGATATTTTTCCATAAATAAACTAAACCTTTTCCTGAATGGAAGTGGCTGTATTCAGAATACAGTATATCCTGTCGAAGAACGATGAGCCATAAAGGAATAAACAAGTTAAAGACCATGTGACAGTAAGATGAAAGGAGTGCACGCAATGAATTCAATAGAAAATGAGGGAATAAACAACAATTAAAATATTTCTCAATATAGATTTTTTTTTTAAATAACCAAGAATGTACATTTTTATTTTCAAAAGCAATATTCTCCTACAGCTCAACCATCATTTATTGCAACGTTTATCTCAGGAACTTTTCATGCTATATTTATTTATCGTTTACTGAATCATATCAGTCTATTCAGATGCAGATTGAAACAACTATAAATATAAAAGACATGATGCAGAAAGCCACATTTTCTTGATAATCCTGCGGAGTATATCGTATCCAACAATGACAACTCTGCTGGTAGTCACAAACAGAAATATAAATTATCTTAGAATAATGCCGAATAATATTATCCCTAGTTTATAATAAGAGGCCATTAGAAGTCATTTCATGCAAGGAAAATAAAAATAAACAACTTAGGTTTTTGTGCTAAATTGTGAACACGGAAAATCGCTAAACGAAATAGTCCCAATTTTTGTTAAATATTTAATTATGTGAAAATTCATTCAGTCTAGGCTTATGTTAAACTAAGATAAGGCTTAATCTTATTAAGCCTAACACGTAGAGATTCACACAACATTGCAAAGAATGATTTAAACATTAGTATTTTTTAATAAAGAACTTTTAAGTATTATTAAAAGTGGAAAACGCTGATAACAATAAGTTAGGTAATTCAAAAGAGTATTTTTTTCAGAAACCCTTCAATCAAGCAGATGATTTATAAAAACGAAATAAAATTCTATTTTCATATAAATGTTACATATACTAATTCTATTGAACCTCATTGATTTGCATTAGCAAATAAATTTCTGGAATTTTTCCAATGGGTTTTCCCTTCACCAACACTAGACACCAGATCATCACTACATCAACACATACCAGATCTTACCAGCAATGAAAAAGCCAAAACCTGCAAAATTGCTTTACGATAATCCTGCCATTTACTTCATTTGCCTGAATGTGTTCTAAAAGTTTACTGCTATCTAATGGGGAGTTTTTGGCTACTTTCCTAATGATTTTATTGATTCGCGCGTTGTGGCGAAGCTTTCTCAGCCTGAATGTTTCTAGTTATCCACTGTTCTGGCTTTAAGGTTTAAATAATTTATTGCTTGGTCGACTGAGACGTGTAAAGAGACGGATTTAACGAAAAGTCAATTCTTGTGAGAAAAAATACTTGGTAAATATAACTCTACTTATTCACATTTACTATCAGGTTCAGTAAAATCATCTTTAGCCCATTACTGATCATTAGGCCTATTTCGAGTTTTTATTTCAAGAAGGGATAATGAATTACGAGTTAAAACTATGAGCTGATAGTAAACTTAGGGGTAATTATTACAAATAGTGCAACTTTAATAATACACAATAACATGTAAATAAATAATGCATACCTATAGCATTATTTAGAACTAATCTTGCTACCTGCCCTTAAACTCCTCGTATCCTGACATTCTATGTCTGTCGACTAATCCAAATTGGCAAAGAACATTATCTTGCAAAGACAGCTTTTTATCTAACTCATAAATAACAATTGAATATGGTATTTTTTATATACTGTTTAAATTATTTAACAGTCAAAGAAGGGCACAACTCTCAACGTTACATTAACATGCATAATATCTTGTATGTGTAAATGTCTTCCAGAAAATAATAACGTTCATCAGATTATTCTAAATTAATAATTAATTATTAAATAACTAATATAGAAAATAAGTAAATAATATCTTCATACAAGAAAAATAAATATATCATGTATATTTAATTTATTATATCTTCTTTAAAAGAGTTTAATCCTACTATTTAATTAAGTAATACTATTAAGAGTTTAATATATTATAAATGAGAAAGTTGTATGTTTGTCTCTCTTTCACGCAAAAACTACTGAACGGATTTGGATGAAACTTTACAATGAAATAGGTTATACATCAGAATAACACATAGGCTACAGCAAGGGCGTATTCAGGGGGTGGGATACGGGGGCACGTATCACCCCCTAAATACGCCCTCCAGACAGTTTTTTAGGTACTGCGGAGAATCCATTATAGTACATAATTAAAGGCAAACCTAATCTACTTTTCCTACTATATTATATAATATTAGTGGACTAAAGATGAAACTTACAAAGTGATAACCATTACGGCGTGACTTTATCTCAGAGGTGTTGGCTTAACCTGGATCTTTCCCGATAACGTCATCGCCCAGAGATATTTCCGAGGCGTCAACTATTTAATCTTTCAATGGAGAGCTCTGTAGGATCACACGAACATGTCTCCGATGTCGAATTATGATATCGCATTTCTCGAATACGAAAAAGAGGCTCCATGTTTTTTTATTAAAAGTCTGATTTTGAAGTAAATGACTGAAACCACTAGTATTTATCAAAACATGGATTTATTTCCACCTTACATTCCTTCTTATGCTCAGTATACTGGTAGAAACTATGTTGTCTCTAAGACAACGGTTGAGCAGGGAGCTGATTTTCCAATATCGTACTTACCAGGTCAGGTTTTTCCCGACTTTAAGGGCACCCAATTTATAGTGTTACAGGGTTCACGACGTTAGAAATAATTTATATCCGTCACATCCCGGAATCGTCAGCACGTAACTCTTCACAGTGAGCTACCCCGCTCATGTTACATACTACGCATATAATTGTTTTTTATATTTACTATCTAATAATAATGATAATTGTATTTTTTAATTATCCCTATAATTTTACAACTTTATGAAACAAAAACATTCTTTGTAATTGTTTGATTAAATAACAAAAATTAAAAAGCTGGATAGAAGAGCGCGCGTGTGTAATTTTAGTAAAAATCTAAATCTGAGATGTCATACTACAATATAATACTATCTTTAATTTTTATTCTATTTTTTTAATTTAATGAATTTTTCTAATAATTGTTGATGACAGAATATGGAAGATGGTCGGACTTGTTTATTCTCCCTTCCAACTATAAAAAATAGATTAAGAGACAAACACATTTACTGATAATCTATTCAATATTAAGAATATATATATTATAAAGCAAAATATATTTGAAAAGATTTCTTCTAATAATTATTAATTATATCGTTTAATGCCTTAACAAATTACTGGGTGGAAAAAAAATATGGAACGTTTTAATAGGTAGGTTTTATCGTCCTTACATGGCTTTTAGACTCAGTGAATACCGCCAAATATCATAATTAGCAATAAAACTATTAAAAAATGAAAGAAATTTATAGCTAATAAAACCGTTACTTAGAAAATTTCAGGATTTGGATATTGGTTCGGAAACAGTTTCTCAGCGCACAGTAATGACCTCCTTAGAGTCCCGTTACTGTGTCCCAGGCAACGGATATTATTTAACAACTCTCTTCGTCTGTCAACTTAATTAATATATATATACTGTCTTTATTACGCCATTATTGCGCAACTCTTTTCCATTATTTTAAGTATGTTAATTTCACACTTTTGTTTTTAACAAGAAGATATGTTTATATTGATGATAAGACAGATATAGGATTGTAACAAGCATGCCTATTTAACTACCATATTATACTCGTAAATTGATCATTACCATACGATTACTGTTCTCATTACTTCGCAAGCCAATATTATCTTCAAAATCAGATCTGTAATGATATCTATACCCTGCAGGTAAAGGACAACCATGCCACATATTTGTAATTTTGGTATTTAATCAGAACACTATAACTTGGAACTAGTAAATTTTTGTTTTCGTTACTTCGTGTTTTACGTTACTTATAGAAACAGCATTAAGGCAATTTCTCACATTTTTATTGGCATTAATGGGTATTTGGAAGCATTGATTATAGTACTTATTCAGGACAATTCAACGAAAATATTATCTATTTTTTGGACCGAGTGTTTTTTACCTCCGAGCATAGATATGAAGTGAAATTCCTTAATTTTTATATATTCAGTAACTTTTTAAATATCTTTTCTCTTCAAAATAAAAATGTTTACAAATTAAAACAATTAATAAAAAATTATAAATATGATTCAGTAAATTCTTTACAACTCTATTAAAGCATTGGTTAGGCGATGGCAAATATTTTAATAATTTTTTTTCATCGTTTGATCACGGACCTGTAGTACCCTATAAAAACGTTTTTGTAGTTTTTTTTAAAATTCCTCTTTTTATTACAAAGTAATTAAAAATATAACAAATAACCAATTTTAAAACATTCTTTTTCAGTAAACAAGACAGATCAACTCTGTAAAAGATTAGTTAATTCATTAAAGTAATATTTGTTTATTGTTTGCATTACTATAGAAGGCAGGAAAATTATTGTCAAATGATAGATAATTCTTCTCGAATGTATTGTCCATTAGTATTCTCTATATTCAACAGCAATAAAAATACTAAAAGTGTCCAATCGTCCTTCTATAATAAAACACCGTCATGTGGGGCATGTTTTTTGGACTAATCAAAATTTTTCACGATGCCATTTTTTTCATTTTTACATGTAGTTACAGTAGCAAAGGAACCAATATCGAATGTGAATTAGTAAAGTAAAGAAAACCTCAGTTTTTAATATAAATGTCTGATGTCTTCAGTATTAATAAAGGTAAAGAGTATTCTGAGGACATTTGCTGATTTCCTGCATGAGTCCAGGCCCTGGGTGATAAAGTCCATAACTAGTATAATGAGGGTACGACATAAGTCGGTTTAAGTAGAATATTTTATGTACAAACTTTGTTGGTAGGTGATAGTTTATTTAAATAATTGTCTAAGGAGTGAGAACCGATAGTTCAAACTTTTCTTCAAATTACTTACATGTGACTTCCATGTTAGTAATTAGGGTAAACCGGAGGAACGGCGACACCCCGGGTAATTCCGACACTGCAGTTCTAGCCATCCCTGCAGAGATATTTGTGAAGTGCTTTTCGCTGCAACCTTGCGGACATCACTGCAACTAACGCCCAGTGTGCCTCTGTCGTTTAGGTAAACAAGTTTTGCTGTGAGTTGAAATTAAAAGTTGTTGCTGATTTCGGTGTAATATTTCCTTAGCACTTCATAGAAGGTAAATGTAATTATAAGTTTGTAATCCTAAATAAGATTATATAAGTTATAAAGCACGATATTTAGCGAGTAGTTTAGTATAGTTTTTGTTTCGGTTCGGTCACTAACCTGCCCTCATAAACTGTTTAGAAGCCGTCTTGTCTTGCCGGGTAATGCCAACATCCCTGGCCGGGGCTATTCCGACATGTCGGTATTGCCCCGGTTCATTATGAATGGGATTGGCTAACGTGTTTTTGTTTATTTATTTTTAGATGGTGCATTCTGAGAAAAGATTAAGAAAGAAAACTACAAATCATACAAATTTGAACATAACTGGCATATATAAAAGCCCTGAAGCTGGAACATCTTCAAACAGTGTGCATGATATGCCGACAAATGCAGAAAAAAGTCTACGTCGTGATCTGCTTGGTTTTAAACAACAGCTTTCAATAATATCTCCTGTAAGCCTACAACAACCTAACAATTAACTCAAAACCAAAAGCAGACCTAAACAGCACTCAACTATTGTCACTGCTACGTCTATGAAAGCAGTATTACAAGAAGCGAAGAAGATCAAAAAGGAGAAAGAGGTAAAGGCCAAGATAGCACTTGAAAAACTCTTCGAAAATCCTGAAGTGCCCACAAAAAAAAAATTAAAAAAATCAAGAAGGAAAAAGTAGATGAAAATGTAAATGCCTGTGAAAAGATATCAAAAAAGTCAAATGTTGCAAAGAAAATAAAAAAAGTAAAGAAAACATGCAGAAGACAAATATCTTTCTCAGAGTCTTCATCTGAAGATGACATTGATGAGTCGAAGCTATGTGACGATGACGAGATGGATGACATGGTAAATTTACTTGGAGGAGACTCGGAAATGTGTTTAGTGTGTAGAGAATTCGGAGGTAACGAACTTTGGTTTAGGTGTGTCGTTTCTGGATTGTGGCCACACGCTGATTGTAGCGGATTTGATTCTGCGGAAAACTATACTTGCGACCATTGCATTAAAAAATAATTTATCTTTTAATCTAGCTTAGATATACATTTTATTACAAAATATGTTTACTCAAAGTTTGGATTTGTTGTAAATACTTTTTTATTCCTAATAATAATTTCCTCAATATTGCAACTGTTCACCACTTCATTGTAAACGCTTCATGTACAATAAAAAAGTTTTTTAAAATTATTACAGCATTAAATTTGCCTTCTACAACCTATGTTGGTATCACCCCTAAGGTATGTCGGAATTACCCTGGTTCATGGGGCAATTCCGACAGGTGGTTATAGTTTACAAACAATTATTTACAAAAAAAATGTGAAGTTGTTTAAGCATATGCATATAAGAAATCGGTAGACCACATTTTGAAGTAGTTATGTGTTTTATTTTGTATTTATATCTCTTTAAATACAAAATATAAAAATAAAAAACCCTTAAGGTGTCGCCAATTCCCCGGTTTACCCTACTATTGGTAACAGTTAAATACTTTTAATATATCTATAGGTGTTGCGGTTAGTAAATAAACCTATTCCTGTTTTAAATCATTATATACGAATAAGTCGTATCACTGTCTAATAATTATTGATAATGCCGTAAAGAAGTTGTTAACTGTTAAACTTCCACATAGTTGAAGGGAAACATATATTACCACTAAATTAGTCACCTTATCACAAATATACATTTGTTTATATACGATATATATATATATATATATATATATATATATATATATATACACACATATACACACACACATATGTGTGCGCGCGTGTGTGTACGTAATATTTGTAAGTATATGGTGGGAAATTCTTTAATATAGGCGATAGCAGACTATCAGAGGAAATAATTTTTAAAAAACGTTTTCCTTGTTTACATGTTTTTTTTTCCTGTACAAAATCAGTCATGATATGACAATCTAAGTAAATAAAAATACATATACAAAGTGTAATAAGGAAGTAAGTAGTTTCATAATATTATGTTTATGTTAATATAAAATGAATTTTAATATATTATAATTATAAGACAATATTTCTAGCAACGTAGATTATTATAAACTGGTGATTATTTAAATTATAAGGAAATGATTGAAATGTCACTCCATGAAATCGACGTGGGTTGCAAAAGAGGAATGAAAGTTTAAATATTTAATAAAAAACAAAATCCATAATTAACAACAGAAAGAAGTCGTTGACTGATTATTTACAGATTAAAAAATGTTCTTTCATGTTAGCTGCGAAGTGTACCAAAAGAGTTTTACTATAAAAAAAACTCTTAAGCTAATGTAACTTGATTTAAAAACTTCAGAATTTTCATTAAATTATCTTTTCCTTTTTATGCCTGGATATTAATTAATTAGAGTTTATCAATTTATGAAAAACAGTGTTCATGCAAACTTTTTTAATTAATCACAAAGATATTGAAATACGATAATATTAACTGGTAATCGAACAAGCGGTCGAAGCTTCAAACAATTTAAATTCAAACATTTTGACATGCACTTGATATACGGAACAGCAATAACAGAATCCGTAACCACCAAGATAAGATTAAAATTATTAATAATAACTCTTTTAAAAGTAATTGGTTCGTAATAAGATTAATATCGCTCACAAGATCGATCTACACACCGCCCATTCTGTAGATCGATATCTCGAAAGCAGGAAAAAATCAGTGCTATTATTAAATTTTGCTTCATCTCTAGTTTAACTTCTTCAACTAAAATATAATACCGTTTCCCACTATCAACACTTCAGAGGCCCGTAGAAATTATCGTAGAGGCAACAAGAACAAGAGAAAAAATACCGTAAATAAAAATACAATAAGGAATAAAAAATTTAGTTAAAAAAATATTTTTTTTAAATAGCAAATATCCATTAATTTATTAATCTTGGAGACCTTTTGAGTTCAGAAAATTATTTTTTTTTTAAATGGCGGGTGGTTGTTCAAAAAGGTAGGACTAGCTAACGGTACACTGTTACTGAATTAGACCAAAACGTAGATAGGATTCTGTTAAGACCGATTTTGATGATTTAGATATTAATGTTAACAAAAAAAACTATAAATGCATCACTTCAACTCCGTGAAGGGTCTGGGGTTCAGCACATGGTAGAAACTGTACTGTTCCTTGGGCAACGGTTGAGCAGAGAGGTGATTTGCCCTAGATCACGCTCAAACGCCAGATTTTTCGGTAACCGCTTTATAGAGGCAGGGTGAGCCCCAGAGGTTCCTAGATTCCATGAGATCCATCTCCGGCCGCGATTAAATAAAAGTCTTACCGGCAGAGGGAATTGAACCCAGGACCTTTTGCACGGAAACTCAGCGCTCTACCACTGAAGTCAATCCACTCCCTGATGGAGTTAAAAGAAGGAGGTATTTGTTAAGAAAAAACTATTAGTATTGTTAGCATCGTCGGAACCTAACCCTGTAGGTGTAGTAAGCTATTGAAAAGGATCGCACATTTTAATGATTGTTTTTAGTGGTAATTTTGAATATGTTAGTTTACTCATTTAACGTCGTTTTATGCTGCTATGGCTAACCGGACGGTAAAAGTGTGTTTTGATAAATAATTTTGTCAAGTTCTTGTAAAACACGTCGTAAAACACCACGTTTTACTTAACGTGAACAAAAAACAAATCTTGTAATTTAAAATTATTATTAATTCATCAATACTTTTTATACCATAAGTACTGGGATTAAAATAATAAATACACTGAAAGTAGAAAATATGTATACCAATTTACTATAGTTTTATAGAGGGAATCATTATTTTTTAATACTTGCAATAAGAAAAACTCTGATGATAAATATTTTTTTCCTATGTTATTATCCATTTTTTAAAAATCGCTTTGCTTTTCAGGGAAGAAAATTATAGCATTAAAGAAGTAGCAATTTTTAAAATTAATTCTAAATCCATTCCGGCCTGGGGAAAAAATGTGGTGAGGGAACGCAATAGATTGTTTTGTTAAAAGCATCTAAAGAATGAAAAATTCCCTAAGGATGCAGAAAAAAATAAATTGAGAAAATTAAAATTCTTAGAACCCAAGCAGTTTACAAATAGCTACAAAAAAATCACGAACAATGCTCGATTTTTTTCTGCCGAGACTTCATGAAGAGGGTAACTATGACGCAGAGCTCCAGGAAACGATGCCAGGTAAAGCTAAATGTGGTTCTGACCTTTCTGATCCTCCGCTGAGAAAGTTGGTCTTGCACAATGACGTCATCAGTCTGCCACGTCACAAACGTGAGTCAGTCGGCGAACAAAGAACCAGTCTAGCCCCGCCTGGCCAATGCATCCTTGATCGCATTTGGCCCAAATGATTATGTACGGTATTATGAATGTGGTATAAGCACGAAGCTTGTAATATATATGTATTGAAAATAACCCAACGTTAGGCTGCGTCTTTGTCTTAAGTCTAAGTCGATAATTAGGGAAAAGAGGGAGGGAGTTGAGGAAAAATCCGAAACTAACCTCATCACAGGGTAATGAGGACATAACATGACAGGCAATACTAACAAACACGAAATCCAATAGCTCCAAATAGTTTCAAGTATAATGTCATAGATTAGTCGTTTGTTTCGTAAGTCGAGTGAAGATCTGTAATCAAAGTCTTCTTGGACAAGAGAAGCAGATCTTAAAATCCTAGAGGTGAGAACATGGAGAAGAGTCGCGGAAGATTGGTCAAAGTGGAGGAAAATTTGTCGAGGAGTTCCTCATTGGTTCATGGTGCCTTATGAAAAAGAATATATAAAAATAAAAATATTTATTTGTAAAATCCTTTACTAATGAGTGGAAACGATATCTAAATATTTTTGAAAGAAATATAATCGTGTTAATTAATATCTATTAATTTGCATTAATCAAGTAAAACTTAGAGGCTGATAATAAATAATTAATTTTAAAAAAAGCAAGACGATTATATTAAAATTCTATTCGTACATGGAATAATAAAGGCGTTCGAGATCGAAATTGGATTGCTCCGAATTTTCAAAAATTGACTCACATTTTATGCTAGTTTGGTCAAGCATTTTTGTCCAAAGCGGAACTTTGCCGCCTTATTTCTAATGTGTTTTAGCAAGGTTCTGTAACTGACGTTTCGGGAGCATAAAGCAATGCTTGACTAAAATAGCAAAACATGTAAAAATGTCAATTTTTTATATTTAAAATTCGCTTTTGACACTCAACGCCTCATATATATATATATATATATATATATATATTCAAGAAGTTATAATTAATCGAATAAGATTTACTATCTTTATTAAATAGTTGTAGATTGTCCAAACCAGAACTTTGTTGAATATTTTTTTATGGCTGAGAAAAGACAGTATTGTTTTTTTTTTCAGTTCATACACTCTCATTTTGTAGTATTTTTTTGTTCAGTTTTTCAAAATTTTAGGACAAACGATAAATCGCTTTAATGCAATATCTGTAATTTTTTTGTAATTTAATATTTTTTGTAGTGATATATCCCTAAGACTCCGTAGAGGACGTGATTGAACCAGTCCAGCAGACATAATCACTATGATTCGCTTCCTCATCAGATACTCGATACTTCGTTCAATCAATGGCTTGTTTGCAAGGAGGATCGCTTGTTATAAAACTGAATTATCTTCAATATTACAATATCTATTCCAATCGAGGCGATCAATTTTCTACTTGTTAACATATGACGGTTCCACGTTTACTGCCATCAAATCACCTATTTTTGTCTTCTAATCACACTTGGGATTGTACATTGATTGATCAGCCTGGATGATTGAATTTATTTTTCTATGTACATTTTCAATAAATGCCACAAAATCGAACGACGATTTTTATTTCTCCCTACTATACTTCGCGTCTGTAAAATATGTATTATCTCTTGGACAAATACATAAACCGCACATACATACAAAATTAAAAAGTCAAGAACTGACAAGACACTAGAAAAAACAACGCTAGACGCTACATTGCCTGGACCACATATCCATACTTGACTCACGAAACAAACGACTAAACTATAACAATATGTATACTGAGATATACTTGGACATATGGAGCATAACTTTGGGGTACAGCAATACACGCCCTAATACACATTCCTCTAGTCAACACTTAGCCACCATAATCCACTTGTTTCTAACTCTTTTCTAATCTCTGTCATTCGGACATGCAATGAGAAGACTAAAAAGAAAATGGATCTGAGTCCTGCTCAGAACTATAAATCAGTCCTAAAACTTGATATTCCTGCAATTAAAAGTAGAAAAACAACAATAAACATTAAGATGAAATTTTCTGGATGCGAAACTGCAGAGGTCCAAATGTAAAATGGAAGAATTATAAATAAACAGCTCTATCTATTGATCATTGACTCGATCGAAATCAGATTAATTTTTATTAATCAAATTAATAAAAATAAAAATTTGTTTAGAAAACATTGTCTTAACCCCTAATCGTAAGAAAACGGAGACGGTGCAAGCGTTTTGTGTCTTCTGAGGATTTAGATATTCTTCATTTAACGAAAAGACTTCAACTAGAAGACATTTTAAATTTTAAATGCACCTTAAATCGAAATCGCAATAATTGTCGCTTCATGTAACAAGCGAACTTATGGGTGAAGTTTCGGTGCTGGTATCGTTAAGGTCTATAAAATAGGCACTTGGCGGTGTAATTTGTCATGTTAAGTAAACATTCGACGTCTAATTTATTGAAATTTTAAAGCATTCCGTAAAAAGCACCTTTTTTGTTATAAATAAAATGCTGAAAACATATCAATTACAATTCGGGCACCAAAACTTTTATTACTTGATTTCTAATTATATATTCATCAAATGTTGTTAATTGTATAATACATCATAATCTGAAGGATAAGTAAAATTTAATAATTTCTTATGTAGATGCCAATGATAAAAATAAATATTAATTTTTAATTACAAATAAAAACATAGTTTTGATCACATCAAACTATTTATGCTATTTTCACACTATTTATTATACAAAGATATGAAGCAAAATTTATAGAAACAATAATTGAAAAGTAAGATAATTTTTATCTTACCTACTCAGATATATGGATTTGTGTATATGGTAGACAGGCAACTATTTCGAATATTTCCTCATTCGATGAAGAAAAAAGGAGTAATTCTATTATGTCAGTAATATAATGAATAAATCCATCAAAAAATGTATTTAATGAATAATAAACAATAAGAATGGCGCCCAAACAGAGGGACAGAGAAGGGCCACCGCCATCCCTTGACATTGAACTTTTTTTTTTGTATTTCTGACACGTGATAAATGATCCATTAAGTAATTATCGAAGATGGAAGTACAGTGATTAAGTAATAAAGATAAAGTCAAATTGATTGACTTCAAATGAAAACAAAAACAGCTATAACTGCAATTATAAAATATCTGACCGTCGTTCAACAAGTAAATATGACACACAATAATTTAATTTAAGTTGTAATAGTGAAAGTGGGAATATTTAAAAATATACAACTTACATGGCGTGATTTCTTGAAATATTGAAAGGATACTCACCTATAACACAATAGAAAACATACATTAGTAAAACAGTTAGGATATTACAAAATTAAATGTATACAAAAAAAACCTAACTAATAAATTAATTTTTTTATTTACTTTTTAAATTTATTATTCAATGAAATTTACAATTGTATTATACTAATACAACAAGTAAATGGCAGGAATGATACATATTTGCATGAATAAAGATAAGTAGAGAAACTAGCCAGTGGTAGTACTGCAATAACATTTATTTAAAAAATAAAACAGCTTAGCTCAAAACTACTGACATGCTAAGTCCTAGTTTACATATATATTGATGCTCAGGTAAAAAAAAATGTTGATTTAAATCCTAACTAGGCATTAACTTTTCAAGGTTGGATAAGTATAGCTTTTCATGCTAACGTAATAAAAATTTAATCGGATAATTAAAAGAAACCTCTGATATATTATATCTATTATTTTATATTTCGTTTTATTATTGCTAATTTTTTCTTAACTCTTGCAGAATAACATAGCTTCAAAGAAATTATTATAGGCCCACCATCATTTCACAATTAGCTGAAATAATAATAGTAGATGCATTATGCATAATTTTAAACGACGTTTAAAACAAAATAACAATGATAAATGTCTTTGTAGACATGGACAGGCAACACAAACATTTACACATCTTCTTAACTACAGCAATATTTTACACTTTAATAAGACACCGACTGATGAAAACAAATTGGCTTTGAGAAGAAGAATGGCTTTCAACTAAAAACAGAAAATGAAACCTAAAAGCAGCAATTAAAAAAAATGTCAAAAGAATCAAGAATCGTCTGTCTGAAAGTTGGACTGTATTATTTGTTTAATGCAAAGTACTATAGGTGAATTGTATTATTTATTTATTTTTTATTCAAATGATTAATTCTTGCTGTTTTCTACGTCTCTCTCTCTCTCTCTCTCTCTATATATATATATATATATATATATATATATATATATATATATATATATATATATATATATAACGAACACAGAAATTCTGGAGGGAATCCCCCAATATCGCATTGTTACGAACCATAGTTTCCTTAGTACAACAGTAGGTTGGCTAGAGCTCCATAACCAGCCCCCCTTTGGGACCGATTCACCAATGTCCTTCCTACTACGTACAGTCGGGTTCAAGAATAGTGACGAATCTGTCTAGGTCCAAAGATTGTGGCTGTTCAAGGTCAGCAGGCGCACGAGGACCTATATATATTTGCCTGAAACAGTCCGTCCTTGGACTTAACCTTCGGAGGGATATTTCACATCCTAGAAAACAACAATTCTATTCCCGATAGGTGCACGTAGTGTAGAATATTCAGTCATAAGCCCAGTCTTTGAAACTGTCACGAAGCTCATATTAATATAAATGTTTGTTCTAAAGATGGGCTAAAAATTAGTCCGAAATGTTGAAACAGTTTAAATAATTCTTGCTTATTTTAGTACGATTAATGTTTGCTCCAGCGACAACCATTACTCAGGATAAATACAGTCAACTATTTCCTCACATACCTCGCTATAAATTATATTTAGAAAATGTTCTTTTGGCTTTATTATATCACATACATCATCAAGCACAAGTGTTATTTAAATGAAATAAAACCTTTTCTACCCCAGTTAACAGGTGTTGACAACCCTTGCAATGTTCCAGGCATTGTGCTCGCGGAGTGCATAAATAGTTTCCCTATGAACGTTGCGATATTCCTGATCTAATTAACATTCAATATGATTGAACAGTGACAAGATTGGTCGAAGAATGATGGATACAAAGAGTGGATGGAACCCGGTGCCCTACAAGAAGGACCTATCACAACCTCAATACTTGGAGATTACACTTCCGACACAGTGACCTAGTAGTTTCCTTGGCCGGCCTTAAGCGGGCCAGATAGCCTGTGCCTCTTGTTAATATTAACATAGCTTCTAGTGCAGCAGGGAATCGTAATGATGGCTCTATATCAAGGTTATACATCATTCCAATTTTTATCATAGTGTGAGTGTCCTTAAATTTCTTATTGGACAATAAACTATGTCTATATAAAAAATGTCTAACACAGCGTTTAATAGTCCAAGTCCAAATATATTTCACAGTGGTGTTCTACTGCAGACATTTACGATATCGCTTTAAACCCAAATTTGCTGACTATGTCTTACTGTCCCTATAATACCATCCAACAAAGAACTAAATAAATGTTCTTATACAGCTAAACAAAATGAAGAATTAAAGATTTAAAGGAAAATGAAGAAACTTCGGAAGGGAAGGATGAAGAAGGTATAATGTAATCTGACAAATAAAAGTAAAGGGATACTATTCCACAGAAGTGTTTTTGTGAATGGAGTTGTATGGAAAAGTGAATAGATCTGTCTGTTTCTATTCCTCGGACCTTTCTAACTTTCCTGTAACTGTCAAAAATACCGGAAATAATAAAAGAAAGATGATGGAAAAAAAATTAAAAATAATGTAATAAAACCACTATGTCATTAATAAATTAAATCGTTGTTGAATTGACATCTAGTAATCAATGCCCATTCATTGCTCATCATAACGAGCTACCCTGCTCATATATAAACCCAATACAAATTGTTAACTTTAGAATTCATCAAACCAGTGGGTCGAAATATACAAATGTCTTTTCAAGGGCATCAACGGCTATGCAACCTGAAAATTTGGACAAGCTTCTGTAAGAAACTAGCACTAACGAACTGTCCCGAATGTCTCAAACATATCGCAATTATATTTCTAAAGTAACATAAGTCAAAAAGGCCACATTTTTGGAAAAAAGGGAAAAACTATTAGTGAGCTTGGAATAGCACTAGGACACTAAAAGTGACACAAAGACCTTCTGATATTCAAACCCTAAGCTTGATACAGTTTTGGTCAGTGATAAAGTGATATTTAATGATTTCTTACAGCGTCATACCTCACCACAGAAAAAACACAACGATTACTGAGTTGTGTTACTTGAGAAATGCGATATGGTGTAAACGAGGTTAAAAATAGTGATCAAGTAAACAAATTTTATCGAATATATATCAATCAACTAAAATGTAATACAGAAAACTGATACGTGAACAAACAATTTTAATTCTCTTGACAAATTAAAAATCTCATGGCAAAACAGTTGAACAAGCGATGTAAAATTTATATTAATTGGTCCTTTTTTTATATTGATTCATTTTTTTTTTTAATGTGTAAGTACACTTTCACACTTTAACAATGCCTGTTGAAACGCTTTGCCTTTTCACTTTTTTCTTATTAAAGTTATTGTTGGGTGTAAGTGTAGTAAGATTCCAATGAGCGATCCCGTGGATTCACAGCACTAAAACTATTGGACAACATTGTTTCTTCGACTTTTCGGCAACTACAATTAAAAACTTTAATTAGTAACATAACTATAATTCGTGACAATCGGAAATCGGAGTATGAACCCTAAGGGATACGTAAAGATAGACAGAAGAAACTAAACCATCGGACAACTTGAAAGATTACGCCACACCTGTGACATCTACCTCAAAGGATTCCCGAGAGAACAATGGCCTGTGTCCACGTGCGGCCGAAGACACGTGACCTGCCCAGCACATGATAGCTCCGGCACATCCTACAAGAGGAAGCCTCTGATGGAAGGAGTTTCAACTGGATCTTCCAGAGGAGACAAGGAATAGACCAGGGGTTCCCAAACTTTTTGTACCACGCCCCCCTTTTTTTAAAATTAAAGCTTCTCGCGCCCCCTTAACAATAAATTGTGTGGGCCTAGGAACAAAACAAAAACAAATAAGTATTAGATTGAAAACAAAACATTTATTTGTATAAGGTACAACAATATCAGTTTTCATAAAATACAAAAATTATTAATAAGAGAAAAATAAATTAGGTTGGTTAGTGAGATGGATGGGTTTCCATTTACTAATATGCCTTACTAGCATGCCTATTCGTGGCTGTTTTAGTAAGTGCACAACGCAAGTCACTAGCAACATCAAGTTTATTCCGATACTTAGTTTTAATTGCCACAAGTGTGGAAAATGCTTTTTTGCACAAATAGGTGCTTGAAAAAGGCAAATATAAACAAAGAGCTTCCCGTGATACGCTAGGATACACTTTGAAATATTTTAACCATAATGAAGGTTTGTCTATTATATCAAAGTGGTAAATTTTCTAAACATCAAGGTTAATTTAGAATTTTAGAAAGACTACTTAAATTTAATTTAATATGCAACTTGTCTCGCGCCCTCCTGACATGTCCTCACGTTCCCCCCAGTTTGGGAACCTCTGGTCTAGACCAAGTACCGCCAAAACAATAACGTTGCTACGATATTAAGTAGAAGAGAGAAGTGGTGACGATAAAGCACATCGGCTCAATATTGACGACCAAGTTGCTCCTGAAAAAGGGTAAAAGTTAAACTAGACAATTTTTTTGTTGTTGTGCATGAGCATTACCAATGATAAAATTTATCCATTGCAAAGAACTAATCTGAGAAGAAATATTCTAGAGGGAGAAACATTATATTAAATATTTTTCCTCGAATACTTTCTTTTCAATTTCGTTTAAATAAAATTAATTATTGATAAGCCAAGTTGTATTTTCTAATAACTAGTTACCGTATGATTGTTATTTCCGATCATTATTCCTATGACTCCTTCCTTGGAAATGATTAGTATTTCCTTTTAGGCGGATTTAATTTTTTCATTATTATTTATGTGGAGCTCAATGTAATACTATTGTCCATTAACCTAAAGGTGCTAATGACAGAAAAATTGTTTCATCTGTGATTGACTAACTTGGCTACTGGGAAGCCTCTTGACGCTCATTTCTCGACGACAGTTCATAATCTCAGAGGAATAATTTTAAGAAGCTTGGGGCGGGACTACGGTGATAACATGAAGGTAGTGAAAGTTAAAACACCAGGGTGACCAAAGAGGTTTGTGTGGGGGATCCGCCACAGCCTCAACAACTTCATTTATTCTATTTCATTCCATATTTATTACGTACCCGTTCATTAATTAATATTGTTTTTTCAGTTTATTAATGGGCAGTTTTTATTTATTTATCTATTTATTACAGTGGCAAATCCATGCGTAGCCTGTCCCCAGCTGTCCTGTTTTGTTGTGATGCTGGCGGACTGAAGAACTGTTGTGATTAACTCTTTGTGTTTTGTAATTAGTTATTGTTAAAGTTATTTCGACCTGGACCTTTACACGGCTTTTAATTAAATTGTTTAACATAGATAGACTTATAAGAACCTAGCACCCCAAAACGCTCTTATATATATTTTTTTCAAATCTTTGATTTTCTTAGTTAGAAACAGCCTATTCCAAGAAGAAATTTATAATTGAATATTTAAGAATAAACATTTTCCCCAATAGCTATTTACGTTGATTGATCCTTATATAATGATATTTATTATTAAATAAGATGAGCATTACTTAATGATACTTAGGTGTTAAAACCGAAAGCATGGATCGCTCAACAGATAAATTCCAACGATCCATATCTAGGTCACACCGCCATACTTTCTCGAAGATGGATTAATTACCCAAGACTAGGGAAGGTGATTTGCGACGTGTTTACTCGAGAGAGTTACTCTAGAGATAGCCTGTGACAAGCGGAGTACGACGCACCAACCCGGTCATAAAGATAGTATTGTGTGCGGAAATAACACCTCGCTAAGAAAACAGAACAGTTTCGTAACCGAGGCAACAGGATTCGCAGCTACACCAGCAGAATTTTCCGCTATTAGGGAGCTTCTTTTATTTTTATTATTTCCGAGAACTTGTTTGGTCAGAGCAACAAGACCAAATTACAACTCGTCAATTTACTAATGGCAGTTATAGAATTAACAATATCTCTTTGATTTAAACTGACCTCAGCTACAGCAGAACTTAAAAATTATGTCGATAATTCAATCTTGAATGAATTTTACTGCTGAGCTTGCAACTTCTTCAACATTAGGATTTAGTTTAACGAAAAACCTCTCACAAGTTTGAATAGGTGATGTGAATAGATTTTAGGTATTGTTTAGTTTATAGATTAAAAATTAAATCGATTCTATACTAGATAGAAGTTCTAAGTGTTCGTAATAGTTTTGATATTTTATTTCGGATTTTAAAGGTCTACTTTAAAGAATGGGGTCTTTTCTTCATGAGCGCTGCCAGTAATTTATTATTAACACCTATTACAACCTACGTTACTTTACATCACAATAGTTTAACACAATATTTTTTTAATGTAATAACGCAGTTGACAGACGTTATTAAAAAGTAACTGGCAGTTTTAAAACAGAATAGTCAAAACCACACACTAACCAATCATTTAATAATCTCTGGTTTTTCTTTTTTTAATCCCAAAATATATTTGAGTATCTACTATTCCAGTAGCCAAGACCTCCATCTTGAACGGTAGCTACAATATGAGGTTGAAATGCTTTGTTGTAGGGTACGCATTAATGACTCCAAGATGTCTTCATCGATATCCCTATAATATCATAAAAAAATAAATAAAAAACTCATTAAGACCACGTCGTAATATGCCTGTCGACATGTAAATTGTGTGTGTGGATGATTAGAGGTATTACCCAGAGTACCTAGCTAAATATAATTAGGTAGTCACTTGTTTACACACCAAGTTTTTTGGTCAGCAACTCTCGGCAGGTTATGTCAGTGTTGCTAAAAAATATTGCTAATAAATTAATTGTTTCAACACTGGCAACACTGACAGTGCCGGGTGTGACCTTCCCCAGTGACAGGTCAAGTTATGTTTGTGGTGTTACAGGTGAATTTATTATTAGATTATTATTATTAGATTACTTCTAGGTATAATCGTATAATCGGATAACTAGATATAATAATTCAAAAGGATAGCTGGGCTGAAGCCAGGGAATGACATCGGTTAGTCATGTGTGTCCAAGGGGCATTCGGTGACCATCAAGTTCACTGCGAGTAGCCGAAAATATTTATAAATTTATGATATAAAATTATGGTCTATTATAATATAATCATTGAATGCAACCTGGCAACACCTGACTGTACCTTCTTACAGTTTTGTAAGGAATTACTTTAAGAAGTTTTTTCTTCTTAAACTTTTAAGAGCGTTATTAGAATGAATATCAGGTAAATACAGTATAAATGTGCCTAAAAAATGCATTATTAACATCCTCGATCCGCAAGGAGATTGGAGTCGTTTTAAAAAGGTTTATTCACAGCTTAGGTTGTGTAGAAGGTCTGCGGACTTCTTTGGTTGGGAACTATTAAGTTGATCAGATGTGGGAGATGAATCTACAGCCTTGGTGAATTAGTGGTTAACTCTAATTTCCTCCAAAATGAGTTCCTTGTACTTTCGGAAGCGGAATCGTGATATTTTTGTAGTGAATAAGAGGCTAAGTAAACCATTGGTTTGAAAAAGAGTTATTAGTTATATTAAAACTCTAATTCCAGCCAAAAACTACGAGAATGACACGATTCCGTTTCTCTCAATACAGTTAAGTCTCTCAACAAAATTCGACTCAACCATTTATTCACGGGGACTGCTGACATATAGCTAAGTGGCCTGCAGACTTGAAAGGTTTGTAACTATTGACTGAATGAGTTAGAAATAATACTTGTATAATGTATAATAAATAGTGCAGAATTATTTATATAATCCTGTCAAGTAAAAACTTATTAAAAGTAGAAACATATTAATATAAGTTAAGTGTAATTGTAGCAATAGATAAAAGGTTATTATAACTCTTAGGATTAGTTATATTTATGTCCAACTTAATAAAAACTGTATCTATAAATACTCGAGGAGGGAAATAAAGTTTCGTTTTATGCTAACAGCGCGAGTGTGCCTATGCTCCCTCCCCCCCTTTTTTTAATCGAAGTGCTCTCTAATCGTAACTTGCATGTACAGCCTTATACATACCATATATTTAACATAACCTTACCCTTGATACTTTTTACCTCACATTCTGATCTTAAAGTGGGTCAAAACTGACAGGATAATCTTACAAGTGCCGGGATATAAATAGAAACCAATTTTAAAAACTGCTCCCTACAGCTTAAACCTTTAACAAATACATCAACATCCTCCTGACCGTCCGGGACATAGGATGCGGATCGATACAACAAGCTCCTTTATAAATCGAAACGAAAGCTTTGATGGATGAGCAAGAGGAACAACAGAAATAGGTCCAATCTTGAGATGGCGATTGCAGTTGGGCGTTGACAGGAACAGAATGCAAACGATCGAGCCAAGGCAACACCATGATCTGAAATAACCAATCAAATACTTGCGTAAATATATATCGAGGCTGTGTTTATAAATACTGAGGTTAATGATTATCCTTAGGACATTAATGGAACGACCTCAATCACCCCCTGAGGACGTCCATCGGTCAAGTGCAGCTTTTAGCAACAGGTTTGCCTCGCCAACACAGCCTGCCGTGTGCGATCTAAATCGAGATGGGAGGCGGTTTGAGATACTTCCTTATATGTTATTAATAACTTCTAACCGATTTAGGAGAAGAAACAACGAAGGTACAATCTTCATGTACTTTAACAATCAGCCAGAATCATGATACTAAATGGATTCAGTCATGTATAGCTTCTTTAAAAAAATAAATAAATATCGGTGTTCTTTTCGATAAAAAAGAAAGATAAGAAAAATTTTCATCCGTTTGCTAAAACAAAACAAAAGATGCTAATTTACGAATAAATCACTAGAATTTCAAATTTGTACACAATAGAAATTCTTTACTTATTCAGAGAGTGGGGCAACTGAAAACATAGCTACTGATAGCCAGCTAACCGTGAATCGACCCTCAATGGGCTCATCCAGCTATTACAAACTAAACGAAAAGCCGTGGAGTGGTAATTTAAATCAACCATCCGATAGGAACCAAATCACTTCCCTCCTTAACCGTTAGTTTAGAAGTAGTACAGCCCATATGATAAACTGGCCATAAAATAAACTGAAATAATTATTCTTCATGGTTGTATTGGTATGTATATTTTTAACAAATTTATTTATTAAAATTTAAAACAGAATCATTATATAATATGGAAGGGGAGCTTTGTAGAAAAAATTAATAATTTGTAGCTCAATAATGTAGAAATTCAAAATTATGTTCTAAACCTGTTGGAAAATATGATTTCGATATTATATGCAAGGATACGTCCAAAACAGAGAGTAGGCTTATGAATCAGTCTCGGTTTAATCTGTCATTAGAGTACTTAGTTTTCACTTAAGAAATAACATCAAGTAAACGACTCATTGTGTATTTCAGCTGAAATCGATAGCTATTGACCAGGAAATTTCATAATTAGGGAAATCATTAATAAATAGTATACTATTTGTTATAATTATATAAACATTATAATGTTTTCGAGCTTGTTCTGTTCTGTTTGAAAGCCATTGTTCCGTTCTGATCAATGTAAACCCAATCGAAAATGAAGCGGTATTTCCTATGTCAATGGTACATTCCGATTATATAAGCAACTAGAATATATGTGTATGTGCTCTGGTAGACTAGTAACCATTAATAATAAACAAGTACCCATTAACGTTTATTTAATGCAATGCACCTTAAATTAGAAATTGTTAATTAGCTTTTTAAAAAGTATAATAATGAATCATAAGACATAGTCAGTATCACCCAGGGTGGCCGAATGCCTGGGTTCGAAGCATTTCCGGCCAATGAAGGCCGCTCTACTGCATTCCCAACCACATTTTCAGAGTAGTTTGGTACACCATTTCGTTCAATATGGTACAGCGCTCTATGAATCATCCTTAATAACATTCCGATGTCTTCACTAAGTTTTTAACTTTAAGGCTCATAAGAGAAGGGATGGGAGCAGAAATATAAAATTATAACATAATAATGTGCTTGATATATAATAAAATTAAAACAATATGGATTTTAATCCAAGGTTTTCATTTTTATACCTTGTATATCTAATCAATAACTTAGAAATAAATTTTATAATTTGGCATTTAATAAATTGCAATACCAAACATATCCATAGATTTATTCAATAAATAAGTACTGATTCATTTTTCTATCAAATAGCTTTTGCACATCATTTGGAGAGTTCGATTCGAGAAGAACTGGATTCGATAAATTATTTAATCAGATAATAGCCTCGGATGGATGCTGTGCAATTCGGAGACCCTTCCGAGGCTCGCCCAACTTCTAAAGAGTGGGTACCCTTAACTGGTGGTCTCGGACAAATCACCCCCCCCCCTGCACAACTGTTGTCCTAGAAACAGTACAGACATTACAGTATATGCACTGTATTCAAGATCCTTGCCTACTGGATCTGAATCCTCTCCATTTACGTAAAAAATCAGTATTTTAATTTAACCAATCTTGTATGATTTAATGACATTGAAAATTATTCATTTTTTTATGGACTGCCTTAGGGGTGAATTATATAGATGGGATAGACAATTGTCAGTTGTCCGCAACTTTACACAATGACTTGAATAAGGCTGATTTAATTGGACTATAAAAAAACAAGAAGTCGGAGACTCGACGAACGGTTGCAACAGGTACACGGGTACTGGGAGTTGATAGTAGGTAGTGAGAGTTTATAACATCACCACATCGAAGTAGAGATATCTCTCATTGAAGATATGAGAGATATCTCTCATTGAGTAGTGATAAAGAGGTCCTTATCAAGAGATAAGATCCAACGGCTGTTGCTATTGGCATGGTTCCCTGGATACAAGTCACTTCATAACCAGAAAAACCGAGGCGTCTAAATTTGGTGAGGGAAAGGAGACAGCCAAATTTAGTTGGCGGTTCAAAACTTTCAGAGCACAATAGTCTTATATCCAACAGGAGACATACAACTTTTGAAATAAATAAATACGCTTAGCGAACCCGAAGACTCGATGCCGAATTTTTAAATAATAACAATAAATAATAAATAAAAATAAAAATTTAATCACTAAAATAGAGCCAAAAACTCAAAAAGAAACACTATTATTTATTATAATGCAATTGGGAAACCACAATGCTAAGCCTTATGTTTCAAAAATACACCCACTTACCAGTCGACGTTTCGCCTATTCAGGCATTATCAAGACACCAAACAAAAAGGGGGTTATGTGAATCACATCTCGAAGAAAAAGGTGCAATACATCCCAACGATCAACAGCCCAAACAGGCTCCAAACATGAGACAGCACCCCACCACCAAGACGTTCAACATACAACTCGTTACATAACCCCTTTTTGTTTGGTGTCTTGATAATGCCTGAATAGGCGAAACGTCGACTGGTAAGAGGGTGTATTTTTGAAACATAAGGCTTTGCATTGTTGTTTTTCCCAATGCATTATAATAAAAATTTAATAATAATTATAATAACAGCACTGTATTTGCTTCGAGAATATCCAACAGTAATACCAACTGAGGAGAGCCTTATAGAATCATGGAAGTGTAAACCACTCCATTGGAGGTTTTACAGTTCATTAAATACTCCGGGTATCAATTTAGAAGAGTCTGTCCGTTAGTTTAACACAGGAAAAATGTTCCTCGAGACTGAAGGATGCCTTCTGGCAATACAGGAGCAGGTCATGGCAACAAACTCCTAGAGAAAACATTCTGCACCAACCAATCGAAGACAAATGTCGCCTATGCAAAGCACGCACGAATCGATTCAACATGTCACCATATTAATATCTAACTAGGCACAATAATGTTGCAAATATCGTACATCAGGCACTGACTCAAAAATATAATTTAATAAACAGTCATCACCCATTTTACAAATACCAGCCACAGGCAATATTAGAAAAAAATTGCATCAAACTATATTGGGATCAAATTATGATCACTGACCATAATATACCCCACAATAGACCAGACATAATACTCTTAGATAAGAAAATTGAAAAGGCCATTATCATCGAAGTTGGGGTTCTTGCTGATGACAACGTTTCTAAAACATAGAGCGAAAACATTCGTAAGTACCAGGAGCTCTGCGAGGAATTAAGGCACCTCTACCGACTGGTGGATGTAAAAGTACTGCCAATCATTGTATCCAGCAATGGTTTAATTCCTCAGGAATCGATTAGATCAATGAAGACGCCGGAAGTAATAAGGGGACTGGAAGAAGTACAGAAAGCTGTTATGCTTGTCATCATCGTTAGAAAATTTTTAAATATTCCAAATTAACTATAAAATGAGCCATACCCTTGCTCTTGGTCCGGGTTGGTGTATTTATCCTCTATAAGCCGAGAAATAAAAAAAAATTATAATAATAAATGTTTAAAACAAGGTAAAATATTGACAACGTTTATGAAGTTCAACACACTTCACGTATTGGAGTAAATAATTATATTGGGTCGCTTCGTATGAAATGTCTGCTTTTATTATTTCTAAAATTCAAAAAGGAATAAGTCGATTTCTGTTGTTATGTACGTTTATGTATACAGATTGTAGTAAGCTATTATTTTATCTCACTTTTTTTTATGATAACATTTATTAGCACTGCAATGGAACGAACATTTTTTAGTGTACCATCAAATTTGGCCATGGAAACACACGACTTTCCGGTATTTCTTTATTCTTTGAGTTTAAACTTGGACACTCGGTAGCCCAAGCTGCAAGAAACATTGCTACCGCGTTCGGGAAACGGCGTTGTAACCAACGGACCGTTCGCCGTTAGTTTCAGAAATGGTGGTCAGTGATAGGAATAAATCATTTCTCCTACCCATTTGTGAAACCATCACATCCACATCGTACTGCAGGGATATTGACAGAATGAAACAAAATCATATATAAAAAAAAGCCAGCATTGGTTAATTGGAAGAGGCCTATAACCTTACATGACGAAGCTAGACTTCATGTTTCACGACAGTCAGCGAACAAACTAGATGACTTGGTTTACGAAGTCCTCCCCATAGGTTTCTCTCTGTTCAGAAATGAATGACAACTTCCTTAAAGGTAAATTTTATAAAAATAATTCTTCTGTCACGCATTTTTAGACCTTATTTCACTACGAAGCCCTAGATTTTAATTTCTGGGATTGAAAATTTGATAACGCGTTGTGAAAAATGTACAGAAAATGAGGATGAATATTTGGAATAAGAATGTTTTGATTTCATACCATTGTTTTACTAAATAAATTTTACTTTGGGAAATGACATTTCATATCAAACATAATAATAGAAAAAATATAAGGAAACTGCTGATAAACAGAAGTAATACAAAATAATAATAATAAAGATAAAAAACAATTAGTCTGTGTTAAATCATACGGCATTATTATCAGACACGGCACGTGTAAGACGTAAATTGACAGATGTCGGTCGCGTGCTGTAAAATTGTACCATTTTCACTCTAATATAATTTAATTTTTCAATAATAAATAATTGAATTTGCTGAAAATAATTAACTATTTATGCCTGATATAAATACAATAGCTAAACCTAAGTATTATAAATTTATATTAAACTAGTTTCCACCATAAACATTCTGAAGTGACTTATTTTGAAAATATATAATGGTTTTATAGAAAAAAATAGGATAATGCAGCGAGGTTATTCAGAATCAATCAGAAGAAACCCATTTTTATTGTCAAGACCATATTTTTCTCTAAATTATAAAGAAGAAAATTTATTTTGTTAAATACATTTGTATTTAAGAATATATAAACTAAACGTACATCTCATAAACAAATTTATATTATTAATAATATTACCTTAATATAACCAAGTTAATAAATTTATAAATATTATTCTGATACGAACACAGTATCCGTATCACAGTACAACAGTTCAAACTTATTTATCTAAATCTTAATTAATTAATATAAAAGAAACTTATTATAATCATTCAAGACCAATCTGAATTATTTATTTGCTTATCAATCTTAATATTTTTTTATTTTTATTTGTTCATTATATTGTCTTTTTCTTTTTTTCTAATTTTGGTTCCTGTCGAATACCCTTAATCATATGTTCTCCTATTTTTGTTACCCAAGTTTCAATATCTTCGAAGTGCATTTATTACTTCATGGTTATTTAGTAACTAAATATAATGTATGTAGGAATGTCATTGCTTACAACAGTTGAAACCATTCAGAGCAGAAAGTGCTTCATTATTTTTCAATTTCATTCCAATAAAAAAAATATGAGTGCTCAATTTTTTCTCACCTTCGGTCGGACTTTCTTCCTCATACATGTACCATATGGTCACTTAATATTATTCAAGATAAATTATTTAGTAAATTTATTAATAGAACGCTGTTACTTCACAAACTTCACGAATAGTTTATTGCAGCAACTAACGTTTATTGGTTCAGCGTCAGTAACTCTCAACATTTATCTTTATATCCAAGTTTTTTTTTCTAGAATCATTTTTTATAAATACAATTTCCGAATTGAAGAATTATTGTTGAAAAATATTTATCTCGTAAAAAAGCTTATCATTACTATTTTTTTCCATTGACAGTTACAAAACTAATAACACAGACTTAATATGAACATCGCCTACAGTTCAAATTTGGTCAGTAAAATTATTTTAAATAGTAGGACCTTAGTTATAAATCAAGAAAAATTACGTATGAGATGAAAATAGTTGACTGGATGATCTAATGTAAAGGTGGTAGTTGGGGGGTGCAGTCAGAAAGAACACTGAATAAGTAATAAACTTATAATTATGTGCCGACGTTTCGACCTACAGTGTAGGTCATCTTCAGGGCTATGAGAAAGAAACAAACAGAACAAAAATTATAAAAATGTACAGTAACAATAATATGGTGACAAGTAATGTAGAAATTTAAAATAGTGACAGATATGAAGATGGAAGATAACGAATATTAAAAGGTGACACAAGTGATAAAATTAAGATATAGATAGATTAAAAAAATAATGATAATGTGGAGAAATTAAAATAGTGACAGATATAATAAAATTAAGATAAAGACAGATATAACAAAATTACTGATAATGACAAGAAAATGAAAATAATGACAGATATAATAAAGTAAGACAGATTTAATAAAATAAAGAGAATGAGCAGAAATGACAAATTATAAATAACGTATATAAAATAAAAAACAGAAAATGAATGTACAGAAAGGGTAGTAAAATGACTCTGTACAATGACTGTTTGAAAAATAGTAGATAGGATTAATGAATTTTGAAAAATTAAAATTAGTGAAAAACTATTGTACAGTAACAATAGTGTACAATGGCTGTTTGAAAAAAGGTAGATAGGATTAATGAGTTTGAAAAAATAAAACTAGTGCTTAAAAATATGAACTCTTGATTACCAACATATGATGGGTGTCAAAATGATAAGGGGGAAATAATAGTGTGAAGAATGGAGAAAGGATAAAGAGAAAAGGATATAATAAATAAAGTATAAAGAAAGGACGTACCTATTTTGGAGAGAGAAGCCTGCTGACTAATACTCAAACGACCGATGCCTGTGTAATTAATGCGAATGCGAAGTCCCGAATATTTTGCATTTTATTTATATAATAAAATTAATTGAGCGCTCTTTGCGAATGACAATATAACTAATTTCTGTCAATACCAACCTCTGAAACCTTTTGATCTTTTGAAGCATAACAAATTGGAGCCTGAACCCTCCGAAAAAGTTAACTTATCATTGGGCTGCTCTCTTATAAAGTATTTTCTTTCTGCTGCGTAGATTTTAAGTTATAAGCTATTTACTAGATGTTATATGACCTACATAAATAATAAATAAGTAAACCAAAATGAAGTAGAGGTGAGCCATGATTGGTCCATTTTACGATTTTATTGAACAGCTCAATATTTTATCCACTATTAGTAGAAGAATGAACTCATTCTGAGTTGACAAATATGGCAATAAAATAAATGTAGTTTTAAAATAAAATAATAGCAATGACACTCGTGCAAATAAACAGATGAACTAGGTGAATGTGCAGTGCACAATAACGTTTGCATAACTGACGCCTAAATATAACATCATGGCCTCGGAAGTATTTCTGGCCAGTCCAGAACTTCCGGCAAATTATCGCAACCATTGACAAACTTATCTCATTAGTGTATGATGTTTCAATATTAACCTATTATCTTTACTCTCTCCCGTTAACGTTTTGGTGAGCAGGCCAGTGGTCAGATGGGTAGCGATGGAAAAAACTGCATTTAAGCCCCGCGCCTTCCAAGGGAAAAATAAAATGAAGCAATACTAACTTGTTTTAGTTTTTTTTTCTAAAATATAAACGATTTCATAACATTGGGTTGTCACAAATGAAATGACCGTTTTTAGAATCAGGAAGAAAATAAAAATTTCAGATCAAATCTAACATATTTTTTATTTATTGTAGTATTTACCATCATTTTCGATACATTTCTACTTGCAATTGCAATGGCTTACCAAGTTTTCTATCCCAGATTTGAAAAACGTTGAGTCACGTGATGAAAGGAATTCAGAAAATGCATTTTTAACGTCTAAATCATTGACACTATTGGTACACTAGAGTAGTGGACAATTGACCATGGGAGAATAGTGAATTCCCAGGAAAATGAGGGAAAAAAAATAATTTTTAAATATTTCTTTATGAGATTTTTGACTTATAACTTTTTTTAAAAATTAATTTTAGTATTGTTGATGTATTTTAATATTGAAAATGGCATTAGATTTTGCCGAAACGTCTTGTTTATAAAAGAATAAAATATATTGACTGGAATGCAGGTTTTTTTCGAAGATGAAATTTACATAGAAATTGAGTCCAGTTTATTAGATAAGAATTAAAATGAAAATCGGACATTTCATGTGCGGAAACCCAATACATACTTATCAGGTACATACCTCTTTTCGCACTACAATGAAACTGGACCATACAATAATATTTATTTCAAAATATAATGCATTCAATATGCCTATTAGAATGTTTAATTTTGTTACAAAAAGGGGGGGAGAGGTTAAATTCTGCGCCGATAGCCCCAAAAAACACTACCTCTAAACTTCATAGAGACTTCAACATTACATAACTTAATCCGACCCCATTATCTCAATGATTTGCCATCTCGGAAGTTTATTCATGATTTCCTTGTGACCACGAGTTGCCGTAGCATGTGGAGTATGAATCACATATGTACATGAAAGTAGCACTTTCGAATTTTCCTTGACGTCTTGTGAATTGAGTCACCAAAAGATCTGAAAAGGTAAAAGCTTCTATAAAAGCATTGAAGTATTCATTTATTTTGTTCTAAAACAATGATAAAAAAAAATTAATAACTAAATATTAACATATTTAATAATAACTTTCAACGCTATGTTCCCACCTAAGTCGCGGTTTGCTCCTTGCTAATTCGTTACTAAACATAACTTTACAAGTACATCTTAACCTTCGCGATGCACTTCAATTATAAGGACCGAATGCATTATAATTTTGCATTTTGCAATCTCCTTAATTTACCAGTATCATCCATTTTCGAACCGAATATTCTAAGGAATACTATAGTTCATTAACATGTTATGCTGTTAAAACAGCGTTCTATTAATCAATTTACTAAAGAATATATCTTGAATTATATTAGGTGACCATACGTGTATGATGAAGAAAAAAATCTTATTAATACGGAGTACTATTTATATTAAAACCAACTCACATTGTGTCTTCTTCAGGGCTTACAATGGGATCAAGGGTTAACTAAAAACAAGAGTTGACTACCCATCTTAAGCCTAGAAGAAGACCTATAATGTGGGTCGAAATTTTGGCTTTAAAATAAAGAGTTCTACTTGTTAAAGATAACTTTTCTGACCTTCCTTCGGACCATTTTCGTCCTCTGACTAATGACCTCTGAGATGATTGCCTTTCATAGAAAGTAAGGGACTAGAACTGATTGGTTGACTGGTAAAGCGATTTCAATGCTTCTTGCTTCCCAAATCTAGCTTTTCGCGATCGAACCTGATCTCGGACGAACAAGAAGGATTTTTAATTGAGTTAATGAGATTAGGATAGTTCCAGTACATTTCTAACAGCCATGTAAAAACATAGCCATTCCAGATCTTCCAATGAAAAAACAATTACGAGTGATTTTTAGATGGTCAAATGAGCATCAGTTGTTTAAAATATGTGAACTCACGTTAGTCACCTCTGCTAAAATTATGATAAACTATAATTATTAAGAAAAAAAAATGTTATTAACCTTGAAAGTTAAAGGTCGTAAGTTAAATGTTCACATTACTATAATTATTGGAATGGCATTGACTCAAAAGTCACAGTAGTTATAACAGTATTTATTAATTTCTATACAAATATAAAGTGATAACAATACAAATAGTTGCACAATAAGAAGTGATATAAAAATAAGAAGTGATAATAATATATATTTAATAAATAAACATTTATCGATTAAAAAACCTCATTTTAACTCCAAAGTTATAGTTTTATTATGAAAATATCATTTTATTTCAAAATCAATCAATCATGAAAAAAAATTTATAACTTGTTGGCGTTTGATTTTTGGACATTTTGAAATTGAGATACAATTTTAACAACAAAAAATATCACCGATATTGATCAACATTTTAATCTTTTCCTTTAATAAATATCAAGTTTTTTAAAATTAATTTGCAGGCTCTCAATAAATGTACTGTGTGGTGCAAGTAATATCTTGTTTTTCCGGAAAAATATACTTTAGTTAGTAAAAAAATTTTTGTTTTAAGATTAAATGAAAAGAACAAAAAGTTATTTTTCATATTTTGAGCATAATAAGTTATTATCTTCGACCAATTTGATGTTGCCATTTTTAAATGTTATTGTAATATGTTTATTCGAAAATGCATTTCAACAAAAATCTTTTAAAAAAGTAATTTTTGGAGGGTTTATTAAAAATATTAAATAATCCCGATTGTTATTATTATTGATGATTTACAGGGCAGATATATAAGATCAAATATATGCAGAAATGACGCAGGACATCTCTCATAAATTTTCTAAAAAGACATGAGTATAATAAACAGTATATCATACAGTAACATTAAGTAAGAAACACTCTGTGATAAGTAAAATTTATTATTTATAATTTATTTTATTTTATTTTTTTAATAATTGTTATAATTTTTAAATATTTTATTTTGAAGAGAAAAGATTTGTCCAGAGCCGGAATGGACATGTGGATAAATCTTTTCTCTTCAAAATACAATATTTAAAAATTATAAAAATTAATAAAAAATAAAAATAATTAATTAATAATAAATAAACTTTTTTATTCCTGGAATCAACGGATCAGGGAACCCCCAGCGATTGCCCATTTAGGGTAACATAAAAGTTGTGAAAGCGATTTCAGCGAAGGATTTGATATTTTACGTTCTCAGAAAGGTGTTTCTCATAGGAGTCATATGTAACCAGTAAAATATTATTAAATAGATGTACTACATGTAATAAACCGTAAATGCTTTATTTAAATAATAATACAATTTTTGGTCTAAAAATATATTTAAATATAACCATGTTATTTTTAAGCTTAACTATTTAAATTTTTTATATCAAAGGTAATTACATATTTAATACTAGAAGTATGTAATAAACCGGAATTGACATTTTATTTAGCACAACATGGTAAGGAGATCAGGGAATCGTGGAACAATCATTCAACAATATCTTTTTTTAATCTAGATTGGAATCGATTTAATTACACACCGGTAGTGCAAATAAACAATATAATAACTTATAATAAAAATAACCAAAACGTCATATACAAATAAATTTTCCATATATACATATTATTATGAATGGGGACTGGAAATAATCTATAGTTTGTCAAAAAAAGAAAGAACAATTACCCTTAAAGAATAATAATAAATAAATATTAATAAAGATAAAATAATAAAACTAAAACTTTTAAAACATAAAATTTAATATTCTTTAATACTCTAAAAGTATTAATTAAATGTGGAAAAAAGAGATAAATGGTAGAGCTAAATCTAACAATGACGATTAAAAATACAAATAATATGATATTAAAAAGGAAAATCATTATTGAGCTTTATATAATATAGAAGAAATGCTCTGAAGCCAAATGCAATCAAAGGCCTGGGAGACGTCCAGAAATTCTTCAGTGATAAATGATATCTTTCCTTGAATTGTATACTATTCACTGACCCCGATTCGTTAGTGAGTATCAAAAATATTAATTAAATATAATAAAGTAAAATCCTAATTAATTGTCTAAAGCTGTGGCGTATAACAAGGCATATTTAATATATAGGTTACAACAATAATTTATTTGAATAGGCTATTCATATTTATCAAGAATAACTAAAGCCTCTAAACCTAAAGCCTCTAAACCCTCTAAGAACAACTAAAGTTAATTGGGAATTAATTGAATGTTGGTTACTTTTTAATGCGGCATGGTATACTTGAAGCGCCCAGCTGTATGATTCGTGATTGTGAAAATATATGAACTTTTATAAACTTTTCTGTGACTTGTTGACCAGGTTCAATGTTAACATATTTGTCGAAATAGATACAACGCGACCAAAATGTTCACTCCCTCTAATATTTATTTAAGAAGGGCTAATTGTTAAAACAAAGCGGGGAATACAGCATTTAGATATGTATTGAGTCTGTGCAAAAGATAACATGAATAATGATGCATACGTGATGTATTAAACACCAGAGGAAAACAAGGGACGAATGGTTCAAGTTGTGACAGTATGTACAACCATTGTAGTCAGCTATGTTTTATTGTGTTACTGCCAAAACATCCAATTGATACACATACACAAGTTTGAACAGGAAAAGAAACAATGTTTAAGCTAATGCAAAGTTGAAAAGATTGTTGAGGCCAAATAAGCATAAAGCGATAATTCATTGCATTATAAAGCTCCTTCTACGTGGTCACATAACACAAAAGAAAAATACATATTTTAAATAAAAACAAACAATATGGCAATAATCCTCTTCCACAATAGAAACACTGGAATGATAAATTTACATAAAATATATATTGGCAAGCTCACCTTGATATGAAATAACAGTACCCTTGGAAAGAGTAATCATTTCATTTTGTTAGCATGAGCTGCCAATACCGTTATTAACAAATAGAAAAAAGGCGAGGAACTCTTTGAGTCAATTCACATCAGCTGTTCAAACTAACCTTGAATAAGTTAAAATGTACATCAACACGCTTCTGAGCAGATCAAACCGCGCAGGAATATTGCACATGATTTCAGATTTAATTTTGAGTTTTGTCAGTATTTCGTAATACGTTTTCGTTTATCTTTTGGGTCAGTGCATCTAGAATTATATTTAATTGAAAGAATACATTACTGTAAATTCACAATTACGATTAATTTATGAAAATAAAATAGAAACATCACAAGTCATCGTTCTGTTCATAAACAAAACACTGTCACGCGATTACCACCAATCTTTCACATTTACAATTAATTATGATACTGGTGCATCCATTATTTAGTATTACATATATCACACTATAGTATTGTACTTTTTTCTCACACTTGCCACCCGTTCATCATTATCTTCTACGAGTTTATTTATTTTTTATGTTATAAAGATTTTTTTAAAGTTAATGATCATATAATACTAACTTAATATAATGCTGAAAGTCAGGAAGAAGCTTAGTTCTTTCAAATAAAAATCATCAAAGGTACTTTAGAGGAAGATATTTTGGAAATTCGGAAATTATGTCCATTCAGCCTTTTCAAAGATGTTCAGAACACTTACAGCTAATAATAATGTTCAGTTTAAATTGGTGTAATATATTTAATTAAAATTCCGATAAAATTATAAAATAAATAATTCTAGTTAGTGAACAAAATTGCTACACCTTAATAAATTCATAGAGGATGGCTTGAACTGTCGTTAATGTTCATTTCATTCAAACTTAAAATGTTTCATACGCAATTTCACTTCCTTATTTATTTTTGGATATAATTACCACACGCAAACAAGCAAACCGTTTATTGATATTTTTAAAAGATCACCATACTTTAAAATGTGTTTCTGTTCAAAAATTTGGTTAGAAATTTCCCATGACAACAATACTTCCCTTTAATACTATATTTCATACATAATATAAAATATAGTAATAAAGGGATAAAGGAATATTAGAAAGAAAACAACTAAATCTGACAATTACAGCTTTTGTGATGTAAATTTAAATAAATGTATTTAACAAATTCTACCAATTAAATAAATAAAGGAAAAAAATAATAATAACTTGGCTTGAATATAACGGGATGTATGCCAGAATGACGTGTAGCATTAGGTTAGAAGCTACGTCAACACAGGATTTAGCTTGAGAACTAAATCGGGTGGTAATAGGCACCAAAATCTAGTCTCATTTCTCAAAAAATCAATAAGTTCATAACAATAACAATATTTAATAGACTTAAACAACATAGATGAGTAAGAAACAAGCCTAAATATATATTATATTTTAAATAAGTTAATATATAAAGATATATTGTAATATAAAGCGTCCAGGATCAAAAGAAGAAATTGAATATTTCAAATGTTTCGCTAATTTAGCCCAGCAATTGAACTAATTAAACTAAATTAAATAAAAAACTAAACACTTTTCCGGCTTATTTCTCACATTTTTAGCCCATTTCTGAACCTGATGTTTTGGGATCATAAAATTGCTCGACTAAACTAGCGAAAAATGTGGAAAAGTAAATTTTTGAAAATTCGGAATTATCTGATTTTGATGCTGAAGGTTCTAATAAATTCACTAACAGGTGATGTCTAATAATGTACCCTATTTATAATAAAGATCAAACTACGGCCAATCTACTGGCATCTTTCGTCCTTTCAATTACCAATCTCCTGATCAAATCTACTTCAGCTTAAAACTATTTATATTTTAATCATAACGCACCGGACTTTAATTAGTTCTGTGTTCTTAGTTTTATTACTGATACACGATTTTGAATTTCAAAATATTTTTTAAACGTATATCAAATGATCCATGATACGTGCTAGTAAGTATTAGGTACAATTTTTTATAAATATAAGGATTTCTTTTTTTTTAAATTAATTTGAATAGGGTGTGGATTTAATTGATTTTTCATGGTTCATTAGGTCTACAAAGTCGATAGTATTGAATTTACTTGGGAATTTTGTTCTATCACTATCAGTTCTAACTAATAATGACCAAGGCTTGTCTCACACTTATACGATTTGGTTCGATTCGGTACGTATTCGATTCGTTTTCGGTAGCCGCCGAAAACGAATGAAAACTCTTCACACACACTCGGTTAGTATCAGGTGCGATTTCACAACCGAATCATCGAATATGCAGTCGTCCACTATGTCCACATTGCTCACTATGGAGAAAAGGCAAATTATTGCTATTGCTATTGCTAACCGAACCAAACCGTAATTAGTATGATTTAAAGTGTGAAACGAGCCTTAAAAAAATCTTCAGTTTCCGTTTCGTGTTTTATTTTTTTATTATACTCTATTTCCGAATTTATACGACTATTTATTTAAAATAAAGAAACCTCATTTAGAGATACGGATCTTAGAGAACAAGAAAAGGAACAGAGAAAAAGGTATGTAGCAGAATACTTGTCGCCAGAGAGTAATAAACTGATTTGCAATAAACTGTTAAATTATGAAATGTTGAAATTATAAAAAAAACCTGCAGGAGCCTAAGCACCGTTAGATCCTAAGGTCTATAAACCCCAAACCAAGTAAGAACGTGTCGGATGTAAAGGGAAATGTTTATTGGGGCTATAGACCAAGTGTCCCACCCAATGGGTACAACCACTCGTACCTGCCATATGTTTTTTACTATCCTTTGTTTAAACATAAACATTTCAATAACATAATATAAACGAAATTGATCTCATAAATCAAGTTCAATTACAAAAATAGAAATGGTATTATTTCATAATCAAAAGGAGATAAACACACTGATAATCAGTATGCAAGTACCATATTTTATCATTTTTAAATTTCTTTAAGTTTTTTCACAAATTTCACAACTCTGCGGTGGTACATCGTTCACCATTCAAAACATGCCAAAGCTAATCTAATTGTTCTAAAAATAATTGTGTCAAATAAATAATCATTTCATAATAACCTGAATTATGCATATGTTTGTGATTCCTGAAAAATGTTCAAATTTGGATTTATCCCCTTTTGCATCTCAACGCCTCAACTAATGTACGATATATATATATATATATATATATATATATATATATATATATATATATATATATATATATATATATATAAACAATGGTAAAACTCAGTATGAGTAAACATTTATTTATTTAAACCTTACCACCATTTAAATAATCAGTTGTACTAATAGTTGAATTATAAAAATTAAGTAAAGCTTGATCCATTAAGAATTAGACCAACGCGACCTATATCAATTTACAAAGGTATGCTCAGATTCGGATTCCTAATAAAAAAAATCATGTATTGTTTTCGAGTGCATAAGTTGAATGCAAATTCTTCAGTACGTTAGTCTTTCTTGATTCATACGTAGGTGGGATTTTTGAATAATAATCAGTAGATGAGTCAAGAAAATCCAATCACATTGTATCGAAAATAAAATAACAAAAATATTGATCTTGAAGACTGTTGAAAATGGTCGGTAGGGGCAGTCAATAATTTTTTATAAACGATTTTTTACAACTTGGTTGTTTTACGTCTCTAAAAGGTCTCGCCACAGATCTCGATTCAGACAGTCTCCTTCTCTAAGACCCCTCGCTGCCATGCTCTCCTCCACATCCTGCAATCATCCTTTTTTTGGTCGTCCTCTTTTCCTCCTTTCCGTAGGGCTATATTTTCCTTCTTTTCGAAGATTATTTTTGGCCACCGTTCCTCTGCCATAATTTTTAAGTGGCCAAACCATTTCAATCTTCTTGTTTCTACTGCAATGAGGATCGTTGTTGTTGGTCAACCAGTTGCCTGATTGTTGTATCAGGGATGTGCTGAATTCTGGAAATAGCACAACAGCATCTCCATAAGTCCATCTCCACGGCCAGCAACTTCCTTTCTTTCTTTTTGGTCATTGTCCCACGCTCGGATACGTAGATGATAACATTTTCAACCAACGAGTGGAACGTCATTTTGTTTTTTGTTTTGAGGTTAACCTGTTTACTCCACAGAACAGGGTTAAAACACCCAATATTTTTTCTGCCTATTACAATTTTATGTGCTATACCATTATTGGAGCTTATGTTAGCCATCTTCCTAAATGGGTTCAGTAAATTTAATAAACATTAGAACAACTTGTTCTATTTGTGCCAACGTTTCAGTATATTTTTTTTTACCTTCATTAGAGAAAGGGATGTAAAGTCTAAGTTTAGTTTCTCTTAAATATAAGTTTGAAATTAATAATGTAGGAGATACTAAATATTTATAATTATTTTACAGCTGAGCGATACACCTTAATGGAGGAAAACCCTGTTAATTAGTTTCAGTTGATTAGAGTATTTTTATTTAATGGAGTCAGATTGTAAATTGTTTAATAAATATTGTAGTAATCAAAAACATCTTTTTCCACAATAAGTTTAATTATATTAGTGTTACCTTGTATGTAAGAGGAAGAAAATAGTCCGGGTAGAGGTCAAGGAAATTCTCTTATATAGGGACAACTTTTTATTGGTAAGCCAACGTTTCGACCCAGATTGCAGGTCTCCTTCAGGGTTAGTTTGATCGGCGGGGGTTGACACAGGTAAAAAGTTCTCCCTATATAAGAGAATTTTCTTGACCTTTACTCGGATCATTTTCTTCCTCACAATAAATTTAGTTAAGTCTAGGTTTAGTTGCTCTTAGACTGTACATCCCTTCTGTTCTGATGATGGTCTAAAAATTATGCTGAAACATTGGCTAAAATAAGTAAGTGATCATTTTCACCTTTTCTGAACACGAAATAGCTTTTAGGACTCCCAGTGCTCTCATTTAGGACAACCCAACATGGAGCGTTTTGATATTCAAAGCTGGACCATTACAATAAGAAAGACGTCATAGGTTTTATATTATCTTGAGTAGTAAACGATCTGTGAATACATTTATACACTGTTGATCTTACAAGTTCAAAATAATCGAAAGCTGAGTTCCCAAGAACTGATCTAATCCTGTATAAGTAGTTTCTTGATGTAAATCATTTATCCTATTTTGCATTTTAAAAAACAAAATTCCTACCGCCATTAAATGCCAAGAACTACATAAGGAATGACTTAACCCCGATAATAAGATAGCGGCAGATCAAACGATGAATGGATAGAAGAGGAATGTGTTAACGTGGGCTATTATAGAAAACGGGATCGTGTAATATGAGTGCATGACGTCAGGCCTATCGGGATAATTGTAGGGGAAATGTTCAGGCAATTAAAGCATTAAGTTAGAGTGTTGGAATATATTTCTTCAAAGAAGAAAGTACTAGTGCGAAGGTGAACGAACCCAGAACCGCAGGTCTATAAATAGATGTTGGGTTCAATGGCGGAAAACCAAGTTATTAATGCCTGGAAGCAATTTTAGTTGCCTATAAATCACAAGCCGCAAGAATAAATTTTTACAGAGAGGAATAAAATCCCAACAGAGGAATTGTTGAGGAACCCTAAAATCAAAAAAACCATCAAAGTTGGGCTCAAAAGTAAGTGCAATGACGATGATGTAAAAGATGCATTGCTCAATAGAGAACACGACAATAATGAGAATATTGAAAATTACTTTCAAAACTTAGGAAATTTGGAAATGTTCACAGCTAACAGAAAACATGTAGTAAAATGATGTTTTAGTGTTAAGGAAGATATTCAATGTATCAACGTATTTATAATGTTTTAAAACTTGCTGTAGGTGTGTGAGATCGCAACTCTGTGTAAGCCGTTTGAGTTTTTTTCCAGAACAATTCGTCATGGAATCTTAAATCATAACTTAGCTGTAAAGTTGAATATTCATTGTAAGAATTATTAGGTTTTTATTGTAGGGTTTACAATACAGATGTATATCCTCAAAGTCATTTCTAATATACTTAATACTCAATGTATTTAATACTTCAGAAAAGGCTATAACATTCGTATTATTCTTTTTTTTTTAATTAAAAAAATATTAATTGGACAAAACAGTTATAAGCTAATCAATTTTTTAAGAGCATAACAGGATTACTACGCAATTCTTTGAAGTGCTATTAGACTTGTATCTTTATAAGAACAAATAATGTAAAACGACATGCATACAACCGTCTATACATCAGACCTAAACAATACAGCACTGTTAGATTAGTTACTGGCATATGAGAAACTTGGGGATTTGTTTTTGGAAATACTAATTATATTTTTATTAATTTAATTAATTTATTACTTATTTTTTAGTTCTTCTATATTTTTATTTATTATATTTTATTATTAGTATTATTTATTCTTCTCTAATATTAGTTTATTAGTTTAAACCAAGACATAAATTTATATATTTTATAACATAGCGAGCACCAAAGATATAATTTGAAATTAGGAAATAGGTCTTACATTTTCAGGTAAGAAGTATTTTAAAGGAAAAACTGAAATTAATGGGAAAAATATGATAAAAGTGAAAGAGTATGGCAGAATGTTTTCAAGCAATAATTTCGAGTCCCTAGACTAGGAGATTTCTGATCGAAATCTTCCATAACCTGGTTAAAGATTTAACAAAATAATGAACCAATACTACTCAGTGATAAGAAGTTTAGGGGTGAGGAACTAATAGCAGTTATAATAATAATGATAAATATTTATGGAAGAAATTATACAAATGCCATTTGGCACAATAGCAGTTATAGCACAAAACTAACATGAGGACTAGCTTCACTGTGTGGGTCCAGTCCGGGTATTAATAGACCACATTTACTCATCACTACACATCGGGAGCCTCAATACCCTTTACATCTAATATTTAAATAATAAATTAATTCATACATAAATTAATAAGTATTTTATAAAATTATAATTAGACATAATATTAAAACAGTGTATACTATCTTCATAAAAAATATTAAGAAGTTTGGGAAATTTCAAAATATGTTTAGGAACCATAATATATTTATTTATCATCTTATATTTACCAATGAAATGTAATGATTATTTAATTATCATAATTATTATCCACAGTCAGGTAAAAGGTAATGATTTCTATTCTATAAATAAAAACGGATAAGTTTTATTAGATTATTAGACATTTGTAACTATTTACAAATAGGGCTCAGGGGTAGAGCACTGAGTTGCAACGTCGAAGGTGCTGGGTTCAAATCCCGCTGTTGGCAAGACTTTTATTTAATCTGCTGGCAGCTGGAGATGGATGATATGGGATCTATGACCCTCCCGGGGCTCACTCAGCTTCTATAATGTGGGTAGCCAAAATAACGGGGGGGGACTGGCGGTTGAGCTTGATTTAGAGCATATCACCTCCCTGCACAACCCTTGTCCAGAAAACAGTAGAGTCTCTACCTTTACTTGAACTCTTTTCAAGAGTTGTGGTAGTACAGGTTTATTAGAATAATCATTGATCGATAATTATTAATGTAGTAGGAAAATTTCTTATAATTTTATAAACATTAAATGAGCTCACTCAGTCTCTATAAAATGGGTGCCCTTAATTGGGGATAAACCTGGCGGTTGAGCCTGGTCTCGGACAAATCGCCTTCCTCCAACGCAGTAGTCCAACGCAAATGTGATCCCCACTGAACATATTCGTAAGACTTTCACTTGGTATATCAGCTAATTCATAATGTAATGCAAGGATTAAACGAAAATTATTTAAGTAATGATTGGGTTCGAAGCGGATATCATATTAAGAAAGGGCAATCATTCAGGTACTGATCTCGAAATGAACCAATTCACAAGCTATGATGGACATGTCGACGTTTCGGGGTGATACAACCGCCTTCATCAAGACCCTGGCACAACAATTGTCGACATTACCATTCAGCTCATCCTTTGCGTACCTTACACAATTCCGCAAAGCTAATCGCTAAGGCCTGAGTAACATGGAAGTTCCTCGGGAGAATTCATAGAAACGGAGGAGAAAAAAAGAATGGATATTATCGAAAATAACTTTTCTCAAGAAAATAGACGGTTGTGCAATGCATCCTTGGCCCCGAAGATTACATAGTGAAGGACCTACAGCCGCAGGTCGACCGTGGGCAAGGATTTCGGTTGGTGCATGTTAGAGATAATGCAGTATGGGAAATCTATCTACACAACTCAACAATATTCTACATCGATGACAATAAGATAACCATTGCCTTAACTATCGCTCTTAACAGTGATTAATTGAAAGCCAAGAGCTATACCAATACACATTGAAAACTATCTTCAAGAATAAAATATTAAAATAACTATTTGAGGCGTTGATATCACAAAATGTAAAGTTGTTTTGATGTAAAGAAAACACGAACAATACTTAAGACCATGAACAAGCTACAATACCTACCTGGTAAAATAAATATCAATTTTTTAAAAAAATCAAGAAACCAGTATCAATTAACAGTTGTAATTTTACTTGGAACCATTAAAGTTTAAAATTAATAATAATTATATGGTTATCCATGTATAATACATTGACAAATAATCAGAAAGAGGCAGTCTGTGTGAGAACAGATTAAAGGAAGCTAGGAAAATGGGTAGTAATTTCAGAGAAGGAAGTATTGAAGAAACTTTTGTAAATCACAGAACACATGAACAAATTTAACTTTAAATTTTTTCATAAGTATATTAGTATTAGTATTAGTATTTTTATGTATAGAATATAATAATAAATAGTTATTTTAAAACGAATGGAATTATTTAATTACACTTTTATTCTCAAAAAAAAAAATTTTGAAAAGTCTGGAAAGTCTGGAAAGATTTCAGAAAAAGTCATTTATTCTTCATAAGATATAAGATTTAAAAACACAATTAGAAAAGTAAAAATGAAGTCATAACCTCCTAAAAAATGTTAGGAATCATGTATGCATTCCTGCAATTTCTTGAAAAATTCTGATAAAAATAAATTATAAACGTATTTTTTTTTTTTGGTTAGTACACATTTTTTTTAATCCTTGGCGTTTCCCTAATATAAATAGTATAATTCCGGAGTTATTTTTATAACCATTATTATACATAATCTATTACTTTTAAAACTATCTCTTCGTCCTTACTTTCAGATTTTTTAAGCCTTTATTTCCATTTTTTTTCGCCACCCCTAAGTTTCATATTGACTTGTAAACAGAGAAGAAGAAAATCCCAATTATGGTATCATAAGGAAATCAAATAAAATAATTAGGAAATCATAAAAATATTAGGCCAAACAATAACAATAATAATAATATTTATTTGAGAAATCATTCAAATGCCATTTGGCACATATTGTATTTTCGATCTTCTTTTGAAAACCTTCACTAAGGGATTCTCGTGGAACCATGTATGGAGAAATCACCCATTGAAGACAATCCTAGCGAGGTGAACCAACGGTGAGATGAAGCTCCAGAAGCAGAAGATGAAGCTTGTTCGATTCTGAGCTAATGCGTCTGTCAGTAATGATTGAACCAGTATGTTTGGATGCCCAGCAATTGAATCATGAAATTTTTGTAGCTTTTCATGATTGTGTCAGTCACGAGTGGTAAGTTGAGATCTATGTGTAATGATTAATTAGCAGTGTAAAAGGGACAATGTGTAATATCAGGAAGGAATTTTGATTGAAAATTTAAATGGTCTGTATATGGAATTTTTGCATGAGCCCCACACTTCCGAGGCATAGGTCTATATTGCTTTAAGTAGCATGTTGTATATTATAATTTTGTTTGTTAGTGATAGTTTATTTTTGTGGTGAAGTAGTCGCCTTAGGAGTGAGAGTCGGTGACTCAATTTTTTCTTCAAATTACATAGTTACGTATGATTTCTTGTTAAGTCTTCTGGTCAGGTAAGGCCATGGCAAGACCGAGGTATTTTGTCTGTATTTGTCAGGGCAATGGTGTTTAGTAAAGTGTTACAGTAGGGCAGTCTGATTGTCTAAAAGTGTAAATGTCACTTCGTTAGATTTTTGTTTATTAATTTTTATACGCCACTAATCGAGCCAATTTTCTAATGAATTTAAGTGTGTCTGAGAAGCTTTGTTTGGGGTAGTACTGGTCAAAAGTATGACAGTATAGTCCGCATATGTAGCAAGCAGTGTTTCTGGCGTCTCTGGGATGTCGTATGTGTAGAATATCAAAATCAGAAAACATTTTAAACACACTAATCAATAAAGCAGAGTTTTAAACATTTGAACTTTCTCTTAAATAGGGAGAACTGTTTATTGGAAAGCTAACGTTTCGACCCACATTGCTGGTCTTCTTCAGGACTAAATATAAATAAAATATAGACAAATTAATATATGGTAAATATTAAAAATACATATAGGCATCGAGGTATTTGAGTGATAATACATTAAATTAGTGAAATACTTTCATTTCTAGTTATTATAAGATAGTTAATAGTTGATATAAGATGTTAATAGGCGTTGTACCAGCTGGGAAGCGTCTGAGGGGTAGACAGAAGCGTAGGTAGGAGGATTGCGCGAAGAGTGATCTGGCGGGTATGGGTGAGGGTGGTGCTCCCTGGAAGGAGGTTTGTAAACGGAGATTGGTTGTATCAACTTCGATCCTTCGGGTTCGCAAAGCCTTATATTTATTTATTTACTTTCATTTCAAAGATAAAGAAATGAAAACAGAAACAAGTGGTAAACCCTAAACCCTCAAAAATTATCATACCATATAAACAAATATTTAAGACTAAAGTAATAACTAAGACATTTTCTTATACATACTAACAATGCAAATTTTAATTGTTTTTCCAACATATAACTCGTTGCCTAACCATTGAGGCCTAACGAATAAATTAAGTTGTAAAATAGTTTGTAGGGATGGTTATTGAATGGCCGCTGTAGGACCCATCAGGTAACAGGAGATAAGATCTAATCTATCATCTTTAGGAGGACCCAGAAAAACAAAATAAAAAGTGAGGTATGTGAGTAGGTAACAATGGAGGCGGTTAGGAGACTCAATGGAAAAGAAAAAAAAAATTTTCTGAACCCGAATGCTTCAGGCTGTTCATTCCTAAATATTCATAAAGTTTCATGGTATAAACCTGTTAGGGATAAAATGGAGCACCCATTTGTAACCTATACATCATTTCGACTATGCATAAGGCATATTTACGAGTCATCCTAAAAGTTATTATTTCACGGCATGTTCATTTTAAGATATGTCAAAAATCTATGGAATCCCCAGTCATGACAGTCCGTAAGTGTTTTAACACTCGTAGGCGTTTGTTGAAGTTAATCCATTATCATGTTAATTTATTAGTCCAATAATATTATATATCATGAGAAATAAACTAAGTAAAAAATATGATTTAGAGAAAACGTAATTAACGGCATCGCTAAACACAGACTAGGATTACACAGAAAACGATTATAAACTTCCCAATCAAAAATACTCAGATTTGTCACAAAAGCAATAAATAAAATCACACAAGTAATAAAACTAGGCTTACTGACTTAAAAATACTAACCCTCGGATAGAATCCCGGTCAAGGCAAATCTTTTCTCCTCAAAATAAAAATATTTAATAATTAAAACAATTAATAAAAGTTATAAATAATATAATGAAGTAAGTCAACAAGATCCTAATTAAAGTAATGTTCAATGAACATTCTTCCTCGTGTATACATCGCAAAATTACGAGAACACGGAGATAATGGATCGGTGAAGAGAACAGATTTGCCTGACTGGGAGGCGACCTCTGGTAGCTCAATTGGTTAGAGCACTGCCACGGAGAGGTTCGAATTCGGTCGTCCGGGTTCGAATCCCAACCAGGCCAAATCTTTTCTCTTCAAAATAAAAATATTTAAAAATTACAACAATTAATAAAAAATACTAACGGTTGAGGAACACATACGAGAGTACAAACCCTTTCAAGAAAAACTACACGGGCACCCAAAACCCACTGATAGAACAGATAGCCTCTACTCTCATGCCTCACAGCACTAAGAAGAGACTAAAAAGAACGTTGATGAGGAAGATGATCTGTTATGATAGTAAATTAAATCAAGCCACGGGTGAGGTGCCACTAAGCTGTGAATATAAATATAAAGAGAGGAAGAGAAAAAAAGATAAAATGTTTATGAAAAGGCTACAGTACTTAGTGTGATTAAGGAACATTAAAAAAAAGTCGTGGTGCTTTATACGACGGATACGTGGGAGACCTGGGTTCGAGTCCTTGTCCTAGTCATATCTTTTCTTTTCAAAAAAACATATTTAAAAATTATAACAACTAACAAAAAAATAAAATAAATACATTATAAAAATAAGTTGTAGTTTGACTTAGTGGGTTATATCAGTAGAAACATTTGACACTAAGTGCTCTAGCCTTTTCATCTGCATTTTATCAAAATCATGTTGTTGGCCATGTATTTCACACCACGATATTAACTAATATCAAGAAATGTATAAACTATCTTCAATTAATTAATTAGTTTTGTCAAAATTATGCACCGTGTCTTAATTGTTTAAAAATAACAATGTAGACCAATAAAAAAAAAAGAAACGCAATGAATCATTTTTTTTTCAAACAGAATATCATTTATTTTTATTTTAAAGAGAAAAGATATGTCGCCGGCCGGGATTCGAACCCGGAACCTCTGTCTCTCCGTGACAGCGCTCCGACCAATTGAGCCACCAGGGTCCCGGCCAGGGGGCATATCTTTTCTCTTTAAAATAAAAATATTTTAAATTCAGTACTACAACTCAATATAATATAATATAATATAATATTTAAAAATATTTTAAACTCAGTACAGCTGACCAATAATTATAAAAAATTAAGAATATCATTTATTTAAGTTAAAAGTATATAGGATGATTTATCATCCCCAGAATGTTTACGTTCGAACTATTTATAACTCAACTAATATGATAAACCCATAAACCATTCTATTTGACAGGCAGTAACAAGCAAACAAACGTATGAGTGTTTACTAAGATCACTCTGTACTACGAACTAAAGGCTACCTGACAAGAAAAAACAAATTAAATACGACAAAAAACTGTTAGCATGTGACTGGCAATGGTACCTGTTCTTTTTTTTCTTTTTAAAAAAGAAACTTATATTGAATGTTTTCGAGTTGCATTAAATGTCAAAATAAAACAAGCTAAAGACAAATGGGCCAGCGTTGCCGAGACCTACCCAGTCACACAGAGACGTGCAACCCAATTGATCAAGATAACATCAAAGGTTTTCAGATTAAAGATTAAAAAGAAAAAAATATGTTCCAAAATTTAACAGAAAGACGACTTGTAAGAGACATAGATATACAAAGTTGTTTTCAGACATGAACTAACTAACTAGACTTATTATAACTTATTGATTACTCTCTTACTTAACTTTTTTGACTACACTCTTTACGTACTGTAGTCTAGCTATACCATCTACAATCTACTCTCTATATTCTACAATATCTCTAGCCTAGATCTCTGGCATACATACATATAAGGAAGAGGAACAGTAACACTGATTTAACATACTTAAACAAAATGTAACCATGTTAGGTAAAGCGTAAAATAGTTAAAATAGTTTGTAAAAGGCTTAGGTTGGATAGACGGGTATGGAAGTCGCCATAAACAAAGAGAGCATCCCAAGGTATCTCATAAATTGTCATTGGGAATTTACCGTGTCCATGGGATTCAGGCAAAAATGATAGCAACGGCTGTAATATAGTATATGGACAATATGGTAAAAAAATATATAATAAAATATCAGTTAAATGTCGCAGTAAAGGACCTAACATGTAATTGAATACAGCTTAGTTGTACATAGTACGGCGAAAGAGATGTGTAGGTAATAGCATAGTTGGAGTAAGGATAAATCACGAGAAGGGTTGCATCTGGAATTCCAGTGGAGGAGCATGACGAAGACTACAGGACTCCAGTTGTAACTCCATCTCCCAACAATAAAATGGCTACTATCTAATTTAATTTAATTGATTGGAAATTTAAAAATTAAAAAAAAATCTTTTTTGTTTTGATAGTCACAAAGCGTTAAGGTAAATTTGTGTGCGTGGAGGCATCGGGTATATTTATGTATTTAATTTTACATTTTTTACCATAATCTTTCAGAAATGTAATCATTTCAAGACAAACGAATGGACTACTGCCAACATCCCAAATCTTTTTTGAAAATTCAGCATTAAAAATATTTTTCAATAAACTTCCTACCGAATTAAATGATGTCATTGACTATTTAAATTAATTAAAATAGATGCATTTATAACAGTAATGTAATTATAAAAATAACTGTGAATATTTTCTCTACTTAGATTGTTAATTGAATTGACTTGTTAAGGAAAGTTGGTACTATTCAATTGAATTGCGAAATTAACATAAATCATTAAGCCTTGTGAATATTCTCACAGTTATCAATTGATAGTCACGCCCATATCCATCGATAGAGCAATTCATTGCCGCTATCAGGTCATTAAATCACTCAATAAAAGATTATCTAATTAAATCTATACTCAACTTTGAATCAATGGTTTCGTAATGGTATATAGTTGAATGATTTAAAAATAAGAAGGCATGGTGAGGTTATGATCATAAAAATAAATCACCATTTCATAAGAAAAGAAAATACTTCACATAAAACTGACTGGAAACACACAATAAATATAAAACCACTCTAAATCATTATTTCAATAAATATTATATTTATATCATAATAGCTGATATTATTTTGCAATAAAAATTCTTCTTCACTATTACATAATACTACACAAAAATCAATAGGGATATTGCTAATATCGTTGTATATACTTTACCAAGCATTCATATTATTGTATATTTAATGAATACATTTAATGGAGTATAATTTCTAATAAATATTAATTCTTTTTACCATAAAAATAATATTTAAATGGTAGGCAAAGTATATGCAACAAAATTAGTGCTATCCCGATTCATGTATGCGCAACTTATCTTGAAAAATAAAAAGCTAAGCATTCCCCAAAATATTTGTACTCAGTTAACTATTCACATTTATTACATATGTTCCTTAATAATCATTAAGTGTAATGTTTTAATTAATGGCAACTATTTTAATAGGAAACAGCAATACATTTTTGCATGCATAAACATGTAAAGTGACGCACATGTTTTTTTTAAATACATTTCTGAGTAGTGATAAATGATCCATTAATACAATATACAAAATAAAGATCTAACTATAACATGCAATACTTATAAGAGTCGCTCAGTATTAAAAATCAAACTCCAAAATTTCCAACAAAAAAAAAATTACATTTCTCCCTCGTTAAATGAAGCAATATTATGCTCCCGAAACTCCATGTTCAGACCCGGACTAAAATCATAACGTACTTTTTATACGATAATATAATATATAATAGAATTAAATATATATAAATAATGTAACATAATAATATAATACATACAATAATAAGGCGGCAAGCAAGGGTTGAGTTAGACAAAATTGCATGACCAAACTAACGAAAATGTGAAATAGTCAGTTTTTGAAATTATGAAATAATCCGGTTTTGATCCTTAGCCCCTCCCATACAGTAATACAGAGAACAAAAACCATTGATTAAAGTAAATGTTGTCAAATTAAATGTTTCGACAGACAGACATCAGGCCTAAAATAGAATCAGAGATCGAAGTGATAGATCTAGGTAGATAGGTATCCGTATCTACTGCCAGAGGTGAATAATTATTATCTATTTATTCTCCTTATTAATTAAATATCGCGGAATGTGAGAACAATAGAAATAGAAGATGGCCCATTAGAAAGCTTACAAAAACACGATTCAGAATAGAACCTAAAGATGCACGAGAAAGGATGCATGAGAAAGGATGTTATTTTTTCCTATTTGAATTAGCAAATATTGCTCAATCGTGAATTAGGGATATCCAAATAACTTTTCATAAAGAAAGGTACATTTTCTAGATATCCTGGTTAGTTTAATAAAAAAACAAAGCAAAACGCCAAGAAGACCCACCGGAAGTTTGAACCCTACCTTTGGGAAAAATGCTTCATAGGCGCCCATGTTACTTCATTTCTTACTTTTCCATAGCGGATGTTGATAACGTTTTTTCTACTTTTCTATACTTCCGGTTGGCTTTATGCCTTCTATGCCGTGAGTACGAAAGAAAATAAATACAAACAATTTTTTCTCCCATCATGAACTATTTCAGACATTCATAATCAAAGTCAGTCAAAAACTTTCACCAATATTTTTTATTTTAAATACTTTCAAATATTTTTCCCATTTTAGTACCTATAATTATTGAATTACAAGTAATAATTTTGATTGATGGGTTGATCAATGAGTACAATTTTGAAAGGTAATCGGTCGTTTTAAAGTAACCATAACAATTGTGTTTAATATCGAAAAGTCTGGCTTGGAATTAAATGAGGTAAAATAGTCATAGTTTTTTAAATATAAAATCTGCTTGATTGGAATATTTAATCTGCGGACCATCTGTAAATGACTTGTGACAATTAGGCTAACTAAATCCTTCTGATGTTTTATTGCTAAACTGTCGACTGAGACATGTTCAGCATCATCAGACCTGAAATTTAATCAGAGATAGAAAAAAAAAGGCGTAGCTAAAAAGTATTTAGTAAACACCCAGAAGTAAATAATTTAAGGATAAAACATAAATAATAATTATAACTATTATCCATTTATTGTTTTTATTATTTAAATATGATGATATGTGACTATTTCAATGAAATAGGAATATGGGACTTTAAGGCTAGTACACACTCTTAGCATGATGCACCTTTTTGTCTCGGAAACAAGTTCAGGGTTCCTGACGTTGTCATGTCTATAGACCAAACAAGACTTGAGTCTGTTCCGAGACCAAAAATCGTATGGTTACCACGTCTCCCAGGATGGACTAGAAATTAAAATTTAAGTGTGGACATTGGGCGAGACAAAGAAGGGTGTGTATAGGAAGTTTAGAAAGGGCCTACCATGTCTATAGACTGCCTACAAACAAAACGAGCAGTATGTCTAATAGTGTTTAGTAAGCTTTAAAACACTAACAAAGACGCAACATTTGATGAAAAGACAGTGATTCACAACCCAATTTAAATTTAAGTAAACTGAGAAAGATGTTAATTTTTCGGAGATGTGTTAGCAACAATTTAATCGTGTTCATGTGATATACAAGCTATTAGTCATTAAGAAACGTAGATTTTCGAGAAATCCTTTTAGTTTATTCTAACAACAACAAAGCGAAATGCTATCACCCGCGGAAATTATGACTAACATGCTCCAGGGACCATTGTCTCATCAGGAATTTACAATTGCTTGCAAAGGATGAATATTATAGCAAGATAACCAAACAGAGAAATGTCAGGAAATTTCTTTCATCGGGTCTATGACTAAAAAGAAAATACACTTATAAAACACTTATAGATAACCATAACATAACCTATCACACATAACTTCACATACATTAATTTTAATACGCCCATAAAACAAGATTCAAATATAAAATATTAAAATTAATGAATATATTTTATATAAGGAAGAAATAGTTGGGGGTGCAGGCAAATTTCTGTTCATCATCTACAATTTTATTTTTATCTATCACTATTTTAAGTTTATTATATTCTGTAACCACTCTTATATTCATTATCTTTATTTATCATATCTATTCACTATTTCATCATATCAAAGGGTCGAAACGTCTTTATAGGAAATAAAAAAAATAAATATTTGGACTGGAGAATGGTTTTTTGCTTCTTAATTAAATATCAGCAATTGTTAGTCCAGTAAAACCTATATTATAATGAAGAAAATACATTAATATCAGGAGTATATTAATGTAGGTATAAAGAAGAAAATGGTCTGAGTGGAGGTAAAAAAATTCTCTTATGTTGGGAGAACTGTTTGTTTGGAAGCCAGGTTCTTGTTATTCTTCTTAATTTTATATCCATGCATGAAATGTAGAAAAGAACTAATCCTATTTATTTACTAAATTGCATCAGAGATTATTGGTATTATGTTAAAGTAAATTATTAAATGCGGTCCTAACTGATTTCTTTTCTTGAGAATCTTTGCTGTATAACCTATATTACAGTAAAGTTTCATCCAAAGCAAAATAGTAGTTTTTGCGTGAAAGAGGGACAAACATACAAACTTTCACATTTATAATATTAGTAAGATAAGATTTGTAGGATATCAAAACAAATAGTTTCACTCCTGTCTTTTCTGTTATTTTAACTACTATTATCATGTGATTTGCCTTTAATTATGAACTATAATGGATTCTCTACAGTACCTAAAAAACTGACTGGGGGGGGGGGCACGTGCCCTCGTGCGCCCCCCAAAATTCCTCGCTTCCTCGGCTATAGCCTATGCGTTATTCTGATGTATAACCTATATTACTGTAAAGTTTCATCCAAATCCATTCAGTATTTTCTGCGTGAAAGAGAGACAAACATACAAACTTTCACATTTATAATATTAGTAAGATATATATATATATATTTTCTCTACTTTCACAGAACAAATTTCAATCTATAAAATGCTATTACTTCCTCAACACTGATCGTTTGGAAGAAACGGATAAGATTAAGAAAATGAAAATACAGATATGGTCTTTCCTCTGCTACGAAGATGTCCCGCCATTGAATAGTACAATAGATTGTTCTGGGAGATTTCATTGCTTAAATAGGTGGAGAACCTATGTTTAAGCCAACAATGGGGACGAAGAGTTTTCTCAAGAGAAGAAATGATAATGAAGAAAGAATGGTCGATTTTACAAGTAGTATAAGTAGTAAATAAACTGGTTGTTCTGACCTCAGTATTCGCTGTTAAAAATAAACCTAAATGTTTTTATTCTTTTTTTTCAATATTTGTGTGCATATTGATGGATATTCATATGGATGTGCATTTTTTGCTGGATGGTGAAGATGTGAACATATTTCTTTTAAATGCCCGAAATTTTGTAAGAAACCACTGACCATTATATTGACCATACGTTCCTACCCAAAAATATATTCAATATATTAATTACAAGTTAAAAAACTTAAAGTGTTTCTTTCACAAACTATTCCACAAAACAAAAAATAAAATAATAAATTAAAAAATGCACTTTCTTATTGATGTAATGTATAGTATAATCAAAAAAGCATTACCTCTAACACTGACCTTCTAGTAGTATTGAATGATCAAATATTAATTTGATCTGCAAATAACCGAAAACAACTTATTATAACTCCCGTGTTCTTAGAGCAAGAATGACAGGCTACCATTAACAGTATCCGGAGAGGAGCGGAAATTCCTAAGCTAATGGTTTGTCCTCAAAGAATGCCAGCCAATGCGAATCCTCATAATCAAAAACATAAATAGAGATAAGGAATATGTTTAATTATATTTAAAATATGTCAATAATTTCAAATATGGATTATTTAGGAACTGTTAAATATATTATCTATCGATTATCATAAATTACATTTCGGCTCATTCCTGTTCAATAAGTATTGGTGGTAGTAATAGAAGGTTATCTATATATACATGAGGGTAGTCAGTCAAGAATTATAGGGTTAATTTTTTTTTTATTAAACACTTTATTAAAAGCATTACAATCTGCCACTTGTGGGCAATAAGTAATGGTGCTATGTAGCTACAACCATTCCATAACAAAACAAAAAATGATATAAACAAAATAAAATAAGTGAATGTCATAAAATATATACAATAAAATAAAAGCAAATAAATGCAAAAATGATAATAAATTGACAATAGTTCTCTGGACTTCGGATTGAAAGGATTGAATGCGTCTGATATACGATTTTTTTGCGGTCCCCCACAGTTCCAGTCCATAGGCCCAGATAGGTTTGATGATCGTCTTGTATATTAATAGTTTATTATTGTATAGACCTACATAGCAATTGTATAGTTGGCTGAATCGTCTGTTAAGTTCTTGTCTGTTGAGTCAGGTATGGGGTTAGTCTTTTGTCTAGGAAGAAGCCAAGGTATCGTACTGTATCGGAAATAGGTAGGACGGCTTCATTGAATTTGACAGAATGAGATGTTCATGGCGAAGTGTAAAAGTCACGTGTTTGCATTTTTCCTCGTTGACTTTGATCCGCCATTGGTTACACCAAATTTCAATGAATGAAAGGTTCCTTTGGAGGTTCGAGGAAGCAATTTCAGGATCAGGATTAGATGATGGGATGGCTGCGTCGTCTGAGTATAGGATAGGACCCAAGAAGCTGCCCTGGGGGACTCCAGCTTGAATTGGGTAAAGATTGGAGTATTCGTTACCACAGTAACTGGTAATAACTTCTTAAACAGCCAACCGGCATGCCATATCTGGTCGAAAGCTTGTGCTATGTCCAGAAATGCGCCTGTGCAGTACTGTTTGCTTTCAAGAGCAGAGGATATGTGGTCGACAACTCGGAGACCCTGCTGCGAGTGCCTGGGACGGAATCCAAACTGATGTGAAGGAATATCATTGGATTCGATTATGGGTAGGATTCGTTTCAGGAGGATTTTTTCAAAAACTTTGGAAAGAATTGGAAGCAGGCTGATGGGTCGGTATGATGAAGTGACATTGGGTGGTTTACCAGGTTTTGGGAATAGAATAATGACGGAGTGTTTCCACAACAAAGGGAAGTCAGTTGTGCGAAGGATAAAGTTGTATAGATAGGTAAGAATCAAATAATCGCTTTTTGAGGAAGATTTTGAAGGATCTGGGTGGGTAGAAGGTCATGTCCAAGAGATTTGCGGACTTTTAATTGTTGTAAAAGGAATTTGACCTCAGAGGGATTTACAGCTTTAGGAGGTAAGGATAGAGGAATGGGTGAAGAGAGGAATTCATTAATATTGGAAACGTGCGTAGATTGGGTTTCGGAATGTGGGATAAATGTATTAGAATGGTGTTTGGCAAATCCTTCTGTTTTGTCCTCATCTGATGCAGCCCAAGAACCGTCTTCACAGCGGAGGGGAATGGGAAATAGGGGGGCATTTAAGGATCTTTTTGGTAGCATTCCAGAGGGAATTATCAGAAGCGAATAGTGAGAATTAAAATGAGCAGAAACTAAAAAAGAGACTAAAATTATTAGGATGCAAGAGGAAAAATCCCCAAAACAAAACCTCGTCTCCAAAATACTGGAAAAACCAACCTCTCAACGTTCCACCAATTCAGACATCATCAGAACATGCACTTCGATATGATTCTTCTTTTGGTGTATGTCCTTTTTCACATTTTTAATATCTTTCCTAATGCATCTTACCAGCTTATAATTTAATTGCAAGCTACTATTATTTAATTAAAACAAGTTTTCTTAATATTTTAATAGCTTAGTGATACATGCTATCTATATAATAGCCCATAGTCAACGAAAGAGGAGTACAATTTCAAGTAGGAGTGAGCTTGGGAATACCCTAACTTGGGGAAATAGGTGGATAAACATAAAAGAGAAATCAAGTGTCCACTCCTCTCAGGTCATAACCATATCCCATGATTATAATACATTTATAGAAAATACATAATCGAAAATGGTAAGCACAACTGAAAATTTGATCCATAAAAGATCTTATAAAAATAACCATATTAATTTCCTTTTTGTACCTGCTTTAATCTTCAATATATTCCATAAAAAATATAGAAAAATTGAAGAAAACTTGTTAATCCATGTTATTTTGAAAAACTGAATTTCTAATCCCTAGCCCAATTGTTTTATAGCAATATCGAAAGAATGGAAGTAAATCAAAATTTTATTATCCTTTTATAGTATATAATTTACTAATCTCGAGATAGGTAAGTCTGACTTAGCTGTGGCAGATAAACTATTCAATTATCAGGCGTGAAATGACTGAATCAAGAGACCAGCCAACCTCTATATAATGGGTACTATTAATTGAAGAAATGCATAGCTGTTGTTCGTGATCTACGCAAATTCACCTTCCTGCACATCCATTGGATTTGAAACAGTAAACCCCCTACCATGTACCAAACCAAGTACCTTTTATGGGTTGTATTGGTACAATTTATTTACACTTATATTTTTAAAGTGGTATATCATTCATGCGTCAAAAATTAAGGAAAATTCCATTTTCTGCAAAATTTATTTATTGGAAGTGCACACGTAGTTTACCAACAAAAAAAAAGGAAGTTCTACATTTAAGAAACCTTTTAAAAAGTATAATGAATCACCCGTATTTCAAAGTAGGGTTGGGCGATAGTCGGTGGTTAGCACTATCGATAGTTTTTCTATAGCTGTTTCCTTTTTTTCCAAACCTATTCAAAAAGAATTTCAACTAATTTAATTATATTCAGTTACCTACTACCTACCTACTATTTGAAATTTGCAGGATTATAAATTATAAGATTATATCATCCGCTTTCCTACTCCCTGTTACCTGGACTTAATAAAAAAAGATTAAAAAGGCATTGACCAAGAGATCTACTGAACAATTGATATATATATATATATATATATATATATATTTTTTTTTTTTCCCCCAAAATAACTGAATGATCATGGAGAAAAACGAAGAGAAAGAAACTTCATTCAAATTTGCTAGATGCGCAATTGCGCAGGTGCAAATAAAAAATTAAATAATAATAATAATAATATCATAAAGATGAGAAAAATAAATAATTTATTTGAATTTTAAAAAAGTATTTATAATTTACATGTTTACAATAAGAATGAACAAATCAAATTTTCAGAAAAGAAAAATAACGAAATAATTAATTTCAATAGTCAAGTATGCTCCTTGAACCACATATTTTCCGAAAGAAAAACTAGCATTTCTAGTTGAACATTTAAGAATAGGGATGTGGACACATCTTACAAATTCATGTAAAGTTATGTTTTACACATAAAAGGTAATTTTTAGAAACCTAAAATAACATTTTAATAACTTAATTATTCGTCTTAAATTAAATAAAATTGCGTTATTTATTACCCATTATCACGTGATTGCGAACACCAATCAGAGCGCGTGACGTCATGGTACGATACAAGTCGTTGACAGCTGGCATAAACAAGTTTATAACTAGTGTACAGTGAACTATTTCTCTTGATAATTTGTTACAACAAGGGTAATATTTTAAGATTTTATTACAATGGAGACTGGATTCATCAAAGGAAGTAGTTGTAAGTTACCCAAGATTGATTCTTTGATGGTGGCAAGTTTCCTTGCTAGAAACAAGGACTTTTGTACAGCGGAGCTTAGAAACGAGAAAATGTATTTGTAAGTACCTATAAGTTTATACTAATACGCTGTATTTACCAATGAAAGAGACACTCATTCTACATTCTATTAAATCATATTTAGAACTATTTTCATCTACACTGCCCGTCAAATGTTTGAGACCACCTCAGTCGTTTACATCAATAAATCTCCTTTAATCATGCAAAACCTCAATTTTAACCGTACACAGTCACTACCATTGTGGATGAAAAAAACAGTGTTGTTATCGGTTCACAATGCCACGATTGTGCTGTATCAGCAGGTGGTTGCAAACATGCAGTGGCTTTTTTCACGAGGCTGCATCGAAGAAGCGAAGAGCCATCTTGTACTCAGGTAGAATGCTACTGGAAAAAGTCTCAACTATCGAAGGTGGGAACAAGGTTAAAATTCATTACAACTACAGAATTAGCCAAAGGGCAAGTTTCAACTTCTTTAGATGCCAGTGTTTTTGAGAAATTCGCGGTTGAAAATCCCTAATTAAAGAGGAAGTTAAGGTTATAATAACCTAGAGGAGCCAATGCTCAATACCGCGAATCTGGTTTGTTTGCACTATAATGTAATAAGCAATTTCGGAGAATTAAATAGAATAACAACAAAGTCATATAGAAGAGAATCCTTGAGCTCTAGAAATTCCGAGTACAATTTCAAAAGAACTCGACACTGGACAGAGACAGATCAGCATAAATCCGAGAGTTTCAAAACTTGAGGGTAAAAAAGATCCATCGAAAGTAGACACTACCGATAGAGATCGTCTATAGGCATAATTTATCGATATATTGATAGTAACTATTGACTATCGTCTAACCCTACTTCAAAGGCCTTGGTGAGAGATAATGGATGTGAATATTAAATGATCAGCAAAAATTAAATCGAGGGAGATAATTATTTTTTCCTCATCCTCTATAATTTTATTTATATACAATTACGACTTTATTTACAATTCTTGTGATAAATTATTTCTTAAACAGTTTTTTTTTTCTGTATCATGAAAAGGCATAACTGAAGGTAACTTGATCGTTACCTCACCATTAAATTCTTTTAATGACTTAGTTATTCTAAGGAAAACTGAATCAACTCTTTTGACATTTAAAATTAAAAAAAAAAATCTCAGAGAAATAAAAGAAGAGAAGTGTTGCACTTGCTGGAAAAACGCCTTGTTTTGTTAGGCCTAATCCTTCGTTAACTTGGAGACCCCAAGGGACAGCCTGGACCCTGGTGATTTATGTCGCCCAACCCCTAGGGTGACGAGCAGGTAGCAAAGACCACTCTAAAGCACCCTTAACTATGTGTAAACAACCCTACAATTCCATAACATTTCTTTCTTTTTTTTCATAAATGTTTATAACCATCATTCTTAATAATATAAAACTCACTAGGACAATTAAACAATTAAAATCTCGCCCAATCAAAAGTCTTTTATGTTATAATTTTAAATATTTTTATTTTGAAGAGAAAAAGAGATTTTTATGTTACATCATTAGTCAATTCGAGCATGAGAAAAATACGAGTAACGTAGTAACTGTTATACAATGGAAACTACGCCAGGAATTCGTCGCCTGGAAAATAGTTGACTGGATAATTCTAATATATACATACGTACGTGGTATTGATCAGGGGCTGCAGTCAATGATTACACAAAATAAGAGTGACTTATTTTGTGTAATCATTGACTGCACCCCCTCAACACTGATCAACACCACATACCATACCGATCACTTTTTTCATGTTCTATTTTATTGTCACAATCATTTGCTATCACCTATTTATTAGGAATATATATTTTTAATATAACAAGAAGTGATTTCAACCCTTAAAATTCAAAGTACAATGAAGTAGACAGAAGAAGATTTTTAGAAGAAAGTAGTTTCCATTTCATTCCCTCCCGATATTCTTTACTTACACTTTCCAGCCTTAATTATCATATCCTTTCTCTCCAGCTCCAGTTTCCATTCGGTCACCGCTTGTTCTCTTTTTTAGTCTGATGTCTATTGCAAAAACCACCACTTGTCTCAATGAAATATCCATGTTCTGTTCTCCTACAATTGTTCGCACTGTCCTTACTTTGGGAGATCATCAAAATTTCGTTTGTGTACAGAATGAACAGAAGAGGGAGAACTATATATCTCATTGATTTACACCTTTTTGTATATCTATTATGATTCGTTTAAATTTATTTTAATTACAGAGTGTTGGTACGTGAATATTAATGCCCTCATCGCTTCTAATAACTTGTAAATAAGCGATTTTCACAGACCTCGTCCAAGGGTGGAATCATAAACAGTCCTTGAGATGGAGAATGTCAGAAATATACTTTTTCTCTCTTGCCTTGTCAAATCTTATCTTGGGGTTCAACGTGGAGACTTCTTGATCTGCATATTCTTTTTCCAAATGTTCTTCTACATTAGTTTATTTTCCAGCCTCGATTGTATATATTACATACATCCTGTGAGAGGCAATGTGGCCAATGATTTCCACATCCCACTGCAATTTCATTTCTTATGTACTGCAACATATTTGAATACTTCTGAAACAGCTTTTTCATTTGGACCTTCAGGAAGAACTGTTTTTCGGTGATACTCCAAGTCGGAATGGCACCCTCTCTTGCATGTTTTATTTTTCCTCACAGAAAATCCACATTTTCAGCAATATTTGTATCTTGAAGTCAACGATCAGAAGTTATTTTTGTTCAAGTGTACTGTATTTATGTAAATCTTCGTGCAGCTTAGGCCATTCCTTTTTGGTTAATATTTCAGTATTCCCTATACAATGTCTAATGACAACATTCTCCTTGCCATCCGTCGGTAATAATGTTGTGGAAAGACGTGAAAGATAGCATCAGTCATAGATTTCTAGCATTAAAGTCTCCCACTACAATAATTATTCTGTCTTTATTTTTCTTTAAGTACCTTCTCATTCCAATTGTGTATAGAACTGCTTCTAATCTAGAATATCGATATTTTTTATTGTAGCGTAGATCTGAATCTTAGATGTTTTTCTATTACTAATTAAATAAAGTACTGAATAAAATAAAAATAAGAATTATTCCATATGCATCTAATATTCTTAGATATGTTTTAAATATTAAATAAATGCTTGGAACATTCTCGAATTGAATATAAACATCTAGTGATAGAGGATCTAACTTCATTCTTATATGCCATATACATTATCTTCATGTGCCATCTGGTTTGAAAAATAAGCAATTTATCGTGCTTATTTTACACACTATAGGGCAGATGTGTCTGATTATGGCATTTATAACAAAATGAAAACTCTAGGCCAGAACTAAATCGTGGAGATCCGCAAAAGTTACGCAGATCCGTATTAAATCCAATAATAAAACAGGTAGGTATTTACATGGATATTTAAAAACAGGTAATTACTTTCTGATTCAATTAGTAATAATCCCTTACCCAAAATGGCAAACATTTACCTTTTAAATTATCAAGAAACTAGGAAATTTGATTTTTATTTTTAAATTGCACTTTAATGATAGAGAATTTGCCCACCTCATCGATATTACCGGCAAATGACATAAAGGTAACTTTAAATACAAGAAGAATGGAACCGTACAGCTCTGGAGCCGTGAACTTTCTCACAAGGAAGGTGAGCTCGCATTCCCTTGCAGCCTTACACAACTGAGAAATATTGCTCCACTTACCGAGAACCAGCGAGCACAGCTGGAAAACCAAATGAATCTTTGCAGCCGAGTTGCAACAGGCCATTCTTAACCAGTTTCTTCATTGACGTTCGAAAGAACTATAAAATAATGCCATGGACATTTGTAAATACATAAAAAATACATAGTTGATGCTTCCTTTACATTTTTTTATGGAAATGTGGTAAAAACAGTGGCATGACGTAGTTTAGGAGAATATATTTACTTATTAATAAGAAAAATAAGTTGGGTTCCTCAAGATCTTAGCTGGTTTTTTAAACATGCTTTTATTAGCTTCGTCTATATGTATGTATCTAACAGAATCTTTTAACTCGATTTTCGACCTCTTTAAACCATCGAATTGAATTGACACTTTGAAAACTTCTCAAGAACCAATGATAATAATTTAATAAGTTTGTCTCATTCTCCTGACCAGGATCTCGAGGATTATTATTATATGTATTAACCCAAGACAAGGTAGTTCCTTCTGCCAAATACTAAGACATATAAAGGGTGGTCCAACCATAATGCAAGATGTTAATTGTGAGTCACACTTTAACGTCAAGTTTTTTGGCCCAACTTATTTTGACATTTCTTTGTTTCAGTGTTTGACAAATTCAACCAGGGACGATTGAGCAGCGCGTTAAGATTGTTGAAGTCTTTTACGAAAATGGATTTTCAATTCAAAATGAATTTCGTGCACTTCGTGATTTTTTTGGTCAGCATAATCGACCAAATATGTCCACAATCGGGAGAATTGTGGACACATATTAAAGCAAATTGGGCCTGTAGGAATGTGAAAACATCTGTGCATGCTCGCCCAGTTCGTTTTCGGAAATCATTGCTGTTGTTGGTGATAGTGTGGCAGAAGAGCCGTCAACCTCGACTCGTCGTTGTGCCCAACAATTGAACATCTCACGAACATCACTGATGCGAATTTTGAATAAAGGTTTGAATTTACACGCTTACAAGGTTCAATTGACTCAGGAAATGAACCCTACTCACCATTTCAAGCGTCGTCAATACGCCGAATGGTTGGTTGAACAGATAGAAGCGAATGGTGACTTTACAAAGAAAATCGTCTTCAGCGACGAGACACACTTTCACCTCAACGGATTCGTTAACAAGCAGAATTGCCGCATTTGGGTAAATGAGAATTCACGAGTGATTGTTGAAAAGCTGATTCATCAACAAAGAGTGACTGTTTGGTGCGGTTTTTGGGCTGGCGGTGTCATCGGGCCGAACTTCTTCGAAAATGAGGTCGGCCAAGCAGTTACCGTGAATGGTGTTCGCTATCGCGAGATGATAACGGACTTCTTGTGCAGAAATTGAGGATATGGACCTGGACGATATGTGATTCCAACAGGATGGTGCCACTTGCCACACAGCCAACGAAACAATGGCCCTTTTGCGCTAGAAATTCAATGGCCGTGTTATCTCACGTCGTGGCGATGTTAATTGGCCGCCACGATCATGTGATTGTGATGACCGTTGGACTTCTTTCTTTGGAGATATTTAAAAGAAAAAGTGTACGTCATTTTTTCTAATTACAGTTCCGAACTGCATCAACTAGTGTTTCATTCTATTCCCCTCTTTGGTTAAGTCGTTGAAATCACGACTTACATAGTTTAAAAAAACACGCTTTAATGGTGAAAAACTAAGAAGTATTCTTTATTCTTTTAATTGTTATATTTGCTGTGCAGGAACATCTAGTTTAGAAAATGATCTATATTTCTTGAGCTGTTCTCTTGGTAATTGTCTTTTTAATATTCTCCTATTAAGCCCCGTTGAGAGGGAGTAGGAAAGGGAAAGAACAAGTGGATTTTGGTGATTTAATGTTGTGTGGAATATTGTGTATTTGTGCGAATATAAGAATCAACAGTGGGAATGTCGTTATGTACAGAGTAATTCCTAATAAACCTAGGAGCATTAACTATTTCTCTTAGAATTTTAGATTGTAATGTTTGTCTCTTGTATATATGGACGAGTTTTGCTGAACTCCTAAGCGTCGTGTATGTAGTCTTTTGTCCAGGTATAGTCCGAAATGACGCTCATAGTTTTTAGGAAGTACTTCGTCGTTGTCAATTTTGATTGCTGGGCTTTCCGTAGGGATGACCCTACTTATTGGTAAAATTGGTACTTATTATCAAAATTTCTTTTGACGCACCTCACGCATTTTTTACGATAAAATTATCACTCTAATGTTATTTTAAACACTGAAAATCATTTTCTAATTTCTATATTTTTTCCTATTAAAGCGTGATTTTTCAGTTTTTGAAACTATAAATTACCTTCTAAGTATCGGATCTCCAACACGATTCTCCCATCTGTTTTAAGTGAATAAAGAAATTAGTGCACTGCTTTACGAAACCAAGATTGGGGCTGTGAGAAACAATCATTGACCGCCATTTTCTAGTCCTTGTCTCCTTCGGGGATGTAGTGGTCAGCAAAACATATCTATTAAAAGTCAGGAGAGATGATTCCGCGCGGTTTAGCGGTTAGGCTGTCTGGCTGCGAACCTTCCAGGCAAGAATTTGATAACGAGACTTCTGCGGTAGGCATCGAGATCTGCAGTGGGTTGAGGGCTAAGGAGCTATTATCTGTCTATGAGAAGAAATAATGACCTATTTTATGAGCCCATGTTAACGTAGATAACATAAATAGATAGAAATCGTCAACATTTACTCCCCCCAACAAAAAAATACTGTCTATTTTAAAACAGGCTAATATGGCTACCCTTTACGGGTAAATCTAAAACCATCCTCTTTGAAAAAATCTTGTGAATAAGTTTCCTTGATGAAAAAAAACAAAACAATATTAACAATTAATTGTGTTTTTATAAATGCCCAATGAAGTTTCGGAATTCAGAATTGGCAAATTACAACAGAAGACGTCATTCGCATTCATATTATATCATAAGAATATAATATTATATGAAGCCATATAATGGTGTCTCATCAATAAAAATGATGCATCATGTTACTTATAGCTGAATACAAAAATAATTTAACTATATTAATCAACTTCAAAGAGACAAAACGCTGAACATTTTTTTTTTTTTTACAGCGACAGGTAGTAGAAGAAAAGCATGTGAAGCAAATCTGTTTGTTCAAAGCTATATTAATAAACTAAATGAAATATTATCTGAGTTCGCTATATCCAAGGATGCCATTTATTGGCAGGCAAGTTTAAAGAATATTACTTTTATATATTCTTAAATATTCTTGCAAGCAGAAGTAGGTTCACAAGCTACTTAATTTACACGTTAAATATGTCATGTAAATATCTTTTATCTACAAAATAATTCGGCATAGTTATTCAACTTTATTAATCGAAGTCACCCTTCTTCTGGGAAAGGATCAATTACAAAAAAAAAACAAAAGCTAAAAACTAAGATTATGTTGTGATTGATGGAAAAACCACAGGTAAGGATGAAAGAAATGTAGTGATCATGGAATATCACTTGTTTGAAATTGTAAGAAATTTATTAACTTAATGTTTCGAACCGAAGAAACAAAATTTCAAGAGCGCGCAGAAAGCTCAAATAAATTCTATATAATATATATATTCTATATATTAGATTAATATAATTGTTTTTTATTATAGCGAGAATTTATCGTTGAAACACTTGTATTTATGAAAAAAAAAATCTCAGAAGAATTGTTTTGGGGAAAAAAATAAGGGGGTGAACGGAGGCTTATTTGGTAAGTGAAATGACATTAATGGATGAAATGATCTAAAAATATTGAGAAATTGAGACATTTATATATATATATATATATATATATATATATATATATATATATATATATATATATATATATATATATATATATTGTTTATATTTATTAAATACAATTTCAATTGTGTATTGCCAAGCTTATTATCATCAGGATTTAGGCAAGAAAAACAAGTCCTGAATACAAACGTGTCACTATTTATGCATCAATCTTGTAAGCCCGTAAATATACATATTTACGTCTCAATAAATGTTACATAGCTCTTAGTAACTGCTAACTAAACAATACTGAACATATCAAAAACGGTTATCTCGCGTAAAATAACGATTACTCTTCGATTTGTTTTCTATTATAAAATAGGTTATTAATGCTAGGAGTATTTTTGTGCCACAGCCCCCTTTAGGACACAATGACCTAGTTTTGTTTACAATCACAATTGTGGATCTTATAATCACTCCTATCAATAAATAGGGTACTTTTACATGCACTCAACAAAGAAACCGTTTTTACCCTTTTTTTAATATTGTCTTATTAACATCGACTAAAGCAGAATATTTTCCTCCTAATTATAATAATGAGAAGTCGTATAAAAAACTTAATAACCCATAAAGAATCTATAGATGCAGATGTTTAGCCATTTCATAAGCTAATAGAATGAACGTTTAAAAATAAAAAATTAACATTTCGAACGTTCACAAACTCCAATCCAAAAAGATTCATCATATCCCGCAGAACATACACACAATATTAAAAAAAACATTTAGTTATACGCCCAATTCTAAAAGGATTCAAATGTAAATTTCTAGGAACTAAATTATAAGCTTAACACATGTCCATCAACTGCCCACTCGTTTCTAAATTTAAGGAACTTATTCGTTCTGAGAGACAATGACATTGAAGTCGTTTACGATTACAGAGATAACATTATTGACATACCAATATTTATTTGTTCTCTTTCATCCTTCTTTAAGCGTATGTGGTAATAAAGTATTAATAGAGTTGTTGGGTTATTATAAGATGTTTCAAAATTATTTATTAATGTAGTTTACCATTTCATTGTTATACAAAACAATTTTTATGATTACTAAAAAGAAACAAAAAAAAGTTATGTCAGAGCAAATTGATAATCCATTCATTGACATAAACAGAAGTAACAACCGGAAGTAGCCTATTTGAAAGGTGTGTAATAGTATAAGTATATTATTATTATTATTATATTGCTTATTTAAATAACAATATTGGTAGCTACTCACGTTGGTAAACTGCTGGGTTATCCTTGTGTACTCCTCAAGGTACTGCTTCTTCGCCTTCCTCTTTTCCTGGCAAAGAAGGTTCAGCTTCTCCAGAGTCTCCTTTTCGACGGTTTCGGCGTTCGTTTTCACCAGCCTCGCGGCGTTCTCGAGTTCCTCCATCATACCCCTCCAGGCCGAAGAGACAAGACTCCCGATCATGTCCTCCGACCTGTCCACCTTCTGCCCCTGGACGGAGATGGCCGATAGCGCCAGGGAGTAATCCTTGTCGCATTTGACTTTGTTGGTGATGCACCTCCTCATCGTCTCGAGGAGGCGGAGCTCGGCATCCTGGCGGGACAGCATCGCCTCGTGAGCATCCTTGCTCTGAAGATGAGTCGAAAAACCCATCTTCTCTAGCAAATACAAACTTTTACCAACCCAATCTATGTCACTTCTGGAAACGGTGAATTGATACATTCGTCACATGATTCACTGAATAGGGAATTTATTTATTTTCTTGAACACAGAACACTATATATAATACAGTAGAAGAGGACGAACCTGGCACTGTGACCCGATATGCGACACTCGACTATTTAAATTTAGTACGAAAATAACCTGCACTAGGATCCTCACAGCTCAGAGGTATGGGGGATAATGTTTTGTATATTTGTTGTCAGTCGGAGGCTGGGAGCTTCTCCGATAGAGCGCAGCACTAGCCACTAGTTCTCCCTCCACACCCATCATTCACACTTTCTCAAGATTATTGAAGCAAAACTTTTAATTTAGATTTATTGATATCTCATCAAATTTAGATACGATATCTTCTGTGTATACCAAAAAATGTTGAAATATTGTTTTTGTAACTACTTAATAAATTAAAATTCATTTTTAATTTATAAATTAATGTAAACTGGACTATAAATCTTTTTGATTCTTATATTTTGGGAGAAAAACTTTTATCCAGTCATCTAGTACTTCTAAATTGTTTATTTTTCAAAACGTTTCGATATTTATGTCATTTTCAATAATTTAAACAAATTTCTGCATCATTCCAATAATACATAACTTTAAAAAGTTATATGTCTTTACATCTGTAAAATTAATATAATTGTTAATTTTTATAACATAACTTTTTAAAGTTAAGTATTATTGGAATGATGCAGACATTTGTTTAAATGATTGAAAATGATATAAATGTCGGAACGTTTTGAAAAATAAACAATTTAGAAATAGATGACTGGATGAAGGTTTTTTTTCCCAAAATATAAGAATCAAAATAAATTAAAATTATAAAAGGGCTGTTACTATATGTATATTCCATCAAAAAAGTTGATGGATTAGAACTTTAAATTATTTAATTACGTTATATAATCACACAAGTATAAATATTGATTTTAAAGAAACAAATTTATTTATTTATAGCCTCAAACTAATAAACAAATATGTTTTAAATTGTTTTGACTTTCCATTATTATTCTACACAATTCAAACAAAATAATGTACCATTATGCATAATTCGGACTTTGATATTTAATATTTTTACGTTATATTATATACAATGTTTTGATGTACGATAGTTTTATCTGTACGCGACATGAACAGTCAGGGTACTATCAATGTTAGTTTTTTATTCTGAATGCTCATGAATACCATATAACTATAAAATGGCATCCTTATGTATTGCACTATTTTCCATTAAATTAACAAAATTTTGTAAATAAATTCCTCCTGCATAGGAATCCTAAGCAAGATTATTACATTATGAAAAAAAAATGCAATTGCGATAATTTAATCAATACTCTCGTGTAAAACTTAAAAAAATTATAACAATTAATACAAAAATAAAATAAAATAAATTGTTAATTTTTATATTTGAAAATCTGCACCCCAGAGGTAAAGGACACCATGTCACATTTTTTTTAATTTTTGTATTTGTTCAGGTGAGCCAATATTTCTTTACTTTGAACATTTAAAATTGTTTTCTTTGTTACTTATAGAAACAGCTTAAAGTACATTGTAATTGGCATTTATAAGTAATTGAAAGTATTGATCCTAAGTTTTTATGACAATTTATCTAAAATATTACCTGTTTAGTGGAAATGGTGTCCTTTACCTCCAGAAATATTGTGAAATAGACAGAAAAATTGTCTAAAATTTTGTAAATTAAATAATTTCGACACAAGATTATACTTGAATGAACAACATTACTTTCAATGCTACAAAGCTATAAATTTGCTGTAGTAAAGAAAAATAATAACAGTAATGAACTGCTCAAAACTTTCATCAAGATATATTTTGTATTTCCAGATAAAATTGTGTTCTCTGATTTAATTCTAGATCCGTAAAAAGATAATGTATTATATAATGTTTACACTTTGTTATTAACAAGATTATTTTATAAGATATTATTTGTATGATAAATGATTTATTTCTGTAGAATAATAATATATTTAATAATAATTAAAGAAACAATGATGTATGCCAGTGAGACCTTGACACCAAACAGAAAAACAGATAAGGAAAATCTAAAGAAAGAGGAAAGGAAAATAATTAGGAAAATTCTGGGACCAAGATGGACTGAAGAAGAGTAGTTGTTACAGGAAACATCTAAAATTAAAGAACATTCTAACATAGACATAGACATGAGGAAAAGGTGTCTTAGGTTCTATGGCCACTTAATGAAGCTTCCCGATCACAGACTTACAAAACGAATAGTAAAATACGTAGCATCCCTTGTTAATGGAGGGGAATGGACCCAAAATATTAGAAAGGACACGGAATTAGCCAAAATTACTATTGAAGACATGAACTCAATAACAAGTTTAAACTTAAAGTTGAAAACTGGGAGGTTAAGCCAGAGATAATAGCGCCAAGAACTGGAACAAAATGGAGCGAAGAAAGAAAAGCTGAGTTCTTGCAAAGAATGAAAACCTGGCGGGCAAATAAGAAGAACAAGAAGCACCAAACATGAACCATCTTTACTTAGCGTCTTCCACTTTCGGAGCTTTAGGACTAATAATAATAATAATATTTTTTATATTAAAGAATACCCAAAAGAAAGTAGTGCACTTTAAAAAATACTGTTCATGTACATGTACATTACTATGATGTTCCGTATTACACTCACTGTTCTATAAACTTTCACATTATTTTAAGGATAAGATCACTAAACAAAAAAAAAAACAGAAAATTGAATTGAAAAAACAATACTTTATTAAAAATGAAAAATGCAAGAAAAAACACTAAAACACTTAATTTTTAAATTAAAACAATATACCTCTGGAAGCCTTAATTTTTTAACTATTAAATAACACCTCTTCTGTATCTGATGCTTATGGTACTGCCTGGCCAATGCAGTTCAACTAGGAACACTGAATCCACTTTGCACCAAACAGGGAACGGGAACATTTACTTGAAATTATGTGAGACATATGTAATTACTTCACAAGGGATACTTACTAGTTACTCCATTTTCAGTGCCTCTAAAGAGTTCGGAAATAAAACTGGTATCAAAATCAAACTTTATTTATGTTCTGTCCTGAAATTTTATGGATGAAAGAATAAGGATTGCTCCAAAAGGATAAACTGTTCCGGTATCCCCTTCAGTAGCATGTCTATAAAGTACTTTTTTGAACAGGATTCTGAACTTTGTTATTTTACATAAAGTACTTCATTTTGTAGTTTAAAATATATTTTACAAAAAATGTTTAGGAATTACAAATTTTATTTATAAAATGTTGCGACTAGGCCAGCCTTATAGTAAGAGGGGCATAGAAGATTCACTATTCATTCAGCAGTGGTCGGCTCATCAAACTATATTAGATTTAATTCAGATTTATAGCCTTCAAACTATATCATTATTGTCCAGAATCATATTTATAATTGTAATATGGGCAAAAAAAAAACATTTAATTTCAACTTTGCTTGCTCAGCTCCAAAACATTCAACTTTAAGAGCTCCTTATAACAATGCCATTCTAAAACAGATTCTGTTCTATTAAATTCTAGACAGAGCTGAGTATACACTTTGTGAAAAAAAAAAAAATTGTTATACAATTTTCTAATTGGTTTTAGAATTATTTTATATAATTTTTATTAACTTATAATTTTAAATTAACAGTAATTTAGTTATTGAAAATTAAGGAGAGATTTTATTTAATCTATATGTATATATATATATATATATATATATATATATATATATATATATATATATATATATATATAAAAGTCCATCGCAGAGCCAAAACAGTATAAGCTACAGACTTGAAATTTGGACAGTAGGTACATTTTATAAGGCCAATGCTGCACACTAAGAAAGGATGACAAATGTTTAAAAATAAAAAAAAAAACTCATTTTTAAAGCTAGCACTATGCAATTTTAGATTTAGCTTCTACATTAAAAATAAAGAAATATGTGTTTTTTTATTTTTTGAAAATCGATCAGTAAAAAAGAAAATACGGGAAATCGTATCATATTAATACAGGTTTCCATATACAGTATTATTATGTCTTAGAGTATATTAATACAGGGTATTATTATGTCTTACTAGCTTTTGCCCGCAGCTTTGCTCGCGTGTAATTTGGTCTGCGACATAAAGTTTCGTGACAGATCATTTTAAATAAATAATTTAATTTTTTTTTCACTATAAGTTACTTGTACATCCAAAATTTCAGATGTCTAACTTCAAAACTGAAGGATTCCATACAATCTTTGAATCCCTATAATATTGAGGGGGAAACCCTTGTGGGTGGAACTATCCAAATTTCTTTCTTAAAGAAAGAATCTATCTGAAACTTTCAAGGTGCTAACTTCCTGATTTGCCTTTAATTAAGCGCTATAATGGATTTTCCACAGAACCTAAAAAATTGTCTGGGGCACATGCCCCCGTGCCCCACCCTAAATCCGCCCTTGCTGTAGCCTATGTGTTATTCTGATGTATAAACTATATTAATGTAAAATTTCATCCAAATCCGTTCAGTAGTTTTTGCTTGAAAGAGAGACAAACATACAAACTTTCGCATTTATAATATTAGTAGGATTAAATGAGAAAGAACTAATGAGAAAAAAAAGAAGAAAAAAGTTGCGAATTGCATACCGTGATTACATTTAAAAAAGAAAAAGAAAACAGGGTACAAGAAATAAAAAATAAAAGAAATAAGATTACAATAATTATATAGAGATAAACAAAATTACAAATGTATGCAAATTACAAAGTCAAGTAGAAACTAAGAAAGCATAAAATGAAAAAAAAATATGAACAATATCAACTAATATAACTTGTTTTTGAAAATATTCAACTGGATGAGTGAAGCGTCAATAGTATAAATATACATAAATAATGATATAAATATGCTGCTGATTTCCAATCTGCTACATGCAGCTCCTCAGCATCTTTGTTGACCCTGCTATCCATCTGGTCTTTGGCCTCCCACCTGGTCTCTTGCCAACTATTGTGGCATTCATTGTTGTGTTGTGACGTCCTGACGGATTACTTCGAGCTACATGTCCCGCCCATCTTAACCATCTTGCTTTCATATCCTGAGATATCGCCTGACCAGTTTCCGTGGGCAATTCCTTATTGGTTCTTCTCCTCCAAGAGTGTAGACTATTATCCCATACCGCTCCGGTTATCGTGCGAAGTATTTTCTTTCGCATCCACTCTATTCTGCTTTCCAGGGTGCCGGGTGAGAGCCCACGTCTCATAGCAGTATATCGGAATCGGCTTCATTACAGCATTATAAAACCTTAGTTTTAAGTTTCTAGAGATACTTCAGGATTTCAATACTCTTGAAAGAGAGAAGAATGCTCTGTTTGTTGTACGCTGGTCTATCTCAGTTAATTGTTCATTTGTTAAGGTTATTGTGGAGCCAAGATAATTAAAGTTATCTACTTTCGGGAACGATTTGCGATCCACGCAGATGCTTTTTCTGGGGTGGACTTTACGACTTACTGTCATGCATTTGCTTTTTTTTTTCTCATTTACCTGTAAGCCGATTTGGTCTGCTTCTCTCATCAGCGTCTTAACGAGCCTCTCGATATCCTTTTCATTTTTTCTGAGGATTGATATTTCATCGCCGTAAGCAAGAATTTTATGCTCAACCCCGACGTGCACCCCAGATTCACTCTTGATGTTTTCTTATTACCTTCTCAAGGGCTATGTTGAACAGTAAATGCGAGAGTCCGTCTCCCTGCCTTAGGCCGGTTCCAACTTCAAAAGCCTCAGATACATCTCCCTGTATCAGGAATCTCAGCATCTTTGTTGACCCTGCTATCCATCTGGTCTTTGGCCTCCCACCTGGTCTCTTGCCAACTATTGTGGCATTCATTGTTGTGTTGTGGCGTCCTGACGGATTACTTCGAGCTACATGTCCCGCCCATCTTAACCATCTTGCTTTCATATCCTGAGATATCGCCTGACCAGTTTCCGTGGGCAATTCCTTATTGGTTCTTCTCCTCCAAGAGTGTAGACTATTATCCCATACCGCTCCGGTTATCGTGCGAAGTATTTTCTTTCGCATCCACTCTATTCTGCTTTCCAGGGTGCCGGGTGAGAGCCCACGTCTCATAGCAGTATATCGGAATCGGCTTCATTACAGCATTATAAAACCTTAGTTTTAAGTTTCTAGAGATACTTCAGGATTTCAATACTCTTGAAAGAGCGAAGAATGCTCTGTTTGTTGTACGCTGGTCTATCTCAGTTAATTGTTCATTTGTTAAGGTTATTGTGGAGCCAAGATAATTAAAGTTATCTACTTTCGGGAACGATTTGCGATCCACGCAGATGCTTTTTCTGGGGTGGACTTTACGACTTACTGTCATGCATTTGCTTTTTTTTTCTCATTTACCTGTAAGCCGATTTGGTCTGCTTCTCTCATCAGCGTCTTAACGAGCCTCTCGATATCCTTTTCATTTTTTCTGAGGATTGATATTTCATCGCCGTAAGCAAGAATTTTATGCTCAACCCCGACGTGCACCCCAGATTCACTCTTGATGTTTTCTTATTACCTTCTCAAGGGCTATGTTGAACAGTAAATGCGAGAGTCCGTCTCCCTGCCTTAGGCCGGTTCCAACTTCAAAAGCCTCAGATACATCTCCCTGTATCAGGATTCTGCATCGGGGGTCGTCTACACACGCCTTAGTCAATCTCACCAGTTTACCGGGAATACCCAGCTCAGTCATGATCTTCCATAGACAGTTTCTGTCTACGGAATCATATGCAGCTTTGAAATCGACAAATAATTCGTGTACATTCCGGCCTATTTCCCATCGTTTTTCGAGTACCTGTTTCAGTATGAATATCTGGTCTAGCGTACTCCTCCCCTTTCTGAATCCTGCTTGCTGGTCACCTGCTATTTTTTCATAATACGGATATATCTGATTATGTAATATGTTGGTCATTATCTTATAAACGATGGGAAGGAGCGCTATGCCTCTGTAATTCCCACACTCGTACATGGACCCTAAATATACCCAGGGCATATTAGGCCTGTTTTCGTTTTGTTCGGTTATCTTCCCTTTCTCCCATATGCTCTGGATTAGTTCTAATAGTTTGGCTCTTACCAAAACGTTTCTCCCACATCTTTGAACAACTGATCATAGGTTGTCTAACCCAGGGGCCTTCTTTGGGTGTGGGAGGACTTTCTTGGGCTCAGTACATATCTAATAGAGCCTTTTCAGTTACTTTATAGACTGTACTCACTTAATAGAGATTGGGTGAGCCGCGGGAGGATGTGAAGATCCCACAGACTTTTAACATATTAAATAAAGTACTACCTCAGCCGGATTTGAATCCTGAATCTACGGTACAACATATAGAATGTGTAACAATAATCCTCAGCTATGAAGATATTGTATTAAAACTGAGTACGAGGCTATTTAATAAATAGCTATTTTTAATTTTAATACGTTTAAAAATTATTATTTAAATAAAACACTTTTAAATACAGAATAACTAAACTTTAAAATATCCTTTTAAATACCCTATAAATACATTTATAACCTATAAATACATTAAACTTTAACACCATTTAAGAATTTTTGCAAAAGTTTATCAAAGACAATTTGCATACCGCTTAGCGATTTTTGAGAAATAGTACTGAAACTAAATCAGTTGCAAGAATTCCGATTAAAAGTCCTAAGGAAGCAAACAATTTCAAAATTTTTAATTTTTAATTTTTTTATTACTATTAGAAATAAAAAATATTTCTATTACTAATTGAAAACACGTGGACATACATTAACTACACCTTCACAATAGCTCATCCTATTAACAGTTCAACTTGTAATTTCTAAAAGTATTTTAAGTTAGTGAGGTATCTCAGTGTATTGAGCCATGAGTTGCTGAGCTGTAATTACCGGGTTTGAATCAGCCTATCGCAAATAAATTAATTAATCCGTTAACAGTCCAAGACACTGTGGGATCTATTCTCGGGCTCATCCAGTCTCTATAAATGAAAAAAATAGCGTTTGAGTCTAATCACAGACAGATAACCTGTACAACCATTATCCTCACAACAGGGCAATTCTTGCCGTGTACGGAAACATATGGGTTGTAGCGGCACATGTTTTAAACGATTTTGGCTATTAATTTATAAAGTAAAGGTCGAAAAAAAATCTGATTTGGTGAATACAAATATATCTGTGTAACGGGCTGAGAAATTTTTTTTTTAATATAGATAAGTAGTTAGTTAATGTGCATTAATTATAGCTTTAGTTCAAGGCTAAGAATGTTAGCGAATTTATATGTATGTAAGGAAAGTAATGTGTATTAACAAATTTTGAACTCTCTTCTTCGTGATCAAAAAGGAAGTATGTTATCATTTGAAGTCAAAAATTCATTTTTAGTTTTACGTATTATAGAAAATGATTAGCATTTATTTGCTTCTTCTCATTAATAGGTTTTAAAAAGACTTTAGGTTGTAAGGATTTTGTACAGTAATATGTAGGTATATGTTATCCTGTGCCAACTAAGATTTGCTAAGTTTATTTCTTTTTGTGACTAATTACATACATTTTCTTTGTATATGGTTTTGGTTAAAGGCACTGTAGGTCCTTAACATTCAGTTTTAATAATATTTTATCAAAAGTTATTTCTTAATAGAAGGTGACGTCTGTTTGTGGAGACGCTAGTTATGGCCATCTGAACTAAGATTTTTAGAATCCTCTCCCCACTCCTACTTAGCCTATATAAATCCCCACCTATCCTCAGCTATTAGTCTTAAGAGTTTCAATTAGTCGTAAAGCTATTCTTGTATAATCCTTTGTTCAAGTGTTAAGTTTTTTATTCAATAAATTCCTTTTTTTAAAACGTGAAGTTCAGTGCTACTACCATAACTGGCGCCCGCACAGCAGGAACTCGAATCCTAGAAGAAGCGATCATTTATCCCTTCTCATCGTTCGATATCCTCAAGATTTCGTCGAGGTCTCACCCCGAAGTATCTACAGTAGAAAACTGGACTTCAGTAAAATTAAACATTTATTTAAAACATGTCTTTAATAAATCATATATTATATATTAAGTTATATATTATACAAATAATTAACAATTTAAGATTATCATTAATATACTTCATTTTTATTTCATTAATTGTAATTCATTAAATTCATATTTAAAATGGCAACTTCTATTAATCACGACATAAGATGAGAAGACTAAGACCACATTCCGATTTTCGACGGAAATTCCAATGACCTTCTTTATTTTACAACAACTGTAGAAAGTGTTTTTAACGTGGTATGCGATGCTAGGATAACACAAAAAGACCTTAATCATGCATACCTACTCAATGAAGTAAAGAGTAGACTAATCGGTTCAGCTCAATCGCTAATTTTGACACAAACAATAAATATTATACCTGAACTTTAAAAAATACTAAAACGGAACTTCGCAGACAGTAGATCGTACGAATCCCTTAAGGCTGAAATTTATTCAACAAAACCATTTAATAAGGAAACTCCCACTGATTTTTTAAACAGATTAGAAAATTTAAGACATCTCATATTTGCTAGATTAAAATTAGACGGCTTGACAGGTACATCATTAACTTCCTCTATATCCTATGTAGAAAAAGAAATAATTCATCATATGTATACGTGCCTCCCTTGGCAACTCTCTAATCATATTATGACCTTTAACCCTAATACATTCGAAGAATACAGAAGGACTTTAAATTTCAAGTGTTCATTTGTAATTGACCAACTTTACAGCAAGAACAAATATCCAATAACAATACCCAAAGAACTTCTCCACCATTTCAACACTCCTTCCCTCGTCATCAAACACAACAATCTCCTTTCCCTTATCATCCAACACGACAACCTTCTTTTCCTTATCACCAAACACAACAACCTTATTTCTCTCATCAAACGCAACAACCATTTTCATTACACCAAAAACCTCAATTTCCTCCTAAACCACCTAGTGGACAGAGACCACATAACCCTAACGATCCTAGACACTCCTTCAATAATCCCAACAGACCAAATCCAAATCGAGAATCCAAAAATACCGTATCGATGAGGACTTGGAATAGACCCAATACAAAAAAAATGATCTCTAATTATGAATTAACATACATAAATGAAGAAGTTCCGATTAATGAATCGCCTGATCTGTTACAAAAAATTGAGCAATTAGAAGCACAATTGAGAGAGTTCCAACTAAAACAAGAGCAAGCAGAAAGGGCAGAAAGACAAATACAAGAAGAGGAAGAAAGACAGGAACAAAGAAGAGCAGACCTTTTTTTAGATACAGGCTATGGTCAGAACGACTGTGTAAGTCCAACAAACAGCAGACTTTTGAATTAAATCTAATCAATAAAACTCTACCATATTATAAAGACTTCAAAAATAGAACATGGATGATAGATACCGGGTCCTCTCAAAATTATCTAAACCCCGAAATCGTAAAACCTGAAGTGCCACGAATAACCGAAAACTTCACAGTAACTACACCAGCTGGAAAAGTTAACGGGACAGAATATATTTTGGTAAATTTGCAAAATTATTTCGGTATAGATGAATATATTACAGTATATTTATTAAAATTCTCCGATAAATTCGATATGTTATTAGGTAACGATACTTTAAGGAAATTAAAAATTAAACTAGATTTTGAAAACAATGTTTTAGTATATAAGGATAAGAAAATACCACTGTATTTCGAAAAAACAAAAAATGAAATTACTTTAAACAAAGGTTTAAATTATGTTGAACTAGAAGTTAACAATAACCAAATTTAACAAAGGGGTTGCTTAGTGAAAAAAAAGAAAACAATTATATAATTAAAGAAGGCCTTTATCCCATACAAGAAAATAAAATGAAATACCTCGTTTACGCCCCAGAGCTCATGGCATTTGTCCCGAGCCTATGGACATAGATGAAGTAGATATCATAGACAATAAAAATATCAAATATAAGATAAACAAAAATGAAATTGAAAACCTCATTCGTAGTGACCATATGAATAAAGAAGAAAAGAAATAAATAAATAACTTAATTTGCCAATTTCCTCAAATAATTAAACGGAAAGACACCCGTAATTATCGGTATCCACAAGTTTATACAGAAGATGCCAAATTAGAAATTGAAAAGTTACTAAAAAATAAAATTATTCAAGCATCAAACTCCCCGTATAACTCCCCAATTTGAGTGGTTCCGAAAAAAGTAGACGCCTCTGGAGAAAGGAAAATCCGTATGGTTATAGATAACAGAAAATTAAATGAAAAACAATATACGACCGTTTTCCTCTACCCAATATGGAAGACATACTAGGAAAAATAGGACGTGCCACATACTTTAGTGCTTTAGACTTATCCTCTGGATTCCACCAAATAGAAATTGACCCAGAATCAATTCCATTAACTGCCTTCAGCTCAAAAGACGGACATTATGAATCCCTTAGAATACCTTTCGGCCTAAAAAATGCTCCCCCTACATTTCAAAGAGCTATGAATCTCATTTTTGCTAATCTCCTCAATACTTTGGTTTACATGGACGACATAATAATATTTTCTGAGAACCTACAAGAGCACATAAAACATTTAACCAGTGTCTTTAAACTACTACAGAAATGCAATATAAAACTATAATTAGACAAAACTGAATTTATCAAACGAGAATTATTATATTTAGGCCATATCATTACAAAAGAAGGAATCAAACCTAACCCTCAAAAAATAGAAACCATCAAAAATTTCCCCATCCCAAAGGATCAAAAACAAATTAAACAATTTTTAGGACTTACTGGAAATTATAGAAAAATGATTAAAAACTACAGCAAAACCCATCACAAAACAGTTACAGAAAGACCACAGAATTGATATTAATGACGCTGACTATGTAAACGCAATAAATGAAGTTAAAACAATTTTACAAAATTCTTCTCAAGATTCTCCTCTCTCTTTCAAAATTCTCCAAGTATGACAAACTGACACACGAAACAGAAACAGTTTATTACACTCGCGAGACTGTTACAGTTCACTGATGCACTTATTACACTGGCCGGTTCAACACTGACTAGCTTATCACACTGACACTCACTTATCACAGATCTTGCGTAGTCTACTCTCAGGCTAAGACTGACTCGCTCGAGGCGAGGGAAATATTATCGAGGCAAGGCCGAACATTCTAGAACACGGAGGGGCCAGACAATTCTGGAATCTTCTTAATCCTTTTCCGACAAAAGGAGACGATCTAGAACGGTCCTAATCCTATTTTGCCTTCTCCCGCCGACGGATTTAAGTCGCTAATCCCCTTGCTTCCGTCCTCCTGCCGGCGACCGTAACATTATGTTACTGGACGAAAATTCCTAATACAAACAGACCACAAACCTTTACAATATCTCTATAATATGAAAGAATCCAACTCCAAAATATTAAGATGGAAATGCCAACTATCGGATTATAATTTTGACATCAAGCACATTCAAGGAAAAACAAACTTTGTAGCAGATGCACTTTCCCGAAATCCTATTCATGACTTAAACGCTCTAACTGATATTGAAATAAACCCGCAAGAAGTAATTGATAACTTCCTAGATTCACGACACAATCCTGACATTAACACTAACGAAATAGAAGAATTGGCTCGTAACCTAGACATATCCATACGCGAAAATGACACACAAAATGTTCACTCGTAATTAAGTTCGCATGACCAAATCTACATAGTGGACGATCCTACGAAAATAATAAATAAAGAGAAAAACCAAATAATTATTAAGAGGAAATCATAACAAAAATCAAACTAAAAAACTATTCGCTGGAACTAAAACTAGACATATTTGGTGTACCGCCTGGCCTTATAACAATGATCTCGAACAAACCTGTTTAGAATACTTAGAACCACATAATACCTATGGAGTATATTGTTCAAACACAAAAGCCGAAACTGAAAATCAAATTCTTGATGAAATCTTTAAACAATTCCAAAACATAATCGAAACGTCATTTCCCACCGTAAAAATAAAGAAATATTTAACCTTTGTACTAGACGAAGAAGACAAAGATGAACAGCTACAACACATAGTAAATCAACATTTTGGAAAGACAAGCTATCATGGAATAAACGACGTATATAACGCCCTTCGGAAAAAATTATACTGGCCTGGAATGCTGACTGACATCACTAAATACATCAATAACTGCACAATATGCAAACAATTATAAATACGACAGGAACCCTCCTAAACCTAAATTTCAAATCACAAAAACCCTTCCAAACCTTTTGAGCTATTACAAATTGATGTTTTATTTTATAACAACAAATCCATACTCACCATAATAGACGCATTCTCAAAAAAAATTAGATGCTTATTTAATACCAACTACCAACGCTATTTCTATCGTTAAAAGTTTACAAAATTACTTAAGTCTTTTCCCTATCCTCAGGGAAATTCAAATGGACAATGGACCTGAATTCGCCAATAAATATAGAAAACTTTTTACAATATAACAACATTCATATACATTTCACCACCCCTAATCATCCAAACTCCAATGGATTAATAAATCGCGCACATTCCACTCTCATCGAAATCTTAAACATAAACAAAGACCAAGAACCATCTCTATCTCTTTCAAAACTTATAGAATTATCCCTTATTGCATGTAACAACACTCCCAATTCTTTAACGAAACTATCACCCAACGAAATCACCTATACATATGTTCCTATTGTAAACAAATACTTAGTTTTTAATCAATCTCTCTTAACTATTGTTAAACATAATGTTAGCCTTAATTTAGGTTTACCAAGTTGGGTCGAAACGTACAACAAATAGATAAGATGAAATGAATTTTTTGACTAAAGCTTTTATTACACCCCAAGGGAAAATATAAATTTATGGTCCAGTTCCCTAGACACTTAATAAAAAAAAAATACAGGTGAAACCCAAGCGCCTAATAAGAATGGCACAGAATAGTGTAGAGGATCACATTAGGCACTTCGGGTTTTATACTGTTTAAATGATGAGAAAATAATGTATTGAAAACGACCAAATTGGGTCGAAACTCATTAGAAATAGATGAGTTGAAAGGATTTTTGGACTAAAGGTTTTTTATATACTACAAGGAAAAATATAAGTTTAAAGTCCAGTACCCTAGACACTTAATATAAAAAAACTGCAGGTGAAACCCAAGCGCCTAATAAAAAACACAGAATAGCGTAGAGGATCACATCAGACACTTCAGAAGAGAACTGATCTGCAAAAAGGACCAATTGAACATAAAGTTTTATACTGTTTAAATGATGAGAAAATTATGTATTGAAAATGACCAATTGGGTTGAAATGTATAACAAATATTGATTTTCTATAAATTGTCCGTAAAATACAGAGAAGGGTCGATAAATATTACTCATTCCACCACGGACATGAGTAAAACCAAAACATTAGGAAAAAAAGCATCTGTGAATTTCATTATAAATTTATTTGTTATACTTGATGCGTATTCTTCAATTTGGTTGGTATTAATTTTCCAATAAAATATTTTTGATTTAAATAATATTTCAGTTCAATTTTGTAAGCAAAAATGTGTTTCTTTAATTCAAAACTACATTCAAACTACTAATATAAAAAAAATAGAGTGACTTCATTTAATACTCACATTTATCAGTTATTTTACTAAGGTAATTTTGCAAATTACAAATTGATCCATAACCACTTGTTAATCATTGGCTTTTTTACTTTTGTTTGGTTTATTTCTTACTAATTCTTTGTTATATGCTTTGATATATGTACAGTGATATCTTTACACATTTTTATCTAATTAAATAATCCAAATTAATAAAACAAATAAGAATACTTTGCAAACTAAATGTGGACTAAGATAATTTGGAATTATTTTCTTTGATTAAAACAACTTACATATAAAAATATTGGCATGGTTATTTCAAATAACCATATTTAATTTTAATACTCATTGTTCAAACCTTTAATCAACCTAATGAGTATTTAAATGCAAAGATAAATGATCAATTTGTCTCCCTACCCAACTAAAGTTAGTCATAGTGATATGTTATCAATCGATGATGTGCCATTTTACAATATATATAGCGTAACGTATTGCAGCGTATATAGCATATGTAATATATATATATATATATATATATATATATATATATATATATATATATATATATATATATATATATTTATTTATGGTTCTTTTTTAATTAATTAAATATTTTTTTTTTTTTTTTTTTAAATTTTGAAGAGAAAACATTATGTCTTGGCCGGGATTCGAACCTGGGTCGCCCTATATATATATATATATATATATATATATATATATATATATAGCGTTTTGTAATATATATATTACAATATATATTAATATTATAAGTGTCTAAAAGTACTAGATAATATGGCTTCATTCAAGAATGGCATCTACAATATAAATGGGAAGTACTACAATCAAGGAGAATGTGAGACAATGATAAAAAAAAATATATATATATTAAGGGTGATGATAACCCATCTAAGAGTAAGAAACCAGAAAATGATGAAGACATGCAGCCAGATATTCATCCATTTTTGAGACCTAGAAATTCCGCTGCAGGCAGTTACTTTTATTTAGTCTGTTTGCGGCGGGAGATGGAACATAAAGGATCTCCTGGGGTCACAGTCTCTAAATATAGCGTACCCAAATATTATAAAATATAGCGTTTTATAAAATATTATAAAAATAGCGTACCCAAAATAAGGGGGGAAAACCAAATGGTTGAGCGTGACCTAGGACAAGTCACCTCCTAGCAGAACCGTTGTCCATGAAACAGTACAGTCTCTACCATGTACTGAACCCTAGACTCGTTCATGGGTCGTAGTGGTTACAGGGTTTTTTTTTTAGACCTAGAGCATCATCAAATAATACCCCCAATCAATCAACAATGTCAACACAGCAATGACTGAAAAGAATACCAGCTCTCTACCCGGCTATCAATTATAAAGACCTCCACCCGGATTCCAGCTATAAACACCATCGATAAAAATATAAATTTTGTTTATGAAAATAGTCCCACAGAAATGGACAGTAGGCCTGCTTGAAATAGATCATTCTTATAAAATTATTTTTATTAAACTGGACTTCACTCTTCATAATTTATATATTAGGGAAAGAGAAAAACCATTTACCAGTCATTATATCTTCTTGATTTCTACATTATTCAAAATGTTTCGACATCATGGTGTCATTTTCAATCTCTTTTAAATTCCTCTCTCTGCATCATTAAAAATTCTTTTATATAACTTTATATCAATTATAAGTCCAAAATTCTTAATGTCATATTTAAATTTTGTTTTCCGTAAAATTCTTGGGGATCATTCATCCTCCATGGTCAAAACAACATTACATTATTATGCATTTTAATGATGCAAAGAGAGGAATTTAAAAGAGATTGAAAATGACACCATGATGTCGACACATTTTGAATAATATAGAAATCAAGAATATATAATGACTGGAAAATGGATTTTCTCTTTTCCTAATATATATATATATAATGTTAGATAAAAATCTATAATGTCCTACAATTATAGCAGTTCTGGTAATACAGTAGTGACAAAAAAAAGGAAGGTAATATAACTTGATGTTAAATCAATCCTTAATACAAAACCTTAATTTTCTGAGTCAAATTTATTTTGAATTATGTGAAGTAAAATAAAATATGCAAGAAGACCTCATGTCAAAACGATTCATAAGGAATCAGTGGTTGTGAAAGTAAATATACCTATAACTTTTGAGACATTTGAAATCTCTGAAGGCATGTATTTTTGTTATAAATGAAATTAATTTCATTAAAAAATACCAAATAATATCAAGATATTTAATTCAATATAAAACTTAAATTAATTAATGTAAAACAATTGAAACACATCTTTGTGCAATCACATAATAAAATTAAAGATATTCTTTTTGGAACAAACAAAAGAATTATATGAATGTTGTTTTATTATTCTTCTAGTGACTCATGATTATTTTAATAATTTATAAATATTGAAAAGTAAAAAGAGACCTTACATAAATGTTAAAACTGTGGAAAAATTCCAATGAAGTACCTTAAGTCTCCAAACTAAAACAGAAATTGAAATTATATGTCCAAAATATTTTGCCCATTCAGAAGTTTTTCCACGGTCTTAAGGTCTTGTAAGGTCTCTTTTTACTTTTCAATATTAATATATCTTGTGGAATGTCCTTAAGTCCACTGGTTTCTTGATAATCTTCTCCTTTTTTTTTTTGCACTTTTATTTTCATTTTTTCATATGGTCTTTTGTCTTATGTTTTTGTGTTGTTTAACATTATTTATTTTTCCCTGTTGTGCTTTTTGAAGTTTAGTGAGCGTATGTTGAATTTTCAAATTCTGAAGTATTTATGAGCTGTTTTTATCTAACCTTATCCAGCTGGGGTGCAGTAACCTTCCTTATGATTCATTAGTTGCATTTGAGCCTTGGAGGTGGTGGGATGTTTCTCGGGTGCATTATTCATGTTTTGTTTTGCTGTTATTCTCTTTCTACTCTGAGGATGCCTGAATGGGCGAAATATTTTGGATAGATAATTTTAATTTCTGTTTTAGTTTGGAGACTTAAGGGCTTTTGATTGGAATTTTTCCATGGTCTTAATAATAATTTACAGTTTATATTATAGTTAATGATAAAGTTATTAGATTAAATTGTTTGTATAGGCAAAATATTTATATACTTCTTTTCTTTGGAAATATATTTTAATATATTTGTATACATATTTTAAACGGAGAAAGAAAATATATATTATGAAAAGTGTTTTGCAATATCATTTTTAAAAGGGTATGCATTGAAAACAAATTTTGAGGTGTGATTAAGGTTTTGTTTTGAAAGCTAGCTGGTGACAGGGTTTCTCCATTAGAAACTTCCTGGCTCCATTAGTTCTCCAGGAAGATAACAAGACTTCAGAATTCCTATCTTGCTTCATATCCAACAGTGCAGTCATAGCATGGATTTATTTACCTTTATTCTCTCAAATTTAGATAATGAATAATCGTCCGATTAGCCATAGTAGCATAAAGTGACGTTAAATGAACAAACTAATAAAACTAGATAATGAATAAAATTAATATGCTTTGTATGTTCAAGTATAAACTGTTGAGTAATTAATTTAATAAAATCTTATAATTTAATGCTTCATTAGGAGATTTGATAAATTGTAATTTTAGTATATTAATACAGAAAAGCAAAATCTCAAAAGACACATAAAATTATTGTTAAGACTTAGGTGGGAAAATTCTGAGCACAAATCATTTAGTACTTCTAGTAAGATTTATATTATAAAACTATGCATTTTGTATTTAACTAGGGCATTTGACTTTAATAAACAAAACAAAAAAAAATTCATTTTAATGTAACAAAAATCAAAATAAGAGTGGCACCAATAAGTTAATTTGCTAATTAATTAACTAATCTTAAAATTAAGTTTTCTAAAAAGTTAACATACTGATATCAAAAGAAATACTTTAGGAGAAAGAGAAAGAGCTTTTTTTTTTTTTTGTAAATTTCATTTCAAAACAATTTTGAGACAAATTAATAAAATAGAAAAACAATTAAATCTTCATATTTACATGATATGGATCTATTCTCTGTATAATTGTATGGTATTTTTCCATCAACTGAATATAGCCCTATGAGCTGTGAATTTAATTGTTGACCTTTATTAAAAGCTTAATAAAATACATATATAATTCTATTATTTTTTACTTTGTATGATTAAAAAATGTTAATGAACTTTGAAATTTACTCATAATCAAATTTATGGCAAGTCTTCAAACCTTATGGTTGGGTGTCATCAGGGAAAATCATGCCCCTGTAAAACTCTTGGTTTCGAAACAGTATATTCATAACCATGTACTGAACCATATACTCTTCATGATATGATGTAGTGATTAAGGAAAAAAAAAATCTGATTTCCTAAGAGATTACAATCACAATGAACATCACTGGTATCAAAATTGAAGAATTATTTGAATTGAAGAATATAATATTTTTATTTATATCAAAAGCAAAATATTAATTAAGGGACATATTCAACATGCTAAGGAAGGAGGAGAAAAGATTTTTTCTCTCAATGGCTCTTTAACGAGAACATCTTATTGATTTGAGTTATTATTAAAATAAAAAAATGTATTATGATTTATTTTATTTTATTTTTTAAATAAAAATATTATTTTTAAATTTAGCTAACATATTAAATTTTTATTTTGATTCTAAGGATTCATTAGTTTTTTAAATTGCTGCAGGTTTTAGCAAATACATTTCCCCATAACTTTGGTCCAACAAAGCCAAATTTATATCCTTTTTGTAAATACTTAATCATTTTAAGTATTTTTTAGGTAACCTTTTGGCCAAATGTATACCTCTTTTTTTATTCTTGTTTGTTACTCTAATGAGACCTAGCCCCAGAATAAAATTATTTTTCTATATTATTCCACCCTATTCTTGAATATACTAGACAGCAATTGAGGGATATTCTAAATAAATTGAGTCTTTAATTCTGGGCATCAATCCATAGGGCTGCTTCACAGTCCTTGATTTGTCGTAAGAGACACTACCTTGACATTGGTGTATCACTTGCTAGTACTGAATGTCTCATATATCTTCATATAATTACTCTTGTAGGCATGGAGTATAGCTTTAATGGTGGTTTCTGTTTTATACCTATATATTGTATAAAACGCACTTCAGCATATCACCATCGAAGGGCGGAGCCAGAATTTTTTTCTGGGGGGGCACGAGCAGACGAGAAAAAAAAATCCACAATAACTTACAAATTAACTTGTAGTATCTATAGAAAGATTTCAAAGGTTTATTAGAATATCAAAACAGTAGTTTCACTCCTGTTCTTTCTGTTATTTTAACAATTATGATCATGTGATTTGCCTATAATTCTGTTCTATAATGGATTCTCCACAGTACACAAAAGACTATCTGGGGGGCATGTGCCATCCTCCGCCCCTTGATCAGCCCTTGTCACCATCTAAAAAATACAGTTCTCATGAAACAGCTTCTTTATATCATGTTTGTCACTAATGCTAGCAACATGTTTTGAAATTTCTTAGGCAAGTTCAAGTAGACACTATCAATTTTGACAAATAAGCGAAAATAAGGCATCTGTAAGTTTATTTGTGCAAATATGTGATAGGTATCGATTCATAATTTCATTTATTTTATTTTATTATTCTTAGTGAACTGGGCATCCTGAATAAAAATTCCTTTTCATTTAATAAATCAATCGATTATTGAAACTCATGATGGATTATTTCAAAGTTCAGTAAGAATAAATCTTTTGAAAATGATATTTTATAATATAGAAATCTGTGACACTTAACTGTAAGGTTCTGTTGAAGGTGAAAATAAAAGGACTTTTATACATAAGTAATTAATTAATTTATTTTATTTAATATAAATGAGAAATAATATTTTCCCCTGTATTTAGTTACACATTATGTAATTTATATATACATAAAATAGCCATTACATTGTTGTTAAATTTAACTATAATACAACGATCTCTATCTTTACAATATGTACATTAATCTGGTATTCAGGCACCTGCTTTTCTTTACTTAATTGGACGAGTTTTATAAAATATTTACAATATATTATAATGAAAAATAATAAATACTATAACATCAACAAAGTTACAGTCTAACTGTTATTTTACAATATCAACAATAAAAAAGATTAGTGATGATTGTGGAAAAATAAAGTCTGTAATTTAAAATAATTTAAGCTTGCTTTTCAACAACATGACTCACAAAGCAGGTATTCTTAAATTTAATAATAAATTCCAGGAAGTCAATATAAATATATAAATATGAATACATAAAAAACATTATAATCTGGTACAAACTAAGAATGTATAAGTACACGTAGGATTTAGAGCTGAAGTTGAATAGAACTAGTTAACTTGTATTTTTTTATTATGGTGATTAAATGTATTCTTGTGTTTATTTTTTTGCTAAGGTAGCTGGAATGCCTCATTTTTGTTTTTCATAAACATTTTACTAAGTTAATTGTGAAGATAAAAAATTATTAAATTTATAATTTAGTGACTCAGGCTACTATTTATTGCTACTTGCTTAAAAATTTGGCATAAACTGTATCATCAAGGTACAAATAGTATTTTTAAAATAATAAGTGCATTTAACAAGGCACGAGCGTCTAATTGTGGCAAAATTTAATATATTTTTTTTTTGTTTTTTGTTTGTTTGAAAAAATATATTTTCAATAACTTTGTTTAAATAGGCAGTCTATAATCCTTACAATTTATGTATTTTTTTAAACATTTAGCAGATTTATTAAATTAAAGTACTTAATTTAAGTACATTTAATGAACTAGAATTAACAAGGGGAATAACACAGAAATTTTATGACTTGATTAAAAAAGAAATACATTTTTCTCAGAAGTACATACGTTTCATGCCTTTTTGACATTTTATTTACAATAAGCTCTTATGTATATATAATAACAAGGTGTAAGGCAATTCTAGTCTATTTAGTATAATCAACCAACACATTAGTAACTGTTGGAAAATTTATTTTCATTGACGATGAAGTATTTTTTGCTTTAATACAAATACACCCATATACGTATACATAATATATATATTTATATGTATGTATGTATATAAGAGCATATATGTGTGTAACTAAAAGGAAGAATAATAATCAATGCACTATAATTCTAAGGCATGGTGGGTATTAGGCACTAACGACTCGAAGGAAATCAAGCACAGTAACACTGATTATTTCTTCTAAATAATTTTTATGACTATGTTCTCTATATTTTCCAGAATCAATCATTTAACAAACACCCTGAGTTATCACTTTTCTTTAAATACAAAATTTATCTGTGTCATATTAGAATCAGCTTATATAAGAAGGCACATTACTATATTGGACATTTTAAAAATATGGGTATAACAGATTAATTTAAAGAGAATCCTTCGAAAAGTTGACTATTGGATTCTCACTAGCGATAAATATTTACAACACCTGTTAGTAGATTTTAATAAATTGTGAAATAATATATATCTATTATATATGAATAGCACATATTTCTGAAAATAATATATATATTTTGTAAATAGAACAAAATATCCTTAAGGTACATGCTGTCCATCTTTTGATATTAAAAATGGCACATTTTAGCCGGATGACATAAACGGAAAGGAATAAAATAATAAAATAAAAATACTGCTTAAAGCTATTACATAAAATTAACAATGCCTCATTAACCACACATCCTTTTGTTGCATATTGTACCAACTTCCAGATATTTAAAATGCTTTCGAGATAAGAACATGTAAGTTAATTCTTCTTGCCTGGTGATACATTTAATTTATAACTATACAATTTATAAAATAATCCAAATGAGAACCAAAGGATATTGCTACACCTGCAACGAAAGAGGGTTGGTTTAAAAGACTGAAATTTTAAGTTTACATTCTTTACAAGTTCATTATTGCTTGAGCACTTCAAACTCTTAATATCCAGATTTTTAAACTACGAGACTAGGATACGTTGAACAGCACCGATAAGTGCCGTTCAGGTTAAAAACAAATAATGAAAGCTAAAGGAAATAAGTAATTTTTCTATACAATTAAATATCAATTTCTGTCTGTTATACTCATAATATACAATGAATAAATGTATATATTTAAGTTTTTTTCTGGTAACTCTATGAATAACATTTAAGGTCCTCAAATTTTTCAGTCTAATCGGTTACCAAGATTACCAATACATGGACGAGCTATTTTTAAAATTGAAATGAAAAACGATTAAAAACAAAATAAAAGATACGATCTCTGCCAATGTAAAATATGTACCTTTGAAACAAATTTTATAATTTATATGATTGGTTTTGTCTAGGTTGACACAATTCGACATTTTAAATCAGCAATATAAAATAGTAAATAAGCTATCATTATTATGTTTTATTTGTTTTCTAAGTATTTTCCGAATGAGATCATTATAATCTTCCATTGAAAATGATAAAAGTCATTTTGTTTTATTAATATAGCAAATCAATCCAAACCATAAATAATCAGAAAATGATTAAATTATAGTAATCTAAAATTTTACTCAAAAGAGAAATCTTCTTCAACAAATAAAATATAATAATAAACAAAAAATGAGATTCATCAATTTTAATTTCTCCCTTTTCGACAATAACTTAGATAAAATAATCAAATACAAAAAACCAAACATGAATAAACTAATAAAAGGTCAGAGGGATTCTTCGAAATAAAATAAATTTCATGCATGTTTCTGATTCGGGAACATTCATTTAAAATATTAGCTAATATTTTAAATGAGGTTCTGTTCATTTGACAAATAATAATAAATAATGTATATAATTCTAGTGATTTCATGTTCCCATCTGACTCTTTATCAAACTGAATTCAGTTATATAAAATAGACATTTTTCAGTATACTATAAATAGTCGCCTGTTAAGAGTAAATGTATAATAATGTAATGATAATAATAAATTAATATAATAAAATAGTATACTACATTTCTTTTGTTTTTAAGTTTCAATGGTACAGATTGGCAGTTAAGGCTAATGGAAACGCTCGTTTAAGAAAGAAATATATATTATTAACGAAAAACAAAACATAAAGATAACATTGCAATAATAACAACTGGCGCAACAAAATGTTTTTAGAAAAAGTACAATATTCCCTTTAAAGCTGGTGAGATGATTGGCCCCTCATAGCCGACGGGGGCTGTGTCACCTGCAGGGGGCCATGAGGATCTCCAGCCACACGGGGCAGGCGGTGATGTCCTGGCGGGAGTACTTGGGGCCCCAGCCCTTGGCGAAGCTGATCCGCACGGAGTTGAGGTCGATGGGGCCGCTCTGGCAGCGGGGGGCGCGAGGGCTGCCGTTGTAGATGTTGAGGCAGTGCCCGGGGGGAACCCGGTACACCAGGAAGAACCTAGAGTCCGGGTCGTCCAAGGCGGGCGAGTTCACGAAGATTGGGCAGTCCGAACGGTTGAACGCCCAGATACCGTCGTCCTCTTTACTAAGGGTAACTCCTAGAACACACAAAAAAACAAACATTAATAAGTTTAAAGCACAGCAAAGAACAGTAGAAGAAGCATATATCTAAAAAATATGTATTGTCACGGTGGTACCTTAAACACTTGTTTTTGGAACTTTCCAAGCATATCCTAATAATCATCTAAGTATCTTATTCTTTGCAAATCCATCAATATCTATTGGGTTGCACGGAAATAATGCAGGATTTTATGCCTTCTTCAAAATACCCCACCAAATAGTAAACTGTTTATCTTTGTCGGACATAACTTCTTCCATAGCTTTTATTATCATCAATGCTCAAGTCTCGTTGAGCATTGAAGACAGTAGATAATTCTGGCTGTTTGGGTCTCGTCCCGGACTAGTTAGTTCAACAAAATTATACGATAATCACTCTTTGACATCTTAGTAAAGACTGAATTATTTCCCAGTAGCCAAATGTGAACATACATTTTTGTTTGAAATTGGACTAATAAGGGTTTACGATAATAAAAGTCAAAAGGCCAACAAACATTTACAGTTTAATATTTGGAGGGGTATTTTAAAGAAAAAATAAAGTTTTGCATTACTTTATAGGCAAACCAATAATTTAAATTTAAATAAACATTTTTTCTTATACACACATATGCTTAACCCCATGAACTTCCGTCGAATAAAAAAACATGGATGCTTCTCCAGATTCATGGAATACCCTTGACTTGAGACTTCCTTATTACACACACTGTTGAGGTAGAAGACGTGGAGAAGAGTAAAAACAAACGAGAGGTGAAGATGCTGGGCGGTGGGTTCATTTAGTAATTACGCTAATTTAGCTTCGCAGAAGCCATGCTCTTCTGAACTCCGCAATATTAACAGTTAATATTACAATGGCTGGCTTCGTGGACGATTACTAGATACCATCTTATGTACATATTTACATAGATGTATTTCAAATAGAATATTAATCAATAGATAGAGCAATTACAAGAGAATTATCTAAAACTATATCAATACATCTTTCCCAAGGACGGCACTTGAAGATCTGTTTTCGAAACGGACTAGCCTCTTACCGTCTAGACACCGAGGGTTCAACGCACGGGAGTATTATGATTGGGTCAGATGTGGCCTTATTGATCTGGGGTACGCCCAATAGTCACCTAGCTCCCGATTTTCACCTGCCCTATCTCAGCTTTTCAAATAGTATCATTCCCCATTAAGAAAATTAAGGAAAACAGGAATTCCAACAACAAAAAACCTGTGTACGTAAAGCATTTAGTTAGAACCAACCGAAAAAAAAAAGAAGCAAAGAAACTATCGAGTTTTTAAACTTGGAATTCTTTGAGAATTTAGGAATTGAGAATTCAGGAATTTTAAAACATATATAGTATAAAAACCCGTTGTTTTAGAATATGTACATTTTTAAAATGAAATTGGTATCTGAAACAGATAAAAATCATAGACACAAATCTCAACTTCGAAAAACTTATATAATATTTAGACCATACGAAAGTTATAAATAAAACCAGGAAAAAATGTATAGCAAATATTAAGTCAAAGATTAATATAATAAATGAGGTATTTAGTATCAAAAGCGATAAATAAATCCAAATTTCAAAAATTTACTTTTTCATTAGTTTAAACAAGCAGTGCTTTATGCTCCCGAAATTCAAACCATGACAAATAAGATGGCAGTATCGTATTAGAAACAATTGCAAGACTAATCTACTCAAATTTTTTTTAAAATAAATTTTTGAATGGAGATGTCCAGTTTTGATCCTGAACGCCTGAAATAAGAATGCTCTCGTGAAACTAATAATAAAATATAAAATACCATTTCAACAGCCGGCTAATTTGTTTCTTATTTTACAGTACGAATTCTGATTTAATATAGCTTTTATTTCACATGCAAGGTTTATAGTGTGTACTTCGGTTCGTAACATAGTTATATTTATATATAGATTATATATAGAAGTTATTTATATGTAAATCCTAAAATGATCCTTAGAGATGGATCTGATGCATGTAAAGTATTTTTAAATAGGTTTAAAGGACGAGTCCGAAAATAAAGTTACACTTATATGAATATCAACAGCGGCCAATAAGTGGTTAAGGTGAATTTTCATTAAAAAGAGTTTCTTCAACTCAAGTCAGGCATTGGCTTGAAATGCAATTATTGCTTGAACTATATTTCAAGCCAAAAACTGTGAAAATGGTAAGATTCTGATTCCCTCAATAGAGGTATCGAAGCATGGGCACAATTTGACTTAACCATTTATTCACTGGGGCCACATTAACATGCGAACCGTTTTGGTTTATGTAAATATTAATGTACATTAAATGATTCAATGGCCTAATGTAAGATTTGATATACTGTTGACGTGAGATGCTCACCTTTACCGATCTTGTCCCTCGCCTTGAGGACGGCGCTCGGCGGTTGGGGTTCGTTGGCCGCGAGGGTTCGCAGGGACAACCCGTCCCCATGAGGAAGGTTCCAGAAGACGTTGACCGACTGGTTGTGGACGGGGAACTGTCGGCCTACCCTCATCGAGAGCTCCCAGTAGGCCAGTCGGCACCATCCAGGGTGGACATCTTTACAAACAAAACAAACATAATTAGTCAAATATAAATTATAAAATATTAATAAATATGACTAATATTACTAGTTGACAAGAACATAATAAATAATACCATGCAAACACAGTGCTTGAAGATCAATTAACAAAGAAATCAATGTAATCAATCTGACATGATCTGACAATGTAATCAGGAGCCTTTTTTCGCTGGTTGGACGTACAAAGGAGATGGGAGGAACAGACCTAGACATAATAATACAGGAGCAGGACGAAGGGGAAACAGCTGCCGAAGCAACATGTGGGGGGGTTCAACTTCAGCAGCGATTCTCACAGTTGCAATGTTATAAGTGGAAGGCAAATAACAAGAGAGGAAAATTATATCTTTGACAGTCAGGACAAACTTTGACACTCCGAGGCGACAATTTTTATTTAAATATATATTAGTCCAGAATCCATGGTCCAAGGACCACGCAATTTGTAGGGCAATGCGACTGTTAAATTATATAAATATTAACTAAGTAAAACAAAAAAAAAATCAGCTGGTTAGTACATAATCATTTTTGATGACCTCGTTATTGATACATGTTGGAAGGAGGGGACTCTTTGATCAAACCATACATTCTGTAGGACAAATATTTTTTCAAATAATTTAAATAATTATCTTGAGACTTAACAAAAAAAATGCAGTTAGTAATAAATTTTTGAGAATCATCAAATCGACATACTTTATCCTTGCTACCTCTGTTAGCTTCCACAATCGAGAATTTTCGCACAGGAAATTGTTGGGCGTCTCATCGAAACGAAGCTATTCACGAAGATTCAGCTTGATAGTAATCAAGTGCAAAAATGGACCATGGATCCTGGACTATATGCGAATCAATGGTGGAAGAACATCAAATGTACCATGCCACTCCTAAGTCTAGCATTATATTTACCACTAGAAACAATAGCCAAATATTTAAATTAACTAACAGTAATACACAGCGATTTTATGTCGCCAGACGTTACGATCCACATCCCAAGTCTTTAACTTAATAGAGGGTCCACGATTGTGCCAAGTAAATTACAGTAGAATGAAATCATTAATTAATCGATTTCTTTCAAATAAACTATTTCTAATGTACATAAAGATCGCAATTCCGAGACTAATCCTCGGAGATTATGCTAAGCTGTAATATAATAATAAAAGACGGTAAGGTTAGAGGCTGGCGCCAATGAGAGTCGAGACAGCCGTGAAAGCTCATTACTACATTCAAGAACACAAGGACCTCTTGGACCTCTTTGCAACAATGGCTCATGGCGCCTCTTGTTGTCTTCACAAAGGATCTTCTCTTTAGAGGAATTATCATCGGCGTTGATTGCTTCGGGGCCGATCGCAAGTGTGCCAATATGATGATTAGTAGATACAGGATGGTGCCAAGTAGGGTATAGTACAATGCGCGTAGTATCGGGTATAGGGTATAGTACAATCTTGAATGTATTGGGGAAGAAAATGGTCCTCATTTCACCTATCACTTGAGCGGAGGTCAGAGAAATAATTTCTTAAATAGAGTTGAATTATTTGTTCGAAAGCCAACGTTTCGACCCACTTTGCAGGTCTTCCTCAGGACTTCCTACGAGTACAAGGTCCGGGTGGAGGTCAGAGAAATAATTCCTTAAATTGTCCGGGTGTAGGTCAGAGAAATAATTCCTTAAATTGTCCGGGTGTAGGTCAGAGAAATAATTCCTTAAATTGTCCGGGTGTAGGTCAGAGAAATAATCTGTTAAATCAACCCCATTTTTTTACTTAGTTTTTTCATCAATATCATGATTTCTATATTTCATTTGTATTCTCTACAATTTTTTTGTATCATTTTAATTTGTTTTTATCGCGTATATCAAGCCCAGAAGAAGGCTTACAACGATGTGATGTTTGCTTGTTCATTTAAGGTCACTTTATGCTGCTATGGCTAATCGGACGATTCTACAGCGGGATCCCTAAATTTTGCCTATCCAGGTTAAATTAGGATAAGGAGCTATTCGTCCCTTCCGAAGGACGGCATAACCAAGGATTTTTTACTTCCTTTAAGGGCCACCTGCCGGTCTACAAACCCGCGATCTTGGGCTTAGTATGTTAACAGGTCGCCCCAACCTCAAGGGTAACACGTGGGTCGAAACGTTAACTTTCAAATAAATAGATATATCCTATTAGTTAATTGTAAAGTTTGTGACTCTATATATATATTTTTTTTTAATTCGACTTCTAATGTAATTTATAAAGTTATTATTAATATAACAAATAAATGTTAGTTATTGTAGTGTAGCATTTGTGTTAAAGAGGTTTTAAGTAGTAACCTTCTTTCTTAAGAGCAGAAAAGAATATGAATGTTCTGTTATGAACTATCTGAATGCTCTTCTACCAGGAATAAAATTATTAAATATATTACTTAGGAAACATGTAACTTAATTTCCAAGTATAATTGCTCATAATTTAGCATTTTAATTGGGAAATCCCTGAGTTAAAACAGGGACAGATGCGCGACAGTGAGGAGGAAGTGGCCAGAGCCTTGTTGTATAAGCTATTTACAAGTGTCCACGCTAGATAGCTGGCGCCGCGATATCGCCCCGACCACTTATGTCTTCTCTTATTCTACCTCGGGACGCCCTTTCAGATAATACAAATCTTTTCCACATAATGGACTCTTTAATGGTTTCCTTTTATTTATTCAGATATTATTTCCGTTCACAAACGTCCCGTCGATCGTAAAAACCGCGCCGACTAAAAATAACTCCGGTATGCGAGTAGATATGAGACCACTTAGGAGAGACCTTGCTTGATTCGGTTCGCCGAAGGAACCAAGTGATATGGTCTTCCTGTGCTTGGTCAGGATCTCCGGCAACGAACAACGGCAATAATGATTTCTTCTGAAGAATATAGCTCATTGAATTCAACAATGTAAAAAAAATTAAGATAAAAATTAACTAGTGAAATAAAACTACCCAAATGTCAAGAATTTGATAAAGTAGCTCCGATCATAGAAGATTAAATTATTTTAATATAGCACTAGTATTTTTAGAGTGACATATGTCAAAAACCTACATTTTAGGTTATATTTATTATCAAAAACCTACATTTTTAGGTTATATATATTAGGACATCACTCTGGAATAAGAGTGACAGAAAGTGCCTTCTGGCAGACAAGCTCTGAAGCTAGGTTCATACAGTTCTGATGTATGATAAAGAAATATTTACCCATTTCTTTCATGGTCATAACTCACTACAAAAAAACCAACACCGCTTTTTGATTTCTGTCACTTTAGAAATACTCGTACTAGAGTGATATATTGGATTAGACAATTTATCCTAAGAACGAAACCGTTTCTATTCCTCATATATTAAGTAATATATATTTAAATATATTAATGTATTAAATAGGAAACTGATTCCTCATTGTTGCTGGTTCAAACTTCAGGGAATACTCGGCTGAGGTGACAGCTGAATGGGTCGTACGATGTACCGTTAGTGAGGAGGCCGGTCTTTAAATAATATTTCCTAGTGTGCTTAAATATACATACAAAGATAAGAGATATGATATGAGATATATGTATCCTACGTAGTTTTAAGATTAACTAAATTTTTGAATCTATTTTGCTAAAACTATCGAATTTTCAGGAACCTTGAAGTTTTGGCAGAATTCCATAGCTCAATCTGCTATATCTATAAAGGTTTTATCAATGTTTAACAGATGGGTGAAAAGTTTGTTGGCCAAAGAGAAAAATCTGACAAGTAACTTTGAGTAAGTTTGGCAAGTAACTCGTATAATCCAGATTTTTCTTTTAGTCTGAAGGTTTGTTCTCAGCCTCTAACTGAGTAAAAGCTCCAAAAAAAAAAAAACGCACTCAGATGAATGAATTTATAAATTCAGGCGTTGACATTGAAAAGGTAGTAACTCACGAAAGGGTAATTTTACAGAAGAAAAAAAAAATGTTTTGATGCCTAAAAATAAAAGCTTCGAGTGGAAAATAGTTTCATTACAAAATTTTACATTAATTAATTACTACCATGTCAATGTCTCAATTATGTAAATATATATATACATATATATACCCATTGAAGAATGTAATTGAATTTTTTATGTATGCTACAGATAAACCTTTTTCTTAATAATGACACATAAAGGTAGCTAATTTTTCTGAAATTAAAACATTTTTAACCCCCATTTTCGACCAAATATGGGTAGCTCCACTAGTTTATAGAAATTCTTTCTTTTTTCCTTGGAATCCTCCAATCACGGATGTTCCAGAGATCCGATCGACTACACAGAACTCCAATCCTTGCCAGTAGTTGGCCGTGTTCCCGGGCTATGCAAGGAATCCCAAGGGGCATCAAGCACCGTCGCCGGGAGTCAAGTATATGACCTTGGCGGGTGACCTTGGGCCTTCGAGGGCACTGCGATAAATTACTGCTGCACATCAGGCTATGCAACTGTCACTGTCTGTCGGAGGGCGTGTAAATTGGCTATCTCTTCAGTAGGCCAGTATATTCCAAGAGGGATTGTAAATGTAGAGCAATCATTTTTCAAAACATACATTGAATATATGCTTAAGTAGAAAATTTATTGAATAAAGTAAAAAGTACATTAATCTGGATCAGATTTTCACTTATTGTCTATTAATTGTATAAAAAATAGAAGAAAATTAACCGATAAGTAAAAATATTCATAAAAAAGAACTATATGTTGATTATACCAGAGAGATATAGTAAATAAATGGATTTTGAGATTCTTTAAATAATATGTCAGTACAGTGTATAAATAAAACGCAGTAAAAACCCAATTATTTCAGCTTCTGCAATCCTATCAAAACCTGTAAAAGACTGATACATACAAATTTATGCTATGGTAAATAGATGTAAAATATATAAGAAGCATCTTGCTTGAAAAAATGATTTTTCTGATAACAGAATCTGTAATCAATTTCCCATTTGAATACATGGACTATAATCGGCATGAATCGATTCAGAAAGTTTCAAAATCGACTCAATATAGTTGAAAAAACAAACATTATAGAGAAAAAAATCAATAAATTGTTTTAAAACCAGTGAATAAAAAAAATTTAGCCTGATATACCAAAATTTAAAAAAAAAAACTTACAGAAAATTTGATATTTATCGATACGAATGTTTTAATTATCGATTAACATTAATAACAAATCGGCCCGAAGCCGGTGGCGCGGCCCTGTTGGTATCATCGTGTACTATCGCTTGATTTCTTCAGCAACTGGATGACGTTAGGCATATTGTTTAAAATTATCTCTCTTCTTACACCACACGATACGCAATCGTTCAAAATAATTTTATGTATAATGCCAATTCCGTCTTTTGCATACGCAGGCTGTAGAGTCTTTAAACAAAGATTTAAAATTGATGGCAGCGTTAATGAGGTGCAATTATTTGTGAAAGTGTAAATACGAATTTATAATAGCATTAATGTTGTCACATATTTTGGGAAAGAGGGGGTTAAGAAACGTGAGTAATGTTTTGTATGCTTATTAAAATATAATTTGTTTAATAAGTAATTGTTCTAAATTAAAAAGAATTGTATTTTTCTAGGAAAGAGTAAGGGATTGAAAATAAAAATTTTAAAACTTGAATAGGGTCAATGGATTCGAGTGTTTTTTGCTTGTTTTTTTTTTTTTTTTTTTGTAAAGGATCTACCGCCTGTTCTACAAAGGATTTAGAGACGAAACTGGTCAGCCAAGGCAATGATGAATGAGGATGAAAGGTATACGGAGATGTCCTGGACCGAGGCCTCAGAAGCCGAAGACCTCGGAAGAAGAAGGCCAGGAAGAGGTAAGAAGATTGGCGACGATCGGTTGGTTTGTGCGGTGATATTTCGAGTGGGGCCGTCTAAAACGGTGTGGCGCCGGGAGCACTGGCGCCATCTCCCCACTCCGAGTCGGTCCGTCTGTCCCCGCTCGCCTCCTCTCACTTTCAAATCCCACCGTCAACTTAACATATTTAGATTATGTCTTCCTATATCCTCTGTCATCGTCCATCAAGGCAATATGTCTTCGGGGATCGGTTCTCGGTGTATGGGGACGGAGCTACCATGTAATGGAATGCCACGTGGGCTATTTCAGCGATGCTCTTCTTGGGAGGTTTCAATTGGAGCGAAGGAAAATTTTAATTTGAATTATTTTTGTCTAATGTACTTAAACAATATAGCCTATTATTTTTATTTTTGTAATCTAAGAATCAATAAAAAAAAACTGTACTACTACAACCTATGAACGGTCTTGGGTTTAGTACGTGATAGAGACTGTATTATTTCCTGAACAACGGTTGTGCAGGAAGGTGATTTGTTCTAGATAACGCTCAACCGCCATTCTCCTCCCCCTTAGTTTGGGTACCCAATTTATATCCAGGAGGGCCGCAGATCCCAAAAAATACATCTCCGGCTGTTAAAAGATTAAATACTATATATTCTGCCAAAACTGGATTTGAATTAAGAGCTTTCAGCAAGGCAACCCAGCGCTTTACGCCCGAACTACTGCAATCTCTCTGAAAATTAAAAAGTCTGCCCATGGAAAATTACTGAAAACAACTGAGCCCAAGATTACTGGAAAAAATAACAGTGACTTGCCATTCATGAACCAGCCAAATTACACAGGCAGTTTGGTCAGCTATATGCAACTTTTTGAACTAAAATTTAACATTATTATTCATCTTACAAAAATAATTTTTAGTGAATTAATCCTTAAGAACTGGTATCAGTTTCACAGGTTGTGGCTACAGTTAAGTCACAAAAATTTAACGTTTCATACGTTTCCTTTTTAATAGTCTGGAATTGATACCTTTTTTCACAAAAAAATTTGTTTACATAATAGTTATGTATATTAAAAAGAAAATTATTATTTAATGATAGCAATATAATAAAGACAGGTATATTTTAGTAATGGCGGGCTAGCGGGCGGTGAAGCGCTGCTACCCGGTCAAGGTCGAACTAATCCGCCGGCTGCTTTCTTCTGAACCCGGCCGGTGAAGGGTTGGGGGGGGGTGACGGAGGCAGTAGATGGGAGGATAACAGTTCTCCTTTTTGTATTGTATTAGGAGGTACCAATAGACAAAATATGATATAATAATATTTTAAGTACCGAAATTGTCATAAATAAATACTATTATCAATACTTACAATTACTTATAAATGCCAATGATAATGTGAACAACTTTCTTTAGTCTGGTGGACAATATAAATATATGAATGAAATTTTTAAATGAATAAAGAAAAAAAATTTAAATTACCTCACTTCATATTTATATATGTTTTAAAACAAAGCCACTTTACTATTATATAAAATAGTAATTTTTTAAAATGTATACAATTCATTTTCAAATTAATTAATTATGCCTTGTATATAATTGTTCCCATTTTTATTAATAGATGCACTTTCATTATGTAAATTAATATCAAAATAATTCTATTCCTTGTTTACGCGAGCATTTTTTATAGTTCAGAGCTTATATAAATAAATTGACATTAATGAGCTAAATTATTAATTATATATCTACTTTTAAAAATTGTGTGGTGTTTCCGCAAAATTTCTTAATAAATATACTTGGATCTTAAAGATTAGAATAATTCAAGTCATTATCTAAGAGAATCCTTGCATGATGATCGGTCTGGAAGGAACATTTAATTTTCAGAATACATTTTTTTATGACCAATAAATAAGACTTATTTATTCTGATTTAGTAATTTGTCGTGAATAACTCAGAATTGATGTAATGTTAAAAGCGATGCTTGGGATTCTTTATCTCTAATAGAGATTATATATTAATCAATTAATACACTTACATATATATTTATACTTATTTTCTCTTATTTGTTTCCCATCTTCATAACTTTCAAGAAATCTACCATCTTACAACTTATTCTCTGCGGCGCTCAGCTCGAAGACCCCCTGGGAAGTTGGACCTCAAGAAGTAAATCAGACCAAGGAAACCTAGTTTTTTAAACAATTATTTAGTAAAGGTCTATCCATAGGAGAAATCGTTCCATATTCTGCAGGTTGTCGCTTCGCGTTGAGTCAGAACAAGTTTTAACTTTTCGTTTTTCATTTAATATTTTCCAAAAATACAAATCATGAGTATAGAAAAGAGAATGTAATTATTAAATAATGTGTCTACTTCGGTAATCATTTCATCTAGATGATGAACGTTTCAACTATACTTCGAAATGCTAATAGAAACTTTTATTTATTGATGAAATAATTACCGAAATCTAGTCGTCACCCATCACTACACTCTCTTGTCCATACTAAATCTCACGATAGCCTTTTAAATTAATAAAATAATCGATATAATTATAATAATATACAATACTGATAATAGAACGGTTTATTTATTTTTGTCGGGGATGGTAGAAGAGACTTAAAATTACATGGAAGAGATCCCTTTTAAGACAGGCTAGACAATATCCTATTATACTTCTGTGAGATGATTAGCGGAGCTGAGACTATATACCGCAGTAGCCACCAGCAGAGCGACCCCTGACAGGCGACGCCCGTCGTAGAGGAATACGGCGCCGGCTCGAAGCTAAATATAGCCCTGATCTCAGAGCTCTCCCTCCCTTCCCTATATGTAAACACTGCCCCAATCCGCTTCATCGGCTTCCTCAGACTGATTTACTTCTTGAGATCCACCTCCCCAGGGGGTCTTCAAGCTGGACGTCCAAGAACAGAGCTTAGAAGATAGGGGATTTCTCGAAAGTGATGGAGGTGTAAAACCAATTTTGGAAAAATATATAAGTATTTATGTAAATGTAGTAATTGATCTATAGCCTCTAATTAAGATAAAGAATCCCAAAGATCGTTATTAATATTGCGCGCACTCTGAGATCTTCACGATAAAGCTGTTATTACGAATCACTTTATCAGAATAAATAAGTATTCGGTCCATTCTAGTATTCAGAGTACCCAAATTAATGTTTACTCATGCAGATTTCTTCTAATAATGAAAATTAACAACGAGTTCGTTCTTTTTAAATTGACAGGTTTCTTTCAGTTTTAAGAGACACAAATTCATAAATTAAATTCCTTATACTGAATATTTTAATATAAAAATAACACATATTTAATTAATGGGTAAAATATAAATTTTTAATTATAAAAAAATATTTTTAATATTTATTAATATCTCACACCGAAGAATTACAGACCTTCAGTTGGCCAGTGTATATGCTTATTAATTGTTTTTCTGGAAAAAATTACAAATACTTTTTTTATTATTTTTTTGCGTTACGTAATAAAATAAAATTATATTACATATTTATTCCAGGTAACAAAATATTTCATACTAAATGTTGGTCCCAGCTTAGGTTTTAATATATAATCCATTTAATTAATTTTTTTAAGCGTGTAGATACAATTTTAAAAAAATATATGAAATATAAATTTTTAATAAAGAAAAATAGCTTACACCGAAGAATTACAGACATTTAGTCGTCCTGTAAATGTTCGTTACTTTTTTCCTCGAAAAACACTTATAAATACTTTTTTATTTATTTTTTTTGTCACGTAGAAAAAACAAAAGATTTATTCCTAGTAATAATTCAGAATATTTGGAAAAATTTCTACTTAATGTCTTCTTCTAATTTCGTCATGACTAAATGTCTAGTCAAAAATAAATATTTGAGTTTATGTACATTTAAGATTATCAATATGAATTGAATTTCAAATACTAACTATTGTACTAACATAATTATCCGTAAAATATTTCAAATATTATGATTATTCTGGGGGATTCGTTTTACTTATATCAAACTGAACGCTAACTGATCGCTCTCGAAAATCTCTGACTAAATACAGGGTTTACCACATGGGAAACAGTTTAGCTGTATTTATTACTCTTTTTTTCTAGCTGACATTAGAACCGTCAAGCCACAAACGAATGCGAGTATCTGAAATTAATAACTGTTCAATTGAACTTGACGAATGCGTTGTTTAGGTAGCCTTTATTCGTGTAGATCCTCCTCGCTGTAATACTTCAAGGTGTAGCGACTTCCTGGTGAAAATCGGTCTCTAGTCGTTTGATCTGACACCAAAATGTATTTGACCTGATTTAAGGAAATATATTTGTTAATCATTCACATGAGTAAATTAAAAACCTTTTCCAGTCATTATTATTTTTCTTTATTCTAAAAAACGTTTCGACAATTCCTTGTCATTTTCAATTTACATCATTTTTTTTTTTTTTTTTTTAAATTTTTCAACACTATTTAATTTTAAAAATATTTTCTAAAAAATTTTTTGTACATTTTCAACCTAAAAATTAAAAATTTAAAAGACAAATCAAAATAAATACATTATTTTATATACAAAAAACATGTCCCAAAAATACTGAATAAGATATAGATACCTTTTTGGTTAATTGTCATATAATTTAAAAATAAAGCTTAGAGTTATAATGTACTCCATGGTCAACTACTAATTTTTGTAATTTGTACTTTGGACTGTTTTTTATTATTATTGTTATTAAAATAGTATTTTAATTTATTTAGTTCTTCAATATATAGTCATTATGAATGGTTAATTAGTAATTTTTTTATTTATATTGATCTATTTTATATCTTTTATTTATTTTAAAAAGTTAGTTATATGAATTAAGAATTGGAAAATGTAAAAACAATGCTGAGGTTACTGAGAAGGTTATGTTATCTGTGTTATCTAATAAGTGTGGACTTCTATATTTCTTTATTTAATTTTTTAACTTTAAAATCACTGATGAGTATAGTTTGCTTATTTCATTAGATTCTTTCCTATCATTCACTACCTTATCTATTTTATCATTTATGTATAATGCTTCTAAAAATTTTCTTTTTATCTTATTTCCTTCTCTGTGCAAAATTCGTGGCTTTTCGAAATCAAATGTGTGGGATTCTTTTTTGCAATGGGCTGATAATGCAGTGCTTGTCTTTGAATTTGGTTTTAGATTATTTTTGTGATGATAGAATCTATTTTTAAGATGTGTACTGGTATGTCCTATATATTGTTTGTCACAATTTTTGCAATCAATGTTATATACCACATTTTTATTATCCAAGATTGGTATTTTATCTTTTTTGCTGTTTATTATGTTTTTTATAGGGTTTATGGTTTTATGTGCTAATTTTATATCTGGGATGTCATAATTTTTAAATGTTGGTTCAATTTTTTCTGACAAGTTTTTGATATAGGTTACACTTCTGTATTTTATTTCATTTTGTTTAAAATCTTTTTTTGGTGATTCATTAATTATCTGAGCTGTGTTATTTTTGGTTTGGGGGTCTTTTTCATTATTTTCTTCTGTCTGAAAAAAAACCTCAGCATTGTTTTTACATTTTCCAATTCTTAATTCATATAACTAACTTTTTAAAATAAATAAAAGATATAAAATAGATCAATATAAATAAAAAAATTACTAATTAACCATTCATAATGACTATATATTGAAGAACTAAATAAATTAAAATACTATTTTAATAACAATAATAATAAAAAACAGTCCAAAGTACAAATTACAAAAATTAGTAGTTGACCATGGAGTACATTATAACTCTAAGCTTTATTTTTAAATTATATGACAATTAACCAAAAAGGTATCTATATCTTATTCAGTATTTTTGGGACATGTTTTTTGTATATAAAATAATGTATTTATTTTGATTTGTCTTTTAAATTTTTAATTTTTAGGTTGAAAATGTACAAAAAATTTTTTAGAAAATATTTTTAAAATTAAATAGTGTTGAAAAATTTAAAAAAAAAAAAAAAAAAAAATGATGTAAATTGAAAATGACAAGGAATTGTCGAAACGTTTTTTAGAATAAAGAAAAATAATAATGACTGGAAAAGGTTTTTAATTTACTCATGTGAATGATTAACTAATAAAGATGCACTCCAGTTACAAAAACAAGATATTTAGAATAAAAAATCAAGGTGAAACCCTAGCGCCTAATATATCAAGAAGCAGACAAAAAGAAGTAGAAAAACATGTGAAAGAATATAGAAAAGAATTATTAAATTGCATTGACCAACAAAATGTAAGTCCTTTTAATGCTGTTTTAGATATGGATACAATTAATATAATTTTTAACCATAGTATAAAACTTATTAATGCAGAGTGCAAATTAATATACCTTAAATATTGTATAGAAAACCAAATTATACCGAATCATATTCTAACTCATATCATTAATTTAGAAAATTGTTTCAATAAAAACTATTTAAATAACAATAAACAAAATAATTTTTTTAATAATATAGGACAAAAAATTTTAAACTTGGATAAGAAACAAGCCTTCTGGTTGATTAATTCAATTAAGAAAAAATTAAAAGAAAAATTAGAAAAAATTAAAAATCAAGATAAAAATCTATACACTTTAATCTGTGACACATATAAAAAATGGAAGAATATAATAAAAGAAATTAAAATAATAAACTTAAAATTTAAGGCAAATAAATATAGTAAGACACCCCTCATAAACCCATACAATGATAATAGTACCTCAGATAAATATAATACCACTATTTATTCTAAAAATATGAAAAATAATAATAATAATAGTACAGGTAAATTATTCAATATATTTCATTACTACAATAACCTACACACATATAACAGAGTAGTAAACCTAACACCAAGACAAGTACCAAATAATATCATAAATCTCTTAAGTTTAGGAGATAATTTTAATTATAACCCTAATAGTAAAAAAATCAATATATTTCAAATGATAGCAGAAGTGGAAGCAATAATTATAAATTTAGACACTCCAGAAACACATAAAAATGGGTTAAGAAACATAATTAGTAAAAATATTCTAAATTATTTGAATAAAGAAAAAAATAAGCCAAATAATACAATGAATCAATTTAATAACTTAATTAATAATGACATTTTATATACAAAATTATTTTTTAAAAAAAATAAAGATTTATGTATCATAAAATCAGATAAAACAAAACAATTGGTAATAATAACAGATATAGATTATCAACAAAAGATGTTAGATATATTAAATAATAAAGAAATTTATAAAAGCATAAGAAATGACCCAATGAAAGAACTCAATAATAAAGTTAATAAATATCTGGATAAACTAATCAAATATAATTTTATTGAAAAAAATATGAAAAATAAATTATCAAACAACTATTATAATATACCTAGAATACATGGCCTAATAAAAATGCACAAAGAAAATTATCCGTTGAGACCAATAGTAGATGGCACTAATAACCCAACAGACAACCTGGCAAAATACCTAAATAGATCTTTGAATAATTATAATAATAATAATGATTATGATGTTATTAATGCAATAGAGTTAAAAAACAGACTAAATAATATCAATATAAAAGCTGATCAAATTATTGCAAGTTTAGATGTGGTATCAATGTTCCCTAACATCCCACTTAAATTAGCACTTAAACTTTTAAATGAAAATTGGGAAAAAATTGAACCCTACACGAATATAAAAAGTAAAACAATTTTTTTAGAAGGAATTAAATTGTGTACGGAAAATGGATACTTCATTTATCAGGGTCAATTTTATAAGCAAACGATAGGTTTACCTATGGGAGGTAGACTATCAGTAAACTTATCAGGAATAGTCCTTAATCATATAATAAATAATAGCCTACTAAAATTGAACAGCTCATCTATATTCATTGCTAAATATATAGATGATTTATTAATTATTACAAATGAAAATGATTTAAATAAATTTAACTCAATATTAAATGAACAAAATAAAAATATCAAGTTCACAAAAGAAATAGAAAATAATCTTTCTCTAAACTTTTTGGACATAACCATCATAAGAAACCCTAAAAATAATAGAATTGAAACAAAATGGTATAAAAAAGATATAACCTCAAATAGATTACTCAATTTTTTCTCAAACCACCCAAAACAACAAATAAGAAATACAGCTCAAAATCTAATAAAAAGATCAATTACAGTAACAGACAATGAATATTTAAATGAAACAAAGAATAAAATTTTCAAAATTTTACTTAGTAATGCTTTCCCAATAAAACTTATAAAAGAAATGTGGCACAAACAAAATAATTTAATTAAGAATAAAATAGATAATAACATAATAAATATAGAAAATGACTCTAATATCAATAGATTTGATAATAGTAAAAAAATTAACCATATAAATGACAAAACATCAAAAATCAAGCCATCTCAAACTAAGATTACAAATTTTTTTTCAGACAGAAGAAAATAATGAAAAAGACCCCCAAACCAAAAATAACACAGCTCAGATAATTAATGAATCACCAAAAAAAGATTTTAAACAAAATGAAATAAAATACAGAAGTGTAACCTATATCAAAAACTTGTCAGAAAAAATTGAACCAACATTTAAAAATTATGACATCCCAGATATAAAATTAGCACATAAAACCATAAACCCTATAAAAAACATAATAAACAGCAAAAAAGATAAAATACCAATCTTGGATAATAAAAATGTGGTATATAACATTGATTGCAAAAATTGTGACAAACAATATATAGGACATACCAGTACACATCTTAAAAATAGATTCTATCATCACAAAAATAATCTAAAACCAAATTCAAAGACAAGCACTGCATTATCAGCCCATTGCAAAAAAGAATCCCACACATTTGATTTCGAAAAGCCACGAATTTTGCACAGAGAAGGAAATAAGATAAAAAGAAAATTTTTAGAAGCATTATACATAAATGATAAAATAGATAAGGTAGGAAATGATAGGAAAGAATCTAATGAAATAAGCAAACTATACTCATCAGTGATTTTAAAGTTAAAAAATTAAATAAAGAAATATAGAAGTCCACACTTATTAGATAACACAGATAACATAACCTTCTCAGTAACCTCAGCATTGTTTTTACATTTTCCAATTCTTAATTCATATAACTAACTTTTTAAAATAAATAAAAGATATAAAATAGATCAATATAAATAAAAAAATTACTAATTAACCATTCATAATGACTATATATTGAAGAACTAAATAAATTAAAATACTATTTTAATAACAATAATAATAAAAAACAGTCCAAAGTACAAATTACAAAAATTAGTAGTTGACCATGGAGTACATTATAACTCTAAGCTTTATTTTTAAATTATATGACAATTAACCAAAAAGGTATCTATATCTTATTCAGTATTTTTGGGACATGTTTTTTGTATATAAAATAATGTATTTATTTTGATTTGTCTTTTAAATTTTTAATTTTTAGGTTGAAAATGTACAAAAAATTTTTTAGAAAATATTTTTAAAATTAAATAGTGTTGAAAAATTTAAAAAAAAAAAAAAAAAAAAAATGATGTAAATTGAAAATGACAAGGAATTGTCGAAACGTTTTTTAGAATAAAGAAAAATAATAATGACTGGAAAAGGTTTTTAATTTACTCATGTGAATGATTAACTAATAAAGATGCACTCCAGTTACAAAAACAAGATATTTAGAATAGGAAATATATTTTTTTGGGGGGGTGGGACACTACTAATACACATGAAAATCCCTTTAGATAATTGGCTTCAGTACTAAAATCCAAAAACGATATATTACACCCTGAACCAAACAGGCAGACCCCAAAGACCATAGATACCCAGGTTGCCTCACCCCACGATATATCTTCATGTCCCTTCTTATTCATTCAGCTTAACAAATTAAACTGGGATATATATTAGAGGCATCTATCTGGGGGGCAAATACATTTTGGTGTCAGATCAAACGACTTGAGACCGATTTACACCAGGCATGCCGCTCCACCTTGAAGTATTACAGCGAGGAGGATTTACACGAATAAAGGCTACCTAAACAACGCATTCGTCAAGTTCAATTCAACAGTTATTTAGTATTTAGTAAACGTCGATGGTCGCGCCAACTTCTCGCTAAAGTAATACGTACTCCTTCGGTAATACCTTATTAACTTATAAGTACTGACAGTTTTCCTTACGCTAGTATTGACATCTAGTCACAAAATCCAGCTGATTTATAAAATCATTAATAAATACAATAAAATATTTAAACATTTTATGTACCTTCTTGCATTTCCCACCATCAACGAATATATGATATTTTTTTCAAACTTCAGTTAAAAACTAAACAAATGCAATCAATAAAGGAAATAGTGAAAATCAAAAACTAACTGTTTTAAAACTTGTGTATTTATGAAGAATTTAAAAGTACAATTTACTTACGTTTCTCAAAAAATATATATTAAAAAAGTACAATAAAAGTTCCTTTAAAAAACAAACACATTATATAGAATTTTTTGTTTTTATAAAGCTTCTCAAAGAACTCAGAAAGAATACAAAATTAATTTTAAAAATGGCAAAAAAATCTGTACTACTAAAACAAGTGAACAGGTCTGGGGTTTAGTACATGGTAGAGAATGTACTGTTTCATGGACAACGGTTCTGCAAGGAGGTGACTTGTCCTAGGTCATGCTCAACCGCCAAATTCACCCCCTTATTTTGGGTACCCTATTTTTATAATACATTATAGAGGCTATGTGAGCCCCAGGAGGGTACTAGATCCCATATGATCCATTTCCGGCTGCAAACAGACTAAATAAAAGTCTTGCCCGCAACGGGATTTGAACCAGATTTCCGGCATGGCAACTCAGTGCTCTACCACAGAGCCACTAAATTAAAAGATTTATAAAATTATACTTAAAAATTATTTCAAGGAAATAACTTTTTCTTAACCATTATTCAAATTAAAAAAAACTTTTTTTCGGCTATAATGACATAAAATAAGATAGCACACTGAAATAAAATAAATATATGCAAGAAACTGATGCAATGATTAAAGGTCGCGCTTATCTGGCAAAAAAAAATCTAACTTCAGTAATGGTTTAAATAAAGTGCAAGTTCAATTTATATGCTAGTTGAAATCATCAACGACTTACCAATTTTTTATTAAAACATCAAATTATACTTAACAATTATTTCCAGGAAATAAAATTCGCGATATCTTGATCAATCTCATCGTATTTATCACAGGTAATTGCAGTTTGCACAGCTTTACGTCCAAAGCATTATTCAAATTAAAAATATTTTTTTGACTATAATAATAGAAAATAAGATAGCACACTGAAATAAAATGCAAATTATCAAGAAATACAAAATAAAAAGACTGATGCAATGATTCTCGGTCGCTCTTATCTGACAAATAAAAAAAGTCTAATAGTAATAGTATGGTCTGTAATAGTTTGGATCAGGGAAAAATTCAATTTATTTGCTCGTATAAATTACCAATGAATTACAAATTTTACATCGAACAATTAAAAATAAGATATAATAAACTACTTGAATTTACGTATTCCTCAGATAAACAACATTTTAACCTAACTATTTATTGTAGGAATTTTCGGCCAAGACTATGGTTAAGGATGTGTCGTCAGAAGAGAGAAATATTAAAACCGACAAGGATCAAAGAAAGTTAAATGAACATTTCCACTGAATATCTGACAGATACGCTCGCCTATCGTAATGTTAAATAAACTAAGACCGGTCATTTTAATTATATTATAACTAATATAATTGAATTATTATAATAGTTTTAAGTATACATATGATAGTTATGAAGTATAATTACAATAATTGTTATTAAAATGTATAATCGCAATTTATAATGACAATATCAGTTGAATACTGCTCAGATTTGGACGTGTCTCGTGTCGTTGCATGAAGTCTCCCATTCGGATCGGGAGACCTTAGACCAGCGATTTGGTCTCAGCAACGGGGATTAGCCTAAGCAGCGGCTCCATAACCGTCAAGCGAGACCAGTTAAGACCATGTCTCTGAGACCAGGTCCAAGCAACGGTCTAATAATATGGACATAGCTTTAGTTCGCTTAGTGGAACTTCAAAACTCTACTCCGTAAGTCCAAATAGGCCTTATATTAGTCATATATATATATATATATATATATATATATATATATATATATATATATATATATATATGAGTCTATTGTACACAATTGGGAGCTCAGAGGGTTTGTTTATAATTGCAGAAGTAGCCTGAAACAGCGAGCAGTATCTTGCATTGTATGAGGATTCCAAGTTAAAATTATGTCACGATGAAGCCTTAAGTATCGAATTTGCTTAGCAGAATTCAGTTGGATATAATTAAAGGATACTAGACCATATCCTTAACAAAATAATAAGCATTGAGGATATTAGAAAGGATTTTGGAATGAAAGAGAGGAATTCGAAGGGTTTGGAGTCCCAAAGCTCTACTCCGTAAGTAGTAGAACGTAAATAGCTCTTATTAATAAAATAGTCATATAATGAAATTGTGAATTTTTTAATTAATTGGATGGTTGGACCGTTTGTCTAGTAAGTGCTGAAGTAGCATGAAATCTTACTAATATTATAAATGTGAAAGTTTGTATGTTTGTCTCTCTTTCACGCAAAACTTCTGGACAGATTTGGATGAAACTTGACAGTAATGTAGGTTATACATCAGAATAACACATAGGCTATAGCAAGCGCGGATTTAGAGGGGGGCACATGCTCCCGTAGCATCTCGGGAGCATGTGCCCCCCCACCCCGACTGTTTTTTATTGAGGAGAATCCATTATAGGGCATAATTAAAGGTAAATCACATGATAATAGTAGTTAAAATAACAGAAAGAACATGAGTGAAACTATTTGGTTTGATATCCTACTAATCTTACTAATATTATAAATGTGAAAGTTTGTATGTTTGTCTCTCTTTCACGCAAAAACTACTGGACGGGTTTGGATGAAAATTATTGAGTAAAATAGGTTATACATCATAGGCTACAGCAATGGCAGATTTATGTGGGGGCACGGGGGCATGTGCACCCCCCCCCCCCCCCCGTTATAGAACATTATTAAAGGCAAATCAGGAACGTAGCAACTTGAAATTTGTAGATAGGTTCTTTGTATAGTTTAGTTTAAGAAAGAAATTTGGATAATTCCACCCCAAGGGTTTCCCCTTTAATATAATAGGGGTTCAAAGGTTGTATAGAATCCGTCAGTTTTGAAGTTAGATATCTGAAATTTTGGATGTACGAGTAACTTATATTTAAAAAAAATAATAATATTATTTATTTTAACTGATCTTTCACGAAACTTTATATGGGAGACCAAATTCCACGCGAGCGAAGAAGCCGTGGGCATAAGCTAGTCGGTAATAAGGTTGAAATGGAATAGTCATCTTATTGTATTATGTTGTTATTTTTAAGGAGTTATTTCAAAGTTTTAATCTAATCTGATTGTTTGCTAAGCAGCGCAAGTTTTCTTTTTGTTTTTTTCAGTGTTTTAGAGACTAAATGCTTTGGGAGTTTTCCAAATGCATTTCTAATTCATACTATTGCAATACATTCAATAAACGTGAGGTTTTAAATGAAAACAGATAATTATTATGAACTAATTATAAAATAAATGATTGCTACTATAGCCTTATAGAGAAAGAATATATAAGGAAGAGGTAGGAGGCGGAAATGGCCCCCTAACCCGGTTCTCCGCTGAGACGGCGGCGGCGGAGAACTAAGTGTGGAGGCACAATGGCCCGACCAAAAGGCGAACCAGAACCGTCCCTTACATACGGATTAGGCAACAGTAGCCAATATCTCACGGGAATAATAAAGCCGGCTTAATTTAGGGCACTCATCGATTATCTAAGGATAATAAATATTTAAAATAGGAGCGAGGTTATAGTATAACAACTGGTAGGTGGTCATAGCCCCATGTCATAATATTCCGCCTCATATCATTACATTAAAAAAAATAGAATTGATTAGAATTATTATGAACTTTTTATGGTTTAGCTTGGTTAAATTTTATTTGAGAAATAACAATTTTTTTGGCATTTAGTAATAAAAAAAGTTAATAAATAAATTTATTACATTAATATATATGTTTTTGGGATACGTAAAAGTCTAATTTTATGCCTGTTTCCTGATAATTTCCGATTTAACCTTCAAATTATTTATACCCATATATTTTCAGACGAGTAAAAGGTGAGATATTTTTTAACAAAATCAATCATTATTTCCGTTACAATTGTAGTTCTATTAAAATTGACATCATATTATCCTTATTATTTAATTAATTAAACTCAACCATCAACATTTGAATGAAGTAGACAAAATTATTGCCTACCAAATTACTGACCTTAGAGTTTCTGATAGTAACGACTGGCATTTAGCCAAATGCTTTAAATGTTTACCAAATTTATTACAAAAAATTAGTGTTAAAAAAAAGTCCTTACGAAACGAATATGACTCATGTCTTCAAGAGGTATATTACTTTTTACAGATAACTAAAATATACAACTATTTGCCTCTAATTAGAATATGGTCTTAAATTGTTCTACAGCCGTTAAATTAAAACAAAATAACTAAAAAATTAAATACTGGGTTGAAACAATATTCAGTATGCCAGTTGCTCATTAACCCCGGTAGCCTCAGAGGAATGGTGTTGGGGGATTCCGACCAGTAAACAGGGATACTCGATTTTAGAGAAAAACAAGATTATCTTTGAGAAACCGCTCTGATCCTTGATAACCTTCGAAAGATTCTGCTGTATTTCTCTAGAACGATTCGATAACACACACATGTTATACATCAAACGTTTGTACGACCGTAATCAACAAAAGCACATGCCAATAATAACATTAAAATCAAGAGACAACACATCAAGGATGAGATTTGTATTATAATACAAACCACTGGTTATCAGCTATAAATTAATAGAGATGAAGAGTTAAACTTTATCTAAAAAACCTACTAAAGTAGTAATGCATTGACTCTCCACTTTCGTTGAGGTCATGGTATCATTTTATTACTTCCAGAAGAATCATAAATCGGGCAAATAGAGGAGAGAATGAAAACTTAGAAGTTGTACTAGGTCGATCAAATGGTCGAGGAATCTATGGTTTTAAGCCTCCCTAAACTGAAATAAGGAAGGAATTAGGGTGTATTTAGGATGCATATTTCTAAATTATGTATTTGGAATTTTATTTTATATATTTTATTTTTATATTTTATAGTACTTCATTAAAGGTGGTTTTGGAATGATTTCCCAGCCGGTATTTAATTCCGACTAGGAAGAAAGTCATAGTATTAATTTATACAAAAACATATTAATTATCTTACCATTTAGTTCGAAAAACCTAGGTTATTCCTTGGATAAACATTTCTATACATTTGGATAACATTTTCTTCTGTAAAGACGTTTACATGACTTGCCATCGATACATAAACTGATTCCTAATTCTTCTTTCAATCTTAGATGCGGTACCACATCCAACTGTCAGTTTTTTCGATCACTGATGCTAAAAAAAATATTAAATAACTTTGAAATCAAATATTAAACACTACAGTACCCTTACTCAAATAAATTCTTCCACACCCATGAGATGAAGTGTAACCCTCATATGATGCCGGCTTACGCTATTTTTTCTGATTAAAGTGAGAAAAAACGTAAGAAGAAACCCGGATAATAAATATGATCCAATAGGAAAAATATCAAACACAAAGCTTTGAGTCTCCAAAGTACTGGAATGTTGATGCAGGAATAGGCGTAAACGTCAACTGGTTGTTTCTGTTCCATTATTTTGGAGACTTAAGCTTTGTTTTGGAGAATTTCCTGTATCCTTTTTATTTTATTTTTCGTTAAACCATTGTACTTTCACACCTAAGACTTATTTGGATGGTTGACGATGCAGTGATTGATTATTATTATGTTTTTTTTTCTTCGGGCAATCAACAACTAGGTTATTAGGCCCTTTGCACTTTTATTTATATTACGGTATTTTAATTTTTATTTTATTTCTTTAATTTTCTTTGGTTTAAATACTAATTATTTCTTTTATTGCAGTGATTGAGTTGTAAAGCAAGAAGTTGTTAAAGAACTTTACTCTACTTTAGGCAGATAATAAAGAAGTCGTCGAAGGACTTTATAAAGACCAAGTTGATTGTAAAGAAGTAGTTGAAGGACTTTACTATGGTAAAGACAGGTGATGTTGAAGAAATAGGTGATAGCCGAAATGAAGGCGGGTGGCGCCGGGTAGCCGCCAGCTGTTGAGCACCACCTGCCCGGCGCCCCATCAGCACATGTCCTCTTCATCCGCCCGCTCTATCTTCGATAAAGGTAACGAAAGGGGATACCTGAATTGAGTTGGAACGGCAGCGAGGTTATGATACCTACAGTCTGTTGGAACGGAGCGGCGGATTTCCATTCCTCGAGGAATGGAAGCAACAAGCTGAACAAGAATATGGAAGCATGCGTATGGCCATCCCGCGAACTGAACGCGACCTGTCAAAATTCATTCTTTTTAGAAAGAATTCTAAATAATTGAAAATCCATGAATTATACGAAACCGGAGTTTTAAACAGAATGTACTAAAGATACAGGGAAGGCCATAACAGAGCCTGTGATTCAGTTAAAACGACCGGTTACGTTCTACCCTCTGATGGTCTCCCTGACACATGTTGCTTGTATTTCACCTACTGTGTTTGTTGTTTCTGTGTGATCTACCAGAGATGACAGATATTCGGAATAACAGGGGTCGAACTAATAGAACCAATAGTTTCTTTATCTCTGCTCTTTGCGAAATTTTACAAAATGATTAGTTAAATATTGTTATTAATTCATAGTATATCATCTGAGGTGGTTAAATAGGCCACCAGATTTAAATCCTAGTTTAGGTTTGAGTTGGCTGTGTCATTTAATTATTTTATCTAATTAATTTAAAATAAATTAAACTCTCACTTTAAATAAGTCCTTGAAGTAGAACAAAATAGACGACGAAACAACAACCAGAACAATCGAATAAACCATTTTTACGTTACATGACCTTTAAACAAAACTATGTCTAAGACTCATTATGGATTGGGATGAGTAATTAATCAGTAATTTGATTTGGTATTTCTCGAACAGACTAAAACTAATGGACAAGGAGCGGCTAGTATTCTTACATTAACTGTATATTAACGTGTTTTTCAAAAGAGAACGACCTAACGTAAAATAACGTATCAACTATCTTTTTCTACACTTCAAGGATTATTGATAGTTCTTAAAATAAAAACAAAATTATAACTCGTAATATAATTCCACCAGACATCTTTAAAATTTACAATTAGTTCAGACATTCAAAACAATCACGAATAAGATAATAATAATTTCTTCCCCCCCCTTTAAGAATGTAAGTGACATCAAAAGTGGGTAGATGGCGTCTGAGGGGGCGGTCTGCGGCGCCTCATCATTAAATCTAAGTGGGGTCATTTCCGCCAACATTTAGCAGATGCATAAAATTATATGCGATTTAGGTGCCATCTTCTGAACTCCCTTTTATTAGACTAATTTTGATAAGCATGAAACTAATTATATGTTTTCTTTCACTGCTGTTGTTTAACTGCGGATTGATTACACTAAACAACAGGTCGCCGATCATCATCCGGAACTCATTAGCCATTTCAATTATTTTTAGTAATCCAAGAATATTTTTTGCAAGCTACTGCCGGAGGCCAAGGTCTAAATGGACTGCAGTGCCAAGATTATGAGTGAGTGAATGAGATAGTATTAGTATTATATTGAATATTAATAAGTATAAAAAAAATAAATTGTTGTATAATAATACTGTTTAATATTGAGAATTAAAAAAACACTACATCCCAAGAAATGACAAGATAAATAGAAAGTAATGAAAAGTTCATTTCTTGGTGAAATGATTGCCGAAATATACAAATTCCCCATAATTACACTGGTTTTTTTTCTTATACTATACCCATGATTGTTTTTATTTTCAAGCTTTTTATTTAAACTAATAAAAATTTAGAACTAGTTATGGCTTGAATCGAAGAGATAACCTACGGAACTGATACCAAATTAACTAGTTAGTTCAGTATTTTTTTATAGGAATGATTTAAGCTCTTTAAGCCTTTAAGCCCTACAATTTTGAAATTTTTTATATAATTATATAAAAGGTAATTTGATAACCATCATTGTTTCGGATTTTGAAAAATAAAATACATTTATTTCTAAACACCCTTCTTTTGTATTATTTAACACTTCCTATTTTCATTAATTTTTTGTGGTATTATTTCATATTTAGCTTTATTCGCAAAACTAAATTTTAAATATATATATATATATATATATATATATTTTAAAATCACCTAAAATTATTTTATTTTAAATTTATTTACTTGATGTATTACTTAAGTTATACATCAAGTAAATCTCATATTTGCAAGTCTCAATAAATAAATTTATTTAAAAAAATATATTTACTGTTTATAAGAACATCAAAATCCTATAACAAAATATTTTACATGTATTTTTCTAGGTTTCTGGATACCAATTTTTTAAAAAATTAAAGAAACTCACTATCGAAAGAAAAATATTAATTCTCAATGTGAAAAATGACGCCCAATTTAATAAAACGAATGGCTATAAATGTAAGGCAATTGAAAACAAAAATATTATAATCTATAACGAAAATAATTATCACAAGGTTATAGAATATTTCGAAATATTCTTACAACGAATATGGGTTTTATCAATGAAACGATTGATATTGAGCAAGAACTGTCCCTAGGTAATATTAAACATTTTTATCAATGGACATATGTATTAAATAAAATTAATTAAGCTGTATAAAATATTAAGTTAAATGAAATATTTGAAGAAGACTTGGAAGGGAGGTTATGAAGGGTCCCTGAACCTCGCAGCAAGGCCAGCTGGAGGCGCCACCTTATCACTACTTACGTAACTAGCGCCGCGCTAGAGTGGGCTCCATCTTGTTCCGAGTATCCCCCTCTCACTCTCATATATTCTTATTTTTATTTATTTTATTTTTACAAAAGTAATAATTAATTATTTCATTAAATTTTATTTAAATTTTTAACCATATAGTCCAAAACGAAAAAAAAAACTGCAATCCAAGTGCACATGTATCAGGTCTCCGTAAAACCAAATAGACAAATAATAATAGAAATTTATTATGAATTTATATTAAATTAACAATATATATTGATGTTATATTGTTATAATTAACAATAAATCAGCTGTATCATAACTCTTAAAATGTAATAAATTGCAGTTCAAGGCAGCACAGTGAAAATAAGAACCAGCAAATTTTATACCCATTTATTTATAAGGGTTTTGGAAATTAAAAAAATATTAACTATAAATAAAAAAATATTAACTATAAATCAAAGCATTAAAACGATATGTAGACAATGTTTTTAAAATGTCTAATGATAAATATTTTAAAGTTTTTTAAAAAGCATTGTGAAATGTGAGAATCCTGAAGGTAAAATGATTATATTTTTTTAAAGTTTTGTGTGACTACTTGTAGCTAATGCATAAAAACTTTTTTAACTTTAAAAAACGTTTTCTCACAAAATGATTTAATTGTCAGATGAACCCATTGGTCCTGGGTTTCTCACATATAAAGTAAAATACAGACTGTTCAACTAATAGTTCCGAAAAAAAATCAGTTTCGTTTTTACCACCTAATGGAAGAATGTCTTAATTTTTGGATATTTTTTCATATGTGAGAAGGTTCCAAATTTTGAAATAATCGACATCAATCAATCAAGATCAATGAACAGAGCTATATTTTGGGCCCAATACTAAAAAATTGTACAACAAAAATTAGATGTTGATAAGTATTCCCAAGTAATATTTTTGCAAAAATAATGCCTTATATTTGGTTCATAAATTATTGGAAGATATATAAAATTAATTGAATTAAAAATAAATTCATTGCAGACAATAATAGGCTGGTAACTAACTATGAAGATATTCTACAGAAAATAAAATCCCATTCCATTTAAAGGTGATTAAAAAATAAAGCAAATTAATATTTCATTCCATATTAGCTGCAATTTTAACACATCTGAAAGACAGCATTAAAATATCCAATAAAATCGAGGGTACTCAGTGAAGTAGCTCTTGTTTCATCATTTAAGACTTTTCTTAAATGACGAAACAAGAAAATAAAATTATATAAGACATTTAAAGATAAGTAAATGTATAGAGAGAGCCCGAAGTAATAAAAATGCACTTTAAAACTGGCGCCAGTTGATAACCGCAAAACCCATAAATATAGAACCCGGGACTGCAACTCCTGACGAAGACGGATAGGGAGAAGCCTAGTGCCTAGTGACGCAAGGCGGGCGTTGGATACACACGTCTAAATAGGTCGGCGCCGAATGGAATATTTTACAGGCTACATAAATATAAATGTTATGTATTCATAGCCGATATTCAATTTATAAATTCAAGGAGAAATCCGCCATTTTGCCACCGGAATAATTACGATGTATTTCCCTGGATTAGTTTTCATATTTTGTAATCCTGGCTCCGTAAAAGTTACTTCTGGAATATTAAATTCAGTAAGATTAGAAGAAAAGGAAAAAGCGATATCCCCATGAATCGGAATAAGGAAAAATATGAATTTATTATAAGAAATTTAGTTTAAAACGGTTCAGAGGAACAGTTACAATATGGCTGAGAGTTAAGGAGGCCTTAGTCAAGGCCTGGGTCATTTATTAAAGATACCTATACAGTACCTTTATCGTCGATACAAATACAAAAAATACACATTTTGTTTTTTATCTGAGCGAGCGATTGCTTCAGGATCGATAATAGGGGTTTTTCACTTTCGAAACTTTGCATTTGTATCGAGGGAATTTCTCGCTCAACCGAAGTCCCCCAAAAAAATAGAGCGACAAAATATGGAGAGGGAATACTTCCAGGGATCATGATGGTTAACTAACTCTAAACATATCTCAAATGTTAATAAAAAATATAAGAACAACTTTATTAACTTAATCTCACGGCTCCTCACAGTGAGATTTCCTATTGCAAGATGTATCTCTAAATATAAAAGACACAAAATACTGAATATATAATACTGGCTAAACTATATATAAATCATAAACTAGTCAGTGTAGCAACATCAAACTTGCTGTTGAATTATAATATTGAAAAAATGCAACTAATAATTCAGATCCCATATTTGTTTGTTTGTCCAACGCCTAAACGAAACCTTCTAAAGTTCTAGCGGTTACAGTACAGTTAAATGTTTGGTCTTCGGCTGATTACTCCATTATGTTTCTTTCATTTGATGATTATTTGAAACTTGGTTGCAGCTGTTGGAGTTTGCCAAATTTCGACTTTAATGGAGGAGCCTTAAGAATAGTTATTTTACATCATATATGAAAGCAACGGTTGTAAAATTTGTTTGGAAGGTTTATTAATAAGTTGGCATTTTGAATTATTGTATTGCTGTAATCATGTATCCCCCCTTTAAAGACATCGCGTCGAAATAAGGAATCAAATATGATTTGATATGAATCATTACATAATACTCAGTATGAACCATTAATCTCAGAAGACTGGTGAAGAACTATGCGACCATGTTGGAGAACTGGATGAAAGCCGAGAAATATGAGCGCTATGGAAAGGAGATAGGCCTCTCCGTTTCACTACCAGTCTTTTTTTCCTCAACCTTCTTGGTCAACTTTTTTCATCCTACTTAAGAATTATTTATAAGCGCAGTCCTGGGCACTCCTCCTTCATGGCGCCACCGATCTATTTAAATTGAAATGGCCGCAGTTTGGGGGAAAAAGATTGAACAGGCGCCTGTCTGCTGAGGAACCTTGCCAACGCCGGAGTGCACATGGCTCCATCGCAAAGGACAAGTTCATTACTAGTCCATGATCTACGATCGCCTTCGGGTACCTCCGGGCTGTCGATGTATCAATACATATCATATGTATAAATATAACTCCAACCTTTAGAGGAAGGTGATCTAATAGAAAACGTAACTGTACACGAGGAACTGCAGTTACTAACTCATTAATCTCGGATTTACAGTTACAGTAAATGAAATATAAATAACTGATTAAATTTAATAATAAGCGCGTGTATGGTCACTAATACCTGGCGCCTATTGAAATGTGAAATTTTCTTCCACGAAAGAAAAAAAAACAACAAAAAGCAATCAAAACGATACAATATTTCTCGATAAACCATATCCAATCGATATAATACTCAACCTGTGGCCCTGGAAACGTTTCCTGCACGTTTTACTTCGCAATATCAAATGAAATAAAAAGTATTTCTATGTAACTCAATCAACTTTCTACGATATTATCCTGTGGAATCAATTAAACGAGGAATTGATTTATATAGGAAGTAAGTTAATAAATAAACTAATAAAACCTATAATTATTCTGGCAGAAAGTATAGTTAGGTAAAGATGGTTTTCCTGTAACGTCTTTGAACAAGACAGTATATTGCGAAGAGCACCGACGCAAGTGCAGACGGTGTCCTTGCTAGGCGCCGGACAGCTACCCTTGGTATTTCAGATGAAATTTTTATCGGCCATATCCGTTTGCCAGGTCTCCTTCCTGGTATCCAACCTTCTAGCCTTTTATCACAAGTACATCCTTAAATAAAACGATACGGATGACTTTAGGAGGTTCATAACTTCAGTTCCAGATCGCACACTTAAATAAGGAGACCATAGTGATGACGGTGTGTAGGCGAAAGTAAACCGACCCATTTAACAAAAACAAAATGTCCTGTTGAGCAAAGTAAAAACAAAATAATGAAAATACGAAATTAATGGATTTTTTTTTTCATCAACTACTTTGTCTATAATAAAAGGACTCAAATCAACCGAAAACTTATCGAGACCTCAAAAAAGATCTAGGATATAATTATTCAAAATAAAAGTAACCTAATTCTCATCTTGTACAATTCAATGCTTTTGTCTTTTTTTTTGCCTTAGAACTAAACAACTTTCAACAAAATTTCATGAGTGTAATTTGAATTTTTCTATTGAGGATGCATTTTACACCTCTCTAGTCTTTTACTTTAATGAGCCCTATATTTGTATTTTAATTATTTAAATTTGAAATAATCTTATAGATTAATAAACCTATTGCTTAGGTATCTTATAAATAAAATCCCGAAATGTTCTCATTCATTTATTATACGTAACGGGACAATACCGATAATATTAAAATAAAAAAAAATTAGATTAAAAAGTATTAAGATGGAGGTGCGCCTTGGAATTTGGATACGCATGCTTAATAACCTTTAATTTTTTGGATACATTAAAGAAAGATATTATAGCATATCTAAAATATTAATAAATTTTGTAACAAACTTTAGAATACATAAATACATACATACTAAAGAACATAAATAAACCATAGAAAAAAAAACTGAATGCGCGTGGAGATGAGTGTAACTGGGTCGACGTAGGAGTCGCAGCGCTACAGCGCCGTTCCAAGAAGACTGATTGGCTTAGAGGCAGCTCATTATCCGACATGCTTCTAGCCTTTACCATTTATGATTGGCTGCATCTTCTAATTAGTAGACACGGGATCTTTTAGAGATGTATACTCTTCGCTGAAATACATACTTCTAATTTCAAAATGATTAGCGATAATTATTATCGATCTGGAAGATAAAAAGTTCGAGAACCAGAATTCAAAGCCGCCATCTTACAGCGTTTCGTTCCGGCTTATTATCAATAATTGATTGTTCATAATCATCCTGATTACCTTGGGACTAATAAGGTATAAATACCAGGAGAATACGCAAGCATACTTGCATTCAGCTCAACATCCTTATTCTATAATGGTTTAGGATTTGATATAGGCAGAACAGGTAAAATAAAAAACGCTTGGTTTTTCGACGTAATTAAGCATAAAGTTACTTGCTACTTGACAGTCGATAGGCTAGTCTAGAAAGGACGTGCAATTTACAATAGCAGGAGAGGGGGGAGGCGCCAGACGGCGGCGTGCTCTGTCGGCGCGATTTGTAAACAGGGAGCATGAGTAAACATCCGTCCGGTCCGATCACGTTCACGCTGCCATTATCAACCGATGGTGAAATTTCGGGACATCACTATGCGCGAGGTGGAGGGCGTTCTGTAGGGCCTCATGTGTATGTAAATGCAATGGTTAGATCCGTTTAGTGAACAAGAAATATGGTATATTAACCTAAAGTTAACAGTAAAAGATAAATAATCATCCATATAATTTATATTGGAGAAGAAAGTAGTTGACTGGAAGATCTAATGGAGAATGGAAATATGTAGTTGGGGGATGCAGTCCAAAAAACACCAAATAAGTCAAGACTTATTTTTTATTTGTGCCGACGTTTCGATATATAACACAGGCCAACAAAAAAAACCTTTTTGAAAACTTTTTTAATTTTAATAGCTGATCTTGATAGATTTTTATGTGCTGAATCCAAATCTGCTCGTAGTTTTTATGTATCACCCTTAGTTTCCAAGCAAAATGTATTTTATTATATAGTCTAATACCCATTTACAGTATATAGGGAAATCAATGAAACACTGTAGAATCGTAAAAATGGTTTGTATTTACAGTAAAATACTTGGAATAGTAATTTTATGTGATGATACAAGGTTCACTTGTCAACTGGAATTGGTTTATATTTTCTTTCCCTTTTTTCCTTGAAGCTTCTTGTGTAGCTTTTCCTGCGATGAATAGCTTGCTGAACTTCCCGGTGAAGTGACCAACAGTAATCCCCCATCATGTTGGTATTCCAGCGGCCCTGGTAACGTTTTTCCATCACTTTAACGTCCTGGTGAAAACGCTCACCTTGCTCCTCACTAACATCTCCTAAATTTTCCGGGAAGTAATCGAGGTGGCTGCTCAAAAAGTGAACTTTCAGGCTCATCAAACATCCTAACTGTTTAAATTTTTTTAACATGTTAGCAACAATAGCCTTATATTCTGGGTCTTTTTCATTTCCCAAAAACTTGGTGACAACTTGCTTGAATGAAACCCATGCTTCCTTTTCATTTGAGGTCAGTGTGGATTCAAAGTTAACGTCAAACATCATTTTTCTAATATCAGGCCCGGTAAAGACGCCTTCTTTCAGTTTAGCTTCTGAAAGGTGTGGAAACTTCTGACAGAGATATTTGAAACAAAGCCCATCTTTAGGCAAAGCCTTTACAAACTGTTTCATGAGACCTAACTTAATATGTAGTGGTGGTAGGAGCACGTTTTTTGGATCTACAAGGTTTTTGCGTAAAATGTTCTTCTCGCCAGGCTTTAAAGACTCCCTAGCAGGCCAGTTCTTTCTGCACCAATGTTGATTCCGAGCTCTACTGTTCCATTCACACAAGAAACATGGAAATTTGGTAAAACCCCCTTGCTGACCAAGGAGCATGCACGTAACTTTCAAATCACCACATATCATCCAACCGTGTGCAGAATAACCTATTTTATTTAACACTATTTCTAGATTTTCGTAACTCTCTTTCATATGTACAGAATGACCGACAGGTACAGAGGCATACATGTTACCGTTGTGTGCTAAAACTGCCTTCAAACTATTTTTGGATGAATCAATAAACAACCTCCAATCTTCTGTTTTGTATTCAATTCCAAACTCATTCATTAAACCATGAATGTCTGAGCAGTACACCAAATCACCCTCTTGTTCAAAATACTTCGAAAATTGTTGTTCTCTCTTCCTATACACATGAATGCTGGTTCCAGCCGCCAGCAAGTTCTTTTCTTTTAGCCTAGAGCCAAGCAGTTCAGCTTTTTCTTTTGTTAAGCCCAGATCCCTAACTAAGTCATTAAGCTCGACCTGAGTGAACAATTTAGGCTCTACATTTTCTGTAACACATTGGAATTCTTCATCGTGTTCATCTAACTCCGACTGTACATCAGAAAATACTTCTGTTTCAATAGAATTTAAGTCCTCTGGTGGTTCCGGGATTGGCAAATCTACACCGTGCCCTACTGGTCGGATGGCGGACGGAAGGTTAGGGTAGCTTATTACCTTCTTGTTCTTAGAGTTATGACCAGTAATATCTACACTGCAAAAGTAACAGTCATCGGAATGATTTTTTGGTTCCCTCCATATCATGGGAACAGCAAATTTAAAGTGTTTTTTCTCTTTTTTTGACCATTTCCTGAGGTCTTCAACACATACATAACATACCTTATGCGGTGCCCAAGGTTTATCCTGGTCTCCAAGTTTGGTTCCAAAGTATGCTAGATAAACCTTTTTCACAAAGTCTGTAATGTTTCTTTGGTGCTTTTTAATAACAAACTCACCACAAATATAACAAAAACTGTCAGCAGAGTTTTTACAGCCGCGATGAGACATTGCACTGAGCACATGTACAGGAAACGTAAAAGTGAGGTTATGTTGAAAATAAACAAAACATCAGCTGTTTAGCATGTGTTTCAGCAGTGCTGCCAACATCATCTTTGTTCATTAGACCTATTTTTTCATGTTATCTTAACTATGAAAAAGCTGTTAAATTCTAAAAATATTTCTTTATTTCATGAATTTAACTATAAAATGTGAATAAATGGTGGGTGATACAACTTTTTAAGCATCATATTTGGATTCAGCAACCTAAACAACATAAGAATAAGGTATTTTCATTAAAAAAGTTTTTTCATCGTTGGCCTGTGTAATCCATCATATATCCATTTATAGTCGAAGTTACGATCTAAACTACATTAGCCACTAACAGAGATAAGTTGTTTTGATAGAGCCAAAGCCTAATAGAATTACAGCTAAATCAAGCTTAATATTACAAATAAACATTCGCGTCTAATGATCGGGGTTTCGGAACCTGAATAAAGTCCTGGTGAATAAGTCATCAAGTCGAATTTTGTCCAGAGAGTTTTTTTTATTACATGTAATAAATATATGTTTTTTATGTATTTTACTGTATTGAGAGAAGTTGAATAGCGTCATTCTCATAGATTTTGGTTGAAATGGAGTTGAAATAATATAAGTAATAACTCCTTTTCAAGCTGACCTAGCTTCTCATTCAGTTCGAAAATATGATAAAACCTCTCTACAAACAAAGAATTCATTTTGGAGACTTAAGCAAGAAAACAAATTTTAAAGAGAATGATGGCTTTGTGTTCTGAGTTAATCTTCATGGAAGTTCAAACATAGAATGCATAAAAATTAGCGGTTTTTGCCAAGTTAAGATCAATGGAATGAAATAGATGATAACATGAGGAGATAACATAAGGAGGGAAAATCGTGCCATATTGGATGGGTAAATGATTGAAATTCACTTGAAAAACTACTTATTTAAAAAAAAAAATTCTTGTACTAAGTGATCCATAAGAAAGACCATTATTTTCACGATTCATTGAAAGATCATTTAAATAACTGACTACTTGATTCATATAACGGGGAGCTCTTCGCTAAGTCTGATAACACATACAAGAGAAAGATTCAATGTTTTAACCGTTCACAGATTGATTCAGTACTTGGTAGAAACTTTACTGTTTGTTGGACAACTGTTGTTAAGGGAGCTGCTTGTCCTAAATCACGCTCAAATGCCAGATTTTCCCCCTATATTGGGCACCTATTACGGAATGTGGAGCCTCAGGAGGGTCTCCAGATCCCAAGGATTTGAACCCGGGACATTCGGCACGGCAACTCAGTGCTCTACCTCTGGGGCACTTCGCTCGTCGGATTTACTTTAACTTATCTATCAATCAGAGATTGGTTGATATATACACAACAGCATATTCGCTTTCCTTCAGCTCCAGCCACTACACTGTTTTCAACATTTTATCGCCCCAAACTACACAGCAGGTCGCAGAGAGTTGGGCAAGATTATGGAGGGCAACGACCTATAAGAAGAGTCAGAGAAAAGGGAAGCCGAAGATGGAAGGTATTAAGAGCGGCGATGCTGTGAACTGCGAGGCCGCTAGGCGGGAGGCGCCAATCTATTAATAGCCCTCGCCCGCCCCACGTAAACACCATCAAATCCACATTTTACGCAGATATCACGCTTCCTCTCTTATAGTCAGGGTGAGCATCTCTTCTGTACTGTCGGGGAATGCATGATAGTGACAGTAAAACAGTATCGGAAGTGAACCAACATTACTTGTCTTCCCAAGCAGGGAGGTCAATCAACAGATGCACCTCAACTCCAGTACTGTTAATTTAAACTGAACGAGGAAGAGATAAAGGGAATGATTACAAAATTAAACCTGATCACTAGGTTTTTAACTCACCACTAATTGGAAGATGAAAGCTACTGTTTAATAGTCAAGGTATAAATACAAAGAGATAAAACGTTCGTTAACCTTTGCTATTTTCAAGGTCAGATAGTATTAATTGTTTAAAAAAAATGTATTTATTGAAATTTACAACTGTAACATTACAATACAACAATTAAATAAAACTTAATGATACATGATGTCATGGATAAAGGCAAGATGAGAAACTACCCAGCGAAAGTACTCGAATAACAAATACAACTTAAAAATTCAAGAGGACCTTCTTCTTGTCAGGTTTGAGAGTAATGGGAAAGAATTTTGTCATGAATGGATTTGTATCAGGTTCGGGCCACTAAGTCTACTGATGTGACATAGGTCATTATGAGCATCTATATTTGTAACTAAGCAAGGAGCATTATGGAGTTTACGAAGGAATTCGGATTGTAAGGTTTAGACACGAAGGGAATTCCATGGCTTAGTTGTAAAATCTCTACTCCGAGTTTATTACTAAATAAAAATATAATATTGATAATGATCTACACTCAGCTAGAGATTACTACAGATTCTCCTCCACAACGTAAAGGGTGAATGACAGTAGAGGCATGATATCACTATCTCATCATGCCACCCACTGGTGCAGAAACCTTTTGGTTGCAGAGCGAGAGCATTAAAATATTAAGACCTTAGTTGTGATAATTTAACACATATAGTATGCCCAATCTCACTATGAGGAGGGTCAGAAAGAAGAATGTGGAACTCGATCAGGCACATAACTAATGAATTACAATTATTAAGTTTAAAAGATGTTTTAAAATGAAACATTTTCCACTGCCAGTCATGAAGCTTCTTGGGCTAGGTACATGATAGAGACTGTACTGATTCTATGACTTTGGTTGTGCAGGAAGAGGATTTTTCCTAGCAAAATGTAAGATTTTTTCTCTAATTAAAGATACCCACTTTATAGAGGCTGGGTAAATCCCAGGAGGGTTAGCAGATCTGCCGTTCAGTATCTGTTAACAAATGAAATTATTTATAGAACAAAACACCACAAACTATAAAAGCTTATTGAAAAAATGAAGGGGGTGTTGAAATACTGATTTGGGAACATTGAATTTATGCATTTTAATTATTTACAAAAGTTATTTGCTACTAAACACAATACAATTAAGCCCGCAGGATCTAGATATTACTTTTTTTTAATAATTGATCAGAAACCTAGTAGCATAAAGTGCAAATTATTCATTTCGAATTATTTTCAAAAGCGCATAGAATCCAATTTTTTTATTAATTCATAATGGCAGTTCTATGATTTTTTAAAAAGTCATTTTAATATTTAACGTAGATTATATTTAGCAAATATTTTATCTTTAACTTTTTACCTTGAAAATTATTATGCACGATCTTCCTCTTCAAATGATATAAGTAACTGATAAATTTATCGAGAAAAAATAAAGGACACGAAGTAAAAATGGAAAATACTTATGGGGGAGATGAAAAAAGAAAAAAAAATTAGAAATGCTTTCTGAACAGCATCGCTGACTCACTGAAGACTGGAGCTAACTAAAAATATCTCAGCACCCACGCAATAAAAATACATCCACACCGAAATATGTCTGGGCCGCTTCGGCAGCTTTCGTCTCCAATAAATGATTCGGTTTCCAAAATTCACCTTAAGAATTTTTATGAAATTATATTAATTTACTAAGGACTAAATATGAATATTATTAATAGGTGTGATGTTTTTACAGAGGTCAAAAGTAAAAATTTTAGTTATGACATTATCTTTAAGAACCTTTGGACATATATGTCAATAATAATGACTAGCTGATAAATGAAGAGTATCATGTTCAATAAATATTTAATTTGCATAAAAATTATGGATAAAATAACTTATAAATCCGCAATGTTTAATTATAAACAATCAACTGACAGCTGAGAAAGTTACGCAGCTGAGATGTGCACCGCTTCTTGTTCCGAGATTTGATAAAAGACAATGCACTAGATTCGATTTAGTTGCGAAATAATAAAATATAATACCATATTTCATGATATTGTATTTATTTATTTTCGGAACGAGAAGAATAATTATACCAAAATAATATGTAGACTAATATACAAAATAATAATATGTATACTGTAAACCGGATTGATTTTATATGACTGACTGGCAAAAATATACTATTGGGAATTTTAGATTGAAATTTTTTACCCAGACAAGAATAGACTTACAATGTGTTTAACAACATTACTTTTTCAATTATAATTGAAGCTTGGAAAAGGTAATAAGTAAAAAAAAAAAAATCAGTTTTCAATTTTTTTTAATATAAATGGTAGTCATTTATCATTCCAACAGGATCGAAAGATATGTCAAAACTGGTAGTGGTTTAGTTTCTAGTAGAAGAAAAAAGCCCATGTTGTTTTTAATTGTAAAACTTATATAATTTTGTTTATAATTAGATATAACATATTTAAAGAAATAACCTTGTAAAAATAATCCTGATGTAATAAACCAGACTTGTTTAGTTTAGTGCGTACATTGCTCATTCTTTGCGTCGAGTGCTGAGTGAGCAAGGTTGTGCTGATCGCAGAGCCAAGACAACATCCAATCGTGAATCGTTTCTTTGGAACAACTTTTGTGAACGAAATACTACTTTTTGTAATTATTTCTTCGATGTATGCAGACTTAGCTATTTTAAAAAATTGTATAACTTTCGCAAACATATAGAAACTAAAAAATAGGACTGATTCATTAAATATACATCAGCCCCATCACTCTCTAAAGACACTTAGGACACGAAAGATAAACTGTGAAATCCTTCCGTCATATATCTTCTTTTAATGAGCAATCAACTGTTTCGTGGATCCGAATCCTCTTGCACCCGATAAATAAAAAAGAACCTATGAAGAAGACCCGTCCGCGGAGGATGCTAAAAGGATACCGGCTGTGCTAAAAAGGTTGGGAGGCAAATGGCCCGCCTTATCTCTAGCCGACCTACAGAAAACACTCCCATGTCGAAAAAAAAACATCACTTACCCAATAGTTCAACCCCGGCTTACTTTTAGACCGCTCTATTGCTACAGCTATTGTTGCTTCAGGGCTCGCATTCTCCCCTACCACGAGATCCTATGAAGAAAGGATCTACTCAGCAATGGGAAGAATTAGCAATGAGGAAAGGTTACAATCATTAAATATATTTTACATGATTACATGCGAAAAACTAGGATAAAATAGTTCAAAATTCAAAAAATAATTTATTTTATCCATTTTTAGCTTTTATTTACCAGTACCAGATTCGTTTATTACATAGTAAATTTTCGCTACCCAATGTTTAATTTGGGCGAACTACTTTATTTTATTCCTGTATCTTTCAATAAATTACCTTGAGTTTACATTCGCACATTTTCAGGGTAAAAAAAAATATCTAAAATTTCTACTAAAAAACGAAAAAAGAAGTACCTTAAAGTAGATTTATATAAGAGAGTTTTGAGGTATGAACGTGTTATATATAAAAACAATTATTTAATACTTAAAATAGAAAAAATTGAAAATGGTAGGGTAAATTTAACTCCCATGGTTAATTTAATAATAATTAAATAACGGTTGTTGTGCTTGTATAACAAGCACATAAAAAGTGTTTTGTTATTAGAACTTTACAGAACAAGATACTCCATACAAAAATACTAAATGAATCGCTAAATGCAAAAAGACTACTCCAACTTTTTTGTTTTGTTTTTTATACTTTTAATTGTGCTATAGGCGTTTGGTACAGGTCAAATCCTTGTTATTGTTTTTCTTGTAAAATTTAGAAAATTGTACTGGTTGCCTTTATATAGTTTGCGATTCAAATACAGTAAATGTTTCATTAACAAGGTCTAATCAAAAATGAACAAATAAACAGTGGTTTTTGCTCAGGATTTTTAATAATTGTGTTTTAATCTTGTATGAGGCAATCATAAATGAGTAAGTTATTTGTATTGGTGAATACACTTCCGCCATATTGAAAATGTCAGTATGTTAACTGTTTTCGGTTAATTTTAGAATATTACAAAAATTATTATTGGTATTATTAATATTATTAATGATGACGATTGAATATGATAAATAATCGTAAGTGTAAAAAACGAATGTAAAAATACGAGGGAGCGAGTACGTGCGAGGAGCACCAGTGATTATAGTTGATAAGTGACGGCGCCAAGGACATCACTGATAAGGAGCGTTTGTTCTCCCGCCTTAAGAGAGCCTACCACAGGTCGTACGATCTTTACTCTGAGGCCGCTAAATAATATAATTATAATTATATAATATAATAGATGATAAATAATTAATTAGTATTTGAGAGAACTCAATAAATCCGTAAGAATTATGTTGACTATAAGCAATCAATTATTATAGATGGTTGTTATAGATGGTTAACTATATAGATGGCTACATATTATTAATTAAATTGAAATCAGTAAAACACAAAACGAAAAAGAAAGATAAAATTACATAAAGTAATATCATAATGATGCAATTTTATTAATTAAATAATGTTTTTTTCTTCTAATTTCTGACTAGAAATTATACCTGTCATATATATTGCCAACAGCATAGGATGACATTATCATATATGTAACAAAATTAAAGAAAGAAATGCATTCAATTTGTAAATTGAATAGAGCTCTACAATACGCTGATAAGCTTGATAAATTGCAAGTAACAATTAAAGACTAAACTTAAAATAAATATCAGTTAGTCGAAACCTGTGGTTGTATAACATTTATTATAGTTATCAGATAAACATTAGCTAAAAATATAAACAATAACGGTAGACTTATAAGTAATGCAGGAAACGCCAGTATAACAAAGAAAGTCAACTTAACAAAGAAATATAATGGTGTTTAAATGTCATGAATCCAACCATACTATAAAAAGAACTAATAAAATGGTGAAAAAGTTGTGATAAAAACATCATGTTTTTCATTAGGCCGATATAACAAAAATGCTTTAAAAATCTAATTATTTTATAAAAGTATATAATATGATGAAACAATTGAGCTGAATTAATTACCTAATAAAAATTAAATGAATTTTAATAACTTAAAAATGATAGCTTGGGTGTCACTGACGTATTTTCATGTTATGTACTTAAAGACATAAATCCAGAAAAGTGTATTAAATTGGTTTTATTAATACGGCTTATTAGATTATATTTACGATCAACGTTGCTGACTCGATCCACTTTAAGCTATACAACTAATAGTTACTCTTACATTACCCTCTTACATTATTAGAGGAGCGGAGTGGCTCAGTGGTAGAGCCATGCCGGAAATCCTGGTTCAACTCCTGCTGAGGGCAAGACTTTTATCTAGTCTGTCCTCAGCCGGGGCTGGATCATATAGTATCTAGGACCCTCCTGGGACTCTATAAAATATTATAGACAAGTCACGTCCTAGCAGAACCGTTGTCCATGAAACAATACAGTCTCTACCATGTACCGCACCCCAGACCCGTTCAAAGGTTGTAGTAGTCCATGTTTTTTTGTTTTGCTTTTCGTATATTATTATTGATATAATAACACTTTATAACATTGATACTCTATATTAATGAGTATTATTAATTTTAAATGATTAGAGGAAGTAGAACGGGAACACTGAGAAAAGTCATGAAAAGGCGATGTCTATTCGTGGTTAGGCGCCACGGCAGCCCCATCTATTTTAGTGAAATTTGAGATACTTGAAAACCAAAATAGATTACCCTCAGTGCATTCGAGCTATATTTGCCCACAAGTCAATCAGGGCTTCCAGTTTGGAACATTTTACTTTACAATGGATGACGTTTTGATGAAATCATTAAAAAAGGAAAGAAAATTGAACAGTTATGTTCTTAGATATTCGGAAATGTATGCAAAGATTTCCTTGAATGGCAATCTCACGTTTATTTAATTTGGTTCAGAAGTATTACTGAATTAATGAAGATACCTAAATTGACAGGTTTTTAATTACTGAATTAATGAAGACACCTAAATTGACAGGTTTTTAATTAACATTGACAGAGAAATCTTCATTTTATAATCTCAAGATGTTATACAGAAAATCTGCAGCAGATATTAAACTAAGCATATGATTAAGGCGATTTGTTTTTTTAATCTGAAAAGCATCTGCATGAATTGCAAGTTCTTAGAATAGACCAGCGGTTCCCAACCATTTTAGTTGTGCGGACCACCAATTTTGAAAGGAATACTTCGATGCCAACAAAATAAATATAAATATACAATAAATACACAACAATAATATATTGTAGCGGAGGAACACTAATCGCGGCTTATTAGATTATATTTACGATCAACGTTGCTGACTCGATCCACTTTAAGCTATACAACTAATAGTTACTAGTAGCAGAGTGACGCAAATTGTTTTCATCCAATTTTTTTTTCCTACTCTGCACGGCTCAGTCCTAAGAAGGCGACTGTATTGAATCGCTGAAATGGACTATTTCCACTTGCAGAAATGGAACATTGAGGGAGATAAGAAGACAGTTAATAAATATGGCGTATCCACCATAGAAAATGGAAATTTTCAATCATTTATGCGAGATTTTTCTGCAGATACTGCAAAGACTAAAAAAAAGATATATATTATACAGTAGAGGAGATAGGTTCAAAATTAAGAGAATATAATGAACAGCGATCCCAAGTCACCGAAGACCATATTGGAAGAAATTAACATTTGGAAGTCGCTGTGAGAAGACCATTCTCGGAGGTTTTGAGGTCGACGACTTTTAGCCAAAGCGCCGCCAAGCGATGCCCTCCATTCCGCCATTCCATATTCAGGGGACGTAGTCCGGTGTACATAGGCCATCCGGTGTACACCTATTGGCCATTTCGGATCCGCTTTAGTATGCCGGTGTTCGGGCGCCACTGGCAGGAAACACGGCAAGAACACTCCCCCCTCTTCCTAGAACCACATGTATGGCTTCCTGGTCTAACCTTTGGAATTCGGCTCTTATGATGGAGCGGTGGTGCGAAGAGGTGGGGGACGTCTCCTATGGGAAATTATCACAACTGAGGAAATTAATACTAAATAATTCAATGGATTACTGAAAAAAGAAGATCTAAAAGTTATTTCAACATTTTATTTGGGTGTATTTTCTCATAAATGCTGTTGCCAACCGTCTAGAAATTCTGAGGGGCCCAAAACTTAAGCGCCACGTCCTTCAGAATTATTCAGTCTTCTATGTAGTACCAAAAGAAAAGTAAGAACAACTCGAAAGAGAAAAAGGAATTTAACAAAAATTTTCAAAGAAGAACTATTCTGTTCTAGAAATTCATTATTTTATAATACACTTAACCTAATCGTAATGTAATATATGCTATAAAAATAATGTATCTATATTGAAAACTGAGATTATGAAGTATCGATAAGGATCGAAGTAATAATATTTCTAATTTTATTTGTTTATTAATTGTTATAATTTTTAAATATTTTGGTTTTGAAGAGAAAAGATTTGCCCTGACCAGGATTCAAACCCGGGTCGTCTGCGTCTCTGTAGCAGCGCTCTAAACCACTGAGCTACTGAGGGTAAAAAGTGGTATAGAGCACTGCGACGGAGACGCAAATGACCCGGGTTCGAATCCCGGCCAGTGCAAATCTTTTCTCTTCAAAACAAGAATACTTCTATAAAACGTTTTCTTTAGGCATTCGAAATATCAGGTAATCTTCCAAATTCCTTGATACGATAGTGCCATTATAAATTTTAATAAAAATAACTTTCCGATAAAATTAAAACAATTACCTATCCCGATAAACTATCAGGAGATATTTCCTGATAATAAAATATGACAATGTTTCCAAGCTTAGCCGTCATAATCATCACCCAAGATAACAGTAGCGATACTTAGGAATAACCGATTCGACATGAATATTTTTATCTAGACATAATTTTAGGGAAAATTTAATTATCCGGACTAAATTGCTTATCGGTAATAAATTTGACTCCCCGTTGCTAGGAAGATTCGAAGAAGGATTTAGCACAACGATATTGCTTTGTGCATTAGATTTACATAGCGTTTCAGCGGACAGTAAATTAGCTGCAATGGCGAAATCCTGCCAACATGGTAATTATAAAGGCAGTTGCAAGTGTGTTATGTCCCCGGTGTCAGATGAATCGAAACGGACCATTTAATCGCATCTATATTTCTTCCCGCCGTTCGCGACTGTCCTACCTGCCAAGGGCAAGTTCGAAGAATGCCTTCTATAAATTTCTATATGAAAACAAATATTTTTTTTCTTTGATTTTTGATTAATTACATTATGGAGCTATTAACGTAATTAATATAAAAAAAAAACGAAAAAGCTCAAACGAGTCATAAAGTGGAGAAATTCCGAACAAAAACCTTAAGGTAATTTATTGTATACTGTATATTTAGCCCTGAAGAAGACCTGCAATGTGGTTCGAAAAGTCATAGATGTTTATTAACTTATTTAAAATAAACAATTCTCCTCACTGAAGAAAATCTTTTCTGACCTCCATCCGGACCATTTTCTTGCACAGATTTAAGGTCAAATGATACTATTCAAAAATCTTAATGCGTTTGTTTTATTCATTTAACGCCAATATAAGCTGCTAAGGCTGATCGGACGACGCCAAAGTGAGAGTCCTAAATTTTGCCAATCCAGTTATTATTAGTTTTGGGATCATTAACCAGTACCTTAAGTTGAACAGGCTCGGAAACGTTATTTACTTCCATTAAAAAATACTCTTGACGTTGAACCTGCGATCTTGGGCATAGTAAAGTTGTTAAACAAACCACTACACCACAAGTGACTCCTAAAAAAGCGTATGCCTTTAAAAGAATAGTATAGAAAAACACCAGTCGATAAATCCAGAAATAAGCACTTTATTAAGTTATCCAGGGAACTATCTTAAATAGAATTATAAAAGTAACGTTTTAGGTATTTGTACTTCCATCTTGTTGAATTTCTTTCTAAATTGGGCAAGGATAGGAATAACAATAAATAGGGGGGAAAATGGGATAAAGATAAGCAGTTCTACCAAAAGTTGTCGGAAATTCACTTCATAAATTATTCTTACCAAAATTGAATAATAAAAAAATACATAAAAAATCTTATTTTTTTAACGTTAAAATAGCAGGTGTTTAAGGACAACGATAAACTTAAAGCATTCTTTTATGCCTTACTATTTCTTAGAGCATCCTCTTTAAGTAAGTACAAACTAATCTAAAGAAGAATATTTCATCACGACTCATGGAGTTTTTCAAGAAACCTATCCACTATTCCTTCAATTTTCCCCTCCAGTTGCGCCAACATTTCAGTACAGCGCAGATCAATTGAACATTCCACTTTTGCAGAAGTGCACCTTATAAGGATCGGAAGGAGTGGTAGCTCCGCTGCTAGGAATGGACATTCCATCGCGCGAAACGAAATGCCATTTCCTCAAAATGTTGGCCTGTGCGGAAGATGCGAAATTTTCGCAGACCGCAGCTGGCCCGGAATCGACTCCCTGGAGGTAGGGCCTAGCCGGTAGTTAGGGCAATTAGTCGAAAATGCAAAATTTCACCGAACGTATCGAACAGGCAGTTCGTATATATAGACGCACTGTTGCATTTTATTTATGTATCGTTATATATAAAGAAGTAAAGCATATAACGACCATAAAAGCGACTATTCTTGTTGGGAATACCGCATCGAGTAGGTAGCATTATAAGCGTGAAGCTGTAACTACCGGAGTGGTATCCTTTGATCTGCCGGCTACTGCTCAGCAACTCCTTATATATTATTTATTTAGCTAACCATCGGATTAAATTATATGCATATTACGTTACATATGCAGGACTATTGTCATCACATATCACAATATTATTGACTTGGCGACCGGCCAATCGGGATTCCGATGATGTTAAATTACTTCTGCACGATCTGCACTTTCCTCGCCTCACTGGCGTCTTCAGGCATGTAAGAATTGCTGAGTTAAATTATTGTACATTAATTTCGAAAAAAATATTTAAAACAACAAACAGTTAACACAGTATTACATTTGTAAATTTGACCCACCAATAATTGGGGCATTGACATGGAAAATGTAGTAGGTCATATACTATATATTTTTTTAGTATTTTCATCGGAAAAGTAGTAATTAATCAAGCCAATAGGGTAGAAAAATGAATAAGTAAAAACTGGGAATGGTTTAGTTTCTATGAACGGTTGCAGTTAATATTTTCACATTGCAATTTCATTTTTAGTTATCAAAAAAGTTTTTTTTCTTTTTCTATAAAATATCTTCTTCATGACTTACTACCTTTCCTTTGTCAACATCTCAATGAAGAAAACCGTCAATTAATATTGTATTCACAAATTTATATTTAGTAACGTCTATTTCATGAATCTAAATGTAATAACAAACGGAATATTCAACAAGACGCATTATCGATTAACATTGTTCCCATCATTAGTAACTATGTAAGTTCAATCGTGGTGAAACACTTATTTCTCTCATCGGTAGGTAATATAATCCCTAATATTTCATTTTTTTTAATTTTATGTTATTTAACGTACTAAAGCTATATATATATATATATATATATATATATATATATATATATATATATATATATATATTCCAAAAAAAGAGTGAATGAGTAATGAAAGTGAACCAGATCGAATGATTGTTCAGAGTTATACATAATTTAATATTTAGAATTAAATATACAAAAACTTAAAAAACTGTTATTATAAAGAAGAAAATTCAAATGAACAAAGGAACATACTTTTACTAAACATATTAATATTATTTTATAAATTTTAGTAAAAATGAAATAAAATTAGAAGATTAAGATTAAAAAGATATGTGAGTAGCCAAAATATAATAGATCAGTAAACTATTCGGATCGATAGACGCCGATAGGCAATGATGATACTACAAGGGATGGCAAATTGCACAACTCACCCCAACAATATGCTCCCTAGCACCTTCAAGGCTATGACTCACTGCTTACTCGACCAGGTCGTTATATATATATTTCCAATTTTCAATGACTTTATTTTAATTAAAGATATAATTCCAATAAATAGTTATTTTAATGTCAATATTCAATCTTAAAAACAATAAAAAAGAAATTAACCGATATAATAATACATAAGGGTTCCTAACTAATTAGTCTAAAAAAAATGATGACAAAATTCACTGGGATACAATTTTTGATTATTTTTTTTTTTTGTGCGAATGAGCATAAGTATTACTCTACATTATTTTTTTTTATTTTGTTTTATTTAAGTAAATATATATTTATGAAAGCTTAGTTAAGAAAAAAATAGAGAAAATAATAATTCTAAAATAAATCGGTTCGATTTACCCAACCACAAATTTTAGTTATTTTTAAAAGAAAAAGATAAAACGACACTTCAATTGTAATCACACAGACAGGACTAAATTTAGACTGGCATCAATTGAACCGAACACGGGTCGAAAATCAATGATAATGAACCACGGATTACGGATATGATATGTTGAGCAGATTCAGTGATCTATACATTTTCAATATAGGTATCATACGACTTTATGATGATGGTTTTATAAATAGGAGTATTGCGTAATTTATAAAGAAATAAAATAAATTTAATAGAAAATAAAACATTATCTATTTATCCAATAAATATAAGCCAGGGGGTTTAGAGGTATTATTACATAAATTGTGGGATGCATAGGAGACCTCAATCTAGACATAGCTGACCAGAATACAAGCAGATTGAGGATGAGCAACAATAGAAGCCATGTATTTCTGGAGCGACGGGTTCCCACTATTTACAACCTACATAAACAGGGGATGAAGAGGCAAGCAAACCCGGTATTGTTTGGTTAGCTTCCTTGTCATGTAAACTTCCTCTTGTACGTCTCCTCGGATAACCATTGTTCAAGATCCGGATCATGGAAATGGTATGCGATTGCTCTCAAAGTGAAAACCTCAAGAATGAAAGATATTATTAAGGATATATCAATTAATCACTATCTAGATAAATCTATCATGACTGTCTATCTATAAGACTTCCAATGAAACCTCTCCGGAATAATTAAGTCGTTATAGATAGTACACCTCACGTCAACATCAAAATATGATTACTTAATGGAGGCAATTCAATATATCTGCAGCCCCGGTAAATAAATCAAGCCGAATTTAGTACATTTACATCAGTCGCTAAATCCATGGCTTGAAATGGAGTAATTGCTTATATTGTATCTATACTTCAAAATGTTGGTTGAAAAGTTTATTTCTTGATAAAATAATTACCGCAATATACACATTTTCCATCATTAAACTTTTTTTCATACTAAAACTCACGGTTATTTTTACATGCGAGAACATCAAAAAGGGAACGAATGAAAGGTTGGAACTTGTGAGTGTACTTAAACCGACTGCCTGGAGAACTGATGCCCTTAAAATTTTTGTTTTTTAATCTACTAAAAAAAACTGTTATCATTATATGTATAGCACTTCCGATGAAAACGTTCTGAATAATTAAATCGAGACAAAATACATCAAATACCAAAAGATTTATTAATTAATTGAGACAGTGCATTGCACAAAAACAGTTCAATATACGAGTACATTGCGGTTAACTTTATACATTTGAATTTAGCAATGAAGCATTCGATTTAATAGTTTCCTATATTCTATCATAGTTGACGTAATCGTTTACAAGGTATCAAATACATCGCCTGTTTTTGTTACTTCAATTTTATTTTTTAAAATTATTTAGTAGAGTGTAGAATATTAATTCGTTGAGTAAACATATGAATGAAGATAAAAACGAATGACATAATATGAATTCAGAATTTTTAAAATTCCTCTCAAATGGCCAAAATGTTTAAAATCGAAATGATACCTGGCAAAAAGAATGTCAGGCTTGAAAATATGAAAATTTAATGTATGTCATAAAAATGAAGTCATCCCTTCGGAGGGGTCAGATGGGGCTTTGAAGGGGATTTCATGGCCGATTTTGATTAATTTGGACTTGTATTGAAGGTTTTATTAATTGGAAACACATAGATTTAACTTAAACATCCGTTGATTAATGTACAAATAGGGATTATGTAGTGTGAACTAGAGACTAGGTAGGGGCAAGGAGAGTATAGGTGTGCCGACTGGCCGGCGCCCAGGTATTGACTGCCTCCCGCCCTCAAACAATACCTTCAGGACAAAACCCATCGCCACGTCCTAATCACCTGTCTAGTTCGCAGATGAAAGTAAGGGAATCTAGTTCCAAAACGGAAGTTTATGGAAGGCTTAAAACTAATATCAGGTCTCGCAGTGGTTTTAACTTAATTTAGTATGTTCCAATCAAAACGCAAATCTGCTGAAAACAAACGTGACTAAGCATCAAATACATTCTTTAGTTCGCGTTGCCTCTTGTAATATTGACATCAGTAATTTATTAAGGACTTTTTCACTATGCAGTTCACTTCAACCAAATTCTTCCTTTAAAAAAAACCTGTACCACAACAAACCATTAAGGTTCATGGATTCAGTAAGTGGTAGAGACTGTTTCTTGGACTGCGGTTGTGAAGGGAGGTGATTTTTCCTATATCACGCACAACCACCAGGTTTCCCCCTATTTAGGGTATCCACTTTACACATGCTTAGACGGTCCTATATACTAAAGGACCCATCTCTGGCTGTAAAACGTTTAAATAAAATCTACCAACAGTGGGATTGCAACCCAGAACCTCCGGCATGGCAACTCAGCGCTCTACAACTGAGCCACTCCACTCCCTAATTCTTTCTTAGCCCTCATTTTTTTCTGATGATCCCTTCCCCCCGTCTGTTCTTAACTTTTAATTTTGGGAAATGCAAAAATATTTTAACTCAAAGATGGGAACTCCAACATCAGGACGCTTTAGCCTCTCAGATATTATTTCATAATAATCCTGTCAACTTTTCGCCAATTCAAGCATAATCAGAAAATCAATTTGAAACAGCAGATACTACATTCTGTTGCTTTACAGAAGGCAAGTAGCCAGGTTATGTGAGCCTTCGATAAACAAATCCCGTACTGGGGTCGATTTCCAGTTCTATGCAACTTAAAATAATGGAAATAAAAGAATCCAATTGACTTCGACTACAAATTATTTTTTACGTCTAATGTTTTCGGGCTATAATATTTATAAGGAAGCTTTTATACTTATGTTATACATTATAACATGTGTAAATTAAAATTGTAACGAAAATTAGATAGGTAATGTGAATAATAAAATATTTAAAAATGATGGAGTTCGATATTATAAATGATCGATATATTTTAAAATTATTATATTATTATTATGGTGTGTAAATAGAAAAGATAATTTTACAAAAATACTATAACGAATCATTATTGTTGCTAATAAGTATAAAAAGTAGATACAAATAAAACAAAGTCATTAGGGGTATATAAAAATACTTAAATTGTTACAATTAACAGAATAAAAATGCAAGTTCATCTAAGATTTAAAGACTGATGCCTGTATTTAATGGTCCCTGCTACGGAAGGATTTACAAGGACTGTCGAGACCAGAATGAACACTCCCCCTCATGCTAACATCCAGCCAGGGTGGTCGGGCGAGGGCTGATTAGGGCTTAACGGAAGGCGCCTGCAACCCTAGGGCTAGAGTCCCTTACTTATTCTCCCATCTGCGTCGAAGCCCGTTCTTGATTATATATCAATCGCATATATATCATACTACAACACATGTTACACCAAGGAAACATATTTCGAGAATAATACAGAACTATTGAGACTTTTGAACTATTTCAATTCAGTAAAATCTCTAAGCTTGTTGACAATTTCCAATGGTATTACTTTTAACTTTACTCATTAAAATTGTCGTTTTTTTTTCATAGGAAATTTGGCTGTTTTCGATTTAAATCAGAAATCATCTCGAATCAATGCTAAAAGTTTAAAACTAGTTGTTTTATGCCTCTTTAATTTAGTTTAGTTTTTCACCTTTATCGATAACTTAGTTTCTTTAATTTCTTATTTATTAGTTAGTAATTATATACAACAAGAGGAGACACTCATCTCCAGTAATCTCACTTTACCTACAAGTAGGATCAGATCATTTTGTAAATATAAATAAATTCTTTTTCTAACATCAATAAGTAGAAAAATGTAATAAACTGTAATAGTTTGCCTTATTTTAGCCTAATCTAATGTTTTCTTTCCCTTTAAATGAATAATTAATTTATCATTTTAACAAATAATTAATTCATTTAATTAATTAATGAAACAAAAATGCACGAGTTGCAGGCAATGAAATATATGCTAGTCGTACTGGTAGATGATTTGAAAGAAAATCGTTTTAGGGAAAGTTTTAGACAGGAGATGTAGAAGTGAGACAATTTTTAGATACTTAAAAAGTCCAAGGCTTTTTAGTGAGCAACATCATCAACCTCTTTGATAGATTTCAATGCGGCACAGCCGACTACAATCCGAACCATTCAATTATCCTATTAGATAATTAAGTTAATATTTTATCGCTCTCTCTCTCACTCTCTGCTCAGAAATATATAGTAATAACAAGAAGGAAAAAAAAGGTTTATTTTTACATACACACACAACGCCCCGAGAGTAATTCGGTCATCAAACCTCATCAGGTACAGGAGGGGGGAGGGGTTCAAATTGTTCGTAATTACGTAGAATGGAGGCGGAGGGAAAAAGAAGGACGGGGATAGAGAGACTGAGAATTGGCCGAATAAAAAGAAGGAGGAAGTCGGAGAGAGAGATGGAAGGAGGAGGGAAAAAAACAGTAAATAGGACTCGGGGTCTGGCGCCAGTACCTGCCCGCATACCTACATCTGACCGTCTTCAGGTAATGTCTCTAGCTAATGCCTAGGTCAATCCCCTTTATACATAACATATTCCAGAAATATGAATAAAAATAAACAATTTTCCAGTAATAAATCATATAATAAATAAAAAATGGTATAATTAACCGTGTATAGACCACGAAAAAGATGGATGGAAGGAATTGAGGAGCATGGAAGGTCATGGTCATGGTTATGGAGGAGAGGAAGGTATACAGGATAGAAGAAAATCGAAATAAAAGAAATTTTTGGTTAAAAAAAAACTAGCGTGATTTAATAAAAATAAAGTACTCAATACTTTCGAAATTATGATGACATATAGTGTATTAAAGTGGCATAATAAAAAACTGTATCACAGCATTTATGAAGGATCTTGGAACCAGTACGTGGTAGAGACTGTACTTTAATGTAACCGGACAACAGTTGCGCAGGGAGATTTAATTTGTCCTAGATCACGCACAACCACCAGATCCCCCCTATTTTGGGTACACACATTATACAGGCTGGATGAACCCCAGGTCCTAGATCCAAAAGGACACATCTCCGCCTGTTATATTAAATAAAATCTGCCACAGACGGATTTGAAACCAGGACCTTCGGTGACAGATCACTGATGACAGCCACTCAGCTTTTTAAGTTGCGAAATAATTAAATTTAAAGTACACACATTTAGAATTATTAAGGCGTAAAATATTATGTTAGGAAAATATTAACGCAAAGAACGAAACCAATTGAAGTAAATCAAGACCGGTATCAATATTTCCTGGCATCACTACAATTTAAAAAAATATATGGAATTTATTTCCGCTTTAAGACATTTTTTTTAATTAATAAAAAGTTTATTACATAAAAAATTTCTGATGCTAACAGAAAGGTTAAAAAAAATTGTGAATTACGAAACAAATATTTTTTTTTATCTTCTATGATTGAAATAGGCTTGGTTCAACCAAAGAGGTATTGTATTTCGTATATCTTATCTTTTCTGTTTCAATATTGCACGTTGAGTCTGTAAAGAGGTCGAAAATACGACTGCTCAGTCATCATGGAAGTAATCTATGCCTATTTCTGATGCCTATCGATATTTAAAGTCGACTATATGATTCATCGATCTGTAAGAAGAGGTCGTTGACACATAGGCGCACTTAAGTGCATTGTCAACGTTTTCACAAGCATAGAACGTGATGCCCTTTAGTATTTTGCCATAATACTATGATAGAATCTAACCAGGAAGCGTAGAAAACTAGAAAACATCCAGAGATATACGCACTATCTAGTTTATTTGTGAAATATATTGCCAAGAGAAGATAACAACACTTCTCAGAAGCTTATATTATTATTTTTCATCTTATTTTTTTTTAAATTCCGTAGCTAAATGTCAAGCGTCTCGTAAAGTTGGCGCCGGCGTTCGAGTTGTTTTTTAATGTTCAATCAAATCTGTCATATAGGCGTCACGTCCACTGATAGGGAGGTATGGGTGTCGTAGGATTCCTATAAATATTTAAGTTATACATAACTTAATATTATACTTCCTTTAAGAGTTAATAATAATTATAATATGAAATAATGGGATTAACTCAAACGAATTTAGAGAACGGAGATAGTTGGGGGGGTGCAGTCAAAAAAACACAATTGTTGGTTAGCCGGTGCACCCAGCGGCTCCTCTTTCCAAATCGCCCTGAAGATGGCCTACACTGTAGGTCGAAACGCCGGCACTTACTAAATATAAGTCTAGTACTTATCTGGTGTTTTTTTGACAGCACCCCCCAACTATCTCAGTTCTCCATTTTATCATCCAGTCAACTATTTTCCTCTCAAACAAATTTAGTATATCTTTTCGTATTTATTTATTTCTCTAAGTATCTGTCAACGTTAAGTTTAAATTCCCCTGAGATGATGGTTATATAAAGACTGCGCTCTAAGCGCCCAGGTTATTCAGAATAGCAAGTATCGAATTTAAATACTTGAGCAGTTTCGCTATTTTAGGAACCTTTAAAAGCTCGTTATTTACATGCCTCGGCCTAAATAGGGAGAACAGGTTCTCTTTCTTATCCGAAATTATCATAATTACAATAAATATATACCCGGCCCGAATCACTAGGGGCATCAAACCAAAGGGATCAATAAATCTGTTGAAATATATATTTAAGTCAGTTATTCGGCCACCCAAAGAGGTTTCAAAAATCGAGAAACAATTTTATTCACTTCAATAAATGTTTTAAGAAAAAAAACCTTTAATTGAAACGCACAGATATGGGTTGGATTTTTGATAGGTTAGGTTTGTAGAAATAGCATCTTAGTTCCTCTCTGCTATGATAAAAAGTGAAAGTTTTTCACAAAATTTGCGGGTCAATGGTCAGACGACTTTGAAATTTCTTTCTTGAATACTGATGACAATACAATCTACTCTAGTTTTTATAGCACCAATTAATCATTAAGAAATTCCTTCAGTTCCGTGATGCAAGATGTGCGTACCCTATCCTCGCCCGATAGAAAGTGGAATGAGGGAGCATGAGGTCAGTGCATCCACTTGGGAGGTCCGCCCTCCACTCAGTGATATAATCGTTCCATCTTATTAGCCCCAGTTTTATCTTGTAGCTGCTGAATTATCTTTGGAATAACCGATATAATATTAAACCAGAATTTTAGCTATATGTATTAAGCAAACTGCATTGCTGCATCAACTGAGCCTTTTTCAGAAATTCTAAGTATCGAAAAAATGAGCGTTTTTACTTTTCTTTTGCAAGAACATAATCAATTATATTTTCGAAAGGTACCAACTCCTTTTAAAGAGTCCTGATTTACTTTCTCTCCCAGTTCTTGGCGCTCGAAAGCTCCAAAAGAGACATAGACGGAAACTTTTTCGCAGAGACGACTTACCGTTATCCGACAGAGCAAAGCGATCGGGAGCTTTGTGAAACGACAATCGACGCTTTCTACAAGAGACGTGACATTCGCCCGATCGCGGCAGACAATGGAGGAATAAATAAGCGTACAATGGATCCCCAACGACAATGAGACAATAGCTATCGGTAATTCTACAGATCGTAATTAAATAGTTCCCAGACGGCGCCTCGTCTCGGCTCCGCTCGGGCGAGATCGGCCATCTTCGGCGTCTAGGCGATTTCCGATCACTTACCTATCGTATCATGTGAGGAAATTTCGAATTGGTTGACCAGTGACTTTGCCGGAACAGCATATATTATGAATCTATTTTCTACAAGCTACTTACATAATAATATACCAATATAAACTCAGATAAAATCAACATAAATATTATTAAAAACACCTTTTTTTTTGTCCAAAAAGTTCGCGAAGTTTAAGTGATGCAATTAAATTACTGTTTGAAATATTAATGCTATTCAAATTATATTTATAATTTATAGTTATTAATCTATAATTTATTCAGTTATAATAGAGGGTTGATTTTTTGAAGTATATTCGACATTTAAATCTTTACCAGACAATGCTAATATTGATAAAAAAAAAAACTTTGTAAAAAAGAAAATGTTGTTTAACATCAACTACCATCTGAATTTAGTTCATTAATATAGTTTTAATTTCCGTTATTATCTGCTGAGTTTTGGATTAATTATAACCACATTTTATGTCATAAGAACAATAATAATAACTAACTCCCAGTTTTGTGCTACTTATAAAACAATTCTACAACTAAGAACATAATTCGAGAATAATATAGACGGAATTGGTTTCCAGGAAAGTATGAAATATAAACAAAATAGGTAAATAAACCAAGAAAACGTTTATAATTAAAAAAAACTTAGTAATTACAAAATAAGAAAATACACAATTAGAGAGCCAGAAATTATCAAGATGGATGGTAAATAGAGCGAGGAGCTAAGAAAGAAATATTCTCCGTTCCACCTCGCTGCTACGAGATAATTTCTTATGATACGCTATTATCTTTCTTTGATATGCTAATTTTTTTTTTTATGTTAACGCGAAAAGAACGCGTGACATAATGGCAATAGAAGAAGTGTCAATGTGATAACAATATCATAATAATATAGTAATTTATTTAACCAAAAAATTACACAGGATGGACGACAGGAACAAAAAAGAATGAAAATATTATGAGTAAAGAAAAAAATTATGCAATCGAGAACCGCTGATGGTCTGAAAGAAGAAGAGAGGAAATGTACATAAAGATAATTATGAGACATAAATTAAAGCGGGCTTAAGTAGCGTTCCCTACCACTGTTTGGAAAGATTTCACCTTTCCTTCCTGTACTCGATCCCCCAGTTCATTCCTTTTGGATCTTCCCGGATTATACGAAGGGGATCCAAATCCCTGAAGAGGGGGAGTTGGTGGGGGATGGGGATTTAAAAGGGGAAGCGATAAAGGCCGCAGATATAGCGAGCACGTGGGCAAGGACTAACAACCACCATTCCTAATAGTTCTTTAATAGCAACTATTAGAAAAGTAGGACGTCTTTTCCGCTCGTTAGCTTTTTCATATCTTATCGTTCCTACGCTGCATTCTCATCCGAGCGGCGTTGTCACAACTTTTAAATTTGCAGTTTGTTACAAGAGACAGCAAGAAGGATAAAATATTACACTGAAGCAGTAGTTATAAGGTCCAGAATTATGTATATCGTGTCGAATCTTAAATTTTGACATATTAATAATAACAATAAAAGGCAGATCGTTAAATAAATATAAATAAAATATATCCATCCTGGCTAGAACATAACAACAACTAATATAAGAATTATTACCTCACGAATTGCAACTCCTGAGAACTTCGCACTATTAGATATTTCTGTTCGAGCGATAAAAATACTCAAAATTTGCGCGGACTTGAGTCTTCTCGCAACTTGGACGTCAACCGTACTCAAACATCAATACAAACCCCATGTTGACAGTCGACTGACCATTCCATTATATTGGTCACCTGCCACTGACGCCCGCGATCTTGCCACTGACTCTATTTTAGCAAAGCATCTGTTTGCTCGGAACGTGACGCTCTTAGTTCGAGGTTGACAATAAACTGCTTCGTGAGGTTAGGCCAGGGCTAAAATAATAACAAGGCTATTTCTGTGAGTGCAGTGTGCATTGATTGAACACCTACGATTACCGTATGGACGTGCAACTCCACTGGCATCGGTCGGAGAATGTTCGATCAGCGTTAGTCCCGATATCTTCTTTAGGCAAGGGAAGAGAGCTTTGGCAAGGCGATTATAAAAATTCGTGCCAGTGGAAAGGTCTCATGGCTTATTTTATATTAGATCTAATCAGTATTCCCGAAAAATAATTGATGATAGTTAAAATACATAACATAAAAACAAATAACGCTTTGTCAATTAGTGGATCATGACGAATGTCTGAAAAAGACACCAATATTAACAAGATATAAAAACTTGTACCAATACAACCCGTGGAGGGTCTTGGGTTCAGTACATAGTAGAGAATGTACTGTTTCTTGGATATCGATTGTGCAGGGAGGTGATTTTTCGAAGATCACGTTCAACCGCCAGATTTCCTCCCTTATTTACCCACTTTATAGAGGCTAGATGAGCCACAGGAGGGTCCGAGATCGCGTAGAATCCATCTCCAGTAGCTAACAGACTGAATAAAATTCTGCCAGCGAGTGGGATTTGACCTCAGGAACTTCGGCACGGCAGCTCAATGCTTTATCACTGAGCCACTCCGCTCATTATTAACAAGGGAAAATACAGCAAACTTCAGTATCCTTACTTCTGAATATTTGTACTATAAAACCTACTGATTTCGGATATGTTTACATGTAGACAATTACCATTACACGTTGCAGACATTCTACTTCCTCATTGTATAGGAACCCGAATGGATCAAGACCTATGGTTGTTGTAGACCATTAAATGGTGAGGACGAAGACGTCATACCAAGTAAGATCGTACCGCTATCCCCTGAGGTACTCCTGAAGTACCTTGGAGAGGGGAAGGTCGCCATGGTTACCTGTAGCGACCCTTAAGGAGGGGGCTCCTCAGCCAAGTTTGGACCTCACCGGCCTTGGTCGAGCTAAAAAGAATTAGAAAATATCGCTTTTTGGCTCTCACTTGGCTTAAAAGTTTCATTCAATATGACATTCCTGGCCTTATTGGCGTGGCTTAAGAGCGGCCATACAAATTGGTTACAATGTTTTGTTTTCGTGTTTCGTCTCATTGAATTGTGCTAGAGACGAATAAGTCATTAAACGTACAATCAACGAATGCTTCAGGTTAATTCTGGACAAAAATACCAAGTTATTGCATTAATAAGACTAGGTAAAGTTGATCAATAACGTCACTTAATTCATCGAATTTTGCAATGCATAAAAAAGGTTTCAAACGAATATGAAATGACCGATGCTACATAAAAATTGATATTGAAAATATTTATTTACAGTAATTTACAACAGTACATCAAGTACTAGAATAATACATCAAACTGGTAGTAATCGAAAAAAAATCTTTTAATACATAGCAAGGGACTTACAAGCTATTAAAGTGCATTCTTCCTTATAACAATGCAATTATTATAGTACAAATTTAAACCGTAAATCCGGAATTTTATCCTAATCCTAATTTTTATAGATATGTAATAATCGATAAAATAGATAAGCAGGATAATTTAAGACTTATTTTATGATGTGAATTTAAATATTCGAGTACAAAAAAATTCAATTTGTCACCGCATTGTAAGAAAACATTAAATGTCAATGGCATCCTCAACAACTTAAAACGAAATTAAAGGATTCGGAGCAGAGGGGATTAAGATGGACAAAAAATGGGAATCCGATTTTCCAATATGTATATGTTATATATATATTTACAATTTTACGAAATAGCGTAGACTATTAATAACAAAATTATCAATTCAGCGATACAAATAAGGCTCAGATAAATTGAGGTCTAACCAAAATAGTTAACAATAGATTAACCGTTTCTGGAATAGATATATTATTACATAGATAAATATTATTTTTATGTGGTTTGTTTAAAAAGGTTGATTTTTAAAGTTTAGTATAGTTTTAACGAGTAAGGGAAGCTTGTCGAGAAGGACCGACAAACAAATCCCTCCAATGCCAAGTGCATTCCTCCCGATCCTGACCCATGACGCCAGGCAACCTTTTAATCGACGAATTCTTTACAATCCACGGCCTATCTCTCAATAAAAATAAACATATCAAAACAAATGTTTAATTCCATTAAAATACCTCGTATAATGGTCACGCAATTCGAAAGGGTTTACATTGTATCGAAGTTTAAGTTTGGGGAGTATTCAAGGAAACAAAAATAGTGAATACTAGAGTATAACTTAAAATTAGATTAAAAGAATGTACCTACATTAGGTTTTTCTAATATCAAACCCTGGGCAAGTTCAGGCTAAAATATTTTAAACATAACGCACTACTTTCTTCTAATGTGATAAACGTAAAACCTTTCGTTTTCGGAATGTTAGTTACATTAGGACACTACGAGCGACAAAAGTGCCTTCTGGCAGACAATCTCTGAAGCTACATTGATACAGTTTTGATGAGTAATAAAGACATATTTACATATTTCTTTCGTGGTCATAACTCACAGATAAAACACAGATTTTTTTGGTAGTGTCACTTTAGAAATACCAGTAAGATGTTGGCACAAATGTATAGTACAATCGATTAACGATAGCTTTAAAATCGCATCACTAAAACCCATGAAGGGTCTTGGATTCAGCAAATAGCAGTTTCAAGGAAAGGTGCAGGGAGGTGATTTGTTCAAGATCACGCTCATCCCCCAATCAAGGGTACCAATAACCAATTACAAAATCTATCTGCCACAGCCGGATTTGATCACAAAAACTGGCGGATAGCAACTCAGCGCTCTACTCACAGAACTACCCCGCCTTACTTATTTAATATTATGGATCAGACAGAAAATTAGTCACGTAAGAAATTCAATTTTTATAACGATAATATCTTAAACATGTACATCATATGTAGTAAAACATGCATAGGCTCATGTAATTGAAACTTAGGTATACACTAGAATAAGTTGGGGATGACTTACCATCTCCATTGGTGCTTAGAGACCCTCTAAGCTCCAACTGACTGCTTTCGCTCGGTGCTCGGTCTGCAATTCAAGAAATAAGTTATCAGGCAGGTCCAATAGGAAAGGTGTCCTTAAAACATATTCCTGTTTTCAAAGAAATACATTTTTAAAACAATAAAATATTCTAAATTAATTCTGGCTATACTATACTATAACTTGCCCCATATGTACATAAACATATCAATAAGTAAGGCTGTAACTTATACTTAAGTTAATATGATATTGCATAGGCTTATCAAGCAGTTTCATGCTAAAATGCCATTTTATCTCAATAATCAATAATATGCACACGAGTAAATATCTTTACTTTATACATAGTTTTATTGAACTGATAAGATACGTCAATGATAAAAAAAAGCCAACGTAACAGAAGATAATATCAAGTAGCTACAAATGTCAGTCGAAGTTTTTTAAGAAATATAATTCTATTCTTCACGAGGATTAATCATTAAAAGTAATTATTTTTATTTTTGCATTATTAATATATACTTAAATTTTACTTAAGTATAGTGGAAAACAAAGTTAAAAGGCATTTATAAGAAGTTACTTTTTTTTTTTTTAAGATTTATTTACTGTAATTTACAGCTGTATTAAAATAATACATCAAGAAAATAGAATGAAAGATATATAATGGTCTGAGATAAAGAAATAAAAGTAGATAAACTACCCACTGGTAGTACTCGAATAAAAAATTCAGCATAGGTCATAAGGCCATCTTTTTTTCAGACACATCGGAGAATTATCAAATTATCAAATAGGTAATCAGGTTTGAAAGTTTGATCAGGTTTGAGTGGAAGAAGTTACTTAAAGAAGAAAACAAAAAGATTATCTAAATCAACAAATGTACGTTTATATCAATAAACATTAAATGTAATGAACAGCGTTATATGACAATAATGCTCTGCGTCGATAAAAAAATATGAGTATACAATGTATTTATTTTAAGATATATACTCAATGATAATTAAGCAATACAAAATACAGCATAATAATAAGAATTTCGTTATCAATGCATATGTGATCACCCAAACTAAATTGGATAAGGGTGCTTTGTGGTGATTTAATGGAGAAGAAGGCAAAGATGGGGATAGATTGTGGCCATTGTGGGCGACTACAATGACAGGGATAGTACTACCTGGCGTACCGCAGGGGTCCATGTTGTGTCTTTATTATTTATTTTCCTATAGTTCTAATATGACAAGTTGCCCCCTTTCCTACCATTCAAGGACTGCCTGCTCAATGGTGCCTCTGTCCCGACATCCTGCCCTCAGTGACGTTCTTAATAATGCTGGAGGACACAGGAAGCAGGGATTCCTCGTCATTGCAATTATTGGTAAGTATGACTAGGAAAATCTAAAGAAAAGAGGGTACCACATCCTTCTCTTGATCCAAAGCTATCAAGTTCTCCTTGACTTAGCCGCAACCTTGTAGCCTGCGGCTTCTTCGGCTTTTTAATATTCCCTAGAGATTACTTTGGGCTCTTCGTCAGCGGGGCTCGCCTGCATTGGCGGGGAGCCACGAATGGGGATATCTCCTCGCTCCCGAATTGACTGACTTCCAGTTTTTTCCCTGACATCATGACTTATGTAAGAACTGGCAAACATCTTAATTAATACGATCCAAACCTGAGTAGTAAAATACAACGATGCTGAGAAACAATTTTACTGAACAATTATCATTAATACTGTTAATTTATATGCTATACTAGACAGTGCAACATAAAAATATAGGCGATGCGTATACCTAAACATAAATTGTGCATGTTTAGGATTACCTAAGCGTTAAAGAATACCGATTCCAAAAAAAATCAACAGTCCACAAAAATTTTGAAATATAAATTTCAGAAATATTTTTTTGTAATAAATTAAAATATAATTTATAAAAGTAATAACAAATAAATGAAATTACCTTCAGGTTTCAGCTTCTCGCTACAAAAGCGCGAGTAAGGAGGAGGTGGTGGAGATTCTGCGAACAAAAAAAAAAACAAAATCTTCAATTAACCAACCCTTGATAATATTGAATTAATTCAATTAGTAATATAATTATTACAAGGTATTAAATTAATTGTTATATGTAGACTTTGAAGTATTTGACCAGTGGTGTTAAAAAAAAAAAAGAAATTGCTAATTAGTGAAGTGTCATAACGGTTATTAGGATAATTTAAAAATATAACAAATAAGTAATAATTGTTTCGCCTAACTAAGTTATTTGAATATGAACAGTTTACTATCGAAATCAGCGTGGCACTTCAGATACATTATGTGTTTAAATTATTAACAGCAATTCATATTGATAATATTATTTAATCTAACATATACTCGTAGGCATATTCGACAAAGAATTATAACAGTTTGTGCTCGACAAAAATCGAAATTCAACCAGAATTCTGAAGGTATAATTGAAATTATACTATAATCAAATATAAGGAAGAAATAGTTGGGAGTCCAGTCAATTAAAACACCATAATAAGTGCATACTTATTTATTGTGTGCCGACGTTTCGACCTACAATGTAGGCCAACTTCAGGGCAAATATACCGAGCTATATACTATATTCAGTTCAACTAAAAAGTAATGCATTTATTAATATATCTAATGTATTCTTTTCTTTAAAGATTAAATATTCGACATTATTTTTGGTGGTTACATTAGGCGCCACCTTTTCGATACTTATTCAGATATTAGATGTTAGTATCAAGGATAAAGTATTAACAACAGACCCATAACAACAGACCCATAACACATAATAAGTACATAAGCTGAACACTCATCCTACGACTTCCATTAGAGGTCAATACGATCCAAACTGTATTATTTAATAAAAAATAAATGCATTTGATTATAGATTAAATTTCATATCCCGTACACTTACATGGCTGTAGAGCCCGAAAGCTCAAAAACCCTCTTTCTCTTCTTCTCTAAGGCAGGTGTTGGCATCGGAAAGAAATGGGAGATGTGCCATACTTTCAGAGAATTCTAGTTCTATCGCTCGACCGCCTACGTTGTCTTAAACTGGTCTGCTAAAACTATAATCTCCTCTATTTAAGAAATCAAATTCTTCCCTAAACCTATATCATCTATTCTGAAAATGAGTTTAATAATTTGATATCACTTACACTAAAAGATTAAGTTGAGCTAGCTTCTAAAATTAGTTGGTATACTGGTGTAAAATAGTACTGGGCGCATTTGAGTGAACGACCTAACTCTGGTATCCTACTGTTGTACGTATCTCTGATGTCCAGACATCTTCTGGATTTGATCTATGGTGGTTTTGTTTGGAACTTCCGCAGCAAAGATCTTTCATAAGGGCTCCAAAGCTAGATATAAATATCTACTCTAAACGTACTCCATCCACAAAAGACAGGTGGAAGCAGAGCTGAAGTTCTTGTTAAATAGGTCTAATGGGCGGCAACACTTACGATTCCTTCAAAGCGTTTTCGGAAATCGACCAGGAAACGCCATGCATATACAAGTCTATACATCGCGCATTTTTTATGCGTTCTTCCTGCCGGGTTAACAAAAAGGAGGTCAAAAAAACATCCTTTTTGAGGGGCTGTACCAACATCCGTTACATTTGTCTCCTATTGTTCGTCTGGGAATATTCATTCAATATTCAGGAAAAAATGATCTGGATTGTAAAACCAGTCTTGCCTCATTCGAATAACAATCGCGCCAAACCTAGGGCCACGTAACGTTTTTGACCTTGAAAGAGATTATCTACAACTTACAATGTTAATTTACTAATTTAAATTATTTTTTAACCTAAACGATTTTCGAAAACAATAATTATCTTTCTACATAAATTTTATTTTCACGTCAACTGTAAAACTAACTAAACTAAGTCTACTACAGGTTCCTAAATGTGGTTGGAAAAAGACACAAAACACAAAAAATGTTGAATAACATTTTAAAACGAAACATTTTATGCTATTACGAACGAAAGACTTTTATACTTTTGATACAACGAAAACATATCTCAGGAAAAATATTTCTCCAAAAAGGTTTAGACGAGGAGTCCATCATGCAATTAAAAACTGAATGCACTAGATCTTAATCTAAAAATTTCTGCATTTTATTCCATTTGTTTTCCCTGCACTATCGAAGAACTACATAACTAGCTACCTCTTCAACTTTTACTATTTTATATTCAATGATAAGAGCTCTTATTTAAGGAATTAATGCGTTTAGATTATTTAAATAATCCTGAATATTTTTATATAAAATGTTTACAATCCTTAAGTGCTCTTAGTTAAAATATGACTGCAGATACATAACTACAGATAAGATTCGATTACCTTTAATATTAATATAGCAATTAGTATAAAAAGTGCACCTGTTAAAGATATCTATACATAGATTTGATTACGAATTAATTCAAGGAAATAAGTTAAAACTGTAATAAAATAACGCAGTGAAGTTGAATTCCAGAAAACACTGATTCACTGCACTCTTTTACAGTTTTTTTCCCTACCGATGTTTACTAACCTTAAGAGTCAAGTGGTTCGATATCTCGAAAACTTCTAATTTTCGATATAAATCAATCAAATGCTTTCGAAACTTTATCTGGGTGTCATTGAATATCCTTGAAGAGTATTTGCTGAGGTAAAGGAGGCCTTGATTGAGCGTAGCCCCTGCTGAATGTCAATCTCTTTACCGAAGGAATGTCTTGGAAAAATAACAAAAACAACTACAAATCCCCAAGGAAAGAAGAATGATAGGTGTGTTCCAAGTTTTCTTCAGAGAGAAGTTAATCTAAAAATTAACAACCCAGACTTTATATAGATGCGCAATGATATGTATGAATCTCTAATGACTAATCACATGTCGTACATTATATAAAATAAAAATATACGCATACATCCGATTTGGGATACAATATAATAGATAACGGATAATAATAAACACACAAAGAGGTGAATAAAAAAAAATCTTTTGAGGTTTAACCTCAATGTTTGGACAGCCTCCAACACCTGGTTAAAATCTTTCGAAATATCCATAGAAATTAAAACAGTATGGTTTTACATGACAATTTATTTATTCATTTTTAGTTTTAAACATCGTGCATTTATCCTGAATGCTTTTACATAAGGTCGAATTAAAAAAATTAATTATAAACTTTTAAGAATAAAAAGTAAGCAGCATTATATTAGTTACACAATATTTAATTCTATAAATATTGGATGATTTAAAATTATCGGCAACAAATAATAAGTTTATCTAATTAAATTCTTAAAAATAAAATCATTAGAAGCTAATCAAAGAGATAAGAAAATATAACTATCGGATAAGTTAATATTAATTATATAATTAGGGTTTTTCAAAATGTTGAAGTGAACCGTTCCCTTTCATATATACAAAAACCTACAATTAAAAAGCTCTTGTAAATCGAAAATTAAAATTAAGTATATGATATGGATAATCATCCTTATAAAAAATCTTTTTAAACTAGAAATATGTCGTGCAACGAATGATGTTGAATCAAAATCTCTGACCTCTTAATTCTTAAAAATAAAATTCTCTCTGAATTCTTAAAAATAAAATCATTAGAATTTTATTAGAAAGATAAGAAAAATATAACTATGGCATAAATTTATATTAATTATATAATTAGGGTTTTTCAAAATGTTAAGGTGAACCGTTACCCTTCATATATACAAAAACCTACAATTAAAAGCTCTTGTAAATCGAAAATTAAAATTAAGTATATGATATGTATAATCACCCTTATACAAAATCTTTTTAAACTGGAAATATGTCGTGCAACGAATGATGTTGAATCAAAATCTCTGACCTCCATTAAGAATGATTTAATCAGCAGTTATCAATTATAAATGAATACAACAAAATACATATAATATAATACACACGATTATTACAGAAAAAATTGCAACCGCTGATTTCTAATGTACCTTAAATTTTAATAATTTTCAACTTAAGATATCTAGACAAAGCAGACAATAATCTTTAACAAAAAAATATAAGAAATAAATACAATATAAGTAAAAATGTAGACAACATCTAATCTTTTCAAAATGTATTTCTAAGATATGAATTTTTTTTTTTATTTTTACAACTTATTGATAAATAAATAAATGGAATATTGGTTAAAATATAGATAAAATCTTATTATTTCAAAATGTGTTGCAAAAATAAATCGTTATGATGTCTAATTAAAATGGTCGAAAAATATTTTATTTCTTATTTTTACAAATTATTGATAGATGGTAAGTTATAAAAAATCATATACAAAATGAGAACTTATCCAAGAAGCGCAATAAATGATGCAAAAATAAAGAAAAAACAGAAGTTTTGAGAAGCATAAAGAGGAATGAGAGTACGAGATGAAAGCCACATGGTAGCGAGACAGAAGATGGCTTGTGCTATAACACTAATTGCGTTCAGCCTTCCTCAGCTTCCACCATATAGTCTTCTCTGTATCTCTTAGCTTCTCTTTCCAAACAGAATACATAGCCAATAATCTTTTAAAATTCAGCATTGCAAATGAATTTTTCAATAAATGGAGTCAACAAGAGATACAGCAAATATAATATTCGTTATTGCAGAAAACAGGTTTTGTTTTTTCGAACTAATAAAATAACATTATACTTCATCTATGGTATTACGAAAAGACGCCAGATTATAACACTATAACAGTACTTAATATGTACTATAAAAAATGGTAATAAATATAAGTTTTTTTGCTTCGAAGGAAATTTATCAGCGTTAGAATGGCTGAATGTTTTAAATACTTTATAAAAAAATAATTAAATGCACAAAAGTTTTTTAAATTCAATAGACTACAAAATGACAGAAAATAATACTCGTAAACAGATTAGATGTTTTCAGTTAACGAAAAATTAAAGCCTAATAAATAATAGTAATAAAATAATAATAATAAATGACGTACATACAGAAATTGGGAACTTTTATTAAAATTAATAATAGGATGCAATCAGAAAAATTGCCCCCAGAAAATCCTTAAGTCTCTAACTGAAAAAAAAATCACTATTTTAGTGACTTAAGGATTTATTCTAAATATTTTTCATTACATTATATTTTTGTCTCTTTTGTGTTTTTGCTCACTTTAATGGAATATATTAAAATGATGAATCAGCTTGGTCTTTTTATTTTAATGGAGGATGCGATGTGGCTCTTTAGTTACTAAATTTGGACATCCTTTATTCAAATATTCACGCCTTTAAAAAAAAAATTAAGCACCAAATCTAAATTTGGTTTTCGATATATTATCGAACGTAATCGAGAGAAATGTGTTGGAAGGTGAAAAGGTGTTGGAAAATCGACTACTAATGACATAAGCTTTAAGTACTGACGAATTTAAATGTAACTGTACAGACACTCAACATGGACTGAGTAAACTACTAACTCCAATCAGAAAGAACTAGTGAGCCTCATCACAAGAGCCACACTTGATTAATTAGATGGTAATTAATCAAGAAAATCCTATTCACATTTTCACATTTCCCCTCATATAATGCAAAAAAAGAAAGACTAAATGCTATGTCAGCGCAACTAGCAACTTTATGCTGTAATAATGGCAGGAGATCTGTCTTCTTAATTATCGACAGTAAGGAATAAAAAATAATGTTCAAAAGCGTATATTCCACCTCAAAAAAGTTTTTTATGTTTATAGTAAAATTCGTTAAATGGTTTTTCCACCGATTTTTTCAAAAATGCAGAAAATGATTATTCAGAATTATTTTCTAAAAGTTATCATTCAAGGAGGGATTCCTGAATAATTTTTATATCGTATATAAGGAAGATTCACCCCTATTATATACGTTAAATGTTTCTTAATTAAATGTCTTATTCCATTTAATCGTTGACCTATCACATCATATTCATATCATATCACATCGTATTCTTTCACATTGAAAGAAATTCTAACATTATATTTTAAAATAACTGCTAATAAGTGATGTACAAGCGAAAAATGTATTTTTAGTCTATAAAAATGTATCCCATTTTTGGGAGACAAGAACAGAATAGTTATAGATAAATGCTACAATATTTATTTCTACCCTTCAAAAAGCTCGCAGAATGAGGGCTGATTATAAGCAAGTTCTAATTTATTAGTGATTTATTGAGAATGGAAGGGATGGGTATATAGTCTTGTTTCATTTTTGTGTTTTTACACGAAGAATGTATCATAATTCTTCACATTTACGAACTTTAAAACTGTAAATTTGTATGAGTATTGAAGCAAAGATCGAACAATGGCAATTTCTGTATTATTTTCGATCTCTTACGTGTTAGCATTCGACTAATACCCTCTAAATGAATCTTATAACTTTAAATTTTACTCAATTTCGACGCTAAGATAGGTAAACGCCGAGACGTTTTTGGGAGTAGAATGTCCTCCGAGCGACTAGCTATATCGGCCCTGATTTCCTGAAACCGGTCCTAGCGCGGCCCAAGGCCAGCACAGGCTTGGACCTCGAACACATCCGAAATTCAGTGAGGGCGGCGCCAGGATAAATGCTCCCGTCTACTCCTTGGCAAAAAACAATTTCAGCAAAATCATTCTCTTCCCCCTGCACCAAAACTTCCTGGTCCATGATTGTATATAGTCAGAGATATCAGTGCTAAAAACTTGAATGAACTAGATGAATTCGAAACTTTCATTCAAAAATTGCTTAAAAGAAATACTAAATTTATTTTTTTAAGTGAAAATAAAACTAAAAACGAGTGTTTTGAACATTATGTGCATAATATTTGAAGGCACACAGTTCAGTCATAATATCAGTCTCCATAATAACTTTTATAATTATTATTTATCATATTATAATTGAAATCAATAGATAATATTACATAGTATTATAAACTAAAAATACCGTAGTCTCGTAAACAATATATATATAACATAAAATAAGTAACCTAAACTTCTGTTTATCAGATGAAGTAATTTTTGATTTTATTAGTGAAAATGAAATTATTTTATTTTTTTAAATCCACAAATAAGAGTTTACAGTTTTATCGTATCGAAATTGGTTATCGTGCAGGATAGTACCAAGAAAAAAAAAGATAGTTTACGCACATCTCTGTTTACCTTTTTTTTATTTATTATTATTGAAATTATAGGATAACCAAATAATGAAGAGATAAAAGTTCACTGTTAATTCCCTTTTAATTTTTCAAGATTCAGGCAATCGTGAACTTCAGATCGAAGATTGAAAGCGTTTTTGACTTTACGTAAGCGCCATGAGAACTAATCAAATTAATCTTTTATCTTAAGTGAATTCATATTTAAAAATAATTCAATATAAGAACCGGCCTCAGTTAAACCTTTCACAAATCTTATAAGGATTATAAATCTCAATACGGACTAAATGCTGCGTCTAAGCTTTTGACAACAACCTTGAATCAAATACAAATAGATTTATAAATCGATTTATCATATTATAAATCATATAGATTAATTTAACACGTTTTACAATATAGATTTCATTCGTTTAAATAACGAAGTCTAAGAACATCTTGTAATATATTAAAATATTAGAGAAATAGTGGTCGATTTATTAAAAACAACTAGAAATGCGTAAAAAACACATACCAATTTTTCAATATTATTACAGTTGTTAACTATACAGACAAATAATAACAATATGACTTTTAAAGAATGGATATTTAAAGCAAAAAGGTTGATCCATATGGAATTCGCCGGGAAAAGCAAAAGTATTCGCAGCGAATGAAAAACAGCCTCATAGCTTATAAAGACAAATGAGCCTTCAATGGAGTCAAAGCACTATAATTATTAGTTGAGCTATTTCCTAAGCACACCAAACCAAATAGTGCAAATAAATGTATTCATAATAACAAATATTTACATACAGCGTTTACAAATATTTATATTTTCATAAAAATATGGTTCAACAAATATTCAAATCAACCGTGAAACAAATCATGGGTTCCCGTTTCGATCAATTTATTTGTCATTTCAGCTATTTATCAACCCTTAAAAGATACTACTCCACAAATCGAAAAATTATTATCGATTTCTAAGCGGTGCTTAAGAAAATTAATTTAATTTTCATATTTAATGATGTATTAAATTTATTCCAATATCTAAAATAATTGATTGGCCAAAGGATAATTCCAACATAATGACTATAAAACTAAAATTATTTGCGGAATTAAGTAATTATTGCTCCTGATATCAGCCTAAATAAATGTCTCTATCAGTTTTTTAATTAATATTTTCTTAGGAATAAACATTTTTATAGGATTCCATATCTCCTAGGAAATGTTTTTTTAGAACGAAAATCTTGATTTTATCTGCTTCGAGAGCAATAAAAATTTGGAGAAAATAGTTCAGGCGTATAATTAACAGAACCAGACATCCGCTATGTTTTTCACTTATGAGATAAATAAAAACGAGGTTATAATGCAACAACAACATTAAATGGTGAATATAATAGTAAAAAAAAAACAACATAAACTATAAGAAAAGTAATTTTGTAACTATTAAATACATCACACATCTTTATTAATCGTAATGATCGATTAAATATACCCAAAAATCTCCTAATAAATTTAATTGTATAAGAGTCGATTAATTTCAGTTGGTAGCCCTGATCCGGTAGTTATAAAGAATCATGGCGCCGACAATTATCAGAGAACATAAATCATATCTGGACTGCTATGCTGTTATTGTCATTATCAGAACAATACAAGGATTAACTTGTGCAATTTAGAGGAAACACTATATTATTTTCTTGCACTACTTAAATGCATATTGTATGCAGTTTACAGTTTTATTACAATATATTAATTCAAAAAGAAATAAAATTTTGATTCATACATTATAAGTAGATTGGTTTTTAAAAATTGAATCTAAAAAAAATAATCTTTTCAAAAAATAAAATCATTTCAAATATTAAAAAAATATCATTCCAGTTTATTTGAGCTATTTTCTGACGTTTTTCAAGTCAAAGCATCAATTGTGGAAATTGTGATTCAAAAGAGAAGTTATGACTTTTGTCGAAGTTTACAAAGGTCACAAAGTAAAATGAAAATGTAAATACCTGAAAAAATAGCCTTGCTTGAAAAGAAAAGATGAAAGTGATTTTATACATAAAGTTTGAAAAAAATTAAATAATAATAGAAACGAAATGTTTAAGAATTGGTAGAAATTATTACTTGACACTCTTAATATTTCTGCAGGCCCGGTGAATAAGTGGTTAAATCGAATGATCTTCGACATGAGTATCTTGTACTTGAAGTATTATTAACAGAATCGTGTTATTTTTGTAGTGAATATAAGCACAGCATTGGCCATGCCAGGTATTGACTTGAAAAGGAGTTACTGCTTATATTAAAATTTCATTTGAAGGCAAAAACTTCTAGAATGATAAGATTCCGCTTTCTTCAATACAAGCAACTATCTCTGTGCAAAACTAAATAACAATCATGGAAAATAACAATCAAATATCAAAATATGTCGATGGATAAAGTTATATTAAACTATCTTGTTGACTTTGGAGATAATTCCCTATAACTTTTGAGGTTTTTGTAGATTGCACCGTTACTGCATCAACGCACAGCTACTCAATTATCCCCACGAAAGGAGGAAGATTGGAACTCGGAGGCTAGTTTAGGACGTTGTATAGTTAGCTAAATACAGCAACTTCTTTATAATAAAAAGGGGAAGATCTGGGCGTGCACCGAGCCATTGTCAGCGCTCACAACGGCCTCCTTAATTAGACACAATTATTGGGGGAGCAGTGGCGCCAACTTTCCACATAACCTTAACCGAGGGGGCGCCGACCAGACTGGGTCATCCGATAAGGGCACATCGTCACTCCTACCTGGAGGAGATGAGCGGCTGTCCCCGGCAAAAAATGGTATCATCAAGGGCCTTTAACCTGGGAGTTGCCAGCACTGAACGCTCAATTAGTCAATCTTATACTCGCATCTCCTATTTATTTAAGTCGAACGTATACATCAACAGGTCGAGGAATAAGAGACATGCGATTCTCGAATCCGTTAAAAAAATGAGTACGTTATCGGGGATACAATAGCTGAAAGACAAGCACTTCTGTGTCCTGAGGAACAATACGGTGGGATTATTTTTAGAGTGTATATTAAGCCACAAAGGCAACAAAGCAGACGGCCTTTCAATTAAAAGGCTGTAGGCGCCTAGTAGGCGAGGTCATGTCGAGCAAACACGGGAAAAGTCGTGTGAGATGTATCTCAGGCCGTCTCGAGAAACTTACTTTTCGTATGAAAATCTTAAAAAATTCTCGTAAATGGACTTCAAATTTAAATAAATGCTATTATCCATTAATATACACTGCATAAGATCAGCAATACAAGGACCTTACTTCGTAACTTATTAGCATATATCTTACTTCCGATAAAACAATACAATAAATAAAACAATACAAAACCTAAATTACTTTTTAATCCGTACTTTATGATAGTTTGGCATAATAGTGGCAGTATAAAAAAAATTACAGTGTATTAAGGACTGTTAATAAATTTCTAACATTTTCATTAAGTAAATGGGTTAATCGATAGTTAAAGACAAAACATAATTTTATTAGGTTTGATAAAAGAATCAAATGATAAATATAATGTACATTTTATACAGTTCTAAACTAACACTTATAAATGAATTACAAATGACAATCAGTGATATATCAGTTACCTCATGGTCATAAATACATTACTACCATCCAAGTAATTTCTTTCTTATATATTTTTTTTAAAGAATTCATAGTTATTTAAGAAATTATATTGTATGTATGGAAGAAGAATGAAAAATTTTACCATAGTTAATTATAAATTTATTATATTAATAAGTATTCACCTAATAGGTCACGAGTTTAATACTAATAAACAAATTTGTTTTGTAAAAGATAGTGATAATAAATTAAGTAAAAATAATTGGTAGATTTTATAGATGATGAAATAAGTGTATTCTAAATCCTAATAAGACCAATTGAGGCCTGTTTTTTTCCCCTTTTCATTCAGAAGTTTTTAGAGAATGACGGGCAAAAGGTTGGAAGGTATTATGTTGATATGTTTGCTTAGAAACTAATGTAACTGTCGAAGTATTTCAGTCTAAACCAGCAATGAATGGGTATATCTGTATTGATTTAATATAATATTAAAGCATTCATAGGGCATGATTCAGGTACAACCGAAATCTATGAATATCTACTCATAACTTCACCAACAAATTCTTTATTTTTTTTATATATATATATAGATCGACATTATGATTCCAACTGATTGGGGAAGTATTAATCAAAATAAGAAATAAGCTTAAGGGTGTGATAGATGTGTACAAGATATACTATACACAACCCTAGACAGATTCCTATACACAGGACTCTATACCAAAGCCTACCCCGCTTATGCCAGAGACTCCTCACTTAGCTTCACCTGGGAGAAAGTGATACAGATATCGATCCCTAGGAAATGGGACTCGGCGGGGGACACGCGAAGAAGAAATAATCGATTCCTCTACATTCCCAAGCTCTTAACATTCTTGAGCACCGGGAGCGCTGAGAACCGGTCTGGCCCGCTAGGGGACTCTTAGGTATTTTATATTTACCTCAATGGGGCGGCTATTGTAAAAATATCCTTCGTCTTCAATGGGAGGTCGACTTGTACCGGATCGAATCCAGTGCTAGTCTCGATTTTTTTAATCATTTTTCTTATCTACACAAGTTTTCGAAACACGTATATTCAAATCCTGGCAAACCATCTCTAATGTTAATACTGATATCAGTGAACATTTATTGTGGTTTGAAGGCCAAAAACACGTAATGAGAGTTAAATATAAAACTGGGTTCACTCAGCCTCAACAGCATATTGAAATAAGTCTCAATAGTAAATAAGTAGCAGTAAATGAAAAACAATATTTGCAAGATATGTAGGATACAGAGGTGCCAAAACACATAATGAGGATTAAATATACAAATGGGTTCACTCAGCCTATACGACTTAATAGAAATAAGTATAAATAGTAAATAAATAGCTGTATATTAAAAGTAATATCCGCGAGAAGTGTAGAGTATAGAGGTTGGCCAACACAAACAACAGGTATGCATGTTGCCAAAGAAAGAACTACAGTTTTTTTTGCATTGTCTACTTTGCATCTTCTTTATGTATTATACACCCCCCAAAAAATTATAGAGCATCTAAATTTCAAAATTGTTAAGTTCTTACTTTTTTATCCCGTTATAGTCATTAAAGTTGATTTTTTATTTATTTTTAAAATGGCAAAGTTTAGACCTTGTCACCAAAAAACATTAAAAACTAAAATAAATTTGTGCAAGCACTTTGAAATTCAGTATTATTTTATTGAATGCTTTATTTACTTCGCAATATTAAAATTTACTACTCTGATATATTGGGTTTATAATCACAATTGGTGGTGAAATGCGTAGGATAAATAAAGTTGTCAAATCAATTAGCAAACACAAAATCCAAAACCGTTGGAGATACATATGTATATGATATATACATGATAAACCCTCGATACTTTGTAATAATCGATAGATGGCGATATATCTTCAGGACTGGTTCGATAACGATCTGACGGAAAATAAAAAATAACCTTTATTTAAATTTCAATAACTTAAACGTTTGTTGAAAGGTCTGAGGAAAACCTTGCGGCTACTTCAAACGACTTAGATTGCATCTAAAGTTATATAATTTTATAACGGAATAAGACGCCTTTTTTAATCATACGATTGTATTAATTTTCTTAAGATTAAGTTTCAGTATCAGTTATTATAAAGTCGATATTGTGAGTAGGGTTAGTAGGTAGGTGATAAGGGGTCACCTTAAGGGAAATTCTGCGAACAGTTGAGGTGACTCCCAAGAAAATTCGCCACTTCTTAGAACATGACCGAGATAACTCGGTAGGAATGACGTTACTAATTAATGTTAACTGATAAGGTACGCCATAGAATCAGGTAATTGTAATAATAATAATTTTTTTTTTATAAAGTATAAATCATTCAGGCATTTCTTATAAACTAAAAAAAAAATATTTAAACAATGCCTATGAATTACAAGTGGATTATGTAATTCAGAAGCTGAACAAGTATTTTGCAAATAAAATTTTAAATTGTTAAAAACTTATGTACCAAAGAAGCATTCAAAGGAAATAATTAAAAATATGTTGATAAGTAGCTAAAAAATTTCTTCTTGTACATTTTAATAGAACGATGATTTTTCACTTTTGGTTAGACACATTCGATATACTTTCGTTTTATTAAATCTTTAACAAGACATTCGAATTAAACGAGTGAAAACAGAGTTATATACCAGACGTTCTGTTGTTATTAAAAAAAAAAACAATGAAGATATTAAGGCATCTTAAAAGAAAAGCGATAAATATCCATTTTTTAATATTTTTATTGGGCACAAAATATATTTTTATAATCACTACCGTAATAAAGTAATAAAATAAAAAAAATAATTAAGGATTTTTGTGAACTATATAAAACATAAAAATGGGTTTGGATGAGCACAGACGAGGTAGAAGGGTTGGATGGAAGAACGATGCAGACAGACATGCAATTACTAGGCGCCATTGAGAACAAGATGCCGGCAGTACTTTGGCGTACTTAGCCACAGGTCAAAATACTTTCTAACATTATGTTTATATATATGTATATAAATGTTTATATATTATATATATATATATTTTTTTTTAATCCATATATCAGATCCGTGTATATAATTTGTTCATAAATTTACTTTACAGTTTAGTTAGCCTGAATCGCAAAGTCTAACTAAAATCACATATATTACACTATACGTATAGATATAACCAATTATAGGATTATTCTATATTTATATAGCTTTAAAACCTATTCTCTATAACCGCAATTGTTTACAGTTTTCATCACAATAATAGATCCCCTGGTTTGGACTGTCTTCTGGCGTATTGTGTGTAAATGAAATGCGCAAGCTATGCTAAGCCCTTTAAACAAGCAATTTAAAAGCGATGATTGTTATGTCAGAGCGCAAGGCTGAGTCGCTTTCGAAAACTATTACAGGAATGCACAATCAAGCAGTTCACGGAGCTCAGTCGAGACTTTAATGAATAGGGAAGGCACTGTTCTTAAATTAATTAATAATTAAAACTCGCCATTGTCTCAATTAAAAAAATACAAAGTTTAAAAGGAAAGTTATGCCAATTAACGAGTAATTAGCAATGGAAGATTCCTTAATAGAATTACTGCAAAAAGGTCTTTGATAACAGTACTAAAGCAGTGTTTATATATCGGTAATGAAAATTGGATGCACGCAATTAATTGGATCACATCTGTTCGATGTAATAAAATAGGGAATTTTAATTGGGGGTAATATGCTCGATTTTAAACACTGTACTATTAAACGGTTCGATTACTAGTATTATTATTTTTTTTAACATGTATGAAATGAACGAAATGAACGAAAATATGCATGACACAAAATAACAGATTAATAACCTACTTATCAATGAAAACACAAACATATTCTACTTAAAAAAGATGAAATTATGGCAATATTTTTAAAAGATTAAATCGATAATAATTTATTAAATACAATGTATTAAATGAATCGATAAATAATCTAAGAGAGGATGACTTTGGAAAGCAGCCGACGTAGGATAAGAGCCGGCGGCAGAGAGGCGCCACCTGAGCAGGTCCCTCCCCCCGACCTGTACTGTTACTCTTTCCCTTCTCCCAGTTACGTTCCGTCTTATTTACATTATATTTATATCGTATTTCCTCTCTTATAAATAGTTTAAAATTCCCGAACGATTAATCAGTAAATTAAAAAAAAATAAAATACTAAAGATACCTAAATTTTTCGAAACCATTACGAGAAAAAGTAATGAACGAATTAAAAACAATCAACTTGTTTTAATCATACTTCGCTAATCAACTACCGATATTGTAGAACATAAAAACATAATCCACATCTGAATAACGAAAAAGGCAATGGGTTCATTTTTCAATTGAACATATTATTATCGTTATATCGAATGATTATTCAAAATTTGAATTTTCATTACTGTAAAAAACAAGAAAAATAAAACCCTGTATTCAAATATAATCTAAATGATAACGTAAAATACACGGGTACGAGTTAATAAATTTCCCAAATATATTAATCGTAATAATATCAGTTATTATTATGCATTCATTATTAACATTGTACTTTTTATAGCAATAAACGAATTAAAAATTATAATAATGATACAGGTGAATGCAGATTAGATATGAATACGAGAAATTTTCGAAAGAGGAGGTAAAATGGTCCGACAGCTTATTTAGGTTGGTTAACCTGCGCCGCACGAAAGGTTATAAACAGTCGAAGTTGGTAAAGCAGGCAATAATAACATTACGGCTGATGGCCCACTAATACCCAAATTTAATGGTAAATATACGAAGCGAATCATTCATTTATCTGTTTGGAAATAAAAAAAAACCGATGTTTGTGATTATTAGGGCGTGGAAGGTACGTAGAACCTAAATAGGGGGTGACTTGGTAAATTTTACGAATGTAGATTAGTTAGTTAATCGTTTAGGTCAAGGATTAGTTTTGAGTTGCAGTGGTTTAGGTTTTAAGATTATACGCGTACGATCATCTTATATATGGATAATGATTGAAAAGTAAAGAAGCAGAATGAACCCGCAAGTGGAGATGCAAAAAAGTTTTCGTTCGTCGATATAACCTTCACCGGTGATAAGATTATAACCTGACACCCTTAAAAACCTTGTTTTTGCACACTTAAAGTTGGACTAATCCCGATGAAGAAGGAATAAGAGCTTAGAGATAAGGAGTACAGAAGCGACGTGTATAAAGCAACAGGTACTCACCAGGGCTGTAGAGCCTGCTCCAGTGGAAGGGGTTGCAGCAGGGTGCCGCCGTGGAGGACCTGCACACCGGCAGCTTCTTGAGCTGGCAGGGGCTGTCCAAGTCGGGCCACCTCCAGTTCCGGCAGGTGAGGAAGGCTGGGTCTGCCGAGGAGCCGACGATGATACAGGAGGCGGTGCCGCCCCTCGTCTCGACGGCTCTCAGCAGGTCCTCCAGCTGGCCTTCGTCGAGCTTCTTCATTAAGAGATTACGCACCTCGTCATCGTCCTTCTTCCGGACCCGGGCCTTGAGTAAGGACCTAACCAGCGCGGCGCGACGCCTCCGGAACATGAACATAGAAGTCCGCTGGGGGCATGCCCGACACACAGGACACACTAGCTGTCGACAAGGAACGAGGACCGGCAGCTCTGATATGTTGGACGTGCCGAGGCCGGCGACGGACTGAGGCCGTGGAGGGGCGGCGGCCATCTTGAAGGTGGTGGGGGGGAGCGCCCCGTTAGCAGTACGTCACAGCTCTTCAGCTCTTCCTTCGTTCAACATGTTTGTTGTTTATCAATCTCTATTTATATCATTTGTTTTATTTTAACTTCTTAATTCTATATATACTTAACTATCCTACCTATTATAAATAATAAATAATTCATAGCTATTTTCAGTTCTACGTGCATCATAGGAATCGACTGATATTTAAAGTCCGTATTTTCAGCTTCAATAAAACACTTTTAGAACCAAATTCAGAAAACGTTTGACAATCTACATCATCTCTCTTATATCGTAGGTTATTTTTATAATAACAATTCTATTTAAATAGCCCCATGCAATTAAAACGAAAATGTTTCATTAAAAGTCTTCCTTAAAATATTTATAAAATGTTTACACGCCGAACTTTTGTTGTTTATTAATATCTATGTATATGATTTGTTTTATTTTAACTTCTTAATTCTATCTATAACTGAGCATTCTACCGAATAAATATAATAAACAACTTTTTAGATATTTTCAGTTCTATGTGCATCCTAACATTTTTCTGTTAATTAAATACATGTAATAAAGCACTTTTAGAAGCAAATACAGAAGACTTTAGGAAATCTACGATATCTCTTTTATAGGGTAGTTTATTTTTATAAATTAAATTCTATTTAAGTATTCCTATTGGATCTTTACCTGTAAATAAGTAAATTGGTTCTTACTAATGTTATTAACTTACAAATTTGATTTGTTGAATCAAAAATTGAATAAGTAAATAAAATAAACATAAGAAAGTTTATTTTGAACTAACAACTAGAAAAATACAGATATATTAATGTATTCAAAAAATTCAATCTTTATTCGTTTCATCTTTCTCATGAGATTAAACCATTTACTTCTGGCACATTGTTGGTTAGTCGTATTATGAAGGACATCTTGGCTATTTAAATTAGGATAGAATAGCTTTTTCAAAAAAAACTAATTGTTTCCGAGATAAGACGGGAAAAAAGGTAGAACAATTCTAAAAAGTAAATAGATAAATAAATAAAAAACTAGGTTTCAGACAAAAAATATGACAGAAAACTTATAAAATTATAGCTCTAAATTACTTCCATATCCAACATCCAACACCAAGCACTAGGCTATTCGCTATAGTTAGTCCCATCAGAACGTATCTCTCCACAATCTCCAGTTACATCGACTGAAAGATCCCCTCTGAGTTGCCATGGCAGTAATAGTGAAAAGCCTCAAGATGTTTACTCTCAATCAACTTAAATTAAAAAGGGTGTCGAGTTTAAAGCATCACATTTTTATTAACGCTGTCCTTAAACTCATCGTTGAATCCACCTGATACCTTCCAAGGAGGCAAGCTGTGTTTCATCTTCGTCATCGACCACACAAACTACTATGGCGGGTTCCTAAAGCTCGAGATGGAATGTCAGTACCATTTCCTTGAGCTACAACTGAATCAACCAAAAACTCCTCAAAACTGCTCTTTAAGCTGCTACCAACTCCAAGTGAAACTCTTATCCACGGTCTGGTTCTGTATGATCCCATGTTGCCACTTATAACTTGTCATATGATTTAGTTAAGTAGCATTAGCAAGCTAGTAATAAATGACGAGATTGCTTAAATATAAATATATGCTGAGTTATGGATCTGTCAAGTAGAAAGTAGACGTTCTTGATGATAGACACGATCTATTTTATGAAATGAAAAACTGTACCCTTTATTAGTGTTTTCTAGGGCCTCAAATCATAATATACTTTTTTCGTCATTTTATTGAAACTGAAAAGCCAACAAATCATAGACCATAGTAGTTATTTCACTATTTTTTAAATTTCTTTTTGGAGTGGCCTGTGGTAGTAGTGTAGGTAGCATAACAATCTAAAGTAAGACCAAGGTTACGGACCTAGGATTTTTTAAAGGGAGTAAAAATCCTTGCTTATGCAGTCCTTCGGAAGGTACGTAAAATGGGGAAACCCGAGCCTGTATGATGTCAGTTACTCGTTAAAGATGTCCTTCTTAATTATACAGTGATAGATAAAAGGTGGATTCCCAATGTAGCATCGTCCGACTAGCCATAGTATTACGAGTAATTACAAAACACTCACATCATAAGTGACTATTATATGACCTATGTGGACTTATGAAGTAGTTTGGTGCTCCACTATACCATCGAATTCCCCTCGTATCCAATCTTTACAATCCAAAATCCTTAATGCCTCTTACTTTGTTATGAATAAAGTAATCCATGACTTCAATGACCCATTGGATGTACATTTGACCCGAACTCGATACCAATCCTTTGATGCCAAAATTTATTCCTTAAAATCCTAGCTACCTCTTCAATTCCCGATAATACTCCGAGGTGTCTGAAAATAAAATGGTCCTCTGACCTTTTTTAGTTGAATTAGTTATTTAAGTGGGTAGTTTCCCTGCTTGCCAAGAAGTTCATATACCTATGTTTTAATTATACATTTTTTTCTCGTCAATTTTACAAGGTGGTATAAGATTAGTAATAATAATGCAGAGGGTATAGGTAGAGGCCAGAGATAGACCCTATGTGATCTGGATCCTTCCTGGAGCTCACCCAGCCACCATAAGGCGGGTAACCAAAATAGGAGGAAAACTGGAGGTTGAGCATGATTTCAGACGAATGACCTCACTTCAAAACTGTTATCTTAGAAACAGTACAATCTGAACCCAAGTCCTTTTCATGAGTTGTAGTGGTACAGGTATTTATTGACCCCTATAAACGAGTCTATCTGGATGGTGTTTTAAGATTCAAGAATTGTGTTTTTGAACATCTTGAGATTTCTCCATAATTTTAATTATCGGTCATTTATAACGATAAATCTACAATGTAGTAGAAAAAAAATATTACAACATAATGATTTGTTGTAATAAACAATAAAATACACTTTAGTTCAATAGTCGCTTCAAAATACTATAACGAGTATTAATTAAAATTAGCATGCCCATATATTTACCTTCGATTATACCATGATTTTTTTCAGGCTGAGGAGATTGCAACAGATGGCGCATCAAGGGTAATAAATCAATGCAGACGCGCTTCCATATTTTATTCTTGCTGCCGTACATTTTAATCCATTCTTGTTTTGTAACATCCAATGCGGCTAATTTTCACCAAATGAGGCGTTTTAATTTCATCCTTGAAGAGAGGATGGAATCTTGTTACTAGAACTAATGCGAGGGATTCAACTGACAATAAGAACTAAGAAGGAATTCTTTGCTCCTACCTTAATTGACAAGATCCTCATTTATAAGATCACTTACCCTTACGCACTAGAACAGTTGATGGTGAACTTATTATCAACTACTTCGCCTTGAAGCACTGCCCTTGGTTACGATTCTCGCTGACCATCAAGTGCCGTTTACAAAATAGCTTTTATAAAAAAATTGAGCTTCCGGCTCCACTAAGCCATCACATTCCGATCGTGGCCATCTTTACAATCCAAAATCCTTCGTTATATCCATAATGACCCTTACTTTATTAGTAAGGCATCCATAATCACCTCAATTTCCCATTTGTTGGTGATTTGGCCCTAACCCGATAATAGTCCTTTCATGACAACACAAAAAACTTTTCTCAGTCAAATCCGTTAGTTTCATATTTAGCTACCTTTGTGATTCCCAGTAATCCTCCAACGTGATTGAAAAGATGGTCTCCTGATCTGCTAAGTTGAATTTGTTCTTTGAGAAACCACTGGGTAGTTTCTCTTCTTGCCTTCGTCCCATATTACTATCATTCATTATATTTACTTCTTGTATTGTTATAATAAGATTTTTAACAAAAATAATAACTCATAGTTATTAACAAGTTATTAATAATATATATTTTTAATATGAACTAATTCACTTCATAAGCATTCGGTGGTCATATATTTTTCTACCAAATAAGAACTCTCAAACATTTAGTGCTTAATGAAAGGCACCCACACACTACCCGACCTTGGCAGGTATGAAGATTAAGCCATGACCAAGCAATGATCAAAGTTTTGACATGAACGTTATGTCCACATCATCTTCCTTACAATTTGATCTGCTCTTCAGATTACAAATTATAACCTCTCATCCCTATGCCTGTGAAAGTAAAATATTTCAAATCCAACTTCGCTGTTTTCCAAAATATAGTTATTCAAGAATCATTCTGATGACATTTTTTGTGAATAAGTAATGAATGTCTAACCGCTGAAAGACAACTAGTCTTTTTGATTTGTTCGTTTTTAAAACTTTTAACTTTTACCAAAGACACAAGGCATGTTGAATGTGAATATCATTTAATCAATAAAATGTGTATAATATTATATATAACAGTTTGCAACACAACGAAAATTTTGCTTATTGGGACTAAACGTTCTTTCCTATTCATGTTAAGACAAACAGGACGGCAACTTAACAACCTTCCTAACTAGAGTGGCGGGGAGGAGATTCATTCTGCGTGTCCACCCTGAAATAAATATTAACCTGCCCTGTCGGGAATCGAACCGGCGCCTCAGCAGTTAACAGGTAGCCTAGGCCACTTAGCCTTTGACCGGCCATTGCTACCTTTACATATCAGACTTAAAAAAATAGAGTTAATGTCTTTGATGTGTTTCAATGTGTCTCAATGTAGTTTCCCTGCTTGCCAAGAAGTTCATATACCTATGTTTTAATTATACATTTTATCCTGGTCAATAAATAATGCCAAACACCAATTGCTGGAATTTGATTTTTGAATTATAGAAAACTGTGGGATAAATTAAGCCTTTAATTACCCCGAGATCTGATTTACCCTTAAACGTAACATATAATACTGAGACCCTAAACGCTAAGTAAAAATACTGCCCATATTTTTTAATTGTGGAAGGAAGTGGTCCGGGTAGAGTTCACAATGAAATTTCATTGTGACCTCTAGCCGGACCACTTTCTTCCACATATATTATCAAGGTCAACAATTATCATTCAATACATATTTTTTATTGTGTTGTCATTATTTGAATGCTTTATTTATATATTCTCCTTATTAATATTGTTCTCTTATTCCGTGATCAGTGTTGATTATCACGTTTGTTATACCTGATCCATGTACCTCGGTCCTGGACCATCTAACTCTACCTGCTCCAATTCATGCCTCTTCTCTCGAAAGTCTTCCTCACTTCACCTTCCTACGTGCCTGGGCCTTCCTCTCTAGTCCTTCTTCCTTCAACTCCCTCATCGTAGACTACACTGGCTTTCCCAAAATTCTATTCGTATGGCCAAATCAGTGTAACCTGTTTTCCTCTATTGAATGTTCAACTAATTGTATCCCAAAGTTACTCCCAATTGTGGTTTCTCTGAAACTGCCCCCTTCGTTTTTCCTTCTATTCTCTTCAGGAACCTCATCTGTATGCAGTTGGTTTCGATACTTGATGGAAATAGTCCAGAATTCACTGAACTAACCCAATATTGGAATGGTTGTGTTTTCAAATTATTTTCTCCCTGATTTCTCTTTTTTAAGGTGCGCTTCCAGATACTTGAAGTTAATGACATGTTTCATTAGTTCTCTTAATTGATGTACAGTGCTTCCACTCTCTTCTCTCCCAGTTTATTTCATTTTCAGCTGCTTCCTATAGGGCTCGGAGATTGTATCGGAGGTTTATTCCATCCAAGCATTAGGTCTACAAAACTGGCTTACACAGCTTGTTACATTTATACATATTTTTGTATAAAACACTATAGTTTTGTATCATAATGAATATTAGACCTAGTGTGCTTCTTGTTATATAACTGTCAGTTCAATAACTTTTTTATTTTATAAAAATGTTATTAATAGAAATGAATAGATTAATAGCACTGTTAATTACCGAGATAGATTTTAGCAACCATAAAGTAAAATAAAATATTCAATTCACAAGGTAATATGTTAATATAGTAATAATAATATAATATAAGATTATAAATTTGTGATAGTATAGAACCTCTTAACGATTTGGGATTTACGTGCATCCAATGTTAAATATTCGATGAAATTAGAAAATATTTTTGTTCGACTCAACTTTTAATATAATCAGTGTTTTTGGACTTAAATTTTTATTTTATTTATTTATTTTTTATTTTTTTATTGAGAGTTTCCCCAAAGCTGAGGTTTTCTCCAACCAAATTTTAGAGTAACATTGGATTTCAAAATATCCAAAAAGATCTTAATAAATTTCTAGTTATTTATATTATTATTTATAACAGAAGGAATTTTGTGTGCAGTTAGGAATTTCAGCGAAAGGAAAACGAGAATCGGTTTAACTCTCTTTCATGTTTAAACTTGTCAACGAACCTTGATGAGAGAAAACAATGCAGCGTTATGAAGACACATGTTTAATTTCCGAGAAGAGCCGCTAAGGAATTCAAAAAAATTATTACTTCGTGTCCCACTTAATCCTGACGTAGGTAGTTTTTTAAAAATAGCTACTTGTTCAAATTTGCCAAGGAGTAATCTGCATAACTATGCAAAGAATTTTTAATGGAAATTCTCACGAAAAATTCGGGAGAGGAAATGCGTATGAGTGTTCATACCTAAGAGTTTTCACACGACGAATTCTTCCTAAAGTGATAAGAAAATTAATCAGAACATGAAAATTCAGAAAATTGACTGATGCTAAGGAAAAACCAACTCTTTAACTTTCAAGGCAGCAGTTCAAAATTCCGAAAAATTCCTATCAGTTTTCTTCGTACTATTCCTTGCAAGACGTATCATTTTATTAGGTACATACGATGACTATTTCTAATAAATTTAATTTATATTGTAAAATATTGAGAGATTGAGATTCTATAAACTGCTAAAAAAAAAAGTTTAAAATGAGTAATTGGGTTTTTCCCAACACTATCCAAATAAGGAGAGATAATTATGTGCCCTTTTATGGTAGGTAAGGTTATAAATAATTAATGCATATATAATATACATTAAAAGCAATATCACTCAATATTCAAGATTAATATTTCATATAGTAATATACAAACTTAACCTTTTAGATATCATAATGCGACCTCTTTAAAGTGCGTTCTCACAAAATTAATTATTTGGCATTTCAAACCATCATATCCTTAACCATAATTGTATCAAACATTCGTAAATTTAGAGATAAACAATAATTAAATACATTTTAAGTGAGTGGCGGATATATTTGATATTAAACAAACAGTTAATTAATTAATTTTGGTTTATTGTGTATTTTACTGTCACCAAGATCAGCTTCTTGATTTACCATGATTATAAATAAATTTTGTTTTAATAATTTCATTTAAACTCAAGTTGATTTAAGTGTACATTTTTTCATAAATACAACTTTTAACAGACAAATGCTTAAATATTTATTAAAAAAACTATGGAAATATTATTTTTGTCGAATTATGAATACTCTATGGGTAGATCGATAGTAAAAATTTAATTTTAAATAAAATTATTATAATCCTTTGAATTAACAAAGCTATATAATTATCTATTTTACTACTGTAAAAGGGTGTAAACAATAATCCAACTGCTGTGCGATTTAGCCAAGTTGTGTCAAAGAGAAAAACTCTTTTGGAGAAACAAAGTTTATATTTTGTTTATAATGTAACCTTGAAAACACGTTAATGCAATTTTCATAAAAATCAAAAAGTTAATTTATTTTTGCCAAACACTGGTGGCATAACTAAGCCTCTTATGATTTTTAAATTTTATTTGATAAAAAAAAACAAATCAATTGTTATATGAGAATGTTGGAGTTCTAGACAGAAAAGAGACAGGAAATAATGTCTAATAAATGGGAATAAAAATAAAATGACAGGCGGTATAAAAGCGAAAATTCTTAACTTGGAGAAAACAATGATTGAAGTTTCCTTTGTATTAAAAAACGGTAGTATGTTTGTTATATCAGAAGAGGCTTGTGTTAAAATTCATGGTTTTCCCTTTGCGAAACTGCACAAAAACTAATTTAATTTTGTACACAAGTGAAATTGTACAGATGAAATTGGCTGGTTTTTACATCGATGATAATGGGCTAATATATTATTAAGGTTCTCCGTTCAGCACACATCTTGTCATGCATAAATAAATATTTATTCTGTATAAAAATAACAGAGGAAAATAGTATTATTATTCATATAACTATACATAAAAATTAAGTCACAGAATTAAATAAAATATATCGATAAACCTGAACTACGAGTATCTCTAAGAATTTCACTTGCCTCGCTTGAGTAGCATCCTCCCTTATTTGTACCGAAACTATTTAACAAACCCGAATGATAATACAAATTAATATCAAGCATGAATCTGAAATATGAACGTACTTGTCATTAGAAATATATAAGTTGACATGATAGTGAGACTTCCAATTATAAAAAAAAAATAAAAAATAAAGAGATGGTATTTCTTTTGACATGTCTATATCTAGTACCGTATAATATATACCTTCCCTTCTAATTACTGGTATTCCTTTGATCTTCCTCCGCCAAATTAATTTGTCCTCAAAATCCACCGAAAACGTTCAGTTCTCCGATTTCTAGAATACAGTTTTCCTCGACGCTAAACTGGTACTTCTCGGTAAAGCTATGAACGTTCATCCACATGTCAGAGCCGAAGACAATCTGATGTCATTCCAACTATTTTTAAGAACGGGACCGCGGTCACTAAATCATTTTAATTGGAAACAAATGATGTAGGTATTTTTATTTTAAACTTGAATAATTCGAAGCGAAACCATGACTGCATGATAAATTGTGACTAGTTGCATCTTAACGGAATTTCGACTCACTTGATGGCAACTGGGATTCTTCAATTTGAGTTCTCGTTGGTTTATGGTGAGGCCTCAAAAAGGATATTATATTTACAAGACATTAGGAGTAAATATAGTTTCAAAATAATTTTATGTTATACTGATGTTAAACCTTGATATATATTTTTTTATGAACAGTCATAAGATATTCAAATTGGAATTACGAATTAATTAATTAAGTAAAATATGTAGAATAAAACTATTAATCCATAAGAGTGATAATCGTCCTTACCAACTGTTAAAGAGTTAACAAAGATAACTTTTAACTTTAATAACTGTTAAGAAATAATTAACAAAGATATCTAAGACGTGTTTCTCAGAAAAATCTCATATTTCGTTGGGAAAATGTTTACAAAGATAACAATAATATAATAAAAAATAGAGGAGAATTTTTGAATAAGAAATAATAGTTCAGTATAATTTTATTAAAATAACATATTAATATTTTATTGATGAAGAAACAACGTATATCATATTAAATTAACGGTACCGATTCTCTATATCGATATTAACATGAAATAAATAACTTAACAATATTTTTAAACTTGTTCTCAAAATTGTTTAGTTCTGGTCGTAAGTTAGATATTATTGCTGTGTCCTTAATGACAGTAATATAAACAAATATTAAAATTAAGTCTTTATGTTAATGTAGAAAAAAAGTAATAAAAAAAGAATCAAAAACTTGAGATTTACTATTTAAGCCTGCCTAATGCCTGATTTTGATCTGATAAATTATAAATATAATACAGAAACTAATAATGTGATATCCATTGACAATTTATATTTTATAGGTTAAAATATACATTTTTATTCTTCAATATATTTATATTATGCTTTTTAATCATTTCTAGTATCATATGTCTACTTTTAAAATATAATAAAGTCTCAAAAAATCACCTCTATGTTGTTATCTGAGATATGTACTAGCGTAAAAACGTACGCACAGACATCACATCGTAACTAGTATTCCTAGATCCAGGAATGGGAGAAAAGTCTGAAAATTAACAGTTCGTTAGCTGCGTACAAAGAGTAATAAATAAACAAATGGATATCAATCATGCAAATAATTTGATAATTAGAATAATGATAAAAGAAGGATTTTTCCCGGTTAGAAAACCAATTTTCGGACATAGAAGTGATATATACAGTTGTATATCACACAGCCCGAAAGCTAAAGATTGTTATGATTAATATTTATTAATTCTTAACATAATATATACTAATTTATTAATTATTAATTATTTAAAAATGTAATGGCATTTTGTCGAATGGTAACATTAACTTAAAATTTTTATCACTAAAATAGAGCCAAAAACTCAAAAAGAAACACTATTATTTATTATTAGCAGTTGTATGTTGAACGTCTTGGTGGCGGGGTGCTGTCTCATGTTTGGAGCCTGTTTTGGGCTGTTGATCGTTGGGATGTTTTGCACTTTTTTCTTCGAGATGCGATTCACATATCCCCCTTTTTGATTTTGGTGTCTTGATAATGCCTGAATAGGCGAAACGTCGACTGGTAAGTTGGTGTATTTTTTGAAACATAAGGCTTTGCATTGTGGTTTTTCCCAATTGCATGATAATTAAAGTTTTTATTTTTATATAATTTAATAAAAACTTTTGGTATCAAGTAATTGTTGCTAAAAATAAATTCTGAATTGATAGTCTTTCGGCCAATTTTCCATGCAGTTAGAGAAAGAACCAGATAATTGTTTAGTAGGTAGTTTCCATTGGTTTGTTTTTTTAGCAACGTCAATACAATGAGGGAAAACAACCCTTAAAATGATTATTTACTACATTGACAAAGTAATCTTTCGTTTGATTGTATCATTACGATAATAATAAAAAAAAATCTGGTTACTCAATGTTTGATGGAACGTAAGGATCAATTTTTGAATGACGGCAATCAAATGGGTAGTATTTCACATCAAACTGCTGATTCTTACCAGACATATATTACGATAAATTTATAGCCATAATTAGATTAAGCATATCAAGAATATTATCTGTTATGATAAAACATAGATTGAATGGCATTATGCATTTATTATCAAAGATGACCTTATTGTATTTTCTGGGAACGGTAGTTAATTTTATCGAAGTTCATTAACGATATTTCAAATATCTAGCTAATGCAAATACCTCATACACATGCAACATTTAAATGGTTAGTTTTTTACTTTTATAAAATGCTTACAACATGAGCTCGATTTTTTTAAATTAAGTCAGTGAGAGTTGTAGATAATATTTTAAGGTTGCGAATTCAACCTTTTTTGATTTATTAATAATATTAATACAGGAAAAAGTTATGTATTGTAAAGTTATATAAAGTTGTATATGCAAATTATTATTATCGAAAAATAATTTTCAGGAGATGGAGATATCTATTACAGGGGTAATTCAAAAGCAGTGCTTTTCGTCAAAAGTAGATTACATTATCCATTGTACACAGTTTTGTGCATTATAGATGACTCTATATGAACTTTATATCAATTATCAATCCTAAAAGGAATCGTTTTAGATCGAAAAACAACAAATGTGTTTTTTCTAAATTCAATACTTTGCATTTGTATCAACGACGATATCAGAAATGTTGCAATGTCATGTTAGTTGTTTCGTAGATCCCAAAAATGTCAAAAGGTTGATAATATTCAATTACCATAAAAAAAAAAAAAATTAATTATAGTGGAGAATATATGTTTTTTTAACATTTAAAAAAATATTACAAAGAATAAGAAGGTTGCACTTTAGTCCGTTGATGGAATTCTCTGAATGTAGTATGAGCTATATATATGGTTCAAATATTCAATCCCATTTGAAATCGAATTAATATAAATTTAACAAAAAAGAATTATATTTGCAATTTTATGCGTCATTAATGTTTTAAAAATTACCCAACGAGTTATTAATAGATCGTTGAGAGATATTAAGAGGTCGGGTAACAATACTTTTTAAAAGTATTACATACAAGAGAATCAAACGCAAAACATTTTTTAATTTAATTTAATTTAATTTATTAATTTAATAATTTAATAATAGACTGCCCGTTCTTACGAGCCAGGCTTCCTCAGTTGGCAAAGCACCTCCACGGAGACGTGGCAGACCCGTCTTAGAATCCTGGCTCTGGACAAATCTTTTCTCTTCAAAATAAAAAGCAAAAAAATGTATTTTCACTGTTTTTAAAATGTTATTTTTCTAAAAAATAATATACAACCCATTCACAAGATATTTATAAATTATACTATAAACATTAATGCCCAAAATGTTGACTAAATCAATAGCTAAATAGCAATTAACCTATACAAAATCAATCTAGTAATCAAACTTATAACTCAGATTGCAAGTAATGCATGCAGATTATTCACTATCGTACAAACTCAAGTGAGTAGACCAATATTGAAATACTATTTGCCATTTATAATTAAAACATTTAAATCAATTTAAACATAGAGGATGAACTGAATTAAACTTGAAAACAATCCGTGCATTCCACTAATTAATTGTTGGTTTTTAAACAATTAAAATCATTTTTTTTTAAATTTATTTATTGATATCTACAACTGTATTACAAGAATACAACAAGTAAATAGGCTAAGTGATATATAATGACATGATAATGACAAGCAGAGAAACTACCCACTGGTAGTACTCAAATCAAAGTTCAAGTAAGGAGGTCACGTGGCAATATTCTTTTCAGACGCCTCGGAGGATTATCGGGAATTGAAGAGGAAGCTAGATTTGAAACTAGAGGGTTTGAGTGGTAATGAAGTTTGTTATGAAAGGATAGATACCGGGTTCGGGCCAAATCAGCAACAAAAGGGACATTAAGGTCGTTATGGATGAGTTTATTCTTAACAAAATAAGGAGCATTGAGGATTTTACGAAGGATTTTGGACTGTAAGGATTGGATACGAGAGGAATTTGATGGCTTAGTGGAGCCCCAAAGCTCTATTCCGTAAGTCCAAATAGGTCGTACGATGGTCATGTAGATGAGTCTTTTGTAGTTAATTGGGAGCTTAGAGCGTTTGTCTAGTAAGTGTTGAAGTAGCCTGAAACGTCGTGCGGTTTCTTGTCTTTTCAGTTGTATGAGGATTCCAGGTTAATCGTTTGTCAAGGTGCAACCCTAAGTATCGGATCTGTTCTACAGGCACCAGAGGGATATTATTAAAGGATACTGAAGGGCAGGAAGTCATTGGTTTACGACGTAAGGTAAAAGTGATTTGATGCGATTTTTGAGAATTTATTTTAATTCTCCAGTTTTGACACCATTCTTCAAGATCAGTGATATGGGATTGGAGGCTTTGGGATGCAATAACTGGATTGGTGTTGACTGATAATACACATGTATCATCAGCATACGTGGTAAGGATAGTATTAGGATGAGTTGGGATGTCAGCTGTATAAACTGTATATAGGATTGGACCAAGGATACTACCTTTAAAATAATTTAAATAAATACTTTCTCATAGCATAATTTGATAACTTTCAGTTCAAATATCAAAAAGTTTACAAATTACTCATTCATATAAAATTCATTTTGTTTATAATTAATACTAGGGCCGAATGCCCTGCACACCAACCCTATTAATAAGTGGGACAGGTAAGAAATTATTAAGGACCGGTAAGTAGGTTTATTAATGGAGAAAATTGAAACATAAGGCTTTGCATTGTGGTTTTTCCCAATTGCATTATAATAAATACCAGTGTTTCTTTTTGAGTTTTTGGCTCTGTTTTATTGATATTATTATTAACATTATTATATTTTCCTTTCTATCTCAAAACGATCTAGGTGTTCTTTTCCAGTAAAATTCAATTTTAAAGTTTTTAATACAGGCGGTTATAGAAAATATCAATTAGTATTTTTATTTTTATTTTATTTTTACTGGAAATTGTATACTGCGCATTTTTTTAAAGACACTTTATTGTTCTTATGGTATATTATCGTATACCATATCCTGACTTATTGCATATACTGCCTAATAATTTGGCCTATAACTATAACCTTATCTGAGTACAATATTCCTTAACTAGTTCGGTGCTTTGTAATATATACTACCCGCATTATATCGTCTTATATATTTACTAGCTTATTCGGCCACGCGCTGTTATAATAGTTTTAAAAATTATTACGTTAAAATTTGAATTTTAAAGTAACAATGAATGAATAAAAAAAAATAAGTTAAATAGATTTTTGATTTTACATTTGATTCATCTTATATCTAAGTATAGTAAAATTACAATTTATTTTTTATATCGTTCTTTTGATGTTTAATATTCTTAAATATTTTTATTTTGAAGAGAAAAGATTTGTCCCGGCTAGAACAAATTTGGATATACACTACTCGGACAATAATCTTGCAATACAAATATCGCGGTCTTTAATCGAAATAAAATATAGCCTATATTTTTAGTTGGTCAATGTTACATATCTGTGCAAAATTTGATTAAAACCGGTCCAATTGTTTCGGAGATTAGCCAGGACAAACATCGTGATATGAGATTTTTATATGTATAGATTACACGCCTGAAACGATTTTTAAATTATAGTATTATAAATATAATATTGTTAACACATCAAGAGTAAACAATCTGTAAAGTATTGATGTGTTGTTATTTGCATATTTTAATACCTAATATATTTTTATTGAGAGATAGTTCAGAAGACACTTAAATATTTGTATCAATGATTTTATTGAGTTATGATGAAAACGGAATACAAAAGATAAAATGAAATTATAGCCAGATACGACCACTTGAGTTGAGCACTAGTTGGTTTAATATTCTGAAAAATAATTTAAACATAACTTTGCACTAAACCTTTCTGAATAAATGCATATATTTATTTATATAAAATTAATAATCCATTACATAAATCTTAGCAACACTTTGAAGCAGAACGACTGCGTCGCAGACGGCTTTGGCGCCTACCTTGGACTTCCCGGAACATCGCAGGGTACTGCCAAATACCAATCCGTTTCACGTGCTATGATAGAATGCGTTTTTATAAAATGATGACGGTGTCTGATGCATGTTATTAATTGCTTTGCACTGCAATTTTTATTTATGAGTGGATTTATTTCATTTTTAAATTATTTTTTATAACAACAAAATATAAAGACGAAGAATCCTGCCAACTCAGATAAATCTCGTTGACATTGTTGCAAGCCTTGAATAGTTCTTCGCAAGCTTCTTTCCGTCATTTTTTTTAAGATCAACTATTTCTCCATTAGAATGGCCTATAAGAATATTGATACAGAATTCTGAAAGTGATACTAATATTGAGGTCTCCAGGTGGGACCCAGACGCTAGGTTACAAGGAACGCTGCCCCTAAATGGGATGTCCTGCTGTAGGGAAGTCCATTTTGAGGGCAGCGACAAATCGACCATGGTACACGGATTATGTCCGACCCCTAGAACATGTGCCGAACCACCAGGTGGTCTTCTAAACGTCTTTTAGGGTCATTTCTCCAGTACCAGATGTAGCGGCATTATTCCTTCCATCAAATTTTTTATATAACTACCTTACACGGGATGGAGGGCAGCTGATAGGACCAACAATGCAATGATATTACCTATCTTTTTATATCCGTAGTGAACAAGAGGCTAAATCAGGAATTGGCTTGCGTAGTAGTTATTGCTTGAGTTATTACAACTCAATTTCAAACCAAAAACTACGAGAATGGCACGATCCCACTCCCCTCGATTCAGTTGTCTATATCTTGCGCTAGGGGTTTGTTTAATTACTTCAGGAAAGCTTAAAAATGTCCTTCGATTGAGAAGAAGTAGAATATCATAAAAAAATAAAAGTCATAATAAAAGGTAAACGAGATTTAATAACAATCCTCCTTCTGTTTTTTCAACGATTTCATTCAGATTCTTTTTCACAATATAAAATTTCTAAGAAACAGTAATACCCCAATCATACACATAATGCGTGCAAAATGCGTTCAATAAATAGGATAAAAATTAAATAAACAAAAAGTTGGATCCACTCGTAATACAAATTAAGTGAAGTCAAACAATTCTATAGTACACTCTCGTTCATTAATGCAATAAAATTATTATAATTTAAATCGTAAACCTGCGATTTCCTGTCATCCAGTATTATCCTTTAATAATATCTCAGTGATTCATGTAGAAGAGCTTGGATATTTAGGATTACATCTTGAAAAACGTTTCACTTAAATTCCTTATCCCTTAGACCGAAAAGGCAAGAAACAGCTCGCCGTTTCAGGCTACTTCAACACTTACTAGACAAACGCTCTAAACTCCAAATCAATTACAAAAGACTCATATACATGACTTTTATAAGACCTATTTGGAGTAGAGCTTTGGGGCCTCGCTAAGCCATCGAACTACCCTCGCATCCAATCCCTACAACTCTAAATAATCCTTCGTTAAATCGTCAATGATCCTTACTTTGTAACGAATATAGTCATCCACAATGATATAAATGTCCCATTTGTTGCTGATTTGGCCTTAATCCGGTATCAATCCATTCGTGACAAACTTTATCCCCACTCAAACCCACTAGTATAAAGCCAAGCTACTTCTTCAATTTCCAGTAATTCTCTGGGGCGTCTGAAAAGATGTTATTTGAATAACATCAATGAGTGGTTTATCTATTTGCCTTTATTTCAGGTCATCAAATAAATTAAATTTTAAAAATGGAATTTAAGGTTAAATAAACTTTAAATATAATATTGTTACGTGTTATGACTTGGCTCCGAGAAGGTAAAGTGGTGTCTTCTAGTAAGCGCACTCCTGCGTAGATATCCTTTCCCTGCCGGAGGATGACTTCTTCGTCTTCCAGCGTCATCACACCTCTTGCCATATCCAGCTTGATCCCGCATGTGATCATCAAGTCCGTGCCCAATATGACATCTTCATCAATATCTGCCACGAGAGCGCGGTGCTTCAGATGTTGACCCCCGATGATGAAGTAGGCAACTGTCTCCCCGTAGACCTTGGCTGGCTCTCCTGTGGCAGTCCGTAATGTCCAAATCGTTGGCAACATCTTCTCAGCAGGAACTGTCTTTGAGCTCAAGATTGTCTTGGTTGCGCCGGTATCCAGTAGCAGACTTCGCAGCTGCCCGTTCACCTACCCATCAACGTAGAAGATGTTCGTTCTGCTCCCTAAAGACGCAACTCTACTGGTCTTCCTGGGGCCTCTGACGTAACGGGATGATAGTTGTTCCTTCCCATCGACCCTACTTCGTTTCTGTGGCTTTTCTTGCTTCTTGGGTGGACACTTGCTTCTAGGGTGTCCAACTTGGCCGCAGCTCCAACAGCGTATCTCTTTTTTTACGGGTCCTTAGAACCTCCAAAACCTTTGTCAGAATGTCTTCGACGCTAGGGACCACATTAGGCTCCGCTTCTGCTACTCGGACTCGCGCATGGCCCCGTACTGACTGCCTGACAGCCTCGAACTCCATGGCCTGAGATAATGCGTCGCCTAGAGTTTTTGGCCGGGCGAGCTTCACTGCTTGTTGCGTCTCGGGGTCCCGAAGTCCATCCAGGAATTTGTCGACAGCCAGGCTCTCGTAGACATTCCTCACCAGCCGGGCGATGTCCGCTTCAAATTCCTGCAGCGTCTCGTTGGTCTTCTGGATCCTGTTTCTCAGCTGTGAGCGATATAGCTGGTCCATGTAGTGGTGGCCGAAACGCATCTCCAGTCTTCTAATCAGCTCCCCGTAGTTAGACCGCTCCGACATGGGCATCCCCTGGAGTACTCCCAAGGCGTCTCCACGCAAGGCCAGGCACAACGCTGAAGCTTGGGTCTCTTTTGTCCAACCGTGGATTGAAGCCGCTGTCTCGAAGAGAGTCATGTAGTCCTCCCACGGCGTCTTTCCGTCGAATACTGGAATAGTGTTGTGATTTGGTGGCGTCCCAGCATTGGCGGGCATAATGGTCCTATGAAGGCTGCCCTCGGAGGAACGGTCGGTGTCGTTCTTCGGTGGGTTGCTTATACGTCCCTCGAGAGCTTCTACTTTTTGAATGAGTTCACTCACTTTTTCTCCTAACCTAGATTCTACATCAGCTACTTTATTATCTACATCCACTAACTTATTATCTACATTAGCTAACTTATTCTCAATATTTTCCATTAACTTAGTCTCTAATGTGCCTAACTTAGACTCTAATGTATCCAATAAATCACTTTTTACAGTACCTAGCTCATTTTTTACACTGCTTAATTCATTACCTAGCTTATTTTCTATATTGCTTAACTCATTACCTAGCTTATTTTCTACATTACTTAACTTATTTTTAACAGTACCTAATTCATTACCTAGCTTATTTTCTACATTACTTAACTTATTTTTAACAGTACCTAATTCATTACCTAGATTATTTTCTACATTGCTTAACTCATTTTTAAAAGTTGCAGACAACCTGCTTAAATCAGTTTCAAACAGAACGTCATCTGGATTTTCCCCTAAATCTACAAAAAATTGACGCAAGCGCTCTTGCAGTACACTTTTAGTTCCGGAACAATCAAGATCACGTTCCTCCAATTCACGTTTCAAATCCGCAACTTTTAAATCAATTAATTTAACACTTTTAGAAGCCATTCTACATACAGTAGCCCAATAATTACAAAATACAAGACAAAATGCAAAATAATAGCAAATACACAATTACCCCACACCTGACACCAATTTGTTACGAGCTACTGGGTATTAAAAATGAATGAAACAATTGCTAAATTAAAGATACTAATATTTATTAACAAAAATGATAAAAAGGATACAATTAAACTATTAACAATTAAATTATTAGACTAACATAAATTTATAATGACAATATTCTAAAGATTATAATCTAGGCCTTACTCCTATTTAATTATTACAATAATATTAGATATTACTAATTCTAGATAGCTTAACTAGATACAATAGTTTCTATGACTACAATTTATAACTAATAATTAACACTTACAGTTCACTAGTCCACCGACCGTAAGATTCTTCAAGTATCACAAACTGACACACAGTAACAAACAGAAACAGTTTATTACACTCGCGAGACTGTTACAGTTCACTGATACACTTATTACACTGGCCGGTTCAACACTGACTAGTTTATCACACTGACACTCACTTATCACAGATCTTCTCTGGTCTACTCTCAGACTAAGACTGACTGACTCGAGGTGAGGGAAGTCTTTTTATAGGCAAGGCCGAACATTCTAGAACACGAAGGGGCCAGAAAATTCTGGAATCTTCTTAATCCTTTGCCGACAAAAGGAGACGTTTTAACTTCTCCCGCCGACGGATTTAAGCCACTAATCCTCTTGCTTCCGTCTTCCTGCCGGCGCCCGTAACAATATACATTTTGCTTCTATTGTTAATATCTTACTTCATCTATGATGTTTCTTGTCCGGCCAGCTACCAAAGGGAGAAATAAGAGGATAAAAGAGTTTTAAATGGTTATTATTTTATTTTTGGTTTAATCAGTTATTTATTTTTAGAAATTATAACGATTTAAGGAAGTAATGTTTATACCTAATTAAAAAATAATGTGAGAGGTATCTGAGCCATCTTTTATAATTTAGCTAGGCACTTTTCATTATTAATTCTGTGTGGATTTTTTAAAAGTGGTTTCATGATCACAAAATTATGCTAAATTAAATATACTAATTAAAATCTGATAATTATGCTAATGAGCATTAATTATACTTGCTTATTACAGGATTTCCACCGACTTTGTTTATCCGAAAAAGATTTTTCATAACAAAATAAATATTCATACAAAAATGATGTTGCCACCTGCTAAATGGCCAACTCCGACTCAATCACGAAAGGTATTTTTATTCTCTTCAACCGACTGAGACTAATTAAACATCATGCCGTTAATTATTTCCTACTTTATTAAATTAAAACAATTTTCCGGGTATATTAAAAACGGCTTTCTTCATCTGATAACATTTTGAGCCACACAAATTTCGCACGTTAATTCAGATTAATGTGTTCAAAAGCTTGAACGAGATGTATTAATTTTATATCTTGTTTTCCTATATATCTTAATTTTATATATTGCGTGCATTCAATTAAATTATTTGAATTACTTTGATTTTAATCCGTCACTTTTAATTTTATGGTTTTAAAAACAATAAAACATAAATTTATATAATTATTTTAGTTATCTATGTTGTTTTTTATTGTTAGAAAACCAATCGAAATAATTAAAACTTTTGAATATTTTGAAAAAATATTAAAAAAATATGCCCATCGATATTCAAAAATGATTAGTACAAAAAAAGTGAAGCAAGATTTAGTTTTTATAGGATTTATGAGTTCTTAGTATTCATTTTATTTGTTTCTAGATCTAAGGAGACAATGTAATGATGATATTACTTTCTCATTACTTATTTTAGATGAAAAAAATACAGAAAAGTCACATCTTGCATTTGAACTCTTAGTATTCAAATAGTACCTGATAAATTACAGTATATGTAATATTTATTACAGCCAGATATCTTTAGTCGTAAAAAGGAAAAAAGAAACAAATATAAATATGAAAAATTTTTGGAGAAGAAAATGGTCCAGGTGGAGGTAAAAAATAATTCTTAAATAGTGAAATTATTTATTAGTTAACTAAAATAATATAAATAAACAAGACAGTATATAAAAATGAAATAATAACACAATAGAAAGATTAAAAAAGAAATTTAATTTAAAATATAAGATAAAGAATATAAATAGAAATGTTAATGTTGAACTTAACAATAGGATATAACTAAAGTTGGTTTCCAAAAAATAGTATTACTATTTAAGGAATTAATTTTTTCTTCTCCATATTTATAAGTTCAACTAATAATTATTCAATATTAATAACAGTTTTTTTAATATTCCTTTTCGCATTTCTTACTTTTAGTAATTTACGATTGTAATTTTATAATTCAGTCCCCATGAAGTCAATGTTTATGAATTCGTTAATGCATATGCATATGAGTTTATTACCAACTAGTTTGAGTGTTCTTAGATAAGTGCTTGCCTTCATATCATGTTAATTATTTAGAATCTTCAAATATTGCGATCAATTTCAAATTGTCATTTGTGTTCGTTTTCATAGAGAAATCATTATTTTTTCATTTATTATCCGTATTTCATATGGCAGAAGTTCCTACTTGAAGTATGTGGATCACCTTGGGAAAAAGTATCTCCTTATTAGACCTTATAACGAGAGGAGTATAAAGAATTCGCTTCATAATGAACTTCTTCATTACAAACCATCCTCACGATTATGTACTTGATCTGTTAAATGTTAGTTATTTATTAAGGGAAAAACAAAAGTGTCTTTCGGCATCGGTACCAGGATTATTCTCGCGCTATTAAATTCTATTGACTAAAGAAAATAATTTCAGTCTGTACACAGTGTTATTTTATTGTTACCAGTCGCAAAGCTCCAAAGTTAATATACTCCTATTACAAACGATTGTAAAAATTTGTTTCGCAGAAAAAATATTTTGGGCATATACACTCGTTACAATGCAAGTATACTGCATAGTAACGAGCATACTGCATACTGTTTTGTTATAAAAGCGGTTATCGTTATAAATAATGTTATGATTTTAAAAAATGTAAGATCTTAAGATCAACATATCAAGCCTTTGGGGCAGCTCTATTCAATCAGAAATTGTCACAGTTTACGAATTTTAACTATCAATTTAATGTATTTATAATAAAATATTGGTTCAGTCATTTTTAATATCAAGAGGCTATTAGAATAATGCTAATAAATAAATTGCTTTATAAATATTAATAACTTAACGTTTCACTTATGTATTTTTACATTTAGTAATGTTTAATTATTCTCGTTGAACCATTTATTGTATATATTTCCTTTTTTATGAAACATAAGTAATTTCTTCAACTAATTACAATAAAAGTGTGTATAACAAAATCATTACGATTATTATTTATGATTGATGCTTCTCTTGTTTACCAAAGGCTAGAGGAAGATAGATTCATATACTTTTTAACCCACAGAAACAACTCAAAATTTGAGTTTATAAATAAATATTTATTAAACTAGATATTTCTTTACTATAAGAAGTGTATTTTATAACGATACTAAATATAGCTTGATAAGTATTTTAGAGATCTCATCAAATCGATTTCACCATCCGTGACTCATCAAAATGCGTCAATTAAGATAAGAATTTCAAAACATGCATCAATAAAATTAATTAGTCAAAGATACAAATTAATAATTTAAAATATAATTAAACAATTACTTAGGTAACTGGAACAACATTCTGGCTAGAAATATATTGCTTTAATATTTAGGTAATATTGTTATGAAAAGAAATATTGATTTCAAAACAAAATTCTTATACTTACTCAAATTGAATTAACTGCTATTGTTATTGATATATTGCGGCTCATTTCTGATTTTCAGAAATATACAGCATTTAAATATATACAGCATGTCCTGTTTATATTTGTTAATGTATTTTTCGTAATTGAGACTCATGAAAAACGCAGGAGAGACACAAGACTGAACGATACAGGTCTAGGAAAAAGTCTCCAAATGCTTTTAAAGTTGGAGCCAGGTTTGGGAGTGCCTTTGGTAATGCAGTTCAAGACTGGCTTCTGCGACTTCTTGGGCAGTCTGGTGGTCCTGTCTTCCGTCTGGTACTCAGGAAGGAATTTGAGGATCGTCAATAAAGATAAAGGAAAGAAATTGTATCAAAGTAAGTGAAATAAGTGATGTTAAGTAGCAGCATAGGCAGATCCAGGGGGGTCACGGGAGCCCGCGGACGGTTTTTTGTGTATTGTGAAGAATCCATTACAGTACATACTTATAGGCAAATCATGTGATGATAGTTGTTAAAATATATGAATAAAATAACAGAAATAACATGAGTGAATCTATTGTTTAGATATTTTAATAAACCTTTGAAACCTTTCTATAAATACTACAAGTTTATTTCAAAGTTATTGCTGATGGTTTTGCCCATCTACTCGTTGTGACCTTCCCCCCAGAAAAAAATCCTGGATCCGCTCTTGCAGGAATCTGCGGAAGTTTGGTTCTTTTCATTAAAGGTTGCAAGATCTATTTCTACAATTAAGGTTTATTATGAAACCCAACTTTACTGACAATAAAGCCCCAAATGAGGCGTTCAGGACCAAGAGAAAGTCTAAACTTATTCGAAAAGTTTTCTACAATATTTGTATTTATTTAATTAATTGATAGTAAATGGTTTTATTACTTTAGATAATTACAGCTGTTAGTTGTTAGCCAACAACGCAATCCAGTCGCCGAGAGTCACTGACTCCTTGATGTTCTCTGTCTGTCAAACGTCGATTATGTGGTGCCAAAGGTAAAGATATACAAGGAGCCCCAAGAGTAGGGCCATAAATACTGAAGGATGTTGAAGGCACTGAGGATAGGCAGCGGTCCCGCCTAAATTTAACGATCTTTATGGATTAGAAGCAGGGAAACGTGAATAATTTAGTAATTTCTGGCCAAATCAAACATGATTTGTATACTAAATTTCTCATTGATTAATATAATGCACAACAAGTTAGTTATTAATTACTTTCTTAACCGATTTCCACGCTAGATTTTCAATTTTCCTTACTTTTAGGCCAGATTTCCTTTTTTGTTTAGCCAGAGCTTAAAGATCTTTTCAGCCCTTACCTTTTCAGTCTAGAGACTTTCCTGTTTCAAGAACAACGGTTGTGCAGGTAGATGATTTGTCCGAGATCACGCTCAGCCGCCAGTTTTTTCCCAATTATAGGTACCCACTATGTAGAGGCTGAGTTAGCTACAGGTGGGTATGCAGAAACTACAGAATCCAACAGAATTAAAATGATACAAAAAAACAAAAACAAAAAACGCCAATTGTAATGAAACTATTATCTACAAGAGTATGTTAATTAATTTAGTTAAGTAATTAATTTGTTACAAAATATTAAATTTATGATATAAAATGTATGATACGATTTAAAATATTTTAATACAATTTATAAACTGAATAAATGACATTATTACTGTTATATCTGTGTACATACTCATTCTATATTTTATCATTTGAAGCGAAATAATATCAGCCAGTAACTCATTATTGGACTGTTACCAAAAAAATTCACTTAAGAAGTATAGTTGGGTTTACATTAATTGTTAATAACTTTTTCTGATTTGAAATGCAAATGTATAAAATCTATTTTAATATTGTAAATTTTATAAAGTAATCTCAGAAAACCAAGTGCAATCCAAAATTCACAACCAAAAAAACAAACGACTACAAACAATGGAACGCGGTATATACTGTAATGTTTCTAGTACAACAGTTTATACAGGCTGAGTGAGTCCCAGTAAGGTCTCCAAATCCCAATAATGGTGGATTAAATAAATTGGCTGCCACAGACGGATTTGGTTAAAATCGGGACATTATACACCTCAGCCCTTTACCACTGAGCTACACTGTTCCAAAACAATGCTAAGCAGTTGAAAAGATAAATGGGGGGTCTTTTTCGCGGGTTGTCGCTTCGAGTTATTACTACAAGTTTTAACTGTTTATGGTGAATTTCCAGATCTAAATTTTCGGAAATGAGAATTAATGGGTAATGAGTAGATATCGATAGTCATTACATACTTACATTTTGTAGTACAGACGTTATAAGTTTGTTGGGACGTTCATTTCTTGATGAAACGATTACCAAACTATACACACTTCATCCTCTTTTCCAAACTTAAGCTCAAGATAACATCTATTTTTGGAAAATATTAGAAGGGAAACAACTAAACAGTTAAAGTTGTTAGGTTTAGGTATCTTGGTTAAAAAAAAACCAAGGACGGAACCAGGATTTTTTTCTGGGGGGGCACAACGGGCAGACGGGCAAAAAAATCAACAATAACTTAGAAATAAACTTGTAGTATTTATAGAAAGGTTTCAAAGGTTTATTAAAATATCTGAACAACAGTTTCACTCGTGTTATTTCTGGTATAACATCACATTATTTGCCTAAAAGTATGTACAGTTATGGATTCTCCATAGTACTCATATAACCGTCTGGGGAGCACATGCCCCCGTGCCCCCCCCCCCCCTGGATCCGCCTATGCATATAACACTCAATAATTACCGAATAAAGCATAGAAAAGTGAGATATTTTGATAATATTTCAGTAATTCAAATGGAGTATAATTAACAGATACAACAAAAAAATACAGATGATCATTGTTAATATGGCCCATTGTCGAAAATTTTTCGCTTGAGTAGGTGAAAGGAAGATCTGGAAATTCATATGTTCAATTATTCTCCACAAAAATAATCGAGTCACTTCTGTTGTGGAACACTGACATACGTGCCTCCGCCATTGAGAAACTTCATTGTTAAATAATTGCCAAGTGATAGCAACCAACAGTTTTAAACAGAAAATTAATTACAAAATAAAAAAAGAGTAAAAAGTCCGGGCGCCATGTTGCTCTAGACAGTAATGTCGCAGTTCTTGGAAAGACGAGGAGGTGCTTCGCGGAAGCCATCGCCATGTCAGAGCCACCTCATGCTCCCGACTCTTTGCCAGGCTTCCGATAGCGACCTCTTTGTGAGCTATCTCATGGGATGACACGCTGCCTCGTTCGTATCCAATCGCTATGCTAATGCTTAACTGTCGGAGGCGGTCCGAGGTGTTCAAGAGTTCTCAACGAAACACGGGTGTGAATAGGGTTTGTTATAATGAATTTAGTTTGTTGTGAACGTTAGTTTGTTTGTTTATTTCAAGTCACACTATGATAGCTGATGCTCCAGTGGGACTCCTAGAGTTTACCTAACCAGGTATAATTAGGGGATTTGACCCTCACATTCATTATTTGTCTTCTTCTAATCATCATATTCTCAATCATCCTACGTCGGCACACTATTACTCCTTAAGAAGAAGAAGAAAATGGTCCAGGAGGAGGTCAGAAAAAATTCTCTCAACTGAGGAGAAATATTTATTCTAAAGACCACGTTTCGACCCACATTGCAGGTCTTCATGTAGGCAACTGTCAACCCTTGATCGTTATTAGCCCTTAAGAAGATATGCAATGTGGGACATTAGTTTTTAAATAAATAGTGCTTTTGATCGACTCTGGCAACCAGGTCTGCTGTACAACTTCCTAAATTCTTACCTTCTACTTACTTTCTTATTATCAGTTCCTACCTCAGTAATAGAACCTTTAAAGTAAACCATAATATTTCCTACTCTTCCATCTATACCCAGTCTGCCGGAATTCCTCAAGGTAGTATCCTGGGTCCCATCCTATACACGATATATACAGCTGACATCCCAACCCATCTAAGCACTGCCCTCACTACGAACGCTGATGACACACGTGTATTATCAGTACATAAGGATCCATTTGTTGCATCCAAATCTCTTCAATCCCATATCTCATAACTTCAAGAATAGTGCCAAAATTGGAGAATTAAAATAAATCCTAACAAATCCCATCAAATTACCTTCACCATTCCTCGTAAACCTACGAAATCCTGCCCTACTCTATCTTTAATAATATTTCACTGATCCCTGTCGAACAGATACGTTACCTAGGACTCCATCTGGACAAACGTCTCACTTGTAATCCTTACACAAGACTGAAAATACAAGAAACTGCTGTTAATATACATCCGTGGGATCTGGAGATCCTTCTGGGGCTCACCCATTGTCTAAAGTAAAGTTGATACCCATATATGTGGAGGATATTTAGGATTCACCTTCCTTTACATTCAGTTATCCTAGAAACAGTGCAGCCCAAGTGTTGCTATGGTAAAGGTTTTTTAAACTGATTCTCTTATTAATCCTGAAAGATCTATAAAATGAACTATTTAGCGTTCTTTATAAATAAATTTACTTTTAAACAATATAAGATTGACCCCGATTACAGCTGCAATCTAATAAGCGGCGAGATGACAAGATGGCAGTAACCTCAAATACAGGGATCTAGATCTACTGTTGCCTGCAGGAGAAACATTTATATAGCTCCGCCGCTGTAAGTAAATAAAGATATTGGGAAGAGATATTGTTGACGGCCATTGCAGGAGCAGACCGTACGCCAGGCAGTCGGGTGCCGGCCCCACTTCTTTTATCATCTCCTTTTATTGCGGATACATCCCTAATCACCGTCGCTATAGGTTCACCGCTTATTTATCTTCAGGGGCATTTTCTTTTTTTAATTCATAATTTTAAAGCCTGGTAGAGAAATTTCATAGTACAATTATTTTTGTAGTAGTCTGGAGTCAGGACAATGCTTACCATATTACTTCGCATTTACCACTAATGATAGGACTTGATTGGGTATTAATATGTTTTACTCATTATTCATTGTATTTTATTTTCATAACCTGTCTGATAATTAAAAGAAAAACGTTTAAAATGTTGTTTATCAAGCAAAAAAATTTTTTTTTTATATAAACGCATGTGAATTATTTAATCTTTTAACATCCAGAGGTTGGATCCTGTGTTCTGTGGGTCTGCAGACTCTCCTAGATTTCTCCCAATCTCGGTAAAGTGGGTAATCTTACTGCGGGAAAAACCTGGAAGTTGGGCTTGATCTCGGTCAAATCACCTCCCAGCACAAACTTTACCTTAGAAACACTTATTTATTTATACACCATTTATTGAACCCCAGACACTTTATGATTTATAGTGGTATAGGTTTATAAATTTAAAATAATAAAAGTGATGGGAGCAATGAAAAATTAAGTTATGGAGGTTATCAGTATAGCTAAAATAGGAGGAGATATTAAGCTACGTCCACGCTATGAGACATTTTCTAGGCAAACCTTAAGAAATCTGAACATAAAACTATTGTAAAAGGAAAAATATTTTAATTTGGATTACAAGATAAAATTCTTAATGAAATCAAAAATTTAAATAAATCAAAGACTAGGAGAATAGTTAAAATTTTATTGTCTGAATCTGTTTGAACATAGGCAATTAAATTAATGCAGATTGCTTGGCCGGGTCGAATACCAGATTGAAGAAGATCAGGTTTATTGGACAATTGTTATTGAAAACTCTAATCCAGTAGTAATTATGGTTATTTTTGAGAGATTAGCACAGGTATATTTGTTCCGCCGGTTCTTATTTGTGCTGTTAGTAGGATTTATTAGTTGCAAGCGTTCTACATCTAAATAATACACAAGCAGAATCACGCCTCTTATTGCTAATGCATAACTTCATTAAATATCTAAAGTGGAGTCCTGTGACGAAAGGAGATTTCGATGAAGTCGGGGTTATTAAGAATTTCGAGACGTTTGAAGGTAAGAATGTCATGAGACAAGTGACAATAAATGGATTCAAGATCGAGGCTAAGAGAATAATCCAAACACTTCTAATTCATAAAACACGTTAGATCCGTAGACATATTATTATTGTTACCCTTACTATATCATATAATTATTATTTTATTTTATTTTTTCAAAAATACTAACCAAAAATCAAACTTGGAAGGTGTTAATTCGGCTTTTGTAAGAGATGAATGAAGAAATCATCCGTTGGGTATATTGTTGACAATTGTGAAAACCTTATCACCTGAAAGAGCTTAGTAGTAGGTGTACATGCAAGAGTGTAAAGGTATTTTGGCAGGCGAAACCTGTATACTTTCCTTGACATGTTCATGGTTAACTTGTCACTCATTGTGTGAGTACATTCTAAACGAGAACATCACAATTTGAGAACGAGGAATATCCGTCTCGCGTCAAGGAAAGGAATATAAAAACAACCTACGAGATAACATGCACAAAATAATTGTCACGGGAAACAGTTTTTTAAAATACATTTGAGCAAGAAAAAATAATAATTGAATGTGAAATTGTTATAGAGGAATAAGTAATTTCGTTCTCAGGCAGTCCAAAATAAATAATGAAAAATCTCTCTCTAATACATATCGCTCCTTCAAAAGAACGACATAACTGAAAAATACCGATTTTCGAGTTAAGCCTAGAATAGAAATTATACTGGTTGAAGCTTTTTGATTCAGGAATGACATATTTTATATGGTATTTCAAGCATTTTTTTTAAATAAAGTCATATTTTTATTTGTATTATGTTTTCATGGGAATAATGACATACACTAGAAGGAGTGGTATATTAATGTACCTTGTGATTTTATTTTTTTAAACCGTTGCAATTTTAAAAGGCGATTCAGATTAATATCAATAAATCCAGACTTTAGGATTGTTAGTATATTTATTACAACATAACCTTAAATTAAAAACGTATGCAATACTTTCTCGTAATTTGGGCTCACTTGTAGTGTAGTTCGTTCGTTTGTTCATTTAACGTCACTTTTTGCTGCTATGGCTAATCGGACGATGCTACATTGGGAGCTCTAAATTTTGCCTATCCAGGTTTTATTAGGATAGGGATTTTTAACGAGTACCTGACATCGTACAGGCTCGGGACCCCCGTTTTACGTCCCTTCCGAAGGACGGCGTAACTTAGGATTTTTTACTCCCTTTAAAAGAATACACTTGTAGTGTAGTGGATATCAAGATTCTATAATTAGATTATATCCTATGCTTAAGATAGTGGGTTCACAGGCCCTCATTCGGCCTTTGAATTTTTTTAAAAGGACTAGACAATTCTTGTTTTTTCCCTTCCTTCGAAGAGGACGTAAAATGTCGGTTCCCAGCCTGTTCGAAGTCAGATATTCGTTAAAGACCTACTATCCTAATGATACTTGAGTGGACAAGTTTAGGACTCCCACTCTAGGTATCATCGTACGATTAGCCATATCAGCATAATGTCACGGTAAATAAATAAATAAACTTCTTCCTAATTTAAAAAAAGGCGGAGGTTGGGAGAAATGATCAGGGTGCAGGTCAGATAAATGATTTCTTAAATAGGGTGGTACAAATTATTAGAAAACCAACGTTTCGACCAACATTACAGATCTTCTTCAGAGACAAGATATACGCCATACAAACAAATTAAAATGAACTTTAAAAATTGTAAAGAATAAAAACAAATAATGTAAAATATATAACAGAATAAGAACTATTGGAGAAAACAGATACAAATGTTGGGATGATTTAAATTATAAAATAAAATAAAGGTATTTGAAATATATGAACTAAAACAATGGGGAATTTCGTTTTAATTTGTTTGTTTCTTGGATATTTAGCCCTTATTAATACCCACAAGGTGGATAGAAATGTTAGTTTTCAAACAAATAGTTCAAGCCTATTCGAGAAACTATTTATATAATTATATATATATACAACAAATCTCGTTATTAATTATCTCACTCATATTACAATAATATTTTTCCATGACAGCGTACTCTTTACTTTATCGCCTGAGCGGCTCTGTCCCCTGCATTCCGATCTCAGCTCGTCATGTAGCCCGCTGTTTGTATTGCCTCTCTAATAATAACTACTTCTGTTTGTTTAACGTCTATTTCTGTGATGTCAAATGCGGCCTACGGGGGGGAAAGTACATTGATTGAGGGGCACGTTCTGTACAATATATATAATATATTCTTAATAAATAAATATATACATACATAGCGTGCCAACCCTTCTTTGTCCATACATTCTTCCGGACAGCATCCTCCTGGGTATCGCCGAATCATCCACAAGTGCGACGTGCCATCGAAGTCGTCCTATCTTGATGAACTTGAACGAGTCTATATCCTTATAAAGGGCAGCTAGTTCAGCATTTCTCCTTCTTCTCCAAATTCCACCCTCTCTAACAAGGTCGAAAATCCTTCTCAAGATTAGTCTCTCGAAGATCAGAAGTCTACTTTCTTCTTGCGTCTTAAAGGTTCACGCTTCCGATCCGTAAGTTAAAACACGGCGGACCAAGGTTTTGTAGGGAGTGATCTTGGTCCTGTTCGAGAGGAATCTGCTTCCATAATGCTTCACAAGGCCGAAGTAGCCTTGTATATATATATATATATATATATATATATATATATATATATATATATATATATATATATATATACAATGTTTTATATTTGTTTTGTTTTTTAAATTTTCCCTGTTTAATCAGCATTTCCATATGCTTCCGGTGATATCTCCACTTTAACGATTCCGGAGGTACTGTCATTTCCTTCAAAACAAAAGTAAGTTACAATTTTCCTTCCTTATTTTTCTATAGTTATATTACTAATTTCGGCAAGTTAAAACTTCAATAAACAGTTTTATCAAATAACAGTTTTTTGGGGAGGGCGACCTATGGCCTAGTTGTTAGCAACCCTCTAGTTGGGCTTAGTGGTCGCGGGTTCCTAGCCCGTTAGGTGGCCATAGGATTTTTTAAAGGGAGTAAAAAATTCCTAGCTTATACTTTCCTTCGGAAGGAAAGTACTCGTGAAAAATCCCTATCCTAATTGGACCTGGTTAAGCAAAATTTAGAGCACCCACTGTATTATCGGCCGATTACCTATTTCACCATAAAGTGACATTAAATAAACAAACAGTTTTGTCGACTACTTCTTCACAAATTGGAGAATCTAGATTGATAATCATGGGAGATGAATGCAACACTACTTAAGTAAGAATTAAATATAATGATGAAAAATTCCCTCTACACTCTATTTTAGATATAATTATGGAGTAGGTTCATAATTATTTTCTAGGCCACTCCTTTACCAATATACATCCACAGGTTTCTCCATTCATCCAGTTTTAATTCCTGTACATTCCAGAAATACCACATCCTGGCCTTCGACCTAGATTACGGGGTGTAAGTTGAAGGCGGCTGTATGAGAACTGCAACATAAGACTGCTCCTTCTGTTCATTAATCATGTAAACCTTTGTAATTGACACTTTTCAGTATCCTTCAGTTCAAATGACGTTCTGTTTTTGTAATAAAGTGTATTTTTAAAATTATTATCTTATATTGCGAAGGGTCACAAGTTTATTATGTATTAAAATGAGATAATAATTTTCGAAAAAAGATTCGCAGAAAAATACTAGGTCCGGCAGGTTGAGTCAGATGGGCTGAGGCGAATTCGATGCCCAATGTCCGGATTCCAGCTGTTACACGTAATACGTGAGGAAGGTCAATGTCTGCTGTTATGAGTTGTGGGAACAAGGAGTATAATGTAACAGAACTGGGTTCTCGATCAAACAGAAACGGGAAAACATAAGAACTAATAAATACCAGAAAAGGTAATAAAAACAGAAATCTTTGCAAAGTAACTATAATGGATCGAACGCTGCACTAGCGAAAATAAAGTAAAATGTCTGGAGTCTAGGAACGCGATTGTCCCTGCAACTGTAAATCATGTACAATAAGATTTCTTGTTACATAAATTAGGACGTCTGTATTTTTTCGCAATTAGCCATATATGTAGCTGGGTAGCTTAGTACTAAAAGTTACAGAACTGTAGGTCTTGGATCCGAAACCGGTAGTGTTAGATAAAACTCACTATGTTAACAGCCCTTAATTAAACCTATGGGATCTGCGTACCCTTCCTATCCCTAAAGTCACCCAGCCTTTATAGAGGAGAATCGCTGAATTTTTGGGGAAAATGTGGCGGTTGAGAGTGATCACAGAGCTGTCCCCACTGATTTAGAAATAGTTCAGTTTCTATCACCTACTGAATTGAAGGCCATTCATGAGTTGTAGTTGCACGGCATTATCTTTTGCTAAGATTGATATGATAACAGACCCGAAAGGTTCTGCGTTCTTGTTATATTGGCCATTGATGAATGAATGAACCCTGTGGTTTACTATCTACAAATGAATACTATGGTACCTTATATCATACACAATACTTTTATTAGTATCATAATTGTTATGCGATTTACAGGCTTTTTATCAGACAACGCGAAGCATTCATGACTAAATGTTTTTCATTTTCTTCAAGTAGTCGTCAATTCCTTCAACTAAGGCCCTCTTCCTCTCTTCATTCCATTTAGGGTGCTATATTATCTTACATCATTTCAATATTACCACTTAAATACCTCGTGTCCAAAGACGCTTCAGTCCGTGATATCCTACCTGTCTACCAGGTCTTTTACAGATAAAATTTGACTTGTGTCACCCAGGGTGTAGTAGTCTCCAAGATCCACTCTCTACATCAAAGAATTATTGCTACTAGTTATTGTAATAATTAGGAATCTTCCTTTGATTTAATTTTCAATTGGAGTGCTAAAGGGAGGAAACGGCGAGGATAGATGGGATTGAATAAAGTATGCACGGTCATGGTTTGAGGGAGGAAGATATACAAGATAGAAAAAAGTGGAAAAATGAATTAAGGAAATTTTTGGTAGTAGAAAACCAATTTTGGTGGAAAATCAAACCAACTTTTGGGTGGAAAATCCCTAGAGAGAGATAAAAAAGGGAATCTTCCACAAATGTATTCTGTATACAAATGTATTCAATTTTTTCCAATATATAGCATAGAGCCTTTTACTTTTTCAATATTTTGGTTTTATTATTACTCTAAAACTTGACAGGATCAATGACCAAATTTAAGGACTTCCGTCACACAGCTACCTTCTTCATGAATATGGTAAACCCAGACGAAATACTGTTCCATTTTTCACTGCTAACGAATTTCTCAGTGAAGATATTAGTCACAGTCCCTTAATCTTCCTTCTATATATTAATGTGGCCCCGAATACTAACAGAGCTGTGGAGTATAGTGCCCGTCCACCGGAACCCGAGTCCGACTAATGAGAAGTAAAACAAACTGAGAGTGGCGCCACTTCCGGTCATTGTCTCCCCTTTTTCCCGCCTAATGCTCCCATTTCCGGCTCCCCCGGCGTCCACCACCTGCCCAACAGTTTTCCGCTTTTGGGCGCTCTCCGTTCTTAAGTAAATAAGGAGAATTCTTCGCGGTGGAAGGAAAGGGAATTTTCCTTTTTCAGTAGCTCCTGAATGTTATATTCCATTATCCATCATATCTTAAACACACTTTTAATTACCAATTGTTTTTTACGCCATTGGTAATTAAAATGCGGCAATATGGCTTTATGAAGCACTTGGTTAATGTTGTTTGAAATAATAAACAAAGCGCTGTGAGGCAGTGTGGTCTAAAAAAGATTGGACAGCCTAGGATATAAAGGCAGCTCCACCATTGACCCTTGTTTCAACAAAAAATAGGGTATTTAGCAATAACGGGCTATGTTTAATTTGAGACTTGCTACGATCCCACAAAAAAATAAAATCACAATCAAAAACTTCTGCTTCTAAAAACTCGTGAAGGTACTTGAGTTCAGTATTTATTATGGACTGTAATTAAAATATTAATAATATAAGTTTTAATTAATAGTATAAAATAATAATTTTAATATAAGTAATGTAATAAGTCACCAGTTGTATCAAGATATATTTAAAGCTTAAGTGACACCCAATTTATAGAGGCTGAGAACACCCAGGAGGCTCCGTAAGTCATCCACGCTTTATAAGAAAATTTATGTTATCAGCCGTGGCAGGTCTCCGAACCTTAGACCTACATGTCGATATCTCCTCGTCCTACACAACGACCTACCCCAATTCCTGAGCTTTATAATAGAGTAAATTATTATTTCACTTAAAATATTTCATTATTAAAACGTTTAATAAATAATTTAGTTGCAGAATACACTGTTTTATGTTCATACATACGATAATTACAAAACAGTGGAAAGCTTACACGTGTCAATATTCCTTTCGACAGATAGCGCTATTCCGTGATAGCTAAATTTTTTTCAAAAAAAATTCTGGAAAGATTCCCATAAGAAACATATTTTCATTAAACATTAAAATACTTATGAATATATAATTTATAAAATGGATGTTTGATAACATTTTTTTTAATTTTCAGCACAAATAGAATGCTTATTTTTATGATATATTTCATCCAAAATATTATGATAAAAATTCAATAACACACAAATGCTTTTATTTGATCAAAAGTCAATTTTTTTTTGTAAAGCTGTATTTTTTTTAAAATTTTGTAAGTTGAAAAATATTATTTTTCAGACGATCTTCGGAACATAGACTGCACCGGGATCGATATCGCTTGACCAATATAAAATATTCAGATGTCTGAAGGACGGAAACGTTATCTAGGGCAAGGGGTTCTCAAACTTTGTGGGTATCGTTTTCCATTAACAGGTAACTCTACCTAACATCCAGCTTTATCGATGATATTAGTATTAAAGATTCATAAAACATAAAAAAAGTGCACAACTTTCTATAGGTTTATGCAAACAATCCAGAACTAATATAAGAATCGGAAATCAAAGTATGAAACAATTCCTTTGCTGAGTAATGTAATGAATTGAAAAAAAACTATAAGATTTGAAATCAAAATTTTGTAAATTTCACATAACAACAACAGATAGTAAACTAAAAACAAATAACAGCATAAACATTTCAATTGTAAGAAAAATCAACCCACCAATGTTTGGCTTGATTTCGCTGATTTTTTTTTATATTTCATTTTCTACACTAAATACTTTACTACAGTAATACTCATAGATTGTAATCGATTTTCTCCTACACAAAATTGACTATTGCACTGGATCCAAAGTCAGCGGATAGAAGAACTGTTTGGCTATACTACATATTCCGCACATTTTTAGCAGCCTCTTACCCGAATAAGGCTGAATTATACTTAGATTACATCATAAGCCCCATACGAGGGGTTAAGTCGATTTTTTCCCAATGCGCTGAAGAAAGCTGAATTATGTCCTCGAAGCATTGAGTTGAAATATAACAAAAAAACTCAATTCCAAACCAATGCCTGACTTAGCCCATTATCCATTGCAAAAAATCTCACGATTATTTAAGTTTAAGAGATAATGTTGGAGAAAATTTTAGTTTCTCACATATTCACCGAGGCTATAGATATATCGTTTGCTTCAAATGAACTGAAAATGTATAGTTTTTTCTCTCTGAGTACATTATAATCCAATTTCCGACACGTTAACACGAATTTCGTGGTATTTAAAGTTTTTCATACTTCTAAACCACACCAAATTAAGCAAGAGGCTGTTAAAATTTGACATGGTCTAAGGAAATTGCCTCTTGACGGTCTAAGTTTTTTCCTCTCACACCCCGCTTTTATTATTTATTTTTTTAAAAAGGATTTGTGCAACTATAGTACTCTTTCGAATAGAGTTAGAAGGATTAAACATTGTTTTTTATTTTATTGATAATAAAAATTCATTTTTATTTATCTTCTTCTTAATGATATATTCCATGATCACTTTAGTGGTGTAGAAAACTTGGCTGTTGAGTATGATCTAGGACAAATCACTTACCTGCCAGTTATCCTAGAAATAGTACAGTAGCTGCCATGTACTGAACTCTAGACTCTTCCTAGGAAGTAAAGCTACGGGTGGTAGGGTGGCTATTTAAAAAATGTCAATTCTCTATTAAAAATAAATTGTAGACTTTTAAAAAAACTCGTGACCTCGTTAAAAGTACTGAAGAAGACCTGCAATGTTCGTAGAAACGTCGGTTTCAAATCAATTTTAGAATTTCTATCTATCTAGAAAATTTCTTCCAGCGATTCAAAAAATATTTTTATCCTTTATTTTTTTTTACTTGTTCCATCATCACTTAGGGCATCCTAGTGTATCACCTGCAATGGACTTATAGCGGTTTGGTAATTATACACTGAACATGAAAATATTTGAAAAAATAATTTATACACTAGAAATAATATTTATTATTAAGTTCTTAGTTTATTGATTTTTAAGACAAATCTGTTTTATTTTTTTAAAGTGGCTGGGTATGAGAAAGGCCACGGATCGATCCTCTGCTGGTATACAGAATAAATAATTGACGCCCAAACCCGCATTGAAACCCGGGCGAGGGAGGCAAATAGTGCACTTCTTGATGTCCTCCCCTTCTGTTTTAATAAGAAACTAATTATATTGGTTTTCAAGTTAATGCCCTGTCAAAGCCCATATTAAATTTAAGTTACAGAGTAGTAATACTCGTAAAAGTCAACATTTTCTCGGATTGTTTGCTAGTAACAGGAGTTTTACACAGATATCAGCTTTCTTGTTTCTATACCCTTCCTTTATCTTCCCGTTTAAATATTAAGCTATCAGCATTAATCAACATGTGGTTAAATGCTCAAGATATTTAGTGACGATGGTTAAAGAACTGTGTACCGATTCATTATCTATAGCGACCTACTTTAATTGGTCCTATCATTATTTACCTCTTCAATAGATACAAGGTAAGATATAAGCTTCTAAATCCTAGAGGGAATATCGTCGATACAAATGCTAAGTATCAAAAACACCACTTTCAAGAGACCAAGAAAAACTTCAAAGCTCATTCATAATATTGTCAAAGGTATTTTACTTATGTCTTTATACGTTATTTTTGTATCTTATTGATATTAATTTTATGTCAATTATCACCCTAAAGCAATCGCTATACGAATATGTATCGAAACGAAAAATGTGTTTTTTCACACTCATTTGAAACATCGATATAGACTGCAGCCCGGGCGAAAAATATTCACAGCAAATTTTTAATAAAATAAATTTCTCTATCCAGAATACATTTATTACTGAATACTGTTATAAATACAATGTACCGGAGTACTCCTGCTTATGTGTTATATTGTTCTTTATTTAAACAAATGAGATTGATATTATCTAATATCTATTTGTGTATTTATGAAGTTACAATAGATACCTGTAGGATACATTGGATGTATCCAATGTTGCTAGTTTGCTCATCTTCCTTTTAAAACAGCAAATGTTTTTTTATTCTCTTTCATAGTTTTTCTCCAATTTACCATTTTTATAATAAAATACACAGACGGTTGGTTTTTCATATTGAATATTAATGTTTTAAACGGAAATATAAAATAACATATTGTTCTCATATAAGTAGGGTTTCCTTTTGATAGAAGGTGATTTACAGCAGAAAAAATAATAGCAAACAAATAATTACTTCGTAGAAACATTTGAGTTGTGGGTGTACCGCCGTATTCTCCGAACTTCATGGGTCGACCACTTGTAACTAATAGAGAAGTGATAAGTCATGTCGGAAAAGATCAATGAATTCGCACATACTATCAAAACCCGGAAATTGGAATACCTCGACCACATTACGCGAAATGACAAATATCGTCTACTGCAGCTGGTAATACAAGGAAAGATTGATAATAGTAAGGGACCCGGAAGGAGGGAGCCACTCCTGGCTGTATAATTTAAGCTAATGGCTCATTCTTACAACCGTCCAAAAACTTGTGACTCGGTTCGAATTGACTCATAACAAGTTTTAACTTTTCATTCGTTTTCCTTTTAGTATTTTCCAAAAACACAAATTATCATGAGCTGTATTATGGAATAGAGAATGTAATTATGGGTAATGAGAAGATTTTGGAAATTTAATCTAGAAAAGAATGTTTCAACAAACATATCTACAGCCCCGGTGAAGAAGTAGTTAAGTCGGATTTTGTCCAGAAAGAGTTAATTCCTTTCAGATAACCGGAATCGTATCATTCCCGCAGTTTTTCACTTGAAATAGAGTTGCAATATAAGCAATAACTCCTTTTCAAACCAATACCTTACATAGCCCCTTATTCACTACGAAAATAACTCGATCCCGCTTACTTAAGTACAAGAAACTCATTTTAGGGAAAATTAGACCTGACCACTTATTCAACTGTGGATAAATCACCTATACTTCGAAATGTTGGTTGAAACTTTTATTTCTTGATTAAATGATTACCGAAATCTACTAATTACCTATAATTACATTATATTTTCCACACTAAATCTCACGATAACTTGTATTTTTGGAAAATATTAAAAAAAAACAAAAAACTAATAAACAGTTGGAACATGTAACAGAACTCGAAGCGACAGACTGCGGAACAGATACCTAATTTAGCCGTAAGGACCCTGATAAATTTAAATTGAACAGCTAAATTATGTGGAGAGGACACAATAGTATTGAGATGTCAAGGGAGGAGCCGACAGAGGGGAAGCATGAGTCATTGCATGGACCTTCGGAAGGGTTCCTTCCAGCCCTGGAATCCAGATCTCGGGCTCGAACTACCTGCCCACTTAGTACCTTTATCTCTGTCGGGAAGATAAGCGGTTCTGCAGGATAACTTGGACAGTCATTAACTTGAAAGGATTTGCATAACTGAATTTAAGAGAATTTTTTGAATCGCTATTTAAAGATCGTTGTGGGTGTTCAAAAATGAATTAGTTGATTTTTTGATGACATTTATTTTTATTTTCGGATTAACATGTCCTTATCAAGCATTAACTTCCGGGCACTTCATACTCCAACCTGGAGGCAATACCTAGGGGCGAACACCATAAAAAGAGTGTGTTAATTAACTATACGAATGCTGATTTACTCAATAATGTGGGTATCATTACTCGTATCGCAATCTGCGGATTATCGCTTCGAGATGAGTTACAATTTTTAACTGTTTATTCGTTTCATGTTTAATATTTCCCCAGCTCCATACACACTTGAATCCGCTAGTCTCTCGACTTGCTTCCCAAAATATTCCTGATAACCCTCCGAGGCATCTGAAAAGAAGATGGCCTCGAGACCTTCTACTATAAAACTTCATTGGAGTGAAATCAATGGATAGTTTCTCCACAAGTGATTTTTTTGTTCATGTCCTTTGTTCATACAGCAGATTTACTTGATGTAATATAATTACAGTTGTTATCAATAAAAAAAAAAAAAAAATATTTCCCCAAAATACAAACTAGATTTAGTTGGAAAATAATGTAATTATGGGAAATGATTGATGAAAAATGTTTATCATCTATTCTTCGAAATGTTAGTTGAAACGTTTATTTCTTGATGAAATGATTACGGAAATATACCATAATATTGCCATAATTACATTTTTTCCCATACTAATGCTCAAGACAATTTGCGAACGAAGAAACAGTTAAAACTTGTTGTAACTCAACTCGAAGAGACAACCTGCCAAAATGATACCATAAGATGAATATAAAAAAAAAGAAAAAAATGATGTTATATCACTAGTCGACGAAATAGACGTTTTATTATAATTAATTCTTTATTTGGTCTGGAACGAATTCGGTTACACTAATAATAGAAAACATGAAATATATAAAATAGGGTCTTGGAGTAAAATACAATTAGAATTTAGTGAACTAATTAAATTTAAATTAATTATGAATAAACCCCTAATAACAAATGATATACAAAGTTTGTAGGTGGGTAAGAAAAAAAAATGGCGTAACATATATCTTTACTGCTCCTTAAAGCGCAACTGAGTATATGGAAGGCGAACTTAATATCATTAAAACTTATCTTTGATCCATCCATTTTATAAATTTTGATCATGAAACTGAACATCTATTTCTGAGTTTTCGAGAAATTGATAGAAGTGGTTAAATAAAAGGGATTTAAAGATCGCAAGGCTATAAGAGTGACGAATGGAAGGTATAGATTGTATAAGGAAAGATGTGCCAAAAGCTGTGATTCGACTATACTCGTAGATGCGAGGGCCGGGAATGGGTGTTAAGGAATAGAACGAGCTGTTATATTGAAGAAGGTCTGAAGTGTATGATGGAGTGCGGGATTAGATAACTTGGTAAAGGAAGGGTGCGAGGTAGGAAGAGTAAAGTCACTCCAACCCTTCGTAAAATCGGGAGATAGAGGCGTCTCTCAGGATCCCGAAGATGAAACGTGCAAACCAGTTTACTATCGTTTTAGATTTGTCTCGAGATCTCCTCAGACATTACCGTGCTATGTGCAGCAATATTCGAGGTGACAATTAAGGAAGCAACTAGAAGTATACGGATTTAAAATGGACAAAAATTAGCTCCATTTGCTTCTAGAACCATCATTAAAACCCATTGTTCACATTTACACACTATTTTCCATGCACGTCTTAGGATAGACGATTAATTCTCAAATTAAATTTTTCAAAATACAGATTACATTCTTGAGTAACAAATTTACACATTCAAGACCAATTGTTTAAATCCAGCCCCTCTGATTAAGAGAAATTGTTGCAATGAAAATTCTCCAGCTTTGAGCCTTATCAATCTTGTTTAAGTGCCCATCTATCGATACCTTTCAGCTATGTGCTTGATCAAGTCTAACATTTATTTATAGTTGACCTTTCCGTCTTAAGAGCAGTATAGTGCATGTTTATTATCTGCATCTCTCTTGTAAAACATTAAAAAAAAATCAGGCATTCTAAATTTTCTATTAAAAAATCTATCTTTACTTCTTAGCGTTGCAGGTGTCATCGACAGTTTTACAGATGCAAACTACGGAATCAGAGTAACTTTTTTTTTCTGAGCCACTAAAACCCATGAAGGGTCTTGGGTTCAGTACGTGGTGGAGAGCGTTCTGTTTATAGGACAACAATTGTGCAGGAAGGTGATTTGTCCGAAATCACGTTCAACCACAATTAAAGGTATCCGCTATATAGAGACTGAGTGAGCCGCAGAAGGGCCCTAGATCACAGACGATCCATCTCTGGCCGCTAACATATTAAATAAACGTAGTACTTTCAGCACGGCAACTCAGCGCTTTAGCAGTGAGCCAATCCGCTCCTCGAATTAGAGTAACAGAAAACGGAATGTGGATGTGACGAAAGGCAATCTATATGAGAGGCCAACAGTGCGGGAGGCCTTTCAGTTCTATCACTCGAGGCTACTGTTTCTTAACAATGAGCATCTCCGAGACACTTTCTTCTAAGGCGCCAACTGGATGGGCTAGCTTCTTCGGAGCATAGGCAAGCCATAATCGGTCAAGGGAGGATCGGATCTGAGGAGAATATCAAACTTTTAAGACTAAATTTAAAAAACGTAAAAAGGGCTTCTGGAAAATATCGATCCAGGCAACACTTTACCAATTCAGGTATAATCAAGACATGCAAAAAGCAACAGAATAAAAAATGCATGAATAAGATCAAATGTAGCACATCCCACTTCAACAGTCGAAAGAGATCTATTAAACTTCACCTTTCCACCGATACACCTTTTGGGAACTTGGAACGATCTAAGGTCCAAGAAACGATGCTTAAACTGAAAAGAGAAACGATAGCCCTACATCACTTACGTAAGAGGATGTCTGGCTTATCAGGCTGTGATGGGAACATCTCCAGAGACAATCACTCCTGGAATGCAGCTTCCAGCCTCTATTGTGCTGCAAGTATACCGGCCTCCATTGTGTCGTAGCCATGGCGACCGTCCAGAGTCTAACGAGATCTAGTAATTGGATTAGAGATCATAAATTACAACAAGGGTTGCATCATTTGAGAAGGAGGCGTTTTGCAGTGTTTGGAAACAAGATGTCCATGGAGATTTCGAGACAAATATAATACAATGTACAAACTCATGGTACTATCAATGCAAGGTACGATCCCCATGTTAATAGCCAATGCCCGAAACGGATAAGGCAGGGAAAGAAGATAGAAATTCATAAGTAGGTTGTAATGGAATACTGATTTTAACATTTGCTTTATAAACAAGAACTATTTCCGAATCACTATGCAATATACATTATTACTTTTGCACTAGAAATAAAATCGTAAAAAAATCAAATATGTTTTCATTGTAATCTTGCTTTATATGAAATAACCTTAATTAAATACTTATTTCATTAAAGCTATTAAATAAATTAAATTAAATAAATATACATATTTATCCGAATCTGCCTTATCAGATTATCTTCTATGAATGTTTGAAGCAAATTACAACACGATTTTGTTTTTATAAAAATGGGTATTGGACCATTAGTAAATATTTAAATACGTAAAATTTAAAACCTAAAAAACCATTTAGGTTATCAATACTTATGGTATGTTTTATAAACTTTTGTTATACGTTATAGATTAATGATACACCATTACATGCATACCCGTCCTCACAGACACACATTCAAACTGGAAAATAGAGAAAATTTAGATACTATTTGAGATAATGATATAAATTATACATTAGCCGATGTCCTTTAAAAAACTAAGATAACAACGTGATGGTTGTTTCTTCGTTCATGGAGTCAGAACCGTAGTGCCTCGACCAGGCAGTGCAAGTGCCTCTCGGGCTGCCTCATCTGCGAGCTCATCACACTTAATGCCTATGTGACCAGGATCCATATAAAATAAATGGAATCACCTTGCTCTACGATTCTTGTAAGATGATATTGGATTCTAGTAAATAGATGGTTCGGGTGAACGTCTTTCAGAGATGGCAGAGAGCTTAGCGAAATTTGACAATATGGCTATAGTCGTTTATAAAAAACGATGCGATGCTAACAATAAGCAAAAATGTAGAGATGAAGATATCCTGTGAATTTCAGCAGACTAAGTTATATAGTTCAAATTGGAGTGTTGAGTCGCTAGTCACAAAGGACGAAGCCGTTGAGTTTTCGGATTTGGATCCATCGGTATAGACTAAAAAACGATCCAAGATATTTTGGAAGATGCGAAACAAATGTTTATTATATACTGAAAAAAAGTAATGTTTCTAGAAAAACGGGAAAGATTTAGTGTGGTTCTAAGTGGTTACAGGATTCAATGTGAATACCCGATTTCAGGTTTAGAGAGCGGAATAGCTTTAAGAGCTGAAATAGTGAAATAAGCGTAGAAAAAGTTTGGTTTTTGTCTAAGCTGATGAGAATTTTGGCTGAAAAATGTACTTTAGATAGAGTGTTCTGTCAGCGAAAATAATGTTGAGATATCTTGTTATTCGTGAGTTTTGAAAACATTTGTTGAGAGTAGTTTTCGTTTGCGATATAAAATAAAACTGTTATGTATGTATTTATTATTATTCCCTATTATTACCATTCATAATATTCAGAAAAATATGAATTCCCTATATGGATTTTCCATGTTGGTATTATATTTCATATAATATTTATAACGACTGCATACTGCATAACGATATAACATTGTTATTAATAGCTTTAAAAAAAAAATTCATACGTCCGCTTTCTAAAATTACTAAGGCAGGTTATATTAATACTAAGTAGACAAACATGGTTCCCATGACTTGCTTACGTTGCAGCTCGGGCGCCAGACGATTTTAACATCGATGTGACTGAACGGCTCCCTCTCACATTGCCATCCTCCTCTTAAATAATTGTATACATTAACATGTCTGAGGCCCGATTACATATTTATGAGCATGGGATGTCCAACGTCCTTATCACAAGGGTTTCTTAATTATTTATAAAACCCAGCGTCTAATTAGGAAGTCAATACAATTTTAGTTTCGAAATTAGGAATAGCAAAATTTAAAATTAGTATTTTCTTTAAGGCTCCAAACAAACCCTTAAACTCTATTTTACATCAACTACAACTACGGCATTTAAAATTATAAATAATCAATTAATAAAAAACATTGAACAAATTCGAAATCTAAAATAACGTGTAATATTGGACACTGTGTGATTTTTTTCGGTTTGAAACATTCAAACCTAATCTAATACGTCAGTTCACATTATTCATGGTTTAAAAAAAAAATAAATGAACCAAAAGGTTGAGATCGCTGCTGATGCTGGTTACATCCTAAGTAAAATTAGATTTATGATTTTTTTTTCCTTTCAAAGTAACAAAAAAATAGTTTAATGATTTATATTGCAGTCTTAAATAAAGTAATGCTGACATTATTGCATTCTAATAATTATTTTACGACTCTTTTTTCTCATTTTTATTGTTACGAGTATTTTCTGGTAGCCAATTATGCATTAGATTCAAATATTCAATGCTACGAAGGTATTGAAAGAATTAAGTATCGATAATAAAACTTAAAAATTGAAAGGTGTCTAAAATAAATTTTATTGTTTTTATTAAATTATATTTTATTTTATAATTTTGCAAAATGTAGGATAGGTACCATAGGTCTCTTTCTGCTGATTAGGTATATTATTTTTTTATTACTAATTTAAACGTGTATTGGAATTGATTTAAATCCAATATAGTTATTTTTTTATTATAAGGCTAAAAATGAACAAACTAATATTTTTTTTTACTATTTTTGAGTGACTAATGTTTTTTTATATTCTATCTCATATACTCAGTCAGTACTTCAATATTGAATATACAGAGCATCTTTTATTTATTGTGAATGAGACACTCATGCTGGGGAGTTTGTAAAGAACCAAAAACAAAAAGTTATACACTAGTACCCTGTTAGATGAATTTGTATGATGAATAGCTAAAAGGTCACGGAAAAGATAAAATGCGGTACACGCTTAAGTATTATTTAATTAGTTCTAATTGTACTCTAAGGCAAGCATTGTTAAGTTTGGAAGGTTTAAGCACTATTGTATTGAGAAAAGGAAATTATGAAATAAGCTGGATTTGAAGGTCGTAAGGATATTGGAAAACAAACGAAAGGAATAATGATATTGCAAAAGGACGAAGATTGGGTAAGGAAAGATTTGGCGAAGGCCTGAGGCCGGTGTTAGAGAAATAGACTAGGAACTGAAGGAGATGAAAAACCGTGGTCATAGAAAATCACGCGTAGGATCTTAGTGTCGAGATTCCTTTAATACAAAAGGAATTCACCATTTTAGTTGACATTGTTCGCAGTATTGAAGAAAAGTTAGAATGACAAGAAATCGTATACATATTTGCTTTTATACTTGAAAGTTGGACCTCAGAGAAGGGCGGGAGTATAGATTGCAATATCCCAATTGTTCCTGACCACGATTTTTCCGCGCAATTACAAGAGGATGATATCGCTGGCGGAGCGGGTGTCATTGATCGGCGCCACTGCTTCCGGGGAGGGTGGTCTCCCTGTGTACTTCCTCCGCAGTTGGAGGACCTGTTCAGAACTTCCTCTTGCCGCTCCGCTGGCTCCGGTTACAGGCTTTTAACGCCCTTCCGGCTGTTTTAGAGTACTTAGGGTGTCCGAGCGGGTAGGAGATCTTTCTGCTCGAGCAGTTGTGGAAAATCAGGGAGTGTATCAGATGAGCATATGAGGCTCATAACAAACATCTTGATCGCGCGTAATGGGGAAAAGGTATCTGCCTCATAAAAGCGGTTATTAGTCTAAGTCCCATTATGGCGCATTCTTTAGTTTAAGCTTCCAAAATTTGTCCCAAATATATTTTAATCCAATAACGTTAGCTTAGGTTTGAGTAAACGAATAACAAAATATGGTTTCTGGACATATTATATTATATTGATTAGAGACTGACTTGGCATTTCAACCACAGTTGGGTTTACACGTAGTCTAGTTGTTAGCATAACGACCTACTGTGCCCAAGATAGCAGGTTCACAACCCTGCTGGTGGCCTTAGGACTTTTTAAAGAGAGTAAAAACTGAACTTCGGAAAGGAAGTAAAATGGGAGCACCGATCCTGTACGATCTCAGGTACTCGTTAAAGATCCCTTTCCTAGTTATACCTGGATTGGCAAATTTTAGCGCCCAAAGTAGCATCTTCCGATTAGCTATTACAGCTATCTTAAAGTGGCGTTAAATGAATAAATGATCAGCTATACTTGTACAACCTGCTGATTTCAGTTAATTTTAACTCTTTGTAGAATTAATTTTTATTGATAGTAAATTTATATTTCCCAACACTATAGGTATTTCTCGAATTTTATACATCTCCAGGAACATAGAACTTTGGTATCGGTATGCATCGGTAAACTGTTTAGTTGTAGGTGTAAGAAAATCGATTAAATAAAGTATAAGTCTAAAAAAATTGATTGAAATATATTAGGAAGTACATAAAAAAAAAATAAATGGTCCAGATGGAAATATGCTATTTGTTTCTAGTTTACTCTAATAGCATTATTTATATGTTTTACTTTATATATTTTTATTCTTTACAATTTTTATATATCATTTTAATTTAATTCTATCTTGTATATCTAGCCTTGACGGATACCTGCAATGCGTGTCGAAAAATTTGTATTCAAATAAATAGTTCAACCCTATTGAAGAAATTATTCTCTGACCGTACCCACATCATTTTCTTCCTCATATATTCTATTTATTTATTTTTTCTATCGGTCACAATACATTCTGCCACTAAAGATAATAATGAAACTCCGGAATATGTTGAAAATGAATTATCATGCCATAAATAAAAGTAACTTTGTTTTTTATATTGTTTCCAGCATTTCATTTACGAAACACAAAAATTACGAAATACCATAGAAACGAAGTGAGGACTTCAACCGGATAGTAGCGACCTCATAAAAATAAAAAATAAAAAATAAAAATGAAGTTGGGAAGCATTAACATGCTTTTGTTAAAAATTTCCATTCTTCCTTTGAATTTAATCTAAATGTAAATTATTTCGTACAATAACTAAATACATTCTTCCGAATGTCTTCATTCAACATTCTTCATATCTTCCAATGACAGAGGAAGATAAACAGAAAAAAGTCTTACTTCTAGGATGACCAGTATTATAGCCGGGAATGAGAGCATTACGACGACTACTCTTACTTCTTGGCGATCAAACGCCCTCATCCTGGCGGCATGAGAGGCGACACAAAGAGAGGTGGTACGATAAGCCGATGTGATTGCAATAGGGGACAGTTTTTTGGACGACTCCCACTTACGAGACCCGCCGCCTGGCTCATTACCCGTCCTCTGTCTCCAGCCTAATTCCTCACTGTCGCCGTACTCCGGGTCTACCTTAATAGTCTCGAATCATCTCGACTCTTGTGTCTGCCACGGCAGAAATGGCCGGTATAAGGTTTAATTATGCAATGTATCCGATCCTACACCCAGGACTTACCCAGGGGATCCCAGAGTAATAATATATAAAATAAGTTAGATGTCACAAAGAGACTTACAACAAACAGTTCCACTAGTTGTCGCATTGAGTCCCAACAAGTTTTAATTTTTCATTCGCTTCTTTTTTGTTTTTGAAAATATTTCTAAGGATACGAATGAAAAGTTAAAAATTGTGACTTAACTAGAAGTGACAACCTGCGGAAATGATACCTTCTTTATAGGACAACCCTCATTTTATTCTAGAACAAAAGAAGCTAAAAAATATATTATTTAGATCTGAAAAGATTTAAAAAAAATATATTTATTGAAATTTACAAATGTATCATAACAATACAGACAGTAAATGTAATGAATAATGCATACTGGCATTGATAATGCGAAATAACCCAGTGGTACTATACAAATAACCAATTTAATCTAGAAGGACACGAGGCCATCTTCTGTTAAGACGTCTAGAAGGAATTGAAGAAGTAGCTAGGTTTGAAATAAATGGGTTAGAGTGGGAATAAAGTTTGTTACAAAAGGACTGGTATCGGGTTCGGGCCAAATCCGCAACAAAGAGGAGATTCTGGGAGTTCATTATGGATGAATTTATTCGTAATAAAGTAAAGAGCATTGAAGATTTTTGATTCTAAGGATTTGTATCTAGAGGAATTCTATGACTTAGTGGAGCCCCGATGATTTACCCAAGTAGTCCAAATAGGTCTTATAATAATCATGTAAATGAATCTGTTGTAATTAACTGGGAGCTTAGAGCGTTTGCCTAGTAAGTGTTGGAGTAGCCATTTTAAAGTAAGAAAAGAAGTAGCTAATTTTAAAAGATGAAACGTTATTTTTCATTTTATTTTTTTAACTTACAATCAACAATACATTCTAAATTACTAAATGTATTTAGAGCTGTATCATTTTATTTTAAAAAAATAAAATAAACTACGATAACCTATACATTATTCGACTATATGAATAAAAACCTCTTATTCATTAAAACCTCAGAATTTTGTTTTACAACTAATAATTCTATATTATAAATAAGATATAATATTTATACTATAATTTATAAATATTATATCAATCTAGCAAGATGAAATGTGATTTATCGGCATTTTTCAATTACAGTCAGAAATAAATTTTAAACAATTAAATATGTCAATTTGAGAGTACTGAACAAATATCATTGGATTCGTAAATGAACATAAAACACAAGAACAATAGAGCATATGCCTTACTTGACTTAATGAAAATAAGTTATCACTCTTCCAGCTAGCTTTAAACCGCAGGGAGAGTTATACCCTAGACATATTTGACTCATCAGATCTTGATATCTAGTATGAAGACGATGTTATCATTCAAGCTTCATGAATGGAAAAATTCTTTTACTAAAATAGAGCCAAAAACTCAAAAAGAAACACTATTATTTATTATAATGCAATTGGGAAAAACCACAATGCAAAGCCTTATGTTTCAAAAAATACACCTACTTACCAGTCGACGTTTCGCCTATTCAGGCATTATCAAGACACCAAAATCAAAAAGGGGGTTATGTGAATCGCATCTCGAAGAAAAAGGTGCAATACATCCCAACGATCAACAGCCCAAACAGTTGTATGTTGAACGTCTTGGTGGTGGAGTGCTGTCTCATGTTTGGAACCTGTTTGGGCTGTTGATCGTTGGGATGTATTGCACCTTTTTCTTCGAGATGCGATTCACATAACCCCTTTTTGATTTTGGTGTCTTGATAACGCCTGAATAGACGAAACGTCGACTGGTAAGTAAGTGTATTTTTTGAAACATAAGGCTTTGCATTGTGGTTTTTCCCAATTGCATTATAAGAAAAATTCTTTTCTTGATTGCCCAATATTGGCAAGAGTAAATTCTAACTTTACTATAATAATAAATCATAAATAAACTGCGAGTATTCTGCCACACTTGCTAAACGATGGACTAACTAGAATTCTTCCAAAGGCCAAAAGTCCGCACAGTTGAGCAGGTTCTCAGATTCCTTTTCTTCTTCGTGCAGAAGAAGTATACTCAGAGATATAATAATGATCCTGGAACTTACTTTCGCTGGCCATCTCGTATCCTGAGTGACCTGAGACGAGATGCAGTGTGGGATGACACGCCTACTAATTCTCAGAAGCCGATTTCAGCTCAGACAATTATCAGCGTAGGCCTAAAAATTTTAATCCCGAGAACAAAGCAATAAACTTGTTCGATGAACAATGGCATGGCGAATATAACACTTGCTCTTAATTTAATATTGCTCAATCCTCTACCATGACAGGTGGTTTGGTTTTATTGCCGATTTCCTGGGGATTGGAGGTAATAAAATAATAATAATAATAAATAACTTCCATATGTAAGTACCAACAGATAATCTCAATCTGAACATAATAACAATTGACTGGTATATCCTTGGCATTAATAAAGGAATAAGTGGCCATAAAATCAGAGAAATGTCAATTAAATAGGAAAGCCTACAGAAAAAGCTAGGTGAAATCTTCTCTAAATAGGCTTTATGAAGCTGTAATGGAAAATTACTAAGTACAATCCATCTTAATTCCCACAAGTTCACTCCCTTTCTCTTAATTCCCTTGTACGCAATGATGGTATTTTTTTTTTAGAGAGAAGAAAAACACTTTATTGAAGCATTACAATCTGCCTGGATGATGGTATTAATAAATAAAATTATATTTTTTAACGGTTAAACTGAAGTGTTGCAAGATTGTAGTATTTGCTCTTTTATCTATGCATATAAAATGCTTTGTCCTGAAAGACTTGACTGACGGATCAACTCACAGCCTAAACCACTGGTCGCAGAGACCTGAAACTTGGAGGGTTTGTATGACGTAGGCATCCGTTAAGAAAGGATTTTCCGAAATTTTACCCCTAAGGGAGTTAAAAAGTTTTTTTTATTCATATAAGCAAATCTAAAGGCATTTCAGAAGTAATTCTCTTCTTCGAGAATAAAGTTTTAGTTGAATAGCAGTGCTTCTCTCACGGCCAGTTGTATGTGGCATGCTCCTGAGTAAGCGCACAGAATAGCCTGGTGATTCTTTCTCCCGAAGGAAAACAAAAACTATTATTTACAAAGAAATATTGCGGTTGGTGTGTAGTATTTTGGTTTCGTTGTGAAAAGATAATACCCTCGTGTGACTGTCAACAGATCAAAGGCCGATCGATGTTCACAAAATATAAAAAAAAATTATTTTATTTTCATGTTTATTTAACCTTTAATTCCCTACACTATAATAGAGATTGTTATATTTTATAAGTAGTCAAACATTTGAACATAATAATTTATATGTTATGACAAAATTAATAACGTAAAGAAACAATTAAAAATCCTACTTTCGACTTTTACGCGGACGAAGCCGCAGGCAAAAGCTAGTCATTTATATTATGTTCCTCTGGCTGATCGGACGATGCTACAGTGGGAGCCCACAATTTTGTCTGTCTAGGTATAATTAGGATCGGGATCTTTAACGAGTGCTTAATACCTCAAAGAATAAGACCCCCATTATTCCTCCCTTCCGAAGGACCGTATAACTAAGTTTATTTGACTACCTTTAAAAAACCATAGGGCAACTACCGGGCATCGAACCCACGGCCTTTGACATAGAGGACTGGAATGCTAACCACTACACCACAGGAGAACCCATTGTGATAGTTAATATTATATAAAATGTGGAATTATTGTAATCCTTAATTGGGCTTGTTTGCTTAAATACTTCTCGTCGTTTCCTAAATTCTGTGCGGATGTCGTGTTGACGGGATGAGAAAGTTAAGGCATTTTCAGACGTCATTGGTGAGAACGGATGTTCGTCAACTTTTTTAAAACAAGATCCGTTTCCTAACAGATGGCAATGTTTCATGTAAAAATTCCGAAACGAGGAAAATAGGATTGATAATATTCAACAGATCTTACCATCGAGACACGAGGAAAAGCATTAATATCGAACTGGCATGAAAAAGTAGAAAAACTAAAAAATGAAAAAAATTTAATAAATAAAAGTGAGCAAAACTTCAAAACCAGAACAAAATTCCAGAAAACTAATCCTTAAGTTTCTAAAATTCTGAAAAAAATAACCAGTCAAAGTTTCGCCAATTCTACCATCATCAGGACCTACACCAAAGAAAATACACAACAAAGATGCAAAGTGTAGAGCATCTGTAATTAATAGTTCAAAAGTACTCAACTAATGGATACAACTATCTTAATTCGTTCAATAAACAATTGAGGTACAGAAAGTAATACACGAACAACTGGATAGCTCACAACTTATTTGCAGAAAAATATACTTATTGTATAGGTATTTACGAGTACTAGCAAGATTTATTGAAAGTTTAAGAATTTGATTTAAACTATTACTATCTATATTATTTTAATTGCAGTAATTATTTAACCAATGGATGAGAAGAATTGCAGTTTTGGAAGAAATGCGAAAACAATTTAGACTTAATGAGTAAATATATACTTCAGCACAGAAATTGATATTGTGTGCGATTTAGCTCCGTAGCGTCTCCAATTTTCTGTTTTTATTCTGTAATTTTAGGATTAGATACTCACTAATTTGTTTTTAAATTGTGATGACTTGTTTGTTTTGATGTAGGTAACCTCCTTGAGGCTCCACTAAGCCATCGTATTCGTCTCGTATCCAATTCCTAAGATCCAAAAATCTTCGTAAAACCCTCAATGATCCTTACTTTGTTATAAATAAAGTCATCCATAATGACCTCAATGTCACATTTGTTGCTGATTTGTCCCGAATCCGATATATCCAATCGTGGTATACTTACTTTATTACCACTCAAATCCACTAGTCTGAAAGCTAGCTTCCGAATGACCTAGCAGAAACCCTCACAGGCGTCTGAATGAAGATAGCCACAGACCGTCTAAGTTCAAATTGTTATTGATTACTGCCAATGGGTTGTATTGCCTTTATCTCATGCCATTAAGTATCATTCATTCCATTTACTTGTATTTGTATAAAATGTAGTAAATTTTTAGTACATAAACTGAAAAAAAATAGGATGCAATATTGTAAGATTATTAAAAGTTACTCGAATACCCCTGTACCGTATCATAATGGTTAATTCATAGCTAAAGTTTCTATTTCAGTTAAGAATTATAATGAGTTCAAAGATCTACGTGAATCCGTAATTTGGAAAGAAGATGTATTAAAAAAATAGTAAAAACTGGCAGGAAGGAGACGATGGGCAGGGAAGATAATGAGGTAAAATAAACAGGAATTATATGAGTATAATTTGGCTAGAACAGAGGGTGTGAAAGCCGAAGCGGCAATTAGAGCGAGCGTAGCCACAGCGCCGATAATTGTCGCGGAGCGGTGCGGCCATTGTGAGCGCTCATTGTTCGGCGCCAGCCGCTTATGCAACCTCCTCCAGGTCGGCTATTTTTAAAGGCAACCGGTCCTTCGCGAAATGATTTGTCTTTAGATAAGTCTTAATTTTAGAAAGGGGAGGGGGGCGTGCCTCCGCGGCTCCAACGATCCGCGAGTGGTTTTCGCCGGCGGTAGGTCCGTCTTCGGCCAACGGGGAGGGGAGGATAATACTAGAGATCCACATCAGCTCTGTGCTTTATTATTGCTTATTTATTTGATGTCACTTTATGCAGCTATGCCTAATAGGACCATCCTACAGTGGAAGTACTAAATTTTGCCTGTAGAGGTTTAATTACGATATGGATCTTTAACGAGTATCTAACACCGCCCAGGCTGGGGACCCCGTTTTACAACCCTTCCGAACAGTATAGTCTCTTTCCCTACCATGGACTGGACCCATTAAGATTTATGAGTATGAGCGTTTCAAACGCTAAGAAAAAAATTGATATACCAAACGCCTTAAGTAAAGAAATCAACACAGGATACAAATTTCTTTCATGACTCGCATACCATTTTTTTTTTGACAGGTGTTTTGACAGAAATTGTATTCTCTAGTTGAAATAATTTTGAGAAAGGTTTTCATAGCAATCTTATGAAATGATCTCATAGTTATATTATAGTTAAATATAGTCTTGCAGTACTTTTAAAATTTGAAGTGCGTTTGTTTAGTTGTCGCTTTGAAAAATGCTACGGCAACCTGCTGGGCCGCGAACGGCGATCTTGGGTGTAGTAGGTTGCTATGCTAACCACTACACCACAGCCGACCCCTTTATAAAATGTGGCATTTTTGTAATCCTTAGTCAGCCTTGTTTGCTCATTTGTGTCTTCTCATTTCAAATATGGCGATATCCCTGTCTTATTATTGAAATACAAATTCCAGATAGAAACTCAAATTTATTCAATAACGAATCGCTCAACTTAGTACTTTTTAAAATTATTAGAACGTGGACAACAGGTTCCATAGACGTCTCATACTTGACCTGTGACCCGTTTTTTTAGTTTTACCCCCTTTTAAGGCAGAGGAAGTGTTTTAATTGGTCGATTTAAGGTCACCTGTGGTCTAGTGGTTAGCGTAACAAACTACTAAGCCCGAGATCGCGAGTTCGTAGCCCGGCAGGTGGCCCTAGGATTTTTTTAAGGGAGTAAAAAATCCTTAGTTACGCCGTCTTTCGGAAGGGACGTTAAACGGGGGTCCCGAGCCTGTACGATGTCAGGTACTCGTTAAAAATCCCTATCCTAATTAAACCTGGATAGGCAAAATTTAGAGCTCCCACTGTAGCATCGTCCGATTAGCCATAGCAGCATAAAGTGACGTTAAATGAACAAACAAACAATTGGTTGGTTTTGTTTTTCATCACGTATTTTCGAGTCGACAGAAACAAATAATTTTCGTGGTATCAAGACATTATGTTTTATTTCGTTTCCAATTTTTATTTATTTATCATTCTTTTATGTTAGATTAGCTCCTGTTGAGTATCGAATCCAGCAAATTTTATCTCAATGATTTTTTTTCTCTTAGATTTGCAAGATTTTTTTAATTGATTATTATTTTCTGAGCAGTTCTCTAGTCCATTGTCTTTTTAATTTTCTCATTTGAAATCCAGTTAACAGAAAGTGGGAAAGAGAAAGAACGAGAGAAGGAGACATCCCCACCTCCAAGGTTCAAATGCAACTCATGTATTATTTCCAAGACTTAAGGCTAGTCGGTTGAACTTTTTCCACTAAAATCTTTACATATATACATAAATGTAATAAATAATAATATAATAAACCGAATAATTATTCTTATATTTAAGACCAGGTGTGAAAATATTTTTTTCATAGGAATCCCAGTATTATACTAGCATCATAATATTGTAATTGAATACGAGAAATGAACAGCGAGGGAAGGAAGAATCCAGTCTGCGACTGGTCAGGTAAGACCAGCTACGTTAGCCTTCCTTATATCATCCACATCCAAATTGGAAAACTTTTCCTGTTAAGTTTTTTTTTTTATGTCTGCACTGAATTGATCTGCATCATTAATCCTCGCAACTGCGCGTTAAAAGAACGTTGCGTTAAATGAAAATGTAATTGTGCTAATTGTATTGCTATTTGTATACCGAGGATCGACTATACAGAAAAAAAAATCTTTTGCACTATTTACAAATCACAGACACAGCACCTTACTAAGATATACATTAATAGTTTCTAATTAGTCATCAAGAGAATTTTATTGTTTCTCAACGATAGCAATCATTTTACATCAAACTCTCATTGGACGGTTTCTACATTTACAGCATTGCTTCCGCCACAATATGTTTCATAAGTGTAAGTAAAAGTAAAATTGTAATTATAAATTATAACTTCTAAGATTTTACGGAATAACTTAGAACTCTTCGATTTTTTATATAAGTGGATGTTCCTACCCAAAGCTATTCGCAACTTTACATCCAAAATCAGACAGCTATACACAAATTCATTTTCTATCCACAACTCACTTTAGCTTTTCTGTTTTTCCTAAATCGTTTATCAAAGAGATATTTAAAAAAAAAATATTTGTTTGATCTCCATTTCAAAAATTTCACTTTTAAGGAGGTTTCCGAGCAGATGGAAACTTGGAGATAATTCTAGCTAATAAGGTTGGTATGGGAGTACTTCGCAACCCAGCTGGTTTAGTTTCTTTACAACTAACCAATGCAGTTTGTTTATTGATAAGTTTTTGTTGCATTGTGTCAATTTCACTCACGGGGGGTGTGTTGGTTTCATCTCTGCGTACAAAGAAGTTAAATATTTCTGCCCTTGATCACCACACAGAACCCAATAAACTTTTTTTTAAACAAATTTGGTTTTGGCATGTGACCCCCGATTTTGTATGTTACAACACCCTTCCCTAAAAGGAGTGATAATATTTCTTGCAGCTTGGGCTACCGAGTGTCCAAGTTTATGCTCATAAAAAAGAAATTAGGCTGAAATCGCGAGCTAACGTGGTCACATTTGATGGCAAACAAAACAATGTTCATTTAATTGCAATGATAGGAAATATTATTAAAAAAACAAAACAGAGAATTAATAACAGTCCATTACAATCTGTACATATATTAAAAAAAATATTTACTCGATAATATAAACTATTGTACGAGTACCTTTCTTACTCCTTACACATGAATCGTTTATCACATAGCAAAATAAAGACTTGTAAACGGTATTTATGTGCTTGAACAAAACCTAATTAATTTAAGTTGTATAGTTACAACCATTTTTATCATAAAAATAAGTTATCAATAAATTTTCATTGTGACACTTAAAAAATACAATATTATTAATTAAAAATCATGTTAACTTTTTAACTAATGCAGGCAGCGGAATTCTGTTAACGTATGAGAGTTGTTTTTGGTATTGAACATAACGTGTTCTCTTGGGGAATCCCAGTCGACAGCACATTCATTGAAAATCATTAACATAAAATATTAATGTATTCGGTAATTAAAATTTGATGTATGAAATTATAATATAAATATTTAAATATTTTCGTTTTTGAAGAGAAAAGATTTGTCCTGGCCGGGATTCGAAACTGGGTCGTCTGCATCTCCGGTGCAGTGCTCTAAACCACTGAGCTACCAGGGGTCGTACCCAAGTCAGACCGTATATACATCGCAAAAATTGCCAGTACACGGGGATATAGGATCGGTGAAAGAACTGATTTGTCTGACTTGGATACGACCCCTGGTAGCTCAGTGATTTTAAGCACGCACTGGAGATGCAGACGACCCGGGTTTGAAACCCGGCCAGGACAAATCTTTTCACTTAAAAAAAAATTTTAAATTATCAACATCAAAATAACAATTAATAAAAATAAATTATAATATAAATATGCCGTACTCTTAATCTAATCGATCCATAAACCTGATTAAATAATATCATCTTTTTTTTAAAGTTATCACTATCTGGTTTTGGATTCCATAAAATCTATCAGCAGATAGAATAGAACGGGAAAGTGATAGTTACGATTATATTTATGTAATGAAGTTCAATATATATTGGTATTTATCTCATCGTTATATTATTATTCCTATATTTTATAAGTACATGGAAAATTTATGTGAGCGATTTCAATAATTATTTTACTTTTATTTTGTATGTTTTACGTGATTAATTTGTCCAGAATATTCTATGACAAAATGCTTAGCATTTTGAAGTAAAATGCAGTCATTAATGTCAAACCGTCTCATTCAATTTTCAATGTCAAAAAGAGTTTTCACATAATATATTCTTGGAACTGGAGGAACCAAATATGGCACTCCGATACACATTCCGTGGCAAGAGAGATAAAAATCTCTGTATAAACAAAACGTAGGCATAACGCCTAAAAAACCGGCAATTCCACCCTATACACACCACGCACTTGTGAAGATTCTTCCATCCTACAGAGTACAACCGGTTTATCTGTATATTTTCGAAACTGAGACAGATTTCGAAATTCTAGTGTAGGTAAGGAAAGACTAAATGATTATATTGTTATTTTTGATCATATCAATTCCATCATGTAAACAATGCTAGGGTTATTGTTCAAAATGAGGGAGGTGTTCTTCCAAAAATGTTTACTTCGATATATCGTAATTGTCAATAAAAACAAGTAAATAAATTAACACACTAAAAAAAATTAATAAACATAAATAGAGAGAGTACTATCTGGGAACTAAAATTTTCCAAATAATGGTTGATTATGTATAAAACATCCTTTCCGCTTAAAATAAATCGAAACTAAAAATTTAATCCATTTTAATATAAAAATAAAATAATATATATGTAATTAAGGTTCATAATATTTGTTATTATAGAACAATGATTGTTATAAATAAAACAATTGATTGAGGTGATGTTAAAATGGACAAACCAATTGGCAAAAAGAAGTCAATTTTATTTAAAGTTTTGGGAAATTAGGGTCGATTACATTAATATCAAATCTGGAAACAGGATGGAGCAGTGTTATCTCATATATTTCAAATATGGTGCATACATTTTCCTGGTTTTGGGCAGAAATCGTTGAGAGAATTTATAGATAATGAGAAACAGTGTGTCGAAAAGTCTTACATTTCCATACTAGTTTTATATATATCAGTCTTAAAAATCAAAGTTCGAATGAATTAATGGTTCTTTATATATCAAAATCAGTTTAGACCTTTAAGACCGAATTTCATTTTCATTCTCTCAATTTTTACTACAATCTACTGGTCTGTTTTTTGTTAATATACATGATGAGATATTTCGTAGTTGATTTTAATGTAATACCGTTTTCAAAATAATAAAGTACCTCTTTCATTAGTCAAGCGTACACCAAAAAGAGAGATATATAACTAAATTGTACTAATATTCCAGATATAAAATTTCAACATTTTATGGCAGAATTTTTTTTATTTTACTAGATATGAACGCATGGAAAGACGCCAAAAGATTAGAATGCAGTTAAAATGGACATGTTCATTGAAATATGAAACAGACATTTTTGTATAATTTATTATATACATTATTGTATATAATTTATTTATATACCATTATTGTATAATTTATTTATTATTGAAGTGTTATCTATAATAATTGTTAGTTTTAGTGGTTTCCAACCGGAATTATCTTATCTGCTTTTTGGGAAACTTAACGGTTTACCAAAACCTTCCATTCCTTAAGGTATAATTGTATTAAGTTTTGTGCTTATTACCAATATTTAGTTTCATATAATGTCTTCGGCAAAGCGATTGTGATTAATAATAAGCCAACAAACATTATATTTATACTTTGTATCTATCTATTGACGGACACCAAGCATAAATGCAACCGAACCAAAAGAATATTTGGTTAATTAAATATATTTAAATTAAAAAGATAATTAAGACATCTATAACGTAATTGAAAAAAGGGTACTAGTATGTTTAAGGGCCTGCTGACATCAGCGCGCTCAGGTGTCAGTTACTTCAACTATTTGGAACTTGTCAGGTTATGCATGAATTTTAAATAGGTATTGCCTTTCATTATGATACAACAGATTTATAGGAAATGAAATAAATGAGAAACATGTAGACAAAATTAAACTAGAAATAATAAAACATTTATTACAAGGAATATTCATTAAATAACAATTTGTAACTAAAATATGATAATTTTTTATCATATTATATATGATAATTTTCTCTTTAAAATAAAAACATTTACAAATTAAAAAAATTATCATATTTTAGTTACAAATTGTTATTTAATCTTTAAAATAGAAATATTTAAAATATGATGTTATGATAAACAATGAAAGATTTATTCCAAAAAATGCTCATTAAAAAGAACAATATCTTCAAAAATTGCATCAAAAAAGGTCTCTTCCCTCTAACTTCGTTATATAAAATGGACAATAGTCTCCAAAAGTAATGTACTATTCCTCAACCACGTATTTAATCGAATACCCAGGGTCTTGTTACATCCTTTTTTCTGGCATCTCCATCTAATTTTATTCCCCACTTGCAGTTTCATATCATGTCCATTTCCACAACGCATTTTCTGCGGAATAACATTCCGCTCCTGAAGAAACCTAACAGCTGATTTTTCATAGTTCACCGTGCGAAAAATCTTCTTCAAATTCCAAGTCATATTTGAAAAAAATAATCAAAAACACATTCACCTTCACCTTCACATAAACAATAACAAAACAATAGAAAGGTTACTATAACAGTAGGAGATGGTTAAGAAAAGTGATACCTGAGCGCGCTGATGTCAGCAGGCCCTTAAACATACTAGTACCAAAAAAAGAAACAATCATGGAATTGACCATTTATTACCAAAGGTTCCTTCAACATTTAAAGACGGTGCCCCACTGCGCTATCTGTCGGTAACAGGGATCAACAGGGAACACTCTAGCGGCGTAAATTTGTACTTAAGGTTTAGCCAGCGATTTAATTCGTCTGTACTTTTTAATTTGTCCTTCAAGATGCAGTCCCAATCGGATCATTCATTACAAATTTGATCGATAATTTTAAAAATTATTAAAATTTAATTTTATAAATATAAATATAAGTTATTTATAATGAATTATTACTTCATTAAAACTGTTTCCCATACTATATAATTGACAAACGGCGAATATTAAATATTATCCATTCATTCAATACTCAGTGGTATATTTATTTAATTTAGACAGTTCCATCGTATCATCTCTTCTAACACACAATTCCTAGATCAAACACTAAACTATATAAATATAAAGTAATCAAATAAAAAAAAGTAATTATCTTACTTTAAAAGTCAAGTAATTGTCTTCTAATATATCTAAACCTAATAATATCTCCAAAACGTTTGTGTCGGAGGTATCAAAGAAAGTTTGCTAATGATTATAGAGTACATAGTATGTATTTGCTTGTTTCGTTTAGCGTCACTTTAATCTCCTATGACTAGTCGCAAGAGTGAGAATCCTAAATATTGCCTAGTATAATTTTGGACGAGGATTTTAAACGAGTACCTTCCATCGCACAGATTTGGAACCTCCATTTTACGTTCTATACGAAGAACGTCATTACTAAGGATTTTTTACGCCCTTTAAAAAACCTTAAGGCCATCAACTCACTGTCATAGGTATAGCAGGTTGTAAAGCTAACCAATACACCACAGGTGACCGAGGAGTATTATTAGGGTACTTCATTAGACAGTAGATCAACTTTTAGTCGCGCTACAAATTGGCGGACTTTTGAGCTATGTCCAACCAGCGAGGTACTTGTTCTATTACATAATTTACTAAAAATGAAACTAGATTATTATTATTTTGTTTTTTAATATCCAATAACCGCGAGTTTACGTCACCGTTGTGTACACAATTATAATTTTATCCTCCACTTTTATATCCTATTCCTATATGATACGAGCGGAGCACACCTCTCGAGCCCCACTCTGTTTAATTTAATGAAGAGGGTGTTTATTTTACATTAGATATTTTACATTACTTTGTATGAGTAATAACTTCTCTTAGTTTCAGAGATTTTTCTTATCCTTTTGTAGACAACATTTCCAAGACTCGTTCTCTTTCCAAAAATTTAATAACCATCACCCTTCCTATGTACATCCTATTCAAGTAATCTATTCCATGGTTCAAGATCCAGAGTATTTACGTATAACCTTTTTCACTGATCATTTCCACGTTACTTTTTTCTCTCGTTCCATCACTTTAAGGGGTGGGACCTACCACTATAAAGGCAACATGCTCCGACCTCATCCAAAATCGTCATTCAAAACTCAATATTCCCATATTATTTGTAATACAGATGGGCACTGGTTACACATTGCCAAACTGTAAGATTTGGTATTCATATTTACTATTTTTCTGAAGAAATATACATGGTGTACATTGTAACTTGGATTATTTTTTCCGAAAAATACTTACAATTCGATTCTTAAAAGAATCAATACTGCTCTTAGTATTTCCCTGCTATTTGCTTTTTTTACCTATGACAATGCTGACCTGGCCAGTGCCACTACAACCCATGAAGGATCTTGGGATCAGTACGTGGTAGAGAGTGTACTGTTTCTTGGACAAAGGTTTTGCAGGGAAGTGATTCGAGGGAGTTTTTTTCCCGCAATTAAGGGGAAAATCTTTATAGAGGCTAGGTGAGCCCCAGATGGTTATCCAGATCCCACATGATCCTCTGCCTCCTCTATTATCTGCCTCAGCCGGAATAGAACCCAGGAACTTTGCAACGGCAACTACTACTGAGCTACTCCTCTCGTATATGACAATTCTAGTCTTTGTAAATATTTTTATTATGAATTGAAAATAATTATTTTAAGGATTCCTTCACTATCATAGAGATGAAATTTGCATTCAGGTAAAAAATATATAAAAACAAATAAGAGACGAAATTCAAGAGTTCGAATTGACTCAAGGGCACGATTAGGGTCTGTCAAAATTATAATAATGTTGAATACTAAGACAACTAATGTTACATCCTAACTCTAGAACTATTTTTAAGAAAAAAAAAATTGGATTTGAAAGATATTCTATTTTAAGACACAAGAAAAAAAAGATATAAAGAAAACTACTTAATGCTTGTGATAATCATTATAAATATATAAAAACAATATTTATGGTTTTATTAAAATAATTTTATTTATTTAATAAAAAAGAGGAGGGTTTTTGTTTACCTCGATGGGCGAGAAGGCTGGAGACTTTAATGCCGCAACCTGGTAGATTTGACATTTCCTGGTTTGGACCTATCTAGGGCGTCTTCTCCTCAACACATCTGAAACCAATAAATTTCAGATAATATTACAACAAATAGTTTATGCATTAATTAATATGTATGGAAAAACTATTAGTCATGCTAACATAACAATAATAGTATTATTAGTATGTTTATATTTCTTTTGTTTATATTTAATATTTTATACTTAAAAAAACTAAACATACAAGCATTAAAACTAAAAAGTAAATAATAATAATAAAAATACTCATTAAATAATTTATTGAATAGACAGTGACAAAAATATACAAACATTCCCATGGGTAATTTTTTATTTTTTTAATTTCCGAAACCTCTATAAGTAAATGGTTATATAGGTAGTTTGCTGGTTCTTCTTCTTATTGTGGTGCCTGTTGCTGCAATTAATTTCATTTTAAAGCATTCCGTGAGTTGCATTTGATGTTAATTAACAAGGAATATGATGAAATTGGAAATTTTTTTAGATTATTTTTGGGGGTTACAACGATAAAGTAATCATATAAGATTCGGTATTCTAAATTATGGAAAAGGGACATCAATATTTCAATAATTAATTCAAATAACTTATGTAATTGGAACTATTTTGATTCTAAATTTAGTATGATTATAAATTGGTATATGTTTATTTATATGGTTTTATGTTTGGGAAGGTGGGTAACTAAGGGTAAATTTGTAAAGTTGGATTAACCATAAAAAGAACGATTTAATCTTAATAATATGAGTTTTTTATTCTCTGTTATTGTTAGACATTTTTAATTTTTATGGCGAAATAAACAATACATTTCTGCAGCAATGGCAATAAAGTCTCAATGAAATTTATATACGATTTTCACATCTTTCTTTCTATTAATTTTTTTTTTACAAATAAAGTTTTCACTTAATAATTGCACGGTAATTATAATATTTCGACTGCCAATGGTCTTCCAGTGGAATGAATCTGTCGTAACAACGACGTAAGTTGGATATGTAAGTATCTCTTAGCATGTTATTTATGTCGTTTGTTCTCTTTCTAAGAATGTTTGAACGATGTTATTAAGATTACATTCTTCCTCAATAAACAGGCAGCCTAAATTTTTCAAATATAAAAAAAATCTTAAAGAATTTTTCAAATCAAGTAGGAAATTAAGGAAATCAACGTTTTCAAAATTATTATATAATAATGCAGATGATCTTAAACTTTTTCAATCAAAAATTAAAAACATAATTGGTTATTTTGTTTCTTTATGGACTATTTGTAGTACTGTTTATAGTGCACCATAGTTCCTAATTAAACTATTGTACTATTGTAGTTTATACAAATAAAAAAGTTCTACTCTTTTAAGTTCTATAAAGTAAGTACTATGTAAACAGTTACTGTAAATAGTTCGTAATTAGTTGATTAATTCAAAAAAATTAGAATTCTTAATGACTACCTATTGAAATAGAATAATTCTGATAAAGTATCCATTGATTAGTCCCGAAATCAGGTAATGGGTGCTCATTTTTATCGTTATTAATATCATTTGTCTAAAAGTGGCAGATTGTAATATCTCAATAAAGTGTGTGTGTGTCTATATATATATATATATATATACATATATATATTAGAAAATGTATCAAAAAGAAATGCCCAGAGAAAAATAATTAAAAAGTGTGTATTCTTTATTTATATGTGTCTGTTTGTTTACTTGTATATCTGTGTGTAAGCTGGAATATAACTGAATAATTAAACAATGTAGTTTGTATGAAGACTTATAAAAAAGTGAATTTTAATTTGTAATAACATTTTACTTTGAAAAAGCTATAAACTTAATAAAATGTTTGTACTTTTTTTTTAAAGAAATAAAATCTCCATCACAAAAATTTGCCTATACATACTTATAACATGTAACATATATTTTAAAAAATATCTTTAATATTACTGCGCTACTGAGTCTCGAGTTCTATACTATCTGCGACATATAAAAAATGTATTCTATTATCATCCGTAGGCAATTTTTTTCAGATTTGCACTTGACTTTTTGCAAAGAAAAAACTAATTTCTCGCCTCGGTTTTCACAGACATTACAACAGTGATCCAACATGTTGTAAATGTATTTTATAATTGTGAATCCTGCATAATGCAGCAAATCCTGTTTCAATATTGAATTCAGACTTTTAAGACTCCATTAAGAATATGAAAGTAAATTAAGGAAACATTTGAAAAACAACATGTGAACAACATTAAATTTATTTGAAATAAAAAATCATGGTATAACTTATGAAAGCAGTATTATTTTATGTTTAATGGCTATTAATTTTAGAGTTCAATCATATAAATAAAACATAAACTAATTGAAGATATATTTTTTATCTTTTAATTGGGGTTTTTAACTTTTATAGTCAGGCACATACAGATGAAGTTGTCAACCATCTAATAAATGAAATCACAAAAATTATTGTTCCAAATATATTTTGAAAAAAATATAAAAAGATAAAAGTAAAAGGTATCTCAAATATCTTTATTTATTTTGATAGGTGGAATTAATATTATAAAACTATGGGTGTATAAAAAAAAATTGCCATTTTTCAACCAAATATTTGTATTATTATTTCTTTGATATAAAATACAATTAATATTTAAAGTGTTGTCCATTGTTATCTACTGTCATTAGCCATCTTCCAGCCAACTGCTCTTTCCCACACTTATACTATTCCTTGCGAAGGCTGTCAAAGAACTTTTGGACCGCAATTTCAACTTTAGCAAAATTATCAAATTTTTTCACTTGAAGATGGGCAATGGATCGCAGTAAACCGATAGTGCGAAGTCTGGACTATATGATGAGGCAGGAGTTCGTACCCATGGAGTTCTTTAAGCTTTTATTTGGTTCGACAGGAAGTGTGAGGACGAGCATTATCGTGTTGTAATAAAACTCCTTTTCGGTTAATCAAAGCACGATATCGCTATGATAACATCGCATACAATCTTTCCAGTTTTTAGCAGTAGAGTTTAGAATTCATAGAGCATCCATCAAGAAGAAATTCGTGAAGAATAACACCTTCAAAATTCTAAAAAATGCAAAGGATAATTTTTTTTCAAATTGGCCCCTTGCAGCAACAGGAAAAGCAGTTTGACCGTGATCTAGCCATTGATCACGGGTATTCGGATTTATCCAGTAAACCCACTTTTCATCACAGGGACAATATTCTGGTAAAATATCATAACAGAAGGGTTTTTCAATACATTTTTGCAAATTTCTAACGTCTTAGCTGATTGCTGAGGAGTAATTTCTTGAGGGGCCAGCCAACAGCACTTTTTCATCTTCCCAATGGAGCCTAGATGAAGACTAACAGTATCTTTCGACACACCACACTCCCTGGCGAGTTGGTGAGTACTTGTGGACGGATTTGATTCAACAGTATCCAGCTGAATCTCATCAATTCCTATTAATGGTCGCCCGGAGTCCTTCATCCGTTCCAACGTCGTATCTCCACTTCTAAATTTTTAAAACCAAGATCTGAAATGCATGTTTATTAGCTTTTTTAATTGATTGTTGTTGTTTGTTTTTTTTGCTTGTATAACGAAACTCTAAAGTTGATCCTGCTAGTAACGATATGCTTGTCTTAAAGATTATGCCATGTATGTGTTAGTAGACGATTTAGTACTTGGCACAAGATACCACCGTGTTTTGAAATATGAAAAATCTCTAATCCTGAAGATCCTGATGAGACAAAATTATTAATTTATTGTATTGACATCGGTACGTGCACAGAGAAGTGCGGAATGTTTCAATTTCAAATGTTTTGAAGTGGTCAAAAATCGAGTTCAAATATCCTGTTACATAATAAAGTACTTACAAGAGTAGATACTTTGCGAGGCATTCTATATTTTTGTAAGGCAAGATGTTTCCGTTGTTGTTTTCCACAGGGTACTGCACTAATATCGATTGCATAGTTTTCTTTACTACCCTGACAGCTTAGCCTTGAGCTGGTAAAGACTGGTATGTGACAAAAATAACCAGCTATATAACAACAATAGGACACATTAACTATACAATTAAGGATAGGCGAAGAGATGAGGTGGGGCTGTTGACTGTATATAAATCATACAGCAAGTTGGGGGCGGCGACGGCTGGGGCGGCGCCAAACCGGGCCTCCTCCGGCTCCTCTGTCTCTTTGTCCTCAGCTTCTTGTCTAGCGGATTATCTCTCGTCTCTAGTCAAGATATCGATGGATTTCCATATCAACCTGGTCTTCAAAAACATCATCATCATCGTTTTGGAGTTTATAATTATAACAATAGGTATAAAAGTTCTATATTTTTATAGGTATAGATTCAAATATTTTAGTGTTAGAAGTAAAAATTAATAAGCACTTTCCTTTTAATTATATTAATTTTAACAATATTCTATACTTCATTTTCTAAGTTTGTTTTTTTATTCATTTAACGTCAGATTCTGCTGTCATCCCTAAACCTACGATGCTATAGTGGGAGTCCTTTTTTTTTTTTTCCAATTCATGTATAATTAGGATAGGTATCTACAACGAGTAACGATAACGTACAGACTCCCATTTTACGTCCCTTCCGAAGGATTGACGTATTGAACGTATTGAAGGAATTCAAGGGCCACCGAATTGGCTGCTTACCCACGACTTTCGGCATAATAGGTAGTCATGATAACCACTTGACCAAAGGTGAGCTTGTCTTATTATTAAAATACAAATTCTAGACAGGAATTCAGTTTTACGAAATATAATAATCGTTCATCTTTGTAGTTTTAAATTATTATAATGTCAACAACAGTTTCCATGGATGTTTCATACTTGACTTATGACCTGTTTTTACTTTTCCCTCCTTTTATGACAGACAAATACATGGAGTCCACAAAGACAAATAATCGCGTTTTTAAGATATGTTCTGTTTCGTACACAATTTTGAAGATTTCTTTTTATATTATGTTAACACTTTTATCAAGACCAACCTAGGATTTTTCGTTCCCTTTTAAAAAATCCTGGGGCCAAATCCTGCCAGAAGGGGAACTCGCGCCACCTTTGGTTTGGAAGATTGTTTATCTTCTGCTAACATTTGCTAACCAATACAGCAACAGCTGACTCGTAGATTACAAGGTAACGGATCGTCAACTGTATTTCAATACAGTACGCAAAATATTGTTTTCAGCTTATTGTTAGTTTTTAAATTATTTATAGTTGAATGTACAACTATGATTATTTCCAATAAAAATAATGCCATTTTGGAAGAGAAAATAGTCAGGGTGAAGGTAAAAACTTAATGCTTATTTCTCTTACCCTAATAAATTCTTAAATAAATTAATTCTCACCCTTCCATAGTTGCGAATATAAAGCCAAGAAGAAGACCTGCAATTCGGGTCGAAACGTTGGTTATTAACTGAACTCACCCGGACCATTTTCTCTTCCATGCATGATATTTAAACAGTCTACCATTTTTTATTTTAATTTTAAGTTCTTTAAATTTAATAAAAGCACCTCAGATTTTCTATAGTCCATCAGGACTGGACAGGTATTATTAGTTTTTAATAATTATATTGCATTATTATTTAATATTGTTAAAACAATATTCCTCACATTTCAATGTTTCGGAGCATTGTTTTAACTAATATAAACAATATTAAAAACATAACATTTCAACGTAATTTTTTTTAAAAAGATATAACCAGAACATAGTGTAAATATTATTTAGTATGCTTATTACATATTCTATTACTTATTATTTGGTATAACATTTAAACATATATATACTTTAACATACATATTATATTATTATTAGTACACTTAATTTAGAATTGAAAAAACAGCATGGTAAACAGTCCTGTCAACGCATTCGATGCCATTGACTGAGCGGAGGAATTTCCATAAGCAAATATTGATTTCCTGATAAAGGAACAAACTCGACATTTAACCTCTCTTGTGGCCGGAGAATAAATATTGGAAACGATATTTTTCAGACACCATTGATCATACGATAGGAGTCTGAATGACAATAAAATATTATGTCCACTCATTAGAACTTTATTTGTTAAATTTTTTTTGGAAAAACTACGTTTCTTAAATTTAGAGAAAAAAATCCTATGATAAATACACATAGCTTCAAACGAACGATTTACGTCATTGGCTTTTTACGCCATTGATTTTGTTTGTTCGTAAAGCAATTTGAAATAAGTAGCCATTGATGGCTATTTACACATAATTTACTAATTTTTTTACTGACGGTTGAATATACACGTCATTTATCCCAGGACGATTTAAAATAAATAAACATTGTTTACATATACATTATTAAATTGTTTATTCATGGTTAAAGGTCTTTACACCGAATAGGACATGACGACAACTCGTTTTACAGGTTGCTATCTGATTAGAATGCGATCGACATACAGTCAATCATACGCGGGAGTCTTGGAAGGAACCATTGGTTAAAGGGATTGGCTATCATGGGGCTTTATAGGAAGAATGGAAAACACACTAAAACTAAAAATTGTATGTACGGGAATAAACTAATTTTTTAATAATACAACTTACTAATGGCCTGTAGTAATAGAAATCGGAGTTTCGTCTCATCTTGAGTCGGCATCAGTTTACGACTTTCTTAAGTCAACGACACATTCCTTGAAAGGTGGCCTTTCTAAAGCTATTAGGATGCGATTTTTTTCCGAATCAAAAAAATTGGTGTCGTCATTGAGTTAAATTCCTGGCAAAATGTTGGGTGAAAGTTTCTACTGAAACGGTTTAATGTGAGGAGTAACATCAGGATGAGTAGTTAGTATGAAGTTGTAATTCCAATAAAAATGTTCTAATTCCTAGAAATCTCGAAAAAGTATTTTTCCATTTATTTTCATTATAGGAGAATTGATGATATATTACTTTCTAATGCTTGTAGAAGGGAGCGGGGGATCGAAGTGGTAGGGGCGCTGGATTGCCGCGCCGAAGGCCAAGTGTTCAAATCCAGCTATGACAGATAGTTTAAGTTAACAGGCAGGCAGGCAACGCATTTATTCTGCTACAGTGGCGGATGGATACTGTGGGATCTGGAAACCCTCCTTGGGCTCACCCATCCTCCATAAAGTGGTTACCATTAATCTGGGGAAAACCTGGTGGTTGAGGGTGATATATAGCAAATCAGTTACCGAATAACCAAGAGTTTTTCTCTTAAGGCATGAGTTATCCCAACCTGTAGGTATTTCTCTGAAATTTCAGGTATTTTCATGGAAAACACATTGATAATATGTACCTACCATCCGTCGATACCTTTCTAATGGAGTAAATTTAAAAGTAATAATAATTGGTATGAATGATAAAAAATATTACTAAAAAAACCCTGTTCCACTACAATCCAGAGTCTTGGTCAGTATACCGTAGAACCTATATTGTTTCTAGGACAACGCGTGTGCTAGGAGGTGATAAGTCCGAAATCACAACCGCCTTATTTTCCCCCAACTAAGGGTGCCAACTTTATAGAGCCTGGATGAGCTTCAGGACGGTGTCCAGATCCCACAGAATTCAATCGTGCCCGTTAAAAGATTAAATAATTTTTATGCCACAGCCGGATTTGAACATCAACTCAGCAGTAAACATTTTGAGCTAACCACTCTCAAAAATATTCAAAGAAATGAAAAAAAAACATAAGATAATTATATTTTCAAAATTTATATAACGTGAAATACAGGAAGAATATGAGGGAAGAATGATTTCCATAGAAATAATGGATATAAAGTAGGAGATAAAGTAAGAGACAGGATTTAATAGTCAAGTGGATTTCAAAGGAACCTCGAGGAAAGGGAGATAAAATTCCGAAAGGATTTAGTACAGCATAAAACTGTCAACTGTCGAGACTTCATTGTAAGATAAACAGGAATGGTAAAGCAGAAATTTTATTTATAAGACCGAGTCCATTTTAGTAGAAGAAGGTAATAAGGAAAGTGATGGTATTTGACAACACGACTTATTGGATATTTAATTGACTGCAAGAGCTTAATAAAAAATAATAAATAGTACGGAAATTATACAGTAATTATTTAAAAATTTAACTGGCGTTTCTACTAACCAGTTGAAAAGCAATGTTAATACTACATACGAACATAAGAGGTTGACCGAATAACAAAATTACTGATTATAATTGGATAGTAAAAATTTAGGGTTCCCGTTGTTGTACTTTTACATTAGTCATAACAACATAAAGTGGCGTTGAATGAATAAACAATAATCAATTAATATATTAAAAAAATAAGTTCGAAAAAGTTTCTGTTAGGAATTTCTGTTTTTCTTTTTAAGAATTTTCAATTTCATTAATCTACATATTTCTACATAATTCCTGAATTTGTGAAGCATTTACAGGGATTATTGTTTTTTGTTATTTTGAGAACAATGACTACTTGTTTGAAGTTCACCTATTCATATCCTGACAATTATGACAGGCCATTTTTGTTCTGGTGTAGCTGAAGCTGTTCAACTGTACCCGAAGGTCCCTTGTTCAAAGGTAGCCCAAGACTCTTCATGGGTCCCAGCAGTTCAGGAATTTTTTCTCGAGCTGCTTCTTTTCTATATTTAAAAAATAGGAGATTTCGACATTCTTATTACGGCGGTGTATTTCTCTTTCTCAAAAATACGGATATCTATAAATCAGTGACATTAAAATACTCTGGATGGGAATTCTGCTAGAGACGCGACAAAGACAGGGGTGAAGACGACCCTGTGGCGCGACAAGAAGAGGAGTTTAAATATCACCCAAGGGTACTCCCCTCCTGGCTGGAGGATTGGTGCTATTAGGAGCCCTCCATATCAATTTTCTTTCAAAAACATTTCTCATCGTCTTCATCACTTATATAGAAATAATATATTTACATATCTATCTTGGTTAGGAGGCATAGCGATAATGCAAATAGTTAATAAAAAAGAGAAAAAAATACCACTAAAACCCATGAAGGATGTTGACTCAGTATGTTGTAGAGACTATAATGTCTCTGGGAGGTTGTGCAGAGAGGTGATTAATCTTAGGTCACGCTCAAGTGCAAGGTTTTACCCTAATTATGGGTGCCCACATTTTAAAGGCTGGGTGAGCCCCAAATGGGTCTCCGGATCCCACACGGTCCATCCCTAATTGTTTAACAGATTATATAATTTGCCACAGCCTAAATTGAACTCAGGACCTCCTAGTCAGTAAACCAGCGCTCTACGACAGAGCTATCCCGGTCCCTGAACAGTTAATAATAAAATAATATAGCTAAGAAAACGTCGTAAATAGCAGTCGCTAAGTCATATCATTAAGTCGAAATGATCATGAAAAATTACAAATTCTATATTGAATTCGCAATTAGGATCTTTTAAATCTGATCCAATTTTGATAAATACTGTAAAATTCAGAATTAAGTTGAAATGTTTGAATTGATTTTTTTTTTTAAATGCATTTAATGTAACCCAGATGGTCAACAGAAAGGGTATATTACTTCACCCTATTTACAAGGGTACATATAAGCTATAGCCGACTCATTTAACGTTCAGTATATAATACATTAATTGAATCACATTTTAGTAGCCTTCCAACTTAAGGTTTCTCTTATACCTTGTATCTTACAAAAATATCTAAAAGGCGTAAGGTGCCCACCTTAGTATGTATCCTGAATAAGAATTAGTCTGTTAGCATCTGGAGATGAATCATATAGGAACCTTCTGGGGCTCACCCACCCTCTAAAATTGGGTGCCCAAAATAAAAGGGGAAACATCAAGCGGTTGAGCATGATGTGGGCCATTCACCTCCCTACACAACCGTTGTCCATGAACTGTCTCTGCCATGTACTGAACCCCAGACTCTTCACGGGTTATAGTGGTACAGTTTTTTTTTTTTTTTTTTCTTATAATTAAAATATTACGTTTAACTTTGTGAGTGGCAGATATATAGGTATAATTTTGTTGTTTGTTCATTTAAAGTCACTTTATGCTGCTATGGCTAATCGGACGATGCTACATTGGGAGCTCTAAATTTTGCCTATCCAGGTTTAATTAGGATAGGATATTTTATCGAGTACCTGACATCGTACAGGCTCGGGACTCCCGTTTAACGTCCCTTCCAAAGGACGGCGTTACTAAGGATTTTTTACTCCCTTAAAAAAATCGTAGGGCCACCTGCAGGACTACGAACCCGCGATCTTGGACTTAGTAGTTTGTTACGCTAACCACTAGACCGCAGGTTACCGTAGAGGTATAATTTTAGCTACGGTATTAAAGAAATACAGATTATGAAACAATCAGGTTTACGATTATATAAAAACCTTAATAGTAATTCAAAATATTAAACAGTTGAAATTAAATAAAATATCCTAATATTTTTAATCACTTTTATAGTAGATATTATTAATATATTATAAATGTAATAACCAGGGACCTTAAATAGGAGATATTTTTTCTTATTTTTAATCTGCAACAATATACATTTTACTCGTTTTAATAAATTATTGATACTTAAAAATCACGCTCTGTTATACAATACCCTATACAAACTGATGCAAAATAAATACTATAGTAATTTATTTATACTATAGTATCGCGCCATGAACTTTTAATCCAGGAATAGAGCTGGCATGAGTGAAAAGTATTCAGTTTCCAGCGATGGTAAGCGTCCCGTAAGCGTAAGTCAACCGCACTATGGGGACTAAAAGAAATGCACTATTTTAACTATTTATTATTGTTGCGTTTAATAACGATGCATAACCAATGCAAATCTATTTTCCATAATTATTCAATTTGTCAGGCTATTTTTATATCCTCTGTAATGGTAGAATTAGCCAAATGTTTTTCATATGTCTCTTTAAGAGATATATCCTCCTATATGTGTAGTTATAGTATATACTATATACTATAACTATGTACTATTAAGAGTTATACTAGAAGAACTGTATAGGGAGACTGTTTGTAGCGGCGACGGTGTTTTGAAGGGACGGCCGGCGGCGGCGCTGAGGAGGCTAGACCCCTGACGCCTCTTCTTTATATAACTTATCTCGCTGGTGGTGAGGGGAGCGGTAAACAGCGCCCTCTCTTCCAAAACAACCGCACTCGCTCAAATAGTCGATACACAAATCCGACCTCTCGTCGCCGTAGGATTCGCCTATCGAGAATGCCAGAGGATTTGGCAGAATGTTGGAACGGGCGACTGACCGAACTCCGAAGGCCTCTACAGAATTGGGACGAAGTCCCGATCTTCTACTACAAACTTCAAAACCATATGCTAATAGATTCATTGATTTTAGGGATTCGACTCTCTTCAAAAATGACCATACTCCAAACCAGTTAGCTAGCTATCTATCCCTCAGAACAGAACTCAGTCGTTGACATGGAAAAGATCGTAAGTTGGGAAGAGGTAATGTTGCAGGGGATTTTCGCTTGGTGTATTTACACCATTCATATAAACTAAAGCACTCCCAGTTTTCACTTACTGCTATTTTTATCCTATTATTTATTAATTACTACCTTTTCTGAACAGAAAACAGAAAAATGATTCTTTTTTACTTACTGCCTTTTCCGTGCAGTATCACTACCTTTAAATTATCACTTTCTAAAGCATTCTTTCATTCTTGACAAACAATAAACTATCCTGTGTCACCACGATCCATGAGGGGTATTAGTGAACACGTTCTACAGACCGCATTATTTCAATGCCAATGATTATGCAGGAAGATAATTTGCCCGAGATCACCCTCTACCGCCATGTTTATTTCCTAATTAATTAGGAAGTTGAGGTTAATTTTCCCGCTTATTAATCCACTTTATAGAAGTTAGGTGAGTCTCAGAATGGTCTGCAGATCATGCAGGGTCGATATATATCTTGGATAATGGATGTCCTTGATACAAGGATCCATCGGAAATAATAATTACCTCAACCGGATTCAAACCAAGGTCCTAAAGCTACCTTTAGTAAACTAATGTAACTGACTCAATTTACATTAATAAAAATTGGTATTCGAAACAACACCAAAGTGGGAAATCGCTCGAGGATTAAAACGATAAGGCATCCCAGACTCTTCTTTTTAATGCAATCTTAACGAATAGAATCGATTCGAAGGCAGCAGCGAAATAGTTTATATTACGGACTAAAAGGCCAAAACTAGAAACTAAATGAATAGTATTGTACAACAACGATACCAGCCAACGTCAATTGAAATAATGAGGACTGTATAATCTTCTAATTTATCACTGTCACAAAATAAGCGACATAAATTTATAATAAATTTACGATCTCGTTATAGGTTATAATCCGTTCTATTTATATAGGAAGCGGGTACAAGTACCATAGTGCGTACTGACGGTTGTAGGAATGGCAATGAGCGGCCATATTTCACGGAACGACAATAGTCCTCGACCGAGGCCACCCACACGAGCCGGCTATTGTATTAATGAGCCAATGAGTTAATGAGCTGACAAATAAGCTACGGCCTTGTAGATCTGCTACGGGCTGTCTGCGTGGGACGTGGCGCTGCGGAACCTGGGCTAGGTTGGATGTACGCCACTATGTGGGGATCTCGTGGGATATATATCTACTCGAGGTAGAAGTTGACTCTGAAGCCAATCTAATTTATAACCTATTCAGCTAGATTTCATTAAATAGGATGCCCGAGGTACAAGTGTTCCAGTGGCTGAAAGGATTAGATACTCCAATTTTCAGGGTTGATGTGACCTTGGATTTGTTGATGCCAACGAACAGCAAATGGCCTTTTAATTTTCAAAACCACCACACAACGGTAATGGACCATTGTTTTTATTTTATTTACCATCCATTATTCAGATCACTGTTATACATTTAAATTATTTCTAGCATTATTATATCAAATAATTTCAATAACCGCTGAATCAGTTAATTCATATGGACAAGGGTTTTTGAGAATTTTAAATATATGTGGTAAGTTACAGTATTATGTAATAATGTTTAAATATCATGTAATTCATCTTGTTAATTTTATTTTTAATCCTGGTGATTGATCAACTTCATAATTGCAAGTATTTAATGCCCGGAGGCATGAAAGAAAAAAAATGAGCTTTATAATAAAAAAATAAACACATTGTATTAGGTAGTTGAGATAATTCTCTTACTATATTTTTTTGTTATTAACTCTGCAGGTGTGTTATGTCTCATAAATGTCAACAGTAAAATAATTAAAAAAATGTTAATGCAAAACATGGTTCCTACAAGGACCAAAACGAGAATTGGTGATAAGGTTGTAGTTATTAACTTACATTTCAAATATTACTTATTATATTATTTATTTATTGCTTATTAGATATTACTTGCTTATTTTTCTTTTGTTTTAAATTTATTTGGATGGTTTCTCATCATTATTGCTAATACTCCTATCTTATTGTTCTAGTTCATATATTTTAAATAATTCCTTTATTTTAATTTATAATACAAATCACCCCTACTATTGCATCTAGTTTACTCCAATAGTTTTGTTTTTATATATTATTTTTTTTCTATATCATTTAATTTCCCCCCAAAAGATGTAGGTCAAAACGAAGATTTCAAATAAATAGTTCAACCCTATTTAAGAAATTTTATTATTGACCTACTTCCCACATATATACAAGGTCAACTAATATTATCCAACATTATTAACTTATAAATAATTGGGGCCAAAGGTTTTAGGTCAGCTGCCGATGATACTTTGGTCATTTCTACATCAACTCAATTTGTGTATTCCGCGAGGAAGAAATCTTAGGTCAGCTCTACACAAGAGGTGCTTGCCCCTAACAGACTTGGAAGAGGCAATTCGAAGTTATTACAACAGAAGTGCAGAAAGTTGCATCGTCTGTACAAGTCCTGAAACATCTAATATTATCTCATCAGGGAGGGGAGTCCACAATAAAACTAAATTCAGAAATCTTAATATGTTATATAAACACCAAGTGACTTAATATTTAAAGCAATAATAAATTAAGGCTTGGGTGCAGACGAAACAGTTAAAGGGATCTGACATTTCCGACATAGGATTAACAATTTTAGATGTCTAATTAATGCCTGGGCCCAGTGCACATGCAATATTAATCTGTAGAGGAAGTGTTAATCGACTATGTTTCAATCCACCTATCAACTGATAGAGGAAAAAAATATCGTCTTCTTTTTTTAGCAGTCCGCAAAATAACAGCGACTTGTGGGCGCCGTCGGCTGCACTGCCTTTTTCCTCCATTGCTATGTTTGCTATTCGCGATAAATCAAATATAAATTACACACATATATATATATATATATATATATATATATATATATATATATACATGTCATGCCGTAATTACTTTGTGTATGTTGGTGAACTTTGAATTCAAATTTGGGTATCTAAGTTTATATTGACGTGATATAGTTGTTTGTTTATTCACTCAAGAGGTTTCAAAAAATAACAAAAATACTTCACCTTTTCAAAACAAAAGTGGAGTAATAAAAATAAAGATGTATAAATGGAAAAATTAAGGTCATCTTAAATTTATATATTGATTTTATTTATTTTATCGTTCTCCTTCTGCTCTGGTGCCTATATTGAAAAGAATGTTTGTTTCCTAATTCCTGACTTCCATTTTTAGTATATTAATTGCTTATTCATTGAACGCCACCTTATGCTACTATGGTTAATCAGGCGATGCTAATGTGGAAGCCCTGAATTTTGCAAATTCAGATATAACAGGATATAGATCATTACCATGTTTCAGACAATGCACATGACCGGGGTTCTCAATTTTACGACCCATCCTAAGGATGGCATTACTAAGAATCTTTAATATTTTTTAAAAAATCCATCTCCACATATGAACATATGATATAGTTAGTAGTAAAATTAATTCGTAGAGCTTGTAGACAGAATAACGGTTATTGGGATAATAAAACTCTATAAAATAAAACAAACGTATCCGGTCACTTATAAGTTATAAAAAATCTCCCTCACTCCTGAAATACGTTATCTAATAAAAAAAAACATTTAAACAATTTTAAAACTGCATTACATTCTACAAACATTTAAATAATTTTTAGAGCAGTTTGAAGAAAGTCCAACAATATGCTATCATCATATAAACGACAATCTAGCTAAGTAATAATAAATAAAAAAAAACAGATGTAATTGCCAAATCTGTTAGAAATAGGGGTTGATGTATTAAACCGTGCATGGAGGGGACAACCATCACATATCTATTTCAGGAAGGAACCGGACTTGGGGCGCATTAAGGGGATTGTTCATTGGTGGGAGTGGTCTTAGCAAAAAGCAAGCAGTCAAAACAAACATACTGTCGGCACATCGGCACCAATAGTATTGTAGCGACGATACAATATCCCAGAGCAATAATCTATCCGTGTTTACTACTAGCAGCTTCAAAAGAGGGGTTGTATCGTAGAGTAAATCCTAGTGTCTAAAGTACCTTGGTGGGAGACGTGCAAATTTCAAATTCTTCAAGGCGTAGAGTATGGATCAATAATTGTTCAGTATCCATGCGGCCACTAACAATATATTTATTATTTCAAAATATTCTGAACATCAGGAAAAAAAAATATTATTCGATAACATTCAAAAACAAGTAACAGAGAAATATACCATAAAGTAGAAGAATATCGGATACTATGCGGTTGAGGGGCCTGACATTCTTCGGACATCTGTATACAATGAATGGGCATAGATTGATCAAGAAAAGTGTCTCTGGAAGAAGAAGAGAACTGCAACGTGGAGAAGTAATGAAGGATGAGGAAAAGTTAATCATTATAGATTATCACAAGCAAGAATGAAGTGCATTTAGAAGCAAACTGAAAAATCTGGATTTCAGGATGAAGAAATACCAGAGATGTGTGTACGAAGCTGGATAGAGGATCAAAAGAAACGTGCCAGTGAACGCATGGAAGGAATATTGAAAATAGAGAAAACTCCAGCCGAAGGAAGGAAAATTAAGTTGTAAATGGTCAATACTAAAAACTATGTATACAATAACATTGCGATAATATAGAGTGAACATGCTATGATCACATAGTATGTTTGATCACAACATGTACAAAATAATGATGGTACATATCATAACTTAATACATCAGTGATGATTTATAAAAATTCGCATTGAACTTAACAGTTCAAATAGCTAATAATTATATTTTAAATAACATTTAAAAGTAATATCAGTAATGGATATTTTATAAAAAGTTAATATTTCGTCCGGTTTTTTATTCAATTTATTGTTTTAAGGAGATGGATGAAGAATTTGTTTGGATTTGGATAAACAAATTTTTTAAAATACAAAAATGAGCGATAGTGTGAATCTATATAAGGATTTAAAATAATTTGAACAACAATAAAAAAAACCTGATACAAAATAAATTTAATGCTATTTAAGGATCCATAAACTAACTACTGAAGGTTATGAAATAACTGATAAAAAAATATACAGAATGCTGACCATCTTAGCGCCAGCCTATTTATAGCACTGCCAACTCGACATATACAGCTAAAGTTAGTAGTTAGCAATTCGCAAAAATGGAAAAAGGGGAGGAACATTTTTTTTGCCGAAATGGATTTAAGGGAGATTGAATGAAATAATAAAATCTATGTGTTACTTCTAGATTACATTCAAGTGTTGAATGTCTAATGATTTTTTTTTTTTAGTTTATTAATATTGAATTGTTCGTATAGCTTACCGACCCCCCAAAAATGACAAAACAAATAAAACCGAAAAGTTTTCACTAAATTGATGACACTTATATAGGATCTAACTTTTCGATTTTCAATACCATCATATATATCATCATCAACCAAAAGGGGCAGAGAACTGACGGTTTATTTGATTTCGTGCATTTAAGAAATACTTATTTTAATTACTTGAAATAAATAAAGTTAACAGAGTTACCAATAAAATTGGCTGTGTCCACAGTTTCAGGTTAGGAAAAATTATTAATTACACCTTGGAAAGTGCTACATAACATAATACTGCAACAAAATATTTATTATTATTCCCAGCGTTACATGTAAAAAAAAAGAAAATGGCATTTCTAAATGTTTGTGCAGAATTTAGAGTATAGCTTAAAACTCAAGCATTTGTATTTCTCGATCATTCATGATTTATTTTTTATTTTTGGGAAGGCCTAAGACTTACTTTTTTGGAGGTTGAGTATTATTTATATACACCTATAAGCGACTTTTGGGAGAGAGGTGCCTCATTGTGTAGAGTGCTGAGTTGCTACGCTGAAGGCTCTGGGTTCAAATCCGGCAGTAGCAAATAAATTATTTAATTTTTTCACAGCCACGATTGGGCCCTGTGGAATTTATCGATCCTCCTGGGACTCACCCAGCTATTATAGAGTGAGTACCTTTAATTGGGGGAAATACCTGGCAGTTGAGCCTGACCTTCGTTCCAGAAAGCTTACAGTCTCTGAGATGTACAGAATCCAAGACTATTTATGGGTTTTTCGTTGATAATTACATCGAAAATTACAACAACAAAAATATTGATTCATAAAAAAAGAACACCCTTGCTAGGAAGACAAACAAACATCATTGAAAGGGAAGAAACATACGTCCTAACTGCAAGAGGAAGTCGCCGGCTCCTGGGGTATCAATCATTGCAGTAAATCAAAGGAGGGGAGGCCAATAAAGAATACCTTATTTTTGCGACCAGTCTAATCAATAGAGTAAATATCTCCAGAGTTTGCCAGTAACTTGTTTATGTCCTCGGGCATAAATCGACCGACACAAAGAAGAAAACAAAAACATTGTTCCGATAACTATGTTTGATACGCGATGTAGAATCAGAACAACAGCTTCACTTGTTACTTCTTAAATTATTTTAAAAATAATTAACCGTGATGAGAAATAAATTTCGTGGGATCACCTGTTGTGTTGTGGTTAGAATAACAATTTACTATGCCTAAGATAACGGTCTCGCAGCCAAGCAGATGGTCCTAGAATTTATTAAGCGTAATAAACAATCCTTAGTTATGCCATCATTCGGAAGGGGAGTAAAATATTGGTTAGATACTCGCTAAAAATCTCTATCCTAATTATTCATGGATAACCAAAATTTAGGACTCCCACTGTAGCATCGTCCGATTAGCCATACCAACATGAAAATGACTTAAAAAAAAAGAATTTCAGTTGTTACTTCTGTATGATAAAAAAATAATTTTTCATTATATAAACTATATCAATTATTAGCCCAATTTATCATTGAAATTACGAGGATCAATGACCAAATCGAACAGGGTTAGTAGCAAAAATGTTTAAAAACTGAAATGTTTTATTCCATGAAATAGTTCAGTTTTTACTAAGCACAATTTCAATCTCTCAAACATGGATTTCAGAGCCTATCATAAGCCTCTAACCTCTAACCTCTAACCTCTAAGCCTTCAACGTTTAGCAGGTACTTTATCAGCATCCTTCTTGTGGAATCTTATTGTGGAAACTTATTTATCCTTCTTCTTTACACTTTTTCTCTTTTCTCTCTCAACGGAGATTTAGCATTAGCTAATTCGGTGACTTTAGCACACGTGTAACAATTGGTCAATGTTCACGTATTATACAGTCCCTGGCCATATTAATGTGACCACTGGATAGATTCGTTCTTGTTACATGTTTGCATTATCTTTTTGTATGCGTAATGATGTAAATCGGGTTGAAATATTAGTTTTATGGGTAAGTTAGTTATTTGATAATATTATGAAATTGAAAAAAATAGTTTCGAAAATAAATATTTATTTTTTTTAATATTTTGTGGTGTCACCCTATTTACATCCTATTTTACATATTGATAAAAAAAAAAACTATCAAAATAGTTAAAGTATATAATACAAATAATATATCAATAATAAACAATAAATTTAATGAAAAAGAAACAATAAATCCACAAAAATTTCAAACACAAATTATGCACGCCGTCACTCGTAAAACAAAATGGCTGTACTAAAACCAATGCTGCCATTACTAAAAAAAAAAAATACTTAAAAAACTTATAACAGTGCTTCCATTAATTAAAACAGCAATTTATTAAGACACGCGAAAGTATATAAAAAAATTAGGAAAAAACAAAAAGAAAATAATCTTTCTTGGTGGTCAGTACTATAAGTGAAAATATCAGGAACTAATAGTTTATTACTAGGGTGCCGTTTTTAAATCCATAAATTTAAGCCCATAAATCCATCTGTTAGCAACAGCGACATTCCTAGTTAACTATCAGTTTCGCCTACATCCACATATAGTGGAATCAAGTAAAATAACTAATTCACTTCTTCTAAAAACATGTTCTTAACTGAACTTTTTCGTTTTTCATTGCTCCTAGCCCGGTTACCGCATATTTCATATTATTTCCATTTATCATAAGTCTAATTCTTCTTGCTAGACCTTCCGGAGAGAGAAAAGCATTCAGATGGCTCCAGGAGATCTTCCAGCTATGTCCAGTGCGTCAGCACATCTAACAGTCTTTTAATATAATCCATTTTTTTCTAAAGCAAGAAATACATAATCTTCATGTTTGACCATTTGATTGAGCGTTCTTATTTTTCGAATAGATATCAGACTGGAATGTAGAAACGGACTATGATATCATTGGACCGAATGAAAATGTAAATACATTATTTTAAAATTAAAATACTAAGAAGAATGGCTCTTAAGAAAACGACGGTGTACCTTCTTCTGAGTTCTTTGTCTGAGACTTTTAATTTATCCTATACTCATTTCCACTTTACTAATAATAAAATAATGTAGTAATAATCTAATAAATAATTATAATATTAGGTAAGTTAGGACTGCTTAATGTGTTTCTTGTACTACTATTCAGTTATGTACATCTCCATTTTTGTAATTAATGATTAAAGTGCTAGGCAAAGTCGTATCTCAATGTCACCGACTTTTTTTATTGCTATTCGAAATTGTTTTACAAACAAAGGCTTAAATAATAATCATCGAATCTGTTAAATGATTTCGAAAAATATTTTTGTTTCATATGTATTCATATAAATGGCTGTGTTCCTGAGATATCTTAGGGAAGACCTATCTGGGCTATCAAGGGACTGCTTTAATAATTTTTAATTATCGGTTTTCACTCAACTTATGTATTACAGTTGTATGTCCCCTTACACAACTGATGGTGTAGCAAACAACCTATGATTAAAGTATGAGAAAAACTGTTTAGATTCAATTATAAAGAGAAATCAAAAGCGAAATAGGTTAAATATATTTTTTTATCAATGAAATTCTAAAATTTTAGAGAATTACATATTGTAGACATTATATTACAGAAACATATTAAGAGAAACTTATTTTTCCTTTTTCTGTTTCTGAGCCAGGTCCCTGTAGCATTAGGGAATAATTTAAGAACTCTAAAATTATTCCAAAGACCTAGCAGAGACAGGAAGAGGAAAGCGAGCGCCTCCAAATCTCCCAGTTATCGGCCCCAGACAGAAATCTGTCAGATCCGGGCCCTCAGATGACACTATCTGTCTGGAATATGTTTGGAGGCGTCAGTGGGCTATTTACTTCAACAAAACACATGTTTCTGTCAGGCACGTGACTAATGTTCTGTCTTACCCATAATAGTTCTCATGGGGAATGGGAAATAAGGGAATGTTTGTACTTTAAAGTCATTTTAAATTAATTACCACTTGTATGTTAGCTATACAATAACATTCGAAAATACAGGAGGAGATTCTAGATATAAAAATTATAAGTTATTTTATAATGTTCATCTCCATACTACCGGGTACATCATTGTCAGGTATCATTAAATCATAGAATATTTTATTTTTTATTATTCCATTACCGTTTCCGGTTACTTTAACACTTACTAAGCAAACGATTTAAAATCTCATTTAATTACATAAGTAGAGCTCTGGTGTTCCACTAAGCCATCGAATTCCTTTCGTATCCAATTTTTACAATCACTAGTCCGTCGTAAAATCCTCAATGCTCCTTACTTTTTTGTGAATAAATTCACCCATTCACCTTAATACCTTATTGTCCCATTTGTTGCTGATTTGGCCCGAATCCGATATCCATCTTTTCATGAAAACTTTATTACTACTTAATTATCATATATATATTTGAAATGAATAATAAGAATAACAAGGAGTGAATGATTAATTATGATGCGAGGTTTGGGGGTAAAGAGAAGTGCATCAAATCAATCGTCAGCAAGAATCAACTTTTATTTTAGAATAGTCGTATCTTGCAGAAAAAACAAATTATATCTGAAATATATTGTGTTATATTTGAAGGAGATCCAATCTGACTAAGATTTTAAAAACAAAATGATAGGAATCTTTAACTAGTATCTGACATCGTACGAGTTCGACACTCCCAATTTTCGTCCCTTCCGAAAGACCTCAGAAACACGAATTGTTAGTTTCCTTTAAAAAATTCCTAGGGCTACATGCCGAGCTGCGAACTCGCGATCTTGGTCATTTTATGCGAACTTCAAGACCACAAGTAAACCCCTAAGGCTAATTTAAAATATAACAATATTTGTGGCTTACTACATCATTAACCACGTCCAAGTTGCCTATAAGTGGTTAAGTAGAATTTTCTCCAAAATGGGTTTCTTGTACTTAGGGAAGCGAAATCCTGGTAGTTTGGTAATGAATAAGTGGCTAAGTCAGGCATTGGCTTGAAAACGATAATGATCTTCAACGAATCATAATGGTTACGAACAGCACCAGTTCGGGACCTCTAACTTACGTTTCATCCGAAGAATGGTATAACTAAGCATTCATTTGTAAAAATCCAAAGGCAACTGGTCGGACTGCGAACTTGGGCTTGTTTCGCCAATTACAGGAGTATTCGCTTTTTCATTTATAATTTTTTTTTATATAGAATAGCAATTTCTCGTACACTTGACAATCCTGAAAAATAAAGAGAGGCAAGATCAAGTAAACAAACAATGCTGTTTCCAAACTGAATGAAATCGGGGTGCGAAATGTAAAAAAACAAAACATCAGGGAATAGGCTGTATACAAGTAATAAATAAAGAAGGGCCCGACTAAAGGGAGAAGAGACTCAACAATACTAAATCTCGAGACCACTTGTTGCTCCGTGGCGCCCAAACAATAAATTTAAAGCCGCAACAACCTGTTGGATTTAAGAGCTGCATTAGGTTCCGGGCCTTCATTGGCCAACTTTTACTGCGAGCCAGTTTGGGATCTTCAATCTCTCCCTACTTAGCTCCACTTACTTAGCCTTCCTTTCCTTCCCTATAACAACAGTGTTGTCTATTCCATCGTCTCTGTTGATATTATATGGATTATTCTGAATTTTAGATACGGCTAAAAAAATGAGATAAATGCTTCATATGTAATTTGAACGGACATCAAAGATACAGTAGTTACAAAACAATAAAAAGAAAAAAAACCTATACCATTACAGCCCAGGAAGTATCTTGTTTTCAGTAATGGTAGAAACCGATCTAGGACAACGATTACGCAGGAAGGTGATTAGTTCGAGATCCTAAACGTAAGGCTTTTCCCTGTTATGAGTACCCACTTACGATTTTTAAAAAAGCCAACTTTTAACTTAAATGGAAAACTAAAGGGAAAATGGATAAATGGTCAATTATATATGACAACATTCTTTTGTACACCACTGCTGAAAGGATCAACCTATAATTTATTTTATTGTTGTATGATATAATTTTTTAAATATTTTATTTGAAAAGAAAAGATATGAACAGGACCGGATCTCGAACCCGGGTCTCCCACTTGTCCGTGGTGGTGCTTTAACCATCTCAGCCATCCTGGTTCGCTTCTCGGTCAGTCATATCCCTTTCTTTTTCGCATTTTACGATGTATACACGGGAAGAATTTTAATGGAACATTACTTTTATTTTTGGATCTTGTTGACTTAAGTCATTAAGTATTATTATAATTTATTTTATTGTTATCTGATATAATTTTTTAAATATTTTATTTGAAAAGAAAAGATATGATCAGGACCAAGACTCGAACCCGGGTCACCCACCTATCCGTGGTGGTGCTTTAACCATCTCAGCTATTCTGGTTCGCTTCTCGGTTCTCGGAAATTCGGGTTCGAGTCCCGGTTCTGGTCATATATTTTCTTTTCAAATGAAATATTTAAAAGATCAACCTATAGGTTACCGAATGTTATTCCAGTGACGCGGGATAAATGACAACCTTTCACTTATCCCAAATTTGTTGTTTTGTTTGCTTAGCAAGGTATGCAACATAGGTTGAAACGTCACCACACTTCAAAAATATGTGTTACATATAGACTATTTTCTTCTTAGACTAAAAAATATAATGTAAGGGTTAGTTAACCTGAAGGCATACATTATGATTAAATCCATTCCATTGCCACTAAAACACAAATCAGTGACAGTTTCCTTGTTAACAAGTTTATACTTGAGTTCATTTGATTAAAGATAAATAAAGAAACTGTTAATAAAGTGCTGGAAGGCTTTAAACAAAACCTAGAATCTGTCAACCAGAAACAGCCAATTAACCAAACTATATTTTGCCAATTCAGTCCTTAAGACCAAAAACCACAAAATCAGATCACTCCTGAAACAAGCTTAATAAGTAAAAACAGAGTCCTAAGCATTTGGAAACAGCTAAACACTGAGCGGTGATCCTAATTCTTCGGTGTCCTGTGTGTTCCTTTTCCATCTCGTTTGCGCTTATTTGTGAGCCAGTGATATAAGTTCTTCTTTTTCATACTTGTACTATAATTTCAATGTAATTGGGCGACTCTATTCTAATTCTTCGCCGTTGAGTCCGCTCTATTAATTTTTCTTCCTGCCGATACATTTTGCCTTTACTTCTCTCTGCATTACTCGTTTGTTGTGTAGCAGTAGCTAGTTATCGTGTGGTATATACAATTGTATCTTATAGTTAGTTATACATCTACAGCATTGGGTACTAAGTGGTTAAGTCTCATTTACTAGCGAAATGAATTGCTAGTTCTTAAGGAAGCGGAATCGTGTTACTTTCGTAGTGAGTTAGGGACTAAGTAACCTAATGTCTTGAAAAGGAGTTATTGCTTTTAGTGAACTCCAGTTCAGATAAAAAATTACGAGAATTAAGCGATTCCACTTCCCTCAATGCAGTTCACTGTCTCGACACAACCACTTTCTCATCGGGGCTGCAGATAATATCATAAAGGTATTATGCAAAATATTTCAACAGTATAATAATGATATAAAATTGCAATAGTGCGATTTTTTTTTTTATTCTCCAATTTTATATCCCTTCCCAACCCTTAGTGTCTTCGCAGATCGTACTTCTCACCCCAACTTAGCAAGCCAAACATACTTACTTTGATATTTTTAAATACTCGAATATTTCATTGATATCTCTGCCTAAATCCAGCGTATCCTGTTTAAATCATACTTTGATCTTTCTAAACTTCTCAACCTCAAGCCCCCAACTCCCTTAACTACTGATGAACCCGATGATATTTCTTAGAGACGAGACAGGCACAAATGATGAGCGACCAAAGAGAGTGCAGATGTCAGGCCACCACCATCAGTCAGTGGAGTAATTTTATTTTTTCGAAATGTCTCGGCGGGAGAAGAGACTAGTAATTGGTGTACGGCGCCTGGCTGTGTTTAGCGCCATGTGCCCCATCACTGTCTCCGGAAAAAACTCTCACAACTTTCTCGGGGTTTATATCTCTCTCGTGTATAAATAGATGTTGGAATTCAAAGGAAGCAAAACAACTTAAAGTACCTAAATAGGGGAATAACTGAGCTAACTAATATTAGATATACATTTAATTATGCAAGGAAGACGAAAGATATGTAACAAGGTAAATTTCATTTTCAGTCATAAACAGAAGGCTGAAAAAAAGGGATAATATGATTTATTGATATTTAATAAATAAATACGAATCGGCGTCAATGCCCAATGTAATACCCCATTAAGCTATTACAAATAAACAATAAAAACGAATAAAAGTGTAAGAAGATTGAGAACTCGAGTTCTTCAAGATTCGAATCCTTTGCAATGTGGACTTTCCGTCTTACAGCTTTTGGACAAGGATAGATAGAAATCGATAACCATTTAAAAAAAGAGAAATTCCTTGGCCTCGTAATGAGAAATCCGAAATATGAACTATTCTATTTATTTTTTCTGGGAAATACAATCCAGATCGCGTGGTCCAAGTCGCCGAAAAACATCTTGGCTCGCTAGTGGTATGGAATACGCTACTGTTTATGGTCGCTGCAGAGAAAGTGAAGATCATGATCGGTCAATGTTCTGATCGGGCGTTGCACTTTAAGAATTTAAGAAGAAGAAGAATAAAATTGAAAGAAAATCTGTTTGTCTCTTAAAAAACTGTCAATTCATACTTATGGGTGTTCATGAACATGGCGTGATAGAAGAATTTATTGTTTCAAATAGTAGAATACAGAACCATCTGGAGTCAAATAAATCAAGGACAAAAAAAAACCTAAAAATTCCAAAAGATCTAGAGAGGAACCAAATATTTCCTAATGAAATTATACACTAATTAGTAAAAAAATAGACTTTTATTTAAATACTCAATGCCTTAAAAAAAATAAATGAATTATAAATCTTAAATTTCATGAATACATTACCTTATTTTTTTCATTTTTCTCAATAAAGCTAATTTTCTGTTGATAATCTGTTTTATAGTTATTTTATTATTATAACCAGAAAAAATACTTCGTATTTTTTTAAAAGTTAAAAAACATGCTTTTGACTCACAGGACCGAATAATCATTATGAAATTTCTGATTCTTGTGAGAAATATAATCGATACCTTCTTTGTTCATTAAAATTAATACAACATACACATTAGCAAGTGAGGCTGAGTCAACATGGCCTAACTTGAACAAATGGGAACCCGTGATACTTTAGGTTAAAGAGTTTTTTTTTTTTAAATATTTTATGTGAATTCTCTACTAGCCCCTAGAAATTCAGGATTAGCCTTGATTAGAACATCAACTAAATTAACAGAAAATTAAAACATTAGGAGAAAATTTTAAATTTTAGTAAAAAATATATTAGTCTCATCGTCTGTGTACGCACATATATGTATATATATATATATATATATATATATATATATATATATATATATATATGCTATTACATTGCAATAGAAATATAGGTCCAGGGGGCAATCTGATCTAATCAAGTTAGAATTAAAGCTTCACAGTCAACCTAATTGTTATTTTTGTAGCTCTGACTGGTTGGTGGGGCCAATCTGGATTTATGGGCTGTTTAACGTTATTGCTTCCCCGATTGTTAATTAACAGCCCTACAATTTTAGTGAGCAATAAAGGGGTTTTCGATTGCGGTTTATATAAACATTCGGTAAGAATCTCAGCACAAATAATGATTCGCCGGAATAGAATAAATGTTGAAACATCACATTGAAATATGTTATTACTGAATTTGAAATTATTTGTTATACGTACGTAAAAAGAAGCTGCGATTTAAAAATGAAATTTTTTTAGACATTAACATAAATTTAATTTTTTTAAATATGGAAAGCAAAGATATAATTGATTCGTCATAAATATTCCTTGATGCCGACAATATTTCATTTTAACGACTGATATTTTAGACAAAATCAAGAAAAAAGATAAGTTTTGAATGTTAAATAGATGACTTGAGATGGAATTTTTATTTTTCAACACTTTTTCGTCTATTACTTGTTTAATTATATTTATCCTTCATAGAAACTTGTCCTGGTATTTTGAATAATTTTAATTTTACAACTATTTTTAAATATGGCTTTATTTTAAAGTCATTTTTAGTCTGTATTGGTACGTTATATTTAATTAAAATTAACTATTAAAATTAGGTTAACATTATCATCAGACCATAAATAGTTCTCTATTATTTTCTGGAAAATTCGCGATTTTAAATTAAAAAATTATCAATTAATTATAATTTAAATGTTATTAAAAAATTAAAATGACCACTAAAGTTAGATTAATTTTTGCCTTTTTTATTATTAAAATATTTTTAAAAAATATATGAATAATGTTAATTTTCATAACGTATTTATGTTAAATTCCTCATTTTTAAAATGAAATAATTATAAGTTTTTATTGCATATTTAATTAAGCATAGTCACATATGTATGGGTTTGATGACTCAATCGTTAAAGTTCCTGTTCGGCGTCAGTGGCCACAACAAGGCGGCATCAATATCTTTGCTTGGGAAGAAAACTATACTCGTACAAAGATTCACAATAATATCAAAAATTAATGTTAAGTTCCTGACAATTTAATAATTTTATTTCTTCTTTTTGAAATATACATACATTTTTAAATTAATATAAACTGAACTATAAATCTTTTGATTTTTATATATTGGGAAAAAAAACATTCTCCAGTCATTTCATCTTCTTAATTTATATAATTCTTTAAAACTTTTTGACTATACGTCATTAGCAACCATTTAAAACAATTTTTCTGCATCTATACAATAATTATACATAACTTTAAAGAAGTTATATGTCTAAAAATCTCATAAATGCATATTTATTAAATATTTTCTTGGGGATTATCTTTCCTCCATGGTCAAGAATTATCTTTTACAAATTTCAAAGCTGCAAAGTGGTAAAAAAAAACACTAAAACACTTAAGAAGCAACATAAATACAATTTTTAAAATTTTTCTTGACAGTTTCGAGAGAATAACAATAACTCCCAAACAAATTTCTTTTAAGTTTGTGTTAAGAATTCTAACTAATTTGCAAATGCGTTTATTCGACATAGCATTAAAATATATATTATTATTATCAGTACTTTCATAATTACTTAATTTACTACTATTCATAATCAAGACGTTTTTTATTATTATTTTATAATAAATAAGATAAGCAAACAAGAACGACTTTGCAACAATCTTAAGCCCATAAAAGACACGAGAACAGGGCATAAAACCATTATGTTGTCTTGAAGCATTTCCACTTTTGGTGCCTAAGTACAGAAATCGTTCACCATCCATGCCATGAGAATTGTACAAAATTATTTTGTCTTTATACAGAAAATCAAGGGTGAATGAAAGAATGAATGAAGGATGTACTGTTTCGAGAACAACGGTTGTGCAGAGAGGTGTTTTGTCCTAGATCACTCGCAATCGCCAGCTTTCCATTCCAATGAAGGGTACGCACTTTACAGAGGCTGGGTGACCCTAAGAAATCCTTCAGATCGCACAAGGTCCATCCCTGGATGTAAACAGATTAAATAAATTATCTGTCACAGCTGAATTTGGACACGGAAGCTTTTCGGGTACTGTTTTTCAGCGCTCTACCACTGAGCTACCCCTTTCTAAAACCCCTAAATTTGAAATAAACCATCAAGTCATGGGAGAGGAAATTTATTATTATTGATAGATTCTTCTATGTTTACAATACATTTTCAAGATCAAGCTTATTGAGTACACTAAACAAAATCTTAAATATAATAAAACAAACATTTTGGGAGCAAACAGCCCGAGGCCTATGATTCATTATAGAGGGCGCTAGACTTGGCGCCTCTGACTCACGCACTCGGGGTTTACCCTCGCTTGTCTGTCCGTCGGTGAATACCAAATTCATGGCGGCTTCTCAGAGTTATTTCCTCAAAGGCAATGAACACTCGGTCGGTTGACGAGAGCGCACTGATAACCTTTAATCGTTGTGATAAGAAAATGGGAGGGAAGGAGTTTTCGGGAGACTGTTCCAGATGATCTTCGAGTTGACCAAGAAACCAGTAGACTCTTTGGCTCCAGTAGTTTCCCTCACTCAATACCTCAGTTATTCAACTTTTTTCCCCCCGATTTTTATTGATATACTAAAAGTGTTCAAAATTTTAGTATACAAATTATATGAAAATTTCGAGATTGAAAACTCACCGACTTATATAAAGTTGTTAATGTGGAAGAATTGGTCCGGGTAGAGTTCAATAAATTTCTCTATACCTAAGAGAAATTTATTAACTCTATCCGGACCATTTTCTTCCACATATATTATCAAGGTCAACTATTATTCAATTTATGAACTAAATTGTAAGCGTGTCTGAATCTGGTTGACATTCTAGACATTACATAGTTTTTATTAAATGGCTTTTTATGAAAGCTATGTTTCGAATATTGACGTAAAATACTTGCATTGATATCACTTCCACGCGACCAAACGAAAAAATAGTATGCAAAATATCTTTTTTAACAGAACTTTAATTCGAAACAAAATATTTTTTTAAGGGAAAAATTAGTATGTGACATTACAAAAATACATATCTTTGTATTGTTATCTATTCTGTTAACAATCCTGTGTATCAACTTCTAGGGTTCACCCAACCTTTATAAAATGTGCAACCTTAATTGGAAAAAAATTAGACCTTTTTAGTGTAATCTCGGTCCAATAAATAACCCCTACCCAATCGTTTTGTTAGAAATAAATAAAGTATCTACCTTGCACTGAACTCACTGCACTTTATGAATTGTATTAAGACCAATTAAAGTCGACATACAACTAATTATTGGGCTGGAACATGGGTAATTGGGACTCTTGCCCAAGGTGGTAGAAATCAAGAAATTCAGGAAAATTTTAAATTAAAGATAAAATTGGGAAATTTTAAGAGAAATTTTATTATTAGAATAAGTAAAAAGTATATGTTTCTATTTTTCGCCAGCGTTGACTCTAATTCAGTCAATACTAATGTTAATGTTAACCGGTTTATGCTAATTCTATTTTACAGTCGACTTTTATTGAAGAAGGGAAGCGGGGAAGAAGTTTCGCAACTGTACTGAAATTCCTTCAACTAAAATCTACCTCTGAATCAATAAAAGTTATTCAAAAGTTGTCTTTCGAGCGTCTTGAAGCAATGTTGCTTCTCTTTGATGAGTCAGTTGTCAGTGTAAGATATGCTACACTTTGTCTTATTTGATTTTCTTTTGGTGTGTGCCCTGATGATGCCTGAATTGGCTTAACATTGAGTGGTTGTTTTTTTCCAATATCTCAGAGACTTGAGATTTTTTTAATTTTTATTTTTCCTATTGCATACTACCTCTGAATGGTTGAAATGAACTTTATATACATACATCCTAGGCGCTCCAGCCTTCCATGGGCCCTGGCCATCATCTATAATCGTCCCCATAGATCTCGGTCTTGTGCCATCGTCCACCATTTCTGAGCAGCCTGGCCAACCTGGTCCATCCGTCTTACCTTGGGTCTTCCTTTCTTTTTCTTTCCAGTCATTCGATATTCCAAAACTTTTTAGGGCATTCTATCTTCTACCATCCTTTTCACATGCCTAGTCCATCTCAGTCTCATGATTTTGATGAATTTCACAAGTGGGATGCCTTTGAATTTTGGGTATAGTTCCTTAGGTCTCTTTTTTTTTTCTTATTCCTTCTGCATGAATTGGTCCTCGTAATTTTTCTTAACTATCCGGGTTTCTGAGTCTTACGTTAATATCAGTCTTTTTATGGTTTTGTATGAACGTATGAAGGTTTTGTATTGAATGTATTTTACTTGCAGAAATACATTTGTTTTTCTCGTTACCTCTGTCTTCACGTTTTTTTTTTGTTTTTTTTTGTTAATATGGTATTTAAATGAATCGTCATAAAGAACATATACATTTTTCTTATACTTTTTTAATTGGTTATTCTGTCCACGAGCTCCTTAGTGATGATGACTGCCAGCAGAATCTACTGTGAAGACTAGAGGATTAGAACGGAGATTGGAAGAAGATGCGTTGGAAGAGAAAGAGATTGCCGGAGCGCTCCCTCCATTGTACCCGCTGCCTATTTATTTCACTGGAAATAATTGAAGCCTTTAATTGCGGCCGGCATCTGGCGCCCAACAGTCCCCTCTCCAATCAAACACACATTACGTGTTTTCAATCTTCTACTGATAGCGGAAGCGGACATTTGTTCTTCCTCTCGTGATTAATATAAGATCTTGGCTGTTTTCTTCCTTTTTTTTAACTCTTCAACAACAACAAAAAAATAGATCGATATCATTGGATCAAAATGAGAAAACTTTGCAAAAAAATGAGACATCTCACTTCTTCATGGAATAACACTTCATAATATTTGATTTCGTCCTTTAAAAACAACACATTTGAAGTTAATGGTAGTTTATAGATAAGTATGGGGATCGTTAAAACCATAATTCTCACTCAGGGCTTCAATCTTTTCATAAATCAAGCTAATTTATTTGAAAGTGATATAAGTCAAATTGAGTCTAAAAAAAATATTTTATTCTTTTAACTGGTTTTAATGATTATTATTTCATAATAAAATTTAGAAGGTGTATAGGATTTAAAACGGCACTCTTTGCTAAGTGATAAATGTCAAACACATTTGCCCCGTTGCCCATATTTATAAAGAACTTCAAATAGAAGCCTTAAGACACATATAACAGCTCAATTAGTTCTACAGCCCCAGTGTGAATAAGTGGCTAAATCGATTTTTTCCTAAAATGAGTTTCTTGTATTAAGGGAAGTGGAATCAGAATGGACTAAGATAGGCATTATCTTGAAATCGAGTTATTGCTAATATTACAACTTCATTTCAAGCCACAAATTAGAAGAATGGTATGATTTTGCTTCCCTCAATATAGTTAACTCACCCTGGAAAAAATTCGGCTCAACAATTTTTTCACCGAGGCTGCAGAATTATTCACCTTAAATTAAAACTCCGTCTGAAAAATTGTATTGCATACATAGTCTAACTAAATCCAAGTTTTATTTGCCTAGATAATTCACTATTATTTACCTTTTCTTCATACAAATGTGAATAATGGAAAATGTTTAATTCAATACAATGTTAAAGTAGATTTTGAATGATAATAGTTGACCTTCTATTTATAAGTGAATGAAATGGAAAAAAAATTAAAGAAAGAAAATAATAGATATTCCGTCTCTAAGCTAAGTGAGAAATCAGCACGGTGAGAATAACAGTCAATAAAATCCTAATGACTGCTAAGTTAGCAGATATGCTTAGCAGTTAAATAAAACAGTAATTGAAAATTAACAGACAGCTAACATTAGTTGCATTCAAATTGTTACTACACTAGAGTTTTGTAATACACAATGATAAGTTGGAAAAGAAGGGGGTCTACAGTTCCATAATTATTTATTAATCTATTCAATATCAGTTACCAAATTCCAAAGAAAATATGATATTACTAATTTATGAATTACTGATTTTTTCTTTAGTTTCCTCACATTTTTTATACTGGAAAAAACTACATCTGTCTTTTTTCACATGCAAGAGTATAGATAATATATTTGCATGTTACATCAGTAAGTTATAATTAGAGTGGAGAGTTGGTAATAATGAAATTTATTTAAATCACAAAATCTTTCTAATTATTCTATAACTATCCAAATATCTGTTTTAATTTACTAAGAATGGTATTATTATTAACTAAAAGTTAATATAAATAAAGATTTATATATCTTAATTATATATATAATTTATCATTATATATTATTATTAAACATATATTTGAATATTATTTCAATTTTAATATTTTTAATAAAATATTAATTTTAATTTATTTTGTCAGTAGATTGGGTTATAGGGATATTTTTGTCAGTATGTATGTATTGCACTCATTACACAAAGCATTAATGTACCTTATAATAACTATTCATTGAGAAAAAAAAATCAAAACATAAGGAGTGAATCCCATAAAACCTTATAATTAAATTATCTCAATTAGCAGTAGCTTACATTATTGTAATACCTGCTATAATATTAACTTCCTTAGTGTAATAAAAAATTAAATTGACGCAACTTTTATAATATGTGTATTCAGTAATATACATGGCTTTGAAAAATTAATTACGATGGTTGGTTACTATTTAATAGGAATGAAGAAAAGGAACCTGATAAAAATTGATTCAATAAGCAACAAATTAATGAAGAACATTGGGAGTTACTAATCAATTTAAGTTAGTGACTTATTGACTTCTATACATACTATAATATAAGAAGGACAAACTAATGTTATCTGTAAAATAAATGTACATGTACAAGAAAAATCATATCCTGGTAATAAATTCTTCTTTTTATAAATATTACATATTACCCACTTAAAACCAATGACATTTCTTTAATTATTAAAAAATAAAGTTCTGGGGTTGATTATTTCCGCATTAAAACACACAGTTATGCTTTAAAATTTAATAATTTCAGTTTTTTTAATTAGTTAAAGATATTTTTAAAATATCTTTGCTTGACAGCGTTTGCTCCTTGTTCTATAGTTATTGTTGTATTAATAGTTATCTTTATAAAATTATTATATTGCATCACCATTTATGATTTATTTAAATACATTTTCTTTTATTCATATTGTACTTTACTATCATATATCTTAATTTTATGGTTCTGATAAAAACTCTTTCCAACTAGTAACTTTGCTTCTATATGTTTCATACTCTTATCAGATAATATTTCATCTTTGGAATATAATTACTTTTGAAATAAATAAATAGTCATATTTTTTATCTTACATACCATACTTGCGGTCACAGCAAATCAATAAAACAGATAATTTACTGCTTAGGTTCTTCACAATTAGAACAATTGTTGCCAACCTCTGATGTAGAAAATTTTAAAACTACAATAATGCCAATTGCATTTTTTTTTTACATTGATTTTTTATAAAGAATGATGATTTCTGTATTGTTTAAAGGCATATCATTTTTCTTAAAATATACTTAAAAGTATTTGATTTCATTTTGAATTCTACTGTCAACTAAGAAACCATTAACTACTTTAGAAATTTGTAAATCTTTTTTCCATTAATGGTGTCTATAAATGAAAAAATGTTTATTGAATTAAACCTAAAAAATATAACCTACTAGTTAACTACAATATGATTTTTTTCATTATAAATAATGTTTTTTAAATGGATAAGCTTAATATTCATAAAAGAATTGATGGCCATAAGTAACAATTAAACTTAAAATAAGAAAGTTGGTGGGAGGGGGGTATATTGTTGACTGATATATACAGTTGCAAAATGGAGTATTGATTTTAAATTGTTAGTAACAATATTATCATATTTTATTTTTGTTACTTTATTTGTTTAACCTACCTAAATAAATCTATCCGGTTATTGTTGATCCATGATTCTTATATTTGTACTTTCATGAATTTGTTACTTCTAATGCATTGATAAGGACAAAATTGTTGGTCACTTATAGTTTATTTTGTTTGTTTTTTTAACAGTTTGATGGAGATTATTGAAAATTTTATATGCCTAATATGTATTTTTAAAACTAGATTTGGTTTGACCACAGACATAATAAAACAAATAATTCTTCGCTGCATAGGCCGCTATTGTCGCAGGGAAGGTTTGTTTTCCAGTGGCTCCTCCAGAGTCCTGACAGCTACTAGGTGAAAAATCAAGGTGCTCCCGGACGGAGGAGAAACTACCTGTTAAATCGTGAAAGGATAGTTGATTCAATGAGGATCGGTATGAAGGAGCAATTAGACGAAGCGATTGGCGAGCGGGAGCATTAACAACGTAGAATGTATTTTGAAAGGAGGGGAGGCGACCGCCCGGCTGGCTCCCAGCAAAGCAAAACAAACCTCGCCGTCGCCACGGCGCCCCGATAACTTAAATTGCCAAAAAGGAAGTCTCAAAAACAAATTGTTTTGTTGTGAGGGCAATGTCTAACCCTATTTCTAGCTCTCTCGTTTTTTTCTGTTTTCTATAATCTGTATGTGTTTGTCTCATCATGACCGTCCGGTGACATGGACAGGGGTGTGACTTTCTTCTCATTGAAGTCCTTCCGGAACGCTCCTTCTTCGGGAAGGTCGTCCTCGCGATCTGGTCCTTCGAGGGACCGGGCTTAGCAACAGGAGGTCGGTGACTACAACGCACTGCCCGCCTATCGTCTTAGGTGTTCTACAAACAATTGACGTATTGTTCTCAATATATCTACAAAGCAATTTGAAAATATCTTTTTCTTTTTTGTTAAGACATTTTTATTTTTCTCGACTATTATATTTATTTTTAATGTGATATTAATTTAAGAATTATATTGACTAATACTTTATCCCATTTGCAATATTTAAAGAAATCAAAACCTTAATTAGCATGCATAAGTATGAAGTTTAACTGTATCAAATCTGTGACCTGGAGGTAAAGGACACCATGTCCACAAAATAAGTAATATTTTAGGTAAATTGTCATAAATATAAACTATGAACTATAGTTCCAATTAATTATCACTGCCAATAACAATATGAACAATTTTTTGTAAGCAGTTTCTATAAGTAGCGAAGAAACAAAATTTATTATGAATTCAAAGTTGTGGAAAATTGTCTCTCTGGAAGAAATACAAAAATAATGAAAATGTGCCACGGTGACATCTACCTCCGAGGTCTTAAACTACTAAAAAAGTTCGCATATGTCTGTTTTTTTTAGGACAAGTACAGATCTAGAAACAGCAGATAGGTATCTCAGTGAACAGATATCAATCTTCAGACATACCTAAGTCATCTGTGGCAAGATTTTATCTCACTGACTAAATAGACCAAGCCCTCATCTACCTGTCGAAGATGTACCGCCAAAAGGACATTATGGAGTCAACTAATGTTATCTTAACTATGGCATCTTTAGAAGAAGTATAATAGTCAAGGTTAAGTCTTTCCTCTGCCGAAAGACTTAACTGCATTATTCACTTCAATTTAAAATATATGAAATACTAATTATTTGATTTTGTTTGACCCATCGTTAAGGCTGCTATAGTTAGTTAAAGTAGCTCTAACTAACTCATCAGACTGTTTCTATATGAAGGTACTAACAGGCAACAGTCACAGGTAGAGTATATTGGTACTAGTGGTACAGATCTACAAGCTCTTTGTGTGATCCCGGGGCTGGGCGGCCTCCCATAGCACTAAATTAATAAAGGAAATTAAAAAAATAAATAAAGACTTATTGAGTAGAGTACACACAAAATTGTAGCCTCAGATTTCTCTTGTTCCGACCAAGGAAGAAATGTGGATAGGGAAAATATCGCATCTCCCAGAATCCGCCGAAGACTAGGTTGATTATGCAAATAACAAGTTTAAGAATTTAAATGATTATTTTCTAAAAGTAAACATTAGGTCACGCAGAAAAGGGCAAAGAGAATTTTGTTTTACATAATAAAACATAATAAGATGAAGCTAATTAAACTTAAAGCTGAAAAATTAAATTTCGTATTATTCTCTTAAAAAATACAAGAAACAACACGATACATAACTATAAACATAAATAACGGCTATTTAATTGATCATTTCAATCAGTTAAATTGTCTTTTATTTGAATTTTTTTATAAAAACAGTTTGTAACGGTTAGTCAACAACTCATTCATTCGCATCAGCTGATCGCCAAGGTCACTTGAGCTGTCATTTCATAACAAACTGTGATAAGTCATGTCTAGTAGTAGTAGGACCGGTCCTCAACATATGTAGCCTTTGTTTTAAAGATTGTTTAATTATTTGTATAAAATGTTTCTAGGTTTCGATTTTAGTACACAACAGGTGAATGCATTTACTGAATTGTAAAGTATATTGTGATGTTCTTAATTTTTATCTAATGTGAAACAGTATTTTAGCTTTAAACTGTGTTCTTCAACTTGTTTCTCTGATAAAATTGATATGATAATTTGTTTTTTTAGTTAAAAAGTATTCTCGTCGACGAAAATAGAGAAGTCAAGTACGAAGCTCATGTTTCCTTTGATCATGATTTACCAGAGTTCAGGTGAGAAAGTTATTTTAATTTTAAAGACATGATTCATCTAACAAAATGAATCATGAATTATGAGATCATCTAAAAAATGAAGTGATTAATTGAGAATATTTGGTCGTTAAAGATTAAGGTGAAGATAAGAACTTTCATTCAAATGAAAAAATGAATTTACAAAAATGTAGAATCATTTTACATTCACTCATGTTACTCACAGTCTGCATTATTACCAGGCAGTTCATATTCTCAACATAGTTTTAGTTATTATCTTATAGAATGTTTGCGTGTAGAATTTATTTGCGTTTAAACTTATATTTGAATTTTTCATTTTCTTATTTCTAGTTAAAACAGTTTTTTGGTCAGACAATATTGAGAAATCTTGTTGTCTGAGTGTTATAAAATCCTTTTTTTTCTGATAACTCAGTATCATAACACTAATTTTAGATTAATACGTATCTCATAATCTCTTCTTTAATTTTTTTTTTTTGATAAAGTCTATAACATGAAACTAACATCAGCTTCAAATTAATTTGTGTTAACTTAATTAACTCAAACTTGTGATTTAAAAGTAAATAAACATCTAATTCGGATATTTATTATATTTAACAATAGTTCTTTAATTGATTGTTATTTTGAAAATATGTTTTAGAGGTACGAAGTATGAAAATTTGACCCAAAAGCTACCAGCATTAGACTAGTATATAAATAAAGATACATTGCAGCTATGGAAATATTTTCTCATTAATTTATCATTCGCAGAGGATGCTATTTTTTCCCTTGATTGATTAATAACTTCAAATTTTGTATATTATACCTATAATTAATGAAATTAATTTATCTTAGGCCTCTTTTTGATTCTGTCTGCTACAGATAAATATTTATTCTGCTATGTCTAACATGGAAATAACTCTGTCGGAAGACCTTCCTGGAGTACACCCATTTATATTTAGAGTGTAGCCTTAATTCATCAAAGCTTGTTCTTAATTGTTCAAAGGCCAAACATATTCATAGAAACATTGAATATCATATCATATCCTAGCGCAGGATCTTGATGAACATTAATAATTATAATAATAAAGTCTTTATTTTTTCTGGAACAAGTCCCTTTAGAATAACAATACAAGTATTAATATATAAACTCTTATGTCTTTGAGTTTAATGTAGTTAATACAGATGAGAAAGAATTGGTGAAAAAAAATTGCGAATTACCACCAATGACAATATTTAAAGAATAAAAAAAAAAAAACAGAGTAAAAGAAATAAAAATAAAATATATATAAGATAAAAATAACTATATAGAGAGAAACAATTGATAGTTACATGTATATAGAAATTATAATGTTATAAAGCAAATAATGAAGGAAAAATACAAACAATATCAACTGAGATAACTTATTTAATCATTAAGATTAATGGTTGAATATGATTGATGAAGATGTTATTAGAATTTTGTAAAACCTCATTACTACTTAGACTACCAAACAGAAAATTCTTAACAGTAGATTTTCTTATATTTTTGGGACTTCTTAACCTTGAAAACTTTAGTACCTAAAATACATAATGTAGATGCATATTGCTGATAATATTCTTTCTAAGGATGCCATGAGTGATAAACCTTGGCTCTTTTCTTATGCTTGTCAGTCAGCCTAGACACTCATTCATTACTTTTTCCTAAGATATTTTTTAGCTGATCAATCTATACTACTCACAAGTTTTTATTATCTTTTACTCATTTTATGCTAGTTGATACAAATTAATTTTGATGGGTTTGTTCAGTGAAACTAATCAAATTACCGTCAACCCGTGTCAAATTTAGCATATTAATAGGTTACTTTGTTGTTTGTTTATGAGTAGCTCTAATAAATATTCCTCTGTGATTATCTCTGTTGTTACTTTATTTAAAATGTAATCAACATATAACAATTCTAAAATGTTATAGGATATATGAATAATAGGATGACATCAAATTTTCCTTGCTATTAAAAGATAAAAGAGGAAAGGTCTTTATTAAGTGTGCCTAAATGGTTTTATTTCATTCTCACTAGTGACTACAAGAGGTATTGTTTTATTTGTTTCTGCTAATAATGGTTATATTTAATGGAAATAATAAAATAAGTTTATGTCTGCTATATATCCCACTAAAAATAACATATATATGTATATGAATAAAAAGTTTCTAACACAATAAATGTATTAATATATATATACATATGGTTGCCTAAAATAAAAATGGGTCATAAAAAATTGAATTCGACTGAAGAAGAAAGAATGATTCGAACAATTGTAGAGTCACTCATTTCAAAAAGGATTTATTGCTTTTGAACAATAATCAAGATAAATCCTTTTTTAAGAGAATGGAAGAGTAATAACTATTCAATCCTGCTGCGATCTTTAAACTGTATAAAATACATAATATTTTGTCTAATACTTTTGGTTTTATGATATATGTCAACATATTACGATTATTTTTTAAATAAAATATATTATATAATTTTTTATTGATTCTCCCTTAATTTTATGTTCAAAGGACCAATAAGGGAGTTGTTAGAAATGATAAAAAAGTTGTCACCGCACCAGTACTCATGTGGGTTAAGGCTGTTGATATGATTCTTGAACGACTGCGTGTCTGTGGTGCTGATTTTTCAAAAGTGATTGCAATATCTGGTACTGCTCAGGTAATCAACTTATTTATACTTAACTAGCAACTTATTATTTCTAAGTTCATTTTCTCAATTTCTCCTCCACAGTTGTTCTCAGTTACTTTTCTAATTATATGCTAATGATGAATTGCTATATAATATGGCTATCCACAAGCATTTTGGCCTATATATTAAATATCGACTTGGCTGTGCATTTTTTTTAATTTGTTCTGTTAAATTTTTAAAAATATCTGGAAAAGTGGTTGATGATGGAACACACTAGAAAGAAAGTAAAATAGAACCTTCCTGATATCAATGAACAAAGGGAGATCTTTCTTCTAGAAATTAAGGAAAAAAATCCTTAGAAACAGGCAAGTTGTGGGCTGGGGATCATTTATTCACTTTTCACCTTGGAGGTTAATGTTAAATATTTTTCTAGTTTTAATATTTTTTAACTGTTGATATTAATTTTGCAGCAGCATGGTACTGTATACTGGGCAGCAGGTGCAGAAGAACAGCTTAAAGGACTCGACGATGCTCAGTTCCTTCATTCCCAATTGGCCTCCTGCTTCACTATTACTTCCTCTCCTATCTGGCAAGATTCGAGTACCACAGCCCAGTGTAGGTCTTTGGAGGAATCTGTTGGTGGGCCAGAAGTAAGTTACTGATTGCTTCATAGATATAATGTTTAGAAATGAATTTATAATTTCATATAAATAAACATAATCTTTAAAAAAAACAGAAGATCAAATTAATATGTACGATGTTGATGCTTTATTCATTAAATGGTTTCGGCTGTAGTTTTCACTTAATGCACCAAATACTCTTTTGACAGAAAATAAGATTTTTTATAACAATAGTTTGACATTGTTTAGGAGTTTTTCAATTCCTGTATCTAATAATCAAAAAGCATCATTCCATGTTAAGTGACTCAAGGGTGGCTGCTTGACAATCTAATTTTTTTCTCTGTACATTAAGTTATAAATTTTTTAGTAATAAAACATTTGGAGACTTTTTTTTTCTTTGACCGATTATCAATGGCATTTTCTTACAGTTCTCTTATCCAATTTTAGTTAACATAACCATTTTCGGTTTCATCAATAGCTCAAAAACTGTTTTATTCAGGAAAATTAAAAAAAAAAACACATCTTTAGAAGTAATATTTTAAGCTAAGAAACTTATATTTAGTGTATTTAATGTATTTCTATTTCTAATGTAAATAAAATTGATTTGAAGTTAAATACTCAAGTTAAAAATTACCGTTTTCAAACCATAATGTTATAAACAACTTATCACTTTTTGTGATATGTCCCTGGTAGTATACATATCTTCCCTACTAAATGTATCCTTGTTCTTTTTTTCCAATTTCGAAAGTTTTAAAAATTTAAGTTTTAGTTTCTTTCTGGATTGGTTAGAAATATGAAATTCACAAAAGCTAGATAGTTTTAGAAGAGGTTTATGATGCATAAAAACCTTACTTTTTTTTGCCTAGTTAAAGTGTGGTAACTATTTGAAAATAATGGAATAATGGAAGCTAAAAAAGGAAATTTGGAAAAACAAAAGAAACTTGTGAAATTTTCACTCTTGCTTCTCTTTTTATCTCATATCTATTAACCACTCCACTCCATTTATCGTTGAAAAAACTTAATTCTTAATACAAAAATTGCAGATAATTTTATTTGTTAGTGAGAATAAAAAATACATTGGTGGCACCTACATCACTGATATAATACTGAATATATGTGAAATTTGAGGTACCTCATATAGAGCCTGTAGAGGTACCTGCTATGTTGTTCATTTTGTGTGATTATATAGCAGTGATTTATTCATTATTATTATTATTTTATTTATTATTTATTATTGCTATGCTATTATTGAATGTATTTTAAATAAATTATCTAGATATTATTGAAATAATTTAATTTTTATTTTGTAGGAATTGGCCAAAATAACTGGTTCTAAAGCCTTTGAAAGGTATTCAGCTGCCCAGATTATGAAGATATTTGAAACAAAGCCCACTGCATATAAGAACACGGAAGTAATCAATTTATACCCAGCTTCATTTATGTAGATAACTCTAATTTGCTTTGTTAATTACATTTTATTATTAATAGTTGTTCCTATAATTTTATTACAGAGAATATCTCTCATAAGTAGTTTTGGATGCTCGTTATTCTTGGGCAAATACGCACCTATCGATTATTCTGATGGATCTGGAATGAATCTTTTAGACATCACTAATAAAAAGTGGTCAGAAAAATGTCTAAATGTAAGTTAATTTTATTAATACATCTAATTAAGTAACATAGATATAAATAAAAATTGGAACACTTCTTCTACTGATAGTACATTGAAAAGGTAATGAGTTATTTATCTTCTTGTAAAAACTGATAAGTAGAGCCATGACAGTGTCCAACTTATCAACTCAAGTTCTGAACAATGTTCATGAGGTGATTATGTTTTAAACATTACATTCAATGATGTTTATTTTTTGAGATTTATAGAACTATACTGTAATATAAAGTTGTCCTGCCTTAAGGTGTAATGATATTTGGAAAACTAATTATTCACGAAGTTGAAATTGTTTTTTTTATTATAATGCAATTGGGAAAAACCACAATGCAAAGCTTTATGTTTCAAAAATACACCCACTTACCACTCGACGTTTCGCCTATTCAGGATTATCAAGACACAGTGTGGTATAGCCGTTGTTCCACTTTAATTCTTAATGGATCGATTATATTTTAATTTTATTCAGGACTTAAAGTCATTAGTAAATAAAGAAAGTTTCCAATTAGTGAATAGTTATGCTAATTATTTAAAAAGACATGTCTCTGCACTTGGTAAGAACTGAATAGAAAACGTCGACTGGTAAGTGGGTGTATTTTTGAAACATACGGCTTTGCATTGTGGTTTTTCCCAATTGCATTATAATAAATAATAGTGTTTCTTTTTGAGTTTTTGGCTCTATTTTAGTGATTTGAAATTGTTTTACTGATGTGAATTTTACAATTTTTCAATTGTTGTGTGACAGATCATTTAATTAATTTTAGGAATTCTTTTGACATATTTCTACTAGTTCAAAACATTAGTGTGTGAGATTCATAATCCCTCAAAGGCAGCTCTTAAAATTTCTGGCTTTAGATATAACAAGTTAACTACAGACACCCACAATTACTTATTGTTTATTATAATCCAAAATTATTAAAACTATATTTAACGTAATATTGATTTGACCTTAATATTTACTCAGGCATGTGCACCTGATTTAGCTGAGAAATTGGGCGAGCCTGTACCCTCTAATACAGTCTTAGGAAAAATATCTAACTATTATGTGGAGAGGTTCGGCTTTAGTGAGGAATGCTCTGTGGTAGCCTTCACCGGGGATAACCAGTCTACAATTGTTGGTAAGTGTCAAAATTTGTAGCAAAAGCCAAGCTAAGTATACTTTTTTATGATTTAATGTTTGTTTTTAAATCAGTAAGTTAAATTTATATATAATAATAACTTTGGTGATCACCAAGTAAAAACAAAATAATAATAATCCTAATTAATATCTGAATTTTATAATACCATTTATATAATCCAAAACTTAAAAAAATCTTCCTTTCATCTACTACCTGACTTCTTTCCTCCGAGTCTACTTGCTCAAGTTTTTAGGATTGAGAAGTAAAGTTACTGTACATCCCGGGTGATCGGATGAACCTGGACCATACTATCTACCATTTCTATGGCAACCGATTACAGTTTTCATATACCTATTGGGTATTTATGAAGATAGAGGAAAGAGATAAAGTGTATTATAATAAAGAATTTAAAATAATAATAAATAAAGTAAATATTAAAAAAATAAACATTCAATCTGCATAGTGTTTTTTTTATTTTGTCTGATTTTTTTCACTAATTTGGGGCACTTTTCAAAATAATACAATTTGACAATTCAGAACATTTTTTTTCTGTTCATCTGATTAACTGATTTTTTAGAACACTTATAGTGGCCGTTCAAAGAAAAGAACTTTTTGAAAACATTTAGTGACTTCAGAAATTCTAATATGGATTTTTCTTTAAAATAAATAAAAAAATGAGGCTATAACAATACTTAGAATTTCACTATATTATTCTGTTTAGTTGAATTAGTTAGATGTTTTGCTCAACTACAATAACATGGCATTCTTAAGTAACTTAGCACTATTAATGAAATTGTATTTAATATTCTTAACAGCTCATATAGTTATTATATCTATTAATGGTATTATTATACCTAAAGATAACACTTTTTATTTTTTAGGTCTCGGCTTAAAAGAAAGTGATGTTGCAGTTTCTTTGGGTACTAGCGACACTTTGATAATGTGGACTTCATCTCCGAATCCTATTGATGGTGGCCATATTCTCCTAAGCCCTGTTCCTTCTCATGAATATATTGCACTCATCTGGTATTTTTTTTCTTTCAAGGAACGGCCTTAGAGACCACGCGAATATCATAATTTTCACATCATTCTCTACTTCCTTCTTTCTTCCTGTCTTTTTGTCATTGGTCTTTCCTTCTTTCCTCGGTCCATGCAATTCCTTTTCTTGCATCTCTCTTTTCCACAAGGACCTTAATTTCTTTGAGTCTCTTCCCATAATCATCCCTATCGAAACAGTCTTGGTCTGTTATTTTCAATCTCATATATATTCATCTGGTATATGAAATAATAATAATATATTTATTTTGTAATGATTCTGAAAAAAATATCTTATTGTATAGTAATAATTGTTCAGTTGATACATTAATTTTTCATTTAAAAAAATATTAAATGGTCTGAATACATTATTTAAGTCGTACCTATTTTTAAGAATTTGTACAATGCTTGCAATCATTCTAAATTTAGTGACACATATGTATTATATTGTTGCAGTTTTAAAAATGGATCAGTGACCAGAGAAAGAATACGTGACAGTTATGCTTCAGGTTCATGGGACACATTTGATAAACTATTGAATTCTTCCCCTCGAGGAAACTTAGGATACTTTGGTAATCTTCTTTAAATTCTGATATAACTCTATAGAAATAATGTTATTGTTATTAAATGTATGAGTTTTTCTCAAAAGAATGCTGAAAAGCTTTTGGCAGCATAACTGAAAATAGTTGAGCAGTCTACATTTTTTGATTTATTATTATTATTAGTAAATAATTATTAATAATTTAATACAAAGTACAGGTTAGTTAAAAATAAAGAACAAACTATGTATTATTTCAGTTTTAAGGAAAACAAAACCAATTTATAATTTATTACTTGTTCTGGTTATCTGACAATACACATAAAAAAGTTTTGTTAATCACTGAAGTTTTTTTGTTTTCAGGTCTCTATTACGATCATGACGAAATCACTGTTCCTCTTGTTGGAGAGTTTAGATTTGACAGCTACAACAACACAATGGAAAAGTTCCCGGCTTCTGAAATTGAAGTGAGGTCACTACTTGAAGGTCAATTTATTGCTAAGCGATCCATGTTGGAAGAATACAATTTGGATTTGGGTATAGAAATTAAAATACTATTTATAATAAATAATTTTAATATAATAGGCTAAAAGGGTATAATATGGCTAAAAGGTATAAAGCTATAACTTGAATTATTCGGCGCTGGTGAAGAAGGCATTGTCCTTTCAATTGTCGGACAATAGTCTCATTTTGATAATGTTAGATCAAAATTTCATTATTAGACATATATAGTGCAAAACATTATATTATATTATATATATTTAAATATAATTATTTTAATAATTTATAACTAGTTCTGTTTCATCAACCCAAGTATACTCTAGTTTTTAATAGCATAAGTTAGCTTGAATCCTTACAAACATAAAAATACAAAACATATATTATAAAACATAAATGGCTGCTATTAGAACTTGCAAAAATATAGAAATATTACTTTTAGACTTAACAATAATGTAGAAATCCATAACCAAAAAATCGTTCATTGGCATCTCTCGATTTATTTGAAATAAAAAGATTTATATTGAATAATTTTATTTATTAAAAAAATGAATAAAAAATATTGTAATTTTTGTTCAATTATTTGATTTTTTAAATTCTTCTCAGGTAAAAATACAAGGATTATCGCTACTGGTGGAGCTTCCATAAATATTGGTATTCTTCAGGTTCTTTCAGATGTTTTTAATGCTCCGGTATATACGATGGTAATTGTTTAAATTACATATATATATATATATATTATATATTCTTACTTTTAGCATAGCTATTATGAACTAAGTTTATTATTGTATTCATACTTTTTTTATTTTTACTCTGTAACAGATTTTTTTTTCTCTTTATATTTCCATCCACACCTGTCAAATACAAGTAATTGACAATCAGCAGATTGGCTGACTGAAAAAAAAAAAATACAAAATGACATGGAAGGCATGACGAAGAACAGTACCCAGCGGTACCTAACAGATTTATAGTTGACAAATTCGTTTGTGTGTATTACTGTTGAAACTACTAATTTTTTAATTTAAATATAAATGTTTACTTTTAAATTTGCCTCTTTCAATACCTTTAAAGGGTTAATTATTGAGTGATGTTTTCAAAATAAATTTAAAAGAATAAAAGTTTTACTCTTTCTTCATAAACATTTTAAATTACTTTAATAACTTGTTTTCAAATTAACCATTGAGCCCAGATGGGTTTAAAATAGTGATGCATTTTATTGTAACAGTAAAAACTACCAATAAGATTAATTTAGAAAAAAAATCATATGAACTTTTATGGCCTTCATTCATTAATTCATCTAATGTACTTTTTTCCAATTTTGCTCTAATTTCTGCTAAACATATGACTTATTGTCATAAGTAATCAATATTATTAATTCCGTTTGTTTGCTTAGAGACTTTTTTAATTACAAAAATATTCATTATAACAGGAAGAATGCAATTCTGGAGTTTTGGGAGCAGCGTTCAGAGCCCAAGAAGCGTTAGGAGGAAGTGGAGATCATCTGACAACTGATGGTTCGATGACTCTTGTTGCAACACCCTTTAAGAATGCGGGAGAGGTATGATCCATATTTTCTTATAAAGACTTTTAAAATATAAAATTTTACTTTTCAATGATTATTATTGTTGATGTACTATTCTTCTATAAAACAATATACATTCTTTTTTTTCGGTATAAATAATATGAGAATTTAATTTATTGGAAAGTTAAAGTAATAATGAAAAAAATATATATTCATTTCCTATGAAAATTTTAGCACAATGGGAATTAAGAGCTCACTAATGGTATCAAATATTTCCTCTCCTCGAAAAATTCTTAAATACTTAACCCTTTAGATGCTATGGGCGATATGTACTAGGGCAAGGGAACGTGCCCCCTGTGCTAAAGACGATAAACCTTGCCTTGGCCTTGCTTCATTCTTATTCATATATCATTCATGAACCGTTTGCTTGGGCTATCGGTGGCTGCCTCCTCCAGCCAGGTAACCAATCTCATTCTTTGTTTTGCTCTCTTTGTGAAACAATCCTCAGTTCAACTGCGTTTGGCATTCATTTATTTTCTATAAATTTTATTTTGTAGTAGTTTTTGTCTTGCTATTTTTTTTTATATATATTTTTTTTAAATGGAGAATGGAAACAATGAAATACTTTAACAGGCAGTACTAATGGATAGAATGCAGTATGAAGGATAGAAGTATGTAGCATAGCTGTGAAAGACCTAAAGCTCTTCACTTGTAGCAGTTACAGGGTTAAAACATGTAACGTTGTTATTCTCAGTCTCTTCTGCCATAGTTAGAAACCAATAAACCTATTATTATAATTTCCAACTTTTCCAAAAGCCTATGCTTTATATTTAATAATTGGAATATTTATTATTTTCAGATACATAATTTGGGAATTTTATAAAACTGTGGTTGATGTAAATGTAATAAATAATTTGCTACTTTTACTAAATTGTGTTGTTTTCTTAATAATAAATTGATAATTATTCAAAATAACTAGTGTATATTCTATTTACTGTAATATACTTTATATTTATATTTTTCATGTATATTTAATTTAATAGTAATTTACATTTACTTTTATTTTTAGATTTATGATTCAATGGTGCCTAGATACAGAGAAATAATCAATAAACTACTGAATAAATAAGACTTTGCCGAGGTATAATTAGAAACATCACAAGTGCAATTAGAAACATCACAAGTGCAATTAGAAACATTCCCATATTTATTTTTGTATACAATGAAACTAATTTTTATATAATGTTTCCTGCAACTGAACTTGTATAAGTATGAATACTGAGAATTATCAAAAGGTTATATTAAGAACGCCTCCATCCCTATTAATTTCTTAAATGAATTAAGTCAGATATGTGTTATTTTTTTATGATACATATTAACATGATCCAAGTTAATGTAACATTAGTTAAATCAGCTTAAGGGTTTCAAGTTATCTGTTCTAATCATTCCATCAGAAATATATCTTCATCAAATTCAATTGATGGCATTCTGTGATTAACATTCAAGAACAGATATTCTTCTGGTATGAATTCTATTGAATCTTAAATGCAACTTCAAGACTGGTAGTGCTTATTGTAATAAGTGCTAACGATAACATTCCTAAATCAGTATATTTTTTATAACATGTAAATGGTCACATTTTCCATCCTTCTTATATTATATAAATTTCATGATTTATATAGCGTATGTGATAAAACATTCATTCCTATTAATATTTTAATTTGTTATTTATAAAGTTTTTATTTATTTAACTTACGAATTATATACACAATCAAAATTTGAAGAAAAAATTAATAAATTCTTGATCGTTATTAAAAAAAAAAAGCTTGTTTATTCAAGGAATTTTAATATTGTTCTTAGTATGTAGCTATGCAATGCAGAGTAATTGAAGCAACAATTAAAATTCCAAAAAAGTTTAGTTTTAGAATTTTAAAGTGTTAGTTTCTCCTTAAAAATATTCTAGCTTTAGATTCAACCTTTATTTAAAATACTTTTCCATTTTAAGCTGTGTTGAAAATTGGATTAAGTACAAATTATTAAAATATATGATTTAGTTTGTATTTCTAATCATATGCAAATTATGACAGATATTTGAAAAAAAAACATTAACTTTTTTCCATTAATTTGCTTATTTAAAAGAATCAAGCTCCTAACTTACCACTCTTCCAAAATGGAAGAGGCACAACTGAAAATATTTGTTCTATTTATTCCTAGGTGTTTATGTTTTTTTACTGCTTTTTGAACTTCTACTATGTCACCTAATTTATTAATGTTTTAAGTTTAATTTGTTACTTTAGCATAATAGAGGTGCATCCAAAGTAACTTCCATGATTTTTGTTTGTGCTTATTTCACAGCCTGTTATTCAAAAATATCAGGATGCTTATGATCCAAACATAATAAATTTATGCACACAAGGCAAAAAAATTACTGAAAAAAAAGTTTTTAACTAGTGTTTAAAAACAGTTTTCTGCAATACTTAGTGTTTTTTCTTCAGTTTTGTTTGTTTTTAATAAATCATGTTTTTGAAAAATTTTAGTGTGGAATCCATGTTATGTAGTCTGCTTCATGTTAGATTAAGTTTATTATTTTTTAAATTTAATCTTAAGTTATATTAAATCATAATATTGGTGAACACCCATTTCACTGTACCACACAAATCTACTTGCAATTTTATATGTACCTACCTACAAAGGAAACATATTTGTAATATTTTTCTTTATTAACCAAAGAATTATTGTTCAAAGATTATTGCAAATATAAATTAAATAACTATAACTCTGTAATATTTTGTTGATGACATAATTTTATAAATGTTTTAAGTGTTTGTTTATTGTTAATAAAAAAGTGACTGATGCCTCTGCATATTTTTTACCTTTAAAGTGTTTAACAAGTAAATATTGGTGATTATTGAAAGTTTTAGGTTATTTAACTACAGATTGGAATAAAAGTGTTAATGATTAACAGGGTGTTTGAATATATGTGGTGCTGATGATGCGACCTGCTACTTATGACAGGCTTTGGAAACCGATGTAGTTATTGATTTAGCCTTCCATGACTTAGATGTAATAAAAATACATGACGCATCATCCATTCAGAATAATCAAAATTGAAGTCTCCTGTGTCTGTGGTCCTTTAGATGGTATACCATCTGATTTGGTATGAAGAAACAAATTGGCTTGGCTATGTAACTTATTTTCAACCTTAATGGTTTAGGCATTATTAGAAATTACATAGCAAGTTACTAACTACCACAGCGGGGAGTTGATAACACAAGTTTCATTGAGAACAAGACGGAAGCTTAAAAGTAGATCTGGATGGTATGATCACTTCAATCTTACCCTCAACTTCTGGTATAATATGGAGTATCTTTGTTAATACTAGAACCATTAGATAATCTAATTACCTCTCATATGATCTTATAGATAATTACCATAAAGTGCAGTTTTTTGAATAATGTGCAACTAAAATTTTATTTTCAACAGAACATCTTTCCCTTCATGAAAATTTTAAGTATAAAACAATGGTAAAAGAGGCATTTATCTCAAGTAAGAATGTTGCTTTTACATTCCAGGCTTACATATCTAATTTTTGATTTTTGTTATATATATATATTCTTAAGTGAGACATGGTTATTTAGTCTCAAGGCATCTTAAATATAAATGTGTATTTCAATTTAAAAATCTTGAAATTGTTTATGATCATATTACTTGCTCTTCCTTACAATATATCTACAGCCCTGGTAAATAAGTGTTAAGTCGGATATTGTCCAGTGAGAGTTAACTGCTTTCAGATAACGGGACATTCTCACAGTTCTTTGCTTTGAAATGGGGTTGTAATATAAACAACAACTCCTTTTCAAGCCACAAGGTTGCATATCCCCTTATTGACTACAAAAATAACTCCATTCCGCTTACTTAAGCACAAGAAACTCATTTTGTAGAAAATTAGACTTATTCACTGGGGCTGTAAATATTTAATATACATAGAAAATGAAAAAAATAAAAGTCAAATTGATAGATCAGTCGTTTTGTTGAGGTGATGGTGGTTATGTGATTGAGCTATACAACTTTTTAAAGTTATATTGACAAGGAAAGTTTATTATTAAACTTGGAACAGTGACATGACTGCCATAGGAGAAGAGAGAGAAGAAAATCAACCATAATATCCTTTGATTACTGTGATATCATAATGATATGTTCATGAAGTAGAGAAATGATACCGCATTTTATAATCTGACATTATGGCCAGGAGAGAAATTTTAAGATGAAACAGGTTTAACTAATAAATAAGGAAAATATTTATTTTTTAAATTAAAAACATACAAATTATATGTACTTTATTACATCACAGAATAATGATGCCACACAATTACACACTCAGCCAATCAATTCCATTACAGTGTATAGATACATAGAATAATATTCTTTTTACATAGAATTTTCCACACAGTTAAAAATTAATCCATCATTGCACATCTATACTATTAATTAAAATTTATTATTAATAACTAATCCAGTTCTTCTCCATGCTTTTCCCGTCTCTTAGTAACTTTTCTATCTTTCTTTGGATCAGACGTTCTAGTTTTTCTGGTTTTGGACTTTTTAGACTTTGAAAGATCATCTTTGGATGATGACAAACTTCTTGGAGAAGATGATGAATACTTGGAATTGCTATTACTATTATTTCTTTTGTCATCTCTTGGAGAGTCAGGTTTTTTTTTGTGAGAATTCCCACTAGACCCATATTTCCTGTCTTTTTTAGAACTATAGTTAGAAACATCAATAAGATCATCATCATCGAAATTATTATCCTCATATTGGAAAAAATCATCGTGCCCCCTGGATCTGTGATACTCTAACTTTCTCTCGATGAAGTATTCATCCATTTCCATTTCCAGAGGAGGAGACAAAGACTTCCTCTCATCTTGAGGTTTCAACTCATTGTCTGGTTTTAATTTTTTCTTTACTTGAACATCTTCTTCTTCCTCCTCCTCCTCTTCCTCTTCCTCTTCTCCTGATGAGTGAGAACTTACAGGTGAAGCGTCAGGAGAAGATTTCGGCGAGTTTTGTTCTTTTGGTGATGAAACGGGCGATGTCTCGAGAGAATCGTTTTCTGATTGAGTTTCATCTGAATAATTAGGATCACTCACTAGATGAAAATCCTGTTCTGTACACCAGTTTTCAATTCTCGATACTAATTGACCGCTGTAACTAGTTGCCAATGTGTATAAATCTTTTCTGTTATTTTTTTCCACTTCTTTGATCTTATCAATCCTCCGGTCAATAAACAGGCATAATTTATCAATCACTGGGTAAACTGGTAACATCTTGATCAGAACTGTAATACTATTTCTTATTTGAATATAATCTTTGGAATCGAGCAATGACAAAAGAGATTTAGTGATTTTGTAATGCCACTTATGGCAAACATGACGGAAGTTTTCAAAATGGACATTGTCGTTGTCCTCAGACAACTCATTTCCCGATCTAAACTTAGTCTGAAAACCAGGAGTATTAGAACATTCTTTGTCAAAAGTTTCTTTGCTTTTGTGCCATCTCATGATGTTTTCCAAAACAGCACAGAGAAACCTTCCGAACCTGTTGGCTTCATCTTCCGTGCAGGACATAACAGCAAATGTAATGTCACAAAAAAGTCTATCATAGAACAATAAAGTGCTAAAGCTTTTTGTTTGAATTCTGTGTAATGTATGAATAAACTGGGCACAATATAGAGCATCTAGAACAGAATATATACACCGTGGGAATATGCAAATTCTAAGAAATTGTGTAATCATTTCATTTTTAGAAGGCTTGACTGGTCCTGGGAGCAGCCATTTGTCTTTTTCTGCCTTCAGTTTCTCTAATATGCTAGCGACGTGGCACTCTTGGTCTTTCAATTCTTGGATTAGTTTTTCATGCATTGAGGATGCTTTCTCCTGATCACTTTTACTCTGTTTGCCCGATGACTGTTCTAATTCTTTGTACTTGGTTATTTCTTTATTGTATGCTTCAACTGGAACTGTGAGGTCACTCAAATCTAGAGACCAAAATAAAGCTACGAACTCGGAAGACATTTCATCCCATTCTCTAGTGGACCATAGGCGCTCAAAAACATGACTAATATCTTTTATCCATTTAAACATAATTTCACCAGTATTAAATTTGAATTTAGTAGTGGTCCCTTTGTACGTATATGAATATTTCCGATGTACGTGGAAGTGCAATATCGGTCGATAGAGGCAAAAAGCCGAAGATGGTTCTAGGTTATGTACGCATAAGAGATCGACTAAAGGTGGCATCAAATTGTCATTTTCGTTAATATTCGATGTTACAAAAGTCACAAATTGCAGTAAAGTATCATGGCACTCATCATATAGTTGCCCTACAAACTGCAGATCATATTTTTGACTTTGCACAAACATGATATGATTTTTATGTTGAGCCAATATCATCCCAAGAGGCCCAGTCAAGTTGTTGTCGACAAGGGCTTCCTTCAGCCGTGCAGCAGTTTTCTTGAAGTTTTTCTGTTGGAAAAAATAACCAGCTTCAGCTTTCATAATTTCTCCACCTCCCAAAGCCTGGATCTGGTGAGGGGTCATGTCGTTAGTTATCAGGATTCCACCCATTTTCTGCATTATTTCTTTTAAAAGGACAAGCTCTGCACTGCTGTTTCTACTTAACTGATCAGTAATGTAAAGCAGAATTCCGGACAAGTCAACATTGTATTTTTTGAAAGCCGTCGCACAAAATAGGGAAGTGCTCTGAAACCAAGGGGAAATAGCACAACCATCATGTTTCACTCTTTTTTTTGGATCATTTTGCAAAGAATCATAAATACAAAATCCCATTACGTCGAATGACAGACTAGTCATATACTTTAAAGAATCCACAACAGGCCCGATCAAGTTATCATATAATTGAATTTGGAAGAGAATGTAGTCAAAAAGTGTAGCTGGAGAGTAATGAGATATTTTCCCCAATAAACGACCAATTTGTTTTACGTTTTCTTTGCTCACTCTTTTCATACAAGACTTCATATTAACCTTTCCTTGACATTTTTTAGAAAGGACAGCTTGATGTTTAAGGACATATTCTCTCCATACATAGTACATCGAGTACCTCATCTGCAAAGGGTACATTTTAATCAGGGCCCAAAACGATTCACTAACACAACAATTAGCCTCCAAATTAGAAAGAGATGGTAGTAAAGAAGAAACAATGACATCAGCAATATGTCCCCGAAGAAAATCGAGTTTACCGCTGTTATCAGCATTGACCTTTTCCATAACCTTTGCTAACAGTCGAGCCAACTTCATGAGCAATTTCACATCATGATGGAGCGATGATCCAAGGCTTATTAGAATAGGGAAAACATGATCGCTCAATTCTTCACAAGTTTTCGGCTGAGAAGGTGTCAATGGAGAAGGATCGAATTTGCAAGGAATTATTTTTCTTTTAGAGGCAGGTTTGACCTGCAGTAGATCGACTAGTAGCCCATCAACCAAATAATGAACTAATCTGGCAACCGATAATGCAATTATAGGTTTATCTAATAAATAACCTGGAGGGAAATAAGTATTTAATTCAGTAAAGACCTTCCAGGAGCCCATTGTAAGCGCTTCCTCGCAAAGACCTAATTTCTGGTTCTTATCACATTCATTGTAATTTTTATCCTTTTTATATGGCTTATTAAGTTCTATAGCATTTTCTAATGTTTTTTGTAAAGTTTTGTCATCAGGAGAAAGCCAAGGTAGAATTTCTTCAAATTTCACCACTTCATAATGGAGGAGGATGCAGATTAAACTATGATAAGACTTTGGTGTAACAGAATTGGCAAACCTTAAATACCTAAAACCAATCACTTCACACATTAATTCCCTTTCAAATACAAATATTTTCAAAACTTCAATAAAAAACTGGTGTTCATTTAATTTTGTTTGAAATAATTCTAAAATACAATCGATAACCCTGGTGGGATCCAAGCTAAATGAACCAATTATCGATTTGATACTTTCAACAACTTCATCGATATTTTTGACACGTTGATTGCAACATTTGTTCAGTTCCACTATAACTTTAGCATATCCTTCAATCTCTTCTCGGAAAAGATTAAATTTATTCTGTTTATAATAGAGTTTAGTTTTAATTTTGACAGATTTTGTTGAAAATGCTTTTGAAATAATACCAAATTCTGAAAGAGACTCCAATTCCAATGCGGAGCGACAAACTTTAGGACACCACTCTTGGTCTAAAGCAACCATTATATTCATGAGGCGAACAAACCTTTCTCTAGGTTTACGGTCCATAATGAACATTTCAATGTCAAAGATATTAATGACGTCCATAATAATTGAAGGAACCTCATCATCGAGCTGACTCAATTGAGAACAGGCTGATACAATGTGGCTGGTCTTTAAGTTTCCATAAATGCCTTGCCAAAACAAATCATAAATTATTTCTGGTAAATTCGTCCGGTTTCCTTCTTTTGTCAGGAGAACAGATCCTTCTTCATCTATTATTTTTGCACATTGGGCAATCATGTTTGTTTTTCCATCTACTGCCATCTGCTTCCATGTTGACTGAGCATCAATTCGCCTTTTGGATATTCTTCTCATTTTGTACGGAAGTAAAAAACCTGAAATAAAAATCTACAATCAATAAAAGTAGATATGACAGAGGTATTGAATAAATTATGTATAATTAAGGTACGTTAGAACATGATAAAATTCAAATCAATCTGAGGTATCCTTTGGGCTTGTGAGTTTAGAAGATATCTCTTTACTTTAGATATCAGCATAAATATTCATAGTAAACCCCCTCAATACACAAGTTCTTTTTTGTGTTTTTTCCTACACTTCAAACTTTATTAATTAGATTTATGAATTAGATTCTTTATAAAATAGATAAATTTAAAATCTAATGATCTATAATTGAAATTTATTAATAAAAAGTGCCTCAATTCCTTTCTCATTTTAAAATATATTCTGGTAAAATGTTCTAGTAGTTTTACTCAGGTTTTTAAAAAATGTAATATGGCTCAAGGAACTACAGCAAGTCAATCAGGCTTTCTCATACACGATAGGTTTTGGAACTCAAAGCAGAGTGGTCGGCCTCTAGGACATGTGTAATAACAAATAATATTTTACTCAGTTAATTTTTTTCCCCTTAAACATTACTTAAGCTATACAATATAAATTCTACACAACTCTCTCATTTTCCATACAACTCGACAGCGAAAACTGTAGGAATCAAAGGAAGAATGCAACAGTAGGAATCAGTAGTCTCTCCTTTAATCTTCTTAATGTTAGTTGTAACTAGGGCCCGGATTTATACACAGGGTGTCCCAAATTTAAATGGCAAAACTTCAGGAACTTACAGGGAACTGAAAAACTAAGACAAAAAGTCCTTTAGAGATTTGCTCGTTTTTGCTTAGTTTTAGAGAAAATCGCAAAAAAAGAAACAAAACAAAAATGTTACAGGTAGCGATTATCACCTTTCAAAGTTCATCAGGCTAGGCATTGAGATATGTAAACACTTAATGTTATCCTTTACATTCTTTTATTTTTTTACATTTTGGCTTCCTTCTAGGATTATAATTTCTAAATCAGTCTTCAGTCAGTTACTTAGATATTTTTGTGTGAATAGCATTAACCACATTGCCGCATACATATTCTAATGTTGAATACACTGATATGATTTTTGTGTATGGTTTCTGTAACAGCAATGCTTTAGAAGCGGTGCGGGAGTATGCACCGATTTCCAAATAGAAGAGTGCCTAATCGACTAGTCTTTTCGTTAACTTTTAATAGACTACGAGAGACTGGGTCATTCTTAATACGTAATGAAGGCGACCAATTCCAGGCAGCAGTAAGAGCAGATTATCGGAGAAGAAATTGTGTCCAATACCACTTCGATAACAATCCTGAGACTAGCATCCGAAGAGCATCTGCTGCATTAGCAATATCGCGAACTTTGAAAGGTGATAATCGCTACCCATACCATCTTCAAAAAGTTCAGAATTTATTACCTCAAAATTATGTCAATAGATTGAATTTTAGTAACTGGTTTCTTGAAAAAATTCGCGATGATAATTTTTTTTCATTAAAAGTTATATGGATCGATGAAGCCACCTTTACAAGAGGAGGAATTGTTAATCAAAGAAATTATCATGTATGGGCTCTTGAAAATCCCAGAGCTATTAGAGAGAATAGGTTTCAACATGAATTTGCTATTAACGTTTGGCTTGGAATTTGGAACGGATTACTGGTGGGACCATATTTTTCACCTGGAAGATTGAATGTTATCGCATTTACACATGTTTTGGAGAACAACTTTTCTAATTATTTAAATGACATTCCCTTACAACAGCGGATTGAAATGTGGTTCCAACTCGATGGATGCCCAGCTCATTATAGCAGAGTTTCTCGAGCTTGGCTGGATATAAATTATCCACAACGATGGATCGGACGTGGAGGAGTAGGCCTTGGCCACCCAGATCACCTGAGATGACACCCATGGTTTTCTTCGTATGGGGAACCTAGAAGCAGAAAGTTTATTCGGTGTCAATCAACTCAAGAGAGCAATTAAGAGACCGAATCATAGATGCAGTGCACCAAATATCATCAGAACAATGTTTAGCTGCAATTTATCAAGTGAGTGCTAGATGTAATGCTTGCATTGGTGCAAGAGGACAACATTTTGAGCAATATTTAAATTAAAAAGAACATAACATGAATATAAATGTAAATAAATAAGTATAAAAATGAAAACTCGTTTTGTTTCTTTTTTTGAGATTTTCTCTAAAACTAAGCAAAAACGAGCAAATCTCTAAAGGACTTTTTGTCTTAGTTTTTCGGTCCCCTATAAGTTCCTGAAGTTTTGCCATTTAAATTCGGGACACCCTGTATAATAAAAATTGCGAAATATGTACATATAAATGTGGTTGTTTTTTTAAATATGTAAGTAAAAGGGAAGAATATGTAAAATCAAAATCAGCGAAAAATGCTTTATTTATCATTTACAAATTTTTAGAAGTATGCATATTTATTAAAAATGGAATTACTATGGACACAAAATTTTATTGTTTGAAATTGTTGGAAACAACGTACATTTTTAAATTTTCTAATAAAAAAAAATTATTTGAAAATTTTAAAATGTGCCGTTGGGACCTTAAAATCGCTTTGTAATTGATTTAGTACATCCAGTCCCCTGTTTTCGCCATGAGCATCATTTCTTTCCAGCCTTGGTTTTTTTCTTAGGACAACTTGCAATTTCTTCTTCATTGTGGTTCTAACTTCTCCAGATGCTTCTTCTAGCTTCTGTATACAGTTTTCAACAGTAGCAACGCTCTCGGATAGTGGCATGCTTTGGGCTTCGAGCTTTGTTATCAAGTGAATTAAATAACACGCATTTGAGGCTATATAAGTCAAGATGCTTTTCAAGCTAGCTTTCTTCATCACGGATTTAGCTTTTTCTATAGCTGCAGACGAGTCCGAATCTAGTTTGGACAGAACGTCTTTAATTTTTTTGAAGTTCTTGCAGTAATATTCGGCTGTCTCTTGTAATTACTGGCTGAGGAGGCAAAGATAAGTTAGGAAAAAGCTCCTTGAAAATTTTGACTCGATTTGGGGCTTTTAAAAAATTGTTTAACATTTAATATTAAAAGGTCCACATCAAAAAAGTTAAGTCTGGCAATTTCCGCAAATCGGTGAAATACATGTGCGAAACATGTGAGATGTATCATTTTCGAATAAAACGCCTTCAAAGCAGTGCCTGCTTTCACCATATATGTAGCAGCGTCTTATAAAAATAGCAGAATGTTTTTGTATATAATAATGCTTGGCCAAAGAAGACCCATCGAGTCGTTAAAAAGCATGCAATAGTAGTGTGGTTGCATTTTTCTAAGAGCTCAAAATTTAAGAGAGACTGCGGTGCAGGTGAATCGAGACAAAGTTAACTCATCTGATGAACCAGCAGGAGAAGCTGTTATGAACGTCTGTAGCACCTTTGAACTTCTCTCTTTGTTCTTCTTATGTTTAGCTGTGCCGATATTTTGTGCAACCAGAGTTGTGAAGCTGACGTTGCTATATTACAACACGAACAATATAATACGGCAGAATCACTTTTAAATGTCTCATTGGGAAACTCTCTGAGGTATTTGGAAACTAGGTCCCTTGTTTCTGAAGGTACCTTTGGCATTTTTTTACGTTGGGTTTTTCTCAGTGCTCGCGGTAATACTGAGCGAGAGCGACTGATCAAGATTAAGGTATACTAGGAAGGACTAACAGGAACAGGGAGTGAGGGATTCTGGGAGGCAAGTAAACAATTCCGATCATTTTATTGCTGGTAACTATTCTACTGTGATTTCAAATAAATCAGGCTGATCTGTTTTGAGGGGTCAACAGTTACTAGCACGTCGCCGAATACTAGGAAACAACGACTGTCTGGCTTACTTGTTATTCTATGCGTCTTGGAACTTTAATCAACATCCATTGGCAAATTTGTGATTGTTGCAAAATATGTAAGAAAAATGTGTGTTTATAGTGAAATATGTAATTATATGTGAAATAAAAATGGGCTCAGATGAATCAGAATGCCTTAAAACGTATTTTAAACTGTTGTTCATTATGATATCTAACTTAACTAAAAATATGTAAACACATATGAATCCGACTCCAAGTTATAACCAATACAGAAGTGCAGAAGTAGTAACGTATACTAAATTTTAAACACTTGACTTGGAAGTACTATCTTTTATAAATCCATTTGAAAGAATAAATATAAAATATTGTAAAAAAATGTTGTCAGTAAACTGTAAATCTTACTAATATTATAAATGTGAAAGCTTGTATGTTTGTCTCTCTTTTACACAAAAACTACTGAACGGATTTGGAAAAAACTTTACAGTAATATAGGTTATACATCAGAATAACACATAGGCTATAGCAAGCGCTGATTTAGGCGGGACGCACGGGGGCACGTGCCCCCTCCCCCTCCCTCCCCCCCGACTGTATTTTAGGTATTGTGGAGAATCCATAATAGGACATAATTAAAGGTAAATCACATGATAATAGTAGTTAAAATAACAGAATGAACATGAATGAAATTATTTGTTTTGATATCCTACTAATCTTACTAATATTATAAATGTGAAAGTTTATATGTTTGTCTCTCTTTCACGCAAAAACTACTGAACGGATTTGGATGAAACTTTACAGTAATATAGGTTATACATCAGAATAACACATAGGCCATAGCAAGCACGGATTTAAGGGGGGGAGTGCATGGGGGCACGTGTCCCCCCGACGGTTTTTTAGGTACTGTGGAGAATCCATGATTGTACATAATTAAAGGCAAATCGCATGATCATAGTTGTTAAAATAACAGAAATAACATGGATAATTCCAACCCAAGGGTTTCCCCTTTAATATAATAGGGGTTCGAAGGTTGTATAGAATCCGTCAGTTTTGAAGCTAGACTTCTGATATTTTGGATGTATGAATAACTTATATTTAAAAAAAAAAATTATTTATTTTAAATGATCTTTCACGAAGCTTTATGTGGCAGATAAAATTCCACGCGAGCGAAGCCGTGGGCTTAAGCTAGTAATATTATAAATGCATATATAAACCATAAAAAAAATAAAATAAAATAAACTTACCAAATTTTTAGAGATTAAATAATGGATCTATCTTTCTTTGCTAAATGTTCAAGTTAACTTTATTTTAAAGTGCATTTCAGCACATAATATTTACTTTGAATTATTTACATAAAAATGTAAACATAACATCAAAACCAATCAGAAATCTGAAACAAAACATTGAAATTATGAGTAATAGATAATATTGTTTGTATTAAAAATATATGAATGATCATAGATAAAACTTAAAGTATGAGCATGTATAATTTTTCAGAACAAATAGAAAAGGAACATATTTTTTTAATTCATGCTTAAAATTGGAAGCCTTAATTCGCGGAATTTATGGATATTAAGAATATATTTATATGTACCTATAAGTTATCTATTTGCCATACTATAATAATAATTTGGCATTAAAGAATGATACACTGGATAACTTCTAGATATAGAACACATATAATAATTATTATTAGATAAGAAATAAAAATTAATTAATCACAAACAATTTGACCTGCAAGTATATAAGTATTTTTTTAGAAATTTATTTAGAAAAGAAGATATTCGCTTCATAAACTATCCTTATTATATTTAAATTAAACACATAAACTTAAAAATTAAAGAGGGTTTAAACAACATAAACATTTATACACAAAACTTCAGTGGTTTCTGGTTATAGACCATGTTGTTGAATTTTTCTTCGCCAACGTTTTGCCAGACATACTGCTAGCTTCTTCAAGGATGGATCGAGAATAAATGATTCTCTGTCTCCAGCCTTGAAGAAGATAGCAGTATGTCTGGCGAAACGTTGGCGAAGAAAAATTCAACAACATGGTCTAAACCAGAAACCACTGAAGTTTTGTGTATAAATAATGGCCGTGGAAACCTGAAAGAGTATTTAACATAAACATTGTTTACCAACTTCCAACAACCAAGTTAAATCAAATAAGACCAAAGATTTTTTAATTTTAGGAATTATCATCAGCCTTGATAGATACCTTCATAAACTTTGAACATGTTATACAGGTTTAATATCATCAAATTTAACAGGTATTTATTTACAGACCATAAGTGGTCTGAACCTTTATAAAACGTGTTTGAATTAAGCTTTTTAATATATAATTATTACGGATTCATTTCCTGGAATGGTCACTTCTTATTTTCTATAACTATCTAGAGATATATTATGATGTCTCCGATCTATGTGTGATTGGATAGAAAAAAATGATGACAGAGTATTTCCTGAAAACCTAGTACTTTGGTAAAAATTTATTCATACTAAAAATCTTTCAAGTGTTATAGTCAGTCAAATATATCAAAACATAAGTAAAGAGATATATTACAATTAATACATCTATATATGATTGGTTAGCTAAGAATAAAAATGATGGGTTCATTTTTGAAAATGAAGTAATTTGATCAATGAATATTCATAGTAAAAATTGTCTTTTATCGTGTTTATCATTTTTATTGTATATGCCTAAGTGTTCTAGTCAACCAAGTATTTAAAGTCTTCTGTAATTACTATAAAAGAGATATATAATGAATAATACATCTAAATTTGATTGGTTAACAAATAATGATATTGATGGTGTAATTCTTCAATGGTGTAAGAAATTCGTAATCATTGCAGTGTTTTAGTCAACAGAGGTAATTACTATTTAGAAATATATTATGAATAATACATCTATATGTGATTGGTAAGCAAAATATGAGGTATAAATTCCACAGATAATTAACAAAAATTTTGAAGTATAGATGAAATATATTTGTTGAAACATTCATTTCTAGATGAAATAAATGCTGAAATCTACGCATTACATATAATAATATTCTCTTTTCCATACGAAAGCACAGGATAACTTGAGTTCTTTGAAAAGAAAATGAAACGAATAAACAGTTAATACTTGTTGTAACTCCATTCAAAGCGATAACCTGCAGAACAGATACCCAAAAAATTCTAATGATGGTGTAATTCTTCAAAATAAAGTAATTCTGTCAATGTAGTGTGATCGTAGAAGTGTTTAAGTCAATCACGTATTTCAAATCCTCTGCAATACTATTTAGAGATATTATATTACAAAGAATATAGAATATATGTGATTAGTTAGCAAAAAATGACAAAGATGGGGTAATTATTGAAAATAAAATAATTTTGTCAATGTATATTCATAGTAAACATTGTAGAAGTGTTTTAGTCAACCAAGTATTTCAAGTCCTCTGTAATTACTATTAAAGATATATAATATTGTTATTGATATAAGATATATATGTGATTGGTTTACAAAAAATGATAATGGTATTGTAATTCTTAAAAATAAAGTAATTCGGTCTGTATAGTGTAATCTAAGAAGTATTTTATTCAACCAAGTATGTCAAACTCCCAGTAATTACTATTTAGATTCAAGGAAGAAATAGTTGGGGGTGCAGTCAATGAAAACATCAAAATAAGGATAACTTATTTATTATGTGCCGACGTTTCGGCCTACAATGTAGGCCATCTTCAGGGCGAATAAAACAACTTGCAGGTTAGGCCGCTCAGAGACAAGTTTGCGAGTTTGAGACAATATTGACAAGTGAGCGGCCTAACCTGCAAGTTGTTTTATTCGCCCTGAAGATGGCCTACATTGTAGGCCGAAACGTCGGCACATAATAAGTAAGTTATCCTTATTTTGATGTTTTCATTGACTGCACCCCCAACTATTTCTTCCTTGAATTAGAAGATACAGTCGACCAACTCTTCTCTAACATAAATTACTATTTAGATATATATTTCGAAGAATAAATCTATAAGTAATTGGTTAGCATAAAATGGTGATTCTTGAAAATGAAGTAATTTGGTTAATGTAAGTTGAAGTGTATTGGTCAAATAATATTTCAAATGTTCTGCCATTACTGTGTAAATATGTATTTTACGAAGAATACATCTAAATGCTATTGGTAAGCAAAAAATTATAATAATGGTTTAATCCTTGAAATAAATTGACTTTGTGAATGTTGTGTAATCGCTGCAATGTTTTAGTCAACCAAGTATTTCGAATCTCCCATAATTACTATATTGTGATATAATGAGAAGAGTGCATCCATCATTGATTGGATAAAAAAAAAAATCAAATAATATTTGTTGAGTTATATGGTGTAAGTTTATATTTTTATTGTTAAAATATAATAACTACACTTACCTGCTCAAAGTTGAAATATTCTAAGAAGGGCACTTCACCCTAACCGACACAATATTAAAGCAATTAACTGGTTGTGTTGATGTCTATTTTGAAAGGTAAGGTTATGGAAGCAAGCGTGGCGGGAAGGTTGAGTTGAGGTTACCCTACTAACGTTGACCCAGTGTTACCAGGGCGAGCGTTCGCACAACACCTTCAGTTCCGCGCCGAGGTCTTTCGTATCAACTTGGGCTAAACAGTTGTTTCAATTTTATTTATGAGAACTGTGTCGTGTGTTCAAGGCATTTACCTCCTCTTCAGGGAGCATATTCAGTAGTGAGTAATCATTAATAAATTGCAAACATATAACTAGAATTAAATTGCTCTAATAATATGAACTTGTTTTTATTTCCTGTATTAATTCGATTTAAGACTATCCTCTATATTGCGATTGTTTATATTTTTATTTATGACGATTACTTTTAGCATGCTAAATTAGCCTTAAAATAAAATAATTACTGATATACCACAAAATAAATGTGCATATATGTTATTGACTTCAAATGGTCGTAGAACGTCTTCCTAGATACGAAATTTTATTTTTTTAATAAAACAAATCCATTTAACAAATTTAAACTATTTGACTAATTAGCCTGATCCTGGAGTCACTATGTATCTAGAATTAATATCAATACCATCTACAAGATATTTCACTAAAAAATATATATTTATTTTAATAAATATCGTTAAAATAAAATACTTGGCTATTGATCGGATATCAAAACTATCTAAATAATTTACTGCAAAATAGTTCATTGAAAACAACGCTTATAGTTTTGTGTGGGCGTAGGACGTAAAATAATAGTAGGCCTGTACAACTTATGACAAATAAATAGAATTATTAAAATTTTGATTATTTTTTAAAAAACCAAAATTATGAAATTAATTAAACAATTTCAATATTAATTGTGAACGATATTTAAAATCATTAAATGCTAAAGAAGAAAATTAGATCCTTCCTCCTTTAACGAAACGAAAATAATGAAATTAAGTTTTAATTCTACAGAATTAGAGCATACATTTGATATTAAACGAAATAGTTGGAGATGATAAGGAAAAGCCATCTGAAATAAGTTACATTACGAAAAATACATCAATACATGATTGTTTATCAAAAATGATCAAATGATTTTTTTCGTGTTATTTTGTATGAGTTGGGAATTTTATTTCAGCTGTAGTTACCTGTTTGAAGTCTAAATATTCGAAAGAGGGCGAATTGCCTTAGCCGACACAATATTAATACAATTAACTGGTTAATTAGTAATTAATTATAAAATAAGAAATTCTATGCTAATTCGAAGATTATTTTTTTGAAAAATATATTTATTACCGACGAGCTTAATCATTTATGATGGTTTGGTCATAATTTTTATAGCTTAAAGAAATATTTTTACGATGAGTAAATTTTATATTTATGTTAAAGCTTTGATAAAATTGCTGTAATTTCTAATGGAATACATACTAATTATTATTAAAGATCGAAGAAAATATATATATTTTTTAATGAAATGATACTGAGACTTTAATTTGAATCCATAATTAAAGCCCGTGATTTATTCGTTTAGCACTTATCATAAAGATAATATAAAACCTGCAAAGATAAGATTTTGAAATCGTTCGGTATCAAATGACAGCAATCGATTCATAGAATTGGGGCTATAATATCAAATTACAAGATAATTGTTTACATTTATAATTACTAAAGTATGTAAAGCTTTGAAAGCATGTTGCTTTCATCCGGTGTCATGCTCAAACAGGATATTTTAGGTCAAATATATTTGCGTATGTGAAACAATAACTTGCTATTAATCTATTCTACCTATTTATCAAGAATTCGAATACATTAGAGTTTTTGGAATTAACCATCTGACCATCAATGATTGACATGTTATTTATTCAATTATTTCAAAACTGCTAAAATTATATGCTTACTGAATCAAAGAAGAAGTTACTAAGGGCTATGTAAGAAATTTCAACATACTTTTTCCTTATATTTCACCTATAGATTGTATTTTTATTATTATTATAACAAGTACAAATGTTTAAATTTATGCAGTTAGTAAGAGCATTCAAATCCAATTTAAATATTCCAAACTGCTGCGCCTACAGAATGGTGTAATCAGGCAGTCAATGACATTGAACCCAATTTTACGCTCGGCTATGCGAAAAGGTGAACTATATATCTTATATAGGGTTATAAAAAAAATCCAATATATTTTTTTCCTTAATGAAAGTTTGCTTAAAATCTTCAAAAGAACAAAGACATAACTCAAAAATCGGCATTTTTGAGTTAAGCCTTCAGTATCAATTGTATTGATTGAAACTTTTAATTCAGGAACGATATATCTGATATTACATTTTTCAACAATTTTTTTTTTTAATGAAGTCATACTTTCAGTTGTATCTTGTTGTAACTTGAAGTTTTATGATAATAATGATGTAAGTTTAATAAAAAAGTTTGAAACTTTTAAAAATATTCAAACGGTTAATACAAGAATTTCAATGTTATCATTACAATAGAATGCTTTTCTTTACCAATACCCAAATTTTTTATTTAGAATTAAACTAGAATTTTTCTCTATTAGAATATTAAAATAGATTTTTGAGTCAAGGCATGGTTCTATTGAAGGAGCAATATACATAGGTATTATTTCTGAATTTAATATTGATTTTTTCTTTAAATATTACTCAGTTAATCAGTATTCGACGAAGGTTATACCGACACCTTGTATTTGAAAATTTAACTTTCTATTTTATTTCTAAATTGAAATTTATTACTATGCTAAAATCAAATATGTTCCTAGAAATTTTTAACGTAAATTGATAATTTTTTTAAATGAGCTTTTTATGATTTTGAATGTGAAGGGAGAAGAATTAGCATTTTTTAAAATATTTTTTTCTTTATAATTTGACTTTTTATAATATGAAACGCCAGAAAAAAATGTTGGTTAGTTAATTGATTTATCTGTTCTTTGGAAAAATCTTTTCTTCTGTGAGTCGATATCGGTATGAATTTCGACTAGATTCTTATCATGATTTTTATTCCGAGGTGATTTGTAAACTACGGAACTTCTAGAGAGAAAGGGACACTAATAGGGAAGATTATTTATTTAATCCTTTTTTAGTACTTTCAAGGTGGAATGACTTAAACTAGGAGATAGAATTTTTAAGATTAAAATAAAGATTTAATTTGAATTTATTAAAGATGGATTGAATAGTGAATGACGAATCATGTAGTGAAGACATTGGTTCGTCAGATATGGCTCCATAAAAAGCGAATAATTTCTAGTTTTATTGTTGATTTTTTATTATTAATTTTATAGTTTAATGTTCTTTATTCATATAATTCATAACAATAATTGAAGAGCCGGTTTCAAACTAGACTAGATCCAGTTTTATAAAAAAAAAAGTTGGATATTGCTGTGAAAATTACACGACTTCCTTAATGAATTAAATAATATAAAAATGGTTTTTACATGCTCCTGACGAATTTCGCATAATGGAGCTGGTCTTGCATTTAACGAGACTTTTCTATTGAATTTATAAAAACTTTTTTTTTTATTGATATTTACAACTGTAATAATATTACAACAAGTAAATTTGCTAATATGAACAAATGAGATGAAAAAAAAACACTTGTGGAGAACCCATCGGTAGCACTCCAATAAAGTTCTATAGTAGAAGGTTTCGAGGCCATCTTCTTTTCAAACCTCTCGGAGGGTTATTAGGAATAGTATGGAAAGCAAGTCGAGAGACAAGCGAATTCAAGTGTGTACGGAGCTTTTCATGGAAGGATAGGTATCTAGTTTGGTCCGAATCAGAAACATATGGGATATTAAGATCATGATAGATGAGTTTGTTTGTAGCATAATAAGGAGCATTGAGGATTTTACGAAGGATTTTGGATTGTATGGATTGGATACGAGATGAATTGGATGGTTTAGTAGAGCCCCAAAGCTCAATCCGAATGCCCAAATAGGTCTGATTACTGTCATGTAAATGAGTATTTTGTGATTAATTGGGAGCTTAGAGCGTTTGTCGAGTAAATGTTGAAGTAGGCGAAAACGTCGAGCAGTCGCTCGTCTTTTCAGTCTTGTATGAGGATGAATTTATAAATTGAATACATTAGCGGTATTGTTTATGGCGATGTAATATGAAAATGAAGTGTATTTATTGAGTCAATCTCATAGTTTCTTGTCGAAATATTTTTGGAGATCATTTAGTATTTTTATCAGGTTTTATATTATAATTGTTAGGATTAGCTATTAGTACAATAGGTAAATGATTTGTTGGGAAACTTAATTGTGCAAATGGTTTTTAAGATATTTTAAAAAGTACACAATTCTTTAGATTACACTGGAATAATTTGATGCTATCTTGAAATTAATTTACCTTGTACATAATTGCAAAAGTACCTCCGATCAAGATAAAATAATGAAAATTTAACTTTTATGTATCGTTTAAAAATAAGAATTTCCTGAGTTATTTTCTTGATAAAGTTAACCGAAATAAATCCGTTGATAGTCTGTTTTAATAACAAGTAAAGAAATTTATTTGTTGCTATGATCTAACGGCTATAAAGAGAAGAAAAAATAAATGGAAATCATCTTTTAATAGGTGCTGTGGTTTTCTATTCAACTTTGAAGGCTAAAAAACATGTCTGCCCTCACGATTTCACGTTATGGATTAGGAGGGATCCGTTTTTCCATTTTTTTTTCATTACATATTTCTCATTGTATAATGTAAAAAATATATTGTAGTGAGAATGAATAAACAAAAATTTTTTATGCTCCGTCTGTCATTTTGTTGTGATTTTTATGACTCTCGTATATCTTCCCCGTAATCTTGTTTTATTGTAAGGACAGACTGTAACTGCAATTACTATCGTAATTTATTAATAAATATAGATTTATTGGGTGTTAAATCGCTCAGGGTTTATTTTACTTTATTTTTTAGTTAACCTGGAAGAATTACCAGGATTTTCTTGTAAATAAATTGTAATTGTAATAATAATAACAACTCAACGGGTTAACCGTCTAGGTGTAACATTTTTAAAAACTAGAAATAATTAAATAATTGATGCTTCTTATGGGTTTTTAAATGTATCTCATTTATAAATTCCCCGATAGGTGCAAGAAATCGGAAACAAATTTGTAATGCAAGTATATCTCTTTTATTAGTGATAAACGTAATGGAAAATAATATTGATACCGTACCCAGTGAAATATTTATCTTTGCTATTTTCCAGATACTACTATCTACCTAATTGTGGTATCAACACCGATTCCTTCTTTTTGTCCTTTATAAGTTTGTTTTGATAATTTATAATCATTTATAATTTAATTTGATTTAGATAAGTTTTTAATATATATGTATGCACCGTGTAGTATTAATGTCTGACATATGCATTAAGCGAAAAAGGATTGTTTAAAACTATAATTTGAATCGTTAGCAGTTTTCATTAGCTTGAAATGTTTTTTCTTTTATTTTATTTTTAAGTTGGGCTGAAAAAGTCATGTTCCAAGTCAGTCAGAATCACTCATTTTCCATTCCACTAAAAATTTCTTCATTTGCGCTGGAAAGATATTGACGAAAGTTTAGGAGTTGAAAATGGAATGGAAATTTAGGAATATAAGAAATTAATTCCCATTACAAAAATCAGGCACTATTGCACAGTGAATAAACCAGCTGCACTATATGCAAGTGAAACACTCACCCTCCACGCAAAATGTGACGTGGAAAAGATAACAAACAAGAAGAAAAATTATGAGAAAGATGTTTGGTCAAAAATTAACTGGAGAAAAATACTATTTACAATAATGAAAAACCACAGAAAAATATCTCAAACCTGGCAGCAGACATAGGAAAACGATGATGAGTCAAGTTAACCACACTATGGAATATCCTTTTTTTTTTTTATATTAACACTTTATTGAAATATTACAATCTGCCACTTGTGGGCAATAAGTAATAGCGCTGTGTAGCTTACAATCATTCCATAACAAAACAATAATATAAACAAAATAAAATAAATAAATATATACATGCGGTAACAGAAAGAAATTAATGCGGAAATGATAATAAAATAAAGTAAAAAAAAAATAAAATAAAATGTACACATTCATACCCTATTTACAATTTGCCTGGGGTCCCCGAACTGAGCTTCTTCTCCAGGAATGAGGGCAAAGCAGGAGTCCGGGAAGCCCTAGCCCCCTTTCCCAGCCGCGTCACTGGCATTAAACGCCAATGGAAGCTGGTTAAGGGCGCCTCACACACACAGGTCGTGAGTGGAGAATCTGGCCAGTGCCAGTACTCCAAATAACATTATTACAACAGATCTCGGGGCCATTGCCGGTTTAGACGGCGGGGTGGGTTATATGGATGTGTGGAACTGGATAATGACTGAGCCAGGAGGTTGGGATGACAGGCAAGGTTTTGGTGAAAGTTTGAAAATTTAGTAGGGATGAGGTCGAGGACGAAAGGAATGTTGAGATTATAATGGAGAGTTTTGTTGGAAACATAATAAGGAGCATTGACAATAGTTCTCAGGACTTTGGATTGAAAGGATTGAATGCGTCTGATATTCGATTTTTTTGCGGTCACCCACAGATGGAATATCCTAACTAAAAATATATTAAGAGAAAGCAAAAATAGAACCAACTAATGCTACTCACAAAAAATTGTTTGGATAAAAAAAAGAAATGCGGATAGTAATGTCAGAGAAGGCAGCATTGAAGAAAGGGAGAACAAAATGGACAGAGTAGAGAAAAATAATACATAGAGACAAGTATAGTAAAAACGATATAAGAAAGCTTTCCGTGAGCCTCCTGTATCCATTCGCAATTAATAACTAGTAAATATGAGTCTTGGAATGAATGCAAAGAGGTATGAATACTAATGAGGTTGACTCATTTAGAGGACACTCTATTTGTGAAGTGACTGTACAGAAACGATGCATCTGGAGGAGTTCCCTTCTTCTTGGAGAAATTAGTTTTTACTGGACAAACAAAGGTGGAATTAGTAGAACAACGAAAGGAGTTAGTAAAATCAAGATCACACAAGATGGGTCCGAGTAGAAATCCCAAGCACGTGCCACAGTGGCTCCTGGAATCCCAAGGCAGCTCTAAGAAAGTCTCATTTCGCAAGAATCTATTAATGGTTGCCGTCATTACTCAGGTTCTAATAGGGCCGTCCATGGGCGGTGGTGATTTTTATGAAAACACCATCTTACTCTATTCTGATCTTAAATTGAAGTGTTACTCTATGAAAGCTTTTACTTGATTGGTAGTTCCATACTCGTTTGGGCGGGGCCACCCACCAATCATCCGCCAATGGGATTCATGCATATGGATGAGTTACACGCTTCTAGCACTCGGTATTTCGCTCGACTGGTTTCACTATGGATATCCAGGAATCGATGTTTGATGCCTTTGGTTATTTTTTCACTTCATGAAAGTATTAAACGATTACATAATGGCGGTATGTGCGAGTTAGAGGTTGATTGCCTTTTCCAGAAATTTTATCGTTTTCAATTTTTATTTCGTGCTTTTTGGGACGATTTTCTTTTTCTTTTTTTTTCAAAGTTTTATTTTTACCCAAAAAGATAATTTCATCCAATAGAAATTATGTTTTACTGCTGAAAAATAAAACATTGGGAATTCATTGCATCTATTGTTCATTAACAATAATCTATAATTTGTATATCATTTAACACCGCCATTATAGATTGTATTTTTGCAATTAATGTTGGTGTTATGTTAATCATAAATAATATTAGTTAACTTTATGTATAAGGGGGAACTTTATATACTTATTTATTACAATTTAGTCATTAAATAATCTGAATTAGTTTTAGACTGGTAGTTTATTTCATTTATATATATTATTTAAAACATAGCTAGTTAAATAATATAGGCAGTAACAGACCACAAAAAATATTATCAATTCAAGAATAGGTTCTAGGCTCTAAAAAGTTGGTAGCCTGTATTGGGGGAGGGGGGATCTGGCAGCTGATCGTGATTAGGAAACATAAATTATGTTAAAATTTATTAAATATGATTATTTACTCTTGTAGATCATCAATTTTATTTTGATTAACGTATTTAGTAGAAAAAAAAATATCTTAGAATATTGGTCGTTGGCCTTAGTGATTACTACATAATAAAACAGTTTTCAATATTTAACCGACCATTCTCGTTCGATTAGCTGTGCTAATTTTGTTAACAAGTGGTTTAAAAAAAAAAAATGAAACCATCTATTGCTATATTGATTCTGGGAACTATAGATTATTTCAATCCAAATAGTTGTATTTTTTTTTGTTAAAATGTACATGAAATATTCGAATTTTTCTTTTTCCTTTTCTGATATCTATCTATCATTGGGCGCTACAACTCGATTTCGAGTCCTGGCCTCCTGTAGCAGCTTCCACCAATTGTCTCGATCCTGTGCCGCCGCCATCCAATTCCTCACACCCAAAATGGACTTAGCATCACCAGCCACACCATCACTCCATCGAAGCCGAGGTCTTCCTCTGTGTCTGGTTCCCTGCTTCGCCTCTGTCATTATTTTCTTGGCAGGTCATTCTCGGCCATTTTTTCCTGATTAGTTTATGAAAATATTTGTTGTAGGCAGAACTTGAAATCCTTGTAAGTCTATTTAACTGAAAGTCGGATACATAAAACTGCTGTTCTGAATCAAATTAAAACTAAAATCTGCGTTTGCCTAAATTGTTAGATTTTCATTTCTTACTTATTAAAGAATACAGAGAGATATTTAAGAAATATATCAAACGACTTGGACATTGTAATTTGCCATGAATAATGATAACATTTAACAATTATAAAAAAAAAAAGAAATATATAGAAAGCTCGAATATTTATAATTAAATTATTTTTGAAAATTCATTAAATACTTGAAATAATTAATAAAATACTGATAGTAAATTAATGAAAATATATTTTAGTAAAAAAAAAATTATTCGACGCTTCTTCATTTCTAGGATTCCTGTAATGCGGTGTCTGGATTAATTTTATTTTTAAAATACTAAAATTAATTTTTTCTTCAAATGTTAACGATTAAATTAAAAATATTTAAATCCATTATAATATATTTCCCGCCATTCATCTTTTAATTATGTGCAAGCTACTATATTTTTCGTAGTAAAATTAGCTCATAATTTTGTTTAAATAAACAAAAAAAATAATGTTGTTATGTCATTATTTTTAAAATTAAGGAGATGGAAATAACCTGACAGATAAAGATATAATAATTAAAATTTTGTTTGTGCTGCTGTCAGTACAGACATCGACCTTTGAAATAAAATCTCATGATACGGTTTGCTAATTTAGTCCAAATAGTTTATTCAACATCTATTGTTTAACTGTCAATTGTTAATTGTCGCAAATGTACATCATGAGCTGTATTCTTAAAATATTTTCTGTAATTAACATTACTACAAGTATTGAATTAAACTTCAGAAGCTTAAAGCTGTCAATTAATAATTGGTTAAAACAATATGTATGACTTATATACCGTAATAACTAATCGTTACGGTAATATCTGTAAAATATGTATTCTTTTAGACGTTACTCATGTAGATACATGTTTTTTGTTAAAAAAATGAACAAAAAATATTTTATCTGTACAACCATTGAATGGTATTGAATTTACCGCATGGACGGGATTGTGCTGTTTCAAAGCCAACGATCGTGAAAGGAGGCGATTTAACCGGGATTACAGTTAATTAAGTACATTTACCCGCTACGCTAGGCTGAATGAGCCATAAGGAGGGTCGTGGATCCCACTGGGTTTCTTCTTGTCATTTTGCATAATAAATAAATAATCTGACGCAGCCAGTCTCTGACTCCGGATGCAAAAATTTAACTACCCAGAATATTTTAAAAGAACATTAATAATTATTAAAATTTTATATTTATATTAAATGAAATTTAATTTATGTTACAGCATAAGTAGGGAATATAAATATATATTAATGACCATTATGTCATTGTTTTAAGATTTTTTTTGTTTATATTGCCTTGTGTTTATTGCCAAGGTTAAATAAATACTGAGACGACCTAAATTGGCGGGAAATACTGCCTGCCAGCCAAGAGATTGAAAAATGGACCTTAATACACTAAAAATGTCTCTGTTGCCAAATTAGTGTAAACTAGTGTTTGTTTGTATCATTGTATTATAATGAATGAATTTTGTTTTACGGTGGAATAGAAGTTAAACAAAATAATAGTTTTCTCAATATATTATTTTTTTTTTGAAGTTACACTAGTTTTCTAATTTTGTAATAGATGTTAATTTGTCCTTTATTGATATTATTGTTTTTTTCAAACAAGTTATTCAAGACAACTTATATCTGTTTTGTTGTTCAATCATTATAACTCTCGTATTTAGTCGAATATTATCCCTTGAGTGATAATCTCCTTAAAAAGAGAGAGCTTAGTCTCCTCAAATTTGAAGTTTTGTGTTTAATGATTGGAAAACATAGATCCAAATATGGAGTAAAAAAAAAATAATTTCAGTCTGCATAAGACTTTTTGTCATTGTCATTCACAAGGGCAACGAAACCATAGGAATTTCAAGTTATTCATGCAATATTCCGCCATCTTTGAAAAGAAAAATGTTATCATGTTATCAGGTCATATGTAAACTTGATTTTTCTAAATTAAATTAATTTTTGCGTATATCTTAAATAAAGAGTGGAAGTTTATTTCTTAGGTTTACAAATCCAGCTGGTACACATACTTCTTTATGGTTCAACACGTTATGCCACAGCGGCTTCAAGGAAAATTTCAAATGAGACTTTTCATAAGAGTCATGTATTGTTTTAGAAATTACGAAATAATAACTATTACGGCATTAATAGGAAACAGAAATCATTTTTATCGTAAAAAAACATGGTGTGCTTGATGCCAATTGTAAATATTTTATCGGCTTATATTGGGTAAAGTAGTGTCATTATGGAAACATCTTTAAAAAAACCACCTCACACGTTTTTATTAAAAAGAAGATCGAAAGTACAATATGTGCCAAGTGGCATTTGTATGGTTTCCTAAATATGAAATAAAAAAAAACTTATTTAATATAAAATATAAATATAAACATAAAAGAAAAAATACTTTTTTTATGATTTTTTTTGTTTATCGCTATATTTTTATTTTAAACTTACTGAAAATGATTTTCTACTTTTAGTTTTGTTTCTTATTAAAGCATGTTTTTAAACTATTGTTTATTTTTTACTTTTTAGTTTGGCTTGCTATAAACGCGTTTTCTTTATTTTTTTTAAAACTAATGTTTATTTTCTGCAATGTTTATTGCAAAATATACGAAAGACCCTAGTTGATCCTGCCTGTAATCATATGCTTGTCTCAAACGTTAAGCCATGTATGCCTTAGTACTTGGTATATAACCCTAAATCTAAATGAAATATTGCTAATTCTGAAGATCCTGCTTAGGATAATGAGACAAGTTTATTAAATTATTGTATTGGCATTGGTCCTTGAAAAGTGTGACAAGTTTCAATTTAATTTAATACTTCGATGTGGCCGAAAATAAAGTTGAAAGATTCCGTTATATACATACCCACATTTTTATAGGCTAAACTAATAAAAGGCCATTCAAAATATTTCGACAATACAGAATCGAACCACTTCTGAATGCTTCGACGCGTTAGGCACCAGTAGCTTTTATAAACTCATAAATCCTTTTCAAAGTTAATAAAGGACCACTTTTGATTTTTAATATAATATAAGCTATTAGAAATAGTTGGGGGTGCAGTCAATAAAAACACCTTAATAAGTGTAACTTATTTATTGTGTGGCGACGTTTCGACCTACAATGTAGGCCATCTTCAGGGCTAAGAGAGAGAAACATATAAAAAACTTTGCAGTAACAAGAAAATGGTGACAAGTAATGTAGTAATGTGGTACAAGAGTGGAAATTAAAATAGTGACTAGATATGATGAAATAGTGAACAGATATGATAATTAAAGATAATGAATATAAAAGTGGTTACAGAATTAAAATAGTGACAGATAATAATAAAATTATAGGTGATGAACAGAAATTAAAATAGTGACAGATATAATAATAAAGAATACGAATATAAAATACAGAAAATAAATGTATAGAAAGGATAAAATGTAAACATAATATACAGGGAAAGAAAATGAGGAGGTAAAAGGAAAGACACAAAACGAGAAGATTAAAATATATAAAAAGGTGTGGAATATGAAGGATTTAGAAAAAACTAGTTTAATTATAGATGTAAATGGTATGATACCAGACTTCTAGAGGTTACATAAGTAAAATGTAATAATACAAGCATATGTAGAAAGAAAATATTGATAAATTATAAAAATTAAAAATTGAAAATAATGTTTGTAAATATGAACTCTAAAGTATGAAAAGAAAATAGAAAATATAAGTAAGGGAAGTTAATATTATAACTGTATACAGTTAGAAAGAAGTTATATTAATATAAAGTATGATGTGAATATAACATAAACATATCGAAAATAGGTATACAAATACAGTAGATGTAAAATATGGTGCTAAATAATAATGAACTCTATGCTATTAACATATGATGGATGCCAAAAATTGGTGTGAGAAACAGGTGCGAAGAAAGGTGAAGGTGAAAAGGAAGGAGATAAAATAAAGATTAAGATGTGTACTAACCGAACATATTACGCGGCGGCGAGGCGATCAGCGGATATATACGTTATACTATAATAAAATACGTTAGGACTGTCGGAAGCGCTAACCGCGATCTCTGACGGCCAAAAAAATAACTAAGAAGGGAGAAGGGGAAATGTATGATACAGTGAATATACGTGACACGTAAATGAAGTAAAAAGCGTAAAAAAATGTAAAAAAAAATTAAAAAACTAGGAGAAGAAAGAAAACCATGAGAAATAAGGACTGAATTAATGGCAAATGGTGGAAAGATAAAAAATAAAATAGAAGTCAATGGTCAAAATGGGTATATATATAGGTGAGATGATAGGAGAACAATATGGTGATAGATAATGGAAAATAATATATGAATATAAATAATATGATAATGGAAAATAGGTGATAAATGTGTATATAGGAGATGATATATAGACATGTAAGAATTCTAGAATAATTTAAGAATTTAAGGTTATTTTAGTAAATTAAAAATTTGGGAGTAGGTTAAGGATAGGTGATGGGAGTCGGTCTAGACATTAACAGTGGAGGAATCTAAATTGATGTGGATGGTTTCGGAGAGGATGCGTTTATTATAATTAGGAACAGAAGCTAGGAAAGACGTATTTTCAAAGTCAAAAATGTGGTTAAAAGATAGGGCGTGTTCGGAAAGTTTTGAAGCGGTTGGGTTATGGGAGGAAATGGAGTATTTGTGTTGGGTAATGCGTTCTTTAAGGAGGTTTTTGGTTTCGCCGATGTAGAAAGAGTTGCAGTTAGGAGTAGAGCAAGGGATACGGTAGACGACCTGAGAGCGTTGTTTTAGGGGAATGGGATCTTTTACTTCGGTATAAATATTGGAGAGTTTGTTATGGGATTTGAAGGCGATACGTAAATTGGGGATCGAGGAACGTAAGGATTTTTGAATGTTATTAGAGAGGGAGGGTATGTATGGCAAGGATCTGTATATAGGGATAGATGGCGGATGTGAGGACCGGGTGTGGGTGGGTTTAATTTCAAAATTAATTTTAAAATCAAAATTAATTTTGATTTTCAAGTATGATCATTTGCTTAGATTGCAATGTGTCTCAGATTTATTAAAACTGAACGCACACTAGGAAATTTTAAGAGTACCCGATACAGCCATCTGCCAAGTAGACCCTATGAGTTGTTTATCTTTTATAAATAATTCATAAATTCCTTATGAACATACGCCGCCAAATAGCTGTGCCTGGCGTTCGATTTGTTATGCTGCACTGCGAGTGTAATGAGGGTGGGGAGGTCCCTGCTGTTTATATTTAAATATTCTCTTTGTCTTAAATATGACAATTATGTTAAAGGAGATTAAAGATAATTTAGGAATCTTTCTCATGATTCTGCCAGTTTGATGCATTACGACTCTGTCAACGTTTCTGTTTTATTTATGACCTGTTGAAATATAGGGGATTATTGAAGAGCTTTATATTGTTTAAGTTGGCGATGTATTTGACTAAAACTATGATTTAAAGAGTAATGTTTTGTAAGGCTTAGTACAATTGACAGTCCTTGAACTTAATGTATGAGCATCCCTATTTCCAATTTCCCATTCGCGGAAATTGCATTCGGAAAAAATCTTCGGTGTTACCAGATGCGGAAGGATTAAATGCCAGAGAGCATCTGATCTGTTGCCATCCATTTCTGCCACTCTCTAAACTTTAGGTAAGAGAAGTGCACTGAGTAATGACACTGCTTCTGATCATTTCGAGTTACTAGCAATAATTTAGGTACCCTACTTACATTGTGTTATATAAAATTTCAGATTTGGCTCCTTGTAAACATTGTATAAAAGTAAACTGTCACGTTAGTTAGATCCAGTACGCAAGTAGGTTTTGCAGTTGAACAAATGTCAAAGATTCTTCTGAAACTTACGAAATAGGGAGTTTAGGAGAAAAAGATATGCGTTTTTATAAAATAGCCTGCTAAAATTCCTGGTCCTACTTATATCTTTCCTTAAAAATTTAAGTACAATCTCTTTTTTATTAATAAAAGAGCTTTATTTTATATTCATATTGTTTTCTCATATAATGGTGTCTGTCTGTATTTATTCTTTGGCAGCATATTTTGTATCATTTTTCATACATTTTACTTATGTAACCTCTAGGAGTCTATTATCATACATTTTATATTTTATCTGTAATTAAACTAGGTTTTCCATAACTTTATATCCCACCTTTCCATATTTTAATCTTTTATCTTTTTTTCATTTTGTATCTTTCCGTTTACCTTCTCAATTTTCTTTCTCACATTACCACCCTTCTGTTCATTTATTCTGTAATTTTTATTCTTTATCCTCATTTATATATCTGTCACTGTTTTTACTTTTCTTCACCCTATATGTTATTATATTCTTGGTACTGTAATGTTTTCATAGTTTTTGTTTTTTCTCTCATAGCCCTGAAGATGACCTACAAAGTAAAGCGAAACGTCGGCACAAATAAAAATAAGTCTTGAATTATTTGGTGTTTTTTTTACTGCACCCCCAACTATCTCCATTCTCCATAAAGGTGTATAGTTTGGAGAAAAAGAAACTGTTTAACTACAGTCTTGTACTGTCTAGGGGGGTCTACAATACACCCTTTAAGTCTGAATGAAGGGTCTTGGGTTCAGTAGGAGGTAGAGGCTGTACTGTTTCTAGGACAGCGATTGTGCAGGGAGGTGATTTGTCTGAGATCACTCTCAACCGCCAGGTTTTCCCCCTTGTTAAGGGTATCCAGTTAACGGAGACTAGCTGAGCTTCAGGAGGCACTCCAGATCCCACAGGATCCATCTTCGCCACGGCAACTCAGCATTCTGACACAGCTCCCTTAAATTAACTGCAATAATAATGAACATAAAATCCTAGGAAAGCCGAAGTGATTAAATTACAAGCAGGTGATTACTGATTATTAAACGAATTCCTTAAATGAGTACAATTAATGTTTTTTATAGGGTTTTTATATCTATAGGTGCGAAGTCTGTAGAGATGTTGAGGTATTTTTCTTTTTCACCTAATAATAATAATAATTAATCATTACTTGGGTCGGCCCTCATTAAACATCTGTCCAGTCAAAAATAATTCCTGTCGAGGTCGCTTCTTCATTTATCTTTACCCAACACCTGCTCTGCATTTCTTCTTTCGCAATTTTCTCAAGTACACCAAAGTATTTATGTAATACATTGACATAATTCCAAAAACATTTAATGATTCCCTTCCCCCAAAATAAAAATCCTCAGGGGCAGGAATCTGTATATCGTAAAGAAACTTCTTAATAATCCGAAATGAAATTTACGACTAAGATATTTATTCTGACTGTCGGATTTAGAAACTAAATGGTTATCTTCTGAATTGTTATTTCATTTTGTGTATATAAAGTGCGATAGTTTTGTTGAAAATAGAGTCCATTGTTTGTTTTTGTCTTTTAGCTTAGTTATATATAGGATATTTCGAATCGGTAGTTTTGGCAGCTCGGTTGTTTGTAATGCATTTAAAATTCTTAGAAATGCGAAGGAGGTTTAGCTTTCCTTTTTTTTTTTCTTTCTTTTATTGTATAATAAAGTAAAATTAGGCGAGTTTGTTAAAATCATCTTTGCATGAGTAGGGAATAATTTAATAGTTATATAATGGTCGGTTGTAATGATTCAACTAACTTTTTTTTACAAACGCTACAGATATAAATTTTACCCGAATCAGCCAGCATTGTTACTATTTACATGTTTTTTTTTGAAATCCTCAATATTAATTTTTCGTTATCTACAATAATTACTAATGAAACTGATTTTTTGTTTAGAAATTAAATGAAAGAAGGGGTTGGGTTAGCTCAGTATGTACACTGCTGAATTATCGTGTTGAAGGTTTCGGGTTCAAATTCGGCTGTGCCAGATAAATTATTTATTCTTTTAACAGCTACAGGCGTACCCTGTGTAATCTAATGACTCTTATCGGGCTCACCTAGCTTCTATAATGAGTGTGTGAGTACTGTAACTTGGGGTAAAACAATGAGTTTGTGTGTGATCTCAGAGCCCTGCACTGAGTCCTGGAAACGAACAGCGTATACAATGTTCTGAGCCCCGGAGCCTTCTTCATGCGTTTTACAGTTTTTTTGTAATGCAAGTTCAGGTAGAAGAGATAAATTATATTTATTTATGTTATATCATAGGGAGAAGAGTGGCTCAGTGGTAGAGGACTGAGTTGCCATGCCGAAAATCCTGGTGCAAATCTCGCTGCTGGCAAGATTTTTATTTAGTCTGTTAGCAGCCGCAGATGGGTCATATAGGATCTAGGACCAGCTTGGGGCTCACCCAAACTCTATAAAGTGGGTACCCAAAATAAGGGGGAAAAATCTGGCGGTCGAAGATGATATAGGCCAAATAACCTCCCTGCACAACCGTTGTCCTTGAAACAGAGCAGTCCCTACCATGTACTGAAACCTTTACCATTACACCGTCACGGGTTGTAATGGTAAAGGTTTTTTTTTGTTGTATGGTGTATCATAGTTCATGTTTCATAGAACAGTCTCTCATTATTTTTCTTCAGCTTTCATTAGCAGTATAAAAAATAAGTTGGAGGCGAAACAATGTTTATATAATGATGTACTGTAGTACAAATAAAAATGTAGACCAGTTTAGTATATATGATAGATATTTCTATGATAAAATGCACGTTTTTTAGTTATTTTTAACAGCACAAGACTTACATTTAGGCTACAGAAAAGGTATTGGGTTTTTCGGTAAAGCGCTTATAAATCCACGGTTCTTATCACGAGGCAACCAACTGGTTTCTCTTAATAATTTAATGTTCCAAGAAATTGATCAGTAAAAAGTTGTTCCACTACTTTATTCTACATAATTATTAATTATTGTACTATATTTATTGTTTATTCCTGCTTATTGTTTATTCATAATATACTAAGATCAAAGGTTGACTTATTATTAAATGACTATAGAGGACATGGTTCCCTCTGAATTTGAAAAAATATTTAAATGGAATAAAACAACTTAAATTGAGTTATCTATGCTTTATTTTTGGTTATTTGTTGGACAATAAAAGAATTTATGTACAGTTTTATTTATTGAATTATTTATATTGTTACAATTATAGAATTTATGCATGTTTTTACAGATGAATGACTTATGGTCAAATTGTTAACCATATAATAAGTAAAAAAATGAAACAATTAAAATAGAAGATTGAGAATGGCCTAGGCCGAAACGTATCTCGAAAAGAAGGAATTCATTTTTTTTTTACTGGAAATAGGTTTTTTGTTCTCCTATTTAAAGAATATATTATATGATTGAGTCCAGTTGACATTAAAAAAAATGAAGAATATAGGTGAAACCATGCTTATTTTTTAAGTGAAATTAAGATTGTAGGTCTTAAATTTTTTCATAAAATGGAAGTAATATTTACAGGTGAACATTTTGGAGTAGTTATTTTTAGTAATGGTCTGTGAGCATCTGTATAGTAGCCTATTAAAACATCTGTTAGTTCTGCTATTCATCCAGACAATGAATGCAAGAAAATGAATGAAGTTCCATGAACTCTGAATGAATGAACTGATCCAATCGAAGATACTGTTATCATTATTTTTACTGTTCCATTTAAAGCCATTCATATAAAATAGGATATCTATATTTCAACTATAATTGTCACTTCTGCACGTGGACTTTAACTTCAGTGTCGAGTCGTGCTGCATGTCTTTTGCAATAGTATTCATTTCTCACGAATCTCTTGCGAACCTCAGATTGTTCCTGGGAATATTTAAGGATCTCCTAGTTTTCTACTATTATAGTAGCGTCGTTTAATAACCATGAATAAAATAATAAATAATAGATATATGTTAATAACACCTTTTTATCTGGTTTATTTGAAATATTGTGAATTATTTTCACACCATTCGAAAGTAGATTTGCTTTGTATAGGATACAGACTTAAAAAAAAAGGAAATACCTCTTATTATAAATTAATTAATATTTGCTCATATTTTGTTATTTATTCCATTGTATATAATTATTTTTTTGTATTCACAGTTTTAGATTAAGTTATAAAAACTCTTGATAAATAAGCGCTGACATATAAATAGTGTAATTAAAAATGACAAGTTACTTATTACTATTTATTACAAACATAATAAATAAATCTGAACTCAAGCATAAATAAACAGAGCTAACAACATAATGATGAAACAGAAGAATAAATCTATTGTTAAATAAATAAAGAATCCAACCATTTAATCAGAAAACAATTTGAGCTTCTTATTAATATAATTAGGAGGAGGCCTTTTATAAGGACGGTTATAATTATTAAAACAATTTAAAAAAGTGTAATATTTATGTATTAGACTCGCCTCAATTTATTTAGTTGTATCACCGTATTTACTAAGATCATTTTTTGCCTCTTGCGATAGAAATAAATATTTTAATAATGGAGAAAGATATAACAGCCTCTTTAGGTGTTTATGATGCTATTAATTGTAAATAGTTCAATAGATACAATTATTACGATTATCCTTGGCTCTTAGGACTGATTAAAATTTGAAATAAATTTAATCAATTTGACTTGTAAATATTATTAAATAATATTTGCAGAACCGGAGTTTAAGGCCGTTTCTATTTATCCATAAATAAATTTATGTTTTACTATCATTCGAGGAAAGTCTGCTGAAGCATGCTTTATCTCAATGTAGCTCTTCTCTGAGTATATCTTCCGTATCTTATTATTGTTCAACATTACGAATTATTTGAATACATTGGAAATTATTTGTCAGTCGGTAAAATAATATGTAATATAAGATACGAATATATATAAATTAATATTGATATTAATATTAGTTCATTCGGAATTCTGTGAACTAAATCGAAATGTAAACTGATTAACATGTATTGGAAATTAGGTTAACCGATCGTTCAACATTGCATACGTGTTTACACGAATTCTTGCAGGTGATCTCTTGCATTCTTAATCGAGCCTGGATATGCATCCTGAATTTTTTAGTACATCTTACATTGTTTTTAAACAGCAGTAATTTCTGGCCTAAATCAGAATTTCCGTTGTTCTATCGCAAATTCCAGTTTACCAACACAATGTTTTACTTTTAAATGTAGCTCCTTCAAAATAACGACATAACATTTTTGAAATTAATAGCATTTTTGAGCTAAGCATTCAGTAGCAAGTGTATTTGTTGAAGGATTTTAATTCAGTAACGACATATATGATATTCCATTTCCACCAAGTTTTTAAAAAATAAACTCATTCGTGCTTGAGTTTGAAGTTTCATGGGACTAATGACATAAGTTTTATTTATTTTTTTTATTCAATGGAATATCATACTGTATTATACTAATACAACAAGTAAGTAGGATGAATGGAACTTATTGTCAAGGATAAAGGCAAGCAGAGAAAAAGTTCCACTGGTAGTTCTCAAGTAAAAAGATCAACTTAAAAGGTCACGAGGCTATCTTCTTTTCAGACGCCTCGGAGGATTGTCAGGTATTGAAGAGGTTGCTAGGTTTGAAACTATTGGGTTTGAGTGGAAATGAAGTTTGTCGTGAAAAGATTGATATCGGATTCGGGCCAAATCAGCAACAAATGGGGCATATAGGTCATTATGGATTACTATGTTCGTAATAAAGTAACGAGCATTGAGGATTTACGAATAATTTTGGATGGTAAGGATTGAATACGAGAGGAATTCGATGGCTTAGTGGAGCCCCAAAGCTCTACTCCGTAAGTCCAGATGGTTCTAATGATTATCATGTTTATGAATCTTTTTTAATTAATTGGGAGCTTAGAGCATTTGCCTAGTAAATGTTGAAGTAGCCTGAAACGGCGAGCTGTTTCTTGTCGTTTCAGTAATGACCTTAGTTAAAATTAATAAAGCTTCAATGTTTAAGGAATTTCCGATGGTCCCTAAAAGAATTTCAATCCCATCATTACAACAGGAATGCTTTGTTTTACAAATACCTAAATTTCTATACCTTTTACCAAATGGTACTTTCAAAGAACTCTATTGAAAAAATATTTTTTTAAAGTTATGACGTCGTTCTTTTGAAAAATTGATACATCTAGAATCTAGGTCGAAGCCTATGTTTCTAATAAATAGTTCGCATCTCTTTGAGGAATTAATTTTTTATCTCTACCTAAGCTGTATAAGGCCAACTAATGTTCAAAATTACAGATAGAAATAAAACAATCAGAATATTTAAAAAAATATTAAACAATATAGATGGAAGAGAAGAATTGGTCGACTGTATCTTCTAATGTAAGTAAGAAATAGTTGGGGGTGCAGTCAATCAAAACACCTAAATAAGTGTAACTTATTTTTTGTGTGCCGACGTTTCGGCCTACAATGTAGGCCATCTTCAGGGCTAAGAGAGAGAAACAAACAGAAATATATAAAAACGTTGCAGTAACAAGAATCAATCAAACAACTTTATATATTCTTGTTACTGCAACGTTTTTATATATTTCTGTTTGTTTCTCTCTCTTAGCCCTGAAGATGGCCTACATTGTAGGCCGAAACGTCGGCACACAATAAATAAGTTACACTTATTTAGGTGTTTTGATTGACTGCACCCCCAACTATTTCTTCCTTACATGGTATAGATTACATGGAAAATTAAATTTTTAAAATTCTATTGAAATTATATTATGATTTTTTTATAATTATTGGTCATTTTTTATGAGTTATAAATATTTCTATTTTTTTTATAAATAGGTATATATTTTTTTTTTATGAGAGAAAAGGTTTGTCCTCGACCGCCAGGGGCCTTGGATAGCTCAATTGGCAGAGCGATGTCACGGTGGGACAAAGGTTCCGAGTTCAAATCCCGGTCGAGGGCATATCTTTTCTCTTTAAAAAATAAAAATATTTATAACTCATAAAAAATGACTAATAATTATAAAAAATTATAAATAATAATATGATGTAAGTCAATAAGATCCTAAATTAAAATTAATTTTCAAAGAACTTAGTTCTAGTGTATTCATCGCAAAAATGGCGGGAGCACTGGGGCTTTAGGATCTATGAGAGAAAAGGTTTGTCCTCGACCGGCAGGGGTCTTCGATAGCTCAATTGGCAGAGCGATGTCAAGGTGAGACAAAGGTTCCGGGCTCAAATCCCGGTCAATCTTTTCTTTTTAAAAAATAAAGAAATCATATTATGGTTTGATAGCGATTTAGCATTGAGCTTTCCTTTAAACTGTGTAATTTTTGAAGAATATTAACGTTATAATTACTTATTTTATTTTACTATTATTGTCCTTAAATGCTTTCGAACCATGAACTAACAGATAAACACGAAGGCATTCAATCAGTTTTATTTTTTTTAAATTCTATTTATTACTAAAAAATTATTTTTAAACGGTACATCTTTTCTTGAAGACTTAGAAGAGTTCTCATTTTATCTATTATTTTTTTTTAGATGAGGGCTTCCTAAACCTCTGTGGCCTGAGTCCTTGTAATATTTTTTAGCGAAGATTGTGGCTTCGGTTAGTAAAAAACTTATAGCAGGTTCCTAAAGACTCAATTCATTGTATTAAATATAAATTACACGTGTTTTTATAACGCTGTATCCAATATCTATGCATAGATACATAGATTATTTGTTTAATAATAGCATTTTAATTCTATGATGATGATATTGTATACGTAACTTAATATATTTTACGGTTTATAATACTTCCGATAAAGTTGGATCAACATTTAATCTATTATTTTTATCTTATATTTCTGATGGGACAAGAAGGTGTAGGAAATTCATTCCAGAAATAGCCACTGATCAGGAAAAATTGCGACCTTAAAGACTCGAAGCGACCTTTCCCTAGTGTTACTCGGTATAAAATATTGTATTATCATGTATTATTAAATATTATTATTATTATTATTAAATATCTTGTCGTTTATCATTTTTAAAGTTATGATATCAAAAATATGCCTTAAAATACCTGTGCCCAGCCGATTTTACCATAGTATAATTTTTGCGGAAGAAAATGGTCCAGGTGGAGGCCAATCAATCAACGTTTCGACCCACATCGCAGGTATTCTTCAAGGCATCTGCCAAATACAGACAATTGAAAATTACAAAATTGTAATTGTGAATAAGTGGTTAAGTCTAATTTTCTCCCAAATGAGTTTCATGTACTTAAATTAAGCGAAATCGAGTTATTTTCGTAGTCTATAAAGGGCTATGTAAGGAATTGGCTTGAAAAGGAGTTATTGTTTATATTGCAACTCCATTTTAAGCCAAAAAGTACGAGAATACTATTTCGGTTATCTGATAGCAGTTAACTCTCTCTGGACAAAATCCGACTTAAAACCCTTAAATTGCCAATTAACTATGATCTATGCCTTCCATATGACTTTAAAGTAATTAATTTTATCTTGATTGAAGCTACAGATGTGATATGACGTACTCACGTGCAAAAATAGCTAGTTGTTTATTAAAATAATAGTTATAAAAAAACAAAAAAACAGTTAATGAATACTCTAGGTACAACTCTTCCTGATTTATATATTTAATAAATTTAGTTTAACAATACGTCCGTGTATCGATTTGATTTCTGATGTCATAGAAATTGTTTTATTATTATTATATCTTATTATTTTATCTTCTTTGAATATTTTATCTTCATTATTTCATTTATTTATGAAAAATGATTCCATATTTTCTCTTGAATTTTTGATATTATTCATTGTGGAATATTTTAAATATTTTCGCACCGTTTTCTGTTTAATGATGAATTGCACTTCTAGCAAATTATTTTGGTAAATTTATGTTTTCTTTCTATATCTTTATAGAGATATTTTATAGGAAGATAAATTATTGGAGTGCTATTATATAATATTTATCACATTATTAGCATTATTATGGAGCCGAGTGGTTCAGTGGTAGAGCACTGAGTTGCCATACCGGAAATCCTGGTTCAAATTCCGCTCCAGGCCAAGACTTTTATTTAGTCTGTTTGTCTGGACATGGATGTAGGACCCTCCTGGGGCTCTCCCAATCTGTATAAAGTTTAATAAAAACAGGGTACCCAAATTAAGGGGGAAAATCTGGCGGTTGATCCAGGACAAGTCACCTCTTTGCAGAACCGTTTTCCATGAAACAGTACATTCTCTACAATGTACTGAACTCCAAACCCGTTCAAGGGTTGTAGTCATTACATTTATCATTACGGGCTATATATATAAGACTAATAAAACAAATTAAAAAAAATCCGTTATATGTTAATTGGAATGTATATTGAAATTTCCTGTTTATGGTTTTCTTAACATAATTTTGTTCAAATGCCAGTTTTCAGAGTACGAGAAAAACAATTCGAGCACCTTAATTTTGTGCTCTGTGCTCGTGATTTCTTTAGTTGTTATATATATATTTTTTTATAAATGGAAGGGCTATAAATAATGTCTATATTATGAAATTAAATCAAAAATAGAACGAAAAGCGTAATACTGATTGGGATGATAGTGCATCGATGGCATCATTGACGGGTTGGTCAGGGTCAGAGTATTGCATAGCTCATTACATGATGGAAAAATCTTGTGAAAGCGATTTTCCATGACGAGCGATACTCAAAATTACGCCATTAATTGAAATTTTACATTAAGAATAAATGTTTAAATTATAATAGAAATGTAGTGTTATTCTGGGACTAAGTCCCTTTAGAATAAGAAACGTGAACACAAAAAAGTAGCATAATATCCATTTGGCCAATCATATAAATCATAAAATATTTATTAAAATCAAAGATAAATTCGTAACCAAAAATTAAAGTAAAATTCGTGACCAAATACTAAGCAACTAAAGATAATAAATAACAGTAAATAAAAACATGAGCTAGGGTGCAATGACTTTACTTAAAGTATATCTTCTTTACAAAAAAAAAAAAAATAATAAAAGATTAAACTGAAAAAAACATTATTTAATGTTAATTTATTTAAGTAAGAGACTAACCTGCTTCGAGAAAATTTGTTTGGGAAGTGAGATGTTAGAAAAGTTAGGTTTTAAATAAGGATAGGAAAGAAGCTTGAAGGATATTAGGAAGGTATTGTGTTCCAGCTAGTGATAGAAAGTGCGAAAAAGGAACGATCGGGTGTTTAGGTTCCATGGAAAGGAGTATTGATATAGGAAAGGCTAGATCTTTTTTCTGGTTCTGGTTTGAGGATTTGAATTGGCGAAGACTGTAGATATAGGACGGGTACTGAGAGTTGATGGATTGGTGTAAGAATGAACCGAAGTAATATTGTCTACGAATGGGAAGGAAGACCCACTTTAACTTACCATGAAGGTGGGATCCGCCTCGGGGGTCATTATTCGCTTTCATCTGTTCTCAAGCACATTTGACAGGTCCTCGTAATTACACTTCATTGAACTTCAAGGGACTTAAGTCCATCAGGACATTTAGGGTGTTCATTTAGAATTAATGTTGGGAGGGTGTGGATAGAAGTAAGAATGCAAGTGGAACCTAGAACAATGGCCTGGGTTTTCATTGCGTTCAATCCGTTTGTTCAGCTTTGTCCATGCAATGATCATGTCTATGTCTTTCTGAATACTAGCGAACGCACTTAATAGGTCTGAAGGAGGAAAGGGTCAATAGATTTGGAAGTCGTCAACATATAGATGGTAGGAACAGTGGTGGGTAGATAACCACATATAAATCAATTATTATTTTTTGCAAAATAGACAAAGCAAATTCGTACAGTTTTGGAAAACTATCCAATCCAGACTGCTCAATTTAAAAGTAAATAATAAAAATATGTATTAACGAGAAGAAATATTTAACTATTAATACATTACATTTAGTAAATTAGACTATAAGTGTTAGCAAAACAACCTTCTTTGCACAAGGTCACTAGTTCGGAGCCCAGCAGGTGGTGGTCCTATGTTCTTTAAAAGGGAGTAAAAAAATCCTTGGTTATGTCGTCCTTTGGAGATAACGTAAAATGTGGATTCCAAAATCCTTTGCGGTGTCGTGTAATCGTTAACGATCTCTGTCCTAAAATACCTGGATAGAAAAATGTAGTGCTCTCACTTTCTTATCGTTCGATTATCTATAGTAGCTTTAAGTGAAGTTAAATGAATAAATGACATAAACTTATCAATTGGAACCATCTTTTCGAATCGTTAGTTTTGTTTAGAAAGTAGGTAATTGAAAAAATCGTTCTACCAGTACCAGAAGAGAACTTGTTTAAATTAGCGTTATTCCAGCTGCAAGTCCGTAAATTAAACCGGCCTAATAGATCCAGTCCTAGGGATTTCGAAAACAAACTCATTACTAAAATCGATAACTGCAATAATCGATGTTAACATATTGGTGCATAAATTGATCGATACCAGGTAGCTCCTGATACCGCGTAGCGTTCAGTTAGAAATATTTGATTGTTCTAGGATATTTTTAATTTTTTTTCTTTAGTAGGTTATACGTCTCTAATAACTCTTTTAGCAAAATAATTTCAAAGCGTTGCAGGTTTCATCTAACACCGTTGTAAAAATGCCGACCTTTCAAGGTTTTTGACACTAAGGAACAATACTCACATTGTGCATGGGTTCCAATGGATCGTTCACGTTCATTCTCTCTAGGTAATTTATTTGAATATTTCAAACAAATATTTTGAGAGATTAAGAAATTAGCTTAGCAAGAAGAAACTAACTTTTGTCTAGAGTTATAAATTGTCATATATTCAGAATCTCAATATAGATATGCAAAACTGTTGAAAGAATCAGTAATGTCTTAACCAGGTATTCCGCCAAAATTTCATGTCTTATCAGTTTAAATCATAAATTTATCTCAGTATAGCGAAAATTAATTGTAAAATAAATTTATTTCCTAATAACCTTTAATCATAGGATTATCCTACGGTTTCCTGGTACAAATTTAATACTTAGAGACTTATGTAAACAACTATAAAACTATTTGTTAAATCATACATAGATCAGCTACACTACTTTTGCTCTCAACTATAAGGCGCTAGACTTAACTAGACCAAATAAACAGGCAATTTGAGTTAGATGAAAATGGTTATTCTTTGGTCATTTCGCACGGCAGTAGTACTTGTATTTATGGAATATTTTTATTTTTCTCTTTCTATGTTATTAGGATATACTGATTTTTTCGCATAACATGATGTAAGTAAAGGTTATAGTTTACCATGAAAAAAAAGTATTCTTTTGTGCCAAGACAGAAAAATCAATTTTATATGGCAATTCAATACAATTTACGTATGCCGTACGGATTTACGTCTCTCGGATATACGGTTTTACATAAATACATTTTTTCTTTGAAAAATTTTGCAACCTTAGAATCGAACTCCTTTGATACTTAAAATACAAAACTCAACTGATTAAAAATAACCTAGAATTGACCAACATGTCCTCATTATTCCCTTATCTTAATAACTTTCATGGACATGTACAACGATTGAAAGACGAAATTCAGCGAAGATTAAAAAAGAGCTGTAGGAGAGATCTCCTTAATTAATGGACTAGTTGTATGGAGGGAAGAGTATTCTGCCATTTCTTTATCCTTTTTTTGAAATATTTTTTAAAATTTGTATAAGTCATCTATATTGGTTAGCTACTTCCATAAAAATCGTTTTTCATTTATAAATATTAAAAACGTTGTTGTAGGTAGTAGCTACACTGAAGGTTCCAAGTTTAGATTTAATCTGTTAACAGTCACTGATGGACAGTGTGGAATCTCGATCGATTAGTAGGTCTGTACCTTCCTTCGTCTCATCCAGTCTCTTCTTTAAAGTGCGTAATTTTAATTGGCGGAAAAACCTGATTTGGAACAAATCACATTCCTGCAACAGTTCCTAGAAAAAGTACAGTCTCTGCCATGTACTCAGCCCAAAACTCTTCATGGCTTGTAGTCGAATAAGTTTTGACATGAATATGACTTTTTTGGTATAAAAAAAATCGATGCTTGTTGAAAATTCTCAAAATCTTTATATATAAGTACACAGGTAGATTATCAAAAGTTTTTTAAAAAGGAAAGAAAGAGTTGTTTTGAAATAGAAGTACTTACATGACCAATTATTTCTCCATCGCGGGTATAAACCCAGGCTTAAATTTTATTGCTTTTGGATATAATAAAAAAAAAATATATATGCAAGAATTTTACTTTAATGTTCCGTAAAACTGGACTACTTAAACTCTTGGCATATCAAACAGAAAATAACGAATTATTTACTTTCGCAATCAATTCCACTTCGGTGAGAGCTTATCTAATCTTTATCTGTAGCTTATCGAAGTTTTTTTTTCATGGAATACAAATATTTCTGAAATTCCATTTTATTTCTTCTCTTACACTCTATTAGGACATACAAACTCTAACGCATGGTTCCGTGACTACACATTAGCAAAATGATTGATGACCAACTCACCAAGTCATATGAAATTTATTCTTTCACATCTATTGAATATTCAATCATTTGATAATGAATACTTGCCAACACTCCATCAGTTTTACTTTATGATCTTTTACTGGAAGTATGATGTCAATTTTATGATGATTTGTTGAGTATAAGTTATAGGTTATTGTAGTTCTTCTCACGTGGCCATCTTCTTTTCAGACGCTTCGGAATATCGGGAAGAGAAGAGGAAGCTAGGTTTGAAACTAGAGGGTTTGAGTGGGAATGAAGTTTGTTATGAAAGGATAGATACCGTGTTCGGGTCCAATCGGCAACAAACGGGACATTAAGGTCTTTATGGATGACTTTATTCTTAACAAAATAAGGAGCATTGAGGATTTTACGAAGGATTTTGGATTGTAGGGATTGGATATGAGAGGAATTCGTTGGCCTAGTGGAGCCCCAAAGCTCTTCTCCGTAAGCCCAAATAGATCGTATGATGGTCATGTAGATGATTCTTTTGTAGTTAATTGGGAGCTTAAAGCGTTTGTCTAGTAAGTATTGAAGTAGCCTGAAACTTCGAACGGTTTCTTGTCTTTTCAGTCTTGTATGATGATTCCAGGTTAATCGTTTGTCGAGATGCAACCATAAGTATCGGATCGGCACCAGTGGGATATTATTAAAGGATACGGAAGGGCAGGAAGTCATTGGTTTACAACGTATGGTAAAAGTGATTTGATGCGGTTTTTTATCAGTGATATGGGATTGGAGCCTTTGGGATGCAATAACTGGATTGGTGTTGACTGATAATGCACTTGCATCAGCAGCATACGTTGTAAGGATAGTATTAGGGTGAGTTGGAATGTCAGGTGTAATAACTGTATAAAGCATTGGGCCAAGGATACTACCTTGAGGAACAGATGATATTAAATTTTAAATTATTACTTATATTCACTCCATTCATTCGTATGTCATTAATCGTTGTTGCGAACATATTTTTTCTGTATTCTATATAGGGTAAAAACATTTATATACTACTTTTTATATATTAACAATAGCTGAAAAAAATTATAACAGTTAACATCACCTATCATTCTAATTCATTAGTTTCAGGCATTTTTAAAGATCAGGATCTAATTATAATAAACGATTACTGTAAGTTACATACAGTTATCCTCCTACACTTACATTTTATTTGCAGAATGTTATTTCAAAAAATCAGGAACGACACATCTGATAGTTTTCTTGTTGTTATTTTAATGAAATCATATTTTGATTTGTATCATGTTTGAACTTGAAGTTATATGGAATAATGAAATAAACATTAAACATTTTGTAATAATTAAAAGAATTTCAATACCGTCATCACAACAGGAATGCTTTTCTTTACCAATTTTTGTTAATTCTAATGTATGTTTCCACTAATTCTATTGAAAAATTAGGTATTTAGAGTTATGCCATTTTATGTTAATTAGATCGAGGAATTAAAATTTAAAAAAAAAAAACAATGTGGAAATTATGTTTTTAGCAAATAGCAGCCTATTTTATTCCGATATTTTTCTATTGAAGAATTATTGAAAAGTATTTTTCAATATATATATATATATATATATATATAAATTGGAGGAACCTGGAGATACTTGTTTTTCGCATTTTCATAATGTTCATTTATTTTTCCAAGCTAAACGTCAGGTTTACCTGCCATTCCTTGGTATTAGAGGAATTAATAACTGCCTTTTAAATCCGATGGTTTCTTGAGGTAGGACATTATTATTTATCTGATTAAATGATATGGGCTAAGCGTTTTATGGTGTATAATATGGAATCCATGGAATAAACTAAAATATGTACCATTTCAAATGCAGAATCATCGTAATTTCAAATCCCAACACATATCTAAACTTATAATATAATACATATCGGTTTGGACTTGCTGTTGACGACACCCTGAATAACAAAGAAGATGTATCGCTCTATCTAAATTGATATAAGGAAGGTCCGTTACCTGTGGCAGGTGTACGAGGTTCATCGACCTCTTCCTTTCGCGGCAAACTCTTTTTTTACCTCGCCATTTTTGCCGAGTTTCGTCTCGTGCAATCTAACTACTGCAGTTATACTCCTAAAATGGATTAGTATAGTCAGTAGCGAAATATATATATTCAGCCTAAGTTATATCTTCTTATATACATACAACTGATCGTATGTAATTCTTCAGTAGATTTTTTTCCAGGGAGATGTATATTGAGGGAAGCGGAACCATGTCATTCTCTCTGTTTTTGCCTTGAATTGGAGTTGTAATATAAGCGGTAACACCATTTCAAGCTAATGCCAGATATGGCCCCTAATTTGCTTCTTTGAAAGGTGTCCGTTTATGACAAGGAAATCGCGTCGGGTATATAAGTTTTTGAACATTAAAATATTTTGTGGAACATATGAGCTGATAAATGATTCGAGGGTGTGAAAATGGAGTACACAAAGTCTGTAGTTGTAAAGCATCGTGAAGTTATAATGAACGAATTACTTGCCTGACGAGTAAAGCTTCTAGGATTGACTACAACGTAAGATTAAAGAGTAAGGATCGTTGGTCTTCTCATCGATTGTATTTATTTATTAACAATAATGTAATTCAGCATTTTACAATGGAGTAGAGCGTTTGGTCCCCTCTAAGCTATCCAATTCCTCCTGTATCCAATCGAATTCCTTCGTAAAATCCTCAATGCTCCTTATTTTGTGAAGAACAAATTAATCCATAATTATCTTAATGTACATTTGTTGCTGGTGGGCCCGATCCAGATATCAATCCTTACATTACAAATATTATTCACGCTTAAACCCACTAGTTTTAAATCTGGCTACCTCTTCAATCCCTTATCCTCCGAGGCCGTTGAAAAGAAGATGGCCTCGTGACCTTGTTTGTTGAATTCGTTTTTTGTGCACTACCAAAGGTAGTTTATCTTCTTTCTTTTATCCATGACATTATGTATAATTTATTGTGTTTACTAGTTGTATTGATGATTGATGATTATGAATATATTTGATAAATATTATAATAATATTACTGAATGCTAACAATAACCGATAATAATGTCGGTGAATCAGACCTTCGTCCGCTGGAATGACGCCTGGAAGCAGATAACCCTGACATGGGAACATTACAAGGTGATCCACGATCCAATAGTAGTTGCCTTTGAATATTGTACAACCGTTCTTTCATCTGTCTTAATTCTTTGGACCTCTATTGCCAATTGCTATTGTTAGTAATGTGAATGTTTTTAAAAATATAATGAAGATAAGACTAATGTTTTTTGAATTTAAGCAAAAATTATTAGTTTAAAAGACGGAAATTGTAAATAAGACGGAAAAATGTATAATAAAACTAATAATAATGGATGGAAATTGCAAAGTAACAGAGAAATATATAAAAAAATGGAATCTCGGATACAATGCGGAAGAAGAATATGACATTGCTTGGACATCTATTCAAAATGAACTAACATAAATTGACTTGGCAGATATTTGACTATTTTTGGAAAAAGAAGACCACGGCAACATAGAACAAGGAAGTAAAGGCATATTTGGAAAAAATAGACATTACAGGGACTCACAAATTAGAAGGAAATGAAGGTATCTGTTCCACAGGTTGTCGCTTCGTGTTGAGGTTCAACAAGTTTCAACTTTTTATTTGTTCCATTTGTAATATTTTCCAAGAATACATGTTATCGTGAGATTTAATGTGGAAATTAAGTTAGGATAATTATTTCATCAAGAAATAAAAGTTTCAAGAAACATTTCCAAGTACTGATGATTTATGCCTATTGAAACGTTCCTTTCTATATGAAATGATTTAGATAGTATAGAACATTTTCCATAATTACATTCTCTTACCCATAATAAAACTCATGATAACTTATATGTTTAGAAAATTTTAAAATTTATAACTTGTAACAATCCGCGAAATATTTACCGAAATGAATTTGTTAACAGATTGAAAAATTTTAAATACTTCAGGACGAATAAAGACCAGAGAAAGTTGGACAGAGGATCAGAAGAAACATGCTAATGAACGCATTAAGGAATATAGAAGACAGAAAAAACTCTAGGAGAAAAGGGAAAATAGAATTGTAACGTGATACCAAGTGGTCAATCTGAGGGGAAAAAAAATATATATTTGTTTCGTTGTTGAGTGTAGGAAACGATAATTTTTTTTTAATATTTTGCTAATTTTGCCAAAATTAAATGTTGTGAAAGAAGTTTCAATTAGTTAAATTTTATATATATTATTATTGTTATTAATAAATAACTCAATTTAATAAATTAATCATTTATTTATTTAATCTTAAAAAAAATATTTAAAAAACAATACTACAAAAGTTAGACTACTTTTCATTCCATATAGGGAGTTAAGTTAGATCTTGAAGCTCTCAGTACTAGAAAAAAAAATTATATAAGTCAGATATTTATTGATCAAATCATTTTGAGAAGTAATGAAAACGAATTAATGCTTAATTAGGTTCAATTGAGCCTATAACTGTTTGGAACATGGCTCCCTGTTTTAATACTGTAGATACATAACGATTGTGGAAGATATTTATTTCATTTTAATTGACCGCCGTGTCCCAAAATAAATTTGTCCTCGAGGGCTAGACGGCGAACAGGGACACGTGTTCTTTGATGGCTTTCATAGGATTACAGGAGCGCAATTGTTTAACTTCACTTGTTTAATATATTACTTAATAAAAAGACATATTATTTTTTTCCATCTGAAAATGCTAACTATAAATTTAGTCAAGTAATATTAAGTAATAATTAGGTGATAAGATTAGACGTTGAATTTTATTTAGCTTACTCAATAGCATTTTATTTAAAATATTTTTTATTAACCTCCAATTTTAATTAATCCTTGTGAACCAATAATCTATGTTTTGTTTATCCTTGCTGTTGTAGCAAAATAGCTCAGTGGTAGAGCTCTCAGTTGCCGTGCCGAAGGCCTCAAAGTTCAAATTCGGCTGATGCAGATAAATTGTCTAATTTGTAATAGCCGGGAATGATTTCTGTGCTCTCTCGGAGCTCACCCAACCTCTATGAACTAGATACCCTTAATAGGGGGGGGGGAGGCTAGTGGTTGAGCCTCATCTCGGACAAATCTCCTCCCTGCACAACCGTTATTCTCGAAACAGTACAGTCCGTACTACTCACCGAACCCAAATCCCTTCATGTAGTTGTACTGTCAGGCTTTATCTTTATGGTTTATTACAGATACATCCAAATGGAGATATTACTGATTAAACGAATTTTTATAGCTGTATGCATTACGTAGTCTCCTTGCTCCAACTCTCGTGAAAAAAAACTTACACCCGTATCCTCCATTGTTTTGAATACCACAAAGAAAAACGAAAGTCATCGGAGTTGGCTTTGCACTCCGCGTTTTCAATGTCGTCCTTTTCTCGAAATAAAACGCCTTACACGATCGTGGAATCTGAACGAGGAATGGAAAGATCCTTCTACGATCCTGTATGCAAATTTCCTGAGTCCTTCAAGCTAGAGTAATCGTGACGTTAAGAATCAATTTGGGTCTACAGGTATCTTATGACGTCATCATCGTTAGTGTGTGACTTCCATCGTGTTAACTCCATTGCTGTCTTTTTTATGGTTAGTATATGTCGTGATCTCTGTATCAATGTGAGTGCTAAGTTAAGCTGAATCCACGATAAAAAAAATATTTAGTCTTTATATAATTTTTGTATTACATCCTTATATTTTAATAAGATTAGTTCTTTGAATCATTTTAGGCGTGACTTTATGGAATACTGAAGTATTATTTACATTTTAGTTATTTAGCGAAGGTACTTAATTAGTTACAAATACATTATTTAATGTACTCTTACTCCTTCGCATGTGTTTGCTGTACCACTGAAATCATCTTGCAATAAAATAAACTTATTTGCTAACAAAATTGTGCTATCTCTTTATTGAAAAAAAATTAAAAGCATTTCTTCTTACTAAACCCTCCCAAAAAAAAACTTCTACCACGACAACCTAAGGGTGTTGGATTCAGTACACGGTAGAGACTCTACTGTTTCTAGATTAACGGTTGTGATGAGAGGTGCTTTGATGAGAGGTTTTCTCTCCAATTAGGGGTATCCGAACCCACTGGGCCCAATCACTGCTGTTTACAGATTAAATAATCTGCCACAGCCGGATTTGAACCCGAACTTTCGGCATAGTAACTCAGCACTCTACCTCTGTCTACTCTACCTCGAAAAAAAAAAAAACAGTACCACTATAACCCGTGAACTGGTATGGGGTTCAGTACATGGTAGAGACTGTACTGTTTCATGGACAACGGTTCTGCAAGGAGGCGACTTGTCCTTGGTCACGTTCAACCACCAGGTTTTTCCCCTTAATTTAGGGTATCCTATTTTTATAATAGTTTATAGAGGCTAGGAAAACCCCAGGAGGGTCCTTGATCCTATATGATCCACCTCCGGCTGGAAACAGACTAAATAAATGTATTGCCCGCAGTGGAATTTGAACTAGGATTTCCGGCATGGATTTCCACTCTACCTCGAGCTTTCTTCTAATTAATCATTTATTTAAACTTACTGATATTTCCTGATTTTCGAAAATATTTGATTTGATTTCACGGTGTACGATTTTGGTATGTTTTGTCTTTTGTTGCAATGTGCTACCAAATTCTAACTTCTTAAAAAAACTTCGGAATAGTTTACATATAGGTTTGAATCAAGGATTTTTTCTAGAGGGGGCAGAACGGGTAGACAGGCAAAAATATCAACAATAGCTTAGAAAAAAATTTGTAATATTTATAGAAAAGTTTCAAAGGTTTATTAAAATATCTGTATTTTAGCAACTGTGATAATGTTCTTTTCCTATATGTATAGACTGTAATGGATTCTCCACAGTACAAAAAAAACCGTCTGGAGGGCAGGTGCCCCCCTCCCCTTAAATCCGCCCTTGGTTTGAAGCATTGGCCAATATTAATTTCAAACTTTCATTTAGTGTAATTATTCTGTATTACATTACATCTGTAAACAATAGTGAAGTTTTCACTTCCTACACGAGCCTTGGACATGATCCAGAAGTGTCAGTCGGAAGAGCAGTGCTCGATTTATTCGTGGTGAGTCCAGTTCCCCCTTGTGCTTACTCAATGGCATGTTTATTTTTATATAATGTTTAGTAAATAAATCATATCATTTATGCTCATTAATTTAATATTGGTTTATATTCTCTTAGGGTTAGTATTAAATAATTTTAAAGTTTATGGTATTCTGAGTAATTTAAGAATAAGTAATATTTGATGTAATTTTAATGGATTTTAGATTTATCAACTTTATTGTTTCTGTATTGATCAACTATACAACCTATATATATGAACAATTTAATGTTTTACGGTTGAGTTTAATGTCTCACCCAAATATAAATTATTGACTGGGTAGCATTTGTATTTCTCAATACCCAGGGCAAAAATAATTTTTCAGGGTCAGATACACCTTTTAGTATTTATTATATAATCGATTAATTAATTATGATTTCTCTTGTTCTTAGTTTTATTCACGCATAGTTTTTATATGTTGTTAGACCAACTGTCTAAAAATTGGTGTAGTTTTCTGAATTAAGTTGGAACGCTACCTAAGTCCTATTTTTAAATAAAATAAAAAAAGAAACACTAGGTACAACTAATGAAGGGACGTGGGTTTAGTACGTGGTAGAGACTGTACTGTTCCAGGACAAGGTTATACGGGTAGGTGATTTGTTCGAGACCAAGGCCACCAATTAAGGGTATCCACTTTTTAGATGTTGGGCGGGCCTCGGGAGGGTTTCCAGTTCCCCGAGGGCCATTCCCAGCTATTTATTATTTATTTATTTAAACCCTGCCGTGCCTGTTCCAAGCGATACGGGTGTTAGCAGCGAGGTGTTGGGTCAGCCTCATAACTGCATGTTAGGCTTGATCTTCGATGATCTTCATCTAGTACTCATCCTCTTCATTCAATAATTCTCCCATTGGCTGCCGGTCTTCTGAGCATATTGAAATGGGTCCGGCCCACTGCCGTTTTCCACCCATATACAAAATTCTTATAATAAGGATAATTTTCTGCTGTGACCAGCTGGGGGAAATCGGATTCCGTAAGGACAAAGAGGCCGGTTTTCATCAGCAGTGTAGCCCTCAATCCTTCATAGGCGGTGCAGTCGACGATGATGTGCTCAGCAGTTTCCGGAACATTACAGCTAGGGCACAAGGGGTCAATGTCCATTCCTTGGCTGTGGAGCTTAGCCCGGAACCCCCCATGCCCAGTGAAGAATTGCGATAGCCAATAGTCCGGGAGGACCCACTTTGCCGCTAAGCGCGACCGGACGGTGGGAAAGTACTTCCTCAAGGTCGATCCCTTCGGGGTGTTCCTCCCGTTGTATCCTCCCGGATGATGTTTTTCCACTTGTTGGGGTTCTCAGCAATCCTCGCTCTCAAATTTTCCGGTAAACCTGCTGAGCCTTCTGTTTTGAACAAATATCTCAACTTGTCTTCTCTTAGGAGGAGGTCGAGAGGTGCCCCTCCCCCTAAGACTTGCACCGCCTCATGGGAAGTACTTCGATAGGCCCTGGTGACCCGCAGCAGAGCCGTTCGCTGGATCGTCGCCAACTTTCTCTTTTGTCGGTGCGAGAGATTCTTGCTCCAGGCAGAGGAGGCATACCTCAGGATACCTACGATCACTCCTTTATATATAGTCATATTAGCTGGGTACCTGAGGCCCCAGAAAGCGCCCCCAATACGACTCAGGCCGTTCAAAGACTGGGCCACCCTGTTTCTCAAGTAGTCCAAGTGAAGAAGTCCAATCCTCTCCCGAACCTCACTCCGAGGTAGGTGACCACCTCACTTGGACGAATTTTTGCTCCTTCTATTACCAGGTTTATTGGGTGGGCCGTTCTTCCCTTTAATAGAACGGCTTGGGTCTTTAAAGCGGCCATCATCAACTTCTTCCTCCCGCACCATACCTTCACTATGTTGGCGCATCTTTCCGCTTCTAACTTTAAGCCGGCTCTGCTGTTAGAGGACACCACTACTGCCAAATCATCTACATAGCCTGTGGCAGGAAACCGCTCTTCCTCAAGTACCCCCAACAACTTATCAAATACTAGCTTCCATAGAGCTGGACCAAGTACTGAACCTTGGGGACATCCTCGCTCTATGGAAGCTTCTACCTCATAGGAACTACCACTGACTTTAACAATCCTATCCTGTAGGTAGCTCCTTACCAATGAGTATAAATTGCTGGGGGCCTCATATTTCTGCAGCTGCTGGAGCACGAGAGGCCACCAGACGCTGTCGAAGGCAGAAGATATGTCAAAAAGTAGTAGCATGACATACCGTTCTACCTTCTGTTCGACGTCCGCTCGCACTCTCAGCAGGGCATCAGCAGTTCCCTTGCCCTTCGTCGAGCCGTATTGCCGTGGGTGACTTGCTCTCGTGAAAACTGGTGCCAAACTGGTCATAATGAGTTTCTCCAGGACCTTGCTCATCAGAGGGAGGAGGCAAATGGGTCTGTACGATTTCGGGAGCTGCTTATCCCTGCCCCCTCCCTTGTAGAGGAGTCTCAGGTCGGCGATGTTCCAAAACTTAGGGAAGTATCCCCTATCCAGACAATCATTATATATTGTCAAAAGTTTTTCTTCTACATAGGGAATACTATTGCTTAGAATCGCCGCGTCAATAGCATCGACCAGTTTTCTGTTTGCCCACGGCAATACGGAGATCATATATGTCCCATGGTGGGCACAAGTCCGTACCAGGCGGGTATACCGTGGTTCTTAAAATCAGAATTCATAAAATCATCATCCTTCTAACTATTTTTTACTATTTTTTTTAAACTATTTTTTCCACGCTCGGGTCTACTCGACTTAGTAGTTCGTTTCGTCAGTCGATCGGGTTTTTTGGTGTCCGGGGTCAGAGTCTACTGTTCCATGTCTGTGTAGGCTGGTTTCTGATTGGCTGGAGTTCGGCTTGCTTGCTTGTGCTTGGTTGATTGTTGTTTCTTATTCTGTGCTATGTTCGGGAGCTAAAGTTCACTTAATTTGTATCCATCCTCTCTGTTGAAATTTTCTGGGTGCTTAACTATTTCTATCACTTCCAATATTTTCCTTTCTGAGTACATTTCTTAACTACTCAGATTTTGTCAAATTATATTGCTCGTCTCGTGGTAGCTAAATGTTCTGGCAAAGCTGATGTTTTGCTGTCCATCTTCTTCACGCTTTTAATATGTTCTTAAGCCTTGTGGATATCAGCCTTCCTGATTCACAGGAATACTACTCTGATTTTGTCAAATTCTATTGCGTGGTTCGTGGTAGCATTATAAATATAATTTTCTTATTATATCTTTATTATTGTATCATCTTTATTATTATATCATGGTTAAAATTATTGAATTGACTAGCAAGAACAGTAACTATGTCATGAAAATATATAAAATATTTATTAGAAGTGTTATGCTGTTACCAATATATGCTTTATATTTTCTAAACTGTTCTGTAAATATGAAAACTCGATTATTTTTTAAAGATAGTGAAGATTTGCAGTTATATGTGACAAAATTTCTTTCTACATAAATGATAGAAGCCAGTATCGATGGAACAATATTGTAGGATATAAGAATGGTCAGTCGTTGCGACCTCGAGAAGAGGTAAATGCTTTTAATACTGAATGATGTTTGTGATCTTGTTTGCTCGGCTCCTTCCTTGGTTTTATTCTTGTGTAATTCGTTTTTCGTGTTTGTCCTCTGGTACGCAAGAGGTCAATAATAATGTTTGTCCTCTGGTACGCAAGAGGTCAATAATAATGTTTGTCCTCTGGTACGCAAGAGGTCAATAATAATGTTTGTCCTCTGGTACGCAAGAGGTCAATAATAATGTTTGTCCTCTGGTACGCAAGAGGTCAATAAAGCCAAGAACGGAGAATAATATCACATTCAGGATAACACTGTCTTAACCTGTTCAATAATCAACCTACTCGTTTACAATTTTAATCTGTCTGAAAATAGTACTTACACAGTTAACAATGATATACTTGAGATGGATTAACCTCAATACCCACAAATGTTTTTATTATGTAAATAGGTATGCTCCTTCTTTATTAAAATTATAAACTTTTTTAACTATTATTCGTAGAAAGTCTACATGATCTGCCCCATCTTCCTTCATTTTAACATTGAACTTTGATCTCAAGGGGGGCATTTGACGAGAAGTAGTGTTTAGGCAGTCAGTTAAGGCTTAAAATAAACATAATATCGTGGGGTACACATGTGAAATACACTAAATGGAAAACGTGATTTTGAGAAAACACTTACGAAAAAGGCTAGAGCACTTATTGTGAGATGGTTCTACTGATGAAACCTGCTAAATCATACTATATATATGTATATATTTTTTTTTCAATATATCGTAAACACATTAATCATTCTAGCCTTTTTATCATCTTGAAATCATTAATTTAACTTAGTTTATTTCGCCTGTTACCCCAGAATATAGAAGAAAGTGTAGAAAAGTTATTTGAATTTTATTTTTATTTAAGAAGTTTATTAATAGAACGAATGGAAACAATTAATATATGATTGACTAAGTTGCTGTTGTGAAACAGCGAACTCTCTGCCTCAAACCCAAATTCCGGCTCTGCCTGTGATACCTAAATACCCTCCTATTCTACGCAACTGTCATCATAGGCTCAAGCGATGGGTTTTGTCTGTCATATTGAAAGATTTACTTTACTTCATATAATTTTCTACGTATGTATATACGTATAAATATTTTGTTTCTTTGTTTTTTTTTTTACTTATATGAAGTCATTGTTGTTCTCTTTATAATGGAATAATTATGTTTCCAATCCTGGCCTAAATACCTGGGTTTATGATCCAATTGATAAAATTAATACTAATTATTATTAGTTAGGATTTGTTTGAAGTTTTGTATTCAATTTAGAAATTAAATCCTTAAATTCTGAAAACCATGAGAAAATATATGGTTTACTATACACGAACTCCGAATACCGACTACCAGTTTAAAGAATTCTCCTATATTATCTAATGAACTAATTAAAAAATATATAGTTTTATAAATGCAAATCAAAGGAGAGAAACTGAATTCACAAATGTGTTGTTAATTACTGACACGTCATTTTCGAAAAATTTAAATTGAAAAATATTTGCTAGGTTTAGGCAGTAGGTTGAGGCACATTAATTTCTGTTTTAGTCATATAATATTTTATCGGCCTAACTTTATTTGTTTTATTTAGTAAAATATGTATTATTGTTTATGTTATACATACAATAATACATATCAGTAAATAACTGAGGTTCACTTTGTTATTTATAGATGTATTTCCATGCATGAATCATTTATTATTTTTTGAAAATTAATTTACGCTTGTTTTATTTTATTGTTCTCTTTTATTCATGACACATTGCCATCCTATTTATTCTAATCATTCCATCTGGCCTGGAGCAGGCTAAGGCTAGTTGACTCACATATCCTCACATCCTTGAACCATGTGGACTGTATTCTAATTGACATCGAGTTTGAGGTTAACTTTTAGTCCACGTAGTCTATGTGTGACGTTCGTATTTCAAATTAAATCCGTTAACTCACAGATCATGTTTGCTTGGCTTTTATTCATTGTTAGATGTGGCCTCATTATTCTTAACTCTTAAAACAGTTTTGATGTAAATAAACTGATACTCGATAGCCAGTGTACACGATTTTGTTTTTTATTATTATATTTTTTTGTACATAGCTCCATTTAAAAATTGTCCATAATAGAGAATAATCGATTAATTTCAATTAGATACATTTGGGTCCTTCAAAAGAACAACGACATGACTCAAAAATTGGTATTTTAGCAAGTTGTATTGGTTGAATATTTTCTATTCAGGAACGATATATTTGATAATCCACTTCCAACTTGCTTTTTTTTTATTTTTTTAAGAAAGTCATATTTTGAATTGTATAATGTTTGAACTTAAAGTTTTATGGGAATAATAACATAAGTTAAAATAAAAAAAGTTTAAGCTTTTAAAAATTTTCTGATGATTAATAAAATAATTTCAATATCATTATTACAACAGGAACGTTTTGCTTTACCAATGTCCAAATTTTATTTTTTTTTAACACCCATGGAACTTTCAAATACCTCCATTGAAAAATTAGATTTTTGAGTTGTTCTTTTGAAGGAGCGATGTATTTTATTCTTCTTCTTCAAGTGCATTTTCGGGTCTAATGCCGACAATCATCAATTTTAGATACGGCAGATCCGAACAGCTTAACTTATTCACCAGGGCTGTAGATATAGTCACTACTTCTATTTTCTTCCTAACCTCTACTTAACAGTCTCGTTTGTAACTCTGTCCATCCAACTTACAAAGTAAATCCGTAGGTACAAGCACATTCTAAACGCACGAAGTCTTTGTATCTGTTTTCTCTAGAGTTCAGTGTTCTCTCTGTAAAAAATCACCGAGAACATATAGCATCTTAGTAATCTTATTTTCAAGTCCAACATAAAATCTCTACTGCATAATTCTATCTTTATCTTCATAAAGGTAGCTCTTACCAGTTCTTTTCGTATTATTGGCGGTTTGCTTTCATAATGCAGAATGCATCATCGATAAAAAATGATGTAACTACTAAATTAAGGAATTATAAGGAGGCTCTTATATAAAAAAGTATTGTATTACCTTTTACACTTTTGAAGATTATTACAAATCATTAAGCTTCTTAAAAAAAAAATTGGTGTACCCTTGCAATGCAATGCAGCCTCATTGATGAAAGCTGGCAAGCCTTTGAATTAAAGATGTGCTGATAGCATACTACTATTCACAGGACATTGCCAAATAAGTTATAAAAAGGGTTTTTGGCAAGGCTTTAAAGAAAGCATTGTTCAGGCTCATGTTATTAGTAAATCTATGGTACTTGAGCAAGTTTTTTAAGGCATACTGCCAGTATGTTATGTTTAAAGATTTTCAAATAAAACTAAATAAAAAAATTATTCCTTTATTTTTTACGCTTGCCCAGTAAAATCCTTCTACATTCGGATATTCCCTGTTATCCTTCAACTTCTTTTTGGTGTGGTAATTTAAATTAAAAAATATTTGAAGAGTATATACAATCGGCGGCTTTTAGTGACTACAGTGCTATTGTCCCTTACATTTTTGAGAGAAAAGTTACAATATCCTTTGACGTATAATCATATGTGCACATGCTCTGGAGACAACTCTATGCCTTGGAAATCCCATTCCTGGTGACTATCCTAAGTTAAATGAAATTAACGGAAGATGGCCGGTATTTCGGATCACAATGCATTACTAAGAAGTCTTGAGGAAATTTTAAATGAGAAATGGGTGGTTGAATACATGCCATTTTTTTCTCTAGAAGAATTTCAAGGACAAGATTCTTGAACACCTAATGGTAAAGTTATCTACAGTAAACAGTTTCTTCATCAATCTAAAGAGTGTTGCTTTACTGTAGTACATCGTCTTCAACAGTATTTAATCCTCACTTGTTGTTTTATGATTCCATTGAATTATTCAACTAAGTAATAATAAAAAGTTTTTTTATTTTATTTGTCCATTGAAATTTACAACTGTATAGTAATACAACATAATAGAAATAAAATAGTACACCACAAAACTGGTCAATTATACTCCAATACTTACAATCACAGTAGCCATGACCAGTCACATTATAGATATTAGTCATCCCGATATCAAGATTAAACGACCAGACCCGGTAATTCGGTCACATTCCGCGACCCAGTTACGCGGCCATAGTTTATATTACGACAGTTCCCAAAACCAGTTTCAAACCCGCTACTTCTTTTTAAGGGACTTAAATTTTGAAATTTTAATTTGTCCGGGCAAAACTAGTAGTCAAAAGGGGCTATTATTTATTACCCAACATATGTCTTAATTGAGTAATTTTGGAGTTTTTTCACGGATGGAAAAAATTAAATGGATTTATGGCGAAACTATTAATAACACTATTGTGTATATTTTCTCTTTAGTTGACATTCAGTGGCTCACAATCAATATAATACAACTAGATATTGATAGTTATACTTGAATACATAAATAGTTTTATGTTATTTCATTAAAAACAAAAATTTATATTAATCACTAAATATTTTAGTAATATATTCTTTTTGGATAAAGAATATATATAAATAGACAAGGGTTTCATAATAGAAATAAAACACATTTGTTTATGATTACCTCACAATCTCACAATGAAAATAATACACCTTTGTTTTTCCCAATATTTGTTTACCTTAAACTATTTTCCTGTAGTTAAACTATTGCGTTAAAGGTGTAAAAGATATCTATATTGTTCAGGAGCAATAATTTTAGATTTTTTGATAATTGGCTTTGATAATTGATTAGAAAAATAAATAAAATATGAATTCTGATAAGAAATCTGGAATACTCTTAAATAAGTTAAAGTCACAGTTCAGTTGAATGTTGTAAAGTAATGTTAATTATTTTGAAGAGAAGTTATTATGCAGAGCTTTGTTGTTATAATGGTTTATTCTCAAAAAAGAACTAGGGGGAGTATATATTTCACATTATAAATAATAGACATTCAGAACTAAGTTTTCTTTAATAACTTTTTTTAAAAATAATTTATTCAATGAAATTTACAGCTCCATTATACTAATACAACATGTAAATAGAATGAATGGTACATAATGACATGAGCTAAAGGCAAGTAGTTAAACTACACACTGGTAATACTCCAATAACAAATTCAACTTAGAAGGTCATGTGGCCATGTAGTCTTCTTTCCTTTTACAACCGGGTTTGAAACTATTGAGTTTGAGTGGGCATAAAGTTTGTCATGAAAGGATTGATATCGAATTCGGGCCAAATCAGCAACAAAGAGGATTTCGATTGCTTGATGGAGCCTCAAAACCCTACTCCGTAAGTCCAAATTGGTCTTATAATAGTCATGTATATCAGTCTTTTTGGATTAATTGGGAGCTTAGAGCGTTTGTCTAGCGGTGATGATAAAAAGTAGTTTAATTTAGTGTTTTGGGGCTCCGCTAAGCCATCGAATCCCTCTCGCATCCAATCCTTACAATCCAAAATCCTTCGATAAAACCTTACTCCTTAATCCTGTGCGAATTAAGTCATCCTTAATGACCTTAATACTCCATTGCTGATTGGACCCGAACCCGTTACCAGTCCTCTCATGATACATTTTATTCCCACTCAAATCCTCTACTTTCAAATCTAACTTATCAATTCCCGAAAATCCTCCGAGGCGTTTGGAAAGAAGATGGCTTGGTGATCTTATTAGTTGAATTTGTTATTCGAGTACTACCACTGTGTAGTTTCTCTACTTGCTTTTATCGTTTTGTATAATTCCAGCCATTATATTTGTTTGTTGTATTATCACAAATGTTATATAAGCCTGATATGCTTTAGCTCCTCTACTAAAGAGACCATCTGTTTTCTTTAGTAGTAACATAAAGGCGATAAAACTGAAACCGTGAAACAAAACAACGTGTACTATAGACAATGTTCGGAGGAAAGTATGTCGCAAGTGTTATTGAGGAAATATTTATTAAGGGTGACCCATTTCCAGAGTTGGAGTTGGCTCGAAGCCAGGCTGGAGACCTTATCCTCTCGAGTCTTCGGCGTCAAATGTCGCGGAGCAGGGTCGTTTGGGAGCCCACGCCGGCGAATGGTGGTCGCGGATGTCTGTCCTCCGGGGGAAGATAAAACGGATATGGACCTGCTTAATGCTTCAAATAATAGTTGCCGTTATTTCAACGACTGTAGGTTGTTAGTTCTATAATAGGATTTAAAGTAGGAGTATTTATGATGTTTTTTTTTTCTTATGTTTTCGTTTTTCTAACGTCTTGTTTAGTTTGATTTCAATTTTTAAAGATTCAAATCGTCAGTCTTTTTTTTTTTTTATGAAACGATTTTTTACAGCCTCTCGGAATCAATACATTTTGATTTAATAATAAATAAAAAAATTGTTGTTTTCTCAGACTGGCAATGAAGCATTAAAATAATGCGGGTAATAAGAGTCGAAAATAAAGTCTTGAAGAACAAGTGGAGAACTTGAGAGAGCAGTTATAAAAAAACGGACACATTGATTTGGAAGCGGGAAGGATGTTTGAAGCGGTTAAGGGAGGATTTCTGAACAGAAGAGAAGTAGAAAAGGAAACAAAAGTTGCTGTATTCAAGTCAACATTCCTAACTAGCCTCATGTACTCCTCGCAATCATGGACTCTGACTAAGAAGCACCAATCCTTATAGGCAGTAAAAAGAGATTTCTCAGGAAGATTGAGGACGAAATAAGAAGAGTTCCAGCCCTGAACACCACTATCAGGTCAAACATAAATGTTATAAGGATATTTAAGCTCAAAATCCTAACTCCAACAAGGTAATAAAAGGAAACCGGCATAGATGTCTAGGATACCTCCTGCGAATGGTACCTAACAGAATTACTACCGAAACTTATCAACCCAAAGTGGATGGAAAACGAGGAAAAGGATTATCTAGGAAGAAGTGAAAAGAAGGAAATATTCCATGATTGCTGAGGAAATATTTTAAGAAGAGGGGACTCCAGTGGAACAGAAGAGCACATAGTATGAAAGTTCTGTATCCTGACTTACAGACTAATGATGAGTAACTAATGGTCTGGTTGGAACCAGTTATGTTTCTCCTTCAACAAAATGAATGATTAACTACCTAGTTTATGAATAATGGGAACGAATTATTATATTTATCGCCAATTGACCTTAATAAAGAAAATACACACGGCTTCAAATTGTATTCCGTTATATTTGTAGATTAGTTGGAAAAGAATTCAATAAAAATATTTTTTTTTTTTTTTATTTATTAAATTTGAATTTTGGTGACTATATGAGCTACCCATGTACAGAAGTTTATAACAGTGCTATTTGCTTTCTGGATAATCTTAATTGGCACTCGAACTGTTGTGTGTAATAGATACCAATTTAATACCAGGTTTCACCTAACCTTGATTTAAAAAGTTATATGGTTATCTTTATTGTATTTATTGTTTAATTATAAATGATGTTAAAAGTCATTAATATTTTAGAAATTATGGTAATCATTGTATTACCTACGATATGGCCTAGTTCATTGTATCATTTGGGAAAACAGCTATATACATTATATACACACACACTGCCTCTTGGTACGGGACAGCTATAATCCATGGATCTAGACTTATTTAAAAACTTTAAGTTTTTCGCTTTGATAATTGTCCATCCAAACGTGTTCCGACACAGAATATCGATATTAAGACCGCTGAAGCTACAGGTGTTTGGGCTTAGTTCGACGAAAATGTTCACGTCACATCTAGATTATTTCTAATATTATTATTTTGCGCTTCATTCCTCACCCCTACAAACTTGTATGAGCCTCCAGCCCGAAACACCGGTGCGATGAATATCGCTAAAAGATAGGTTCGTAAACAGGTTTGAAAGTTGAAGGTAGCCCTATCATCCGGCCGATCTGGCTTTCCAAGCCCATATTCTGGGTTAATTCTCAGGGCGGTCAGGAGGAAAAGGTTTTCGAATTTCTCATTTCGTCCTCAGGATATTATAAAAATTAATCTCTCAGCTCTCTACAAATTCGATGTCTAGACTGAGATTGACAGACATCGGGTTTTGCAGTATTATTAAAAATCTCACCTGAGTATACAGAAAGTGGTGACGTAAACATTTTTTTTTCTAATTTCACAATTTTTCTATTTGGTTAATGAAATCCAAATTAAAAGGTACATTTATCTTTGTTAATCTTGTATGACACTATGTGACTGTTTTAAAATGATTATTATATTATGTTTAAGCAATTATGAAGTATAAAAATTTCTACAATCCAAGTTTTATGGATGTTTTCAAGTTTTATGACTCCTGCGAAGACTTCTAGACTGACTGCGAAAACAACTGATTCAATTTTACCTAATTTTCACATTATCCTCCATTATGTTACCCAAAATTATTTAGTAATAGAAAAATCTCCCGTCATCATTATAATTAATTGTATGAGGTATGTTATAATTAATATAATTAAAGCCTTTTATTTGAACATGACTACTTAAATAAAAAAGTGAGGAAAACTTATCACAGAAATAATATTAAATTTGGGCAGAATTAAAAAAATATGTACATTTTTCGAAATATGAATATTACATAAATGATTATATTCTATACTCATAGAAGTCGGGCTAGTATAGCAATGGTACAATCAATTAGTACATTCCATACTTTTTTTTTTTACTATTCCTGCATGTCGGAGGAAACTGAAGTGCGCTGTTAAGATATCTAAATAATAAGTCAAATTATGGATATGGTAGTTTCAACAGTTCTATTCTTTGCAAAACCCTGCAAGTCCCAAAACTTATTTGAGGCCAGTTGACTGCCGGTTTGTCTTCCTGTGTAGCAATTATCTCATGGGTAAGTGAATTTTAAATCTATATACTCCACTCAAACAATATCCGAGTGAGATAAATATTAAATACAATTCTCCTTAATGATAATAATTAGTATATGCATATAAAATATTAATCAATTAAAGTTCTATTACACGTTATGTAATTTATAGGATATAATTTAAATGTTTTTTTTACCTCATTCGCACATCTACTATTATTATCGTGTATGAGAGGAAAATAGTTGACTGGATGATAAAATGGAGAACGGAGATAGTTGGGGGGGTGCAGTCAAAAAAACACCAAATAAGTACCAGACATATATTTAGTTACTGCCAACGTTTCGACCTACAATGTAGGCCATCTTCAAGGCGACTGGGAGAAGCGGCTGGGTGAACCGGCTAACCAACAATGATTTGATTGTTGGTTAATCAAATCAAATTGATCAATCAAATCATTGTTGGTTAGCCGGTTCACCCAGCCGCTTCTCCCAGTCGCCTTGAAGATGGCCTACATTGTAGGTCGAAACGTCGGCAGTAACTAAATATATGTCTGGTACTTATTTGGTGTTTTTTTGACTGCACCCCCCAACTATCTCCGTTCTCCATATTATTATTAACATATAAATATTTCCTTGCCATGTAGGTGCGAGTAGTGATTACTGCTTCTTTATGCTTCAATTAAAACTGCAACAATTCAATTATTAATTACTATTTATTTGAATGTAACATTGAACGGATACTAAAAATATCCTAAAGCATGATTAATTCTATGAAATTGATTTATTTTTAAACATTATGAAATTACCATAATTCGACCGTTGATAGAATTTGATTGTTAAAACTTCAGTTAATATTATTTTTCGTTACAGGAAACATATTTACAATTTTCGATACGAATTTCCATTCTTCCTCAACAACTTTCGTGCGATGTGGGTTCTCATGTATAATGCAGTGCAAGATAAATGGTACCAACGCCAATATGGCTACGATGTCGTGACTTACATTATTTTTAGCGTTATTTTGTTTAAATGCTATAGAGCATAGCGTTTTTGTAATGCACCACAGTTTCGTTTGGTGAGTAGCCTGCAACTACAGTAACCCTCACGCAATAAGGATCCTTTTTTCCCTGTTATTTTTACATGCAATGAATGTTCAGCTTAGTGATAGAGCGATGAGTTGACGTGCAGAAGACCTCTGGTTCAAATCCGGCTGTGACAAATAATCTTTCTAATCTTTTAACAGCCCGGGATGGATTAAATTGGGATCTGCAGACGCCTGGGACTCTCACAGCTTCTTTAAAGCGGGCACCCGAACGAAATAGGAGGAAAACCCAAGAGTGGTACAGGTTTTCATTTTTTTAATTTCAAATATGATCAATTTCTGAAATATATATATATTTTCTATTATTAGCTAACGATTGGCATTTAAAACTTTATCAATAATTAATTGAAAATATTTAGGAAATCCGATCACCTGCTTCTCATTTCATGACTGATACTAGCAAACCCGGCGAACTCCGTTTCGCCATCAGATGGCTTCGTTTTATGTAACATTTCGTTTGGTGATTAAAAGATGAAGAAAAATTTTTTTTTATATTTGAAAAGGAAAAATTTTATTTCATTGCACAACAGTAATGAATTCATTTCGATTACAAAAATGAAGTGTTATTTAGTTGAACTTCTCTAAGTAAATGAAATTGAATCCAAAGTAAATACCGAATCGAAGCGTTATACGTGTCCGCAAATTATCCGTTTCATTGAAGTGCTCTTTGGTAAACCACATTTTTTGTTTTTTGGTCTTACGTTAACACAAACAAAGTGGATGGTTTCCCAACTCGTGAACACGCAACGTATAACTACCCATGTGAAAAACAATGATTTTCTAAATTTATCCCGCAAACACTAAGCGATTGGCCTTGCGACTTGTTAATTGTCATTGCGAACGCAAGGCGAACTGGAAATTGCAATCGTTTGAAGTCAAACGGAAGACCAGTCTGAATCATTGGTATTCGAGGAATACATACATTTTCACCTGCGTACTTGCCGTTAATAATGGTTGCCTCAATCAAATTCGGCATAAGTGTTTTTACCGAAATTCGAGTACCGTTGCAAAGTCGCGGTGGATTCAAATTACGCAATATCATAATAACTGTACCAACTTTGAGTTGCAAGTTATGTGGTGGAAATCCTGGTAACTCCAGAGAGTTCAAAAACTCCGTTGGATAATTTACTACATCATCGGGATTTGTTATGGAATCAACGGATTTGTATGTCACCAAATCGCCAGCAATTTTTGATTGAATGGTGAAATTCAGTGCGTGTACATCATTATTCTTTGCGGCAAGAATTGCTCTTTGACTTAACCAAGCATAATTCTGATAATTCTCACTAATGTTTGGGAAAACATTTTCAATAAGAGCTAATTGAGAGTCTACAAATCGGCAAAAGTCGTTGGTAAGAGTAATTAATCCAGATGTCGCATCAACTGGGACTTTTCCATTTCCAACAGCTAACAATTGTTTGGAAAATTGTGCAGCACTTTGATCATTTTGAAGTTGAACTCTCATATTAGTGGTTAGCGATAATGTTTTTACGTTATTCCATAAAGGCGATGCCTTCAGGCAAGCATTCAATTCATCTGCAGGCGTTCCACGGGGAATTACTGGCAACGTCTGCCTAAAATCGCCCGCCAACAATATCATCAAGCCGCCAAAGATGTTGTTATTTCGCCGAAGATCCTTCAGTGTGAAGTTGTGAAGTGCTTCAAGTGATTTCTTATGTGCCATTGTGCACTCATCCCAAACAATGAGCTTGCATTGCATCAACAATTTTCCCATTGCACTGGATCGGGAAATATTGCATGTTGGAGTATCAATTGTGTTTAAATTGAGTGGCAACTTAAGCGCAGAATGTGCAGTACGACCGCCATCTAGAAGAGTCGCCGCAATTCTAGACGATGCTAACGCCAAAGCTATGTGACATCTTGATCGAATAGTGGCCAAAATCAATGAAATGACAAATGTTTTCCCTGCTCCTCCAGGTGGGTCCAGGAAGAATAGACCACCAGTATTATTGTCCACCGCTTGCATTAATGTTTTGTATACTTGTTTTTGCTGTTCATTCAGCAACGGCACATTATTTCGAACGAATTCCTGCAAGGTATCAACATTGTATTGCAGCTCTCGATTTAATTCTTGGTTGAATGCATCGTGCATCGATCGATTTGGCGCAATCATTCCTACTTCAATCAGTAGCTTGTTTGCAATAGTCAAGCATTGATCCTCAATCAGAATCAATCCTTCATTGTAGATTTCATCGGTTATTTGGATGTCAGGATTATTCGTTTGAATGCGCAAGCGATGCAAGATATCTTCACATATGTCGTCTTTGTATTTGATCCATAACTGAATTGGTTGTGAAGGAAAACATGTGGTGATGATAATTGCGAACAGCGTTCGTATTCGGTACGCATTTGATGAAACAACTGAATCCGCAAGTGTTAAATCCCAATGAGAATCGTTCTCCAGCAAACCCAATAGTTGACATGCTTCTCGATATGTTTGGCATTGGTGGCCATTCACAGTTTTCAAATGCGCAAATGATTTTGGTCCACCTACATTTACCAACAGCAGTCGCAAATAAAAACATTCATCATTTCTAGGATGAACAGTATACATGCGACCTAGTGCATCAGTGGAAAACACCTGTGGCCAATCTGGAACTGGGGTTCCTTGTTCGCGACGTTGGAATTTCTTTGTTGATTGATTCCAAGTGTAATACTTGGTTATTTCAACGTACATCAGCGTAGCTGCGAATGGATCTGCTTCACACATTGCAAAGAAGCTAGTCAATGTTGTCGATGGTGGTCTCTCAGCTCGTTGTGCCGCATTAGACTAAGTGAAGTAAACTCTTTGGCCATTTTCCAAATGCACTGCTAAAGGTATAACTGTGGGATATCTTTCATGAATTTGAAATGACAATAATCGCCAGTGCTTCATTAGTACTGACGTATCTGCCCATTTGGAAGTTGCTGATTTCGTCATTCATATTTTCCGACGCAATACCAAACACAGCCATGTCGCTGCCTTTTGTGACTTACTTGCACAAATATTTGATTGATTTGGCCGAATGACAACTCTCAACGTTTGCATGTGTTTCGAAAATTCGTGATAGCAGCGGGCAATATGGTACAATGAATTCATTTCCGATCTCAATCTCTTGATTTTGAACTTTAACTTTGATAGTTTGACCATTATCTTCTTTTGAACGCCGACGATAAACTGGATATCCATCGTTCCCTGTGACTGTTTCAGCAACTAACGGTCGCGGATATCGTTTTGTGCACTTTTCATCAGCCATGCAAGGCGATAATGGATTTAATGCACCGCACGGTCCATGCACCATCTGTGTCGTCACAATGTTGTGTAGATGGGGATCAGTGACTGGTTCAGGAATTTCAGCTGATATGATGTCATCCACTTCATTTGAATGTAATTTGTTCAGCAACCAAATTAGAATATGAGCATGCGGTAGTCCACGCTTCTGCCATTTCACCGAGTACATATAACAACGTGTGTCACCAAAAACTCGATACTTAGTAAGCACATCCATCATAACCTTGAGTTTTTGCTGAAATACTCTGGCGATTATGTCATGGCGATCTTGCGGTTTTTGGCCCGGTTCCAACTCACGTTCAATTTCCGTCCACTTTCCGCGCCATCTACTTAAAATATTGGTTTGTAGTACATGCTATGTATCAGAGATGGCGCTGTATGTGAAAAAAGATTTTCCCGCTTTTCTGTTGAAATTTTTCCTGAATTTGCAATGTTTTTGCTATAAACCTCACGGAGCCCGAGACCTTTCCAACGAATGCAAAACCGTGGAAATCGGTTTGTGCGTTCTGGAGTTATAGCGTCAGGAAGGAAAACCCGACTTATTTTTATATAGTAGACCACAGAAAACAAGAATTGGCGGAATATGGTTACGTTCACACTTCACACAAGATCACTGTAAGGTATATAATTCAAAGATAAGCCTAAAATTAAAGTCACTCTATGAAAATTAAATAAAAATAATAAAGAAAACATTAATTTGCGCTTTGTATAACAGTTACTATTTACTAGTTATTACAACTACTACAATAGTGGAAGCTGGTACTTCCAGTAAAGTGGAAGGCTTTATTGGATAGAAAATTTTATGGCTTTAATGTTTAAATTGGATTTCGATTCATGTGGCCGCCACGACACATCTTAAATGTATAGATAATGATACAGATATTGTCTTAAGAATAATAATCAAAATAAAAACTAATTATTATAAAACTAATGCATTGTTAAAAATCTGGAAAATGTTTTATTAATTAGGATTTTGATTTCTAAGAGCTTACAAGCTATTAGTAATGATAAAAATAGGTGAATACAGCCAGTTTTACAAAAATAGAAAAATTAAGTTGCAGACCGAACTACCGAGATTATTCTACTGGAGAAGGCGAAATAACTTTTCTACTTTTAAGATAATGCAAATTATTCGATAAGAACTTAATGGTTGTACTATCCAGCAGCTGTTTAGGGTCACCTTTGGTCTAGAGTTTAGCATAACAACCTACTATGTCTAAGTTCGCAGTTTCGCCGCTCGGCAGGAAAGAATCATCGGAATCTTTAAAGGGAATAAAGCAATCCTTACTTTTTCCTTCGGAAGGGACGTATATTAGGGATCCTGATCCTTCGCGGTGTCGGGCACTCACTAAAGATCCCTATCTTCATTATTACTGGATAGGCAAGATTTGAATCTCTCGCTGTAGCATCGTCTGATTAGTGTGGCAGCATAAAGTGACGTTACATGAATAAAAAATAGCATTACTTGATCACATCCTCTTCAGGGAAAGCAAGACATATCCCGGATTGGCTGGAGGGAACCAGCTCGCTTGGACTTGATCCTCGGTGTGGCGAGTTCCTTGACCTCTCCACTGTCAGCTTCCTCGTCACGTTTCCACTTCCACCGACCAATTCGCATCTCAAGATTCTGAAGAAGAGTTCTCCATTTTAAAAAAAATAATTGTATTGTTTTTTATTACATAATAATCAAAAATGCCATTTCGATTATATGACCCTGCCTTGGATTGCACTCAAGAACATCAAATTTGACAATTCAAAGGATAGTTTTAGCATAGTTTTTAAAATGAAAAAGACTACAACAGTTGTTCACAACCTGGGGCGCGAGACCAGTTAAAAATAAAATAATCGCATTTAGTTTCGGTTATTTTTATCTTACGAGTACTTCTTTATCTTAACTTGAAAGTTATAATGTACCTTGTGATGGTAAAACTAGATTTTTATTTTTAAAGTAATGTTTGTTATGTTTTTTCATATAACACGTGTATATTTTTTGCAAAGGGGCGTGGGAGGCCTTTATTTGAACGTGGTATAAAATAGATTGGGAACCACTGCTCTTCATTATGTACTTTTTTATGTTTTCTGTTTTATTGCTATTTATGTATTCTGGAAAAAAAAAATTGTGCCAATTATTTGCTGTCTCCAATATCGTTCCATAACTGTATTTTTTTCAAACATAAACTAAGTTAATTTAAAACTAATTAGTTGTTTAAGTTTTATAAAATAGTAACAATTTTATGCAACGGTTGTAATGGAAGGTTTTGTAATGTGTACTTTAATTTTTTTTTCTGAATTTCTTTAAGGTTATCCGATAACTGGGCATCGGTACTTGTACTACGACATATTTGACTTGTATTCAAGACATGAGACATGTAGGTGATTAAACCCGCACTGTTGATTGCATGGAATGAACTTGACCTATGGCGATTGAGCAAGTGAACGTGGCAGTGCAAGAAGCTTGCAGGTGCTATATATCGGCGCTTGTAGCGGTCAGTGGCTGTCCTCTGACATCCCTTCATTAACCTAATTCCATGTCAGAATGCCTCTCTAATTCACCTTCCTATCGTGTTTCTATTCGATGGTAATTTATGCGTGTTGTCAGGTACGCTATGGTTAGTGCGAGACTGTGGTGTCTTTTCTGTTAGTAATTATAGCGCTAGAAAAACATTTGACAAAGAGAACGTAGCCTGATTTAGTTACGATCTTTCTTGCGAAACTAATTACAGAAAGTATAGAACGAACAAGAACATTCCTTTAGTACGAAATCTTTGAATAAAGATAGTTTTGATAATATTAAAACGAAAGAGATTTACACGAAAGAGGTTAGGTTCCTCTCTATGTAATGGAATCTGAAATTTCTGAGTGAAGAGAGGACAAATTTAATAATCCGACTTTCTTTATATATATATTAATGTTTAGATAATTTTTAAAAAGAACATCTTAACTTGAACTGTACAACTCGTAATTCGTGTTTTGTGATGTCTACGAAAAACAAATATTTTTTTTTCATGGAGTTCAAACTTATACACTGAATTTATTTTAGAATATCGCGCATATTATTATTTTTTATTTGGTTGGTCAAGTTCGATTTTTTTTAACTCCTAGGTAACTTAGCTGTTTTTTTTATCAATACAATCGCATTTCTGAGTGTGATCGAATTCAGAATGACAGAACGAATTTACTGAGTATGTAAATATTTTTGTTTGGGTACTACTACTGTTTCCACAATTTAAAAAGAAAAAGTTGTTACCTCAATACCAATTTTTGAAATAAACTTTAGGTTACAAAACATACGGTTTTCTGTTATGATAGTAACTGTAAATAATTGTTTAAATAAGTTGTATGTGTGCATCTATATATCAAATTCAAACTTAATGCTTGGCGGTTTTCTTACGAAAAAGAAACCTTTTTTTCAGAGGGTTTAAACTTAAATACCGTATTTGTTTTAGGATATCGTGCATTGTAATTACTTTCTTTACTGCTGCTTGGATTTTTTAAAATTCCTAATCAACAATCATTTATCCATACGAAAAGTTGTTTAAATGCATTCTTTATCTTATTGAATTTTCTGTTTTTTACCTTTTCCGTCAATTGGATACAAATAACCTCATTTCTTCTTCCTTTAATGAAATATTGATATGGTTTGTTGACATGCCAATTACTATTTAGATATATTTGAAAACCATCATTAATGTATTTATAGATATTCCGTCAAGATGGCGGTTGGGGGTAACGTGTGATGGTGTGATAAGAATTACTACCTACTGTACTTAGATCGTGGGTTCACAGTCTGGAAGGCGGGCTTAGGATTTTTAAAGGGAGTAAAAAAATTCTATTTACAGTCCTTCTGAGAGAACGTAAAATGCAGGTCCTGAGCCTGTGCGGTGTGTAGTACTTGTTTGATCCCTATCCTATTGTATCTATCCTATCCTATCTAACGGCTCTATGGTACTTGCAGAACTTTGGCCTCCTCAGTGATCCTCCTCCATTCGATATCCCTGTTCCCTCCTTCTTCCTCTTTGGTCCTCATATATTTAGTTTTTCCGTATTAATTTCCAGTCCTGTTCTACTAGCGGCTACATATCACTCCTCGAATGCTCCAATGAGTCCACTGACTGTTCTTCCGATAGTCACAATGTCATCTGTAAATGCTACATTCTTCAGGCCTTGTCCGGATCGACCTCATGACCACTTCTATATCTATCCACTATTATATCGAGTCAAGATTTAGGACTTCCGCTGTAGCTTCGTCCGATTAGCTATATCAGAATAAAGTGACGTTAAATGGTTAAACAAATTAGCTCAATAGATGGTATAGCGACAACACTACACCACAAGTCTTTGCATTCCATATTTCTCGAATCTGCTACTTTTGCAGATTAAAAATTGTTGATTCGGTTGAACTTGAGTCGTGATAAAGAAAGAGGACCATGACTACAAAGAAACATTGACGATTACCAAGTAGATCGTAACAACATAACAGGAAAAATATTATACTTAAACCCGAGACAGGTTAAGCAAATACACGTGACACTCTGGATAACACCGTGCATGACTGTTATTGCCTGCTAGCGAAAACACGATAAGCGAGAAACACGAGGCATTTTTATGAACTCAGAAACAGAGAAATATGCAGTTTTCAAAGGGCCAACTTCCAGTTTAATTTTATCCGACACAGATCACAACATATTAATACGTGAGAAAATATGAGCGCATCAATTACTATAATGAGGATAATTAATTTCTAAAACTCCCTGTGAATATTAAGATGGTAAAAGGCTTCTGTTGCGGGAATGAGAAGAGGATGGATTAGCCAAAACTAGTTTCTCAGCATAATTCTTGAAGTGACGAATGTGTATTTTGGAAAACGTTGGCAGTCCTCATTATTCTAGACCTTAGGAAATTATAAATGAGGGGACGAGTTTTTGTAAAATGTTTACTTGCCTTCTGCACTGGAAAATGTATAAATCAATTCATAGTATATTGTCGTGTCCAAGGAGCGGAGTAGCTAAGAGGTAGAGCGCTAAGTTGCCGTGCCGAAGGTCCTATCTCGCTCACTGGCACTTTAATTTAAGCAGTTAGCGCCCGGCAATGGATCTTGGACCCTTCTGGGGCTCACCCAGGCTTCCTAAAATATTAACATTTAAATTGTAATACTGAAAAGCGAAAAAAAATTTATAACTTGCATTTATAGAAATTTCACTATAATGTTTAAGTTTTCTTTGTGAGGCTTTTAGATTTAGGTTTTTATCTTAATTTTTTTATTGCAATATAAATCTTTCGTACCGAAAATACTCATTACGTATACTTTATAAAAAAAAAACATAAATGAATGTTTCACATAGAGATGCAATGCAAATTATTCTGAATTGAATGGTGTATGTCGAATTTACATAAACAGATTTAAGGTTTGCCGATGATAAGTTGCAAGAAATTGTATAATTCACATTGAAGGTTAGTATTTTTTCCTCGAAAATAGTGTTATTTTTATATCATATATCATGTAAGGATGCTGGTAAAATTAATTTAGGTATCAGATTTGGTCCCATTCTTTAAAAAAGAAAACAATGCTTTCATTTAACGGCCTCTATCTTCTGATGACAGCACCCAAAGGTCTTAGAAGGAAATGCATTGTTATGAAAATAAATAAAGATAATTGTGAAATCATTCTAGCCACGTGGGGCAGGCGTCACCGCATTTCTTCTACATCTTGTTATCCCAACGGAGGAATTGATCCTTCAAGGACACCTAATTACTTTAAGTAACCTTTGTCATCCAGGTTATCTTCTTGCATCCTGCCGAAGGATTGCAGGACCTTGGCCCAAGTTGGGATTGCCACTTTCTCTTTCCTGTTCATCCTCTTTCTGCTTGTACATCTAATGGAATTCCATCTTGTGATGTTGGAACATTCCGAATAAGGTAGGATGGTAAGGAAGAATGCGGTTAATACTTTATGTTTTAAGCGTGAAAATCCTTTGAAATTTTACTGGATATTTTGTATATTTCTATAGAAATTTTAAATAGTTTTCAAGACTTTGTCTAAGGTGAGTGGTAGCGCTTCGGAATATGTTGAGCGTTGATGAATTACCACCTAATTATGGTGGGAAAATGATTTTTTATTATTTTTTTTTAATTGAAATTTACATCGGCATAGTAATAACACTTCAGGTTATGAAGAGGACGGGAATATTCTGTATAAATAATTAGGAAAATTCTGGGACCGAGTTGGATCGAAGAAGGGAATAGATTGCAGAAAACATCTAAAATTGAAGAATATTCTAACGTAGAGGTAGACGTGAGGAAAGACGTCTTAAATTCTATGGCCACATAATGAACTTTCCCGATCACAGGATTACAAGAAAAAAAAATACTTAGCTTCCCTAGTTAATGGAGAGAAATGGATCCGAAATATTAAGAAAGACTTGGATTTAGGCAAAATTACTAATGAAGGCATGAACCTCAAGAAACAATTATAAACTTAAATATGAAAAATGGGAAGTTAAGGCAGAGACAAAAGCGCCGAGACCTGGAACAAAATAGAGCGACGAAAGAAAAGCTGAATTCTCGCAAAGAATGAAAACTTGGTGGGCAAATAAGAAGATCAAGAAGTCCCAAACGTGAGCGATCTTTCTTTGCTTCTTCTACTTTGGGAGCTTTACGACTAATAATAATAATACATCAGGTAAATAGAATGAATGATATATAATGGCATGAGGTAAATGCAAGTTGGGAAACTACCCGCTGGCAATACTTGAATAACAAATTCAACATAGAAGGTCATCTTCTTTTCAGACGCCTCAGAGGATTATTGGGAATTGAAGGAGTAAGTTTGAAACTAGTGGGTTCGAGTGGGAATATAGTTTGTCAAGAAAGGAGTGATATCGGTTTTGGGCCGAATCAGCAACGTATGGGACATTAAGATCTTTATTATTTAAAAAAGAAGGAGCATTGGGGATTTTACGATGGATTTTGGATTGCAAGGTTTGGATGTGAGAGAAAAGAACATCTTCCACGCCCCATTCGGTTTCGGTGAAGCTACAAGCAACGTTTATGTGTTTTATAATTGCACATATATATTAGATGAAAACATGGAATCTGTTGCTTACATTTCGATTTTCAAAAAACAAAACAACTTTTTTTTTTAGTAATGGTATACAACAAAGAACAGTCGAAAAAATGAAAATCCTGTAGGATTTTTCAGTGAACAGGATTTTAAAATAACTTAGTAGTCACCAAAACTCACCAGTGTTGATTTTCAAACCAATAATTAAAATTTTAGAATACAAATTGGTCGCTTAGAGTGATAACTATCATTATCATCATGATGTTGATAAATTATGTTTGGTTTATTCATTAAAAGTTGGGTGGATAACCGACAATTTGGAATTTATTGGAAGAAAAATGGCAGCAATTTTTTTTTTGCTGATAAAAAAAGATAAAATTTTATCTTTTTCCAAAAATTAAAGTTTTGTAACTTGAAGTTTTTTTTTTCTATTCCATCTGAGAATGGATATAGTATGCCGGCAGGTTTGGGTGTGGCGAGCCTTAGGGCAGTTCTTGATTGCTTCAGTATTTCCGGTCAGAGGGTATGGCTTTTTTCTTTTGATATTTTTGGCATTACAAAATTATATTTTAGATAGTTCCATATTATCTTTATGTGTGCAGGGAACTTGGGTAAAGCAACCATATGATAAAATAATGTTTAATATCAAATTGTTGAAATAAATCCACTTTTTGGGCATTTAACAAAACCTTATCTGCTAATAATTAAGATGATATGTGATGATTAATTAATTTAATTACAACTCGTTTAACGAAGATTAATGGATTTCTTAATTTTCTAAGTTGTAACAATCTGTACACCACCACAACCCAAAGGCTGTATTGCTTTCACTGCGAGGTAGACACTGTGAGGTAGTGTATCTTGAAAAAGAGTTGATTTGTCGAGGGAGTTGATTTTTCGTAATATTTACATTTTTTTTCGTTTATATTTTTATATTATTAATTTGAAATGGCATTATCAGGCATTGAATAGGGATCCAGAGCATAGGCGAATCCAGGGGGGAGGGGGAAGCATGGGGACACGTGCCCCCCAGACGGCTTATTGTATACTTTGGAGAATCCATTACAGAACATACTTATAGGCAAATCATGTGATGATAGTAGTTAAAATATACGAATAAAATAACAGAAATAATATGTGTGAAACTATTGTTTAGATATTTTAATAAACCTTTGAAACCTTTCTATAAATACTACAAGTTTATTTCTGAGTTATTGTAGAATTTTTTGTCCGTCTGCCCGTTGTGCTCCCCCCCCAGAAAAAATCCTGGATCCGCCCTTGATCCAGAGAATACTGGGTGTCGAATTGCACTAGAACCTGTTGTATTCTATTTCAATGAATTATTTATTCGTATGCTTTTTTAATTAAACTGTTTTAAATGCGAGATGATTGGATCTCCTACGCATTCATATAAGTTTTATTTCGAAAGGGATTATCTGGAATCGATGGCTGAATGTATGATGTACTCCCGATTGATCGCTCTGCCTTCAAACTTTTAATCGTTCTTGCTAAGGCCGAGTATTGAAGCTAATGTCTGTATAATAGCGGAACGAAAACTAAATTAATGAAATAATAGTTATATGGAGTATTAAAACGTTTATCTCTCATAAAGTTTCAAATACAATTTTTGTATGGTATTATATTATTTTTTAAAACGCTTATTGAATCCAAATCTACGGAATGTACTCGTAACTTATCAATGTCATAATGTTGAGATTATCTAAGCTGTAATTTTTAACAACGACTTTGGCAAAATTTTGCCTTTGCGTGTGATTGTCTTCACAAAGAACCGAACAATGGATTAATAGTATCAGATTTTGAGTAGTTATCAGAAATCTTATGACTTACTAGACAATTTAATTATAGATGTAAGAGTCAGGTTCTTTTTTTAATATTTTGTTGCAGATTTGGCCCGAGCCCGATATCAGTCTTTTATTGACAAGCTCTTGAAGTCTAAGTGGTCCTGTAAGAGCAGTAGCATCTTTTGCTACCCTAGTACCTCTTAATAGGATGCAGTTACCATGTAAAATATATTATCAAGGGAGTAAGAAAAAAAAAAAAAAAAGGAGTAAATTATCTTAGTTACGCCGTCCTTCGGAAGGGACGTTAAACGGGATCCCGAGCCTGTACGATTTCAGGTACTCGTTAAAAATCCCTATCCTAATTAAACCTGGATAGGCAAAATTTAGAGCTCCCACTGCAGCTTCATCCGATTAGCCATAGCAACATAAAGTGACGTTAAATGAACAAACAAACATATATTATCATTCCATTATTTAGAATACATGACTATCATAAGAGCCATCTGGAGTAGAGGATTGGGGCTCCATTAAGCCACTTAATTCCTCTCGTATCCAATGCTTTTTAAAATCTTCAATACTCCTTCCTTCGCCACAAATAAAGTCATCAATAATGACATTAATGTTCTCTTTGTTGCTTATTTGACCTGAACCCAATACCAGTCCTTTCATTACAAACTTTATTCCCACTCAAACCCACAAGTTACAAACTTAGTTACTTCGATTCCCGATAATCCATCGAGGTTTCTGAAACGAAGATGGCCTCGCGACTTTTTAAGTTGAATTTTTTATTTGAGTATTACCTATCGGCAATTCCTGTACTTACCTTTATCCATAGCATTTATCATTCATTATATTTAAATGTTGTATTGTTATAATACAGTTGTAAAGTTCAATAAATAAATAAAAATATATATTTTTTTATAGCTCTAGGACATTAAAATAACTTCGTCATTTGCCATTTGGAATATATAACTCAGTGAGAAGAGATAATAACCGACTGGTTCCTACTTGCTCCGTCATTTACTGTCATGACAGCAATAAGGGTTCCCAATTAGGATTTTTTTTTCTCTTCGGCAATTCTTGATGAGTTGGAAGATATATGGGACTAGACTGTTAGTAAAGCCATTTGAAGATTGTGGACTGTCAAGTACACTCGAATGTCCATTTTTCGTCTAACAGCATGGCTGGCAAATTAGACTTTGAAATAAATTATTATGTAGCTAATTTATGGTGATTCCTAGATATAAATGATTTTAACATGAGAGTTAATGGTGAATCATGTGGAATCGTACGAACTTTGTCGGCTGTTAAGTTCTATACTTAACAATCAGAACTGAGGCTATGAAGGCGAAGTTACCATTTTAAATTTCAGAAAATATCTTCACCAAAATAACAAATGAAAAATGTATTTGGTACAAAATTATATGAGATATATTATAATATCCCGTTGGCTTATTTGTCAGGATATTATTTGACTATATATCCTCCTTAATATCCTATATGCACTGCTTCAAAATAGCAATGTCATAACTTAAAAAGCCTAATTTTTCAATAGATGTATTTTAAAGTTCCATGTAAGTTTAAAAATAAATATTTGGATATTGGTAAAGCAAAGCATTCCTATTGTAATGATGGTATGTATTGAAATTATTGTATTAGTCATTAGAGACTTTTTAAAAGCTTAAACATTTTTTTTTTATTTTAACTCATGTCATTATTTCCATAAATCTTCAAGTTTAAACACGATGCAATTCAAAATTTAAATTTATTAAATATACATGTTGGAAATGGAATATCAGATATGTCGTTAATTAAAAAGCTTCAACCAATACATATGCAAGTGAAGGCTAAACTCAAAAATGCCAAATTCCTAGCTATGTTGTAGTTTATTTGAATAATGAATAATAAAATTAATTTCCACTCCATTATATATGCATTTTGAATGATAATATTTATCCCTTGTTCTGTACCTTAACAACTCTTGAAGGGCTTTGGGTTCAATACATGGTAGAGTCTTTACTGTTTTTAGGAAAATAATTTTGTAGGATGGACAGAAAAATACAGGTATTAAAAAAAAAAAAAAAGGAGTTAGAAAAGTGAAAACTGCATTTAAGCGAATCCTAATATTTGAGTTTTATCCTAAAGGAAGCAAAGCCCACGCTTGGGTCCAATTAATAGGATGAGTAGCAAACGACATTCTTTATTGTGTAGTTCTCTTCTTATTTCCTGCGCTTTGAGATCACTTCATATATTATTCTGCATTATTTCTGTTAACGGCTACATCCTTGAAGAAAGAATGAGTGACTACTTCGTTAATTATGGGAACCTTATTTGTTTGAGAGTTAATTGTATTCCAAATTATAATGTTATAATTTTAATAAGTATTTCCACAATAACACTTTTATAAACAGTTACTTGGTATTTTTATAGGAAACTATGTTTTTTTCTGCTATAAAAATAACAAAAAATATGTGAAAAATGGGCTATTTGTGTATTCTGCAATTAAAAAAAATATAAATAGGTTTGTGTTAATTGATGGATTTTATAACAATTACTCCTTGTCTGATGAGGCAAAACGATTTATTTAAAAGGAAAAAAGTATTCATTATTCAGTTATAACTCAGTTCATTATTCAGGCGTTCTGGATCAAAAGTGGATATCTCCGAAATTTCAAAAATCGACTTTTTCACATTTTTCGTTAGTTTATTCAAGCAATTTTATGCTTCCGAAACTTCAGGTTCAGAATGCGTTTATAAAGTTTTCCTTTTCTTTTTATTTAGTACATACTTCATTGTAGTACATACTATTCTGTAATAAAAGCATTTACGACGATTTGCAATAATTTTTCAACAAAAGCATTGTTGATTTTGTCAAGAAAGTAATAATAGTTTTTAAATTAGTTTGAGTTGAACTTGAGACTTGATATTTGATTCTCCAAAATCCTCATCCCAGTCATATCGTTGAATAATTCGACCGACACTCAGAACCGATTAGATTTTGAACAAAGAATTGCTATTCGGGTCTCAGATTAGCACAGGTAATAAAAGAGGGCCTTTTGTGTGTATAATGAAACTTTATAGGCTGACAATAACAATACAATGTAATAATTAAACCACAATAATTTAATAAACATAGTACTAAAATCTTTTTAGTTTGGACAGGACGTTTCTTATTACATACAACAAATACCATTATCGGGGTCTTTTTTGCTTTATGTGAGTCAGTTACTTTTACTGCTTAATTAGTAACTGTTTATAATTACGTAATAATTATCTGTTTATACAGATCTAGAATTATTTCTCAAAATGAATTCGTGGTAATTTTTTTTTTTTTAACACTTTATTGAAACATTACAATCTGCCATTTGTGGGCAATAAGTAATGGTGCTATGTAGATATTCCTTAATTAAAAACTAAAAAAGTTCTAGAGACTTTTTAATAAGTAAAGGAACATTGACAGAAAATGTGCATTGTAGTACTGAACGTTTGATAAAACATTCTGAAGGAATAGAATAGTGGAGATGTAATTTAAGATGTTGTAGAAATATAAAAATATATAGGAATGATTAGATAGTAGAAATTAGATTATAATAATTTAATTTACCATCTCTTTGTATACATTATTAATGATAATAATTAATTTTTAATTGTATCAAACCTGTAAAGGGATCATCTAAATAGTATAGTGTAGTATCAGATTTGACAGAAATTCTTGATCATAACGTTCAGCCAATGAAAACAACATGAATCATAGTTTTCCTTACATTGAATAATTAAAAAGAAATAAACTTAATGCTAAAGGAAAAATCTAGAGGTGAAGCTTCTGCGAAATTGAAGAACTGGTTTTCAAATAAAAAATAAATGATTTAACTACTTTATATTAAACAATAGCACACACCAGATGAGCCTAATTGTTTAAATTAAACCAGCACAGAGGCTGTTGACGCAATAGTTGTTACATAACTAAATTATGTTAAATATCTGAAACGACTACTCCATAAAAATTAAACGTTATTTCCGTTTCACGTACGTATTTATGTAACATATTGTGCTGCATCAGCCTTCGCGTTTATCGTATCAAGAGATCGCCATTGTATTGGGACCTTCAGCAGCTTTGCTTTTAATAATAAATTGCTCTCAGAAACTTCCTACAAACTTCTATTGGATCGTTTAATATTAAATGGCCGTTTTTATTTGTAAAATTCAAAGTGGAATTATTGGACTTCTGTTGTTCCCTATGTTTATGTTAACAGATTGTAACAAATTGCTATTAATCCTCTCTTTTTTTATAATATTTACTATCATTACAATTGAACGAACAGTGCTAAGTCATCAAATATGAACATCGAAACATGCTCTGTTCGTGTTATATTTTTTATGAGTTTAAACTTTGACTCAGCAAAAACATGCAAGAAAAATTAACAATGCGTTCGGGGAAGGATATTGCAACGAACGGACTATTATCCGTTGGTTTGAGAAATTTTCAGCTGTGTACATATATATTATATATTAGTTCATAAATAAATAATTAATTAATTTCTAATTAATTGTATTATACTTATATTAGTCACTACATGAAAACTCTTCCAAATGTGAAACCATCATCATACCCATATCGTAGTGCAAGTATATTGACAAAATTCAACAAAATCTTATGAAATAACAATCCCCATTGGTTATTCGCAAGGGACCTATATCCCCACACTCATGATTTATGATAGTTATCCCAAGAGGATATTTTTAGTACTGTGAAGTAATCATCACTGTTTTAGCTGATAGTGTACGCCCTCATCTAGATCTTGGATGACTATTATGGCAACACGATCGGTTTGATCGTTTCCCAGCTCATAATTATGAAAGAAAAACTAAAGTTAAACATTGTTAATAATAAATTGTGGACTAATCAACTGACTAATGGCCTTTGGTGTGAGGCTAATAACACGTTCTAGATCTTTAGTTTTGAATAGTTAATAACCATTTAGCCTGATTGAATAGCACATTTTCCCCGACCGGATCCTTTTTTTTAGACACCGGTTAACCGTTTGTGAGTTTATTTTATGTCAAAATTTATAGCATTAGTTGATATTATTTCATTTCTTACAAATACTTAAGTCCTGTTCAACTGCTTAATAAAATCTAGGAATTCAGCCCGCGATCTTATGATGAACTTTCCGAAACAGTTTGACCACGAACGAAATTGGTTGTTGCTTTGACCTATATCAAAACTAGGGGTGTTTAAAACTCATACTTTCGTAATTGCTCAATAGTATTGTACAACCGCTTTGTTTATCCCTTGGCTTATGCTTGGCATTTGCCCCATCATTCCGTCATTTTAGCGACTATATACAACAATTAGAGGCTAAGTTTCAAATGTTATAAACAAGCAAGGAATACTCCTATTTTTTTCTAATATTATTTTTTCCAGAGAAACAAAAGCAAAATTTATTATTTAATTCGTTTTAAGTACTAAAGAATGTATCTTACTACATAGAGTATGTTGAAAACAAAAATAAAGTATCGAAAATGAAAACAAAGTGATTCGATACTTGTCCTTGCATCTCGTCGGATTTGGTTATATTAAGGACAAATTATTTAATTATAACTATAATTTATAAATAAAATTAAGATTTATTTTATCAGTAATTTCTTGAAAACTTAACTCTACTTAATATTCTTTTTTTGTTCACAGGCGTCGCCACTGCTCAACGGTAAGTTGATCACTCAGGTTCCATCAGGTCAGATTTTATTTAAATATATTTCAACAATTTAATTGTTTGTTAGAAAATAGCAGTTATTAAAAAATAAGGACTATATTCTAAATTTAATAAATTAAATCTAGTGCAATACTTAAGTTAGTAGTAAAGAATCAATTATATTCTGCCAGGGAAAAATATGCTATTTTGATTATTTATAAAAAGCTCGTTTGTAAATTCTTTATAACTATTCATTTTTAAATGGAATGTCAGTCAGAAATACTTAAACAGGTGGAAGTTTAAATATTCCTTTAATCGTCCAAAGAAATAACAACTGAACATATAACAGAAGAAGTAATACATTTTATTTAAAATTCTTTCTTATTTAGTTTAAAATTTAAAATTAATTGAAATTGAATATTTCTAGTTATTTTACAACGTAAATATCAATGAATTATCGTTACATTAAAGCAAGAGGCTCTAATTTATAGCCTTATTTTCATATTAAAATAGACCTTGAACAAAATTGGCTATTTTAAACTCTTTTTAAAAACAAGATCAATGCGATGATAATAATTGTAAATCAACATTATGTACATACAATTCTATCGATTTAAAAATGAATGCAATGGTAGTTCTTCATATTCTTGTCAGATAAAAAATTTTGATCATTAGAAATATTTTTTTGATCTTACCGATTTGGCATAATTTTATGAATGACGTATGTTACTGGACATGTTTTCAACGTGAATAAGGAAGTTTCTAAGCCAGGCACTGATTCCACCGATGAACTACATATCAATGGATTGATTCAAGCGGGAGGTTATTCCAAGAATGTAACGTAAACAGTATGGATTAGTTAAACAGTACAGGTCTTAAATATTCAATATCGGTAGAACATGATGGCACACAATATCTAGCTGGTTTCGATAGGCTATTGTACGAACAATTTAGTTTATTTATTCATTTATAATAACTTAATGCTGATTAGAAACATACGTTGCTATGGTGGGAGTCCTAAGTTTTGCCTATCTAGGCATAGTTAGTAAACGGATCTTTAACATTTATCTGATACCTCACAGATTCGGAACCACAACTTTACGTCCCCTCCGAAGGACTCCATATCCCGGCCTGCAAACCCGGAATTTTGAGCATTGTAGGTTTTTATGCTAACTGCTAATTTATGTCTAGCGCTCTATCTTCCAATACTATCTTTGGAATTGATGACCTCATCGCTTGGTTTGCATAATTAGATTGAGTAGTATAATTACCAATTTCTTCTAATTAAAAATATCCTCACAATAATGAAATTAATCCACAATCACATGTTTTGTAGTTATGGGTCAATAAATAATAGACTACCGAGGTGAGAAATCAATTATGAAACTCCAGTTACATATATTAAGAAAATTATCCTATTCTATAATTTCATCCTAAATAAATATTTCTTGTTTCGTTTTTCGGTACTAGTAGATATGTTTTAGGGCCTGTTGACATCAGCGCGCTCAGGTGTCACTTACCTCAACTATTTGGACAGTGTCAGGTTATGCTGCCTACAATTTATTTCAAATAGTATTGCCTTTCATTATCATAGAACAGATTTTTAGGAAATGAAATAAATGAGAAACATGTGAAGGCAAAATAAAACTAGAAAAAATGAAACATTTATTAGAAGCAATGTTCATTAAAAAGAAGAATATCTAACTGAAATATTATATTTTTTTGTTAATTGTTTTAATTTTTATCTATTTTTCTTTTAAAGAGAAAAGATTTGCTCGGGCAAACAGACTAGTACCCGCTTTTCATAGTGATTAGTGATTTATGATTACAGCAGTGATATATTGTATGCTCAGTAGATTAGATCGAACATCAATAATTGTGGCGTGGGCCTAGATGGATGAGGAGGTAAGAAAAATCCCTAGAAGATTTGTTGATTTTTAGTGCATAAAACAATTGAAATATGTTGATTAAATACGAAAACGAAATCTGATGGATCTAGTGCAGGATGATAAAAAAAAAAAGATTTATTATTTCGTCATCCCTTTGCATTTTTTGTATCTGTAGGTTGACGAAATAAAAATTCTCTACCAAGTTACGTGGGTTCAGTACAGGCTATAGGTTGGTTGTTCCTAAAACTACGGTTGTGCAGGGCGGTGCCTAGTCCGAGAACGCGCTCGACCGCCAGATTTTTCCCCAAATAAGAGTACCCACGTGACGTGGGCGAGCCCCAAGAGGATCTGCATATCCCACAGGATCCATTTCTTGCTTTTAACAAACTAAATAAGACAGCAACTTAGCGCTCAACTCTTTAGATACCAAGCTCCCTACTTTTTGTAGGTTATGGTTTTTAGATTAATTTAAATAATTTCAAGATCGAATGCATGATATAATCAAGAAAAATGTTTTTTTTTCCAGGAAAATTCTTTCAGGATTTAACTATGCATTTATTCAAGGATTTCGCTCGAATGAATTTAAAACCTACTACACGAAATGGAATGACTTTATTTAAATGTATTTACAATAGTTTTTTTTAACATAATACATATTTAATTAGGCTAATTAATATTATATCGTAATGTTCATAAAGTTAATTATTTAAAAAGGTGCCTTGAAATGTAAGAAATAAATAAATAAAGCATAATAATAAATTAAACTAATATGCTATCAAACCAAGAGGGAAAACAGAGAAGGCAAAAAATAAATACAAGGCCGAAGACTTGAAAAATCCTGAGAAACAACAGCTATATATAAGAAAAGTGGATGAAAAGCTACGAAACAATGCACTAGAGACAGAGGAAGAAGATGCACAAAAGAAATGGATTAGAATAAGTCAAGCTGTAAGAGATGCGGCAGAAGAGACGATAGGTTTGGAAAAGAGAGATAAAAAGAACAGCTGGTTTGACGCGAATGTGAAGTAGCAGTGCAAGAGAAGTCTAAAGCTTATGGAAGGATGCTTCAACGGTGTACAAGACAGTCAAGCGAAGATTACAAAAGAAAAAGAGAAAGGGTGAAGCAGCCCTGTAGACATAAAAAGAAAAAAGGAAAAGGAAGATATGGAGACAATGCTGCAGGATTTCGAAAACAAAAACAACATATCTTACTATGGCAGAGTAAAAAAGATACGGAAAGGATTTCAACCCCAGATATCCTTTTGTAAAGACAGGGAAGGGCTATTCTTGGGGGACAAAAACGAAGTGATCGACAGGTGGAGAGACTATTTCAAAGATGTGCTAAACCCAGATGGAAACTTTAAAGAGACAGTCTGTGAGCTCAGAACAGCAAATAGGGATGCAGTGCTGGAACCACCAGATCCTGAGGAAGTGGAAGAAATCATTATGTCCTTAAAAAACAACAAAGCGCCAGAAATAGATGGGATCCAAGTAGAAGCAATCAAAGATGTAGGTGAGGCACTCTATAGAGAAATAAATGAATTGGTGCTCCTGATATGGACGAAAGAGGAAATGCCTAGTGAGTGGAAAATGGCTGTTATGCTGCCAATCCATAAAAAAGGAGACAAACTGGATTGTAGCAATTGTAGAGGAATCGCATTATTATGCATAGTTTATAAGGTACTGTCAACTTTGCTAATGAAGCATGTTGTTAAGAGCGCAGAACAGGTGATGAGCGATTACCAGTGCGGATTCCGCCCAGGAAGATCTACAATGGACCACATGTTTTGTATGATGCTAGAAAAATGCTGGGAATGGAACGTAGAACAGCACCATTTGTTTATAGATTACAGACAGGCATACGACATCATAAACAAAAGTGAGATGTAGGAAATATCTAGGATATCCTTTGAAGCTTATCAGCCTTATCAAGATGACCCTGAAGGACAGCAAGGGCCTTGTCAAAATCCAAGGAGAACTGTCAAAGGAATTTGATATTAAGAAAGGTGTTAAACAGGGAGATCCTATTTCCCCAGTTTTGTTCAACATGGTATTAGAAATGGTCATGAAGTCGATCCAGACAAGGCCTGGAGGATGTATCTACCACAGACTGACACAGTATCTAGCGTTTGCAGATGACATTGTGATCACATGAAGAACAGTCAGTGCATTACTTGGAGCAGTCGAGGAATGCGAAGTAGCAGCTAGTAGAACAAGACTGGAAATTAATATGGAAAAAACTAAATATATGAGGACCAGAAAGGAAGAAGAAGGGAACAGGGATATCGAGGGGGCTGGATATCTTTCGAAAGAGTACAGCAGTTTAAGTATTTGGGCACGGTTATCACTGAAGATAATACGATTAGAGAAGGCAAGGATAACCACTGGCAGTCGATGCTTCTGGTCTCTAATGAAAATATTTCGAAACCGAAATATATCCAAAGCTCTCAAAATAAGAGTCTATCGGACTGTACTTCAACCGGTGGTCGTGTAGGTGGAAGTGAGTCTTGGACACTGACACGCGACGATGAAAGGCTGTTAAACATGTGGGAAAGAAAAATCCTCAGAAAGATCTTTGGCCCTACAAAAGAAGGAGATCGCTGGCGGATGAAGACAAATAAGGAACTAAGAAATCTATATCGTTGCCAAGATTAAGAGTGCCAGGATAAGATGGCTGGGGCACGTACAAAGAATGGAAAGAAGTAGATTAACAAAAATGATGTTGTAGGGACACCCTGATGGAAGGAGGAGCAGGGGGAGAACTAGACTTCGTTGGCTGCAGGATTTGGAGGAGGACCTTCGGACGTTGGGCGTCGGCAGATGGAGAAAGGCAGCCAAAGACTGGTCGGAGTGGAGGAGGATCACTGAGGAGGCCAAGGTTCTGCAAGGAACATAGCGCCGTTAGATAGATAGAATATGCGATACCGTTATTGGTTGGAATGCGGAAAAAATAATCCTCTGATTCCATTCGCGATTACTTTACCCTGTAAAGTTGTAAAAGACGGAGTGGTATTAAAAAAACAAAAACGTTAGGAATATCTACACAAAGGTTACTCTATTCCAGGAATTTGAAATTCTTGAGGATAATACCAGGGGTAAATATCTAGCAATTAATTTTGAAAGCACCTTTATTATTTTACTTTTTTTTTTTAAAACCTGTTTAGAAGATAAAATTATTCCACTATTATTAAATTAATAAAATTTTGAAAACATTATGAAAACAGAAAAATAATTAGAACTCATAATATATTCTATATTTACCAAAACCCTTTACTGTGATCCTATCTAATTATCCATTTCTATAAACATGTTTTATCAATGTTTTAGTCTATTTTTAAAAATAATTTTAGATAATAAAATAATTCACACCTTAAAATGTTACTGAATCATGTGCAGACAAAAAAGAGGACAAACCTAAGTAGCAGTCAGTGCAATTTGCAACAATAAACCTTTCAATCTCGTATATCTCGTATTTAACTGTTCTTAAAATTTGAGCCGTTCAGGATCAAAAGCGGATAACTTTAAACTTTATTTTCCGAAATTTCAGGGCCAGAGCCGGACTAAAACCGTGAGATATAAGCCTGCAAAGTGTTGCGTTAGAAAAAATTTCTTGAGTAACATTAAGAACCATTTTATAATGATTTTAATAATAATCCTACTAATCTTACTAATATTATAAATGTGAAAGTTTGTATGTTTGTCTCTCTTTCACGCAAATGCCACTGGACGGATTTGGATGAAACTTGACAGTAATATAGGTTATACATCAGCACGTGCTCCGCCACAGTTTTTTAGGTACTGTGGAGGATCCATTATAGTACATAATTAAAGGCAAATCACATGATAATAGTTGTTAAAATAACAGAAAGAACACGAGTGAAACTATTTGTTTTGATATCCTACTAATACTATAAATGCGAATGTTTGTATTTATGTTTGTTACTCATTCACGCAAAAACTACTAAACGGATTGGATGAAAATGATTGAGTAAAATAGGTTACACATCATAGGCTACAGCAAGGTCAGATTTATGTGGGGGCACGGGGGTATGTGCCCCTCTCGTTATAGTACATAATTAAAGGCAAATTAGGAACTTAGCATCTTGAAATTTGTAGATAGGTTCTTTGTATTGTTTAAGAAAGAAATTTGGATAATTTCACCCCAAGGGTTTCCCCTTTAATATAATAGGGGTTCAAAGGTTGCATAGAATCCGTCTGTTTTGAAGTTAGACATTTGAAATTTTGGATGTACCAGTAACTTATATTTAAAAAAAATAATTTAATTATTTATTTTAAATGATTTTTCACGAAACTTTATGTGGTAGACCAAATTTCACGCGAGCGTAGCCGCGGGCATAAGCTAGTATTATAAATGCGAAAGTTTGTATGTTTGTCTCTTTTTCACGCAAAAACTACTGAACGGATCAGGATCAAACTTTACAGTAATATAGATTATACATCAGAATAACACATATACTACAGCAAGGGCGGATTTATGGTGGGGGGCAAGGTGGCACGTGCCCCCACCCCCACAGTTTTTTAGGTATTGTTGAGAATCCACTATAGTACATAATTAAAGGCAAATCACTTGTTAAATAGGTGTTAAAATAACAGAAAGAACATGAGTGAAACTATTGTTTTGATAACCTACTAATATTATAAATGCGAAAGTTTGTACGTACGTATATGTTTGTTACTTATTCAGGCAAAATCTACTGAAAGAATTTGGATGAAACCTATTGAGTAATATATCATCATAATAACACATAGGCTACAGCTAGGGCAGATTTAAGGGGCGCACGGGGGCACGTGCCCCCCCCCCCCAGACATTTTTTTGTGTTCTGGGGAGAACCCATTATATTACATAATTAAAGACAAATCAGGAACTTTGGAAAGAAATTTGGATAATTCCACCCCTAATGGTTTCCCCTTTAATATAATAGGGGTTCAAAGATTGTATAGAATCCTTCAGTTTTGAAATTATACATCTTATAAATTTTGGAAGTACGAGTAACTTATAGTTAAAAAAAAATTAATTTATTTATTTAATATGATCTGTCACGAAACTTTATGCGGCAGACCAAATTCCATGCGAGCGAAGCCGCGGGCAAAAGCTATCTATAATATTTAAAACGATTCTAACATTATAAAATATCTATTGAAGAGGAGACGAAGGCTGTTGTGACGAAACGGCACTCAACGCCACTAGTTGAGAGATTATACCTGAACCCATGTAGCTGTTCAAAATCATTTCCCAAGATAGACTTGTTCAAGAAAATTCCCCCAACGAGTAAGGCAGTCGTCATTAGCGACAAAACGAAACTTTAATCGAAGCCGGTTTATTCCGAACCTTGACTACTAATGTAGAGCAGAATCCGAATCATGGGAAGCATTCTAATAAATGTTCTGTAATTAAAATCCTTAACGTTATCCAATAACTATCTTATGTAGGTGCGAATAAAATATCAGAGTTAAGCTAAAATCGGCGTCACAACTTTTATCTACAAGTACAACAGGATTTTCACATCTTGATAAGAGAGTTAAGACTACATTATAAATACTTTTGGAACAATTGTGAACTTTAGTTTAGAGCAGAATCCGATACATGGAAACTATTCCAATAAACATGAATAAATTAAGTAGAATAAAAATAGATGAAATTACCCAATAACTTTTGTAAATAGGTGTGAACAAAAATCTGACTAAGTTTACCAAAAATCATGATTTTTTACATCATGATGATAGAGTCAAACGACGATGAGTATGTTAGTGTGTGTATAATGTTTAAATGGGGTGACGTACTTTTTTAAAGATAAAAGCTTGGTGTATATTTTTCGCACCTCAAATAACCCCAAACAAATTTACTTATCTAATAAAATTGTTTGCCTTTTGAGCAAAAAAAAAAAAGCCACACACATAGAAAAAATACATGGATAGAACTATGAAACGACATCCAAGTCATTAAAGGAGGGAGTAGAGAAATTATTCTAACTTATAATTTAACCTTAACGTTTCTTATATTTTACTCTAAAAAAATTATTTATTTTTCTAGAGAATATAAAACGAAAATTACGAATTACTAAGGAAATGGAGTAGTATAAATATTTTGAAACTATCGTGACATGTTTACCAGCAAATAAATTAAAAATCTATTGTGCTCCTATATGTTGTTTTCCTGCAGGAGCACTTACAGTTGACAGGACAATTACTCAAGAGGTAGGCCTGGCCATGGCCATGAACCCTGATGTTTATCGAACCCTGGCTAAATTGTGGCATGTTTTTGAAAAAGCTCGATCGCTAGGACTTCCTTCTTCCGTGACCTCTACTGATTGATTGATGTAGCTCTTTGAATAATTTATTTGATACTTAGATGTATTCTCTTTGTCAGTTTTAGATTCACAAGTGCTTGATCAAGTTACCTGCAGGGAACCCAGTGAGAAGTTTGCATTCTTATCAAAACGCTTAAGTACATATAAATCGCAGACAGGCAACTAGTCCAACTTATGAGATTTGTTTTAAAACTTTTAATTTTTGTGAAGCGTTTACTACAGAAAGGACACACCCTCACAAGATAGCACGGTTTTGACAAGGCCGTCAATAATTTGTTTACTGCAGATAGGGAACTATTCCAGGATACGATCACTTTATTTTTTCCTCTTTGTAAAGTTTAGAAAAATGGACTAGTTGCCTTTCTGCAGTTAGCGATTCATGTGTTTTTATATGGGGTCATGTGTTTTGATAAGTCTTAACTATAAAAATAATTATAATTAATGCAATTTTCTCTTTTTTAGTAGAAGATTTTCCCCAAAAATAATCAGTTGGAAATTAAGGAAATTTAGATTAGAAACCAGGGGAAATTAGGGTCGGATCTGTAACACCAACAACTATTTTTAAATACCGTAGAAAGGAGATAGTTGGGGGGGGGGTGCAGTAAAAAAAAAAACACTGAATAAGTACTAGACTTATAATTATGTGCCGACGTTTCTCGGTCTCATACATTTACTTATGTAACCTCTAGAAGTCCGTTATCATACATTGTATATCTTTATTTTACTAGTTTTTCTTAATTTTTCATGTTCCAACCTTTTTTTTTACATGTTAATATTCCCATTTTGTATCCATTTCCCTTTATATGATATTTACTTTTCTATCCTTTCTGTACATTTATTTTCTGTATTTTATTTTATATTCGTTATCTTTAATTATTATGTCTGTCACTATTTTAATTTCTGTTCATTTTCTTTAATTTTATTAAATCTGTCTTTATCTTAATTTTATTATATCTGTCCCTATTTTAATGTCTTTTCATGATCCTCAATTTTATTATATCTGTCTTTATCTTAATTTTATTATATCTGTCACTATTTTAATTTCTTTTCATTATCTTTAATTTTATTAAATCTGTCTATATCTTAATTTTATTATATTCTGTCACTTTTTTAATATTCGTTATCTTTAATTTTCATATCTGTCACTATTTTAATTTTCTACATTACTTGTCACCATATTATTGTTACTGTACATTTTTATATTTTTGTTCTGTTTGTTTCTCTCTCATAGCCCTGGAGATGACCTACACTGTAGATCGAAACGTCGGCACATAATTATAAGTCTAGTACTTATTCAGTGTTTTTTTTTACTGCACCCCTCAACTATCTCCTTTCTACATTTGATCATCCAGTCAACTATTTTCCTCTCATTTTTAAATACCAATTTGTAAGGTGTTTAAAAAATATATATGAGCTGTTATTTTCGAATGCGGAGTTGAGCTTTGGGGCTCTACTACACCATCCAATTCATCTCTTATCCAATCCTTACAATCCAAAATGATCTTGATATGTTGCTGATTTGGCCCAAACTAGATATCTATGCTTCCATGACAAGCTGCATACACACTTGAATCCGCTAGTCTCTGAACTTGCTTCCAATACCATTCCTGATAATCCTCTCAAGGTGTCTGAAAAGAAGATGGCCTAGAGACCTTCTTTTTTTTTTAAGATTAATTTATTGATATGTACTACTGTAATAATATTACAACAAGTAAATCTGCTATATGAACAAATGACATGAAAAAAAAAAACTTGTGGAGAAAATAGCCATTGGTAGCACTCCTATAATGTTCTATAGCAGAAGGTTTCGAGGCCATCATCTTTTCAGACGCCTCGGAGTGTTATCAAGAATAGTATGGGAAGCAAGTTGAGAGACTAGCGGATTCATGTGTGTATGGAGAGTGTCATGGAAGGATAGGTATCTAGTTTGGACCAAATCAGCAACATATGGGATATTAAGATCATGATGGATGAGTTTGTTTGTGACATAATAAGGCGCATTGAGGATTTTACGAAGGATTGGATTGTAAGGATTGGATACGAGATGAATTGGATGGTTTAGTAGAGCCCCAATGCTGAACTACGTATGTCCAAATAGGTCTGATAACTGTCATGTAAATGAGACTTTTGTTATTAGTTGAGAGATTAGAGCGTTTACGTTTAAGTAGGCAAAACGTCAACCAGTTTCTTGTCTTTTCAGTCTTTTGTGATCGAGACCTTCTACCATAGAACTTTATTGGAGCGCTACCGATGGGTAGTTTTTCCATAAGTGTTTTTTTTTTAATTTCATTTGTGTATATTAGCAGATTTACTTGTTGTAATATTATTACAGTTGTAAATATCAATAAATTAATCTTAAAAAAAACATTCGAATGTGGTATACGTCTTTTTGGGTAAAAAATCATGTACTCTTTTCAATTATTTCAATGATTATTATTTCATAATAAAATTTAAAAGCTATATTGGGTTTAGAATGTCACTCTGTGCTGAGTGCTAAATGGTATAAAAACATTTGCCCGTTTGCCATATTTTTGTAATTTCCGATAATTTTTTATTCAGTTCTGTTTAATTTTATTCAGGATCTTTAAAACTATCAACTTGGCAAAAAACAGTACTAATATAATAAATAATAAGTAAATTTTGGAAAGCTTAAATCCTTTACGTATATTAATTTTCACTAAATAAATTTTCCCCGTAAAAAGAAACACCCTTTTTGTAGTATTCAGATATTCTTTCTACAGAGATATTCATTTTTATTTCTTAATTTTCTTGTATTAATTATTGTTTCTTTCTTCATCTAGAGTAGTCAGAAATTAGCAATATTTATCTAAAAGCCCAATTAAATTGTTTGTAAATATCATATTTTAATTAACAGAAATAAAATACACTTAAATCATAGAGTAAATTAATAAAATAAATTAAAGAAATACTACTCCTGAATATGTAAGCGCCATTTAAAAATATTGGAACAATTTCAATAATAGGAAAATCGATTAATTCAAGAGAAAATTCCCTGTAATTTCAGTTTATTTTTTTAAAAATTCAAAACTTGAAAACTATCAACTGGGCAAAAAACAGTAATGATGTAATAAGTATTAAGCGAATACTAAGCTATAGTAGAGTCCTTCGCGCTTACTAATTTTCGTGATAATGGTAAAAATCATCATTATGAAATCAAATTTTCTCTTTAAAGGAAACGTAATTTTTCAAAATTCCTATGAATTGCTTTTTCTACACGGTTATTAATTCTCGCTTCATCTAGAGATCTCAAAAATAAGCAATAATGATCTAAAAATCCCATTGAATTGTTAAAAAATGTCTAAAGTCATAAGTAATTAAAATGAAAATCACTAATAAGTTAAAAGTTTGTAAAACATATTATCTGTATTATAAGAAAGAAATTTCTGTTCAAAATATTAAAACGGCAATAGTTTTATATTATTTTTATTATTTTAATATACCATTTTATTTTATATAGTTATTTAAAATGTTACCTATATTATCTTTATTTAATAGAATTATATATTATTACATGTAATTTAAGTATGACACTTAATAAGACATAATTTAGATCACGTTTCACTTCGCCCTTGCAGGAAATTAATGGTATTTTATACGTTTAAGTTTAAAGTTTATAAGTTTATAAGTTTATAAGTTTAAAAATCATGCAATAAAGTGAATTAAAGTAGCAATTTTATTGTTTATGGCAGCCTCCTATATATCCTCCCTGTAGACTACATAACTTACATTACGAGCGCCCTTGGAAGCCGGGCTTCCTCTAGTAAACAAGGGCCGACTTCTTGTCGCCTCCTGTTTCGACCACTGTCCCCTCCCAGACTCCAACCCTACCAGGGCTTGTTAGTATATATGCATGTTTATCAATAGCAAAAAAAACAACATGAAAGTACAATTGTATGTAATGTACTATAAATGTACGGAACATGCAGAACAATAAACGTCCTTCACGTAGGGGTACTGCGTGAAGGAAAAAAAAAAATAATATATATATACAGTTTTTAATATTTTTTTAATTCAAAAGTAAGTAATGCGTCCATGTATAAGATTTATTCCTTCCATTAGCACAAAGCTATTATTAAGTATCGACTTACAGGTAAACCTCAACCTCGTTATTTAAGAATATCATTATTTATTATTTTTTAGTTATTAAAGATCCTTACTGTGTTATGAACCATCCATAATGATCTTAATGTCCCATTTCTTGCTGATTTGGCCCGAATCCGATACCAATCTTTTCATGACAAACTTCATTTCCACTCAAACCCACTAGTTTCAAACCTAGCTCCTAATTCTTCAATTCCTGATAATCCTCCGAGGCGTCTGAAAAGAAGATGGCTTCGTGGCCTTGTAAGTTAAGCTTGTTATTTGAGTACTGCCACTGGGTAGTTTCTCTAATTGTCTTTATTCATGCTAATATGTTGCATTTATCCTGTTTACTTGTTATAATAATATAATACAGTTGTAAATTTCATTGAATAAATTATTTTAAAAAAAAGTTATTAAAGAATACGTAGTCCTGAATGTCTATTATTTATAATGTAGAATATATACTCTCCCCTAGTTCACTTTTGAGAATAAACCATTACAACAACAAAACGCTACATAGTAACTTCTCTCCAAAATTATTAACATTACTTTACATTTAACTGAGCTGTGACTTTAACTTATTTAACTGTATTTCAGATTTCATATCACCATTCATATTTTATTTATTTTTCTAATCAATTATCCAAGTCAATTATCAAAAAATCTAAAATTATTGCTCCTGAACAATATAAATATCTTTTACACGTGTGACGCAATAGTTTAACTACAGGAAAATAGTTTAAGGTAAACAAGTATTGGGAAAAACAAAGGTGTATTATTTTCATTGTGAGATTGGTAATCATAAACAAATGTGTTTTATTTCTATTATGAAATCCTTGTCTATTTATATGTGTTCTTTATTCAAAAAGAATATATTACTAAAATGTTTAGTGATTAATATAAATTTTTGTTTTTAATTAAATAAGCTAAACTATTTATGTATTCAGGTATACCTATCAATATCCAATTGTATTATAATGATTGTGAGCTACTGTATATCAACTAAAGAGGAAATATATACAATATTGTTGTTAATGGTTTCGCCATAAATCTATTTAAATTTTTCCATCCGTGAAAAAACTCCATAATTACTCAATTAAGACAGATGTTGGGTAATAAATAATAGCCCCTTTTGACTACTAGTTTTGCCCGGACAAATTAAAATTTCAAAATTTAAGACCCTTAAATAGAAGTAGCGGGTTTGGAACTGGTTTTGGGAACTGTCGTAATATAAACTATGGCCGCGTAACTGGGTCGCGGAATGTGACCGAATTACCGGGTCTGGTCGTTTAATCTTCATATCGGGATGACTAATCTCTGTAATACGACTGGTCATGGCTACTGTGATTGTAAGCATTGGAGTATAATTGACCAGTTTTGTGGTGTACTATTTATTAAAATGGAACAACACTCCGTAATCGGAAATAGGAAGTCACAAGGGAACAATTAAATCAACAATATATTGAAAAAATCAGACAATTTAATTTCAATGCATTTATTTCTCAAAATACGTTTTTTCAGGAAAATATAACCCCACATCAAAAAAAAGAAGGGGAATTTGAGCCAGTTTTTAAAGACACAAAGAACAAAACAGTTATTTTTTTTCTAGGAATAGTTTAACATGAAACTTAGACCATAGATATCATAGACCATACGAAAACGGGATCACTTGTGGATATAAAAACTTCTATACCAAAGGTTCATAGCTCCTCAAGTGGTCCTGGAGTTTTTTAAAGTGAGTAAAAATCCTTGGTTTGGCCATAGTTCGAAAGGAACGTAAAATAGGGAAAACAAGCGTGTACGGTGTCAGGTCCTTGTTAAAGTTCCTTATCAAAATTATCTCTAGATAGGTTAAATTTAAAGCTCCGCCCGATTAGCCTAAGCAGTGTGAAGTGACGTTAAATGAGCAAACGTGTCAACAATACGAACATTTTAGCTTCAGTTCACGTAAGTTATCTTTTAATGCTTGAAAATTCTCGGTATAGATATATGAAAGTGTCAGATTTGACTTGTGTCAAACGACTCAAAAATTATCCCGACCTTTTGAAACCATGGTTTTGTGTTATTCGTTATTTAAGATTCTTTATTATAGTAATAGTGTCAATTTTTTATTTTATTATTCTATGATTTTTATTTTAAAAATATGAATTCCCTTGAAGCAGAAATATGATTTAAGGCACTCTGCCTTGGTAATCATAAATTATATAATGAATGTTTATGCCTAGCAAAAGATCATAACAATATTGTTGCGACATAAAAGTTAATCCTTCCAACACGTAGCCAATTATTTAAGCATAAACGACTCATTCTAAAATAACTTAGTGTCCTTGGCGTGGTTAAAAGAAAATTGAATAATCCTATGAGAGGAAATTCTATTCCGGTTATACATGCGAATTTCGTGTTGAAACTAAAGAATGAATATCGACTTTTTTGTTTCATCCACTTTACAATACAAGTTGGGATCCTTATTTGGAAAAAAAATCAACCAGTTGAGCTTGATATCGGAAAAATCCCTACCTGGTGCAACCGTTGTCCTAGAAATAGTATAGTATACTCTCTACCCTGCTGCACCCAAGATCCCCATGGTTTGTAGTGGTAAAGTTTTTTTTACTCCGATAAAATCATTACTTTTATACATAAAAAAACTATTTAAATGACTCAATTTGAAGGAAATTTTAAGGTATTTAACTTAATGGTAAGGATAACTCATTTTAACCTAATTACGTAAGATAACCGCTTGCAGAGTATTTAAAAGTATTGGTTATGATAGAATTGACTCCCGTTTAGCACGACAGACAGACTTAACGTATCCTCATATATTTGAGGAGTTCAGGTCCAAAAGCGGATAGCTCCAAAATTTTAATATTGATTTTTTTTCGCTAGACAAGCAGTGCTCCTGAAAAATCAGGTTCTTAGCCGGATTAAAACCATAATAACTTAATTGGAAAAGTTTCGGGTTAGACAAAATGGGTTTTGGAGATACAGTTTCTTATTGCAGTAAGAAAGGCACATTTTTTCTTTTATTTTGATTATTGTTGTTGTTTAAGGACTTTATCTATGCAACTTATGTTATTGTTATTGGAAAATATATATATATATATATATATATATATATATATATATATACAATAAAAATTTACCAAAAAAAATTAAAGAACTCTTTTTTAAGCAAATTAAATTTAAGCAACTATTCTAACAATAAATTTTGTTAATATCCAACCTGATGAGATGGTTCGAGTTAAATGAGTACGTTAGAGAAAGTGATCCCCTGATCGCTGGCCGTAGACGAAGCCCCACGCGGTTGGAGAACGGGCTTACCACTAACTAAAGGAGCTAAGAGCGAAGCCGTAGGCGATCTATGAATACCCATCTCGGGCAAAATCATGAGGGAAATGCTCGAGACTACCTAAAAAAAAATTAAAAAATATTTCATCATATCTAAACAACTATAAAAAAAAAAGCCTCCCCACTACCACCCGTGAAGGGTATTGGGTTCAGTACGCGATAGAAACTGTACTGTTTCTAGGACAACTATTGTTCATGTAGGTGATTAGTCTTAGGACAAGCTTAACCACTAGGTATCCCTTAATTAAGGGTATCCACTTTAATGAGTCTCCATAGCAATAACATAATAAATAATCTCCCATAGTTGTAATTTGAATCTGGGAACTTCGGCACGGCTTCTGAAGGACGGAATTCGGCGATTGAGGTACTTCGCCAAATAATTACATATTGATTTTAACAGGTCTAAATGTCGAGGCAGGAAATACAATTCTGTGGTTTATGCAAAACTGATAACACATTATAACCTAATTAAGTACGATAACTGCTTGCAGAGTACTAAAAAGTATTGGTTATGATCGAATTGACTCCCATTTAGCACGACAGAGCAACAAAAGCAGATAACTCCGAAATCTCAGAAATTGACTTTTTCACATATTTCAGTAGCTTAGTCAAGCTCCCGGACTTCAGAATGAGAAGTAATGCCGTAAACTATATTGTAAGTGTAAAGTAAAGTGTATTGTGTAGAGTAAAGTAAAAGTCAATGAAATTTTAGTTTTCCACTTTTGATCTTCAAAGCCTTGCATATGTTCGGTTGGTACAATAAACCATGAACATTTTTTGCGGTATTAGTTCTCTTTCTGAAGAGAATCTAAATCTATTGCTCCTTTCAGAAATCAAGAGAAATATTTTTAACTAATTTGATTATTTAAATAACACTAATTGTGTTAGAATATATAAATTAGTACATTTTTAATTATTTTTTTATTCAAATAAATATTATATATTTTTTTTCTAGTTCGGTGTAATTTTCTCTTTGGAACGAGCTAGATTTTTTTTCTCGTAGCGAGCTATATATTCTGTGTAGTTCTCATAATCTTTATGGCTGCACTGATAAGTATTGTAAACTGCGCATTCCTTCTGGTAAAACCAATCAATTCAGTAACGACCACCGGATTTTCTTCAATATAAAAAAAATCTTTACAAATACGAAGATGTGAATATATTTTTTTCAAATCCTTAGTCAGTTTTATATTTGTATTCAGCTGCTTATTATTTCTTAATATTTGTTGAGGAAGAAATGAAGGCGTTTGTAAAAAAAATACAGAATCAAACATTGATGCCCAAGCAAAGAGAAAATAAGGCGGAAGAGCAGGTTTTCAGAATGGAAAACTATTTTTCTCCAAAGATGGCATAGAAGGCTAAAGTTGACAAGAAACAGCCCAAAATAAGATTTCTACACATCTGAATGATGAGAGGCAGCTTTGCAAATAACCATTGAGAACGCAAAAGAGCTGGTTGAGTGTGGTTGAGCTTGGTCGATCTTGTGTAGGACAGGCACCTCCTACTTTTCAACAGCGATAGAAACGGAGTAGCTTTGATAATGGTGATGAAAGAAAGGATGTCAAGGATATTAAGTGTGATGATGAGGCATGGGAAGGAGGTTGGTGACACTGATAATAATAACTATTAAACATTTTTTGGATAATTTCACGACTATCGGAAGAAAAAAAAATGTGAATATTTTATGGATTATAAATTGAATCTCATAAGTACACTTATACATGTCATAACTAGCATGCTGATTTGACTGACTTTCCTTAATAGCGTCAATAAGAATCTAATAGGGAGTATAAAAAAATGACCATTTTATCTAATTCCTGAGTTCAAAAGTCTGTAAATATTTTAATGCTATTTATTATTTACCAACACATAATATCCCTTTAGAGCATTCTAAATTCACAGCCGCTGAAGCACCTCGTGAAATTATTAAATATGAAGAGGAAGGTGTCCTGGACCAGCGCACTGCGCGGCGATGGTTTGAAAAATTTAGCAGTGTAGATACGATGTTGAAAAGGAAGAAGGGCTCCGGGCGACCATTAATGGATATTGATGAGGCTCTGAAGGAAGCTGTTGAGTCAAATCCGTCCACAAGTACTCACGAACTCGCCAGGGAGTGTGGTGTGTCGAAAGATATTGTTCGTCACCATCTCTCCATGGGGAAGGTTAAAATGGCCAGTAGACGGTCATTTTTTTTTTATGCACCCTATTGGTTCATTTATCATAATTAACCTAATATACGTAGTGTAAGGTATAAAATTATACCATTACATTCTGTAAAGTATTGTATCATCCAAATCCGAAGAAAATTCGGATCATTAAGATTCAATGGCAAATTTAATTCTTAAAAAAAATACTGGTGTTGAGGAATTTATCAGCATTATCCAGTCCAAAACCTAAATTCGTTGCAAATTCAACATCCATTTTCTGAATCTTAATTAGATTTTACTCATAATTATTGAGGTGTATTGGCCAAAATAAAATAAAAACGGTAATCTGTAACCACTACAATTCATAAAGGCTCTTGGATTTGGTATGAACTGTACTGGTAGAACAACGGTATTGTAGGGAGCTGATTTGGATGTGATCACACTCAACCGGCTGGTTCTTCCTCAATTAAGGATAACCACTTCATTGACGTTGGGTGAGCCCCTAGGGGGTCTGTAGATCACACAGGGTCCATCCGTTAACAGTTGTTTCTATGACATTTATAATTTATAATTATGAAACGTAACTGTTATAAATAATTTAACAGCTACTGCCGGATTTGAAAAAAAGGTATCGTGACAGTGGATTTAATTTATATGTATGTGGTTCCATTCAAATTGAATGGAATCGCTTTGCCTTGAGTGTGCTATACATAAATTATAGATAATAGTAGTTTTTTAAATTTTAAACTAATTTCGTTTGAAATTAAATTTTGACAATACTTAATTAAATTTTACGTGAGGCAGGATAAAGACCTAGGGACAGCTGCCGGTTCACCGTTCATCCTTCCAAAGGTAATTATGAATTATCATATTATTATGTATTGTTAATATAATATTTAATATGTTTGTATTTTGGTTCATAATTTATATACTTAAAGCAAACTATGAACTCTTTGCTTGTTCTCTTTATATCTACTTTACTTCATAATTTCGATTGGACTTGTGGGAGAAATAAAAATAGTGTTAACTGCTAAAATGTTCACTACTATAAGTTGAAAACTAATTCTTGAACAACTACTTGATCAACCCATCCCTCTATTCGATGGGGACTATATCTACAGACCCAGTGTATAACTGGTTAAGTAGAATTTTGTCCTAATATAGTTAATGGGTCATTCTCGTAGAACTGGAGTAGTACCATAAGCAATAACTACTTTTCAAGCCAATGCCGGACTTAGCCCCCGATTCAATACGAAAATAACAGGATTCCGCTTCCCTCAAGAAACTCGTTTTAGAGAAAATTCTACTTATCAACTTGTTTACAAGGACTGTAGTTATAAGCCTTAAATATTCTGACTTACCTATAATGATCTAAGTTTGATAGGAAGGAAAATTAACAAACGGTCTTAAACCGAGATTCGAACTTGAGTACGGCAGCCTTAATACTCATTACAGACCTAAAGAAACATTCTAACCACAATGCATATCTTTTTAAATGTCTACTAATAAAATAATTACATAGCAAGGCATCGTATTATAAAACCTGTAATAAAATTGATAATTGATGTAACTCTAACATGGCGTAATTGTAAATAAGAATGGAATACATGCTAACAGTCGGTTAATGGATCCGGTGTTATCTCTATGTAATTGCTTTAATTTCAGTTTTGTCTCGAATTAATTTGCCGTCTCATTTGTCGACATTTTAGAGTATGTGTTTTACATCTGTTGCGCTACATAAAGTTGAATTTAATAAATCACATGCGCTGATTGTCTCACTGATCAATTGCTACTGATAATCATCTTCAAGGACTCAGATCCAAGCACTTAATTCCTCATGGAAAATATTTTCTCCGTCCAAACAGGTGCTTCAAGGTGCTGTTGTTTCACCGTACTAGGGAACGCTGATTCAACATTACGAACAATAGGTGCAGCTTGTTTGTTTTAAAACTGAATCACTACGAACGCCGGCTACCTATAATGTATGGGAGTCACACACTCTAGTCATGATTTTTCTTTAATGTTAAGAGGAATTTTCTCTGAAGTGTGTAAAAGGAACAAAAACAGAATGTCAACTCTCTAGAAAGTAATTGACCAGTAAATTATTTGCTATTTGAGGCACCTGTAAATGCACCGTAAATTGTTTGTATCACCTAAACAGGGGCTTGTAGATTACCTTCATCTGCCTTAGTACATTATTTAACGTTTGGAATGATTTGGTATCTCCGATTGATGAGTCTGTTTGAAATGTTGTGATATTGGCTGAATATTGATATTTTTTATGTGAATTTTTTTTGTGTTTATGTCCTAAGGATTCGAAACGTTGAATTCTTGGTTATTTTACAGTATTTTAGAGACTTACGACATTGCATTTTGAAGTTTTTCAACTGCATTCGAATTTCTGAAATATACTTATATGAGATGCTTTGTATTCCTAACTATATCTGGAATTACATCAATATTAAATCAAAATTTGTACAAGTTAGGTAAAACATATTAAGATGACAACTGAGCAATACCGAACACTGAAGTTTTCTGCCCTGAGTTTTGAATAATTTAATTTTTTTTTATAGTTTTAGATCTTTACTCCTTAGCATAGTTCTGTAATTCTTTGTTCTTAATTTTATTAAAAAGTAAAGTTTAATAATTGGTATTGTTCATAAAACTTTTTTGTTTTTATAAATTTTTATCGTTTATTAGCGACTGGACGCATCGTTTATTACAAGCACTCGTCCGCAAGATAGTGTAGTCTTGACAACGCCTTCATTATTTTGTTTACTGCAAAGAGGAAACTGGTCGAGGATTTTTTTCTCTCTTGTTAAAGTTAGAAAAGTATTCTAGGTGCCTTTTTCTGCAGTTAGCGAATCAAATCAAATCTAACAATTAAAAAAAACCGGGATTACATGATACAACACGTCCAGTACAAATGAAATATTTGAAAATTTTATTTATTATTATTTAATTTTATTATTAAGGAAGGAAAATTATCGATAATTTTTATATGCAGAAAAACAAACTAAATTATTAATCAAATTCATAATTTACAACCTGTCACTTGAAAACGCACGTTCCGTTCTGAAACATCAAAATCAACATTTCCCGTTAAAATGTTGGTAGTGTCAGTGTTCCTGTGATTAGGAAATAGCTCATGTTTTGATGGATTAACTCTAATCAAGGATTAACTCATCAATTTTGAGGAAAATCATACATTTTGTTCCAAATTGCCCCATTGTTTGATATGACCATGGTAGTCCTTGTCCAATAAAGGATAATGACCAAATTATGAAAGTGGAACGAATGGTAAGGTCGAAGATAAAAGGACATCTTTTGAATTCAGTATATCGGGAAACCTGTACATCAGTGAGATATCGATCAATTTTTATTAACTCATTTTAGTTTGTTAACTACATAATATTTACTAGGTTAAAAAAAATCGATGTATTCAATATCACGCTTGAATAATTGATCTGTACCTTTCAGACAGCCTGAAATTCGTGGCGAACGTTTCGACTAAATATTACTGTCTTTATTCCTCACCGTAGTCGTCATCCCAGTGGAGATAATTCCCATGCATTTCCATCTTCAACCTATTCTTATGGCGAACCAAGTTCAACGACCCGAGGTCTCAGGGAATGGCGTTTGTTAAATTACAGATATAACGGTAAGGCGTTAAGGACATTCATTGGTTTGGTGTGAAAAGAAAAAACTATTAATGAGTTTATACAGAAAAACAATAGAATGTGTATGACTACGATTTGCCTTTACATATTTAAAATATTTATTGTAATTTCCCTCATCAAACTTAATACTAAAATTGAAAAAAACTTCTTAATGTTTATTCGTTAGTTTATTATTGAAAGGTGAAAATACTTAAATGAGTATTTAATTACTCGATCATTTTATGTGTTCAGAATCAAATGCGAATTTCCCAGAAATTTCATAATTTAACATTTTCTCATTCTACGCAGGTTTGACGAAGCATTTTCCAACAAAAAGTGAGTGCAGGAAATACAAAAACAGAAGTACAAGCAAAGATTTATTGGATATAACTAAATAACTACTGACAGACGCTAACTGAACAAAAGCTTAACAGAAACAACATAACAAAGGGCACATGCCAACATGATCTTAACGGCTATTTTACATTGTTGACTATAATAAAATACTTTATATAAAAATCATATACAAAAAGCGGAATTACAACAGCATATTTATGTTCCAAAAATTTCTAGTTCAGAACCGGACTAAGACCATGAGAGATAAGGCGGCGAAGTTTCTTGACTAAACTTAAATAAATTGCTTTACTAAAGCGGAAAATGTGAAAAAGTAAATTTTTGAAATTTAGGACTTAACTGCTTTGATCTTGAAAGCCTCACTTCCATTTTCTGCAGTTTTTCCTAGTAATAGACAGTGTCAATACAAAAAAAAAGAAATGTACATTTAACTTACGATGTACATTAACACTACACAAAAACTGTGTTCGTTGTCTAAATATTCTGACTATTATATTTTATCAAAAAATAATTGTCGTTTTTATTTATCTAGGTATATCCTACTAATATTAAAAATGCGGAATTTTGTATGTTTGTCTCTCTTTCAAGCAAAAACTACTGAACTGATTTGGATGAAACTTAACAGTAATATAGGTTATACATCAGAATAACACATAGGCTACAGCAAGGGCGGATTTAGGGGGAGGGTTGAAGCACGGGGTCACGTGCACCCCCTCCCCAGACAGTTTTTTAGGTATTGTGGAGAATCCATTATAGTACATAATTAAAGGCAAATCAGGAACTTAGCATCTTGAAATTTGCAGATACGCTCTTTGTATAATTTAAGAATGAAATTTGGATAATTCTACCCCCAAGGGTTCCCCCCTTAATATAATAGAGGTTCAAAGATTGTATGGAATCCGTCAGTTTTGATGTTAGACATCTGAAATTTTGGATGTACAAGTAACTTATAGTTAAAAAAATAAATTAAATTATTTATTTAAGATGATCTGTCACGAAAATTTATGCGGCAGACCAAATTCCACGCGAGCGAAGCCGCGGGCAAAAGCTAGTCATTATCAATATTGTTAAAGCAAGATAAAATATTTTTATAAATACTTTATTTGAAAAGAAAAGGTATGGCCTAAGGTATATCTTTTCTTTTCAAATAAAATATTTTAAAAAATTATATGATATAACAATTAAATAAATAATAAAATGTTTTTATATTGAAACAAGATTGTTTTTATCAATCAGAAACATGATAAACTCTATTTTCATATATATTATATTACACCTGCTACTTGTAAAACTACTTCTGTAAACCTTTGCCGAACTTTTAAGACGTTTAACATTCGTACATATTAGCGCGATTCTTGGTTTGTTAATACAGGTATGATTCATTGCTGAAAAAGTCACTTCAATATCGTTTTTACAATTCAAGACATAAAATAAACCAATGTCAACTTGTTTTATTTATTTTCTTAACTTTCCGATCCATTAGATTAAATTGTTGAACACGTGATGACTTGTAGGATAACCGAAATAAGGACGCATTGTTCCACTTCGTTTGGATATACATATACACATCGAAAACTTGTCTACAGCAATTTTTCCTTATTGAGGTAAAATAAAAACATGGTTTGTCTTCGGATCTTTATTTTTTTTTTAAATTTATTTCTTGTATAATTTGCTAAATTATATATGTAGACCTGTATAGACCAATCTCAAATTAAAAGCAGTTGTACAAATTTAGATATATCTGTGGAAAATCATAATTTACAATGAAAGAAAAAATGTATAAAAAACTTCCAACAGATTCGGATCTTTGAATACGTCTCAACTGGCTGATAATTACTCGATTCAAATTACTTTTGTTTTGTTATTTAGATATTTTAATTACTTTTCAAACAACAATAAAGATGCGTATGGATTTTGAATTCCTTAGTGCAATTTCATTATGAATTTTTTCTTGCATTATATATGTTATGAACTTAACCAATTAAGGATTTTAACAAAATCTTGAGATGCTTTAGCACTGATTTTCGTTTTTCATTTATCTACAATAAAAAAAAAAATCCAGGTACATCATAATCTATATTGTAATAGATAGTAAACCTGGATAAAAATTTTTATATTCAAACAAGATATTTTTTTTGGATATTTTATCAATTTAAAACAATATAAATTAAATATTTTCAAGATAATATTTTCATGGAAATACCGATTTACAATTTTTTAATAGTTGTCATTAAAGTGTTAATAGCAGTCTAAATTATTTATATGCAAACGTCATTTACGTTTTTGTAGCCCTGAGTTATAAGCCTGTTTCTGTCTTCGGTCCCGTAAAAATCTTAATGGCCAGATAAAATCCTGTAAATCACCAAGTTATAATCGGGATCCTTCTTCTGAGGTCTATTGGCAAGTCGGCTTCGCTTAGAGAAGTTATAGATTAACTTTACTGTCTCAAGGATGTAAATATTCGTTTCCATTTTGAACGGATCAGTTTCTCTTTTTTCGGATTAGTAAATTTCATATAAATGCGATACCGTAAGACATCACAAATTTCTAGAGTATGGTAAATTTCTATTTAGAAATCATTCATTTCTAACAATACAACTAGAGATGATGGAACAATGAATAGTTTCCATATTAATTAAGTCACTCTTAATCACAACCGTGAAATTACTTGTTGTAGTCAAGTTTTAGATGCTCATATGCCCTTCAGATCCCTACGACGAAGGAATAGTGAGTCCGTCGGTGTTTTTGAGTTACTATACATCAAATAAAAGTTTGATGTATACACCGATAAACACACCGAAATTTCATAAATTTACTTCTTCGCATTCGTATTCTTAAAATATCTTTTGGAAACGTTTGTAGTCTACAGCTCATATACATGTTTAATTGTTAACCGATTAATGAAATGATTAGCGCTAAGCAGCTCAAGCAATAATACCTGAACACCATAAACCTACATCCTGTTAAGTTCCATAAATATAATTACATATGTGTGTTTATTAGGTATAGATCCATAAACTCAATCACACCATTTATAATGACTAGCAGATTTGCTAATTGTTAAAATAAATGAAGATTATGTTTTTTGAAGTAGTTGATAACGTTTATTAGAATAAGAAACCTCTTAATTATGTAAAAAAAAGTTATATGCCTTTGGTAAGCATTTTTTGAGTGTTTTACATGGATTTTATCTCAATAATTATTTTAAAAAACACTTCAACCCTCTTTAGTGATGTCAAATATTTGTTTCATACCTGGTCTGTGAAGTTATGATTTACAAACTTCGTCACTCATAACACAGGCCAACGAAGCAAAAACTTTTGTAGTGAAAATACCTTATTCCTATAGTTTTTAGGGTGCTGAATCCACATATAGTATTAAAAAACCTGTATCACCCACATTTTATAGCTAAATTTAGTAAATTAAGCGATTTTCAAAGAATTGAACAGCTTTAATATTTAAAATAAATAACTGAAAAACTAGATCTATTTGTTTGGATGAAGTTGGTAGCACTGCTGAAACACATTTGCTGGCCAAAAAAAGGTTGATTCCTGTACATGTGCTCAATACAATGTCTAATCGCGGTTGTAAAATCTCTGCTGACAGTTTTTGTTATATTTGTGGTGAGATTGTGATTAAAAAAACACCAAAAACACATTACAGACTTTATCAAAAAGGTTTATCTATCATACTTTGGAACTAAACTTGGTGATCAGGATAAATCTTGGGCCCCGCAGAAGGTATGTTATGTATGTGTAGAAGATCTAAGAAAATGGTCGAAAAAGGAGAAAAAACCTTTAAATTTGCTGTTCCTATAATATGGAGAGAGCCAAGAAATCATTCCGATGATTGCTACTTTTGCAGTGTCGGTATTACTGGTCATAAAATAAAAAAATAAAAAAACTCAAAAAATAATAAGCTACCCTAACCTTCCGCCCGCCATCCGACCAATAGCTTTTTATCATCTTCCTCTTCATCTTTGATTTTTTTAAATTAAAAAATTATCTTTAATAATAAACATCTTCTGCCGCACTTCTCAAAACTAAAGTCACTCCAGATCATCCAGGTGATTTAGTTTCTCTTTTATACTTTTTCTAATAACACCTTTTTGTAAATATTTCCGACTGATTTTTCACATTTCACCATCTCATCTCATGGATATCCTATATTTAAAGACATACTCTTGTATTCTATCTTTTCCACCTATTCACTTATTTTACACATCATAAGAATATAACGGATTCAGTTAAAATTTTGTTTCCACAATATCATTTGGCTTGTAGATTCACTTAAGAACGGAATTGTCCTTTCACTTTCATTTGCTTGAACCCTTTCTAAACTGTTCAAGGAACTTTCTGATGACACCCTTGAAGGACATTGCTCTTTAAGGGAATCCTTTAATATAATTTTGTTATAAATACACAGGTAATAATAGTTTACATAAGATAATATGATAGTTAAATATCACATAATCGTAATACTTATCTATAACTGTTTGTTATTTAAAGCCTTTACTCTTTGTGATAAATATACTTATATCATTTCGTGGTAATGAAATTATGTGATATTAACCAATCACGTGGAGTTCCAAATCAGTTTTAGATATGTTTACATAAACTAAATTGGTCGGTTGGTTTTATTTCTCCAAACCATCTTAATTGTAATTAAAATTAATAACATGCAATTTACCTTTTTCTCACATTTCCTTGAACGTCACATCCTCATATATTTCTCGTTTATAACTTTCCGAACCTAAGACATCTATTTTACTGGAGTACCATGACATACCATTAAAGAAAATTTTAGGATGATTAATATTTTGAGTGAATCTAATCATATGTGACTTTTTAATTACAGTTACAGTTGTTTTAAAATGCAATTAGTTCAAATTAAGAAATATTAAGTTTCTGTAAATCATGTTCTATTTATACTTCAGTTCATATACTTCGTTTTCGTTCCACTGTTATAATATTACTCCCTAATTTACTCAACTCTTCTACGCTGTCACAATATCTTATATTAGTAAGTCTTTCAATAATTTTATATTAATAATAATAAGCTTTATTTTTTTCCTCTTTCTTCTATGTACATTTACATGGTAATAAGTTCCAAACTACAAATACTAGTACAGAATACAATAAATAAATTCAAAAAGTTCTTTAAGGAAAAGGAAAAAAGGCAAGAATGGGCATAAGCCTCTCCCGATTTGTCCTAGTTACGTCTGTTCCAAGCAGAACGGTGACATAGTACTCCGATGAAGTTTTGTATGTCGTCCCGCCATCTAATAGCTGGTCTCCCTCTTTTCCTGGTACACTTTATTGGATACCAATCCGTTTTTGCCTTGGCCCAATGTGTTGGTCCCATTCTCGCAATGTGTCCAGCCCACTGCCATTCAAGATCAGATGCGGTCTTGAGAAAATCGTGCGTACCAGTCAGCTTTCGTAGTTCTATCTTCTTTACTTTTCTCCCTTCTAATTTTCCTTAACATACTTCGCTCTATTGCATGCTGAGTGATTGCTAGGGATTTAGATGTATCATTATTTAGACGCCAAGTTTGGCATCCATAAATTAAAGAAGGAATGATGAAAGCATCAAAAATTTTTCTCTTGTGATGTATGACCAAGTTGCTTTTGAAAATGTTTTTGTGTGACCGAAATTTGGATCATCCTATTTCAATCCCTCCATTCACCTCTTTTTTGGATCTATCTGCAAATGATATGAGTTGCCCTAGATAGATTTTTTCTTTAAACCCATTGGAGTTTGCTGGTACCGAGAAATATTTCTTAGACTGATTTGTTAAAATTTCTCCAGCCCAGCTTCATTTTCTACTAGGACCAGCTCTTCTAGCATTTTTTTTTCAGTTCGGATGGTGAGTGTGAAATGAGAAGTACATTATCAGCGAATCTCAGATTTGACAGTTTGTTCCCATCAATGTCTATCTCAAAATTCTCCCAGTGAAGGTTTCTTAAAACATCTTCCAAGACCGCGTTGAATAGATCAGGCGATAAAGGATCGTCCTGACGAACCCCTCTTTCGATTGGAAAATCCTCTCCATATAAGTATAGAACTACTCTCGCTTGGCTGTTGGTATACCAGTATTGAAGAACATCCAAAATCTGTTTATTAATGCCTTGACGTTTTAGACTGTTGAGAAGAAATGAGTGTCTATCTTTATCAAATACTTTACTGAAGTCTATAAATGCAAAATATATCGAGATTTGGTATTCATTTGATTTCTCAATGTTTTGGTTGATGGCATGGAAATTATCTATTGTAGAAAAGCCCTTTCGAAAGGGTCCAGCTTTTTCTATTGGTTGGTTCTCGTCGAAGAACCTTTTTAAACGGGTTCTGAGAGCTTTTGAGAAAATCATGGCGAAAACCTTTTGCTTTTAGTATTATGTTATATTAGTATGTCCTTCAATACTTTTATATTAAATACTTTTCTTACGCTATGAACGTTTTTTAATTAATTTTAATTTATTACTCTTTAAACAATTTTTTGTAGCTATATTTTTTATAGAGTTGAAATCTATCCGACATTTGATTCCCGAAATCAAGATCTGTTTAGGCTAACGATGTTGACAAGATCTATGTTTGGCTTTTTGTTATCCAAACTCCCATCTACTTCTTTGATGGCACTTCTTCAACCATTCATCAACTGTTGTTTATTCTCGGAGCAATGATGACATATTCATCCTTTGCCTTTGTCAAATGTACATTTTTTCATTATAAGCACCTACATATGTTATTATTTCTTTCCATTACTGTTTAACTACTCTATTCCCTGTATCCATTTAAATTCTAAAATCATAGTTTTTTTTTTTTTTATTACAATAACATGTCTTAAGGTTTGAGCTGCAAAAAAGAAATTTTTATTTATGCATTTCCTCGAAATAATAACTATTTTTTTCAAGGTGGGAAATATGAAAAAATATACATAGCCGTTGCCTGGGATTCTCATCACCTATACCTAACTACCTTCTTATCGCCTAATAAGAATGGAAACATTCATTGCGTAAAAAACATAAATATAACATATTGCGAGAGGGACGAAGTCTAGTAAACTAGTGAAAGAAACCGAAGTATATGAACTGTAGGATTGAAATAGATTATGATTAAATAAACTAAATAAACTTAAATTAACTAAATTAAATTTTAATTTAAAATTATTCTTACCTTTTATTATTAAAATTATTCAGTTTAATTCTATCCTCTTTATGTTTTTCAATTTTAACCTTATTTATGTTATTGTGTAGGAGTAAAATTATATAGAATATTATTTATTTATGATTGATTAAATAAACAGAAAGATAGATCGATCCTATAAACCAACCGGCGCAACCCGCATAGCTTGCATCAAACCTTTAATCTGTAGAGGTCTAGTAAAAGCATTATGTGCTAAATCATCACGTGTGAATTTATAGCAAGGAAAAGCAACGTTTTAATAACAATTAATGGTTATAATTCATTAATGAAGCATTTTAAAAACCTTCAACTAAAATAAAATTCTTTTTGCCCGGAGTCAAAGGAAAGGATTGTCTGAGTCAAATTTTAAATGTCAATAGTTTTTCACTGTTACCTAATAACCTTCATTCAGGGTTATTTTAAATTTACTGAAAACCACTTAGACGTGTTAGTAACACTATCAACAAAAACTTTTGTTCTGGACAAACGTCGGAAACGAAAAAGAAATGCGTTTTTCCATACATAAGACCAGCTGGTCATTTGAATAGAGGACTGCATTTTTTTTCATTTCGACGTTGCCCAGAACAAAAGTTGCTGTTTATAGGCTCACTAACACGTACCTAAGAGTTTTGCAGTGAATATAAAAATCCCCATTTGTAAAATTTCATCTCTGTATTGAAAATTAATAAGGTAAATGACCCTTAAAAGATCCGCCAAAAAAGTCAAGGATACGGATCTTTCTTTTTCCTCGGACAACCGTGGATACAGATACGGATACGGTTATTCGACACATCACTAATATATTTATAAGTTAAGCGATGTAACACGTAAAATAAGGTTGTAATGAAACACACTGTTAGACTTCTGAAAACATGAATGAATGATTGAAGCCTTATATTACAAAAAATTAACAGGAATTATTAAAATAATAAAAAATTAAAATAATTTAACTACAGATACTATATACAGTATTTATAACTTTTATAATATTATGAAGTTATCTTTTTTTTTTGCTTGTTAATTTATGTAGGCCTTCTCCTTAGGGAGTGATGGTCTAACTTCCCTGGAGACCAATTCCTACTGGGAAGTGGTCTGAAAACATAATACTACATTATTCTCTGTTCTAATCCTGCTTTTATATCTTTCACAATGTTTATATTTACATTCATGGTATTAGGAGTATGTTATACCGTTCTACTCCCCCATCATAACTCCCCCTGCCAATTTCCAAACAGTCCTCGGAAACTCTTAAATACAGTTGAAATAAAATACTAATTAATAAAATAAAATTAAATATATATATATATATATATATACATATATATATATATATATATATATATATATATATATATATATATATAAAATAAATATATATATAATAAATATATATATAATAAAATGATAAAGAAAGTAAATTGACGTCCGGTCGAATGCCCTCATCACTATACATAAATTAGAAAAAAGATGTAACAGTACACAGAAAAGAAAGAAAAAAAATAATATGAACTCTTCTCTTCTCAAATTATATGCTGAGATACAACCTGAACGTATCCAAGAGAGGGTACCCTAGTAAACTACCCGACCGGGCGCTCAGTGTTTCGATTAGTAGGAGCTAGCTGGGCCAAATTAATTTTCGGCATATTTGCATTAAGTATTGTAATTATTAAAAATGGTCTTTAATTAATTACCAACTAAATTTAAGAGGTATTGGTAGGATAATTATTAGAAAAATTAAAATAAAGACAATCCATTATTAAGACAATATGTAATAATTAAATTGATAAAAATCCGTATTTATTCTGGGGCAGGTTCCTTCAGATTTGTGATACGGAAAATAAAATATAAACTATAATGTCTTAGAATAGATTACAATTTAAATTTAGTTAATAAATGAAAATAAAATATTAATGAATATAAATTAGGATTTACCTGGCAGTAAAGAGTTAAATGAAAGAAAAAATATAAATACGATAACAATAATTATAAAGAAACAAAACTATTAATATAAACGGAAAATAAAATATAAACTATAATGTCTTAGAATAGATTACAATTTAAATTTAGTTAATAAATGAAAATAAAATATTAATGAATATAAATTAGGATTTAACTACGATAACAATAATTATGAAGAAACAAAACTATTAATATACACGTTTATATGTAAGTTTTATGGAAAACAAAACAACAAAATAATTTGAGAAATTAAAGAAGCAAAAAAAAACTATAATTATTTTTTAAATGTGTTTATATATCTATATACTCCTTTACACTCTCACACAAACACACACACACACACACACACGTAAAAATGCTTGCCAAAATCATTTTGATTTTCCTTCTAGTCCTCTGCAATGTTTCCAAAATCAATTTTGGTCGAAAGAAACTCTAAGACATAACAGTTTCTTTCTTCCTTTGGGTGCATTAACCATTCTTCAACAAAATATCTTCTCGAAATAAAGTACTCTAAAAAAATGTTGTACTAGAGAGTGCAGGCTAAAATGTGTCTTATTGTTCATTGGAAAGGTGTAGCTATTAAACATAGAAAAATTAGCCTGGATAGAAATGAGTAAAAGGCATTTTCATCACTTCACAGTTTCAAAATAAGGATAAATTCTTCGGCTAAATAAAAAAAAAAATTAATATAGTTTGATTATCAGAAGACTTTTTTATTTTGAAAAAATAGTACTTACCAGTACAATTAATATCCATATTCAACGATTGGTTCGATACAAGTAGTTGAACACTAAACTTTTGATGTTGAAATGATACCTTGAATTCCACTGATTTATTCTATTGCTGTGATAACTTTGGATCCTAAGGCTCAAGCTGTGAAGTGTGTCAGAATTAAACAAATGTTAGATTACCATCTTTGGAGTATTGTTTGCAATATTCCAATACCATATTTCAGATTTCTAAACATGACTTTTGTCCTATCTTGTACTAATCGAAACACTGTGCGGCGGTTCCGGGGGAATCTTAAATTGTTCAAAATGAACCGTCCTCCCGCTGTGTGGCTTAGTAATACTCTCAATCGTAACCACGTCATGTTCTTGGATCACGATCACCCTGAACGGTCCTTCGTATCGCAACTGTTCCTTTCCTCTATTAGACCCTAGTTTTCGGCAGACGAATATTCCGATTTCAAACCCCCCATCGCGTCCCGCACCGACAATTTCTTTCGCGCCACCATCTTGATTTTTTTGGCTCTTATTTTGGGCCTTTTTCCACACGGCTCGCATTTCTATCCGGTTTCCCTTTCGTCCTCTGTCACCCCTCTAAAATCCCTCCGACGCTGCCTCAAACCGAAGAATATTACGAACGGTGAAAATCCCGTGACCGCATGGATAGAATGGTTGTATACAACGATAGCTTTGTCATGGCAACTTCCGGTTCCAGCCCTTTCTCCCCTTGATGTACCCGCAGATGCCCGCTTAGGGTGCTGTGAAGGCGCTCGATGCATCCTACGCTTTGTTGGTGTCTAGGCGTGTTGAAGTGCCATCTTATATCTAAGATGCGCATCGCTTTCCGTATGGATGTGCATCTTATATCCAAAATCTTTGGAACATATATAAACCCACTCTACGTGTAAAATTTTATGATGTTTCAGAATATTTTTATTGTTATATGGTTTTCAAAGAAAAAAATCTTATATCTCGGAGAAAATGTAACCTTGTTTTCAACAGTTATAAAAGTGGTGAAACCTTACATAGATTAAGTTTTTATCTTCTTATATAATCATTCGTAAAGACGGACAAACATAAAATGTCGGTATTCTGCTCAAAGTCGAAATGAGAAGTAATTTCACTAATTTTCCCTGATAAGGTAGACTTTCTGAGCAAAGAAAATTAACATCGGTTGATATTTCTCTCCGTCCTGTGTCAATTAATTACCTACCTGTGTAGACATCACGTTGTAATAATCTCTAGAGAATACCACTTCTGATAAGAGCCATGTTAGTTCGTGATATCGCTCAAGAAGGCAGTTGCCTCCATTCCTTACCAAGGTTCGCTTATCCGCCCGTCATTACAGTAATCCGAGTGAGTATTATTTAATTGTGTTTTTAATTGCTTACGTTCATACTGTAGGAAAGTGGTTCAATTAAACAATTTCAATAATCATATGTCCCTCAGAAATAATTTTAAAGAACTAACTTTGGGTATTTCTCCGAATTTGAAAAGTATTTTTTATAAATTAGAGAGATGCAAAACAATTCAGAAACGTGTAAAATAAAAGCGATTATGATTTCGAAGAAAAATAATAATCAATGCATTAGTTAAATACAGTTTTTATTAGGTATTAAATATTTTTTCATTAATCAAAAAGTAACAATGTGAGTAGAGTTATGTTCCGGCCATTTAGTGAAGGTTATTGCTTATGATATAAAATATATATAATTAATATTTAGAACTAATTTACATGTTATTAAAATATTATATATATATATATATATATATATATATATATATATATATATATATACACATATATATATATACATATATATATATATATATATATGTTTCAAAAGTGGGTGTGGCATTTATCTATGATATTCAACATGGCTTCCCAAATATTATTTAGCTTATTGAATTCAGTTACTGTAAAACATAATACAGTGATGATATCATAAATGATTTATCATAAATATTTAATATAAAACAATAAATAAATAAAATGATAAATATTTAATATAAAATGATTTATAATAAATATCATTTATCATAAATGATTAATGAAAAAAAAATCCGCCTTTGACGTTTATTAATATTAAATTATTTATTATAATCATATGCCTATTTATGGATCGTGATATTCGGATGTTTAGAAAACAAAGACACATTTTTCGAGAAGCGATTCACCTCTTTTGATATCAATGAAAGTAGTTTTCTGCTAGGGAATTTTATGGTTCAGGCTGAGAATGCACTGCATCACCGGCATCATTATTGTTCCACGAGGTTGATAATAGTTTTAAGTTTAATAGGTTAATTTTTGCTTTTATTAATAATATTATTTAATATTACACATAAAGAAATAAAATATTATATTATGGATTGAAAAAATAAAAGTAAAACTGTTACAAAAGATTTTATCGTGCGTTAGTGGGACAACGCCCCTTTCTTATCTTCGCCATCTTGGTCGATCGCCTGCTTAGCATATCTGAATATTTTATTCTCATTTTATGGTAAATTATATATAGTTACGCAATTAAAATATTTGTAATTACAAAAAGTCTTGTTATCGTTAATAAAATGACGTAACACTTAGATATTACTTAAGAGTGATACCACAGGATCGATTGATTAGTAAGGAATAATAATTTAAACCATTCCTGCTCAGCCTTTATTGAGAAGGACTTGCTTGACCATAGACTATGAATATGAAGAGAGACGGGAAATAATTCTTTCTCGACACCAAGCAGGAACAAGAATCAACTCCTCTATCCTTTTTAATTCAACAATAATTAACTTAGCAAACATTCTTAACTCGTTACAATGTAATATCTTCCATACTGTTTGTTTCGTTTAACGTAATATCATGCTGATATTGCTGATCGGCTTGTTACTGTGGGAGTCCTAAATTTAGCTTATCCAGGTATAAATAGGATAGCGATCTTTAACGAGTACCTGACTTCCCACAGACTCAGGGTCCCCGTTTTACGTTCCATACGAAGTACGGTATAACTAAAGATGTTTTACTTTCTTAAATAAATACTGCTGGCCTAACTAGTAGTATGCTAACCAGTACACCAACAGAGGGTCTGTAAAATCTTCCTTATTACTATAGTCAGGCATTTGTAGGTTTGAAATTGAGCTTTAGGCTGCACGAATAGTCTTGAATACTTACTCTTCGATATCCTTCATTAATGAAAACTAATTAAAATATATACATATGTTGCTGTCCAAATATGATACAATCAAACAGCTTTCATTAGAAACTAAGTATGCTACTGTTTTTACAATTTAATTTTGGTGATCTGAGGAGTCCGCAGTGTATAGATTAATATGTCCTCTCAACATATTTACTTTCCATGTATTATTTTATTTATTTTTTTATTGCTCCCCGTACCTTTATTTGCAATAAGAAAAGTAGCCTGTTAATCTGGCTAACTAAGCTTAATGCAATCTAGGGTGTTTTAATTCGAAACGACACGTTTTAAGGTACGCTAAATATTGGGTATTTAAGGCAATTATAAATATGTGATGTAACAACTGATTTTTTTAATCATAATCGACTTATCTACCTTATTTTTCAGAGATACGATTCCTCTACTTTTTAACACTATTCTCAAATATGGCAATAAAGATATTGATGAACCCCTTTAATTCGTTTTGAAAATTAGCTTTTGTTAAATATCAACATATTTTATCATCAAACAGGGCTCAAAATAATTTTTTTTTAAATTGTCACTAAAAATTCTAATGGTGTTGATCTAAAATATATTTTATTGTTGTTTATTGTGTATTTTCAATTGATTTATCATCCTTTAAAGCGAACCAGTCACCAAAAAATTTTACATATCAAGATCCATACAGCCCAGTTCCTTACCAGACTGCATTTCGCTTCCCATCAGCCTTCTAATGGTCCACTCTGCATCCGGTTTCGATGCCGATCTAGATCTTTTAACGGTATTATTGCAGACCAATCTGTTTTGCATACTACTGAACTGAAGATACTACTGTGATAAAAAATTATGGTGAAATCGTCTTTTAAAACTCCCTGGCATTAGGAAGGGAGATACATTTTTTTACTACCAAACTGTCGACAAAGAATATTATTTGAGGTTTATGCGTCGTTTGCGTGAAGCTGTTCATCTGAAACGGCCGGAATTATGGGCGAACAACTCTTGGTTCCTTCATCACGATAATGCACCGGTACACACTGCATTGATTCTTTGCGAATTTTTTGCTCAAAACTCGTTTCATATCGTTCCGCAACCACCGTATTCGTCTGATTTGGCTCCTTGCGACTTCTGGCTATTCAGTAAACTCAAAAGGCCAATGCGGGTACGCCGTTTTGACACGATTGAGGAAACAAAAACTGAATCGAAGAAGGTCTTGAAGGCTATGCCGAAAAAAGACTATTCCGACTGTTTCGAGGACTGGAAAAAGCGTTGGAAAAAGTGCGTTTTATCGGACGGGGATTACTTTGAAGGGGATGAAATTGATTTGGAAGAATAAATAAAGAATTTACATTTTATAAACAAATTCACCTTACTTTTTGATCACAGTAGTAAATCGCTATGCTTAGTGCCTCGAAAATATGTTTTTGTAATCTTGGTATGACCTTGTAAAAGGTTACAGTAAAGTATCTATCTTTGCATTATTATTATTTTTTTTTTTTTTTCATACAAAGTCAGTGTAATCTTTCTTATGTAAGGCATTAGAAGTTATTGACTGTCGGTCGTATTTCAATTTTTAATGAGTGTTTAGTGTAAAACTGAAAATGCCTTAAGTAGTCTCAAAACTCTAAATCGATCGTCAAATAGAAGCACCCAAATATTTTTTATATATTCAACATAAACTGATATCCCAACTCATCCTTATTCAATTACCACGTTTGCTGATGATACATGTGTATTATCAGTCAACACTAATCCAGTTATTGCAATCCGATATTCTATCATACTCCCTATCACTGATCTTGAAGAATGGTGTCAAAACTGAACGATTAAAATATATTCCCACAAATTCCGACAAATCACCCTTAGTCGTTAACCAATAACTTCTTGTCCTCCAGTATCTTTTAATAATTTCCCAAAGATTCCTGTAGAACATCTCCGATACTTAGGACTTCACTTGACTAACGTTTAACTAGGAATTCTCATACTAGATTTAAACGAAAGAAAACTGCTCGACGTTTCAGGCTACTTCAACACTTACTAGGCGAATGCTTTAAGTTCTCAATTAATTACATAAGGCTCATATACACGACTTTTATAAGACCCATTTGGACGGAATTGAGCTTTGGGGCTCCGCTAATCCATCAAATTCATCTTCAGTACAGATCAACCGCCAGGTTTTTCCCCCTTATTTTGGGTACCCTTTCTTTTTATAATACTTTATAGAGGCTGGGTGAGCCCCAGGAGGGTCTTAGATCACATATGATCCTTTTCCCGCCGCAAACAGACTAAATAAAAGTAACTGCCTGCAGCGGGATTTGAACCAGGATTTTCGGCATTGCAACTTAGTGCTCTACCACTGAGCCACTCCACACCCTCATAACATTTATTGCACTATATAGTGAAGTATTGCACTTATTTTAAAACATTCCGTGGCCACTGCCTTTTCAACTTAACCAATAGGCTATTATGATAAGCATAATATGAATTAGATAAATATCGAGTTTAAGATTATAGATGATTAAAGAGGTTCAAATGAAACTGCATAAAAACTCTTAACATCATAAACGATTTAGTTATAATAAGAAAACAAAATTGAAAAAAGACAGTTGAAATGACGTGGTCCTTAGCAGGATAATACGAAAAAAAAGGAAACAAAATAAAATATTATTTTCTTTTATCAAATTAATTTTATAATTAATTCAATTTTATTTTTATTATAAACAAAATGTAATTGATTCTATTTTTTTTTGTTTCAGGTAAGTCAATCTTCCTTGTACTTCAATTAAAGTCATTTAAGTAAAGAATTCAAGTGAACTTAGTATGTATCTATTTATTTATCATCATAAGTTATATTATAAAAATATAAATATGTGTGTTTTATATAAATATTGTGTATTTTAAATTCTGGATGTATATTTTCAAGAAACAACAACTGTAAGTATGTAATGCATTGTTTTGATAAAGGTCTGGTGCGACCATTTTAATTTGGAACAATGTAACTTAATCGACAAAATGGGTCCGATTAACGAACTAATTATTAACCAAGTAATGTTATTAACCAACTTTATTCTTGCACGTGTGAGTGAGTGTGAAATGTAGAATCTTTACTTTATTTTTTTTTTTTTAATTTGTGAAGGTTTCACAAGAGATATAATCTGAAGTTTGATAGCTCTAAGCTATTTGTGAATAATCATAGAGTTATAACAATTACATTTGATTGATTATCCTTTTATCTGAATCCTTATATCTGAAAAAACAAACACTATCTTCATTGATTTGAAACAGGCAGTATCATAATACGTTCGTACGTTCTCTTCCATGTGTAGATTAAATATTGAATATATTAATGAAATATATTAAAAATGTTTATTAATTTTGCAAGAATATTCTGAAATACATAAACGTATTTCGGTGAAAACCATTATTGCATAATATATTTAAAATCTGCTCATGACCACCCGAAATTTAATAGCTTTTGAAAAGAACGTCCGACATGACCTTCTTGCTTAAAACATTAATTGTTCAATTTATATCATTAGGTAATTCCGTTATTTAATAATAGCAATGAACTTTATCCATAAAAATTTGTCATAGTTACATGTAATTTCGTCTTTCTTATTGTGCTTAAATTTATTTTCCCAAAATTTGATAGATTAAGTTTATATAGAAAACTTTGCCTTAAGAATTTCTTATAAAATAATTTATTGAAAAAAGATATTGATAACTTCAGATTTTTAAAATAGTAATCTCATTTGATTTGATTCTATATCTTTTGATATTGTATCTTCAAATAGTTACTCAAGATTAGGTAATATTTTCTATGTAGGATGTTATTTAACTTAAAAAAATAAGAAAAGAAAACAATTTTCGTTAATTTTATTGATGAAATAATAGTCAAATTCAAATAAGAAACCAGCAATAACAATTGGTATTCATATTTCATGCCAGCAGATATTATTCTGTTTTGTTTAATTCTGTGTTATTTTATATTTGAACTAGCTTTTGCCCACTGCTTCGCTCGCGTGGAAATTGGTATGCCACAGAAAGTTTCGTGGCGGACCATTTTAAATAAATAATTTAATTTTTTTTAACTATAAGTTACTCGTACATCCGAAATTTCAGATGTCTTAATTCAAAACTGACGGATTCCATACAATCTTTGAGCCCCTATAATATTAAGGGGGAAACCCTCAGGGTGGAATCGTCTAAATTCCTTTCTAAATGCTCATTTAAGCTATACAAAGAAACTATTAGCGCATTTCAAGATGCTAAGTTCAGTGGTTTCTGCTGTGCGTTGACCATTGGTTGTGTTAGTCAATCAGGTTACAGTTTTATATAAACTTCACCTGTGTGGTGTGTTGATAAAAAGTAGCCTATGTCCTTCCCCAGGCTTGAGATTATGCATATCAAATTTCATCCCAGACGGATCAGCACAGCCGTGAAACATACATTGACATTGATTAATATACGGGACGGACAGAAGTTTACTGTTGTTCGTGTCAGTAAAAGATTAGCATGTAATGTTATTGAATTTATTGAGAAGGATTACTTAGTATAACGGTTTCACTTGTCGTACGGCAGCAGCGAGAAATTAAACCAGAAAGGATTAGAATAATGTACATATGTAGTTAATTTATCGATGTGTTTTTAGTTTTGGCGGTCCTACTTACCTACTGGAATATACTCCTGTAAACTTTTTTTTTCCGCACCCTCCAAGATTTTATTTACAAGATGATAAAATAAACTTTTTTTTTCGCATCCTCCAAGATTTTATTTACAATATAATAAAAATATAAAATAAATACCTGAAAATGCTTCTATATAAACCAAAAGCCTTCTGTTACCTTTCGGTATTTTAAGGCGTTACAATGGGCTGAGTCCGCTGAAGGCGGTTTTTGCTCGAACCGGCTCAAAGCCGCTGACTTTACACAACAAACAAAACAGGAAGGGACCGTTCAGCGGGATCAAGAAATATTTGTAGAAAGAAGAAAGGGGAGGAAGGAAGAAGGAAAAGGAAGGAAGGATAAGGATAAGGGAGTACTTACCCCATCCCTAGATCAAATGTAAGCACATCGACCAAGGGAACACTGCCCTGCCATCTTCCAGGTCTGGGGGTGGTTTTAATAAGTAACATAGTTTATTTTATTTTTCATATTTTTTTTTTTACATCCTCCAAGATTTATTTACAATATAATACCAATTTACAACAAATATCTGAAAATGCTTCTATGTTAACGAAAAGCCTTCTGTTACCTTTTGGTATTTTAAGGCGCTTTCTCATAATTTTTTTTTTTTCTTAGCCCCTATAAGTTGAATTCTAATCTGGATTAGGATTAGGTTGGAGAGGAATCTCTTTTACTGTACTGCGCAAATTTTAAGAGGAGGATGAGAAAATGGAAGGCTCTAATTTCTTTCTTTATTTATTAACTTTGGATTTTTCCGGTGATGGGGCACACCGTGTCCTTTTCCTTTTATTTGTTTATTTTATTTATTTCTCAGTTCAGGCTGAGACTTTGTACGTGATCTTGCCACGTTTGTGGCCGTCCTGCTGGAGTGTCCTGAAAAGAGGGTTAGTACTGTATTTTAGACTGTCAACAAATTTAATGTGTCTGCGTTTTATGAAGTCTGTAACTGTCAGTAAGTTGAGAGTAGTGTGTAGGAGGTCCATTTTTGTTTTGTTTAATGTTGTGTGTCTCACTATGCGCTGCAATACGCCATTTTGAAACTGTTGGAGCTTTTTTGTTGTTGCCGGTCTTAAGATGCTCTTGTAGATGGTCAGCTTAAGGCGGAGGGATAACTTAGGAGATGCAAGCAGGTGGTTAAGTCTGTAAGACTTGGTCCTAACTGACCTGAGCTTCTTCCTGCAGTGGTAGGCTAGTTTCAGGTGTCGGTCAAGTGTGACACCTAAGTAGACTATGCTGCTCGCTGGTCTGTTCTCGCGTCCCGCTACCCTATAGACCTTAGGGAGAGGGCGGCGCTTTTTTCCCTGAAATGAGAAAATTATGCAGTCTGTCTTTTTAGGATTCACTGTTAAGTTGAGTCCTTCTAGCTTCTGTGTGATGCTCGCACAGACCTCCTCCGCCTGCCTTAGAGCTCTCTCTGCGCTGATCGAGCTGCTGTAGATCGCTATGTCATCGGCATAGGCTGCCACAGCGGCTTTTTTGTAGTAGGCTCCAACAGTTTCAGCTGTGTATATCGAGAAAAGTACTGGAGATAGCACAGACCCCTGAGGTACTTCGCAGGTGAATGCGATGGCTTCCGATGATGTTTCACCGATGGGGACTGCTGACGTTCGCTGTTGAAGAAACGATCGTAGGACCGAGTAGAGCTGTTCCGGAAATTCGTTGTCCTGTAGTGCCTTACATAGTAGGCTATGGGACACTGAGTCGAACGCTTCCGTGCAGTCTATGGAGATCATAGCGGTCGCTTCGTTCTTGGCTGTGCACTAGCTCACTTCCGCATGTATCTTCGCCAGGTGATGATCCGTGCAGAGGCCTGCCTGATAGGCGGTTTGCTCCGGTGGGATGAGAGCTATCTCTGAGCAATATGTCTTGAGATAATTGAGGACAATTTTCTCAAAGACTTTGCCCAGATGCGGAAGCAAGCTGATGGGCCTGTAGTCTGCTGGCTGCAATCCCGACTTCATGGGTTCGAGTAGAGGAAAAAGAATAGCTCTGTTACGGGCTACTGGGTATTAAAATGAATTAAACAATTCCTTAATTAAAGATACTAATATTTATTAACAAAAGTGATTAAAAAGATACAATTAAACTATTAACAATTAAATTATTGAACTAATATAAATTTATAACAACAATATTCTAAACATTTATTATCTAGGCCTAACTCCTATTTAATTATTACAATAATATTAGATATTACTAATTCTAGATAGCTTAACTAGTTACAATAGTTTCTATGAATATATTACACTACAATTTATAACTAATAATTAACACTTAATGTTCACTAGTCCACCGACCGTAAGATTCTCCAAGTATCACAAACTGACACACAGTAACAAACAGAAACAGTTTATTACACTCGCGAGACTGTCACAGTTCACTGACACACTTATTACACGGGCCGGTTCAACACTGACTAGTTTATCACACTGACACTCACTTATCACAGGTCTTCTCCGTTCTACTCTCAGGCTAAGACTGACTGACTCGAGGTGAGGGAAGTCTTTTTATAGGCAAAGCCGAACATTCTAGAACACGAAGGGGCCAGAAAATCCTGGAATCTTCTTAATCCTTTGCCGACAAAAGGAGACGATCTAGAACTGTCCTAATCCTATTTTAACTTCTCCCGCCGACGGATTTAAGCCGCTAATCCTCTTGCTTCCGTCTTCCTGCCGGCGCCCGTAACAGCTCTTTTCCAAATGTCAGGAAAATACCTTAACCTGAGGCAAGTGTTATATAAATTGGTCAAGTGAGCTATTCCTCTTCTTGGCAGTTGTTTCAGCAATATGGTTTGTATCCCATCGTGGCCTGGTGCTTTATTCCCCTTCGTACGACGGAGAATCGCCTTCAGCTGCTTCGGAGATACAAACATATAGTTGTTTCCTTTCTCTTCAGTAGGTAAATCAGTTTGTGCAGGATTAGTTCTTCTTGCGATGATTCCACCATAGTGATCTGAAAACTTGGTAACCTGTTCTTCACAGGTTACAACAGCTTGTCCCCGTCATGGAGTAGTGTTGAACTTCTCTTCTTCGTGCTGGTTTTTAACAGCTTCCAGAATTTTCTGTAGTCACCGTGCGTGGATCTTAGTTTTTCGTGCCACTGTGCAGTCCTCCATTGTTTTATTAGACTGCGAATCTGCGCGGCAAGGGAATTTACCACCGATTTTGCCTCATAATCCCTAGTCCTATACCATTTATTCTTCCACTTATTGTGGGTGGCGATAAGATTCAGGATGTGATCTGGCATAGGACGTAGAGCTGGTGGAAGTGGCCTGAATTTTGGAATGGTTACGTCTGCGGCTCTTTTGATTGTTTCAGTGAAGAAGTCCACGTAGGCGTCCACGTCACTTCTCGTCCGGAGTGTGGGAACTGTTGACAGTACGTTATGGACCTGTGCCCTGTATGTGCCCCAGTCTGCTTCCACATATTTATACTTCGTCGCCGCTGGAACTGGTATTTCCTCGTCTATGATATAGAGCACAGGTCTGTGGTCGGATGTAATAAGTCCATCGTTGAACAATCCACGAATCGATGCGGCTGCCTCGTGAGTAGAAGATCGATGGTAGATGTGAACGATGGCTTCGCTCGATGTCTGAAATTGTGGGTGTTGGGATGTACTACAGTGAAAGGAGTCTTGATGAGTTTACTTCCGTCTTTGTTGTTCCTGATGTTGTTCCAGATTGGGTGCCGAGCATTTAGGTCATTAGGTCACCCACTACCCAATGGTTGGTCTGCTTGGCGCCCTCGGCTAATATCATCGAGAAGATGTCTATAGAAGACCTGGGTCTTCTAAATAAACCTGTGATGATAGTGGGTTTGTCGAGTTGCACCTGTACAGTTTTGTGGTGAATTCTCGGGTCACTAGTTGCCACTGGTGAGGGGAGTCATCTCCACCGCTATGATGACCCCTCCTTCGTCGTCTCCTGTGAGGGATGCGAATGTGTCGGAAGCGCAACGCTGCCCGATTAGCCGCTGTCTTTAGCCCACAGGATAAATGTGGAGTCCAACAGCTTAAGGCGCAAAGTTAAACAAGAACAACAGTCACTCCTGAAAAGTGAAATGGATGGATAAGTGCCTTTTTAGAGACACCTATGCAAAAAAATTTAATACAAGTAAACGAACCTCGCTGATTTCTCATAAAACAAAAACATGATTTGTTTTGTTCAGCGAAAATATGTAGATTTTGCGAGTAAGAAACACGTAAGTAAGCATACAAAGTTTGCTCCCCTTTTTCACTCCCTTAGGGGCAGAATATCGGAAAATCTTTTTTTACCGAATGCCTACGTCAGACAAAGAACACACCCTCCAAGTATCAGGTCTCTGCGATCAGCGGTTTAGGCTGTGCGTTGATCCGTCAGTCAGTCTTTCAGTACAAAGTATTTTATATGTATAGATGAACAACCTAAAAGATGTTAAAGATTAAAAATAATATAACAATATGGCTGCCAATCTGGAGCCCCGGTGAATAGGCGTTTAAGACGAATTTTGGCTTAAAGGAGTTTCCTTATAATATAAGTATGCTTAGAATACTACTTTGGTGCTGTCTAAAACTAACGTTGAATTGCCAAGAATAATAATAAGTCGTTATCGGATCTTACAGCTGATCATCAAAGGAATTTCGAAGGTCGAAGAGATATAAGAAGAAAACAAGTTTCTTGGCTTGAAAATATTCGAGATACGACCGGAATATGAAATGCAGGACCTAGCGTGTGGCCAAAGCCTGTAGAGTCCGCTGATATCGGATTACACTAATAAAACACCCAAAGAAGAACAATAAAAATATATATGTTACTAAGAACAATAAAAATGTATATGGTATTAATGTAGAATAGAAAGCATTGTGTGTGTTTAATATGCGACTGAATGAGACGAATAGAGGTAGGGGACCGTTGTCCGCTGTACCGTTAATCTTGAGCGAGATGAAAGCCAGCTCCGCAAGGCAATGACAGATTTATAACTTAACGAATCGACCAGTTCTTTATGTTATCGTACCTTATATGTTTATTGATTACTGCGAGCCCAACATGCTGTTAATTTATTCTACAGTTTTGTTATTGATTTGGCTTTCTCCGTTATAGGAGGTTACGACAGAGGAACCTCTGATCTCCAAAGTATTCTCTACGAGCGAGACAATTTTAAGTGTATCGAGTAAGTGAGGATTGTTTACCTTCTATCGGACAGCTTTGTTCAACGTAAATAATAATAATTCATATTTGCTTCACTGCTTAAGCTATGATCTCAAGAAAAAGTAAGATCCTTTGATATTTAAATAATAAAATGGGATGCCACTTTGAGGTTGTTATACATGATATATATATATATATATATATATATATATATATATATATATATATATATATATATATATATATATATAAATCAGAGACATATCCCTCCCTGCTCCAAAGGTTGACTGACCAGGAGCTGTTTATTAAATGATAATAATTATTGAATAACTTTATATTTATTTGCGCTGTTAATGGTTACAAAGATAACTTATAAAACTACTTACAAAGAAAGGGGGACGCTATATGTGACATGCTAATTCTCGACTATCGCTCCGAATTCTATTCCTTGCAAGTTCCTTGAATCTCGAGTTGACTGCTGCTTCTTGATAACTGCCCTTCTTATCTTCAGAATAAAAGTAATAAACCCTACCAAAGGGCAAGGACACAGCCTGTTGTATTTATTTAAGTACTCCAGATAGCGTCACAAATAGCAGTACCAAGTTCACATAATAGAGCCCATTTCTAATATTTTTTAAATGTTTTATTTCCTTTGAAAACATAGTAAAGGAAAGTGTTGCGATCGTGGAAAATGGTTAATTTGAATTTTCAAATGCTTGTTAATAGTCCGTTCTAATTCTAGTTCCAAAACGAAAAGTTGAAATGGTGCATTTAAGGTTTGAAGCTGTGATAAAGCGTACTTCATTCAAATATTCACTGACAGCCAACATTTAAATCAACGTTTTTTTTTGTTTTTTTTCCAAGCAGCATATACAATTTTTATGAAACTCATCCTAAAAAGAAATCTTACATGAATTCAATTTATTTAATAATTGTATTTAAAATTGCCGATTTAAAATGCTTTTCATTGAAATAAGACTTTTGTACCATTGCAAGTACATAAAAAAATAGATCTTGAACCATTTTCGATTTAGAGGATTTTGGATTTAGAATATATTTGGACAACGTTTGCGCAGGAAGGTGATTCCTCTGAGACCACATTCAACAGCAGTTATTCCCGCAATTTAGGGTATTCACTTTACACAGGCTGTGTGAACCCCGGGAGAGTCTATAGATCAAACAGGGTCCATCAGCAGCCGTTATCAGATAATATATATATATATATATATATATATATATATATATATATATATATATATATAATATACTAACATTAATGTTAGTACAAACTGATTAATAATGCATTAATATACATTAATACGGTAATTAATTATTTTCTATAGGAGAAATATTTTCCGATAATGTATTCATCTTTCCGGAAATAAGAATAGTAATACTGATGTATAAAATACCGTTGAAAAGCTAATGGGTTAAAAAAAATATTATCCAGATTATAAATCTCTTAGAAGGTAATATGGTGTGGTTAAAAGGGAATAGAAAAAAAAAATGCTCTTGTTAACAGTTTCTGTTTGTATATTAAATGGAAAATATATGTTTCTAAGATAACTAAATGGAATTCGCATGTAAGCTAATGGAGAAATTATATTCTGTTATTGCGGATTCAGTGTAACTACTCCTGAATTCCATTTGTTGGTCTTCTGTCTTAACGGAAACAATATTACTTTACAGAGTTTAACTGAGTATTGTTGGTTATAGATGTAAAAAAAACATATGCCTCACCTTAACTATAAGGTACTAATGGAAAGCGAAATTTGCAACTTTAAAAATCTACTTGATATAATTTTGGGCAAAATCGGCCATTTTGGAAATATCTATTTGTTGAGAAAGTTATGTTCCGTTTCCCTGAACTAAATCTGAGAATGTTACATAAATAAGATCGATACTTTACCTAATTTTACCCACCCCGTACCACCAAAATGAGAATTATTGAACTGTTAGACCCAACAGAGGGAATAGAATTAAGACAGATTCAAGACAAAGTCTGTCTTTTGATGTGGAAAACGTAAAACTCGAGTGGGAAGATAAAGAACAGAACTTCCTTACCTTTGGTAGTGAAGTAAAGTAAAAAGCGTTGCTGTACTACAGCCCACGAAGTGTCTTGGAGTTAGTACTGAAGGGCAATTTGTTTCTAAGCTTTGCTAGGAGGTGCCTTGCCAACCATCGCTGTCGTGTTTCACCCTAATTAGGCTTGTTTCACACTTATACGGTTTGGTTCGGTTTCTGTTCGGATGCAAGGTTCACAAAAACAGTTGGTCGTTCACACATTTACGGTTTAGTTTCGCTTCGGTTAAATTTTTGGCTAGCGAAAATATAATTTCATTTTCATTTTCTCATTTTAAATTATTTTGTTTAATGAAAAATAAGTGATTCACTTGATATCCTCCACGCGTTTGTTGAGGACAGGGTGCACCCAGTGATGTCGATTATTCCTTTTTCGTTTTTTGTTTCTTCTATAGAGAAACAACATAGCAATAATTTGTCTTTTCTCCATAGTGAGCTTTGTGGACATAGTGGGCGACTGCGTATTCGATGATTTGGTTGTGAAATGAGTGAGTGTGTGTGCAGTATTCATTCGTTTTCGGCTACCGAAAAAGAATCGAATATGCACCGAACCGAACCAAACCGTATAGTGTGAAACGAGCCTTAAAGTGCCCACTTTCTGGAGGTTGGACTAGCGATCGAATTTCCTGAACAGGCAAATTTTAAATTTGATGAAAATCGATCAAAAAAGTTTTGTTTTGTTCTTTTCTCATAATTTAGGATTGAATAAATGTGTATTAAACAATAATGATTTGGAGACGGAAAGCTATACTTCCTGACATTCTAACTTTATATGTGACGACACCTGACCTATAACATTATCTGCTATTCTGAATCTCCTGAACGTTATCCGCGAAGAAAGCGGTCAAGTTGCCATCCTCAGTCACGAACTGGGACCTGCGAGGTCGGGTGTCGAATAGCGGTTTTCTCGGATTTGTCGAAGCTGAATCCAATCTATAGCGGACCATACTCGATCACTGATACAGTGATCTGTAATGTCAGTGCCTTCAAAAATGTTTCTTCATTATATTTATTACTTTCCAGTTTTATACAAAATATTTCATTAGTATACTTATCTACCCAAACTCACAGAACCGGGAACTTAAACCAGCCCAATTTTGAAACTCCCACTCCAAAAATGCTAAACTCAATGTAGTCATCTCGCGAATGTCTTCCAGTATTACTTACTTATTTATATCTTCCACCTCCTAACCATTCTCTACGAAATAATGCGTTAGGTCGGTTGTCTTGGTCATGTTTATGCTGAGGAATATGTTAAGTCCAAATATTCAAATCAGATTAGAGGACTTAACTTTCGATGGAAATTTTCCCCGTTCACTAACGACTGTTCACGTATTTCGTTATTAAAGAGTATTTGTGAAACTAACTAATTCGACGTAGCTAAGAGTAGGCTAACATTATTTGTGAATTTCCTACAAAACGTCATATTTAACCAAACGCATTTTATACAAAGAAATTAAAATATGGAAAAAATAACAATTTCAAAAATATTACTATGTTTTAAGTCGATGTAAATTTTTCTAATATAAATTGATTTATTAATCTGTCAAAATCCATAAGATTGACGATCCAAACTATCCAACCGAGGAGCGAGATATGTAGTTCAAGTTAGATTGGCATTGTGCCCCTTTTCCCTTGGATCCGGGTTCGAATTAATTTGTTTTGTTACTTCAGTCGTAAATCGAGATATAGCCATGGTTCACTCAGCCTCTATAGAAGGTTACTCTTAATTAGGGGAAAACAATTTGATGAGGATGAAAAAAACTTTAAAGGGCTTAAGAAATGAGTCTCTTAAATAGCTACCACTTTCAAGATCCTTCCGAGGGTGTTGTAGTTCATTTCATTATATTTATTTTTTCTTTCAATTTTAATAAATCATGTGCCAAAAAAAATTGATTCGGAATCGATTATTTTCATTCGTTTTTTTTGTTTTAGTGCGTCTATGTAGTAAAATACTAAAGCTTACACATCGCACTAGTATTTCTAAAGATACGCAACTCAAAAATCAGTGTTTTTCCGGTGGTGCTATGGCCACGAAGAAATGGGTAAATATTTCTTTATCACTAATCATAACTGTATCAACTTAGCTTACAACAGAGCTTGTCTGCCAGAAGGCACTTGTGTCAATCTTAGTGTCCTAATGCTATTCCAAGCTAATATTTTATCCCGTTTTCATAAAATTTAAGTTTTAGTTTTTTAAAATACTGCGATATGTTTACTGTTATTGTTAATTCTATTGTTCTATAAATAAAATTTTTACATTCCATAACCTTCCATAGGATAACCATAAGTTCACTACTTATGGTTAATCACTTAAATAGTAAGTAGAAAATAATATCATGAAATTATATAAAATCTGGTAGGGAGACCTTCCTCTTACTAGTCCCTAGTCCAATGGCTTTAAAAACAGACAATTTTCTGATTGCTTAAACAAATATTCTTCACCAAGATTATTGTTGAGTTCAAGTATGTGAGTAGAAACATAATTCCTTCAAGGTATGTTGTACTGTTTTTTCTAGCTGAGTCGCGGAAAGGATATTTCATGGCGTTAAAGAGATGTTTGGGGTTGCTATTGTGTGAGAGAGCATGCAACGAATTGACAGAACGAGCGTCAGTAATTGCCGTAGTTAATAGAGACGTCTGTCGGTTCACTTTACTTCACTGTACTCAATGTTACAGCAACAGCAAGAGTCTACAACATTACGTAAACTGTCTCGAAACTATAATAGCTTATAGCTCGGAGGAGTATTTACATGAGTCCAGTACTAACTGGACAGCGTCTAGAGTAAATATTTCCGTTTAGCCTAAGTATGTTTGTCAGTGGGTGCCGATCTCTTTCAAACATCATGCAAAATGTGTCAGTATTTTGGCAGCCAGTGACTTAGCGTTACTTAAAGAATGGCTTAAGAAAATTTGGTTTTATTGTGGGAAATCATAGTTAATAGAAAAGGTTTATATTTCTAAAGCGCATGTTTCAAAAGTTATTTATTTTAGAATTAATATTTATATAAACAGTTTTTTTAGTATTTGTGGTAATCGATTTTATTTATTTACCATTACTTGAATAATAAATTAATAATTTATTATGTTATTTTTTACGAATATCCTTGTACTACAATTATAATGGTTTTATAACCATAGGAGTCTATTTCTAAATATACATTTTAAGAAGGTCCAATAGCTAGATAATGGGGCTAACATTGCTAGTATTGAACTTAAAAGTTGTTCCCAAAACTAAAATGTACATCAAAATAATTATTACAATCTCTGGGATACTCTGTAAGCCATTAATTCACTCAATTTGGCTTCAGTTTTTGGTAAACCATTTATAAACATTGAATATTTCTTAAGTAATTATTTATATCTGTCATTTTTAATTTCATTGAAATAAGATATTTTAACACATCCATTGCTACGAAATAATGTTGATTGATTTATCTCATTATTTATTATTTTATAATAAATAACTTATAATTTATATTTAGCTGCAAAATGAAGACATGGCTTGAGTAAAATAATAAATGATTAAGTCGGTCGGTACATTTTATTATTTAGTTATTTGTTTTTAAATTTTCTCCAGTCTTCCAAAACGTTCATAAGTGTTTGACCTGCCAAATTTTTAGGCACAAATATTTTTATCTGTTCCGCATTTATTTATTTTTTCTTTAATTAGAGTTTCTTCTTCTCTCTCGAGGGCGAAAATTCTCAGGTCTATTAGGATTCGCTCCTATATTTAAATGTTAATTTTAACAGTTATATTACAAAACAACATCTTGATCACTGTGTTAAATTAGACGGATTTTTACTCAATCACTTAAGCGATATTTAAATTTCTTTTGTATACTATACTATGTATAATCGGCCAAGATAGCGAAATAAATATTTTATGAGTAGTTTTACCATGAAGATACTATGGAAGTGAGTTTGATGAGTTTTCGAAGCAAGGTCTTGAATGAAGTGTCGTATCACATATTAGCTAAAAATGAATGTATCTGCTGCTGTTTGTAGTTGAATATTGTCAATAGAATCATTTATCAGCAATAAGCAATAATTTAACGCCGAAATCTATTTATATATCCCTCGATAACTGATTTATTTTAAGGCTATGAATATTATAGATAAGAATTTCCTAAATGAGATAAAATATTCAGCGTACCATTTCACTAAATAAAGAAAATGAAAAACTCAATTCCTGATTTTTAATCCTGAACCAATCAAAACGATTCAAAATCCCTCAAATAAATCCTGATAACAAATATATCATAATGAAAACATTTTAAGAAATACCTTTTATATCTCTGCGCGAGCCTTAGTTTTCCATGAACCCGATCATTTTTTCTTTAAAACAAATAAATATATTTTTTTTTTAGGTTTCCACGACCACTATTATTACAAAATGCCTTGTTTATTTCTTCTGGTTTAGACCGTGTAGATAATAGGTAATCTACACGGCCTAAACCAGAAGAAATAAACAAAGTATTTTGAAATAAATATTTTTTTAACGTATTCTATAATCTATTCAAATAATTCGTCTATTGTTATTCGTCGTTTTTCTGTTTTTTCCAATTTCCAATGTAGTAATTTCTCCTCAGGAAACTCGTTGTAGCGGTTGATTATTGAGAACGAGGAAATTAAATTGAAATTCAATCTCAGGAAGGATATAATGAAAATCTCAAGTGACGCAAGTTGTTTTCTTATACTCAGAGATAATACATTTAACACAAACACTTACTAAAAGCATATTGTTTATTCGGTGTTCTGTATAACAGTTGAATGGTCCTTATCGTTTACTGTAAGTTGGAGAGGCAAAAGTGCCATATAAAACTCCGTAAAAAGCGTACAATGATAATAAAAGTTACTCGACTTCTAGCAACACCACCTGTGGAGTACCACAAGGGTCTGTACTGGGGCCACTGTTGTTTGTGATATTCACAGCACCCGTGGTTTCGGTTAAGCATGAAGGAGCGGTAGTAGCGGCCTATACGGACGACATAGGGGTTTATGTTTCAAGTGTCCAACGCCCGTCATGCCCTTAAAAAGGCACAAAAGGCGTCGGTGTCAATTATTGATGATTTAAAGCTGAATGGCATCAGGGTGAATCCGTCTAAGACGGATGCCATCATGATGTCATTTCAGGAAGGTAAAAAGCGCCTACCGACGACCTTCACAATTGAAGATGAAGATCGTCGTGTATCTAACTCTCTCCTCTACCTTGGTGTCACTCTTGATAGGCATTTTACCTTCTCTAGTCACGTCAGGGGGAGGCAGAAACTGGCCCGACAATAGAAAAGTCCAATAGACTCCTCCTCACTTCGCCCCAACTGTCGTTACGGCTTAAATGCCAAATTTATAAATCAATTATTAGACCAACGCTGCTCCATGCTGCGCCGCTCCTAAAACATGTTTATAAAACCACACTAAAAAGTCTACAGCAGGTCCAGAACTCCATCCTTTGGCGTATTGTTAAAGGCACGTCGCTCCAAAGGGCGCGTAATACTAAAATCTATGAGGAGCTGAAACTCTCGTCTATACCGAACTACATTAGCCGGAGGCACATCAAAATTTTTGATGGGCTGAAGGCGTGTATCAACCTACTCTTTAGAGACATAGTTCCCCCTCCCAGACCTCGGAGGTGGCAAGGCTGTGTCCCCTTGGTCGACGTGCTCTCATTGGCCTAGGGATGGGGTGAGGGCTCCCTTGTCCAAGCCTTTCTTCCTTTCTTCCTTCCTCTAACCCCCCCCCTTTCTTCTTCTTCCTATCACCTAATCCCGTAAAGTGGTCTTTCCCTGCTTTGTATGTATAGAATCAGCGGCCTTGTGCCGGTTTAGAGAACCCGCCTTCAGCGGACTCATACTATGTATTGCTTAAAATCCCTCCGGGTAGGAAAAGTATTATAATCATTTCCGTACACACACACACACACACACACACACACACATATATATATATATATATATATATATATATATATATATATATATTTATGTATTGTAAATATTTTTTTATATAAATAAATGGAGATTTGAAACAAAAAAACGATGATAATATCAAATTATGTTAATTTCAAAGACTGTATATGTGTATATATATTTAATAAATTGAATTATTGTATATATTATATTCGTTTTGTCAATAAAGAGATTAAAAAAAAATACGATTCTATTGCCTTATTCGTTCAAATGCATGACCAATGACAGTGTATTTTCTCCTTTACACACTTGAGTGCCTACTTCCTTTGAAAATTGTTCTATTTTAAGGAACTAATTTATTATTTATACTTTCTAAAAAAAAACTCCTTCATAAAGAACTGTAGAAACTTATGTAAAGCCATAAGTACATTTTATTTTGTACGAAACTTTAAAAAGTATAAAGGCCCAACAGATCTATGGCAACAAAAACGTAGAGATTCTCAAACAATAGTTTTATTTTTATCCTTGACTATTATCCGTTCTTTTGTCACATACACCACAGGCAGATAAAAAAAAAAAAAAACTGCGTCAACATCAGTTGTAAAGAGCTTTATGTATCTTGTTATATGAATGTATAATCATCGCTTAATGTATGGACTGAAGTAAAAACAAAATATGCATGCTCAAATAAACCCGAGAAAAGGATAGAGCTGTAAATTTAATGCTATTTTGTGCCTTATAAAACTCTTAGGGATCAATTACTTAATAATAATTATCATAATGTTTTTCAAAAGTCTTTTTGAATTGTATCTTCGTACTTGTAGAGCTAGGTTGTTTATTCATATTTTTGCCATTTACAATAGTAATATGCAAGTATAATTCACAATGAATGTAGAATATCACCATTTTAGCTTTTGAGTGATGAATTTTGTCATGATATTCCTTGTTAAGAAAGTTCATACCTACTTTGTTTTGTATTTTCATAAGTCATTACGGACATTTCGTTTAGTCAATATGTTTGTTAGTGTTACCCCATAACCAGATTCTGCTAAAGTCTAGGTTTTAGTTCCTATAAATTGGAATTTAGGTTGCAGAAATAATGAAATAATAGGAAAATATTGAATCTTGAAAATTGAACCTAAGCGTACAAAACTCGTTTTTCTTATTATTATTGCAATTTTTAATTACTGTTATTCTGGTATTTAACTAATTAGTGCTTCAGTTTTATTTCAGTTGTACTATTTTACTTTTTTTTTTTTTTAAGTTTGTAAAATAAACTAATTAATGTTTTATAAATAGAGGTATATAAAAATTAAAAGCAGCTCAGTTAAAATTTTAAATCAAACGCCTCTTATTTAAAATATAACAGACTACCTTCGTATTTACGAAATACCTTAAATAAGTATTAATACCATATTAATGTTTACAATCAATATATAGTAGAGTGACGGATTCCTCAGGTGGTCTGAGGAAATAAACATTGAACATGCATTAAAGTCGCCTGATATGATGTAAAGTTATAAATTATTTATGTATAAAGATGACGATGAACAGGTGAAGGAGATGTTTAGGGGTGTTTTATTGCTATTATTCATTATGGTAAAGTCCTCACCTGGGAAAGGCGAGATCTGTTGGCAGGTGCAACAGATTAGGCCAAGAAGCCGCAGAAAATCAATCTTCTTAAATCTTAAGATAGTCAAGTTTGGCAACACTGCTGGATGACGTACAACTGCCTACATGACTTTCAACAGATAAAAAATATGTGCAAATATTTTCTATTTTGTTTATCGCTTGAATAAATCCAAAAAATTGTTTATTTTCACAGTTATATAAAATTTTACTAAGAATTAAAAGAAATAAATATCTAAAAATTTAAATAACGACTAAAAAAACCCTGTAATACAGCAATAAAGATTGCTGGGTTCAGTACTAAATAGGCATCGTACTGTTTCCAAGGCAAAGATTCTACCAAAAATGATTAATTAACGACTAAACAAAAGTCAAACAATTACAAAAGAAATAATTACTTTAAAAAATGTAAAGATTTTATTGCACAACTATAACCCTCGAAGAGGTTATAAACTAGCCGATTTTTTAAACTAAACATAAATCATGAAAGTTGTAAAAAAAAAAAAAAACTTGGAAACCATTAAATAAAAATTATACTATATCATCAATTACATACCTAATTTAAAAAATGCATATAATTGTCAATTAACTTAGCATTCAGACGTATCTACGGTTAAATAAATGAAATTTATTTTTATTTTTACCTAATTGTTTATTTATTTTCTTTAAAATTGCTCTCGGTGACCGCTAGAAATTATGCAATTAAATAGCCCCTAACCATTTCTATTTTCCTTCATATTTTTTACTCAAAATGAAAACTGTTTCTACAAACCCATATTATAAAGTTATCAGACGTCAATTTATTTTTTAAAGATTAATTTTATCCACACTCATTATTTTCGGTATGCCAAGATTTACATGCGCTCTGGTAGGCCCATGTAACGTCCCCAGAATAATAATCTAGCGCCAACAACAAATTTGAAAACAATTATGTATTAGTTTTTTAAAATTTAAACATCGAAAACAGCGATGTTCGAATAATATATTATTATTTTAACTCACTGCAATTTAATTTAGGAACATTTGATATCCCTAATAAATAATTAAAAACCCTATAGGAAAGGATCCTTTCTGGTTTTTATAATTGAAAATTTCTAAACATTGCAGCTTGAATATGACAGCTATGACATAACTGATGCATTCATTAATAATAAAATTAAATACAAACTGTAATAATACCGATATAAACGAGTTTTGAACGCTAACATATAGGCTAAATCCTATATCCTATATCCTAAATCCTATATCCTAACATAACGCTAAATCCTAGATTAAATGTTTTTGTATTCTTGCATTACTTATGTAACATATATTCCAAAAAATAGGAACTAAAACCTATGAGTTAGATGTATCAGGTTTTGGTGTAACTGTGACAACCATATTGGTCGACCTAAATATCTACAAGCACTTGTGTTAATAGACTATCAATAAGAAATGAGCATTCTTAAATAAGAGTTTCATTATTGAAGGTTCCTCAAAAATTAAATTGGTGAACTATCATTATTTCATAGATTTCCCGTTGTACAATTGGTCATTGGGTAACTTAACGTGAGTTAATTTATATTAATATTTGTATGATTTACTATTAAAATATTAAGCAATAAAATCGTAAAAGCCTTGACTAAAATATTGAATTGAATAAATAATAAAAATAAAAACCTCTGCAATGGATTTTTTAAAGTTGGTTCTCACTCTTAAGTTTCCTGAGAGTGAAAAGACAACACTGATATATCGCTTCTTCAAAAGAATAACCACAAAATTCACAAACTGGCATTTTTGAGTAGGGCATTCAGTAGAAATTGTATTAGTTGAAGCTTCTTAATTCAGGAAGGACATATCTTATATTAATTTCAAACATTTTTGTTAATTTTTTTTTCTCTCTTCATATTTCTATCCACACCTGTCAAATACAAGTAATTGACAATCAGCAGATTGGCTGACTGAAAAATAATACAAAATGACATGGAAGGCATGACGAAGAACAGTACCCAGCGGTACCTCTCCATTGGCTTGCTTTAATTTCTCACTGTAATGGATCCCTCATCCACGTCCTTGTTAGTCTCCTCCTAGTGTTCTCAGGCATGAGAGTAGTGGCCATTTGTTGTATCAATGGATTTGGGTGTCCGTATAGTTTTTCTTGAAAGCGTTTGTAGTACGTTCGTATGTGTTCGTCAACCGTTTGTATTTTTAAGTCAGTTTTGTCATTGACGTACCATGGTGCATTAGTGATAATGATTTTTTGTTAATAAAGTCACATTTTGAGTTATATCATCTTTGAACTTTTAATGGCAGAAGTTAAAATAAAAAAAGGGTCTTCTTTCCCTTCCTCCGTGTACCTTTATGTGTAGAGGAGCCTCTACACAACTGTGCCAATCCTGTACGCGGGTAGGAAGTATCTATGGGGGTAGCGGGTAGATACTTCCTTACAAACCCAGTCAGGACCAGATCTACTTCATGGACCTAGCAACCCTACCCACGTCAGCTATTGTTCTCTCCTATTCCCACATCCCAAGGGAAACATGACCCTTTCCTATATCCCATCCATAATTACATCCTGATTTATCCTTACTTCCACCTCCCCTCCTGGGCCGGTTATCTCTGGTAACGGGGTCTCCTTTACTTGGCCATTCACCCGTAATCGAGTAAAATGATTCAGAGAAATAAAAAAGTTTCAAGCTTTTAAAAATAGTCTAATGGGTTATAGAATAATTTCAATACCATCCTTGCAATAGCGATTTTTAACTTTACCAATATCCTAATTTTTTTAACTCACTTATAACTTTAAAATACCACAATTGAAAAATTAGGTATTTTGAGTTATGAAATTGTTCTTTTGAAAGAGGGATATGAGACTAAGTTTGAATCGGACGATAGTTAGAAAACTGGACTCCGGTGTCGGAAAATGCAGCCTAGAGCCTAACACTAATTGTTTATAAAATTCAAATGTTAAATGACGTTATATCAACTTCAATACTCACTACAGAATGTTCTACTCCATTTATGAGTTGACGCCATTCAAAGTAAACGCTATCACGAAGCGAGGTCAAGGATGATGATAAGGGAGCGCCTAGTAAAATGGGCATTTGAATGGTATCCTCTAATATTGAGGTCATATGTGTTACTATTCTGCTCTGAGCTGTCATTGTTCAATCATCATTCTCAATTCTTTGTTCAAAGATTGTCCAAGAATGATTGGAAGGGGTTCGGTAATCATTTAAAATGTCAATCTAGCAGAATTGAATTGTTTAGTCCAACTATAAAGAATTATATTGAATGATAATTGTTGACCTTGATAATATATGTGGAAGGAATTGGTTCGGGTAGAGGTCACAATGAATTTCTCGTATAATTTGAGAAAATAAGAGAGAAATAAAGTTTTTCACAAATTATACGAGAAATTCATAGTGACCTCTACCCGGACCAATTTCTTCCACATATAAAGAATTATATATTTAATAGAATAGTGTCTATATGAATGAAGATGCAGAGAATGAATATGGAAAGAGGTTTTTGCGCAAAGCATGCCTGATTGGGTAACAGTTTAAAGAAAGAATTAGCTTTGCTTTGTTTTTAGTAAAAGTCATGTGATATAGGAGTTAAGGTGGTGTTAACAGCCAGTCATCTCAGCAAGTCTTTGTTTCTCGAGCAGTATCAAAGGTTTAGTACGTGGTTTTGCTAAATATTATCGAATGCAGCGTTTTAATGTTTTTAAGAATTCCCGCGTCTTGTTATATATTTCTATACAAGCTGACAGGCTTATATGTGCGTTTTGATTGATGGAAAATTTCTATCATCTTTTAAGTATGCTCAAGTATTCTAAAAACTCAAAAAATTAAGCATTGTATTTCGGATTTTTACTATTACTAAGTTGAATTTTTTTCTTTTACTAATTTGAACTCTTGATGTTCTTTCTTCTGTCCAACAACAGATAGTCCAAGCTATTACCTGAGTATTCGCTTAAGAGGTTTAAATCGTTAAGGCGCCGTTTCCGCACCTTCGTAATGGATTCGGTGCAGGTTCGAAATCGGCCTGGTATACCACGGAATGATTCTCGAAAGCTTGGCCTTTTTTATTATTTATTAGAAGCCACTACTTCCTATTGCTCATCTCTTCTGGTTATTTACATCTATATTTATGTAAACATATTTTTTTCAGATATCTATTTATCTCATTGCAATAAATCTTTTCTATACAATAATGTTCACAAGCACTCCAGATACTACAAGTTAGCATCCTACAAGTTAAAGGATTAGCACCAAGATTATACTATTTCACATTTGACTTATAATTAAACCTAACGTATACAAAACGTAAGGTAAATATTTATAATTAGAAATTTCATTTTATTCATGAGTAAACGTCTATTTAGAGAAAGGGGCTTTTCGCCATACATTTTTTTATTTCATAAATTTTTTGAATAAATAAATACAAATACAAAGGTGTCCAAACAGCTCATTCTAATCATTCGACGGTAATTTTTTCCAAAATGGTAATATTTTTACTTATACTTAATTTTTTTTTTAAATTTACTCAATCATCCGAAATAAAGGGCTTCTCAGTCTAAGAATAATTCTTAACAACGAGGTCGCAAACTATATTCTTCATTATGGCCCTCAAATCTCTTTACAATTTCACTCACGAAATAATTATTTTGTTGACGTCTAATCTTAAGAACTAAGAACCCACAGTACGAAATAGTCCTAAAATTCATTGATTATTATCAAATTGTTTTATTCATCAAGATACATGAATAGTTTGAGTATTATTAGAAAGAGTTGTTACCCACTATATCGGTTTCTTTTCTTTTATTTCTATTTATTTTTTATAATTTATAATTAACAATAAATATTCTGTCTTGTATCAGTTCGCTTGTAAAATTAGCAGTATTGTAATCGTGTATTCTTAAATTACAAGAGGTGGGTGAATGATTGTTGCCGGTGCCTGTTTTGAAGCACTTTTCTTCTTATCTCCTGACTCTTAAATGGTACTGATATCGCTCCTACACCATTATGTAATGCCCTTGTTTTCTCTTGCGGTCTATTTCAATTTACGTTTCCTCTTCTAATGGTTCTCTGTCTGTTTTAGTAATCTGTTTCTATTAGTGTCAATCTTTTTTTCTTATTAATTGGTTTGTTAAATCAATTAATTGATCATTCATCTTAATCCATTCTTTTTCTTTTTTAATCTCTAGTTTTTTAATGATGGTTTTGAATACAAAATTATTAATGTTTATCATTTATGACTTTAAGATGCAATTATAAGTGAGTTTAAAAAAATGCACCACTTTTGAATGTAATGAGGACAACCGAAACTGTATAAACATTAATTTCACGAACCCGCACCAAATTTGGACTGTCATTTGGTTATACCAAATAATAAATTTACTTACCGTATTTGTGCATGCCGGTTATTAAAATACTTCTCTCGTTGCAAACCTTCTAGACCTAAAATACTTTTTTTTTTGCTGTTCATAAACTAGATTGAATTTTTTTCTGTTTCTTAATGGATGTTATCGTTAATGAAAAACTGTTTTTTTTTTAGAATCATCTTATCTCAATCACACAAACTTTAATGACTTATTTTTCTATTTAGACCTTAGAAAGTGAACTAGGCATTATAAATAGAAACTGAAAACAAAATCTCATTCAATGAAAATAACGTATTCGGCAAACATAATATAGGAAGTTGACAATATAAGAATAAAGATTTCCTCCTTTTTCCCTCTACTCTCTTTATATCGATTTTTATATGTAAATTTGAATGCGTTCCATAACTGCGCACAAATAAATACTTAGCAAATAATAATTAAAGTAAATTTCCATTCACCAAGTGGTTGCTTTAGTTTCGTCTTTGAATCTGCTGTGGGGAATATGTAATCTGCTAATGAAGGCTCTATAAGATGACGGTTCCCATATTCCAGTTCCAATCAGAAACACGAAGTTTAAATTTTAAATTTAAATTTAAATTTTAAAAAATCTCTGTTTTTAAAATCCCTGACTTTAATATGGCATTACTGATATCACAATAATTTCCATTATGTCTTGGCCCCCTTTTTGTTGTGATAAGGGTCTATTAAACACATATACATTATCGTATAAATCACCGAACACCTAATCACATATATTCGTTCATTTTTATTTTATTTTTTTCTACATTTTTTCGTCTACACAATATGACAAATATATTAAAAAAAGGTACGAAGAAGAACAGTTAAGCCCATAGAACGTGAAAGACGATACATCTCCTTGTCAACTGTCTAATTTAATACCGTCTATTTAAACGATTCCGTATCTTACGAGTCACGAAGGGATCGTGTTCATCGGCTTCCTTAAATTTGGTCCATTAACTGCTTCATTGAGGTCAATTCCTTCAGAGTTTATGGTAACTTATCTTCATCCGACTTATTTCTGTAACTTTCTATCTACTACATATTTTAATCAGGAGCAATAAACAGAATAATTAACTCAAAGTTTAAGATTAATTTATTTTTTGCATTATATATCACTTATATCTGATTTTTTTTTAAAGTTTTAGACAAGGCACACACAAAGCAATCCAATATTGTAATAAAAAAAGTTAACATACCTTGGTTTACTTCGAGTCACATTATGTGCAATGATTTAAACATTTCCACTGTAAAATCATTTAATCAAAGAAGATACACAACATTCCACTTGTCAACACAAGATCCTCTCATTCTTCCCCTCTGTTGCCTGGACTTCCTATGAGAACTTTAAATAGACAATGGTTTAGAGAACCGCTAAGAAAACATTAATAATCCCATAACTGACTTATTCCTACTAATCAAGGAGATACTGGCCAGGTGTAAATATAACATGAACAATTTTTAATACTAACATGTTTACTTTAATTCCTTTTAATGATATCGTTAATTTAGCATACAACATATATAATTGTTTTTACTTTTTTTATTAGAATACTTAAGTTCATCCTCATTGATTTTTATCAATGTTGATTTCTATAGTTTTGGTATTATTTTTTCCTTCTACGGCGGAAATCAATTTTCCGTCATTCAACGAACCAACCCCGAGTGAATTGAACAATTACATAATTGTTTAAATCACTCGAACTCCCATTGTGGCATAATGGTTATATTGCATAATTTTTCTGTCTACTGAAAGAAAAATAAATCAATTTAAATATTTTTTCACAAGAAGTTGGAGCAAAAACGAGTAGTAAAAATTGAATTAATTGGGAAAAATACTACACAATGATCACGATCAATAAAAATTCTTTTATATTATATTTATATATAGTATAGATAAAAAAATTAATATTTAATTATAGTATAAAAATAGATGTATAATAAAAAAACATAATAATACATACTTATTATAAGTGTTTCAGTTTACCAGTTTTTTTTAGTTTCGAAACATTACTTGATTCACATAATTTTATTTGTTTACTATTTTTAAGAATACACATGCTATAACTGTCGACATTTACTGATTTAGCTCTAATAATAATAATAGTATTTCTAGCTTCTGATATCTGATTTATGATATTTCTAGCCTCTGATATCTGATTTATGATATTTCTAGACTCTGATATCTGATTTATGATATTTGTAGGCTCTGATATCTGATTTATGATATTTCTAGCCTCTGATATCTGATTTATGATATTTCTAGCCTCTGATATCTGATTTATGACATTTGTAGCCTCTGATATCTGATTTATGATATTTTTAGCCTCGCGATCTTTTTAACCGTGTAGAATTTACTGTTGTAAAAAATAATATTAAAGTTTAAAAAAAAAGGAAATATGTGATGATGATAATTTTTATTTATTGGTAAATTCTATTTCTAAGGTTCTTTTTTCATCTAAAAAAAAACTGTTTGAGAAGATACGGTTCTGTAAATGTAAGAAATATCAATGGATATATAAAAAGTTAAAAGTGAATCACAATATTACCTCTAGGTCCTGCTATTCTGATTCTTAATCCAATTATATGGCAAGTGTTATTGAATGTTTCTTCATTGTCTTATTGTATTATTTTTTAATAATACAAAAATTTGTCTTGTGTTATTTTATTATTATATTATACTTTGTCATTATTGGTTTTTTTTAGCATCGAAAACCTACATTTCAAAAATCTTATTATTATTATTATTTTATTCTAGGATGTTTCATTAGTTGTTGTGCTAATTCATCTGTTTTTGCCATACCCCTGGCTCATATCTAAAATGAGATTGCTGTTCTGATAATCCTTTGTATTGTTTATTAATTTTTTTTGTTTAATTGGAATTAAAACATTTTCTTTGAATTCTGTTGAAATATATAATATTATAGCATTTTTTACTGCCTTACACGATTTAATTATTAGTTATTTTTATTAAGATGGTATTAATCAGAGTTGGGCGTATTCATATTCGCGAATACGAATACGAATATCGCCAACAGCACCCCCATCCTGCGAATACGAATATTCGTATTCGCATATAGGAATATGAATATATTTGTATTCGCAAATGTAAATACGAATATTCGTGTATTCGGACGTATAAATAAAAGTATCGTGTATTCGCAGAGAAAATTTGCGAATATTCGTGTTCTCGCAGCTGGAATACACAAATACCTTCGTATTTACTTGAGAAAAAAACAAATACACTCGTATTCGCTACCAAAATATACGAATTCACTAGTATTCACAGGAAAAAATTACGAATACGTCCGAATATACGAATATTCATATTTACATTTGTGAATACAAATATATTCGTATTCCTATATGCGAATACGAATATTCCTATTCATAAGGTGGGGGTGCTTCGGGTGATATTCGTATTCATATTCGCGAATACAAATACGCCCAACTTCGGCATTAATGATTTATTTTTTTGGTTTTAAATAAATCATTATTATTATTTAAGTGGTAATTTATGTTTAAAAAATCGTTTTTAGGAATAATTTTCGTTATATTGATCATTCTGGTTTTTTATAGTTATGTAAATGCAACAAAGTTTTATGTAATTATTTATACCATTATTTAACTGATTTAAATAATTTTTGAACGTTTATTATTTAAAATTTGATTCGATAATAAATAAAATATGGACAGAATGGGATGAGTGCTGACCTGATGCGGATCTTTTATAGTCTGCTGAGCTTTGTGAACTCTCATAGAGTAAGCTGGGGCGACTTTCCTTTTACCTCTCTTGTAGAACTTAATGTTGTTACAAAGGCCTTGTCGAATCTCGTGTCAAAAATAGAAGATTATTCAAGACATTAGAGTGATTCAACGAAATTAATTTTTTTTTTTAGTTATAAAGGAGAAGGGAAAAGAGGAACTAAAAATGATTCATTTACATGAACTAAATGATTAAATATTGGAAAATTTAGGGTTTTATATGATTGCTGTTGTACAAACGTTAGTTTATGTTTATTGGTTGGAGGTTAAAGAAGACTATACGAAAATATACATTATTTTCATTCATTTTTCTATTATGTACAAAATCTTTTTAGTGATTTTGCAATATTTCATTTTAAATTTGTATAGTGTAACGGATTGTAACGGATACACATCACTTCTTACTCCCAGAATTATTTCTCCCTTGCATTGTTTTTCTGTTCAATTAGTATATGTAATCTCCCCTCTGCTATTGTTAACAATCGAATAAATCAAGAATTACATACTAATTCACTTCTTTTATAAGTTCTTTGCTATATAACAGAACATTTATTCTTAACGTTTTCATTACTATGTATTAAAAAATTTAAAGATTAAATAAAATAGAATTTGTAAATGAAAGTATATTCTTGGAAGCCAGATTATTTCCTCCCAACTTTTTGCATTGTAATTTGAAGGTACAAAATGCTTGACTTGAAATTTATTTTATTTTTTATTCATGCTAACACCACTTTTGAAAATAAATACAATCTGGACAACAGAATACATGCAAATTACAGTTATAAAATTTGAGCAACGGGTTCTATAACTAATTGGAAAGAGTGATTGGCAGACAGGGAGTACTCTCCTAGTCGAACTTTAATTTTTTAATTTGATATTTCTCATTCATTTGCAACTACTTTCCAGTTCAAATGTAACCCATATCTCATTGAACCTTATTCTTTCGAACATTAGTTTGTAGTATTTCTTGAAAATCATATTCGACAAACAGCTGGAATGAATCTTACTATTTATATTTAAGGGAAGAGGGCTAGCTTAAAGTAGAGTGCTGAGTTGCCTTGACGAAGGACCCGTGTTCAAATCAGCATTCGCAGATAATTGTATTATTCTTTTAACAGCCAGGGATTGACCCTGAAGGATCTGCAGACCCTCCTGGGGCTTAACCAGTCTCTATAAAGTGGATATCCTTAATTGAAGGAAAATTTGTCGGCTGAGCATGATATAGGACAAATCACCTCCCTGCGCAACCGTTGTCTTAGAAATACTTGTGTCTCTACCTTATTTACAGCACCTTAACGTGGCTCTGCCGATTATCTTAAAATAGTTGATCTTTCTTATTTCGCACGTCCGCAGAAGCTATTCAGCCCCCCTTTTTGCTAAATTTTGACACCCACTTTCGTCCATTTTATGTTAAATTGATAGCTTTCCTTTATGTGATTACACTTGTAAAATTATTTATGCCTAATCTGCTGGGTTGGTTCTTACAAGCAGTTTACGAAGGTCATCCGTCTCTTTTATGACTCGTTCTTGACAGCTCTAGCTGAGATAGGATCGGCTAGGAGTGGATCGATGTAATCGTTTCTGACAATGGGCTCCTTGGCCCTTAAATTCTATAAAAGGAATATGATGTGAACAACACATGACTTCTTCGAACGCCCATTATACTAAAAATCATTGCCTCAAAAAGTAATCCTGGATCAAATTAGAATTGATATCTGCGTCCACCGCGTCATGTATTGTTATATATAGAACATAATAAAAACACAGTGTAGTATATAATAAATAACTGGTGATTTATCCGAGATCACGCTCAACTGCCAGATCCTTCCCCCAATTAACGGTATTCAGTTTATAGAGGCTGGGTGAAACCCATATGCATATCCAAAAGGGTCCATCCGTTGCTTTTAACAGATTAAATAGTTTATCTTCTAAGCTGGACTAAACCTTCTATACCTGGGGTCCCCGAACTAAGCTTCTTTCCCAGGATTGAGGGCAAAGCAGGAGTCCGGGAGGCCCCTGCTCCCTTTGACAGCCGCGTCTCTGGAATTAAACTCCAATGGAGCTGGTTAAGGGCGCATGACATCACACACACAGGTCGTGAGTGGAGAATCTGGCTAGTGCCAGTACTCCAAATAACATTATTACATGTCCGTTCAAGGTAAAAACAGAAAGAAAATGAAAAAGAAAATAGAAAAAGGAAAAAGAAAAATAGCTAAAATTTAGAAGTTTTATTAATGATGTTGAAGATGCAGATTTTTGTACTTTTTAAGTTCAAGTTTTGCTTAAAGAGAATCTATCTTAAATTGACTATAACAAGAAATGAAAGACCATTGATTTTGAGTTTGCAGATTGAAAAGTCACTCATATAACAACAGATTAAAATTTTAGTTTTATGTTAATGAAATATAACTCTGGCTGAATGTTACCTCAAATCAGACAAATCCTAGGAATCCAAACTAAAACAAACGATTTTACTAAAGCTCTAGTTTTGGTCTACGTAAACTTTATATTGGAAGTGAAAAATATTTGTAAAAAAAAAAGGCTCGATTAGTACGATGGTGAATTCAATCACAAATGAAATTCCTTTCTCTTTGGTGAAGCAAATATTTAGGCAATATTAATGATATTATTTAAGAAATTAAAAAAAAAAGTTGTCAATGAAAGTAGAGTAACCCTGAGTTGTTTTCCAGAGAGGGATTGTTTGTCAGATACGGTTAGAAAAAGAAGTCGGAGGCGGCTGGATGTCTGGCTCCACCGTTCCCTAATGCCTCGTTCAAAACATCTATTTACTAACAATTTGGCATTGGTTTACTCTCGGAGAAGAATTACTCATCTAGCTGATCTATATACTGACATCTGATCCTTTCTGCCAGGATGTCATCGTCCGCCGGATCAATCATTATTATATTTATTATTATTACTTATATGCTGTAAATGCAAATATTTATTTTTCCTTACTTTTTTTATGTTTATTCAGATTTTCATATAAAAAATATCGATTATAAACAAACTGACTAGTTGAGCTACTTAAAGTTAATTGTAAAACTGATGTTAACTAGGCATTCAATTGCGCAATACTCTGTTTTGATTTATGATCAAAAACTGGTCTTAGTCTAACAATAAAATGTTTAACTGTCATAATATATCATATTATGAATATATAATGACAGTTATACACTTATTAGCTGATAAAATAAAGCTATTTGACAATAAGAGTGATTTTTGACAGAAGCTGTAAGTCAATCTTAGTAAGAGTCGACTTTCCCACCTTGTCATATATAATTGATGGTTTGGCCCAACGAATTATTTTAATTAATGAAATTATTATTACATTATTCATAAATACAATATCTATTTTTTAAAATATAATACCTATGTATTCTGTAAATACTACATGAACGTATGTATCTGTATTTAATTTTCTTCACTGTTAATAAATAAGTTTTACTTTCAGTTCTTAAGATTCAGTATTCATTGAACTTCCCTTTGCCGACGTTTCAAAACTATACAGTTCCCATAATCATGAACTAACAGTGAATAAGCAGTGAATTATAATTTTAATTATAATTAAATATAATATAATATATAATATAATATAATATAATATAATTATATTAAATTTTTAGTGAATTATATTTAATAAAACATTAGTGTAACGTTCGATTGTTCTACTACATATTTCAGCAATCTCTACTCTTGAACAATGTTTACATTTTTAAAAAAACCTGTACCATACAACCCATGAAGAGTCTGGGGTTCAGTACACGGTAGAGACTGTTTCTTGGACAACGGTTATGTATGTGATTTGTCCTAGATCACGCTCATCCGCCAGATTCCCCCCTTATATTGGGTACCCACTTTATAGAAACTAGGTAAATCTTAGGATAGTGCTATAACCTATAGGATCCCTCTCCGGCCGCTAACAGATTAAATAAAAGCCTTCCTGGTTTTTGACAAAAGTCTTCCCAAGTTTTTCTGGGTAAAGTTCTTCTTCTTTCCACTCTTACCTTGTAGACTACTCTGACTATTCTTTCAGCCACCATTCTTTTCATATTAACATCCCAATGATACTCGAAATAGTGATCTGTAAAATATGTGTAATATATATTATTGTTTTCATCTATCTGCACCGGTTGTTTCAAGAAATTATTATATTCTGATTATTTGCAAATAAAGTGTATAATGTACAAAATATAATTGTAATGCTGATTCCCTACTTTCTGCTACTCATGCCGTTCTCTTTGCAGGCCTATAATAATTACAATTGCATGAACCAAAAAATAGTCCCCTATTATCAAATAAGCGGAAGTATAGTCATTGAATGGTATAGTAATTAGAAGCTAGAGGAAGTGGACAAAGGAAGAACCGCTTCCGGTTATAGCGATAACGTCGAATGCTGAATGGGAGTCAACTTCGCTTTGTATATTTACTATATAAATTTCGCACACATATTATGTTAGTTCCTCTGTTGTCTACTTAGTATCGATGCCGGAAAAGAAGTAAATCGATAGCATAAAATAGTAAAATCGATTTATTTTCAAAAAATACATCACCGATAACCTGACCCTGACCAACATTAACTTCCAATCATTTTTTCTAAATTTGCCCTTTATTATTTTTTAACTATACTTTACGAACTTATTGAGTTAATCTATCGAATAATATTTAGTTATCTGCCGAGTGGTTGATTATTTGACAATTTTTATCTAATGATAAAATATGGCAAATGAATTAAAACTATTATTTATTTACAGCTAATGATGTGGTTATTTTTATCCGTTTAATAGATGATTTCGTCAGCCATCAATCATCTATTATCATTTGATAAATTGTAGCAAACCCTGGAATTATTCATATGAGTAAAGTAATTACTCGCATTTTCGTCCTGTAAAACAATATATTCTATGAATCATTACACAATATTTTACCCATACATTTTTTGATTAACTATTATACACAATCATTAGAATCATTTCTATACCTCGGGCATCTTATTTCTATTAAAAGGCAAATAGAAGAAATAAACAGGCGATGTACTCAAGGATGGCGCGCACTCTTCAAGTTTAAGGATATATATATATATATATATATATATAGTTCCTCTGTGAGCTTGAAAATCAAGAGGAAACTCTGAATGAGCACTGTACTTCCTGTCATGACCTACGGTTGCGAAACATGGATAATAGGCAAGAAGACTAGCCACAAGGTGAGAATAACAGTCAGATATATGGAGCGATACCTCCTCGGAATATCTAGAAGAGATCGAAAACCAAATAAGTGGATTAGATCAAGGACTGACCACCCAGATATTATGGAAGTGGATCTGGACCGAACATGTCATCAGAAGGAATGCTGTAACATAGACCAGACAGCTTATGGATTGGTATCCAAGAGAGAGGACGTCCACCGACAGACTGGGACAAGGAGATGAAGAAGAGCTGCGGAGGGGCAGCCTGGAAGAGAGTAGCATTGGATAGGAAAGAGTGGAAACGGATGAGACAGGTACATTGTTTAGTGTGGTTGCAATAGTGATAGGTAGAAACAATCGAACTTAAAACCTCACCTAAAGGTTGATTTTGTCATACGTGATTAGGTAAGGAAACATAGCTGTTTATTTTTATTATATTTTATGAACAAATAAAGGTTATTATTATTATTATGATCCATAGTAAAATGGGGTTTGTAAATTTCTAAACAAAACGATTGCTTTGGGCATTAGAAGGGCGCACAATGCTTTTTGAATATGTCTTGAAGTTTTTTCTGCTTTAGCATTCTGTTTCCTCACTGATATTTTTATAGTTCTAGGGAGAGTTCCTCAGTTAAACATATGTACTGATTTTTCATAGCTCCTATGATATCTTTTAAAAAACATAAATTACTATTAATTGTATGAAAAATATTATTATAGTATACCATTATTAATTCCTCTGGAGCAGCTTACACAAACTAACACCGTTACCGTACTAACAGTTTTGGGTTTTAAATGAAAATTTACATTTGTGTTAAAAATAAAAATGTTTTTTTAATAGTATTGCTATATCGATAAATTTATTGAATCAGTCTACATTGAAGCCTGTTCATTGTTACTAGTTGTACCTAAGCATGTAGTACTATACATCTGCTAAAATATTTCAGAATTATTTCAAAAATAAATAAAAATTAGCGTGTTTTCTCGAAAGTTAGAAGAATTTTGCTGTTGAGTTTGGATGGTTTTCTTTCTCCATGCATTTTACTTTTCTAAAACGAAGCATATTTTTTCCTTTAAAAAAAAATGAAAAGAAAAATGTTTATACAAGGTATATATCACTCAAATCACTAATATGATAGCACAGAGAAGCAATTTTTGTTATTTTTCATGTATTTCTTAAGCTCATGGAAATTTTTTTATTTAATTGTATGTTTTAATATATTGGCCATAATTACTGCATGACATATTTACCTTGTATTTTACTAAAATAGGGAATTTCTAACTAAACACGATGGATTTGTAAATTTGAATAATTTCGAAAAGAGAAGGAAATAAAGAAGAAGACAGATTGTGCAGTTCTCATCGTTTATTCCATTAAGTCAATTGGTGCAATGTTTGGGTCGGTTGTTAATAGCGATGACTCGTAACTGACGAGCTTGTTAATAAATTTTTATTGACAATTATTCAATAATTACAGTTTATCGTTGGATAAATAAGAAGGTCGTGGTATCTGATGAAAATGTTTTATACTAGTTTCCCTGAGTTCATTTCTGTATGTTTTTGGTATCAATTTTACTACAATAAATACAGAATTAGTTCATAAAAATGTTATTGAAAGATTAAAATCTGTTTATTACGTACGTAGCCTTTTTCTTAAACTCAATCTTCGGATGAGTTGAACGAAAAATTTAATTGTAGTAATTATTTAATTATCCAATTGTTATCGTATTTTTAAAAAATCAAATAACAATATGGAGGTTGTAATTAGGTTATATATGTCTGCCCATCCATCTAACCAGTCAATGGTATAATATAAATATTATCATATAAATATAAATATTATATATAGTATAAACTATAGTAATGTAATATAAATCCTATGTACTAATTTTGGAGGGTTTAATTTTTCTCAGTAAAGGAAAGATAATACTTTCTAAAATTAGATAGATGCTAATAAGAGTTATTGCTTTTCTACTATTCTTTAAGTACTCATTTCCTAATTGTTCTTTTGGATAATTTGTAATATTAAGCAAGAACCGTTGCTATAAACAGAGTGTGATATACCTGCTAAAATAATTTCTCTCAGCTCTTGAGAGACCTCATCTATTCAGATATTGGCAATTTGTCAAAGGAATGTAGACAAGGTTACTCCTAAATCATTTGTTAAATATCCTGTGTTTTGTTCAGTGTTTGTTTACCAGAGTACCTGTAGAGAGAGGAGTGCCTGGGTTGGGAATGTGAGGGTTCGATTCCCACTTAAGGTAGGTAACATTTATTGCTTGTGAGGAATGAATCTTGACTCCCCCATTCTGGTTAGTACATGTCGGTGACCTGAAGTTATCCGCCCAGTTACCAATTAATTTAAAGAAATTAATTAAATAATATTAGATAATACGTGATATAAATGAATATCTTATTCACATTGGAAAAATAGATCGCGGCTTCAAAAGAGCAATGTCTTAACTCAAAAAAACAAATTTTTCAATTGAGGTATTTGAAAGTTCAATTTGAGCTAAAAATAAAAATTTGGGTATTGGTAAAGCAAAGTATTCCTGTTGTAATGATTGTATTGAAATTCTTTTATTAGCTATTAGAAAATTTTTAAAAGGTTGAAACTTTTGTGATTAATCCCGTAAATTTTCAAGTACAAACATAATACAACTCCAAATATGACTAAGTTATCATTATTATAAATTATCATAAAATAAGTTGGAATGGCATTATCAGATTTGTCGTTTCTGAATTTGAAAAGTTTCAACCAATAAAATTGTTACTGAAGGCGTATTTGCGTTTTTGAGTTATGTCGTTTTTCTATTGAAGGAGCTTAACGGTGGCTTTAAATTAAGTAACCATCCCTAACCACCCCCCATAACTCTGCCCTTGCTGTAGCCTATGTGTTATTATGGTGTATAACCTATATTACTCAATAAGTTTCATCCAAATTCTTTAAGTAGTTTTTGCGTGAATAAGTAACAAACATACATTCAAACTTTCGCATTTGTAATATTAGTAGGATATCAAAACAATAGTTTCACCCATGTTCTTTCTGTTATTTTAACAACTATTATCATGTGATTTGCCTTTAATTATATACTATAATGGATTCTCAACAGTACCTAAAAAACTGTCGGGTGGTGGCACGTGCCCCCGTGCCTCCTCCCCATAAATCGGCTCTTGCTGTAGCCCATGTGTCATTCTGATTTATAATCTATATTACTTTCATCCAAATCCGTTCAGTAGTTTTTGCGTGAAAGAGAGACAAACATACAAACTTTCGCATTTATAATATTAGTAGGATTATTATTGTGCTATTTCAAAAATTATTTGGATTACTAACCCTTGGTATTTTTCGATAGTATCTTCTCTTAAAATTTGATACCTGTTGAAGCCTTTTTGAAATTTCAGCATAAGTGTGTTGTTGAATAGAGTATCGTGCTGCACGATATACGTTCTGACACGTGTCATATCTGCTCCTCCCGTTCTTAATAAAAAAAACTTTAATATACTTCCACTAATGTAGGTTATCTTAATTACCATTAATGTAGGTCATATTAAATGCAGATAGATTAAAAATTGTTATTACTTATTTTAGTTCATAATTGTGTAAGTCCATAATTTTTTAACTGTCGATATTTCGATTTAAAATTTCTGATTTTACTCTATAATACCAATATATTACTATTTAATTGAAATTTATAAATAATGACGCCGAGGTGACTTGAAAATCACCAAATGATCATAGTTACAGCACTCTATGTAACTTTCATGCATTAAAACTTTCATGACACTCAACTTTCTTTTATTGAGCTTAGTCACGCAATTCAATAATTTTGCCTCATTGTTGATGGATTATCCTGTGTATCTTCGTTGCATCATTATTTCATTAATTGGTGATAAAGATTTCATTGATGATTCTTCCGAACTCTAAGAGAAGATAAAATTACTTGCGATTTATGGCTAAGCATTTATTTAAATAATAAAGTGCTATATTGGCTTTATTGACCAAGCTATGATCTCAGGGAAAAGTCAGATCCTTTGATCTGAATATATTTAAATACTTTAAATGGGATGCCACCCTGAGATCGTTTTACTTAATATATAGTAATTTTATGTAATTAGTAAATAAGAGACACTCTCCAAAGGTTAACGTGGTTGACTGACCAGGAGTTTTTTTTATTAAATAAAAATAATTATAGAAGAACATTATATTTATTGGCCTCATTTTTTATATATTTTCCTCACGTTTTCTGAAATTTCAAATTGTAGAACTTAAAAACCAAGGGTTAAGTGGTGAAATAAGAGTTAGAAAATGCGTTTTTCTTACTTGAATATCATTTTCAAAAAAAATACACTTAAGGATGCTGTCCATGTTTCTGAATTGATGAAAATCGGTTGGAGATAAGTCTGGCTAATAAGATGGGTGCGGGAGGACTTGGTAGCCTAGCTCGTTTTATTTCTTCACTGCCTGTCCTGCAATATTAGGCCTCGCTGGCGTTGCCTTCTTGTAAGAGTATATGTCTCTTCAGATCAACCAATGCAGGCTGTTTTTGATAATTTTTTGTTGAATTAAGTGAATATCTCTACAGAACGATATGGATGTGGTGGATATGGATGTGGTTTTACCTCTATGTGAAAAGGATGGTTCGTTGCAACACCCTTCCCCGAACGCAGTGGTAATGTTTCTTGCAACTTTGGTTGCCGAGTGTCCAAGTTTAAATTTATTTTTAAAAACTACCCTAAAATAGCACGCTTCCATGGCCATATTAGATGGCATACTAAACAATGTTCGTTAAATTGTAGTGATAGTAAATAGGATAAAAAAAAGGGTTAATAGTAGGTCATTACAATCCTTGAAAATAAACATAGTAAAAAACGGAGTCCTCTAACTCCACTTAAAAATTTAAAAATAATAAAAACGAACATTTTATATGATACGATGGAATAGTTGCAAAAGCGGTAGTTGCTTAATTCTTTGACATTTTTGCCTGACTTCTTTATAACCACCAGTTCTGATCTCTTCCAAGTGTCAGGAAAATATCCAATCCTTAAACAGGTATTGAAAATTGATGTTATCAGAGCAACTGCTTTCCTACGTAGTTTTTTTATTGCGATTGCTGGTATCTAGTCGTGGCCGGGACTTTTCCTAGTTTTGAGCTTCCTAATTAGTGAGTGAATTTCTTTTGGAGTGGTGAATTCCATCGGCAATTGTACTGTTGATAGAGATGATTTATGTCATCTAAACAATGTTCGTTCAATGGTAGTGATAGTAAATATTTAAAAAAAAAGACGACTCATTATAGTCTGTAAACATAAAAATATTAAATTTCATATGAAACGACCCAGTACTTAAAATATTAATGTATGAGAGGAAAATAGTTGGATGATCAAATGTAGAAAGGAGATAGTTGGGGGTAAAAAAAAAACACTGAATAAGTGCTAGACTTATATCTATGTGCCGACGTTTCGACCTACAGTGTAGGTCATCTTCAGGGCTATGAGAGAGAAACAAACAGAAGAAAAAATATAAAAACGTACAGTAACAATAATGCGGTGACATGTAAAGTAGAAAATTAAAATAGTGACAGATATGAAAATTAAAGATAACGAATATTAAAAAAGTGACGGAATATAATAAAATTAAGATATAGACAGATTTAATAAAATTAAAGATAATGAAAAGAAATTAAAATAGTGACAGATACAATAAAATTAAGAAAATGACAGATTTAATAAAATTAAAGATAATGAACAGAAATTAAAATAGTGACAGATATAATAATTACAGATAACGAATATAAAATAAAATAAAATACAGAAAATAAAATTACAGAAAGGATAGAAAAGTAAAAATAATATAAAGGGAAATAAAAAAGAAGAGGTAAACCAAACATACTGTTACGGGCTACTGGGTATTAAAATGAATTAAACAATTCCTTAATTAAAGATACTAATATTTGTTAACAATGTTATAAAAAGGATACAATTAAACTATTAGCAATTAAATTATTGAACTTATATAAATTTATAATAACAATATTCTAAATATTTATTATTTAGGCCTAACTCCTATTTAATTATTACAATAATATAAGATATTACTAATTCTAGATAGCTTAACTAGTTACAATAGTTTCTATGAATATTATAAAATTACACTACAATTTATAACTAATAATTAACACTTACAGTTCACTAGTCCACCGACCGTAAGATTCTTCAAGTATCACAAACTGACACACAGTAACAAACAGAAATAGTTTATTACACTCGCGAGACTGTCACAGTTCACTGATACACTTATTACACGGGCCGGTTCAACACTGACTAGTTTATCACACTGACACTGACTTAACACAGGTCTTCTCTGGTCTACTCTCAGACTAAGACTGACTGGCTCGAGGTGAGGGAAGTATTTAAGTAGGCAAGGCCGAACATTCTAGAACACGGAGGGGCCAGACGATTCTAGAATATTCTTAATCCTTTTCCGACAAAAGAAGACGATCTAGAACGGTCCTAATCCTATTTTAACGTCTCCCGCTGACGTACTTAAGCCGCTAATCCCTCGCTTCCGCCTTCCTTTGTGCGGCCGTAACACTGCCCCCTCCTTAAAAGTGCTCTGCCCCAGAGCATAGTCTGGAGAAATCGGGCAGTTATGAGCTTCTACTGATGGAGACGCACTTTCTTTCCAGGGGTTGAACGTGCACACCAATATGGAAACTCCAGAGTTGGCGAATGTCCGTTCGATCATGTCCCTGACAACCTTCCACTCCAAGCCGTCGTATCCACAGCCCAACTTCGGAATGGCGAGCTTGGTGATACGCAGTCTCAGAAGCTTACTACGTAGGTCGTCGAGGCTTCGCCGCAGTGCGTCATATGTCGGCTTCTGATCAGTGGCACGCTTGGTAACCAAGTAAAACAGGTGTCGACCTTCGTGCGTGTGGTGGAGTGCCTTCCCGACACTTGGTCCTTGGTATTCCAGCTTCTCAGTTTCGCCGAACTTCTTCCTGAAGACCGTTGCAATCCCTCGAGAAGTCCTCAGATCTTCGGCAACGCAATGGGCCAGAGAATACTCCACTGGTAACGAGAAGATATCCCTGTAGATTACCTGAGTTACTCCACGGGTCCCTAGTACTTTAGTATGAGCAATTGAGTCATTTGTCTTGACGTTGTTTAGGTGCCTGACCTGCTGGTCTTCTTTCGGGCCGTGGTCTCCTTTGTACGGGGCCAGTCTATTGAAATGGACTACCTTGGGTTTTCCTTTAGGCTGCTTCCTGATCCTATATACGACGTCGTTGATCCTCTTGACGATCTCAAACGGGCCGTCCCAGGAGTTCTGCAGTTTAGGTGAGTAGCCTCGCCTTCTTCGAGGATCATGTAGCCAGACCAAGTCTCCAGGTTGGTAGCCACTTTTCTCAGCCCAGATGTCGTAGCGCTCCTTCATTCTGTCACTTTCCCCCTGGATGTTTGTGCGAACCTTCTCGTGGATATTATCCATTCGCTTCCTTAGATCCGTGACGTACTCCTCTCCGGCAATTTCCTCATCAGGCTTGAAACCGAATTTCAGATCACAAGGTAACCGAAGTTCTCTGCCGAACACCACATTTGCGGGAGTCTGCCCCGTTGCTTCACTGACTGAACTGCGGTAGGCCAGGAGGAACAGGTGAAGATACTGGTCCCAGTCTCGCTGATGGTCGGAGACCACTTTGGACAAATATCGACCCATAGTCCTGTTCATGCACTCTACCATGCCATCGGATTGAGGGTGAAGAGGTGTAATGAAAATAAGCTAGGTAATGAATTATGTACTGTTAAAAATGAATTAAACAATTCCTTAATTAAAGATACTAATATTTATTAACAAAGTTATAAAAAGGATACAATTAAACTATTAACAATTAAATTATTGAACTAATATAAATTTATAATAACAATATTCTAAATATTTATTATCTAGGCCTAACTCCTATTTAATTATTACAATAATATAAGATATTACTAATTCTAGATAGCTTAACTAGTTACAATTGTTTCTATGAATATTATAAAATTACACTACAATTTATAACTAATAATTAACACTTACAGTTCACTAGTCCACCGACCGTAAGATTCTTCAAGTATCACAAACTGACACACAGTAACAAACAGAAACAGTTTATTACACTCGCGAGACTGTCACAGTTCACTGATACACTTATTACACGGGCCGGTTCAACACTGACTAGTTTATCACACTGACACTGACTTATCACAGGTCTTCTCTGGTCTACTCTCAGACTAAGACTGACTGGCTCGAGGTGAGGGAAGTATTTAAGTAGGCAAGGCCGAACATTCTAGAACACGGAGGGGCCAGACGATTCCGGAATATTCTTAATCCTTTTCCGACAAAAGGAGACGATCTAGAACGGTCCTAATCCTATTTTAACGTCTCCCGCTGACGGACTTAAGCCGCTAATCCCCCGCTTCCGCCTTCCTTTGTACGGCCGTAACAATACAAAATGAGAAGATTAACATATAAAAAAAGTTGTAACATGAAGAATTTAGAAAAACTAGTAAAATAAAGATATAAAATGTATGATAACGGACTTCTAGAGGTTACATAAGTAAATGTATGAGACATAATATTATAGGAATTTGTAGAAAGAAATGGAAGGTGTCTCGTAGAATGACAGTTAGAAATGTAAACAAAATGAAAAGTATGGAACTGTATGTACCATAACTAATGTGAATAATAGTATTACTATTGTACAGTAACTATTGTGTACAATAACTATTTGAAAAATGAAAAATAGATAGATAGGATTAATAAATTTAAAAAAATTAAAAAATTAAAAATAGTGTTTAAAAATATGAACTCTTGATTACCAACATATGATGGATGCCAAAATGATAAGGGGGAAATAGGAAAATATGTAGTGTGAAGAATGGAGAAAGGCTAAAGAGAAAAGGATGTAATAAATAAAATATTAAGAAAAGACGTACCGATTTTATATAAGACTAGCAGCCTTATATATGTCTACCGAAGTAATATAGGTCTAGCACTTATTCAGTGTTTTTTTTTACTGCACCCCCCAACTATCTCATTTCTACATTAAAATATTAATGATCAGTTAATGAATTACTTAAAATTAATTATTATATGAAACAATAAGTGAATTGGGGTGGGAGTGTGTTATGATACTAAAATTAATTATACATTGATCACATTTTCTTTTAATATTTTTTTATCATTATATACATTTTTCGGCATGTGAATGATACAAAACAAAATGATATACAACAATTGGAGTATTAATAAATTCCAGCCTCATCCAGGCTCGGTTATTTGCTCGTTTGAGTAAGATAGCACATTCTGTGAACTAGTATACAATCTTATCTGGAGATAAGTAAGACCGCTTTGAGAATTTGAGTGGAGTGATTGAAGAGTCGAGATCCCTTTGGCTTAGCGATGTACGGCCCAACACAGCTTAACACCAGGTCAGTGCACCTATAAATATATACCTCCTAAAAAAGATATAAATAATTTCAACCAGCCAGGTATTGTGTTTTTATCTGATATCGTATTGAACTTTTAGAAAAAAAGTAAAAATGACGATAAAATGTCTAGTTGGACATATTTGCAAAACATTTTTTCTTTGTTGGCGAAAAAAAAGTTCTTCTGACAATCTACTCAAGAATAATAAATCAAAATTATTACTATGCTTAATAAACTAACGCAATTCTCACCTAATGTTTCTTACTTAAATGAAAAAAAATATAATACCTAGTAAGAATTTCTATTTGAATTGAATTGAAAAGTTTTGTCCGAAGTTTTTGATTTAAAGAAATTGATTTGGTGTATAAGATCACATTACTTTCTTGCCAATTTAATTAAGATTTCAACCACAATATAGGAATGTAAAATAAAATAAATATTTAATACTTTTCAATTTTATTTTAAAGTTATCAGGAAGGTTTTCTTAAAAAAAAAACTTTAAATAAATTGTTCAGAATTAACAATAAATTGAATTTTTCTCATTTCTCGCTAGTTCAGTCAAGCAATTTTGTCTAAAGCGACCCAGGTTTTTAGTCCGGTTCTGTTTCAGAAGTTTCGGGAGCAAAACTCTTCGAGAAAGAATTACTCGGCTAAATGAACGAAAAGTGTGAACAAGTCAATTTTTGAAATTTGAACTTGATTTTGAAAGCGTTTTGGATTTTGCGAAGACACTGCGGAACACAGGGAAATGGATTTGTAGTACAAGCATAAAAAAACAACATAAAAAAAACGAATGGTCCATTTTTCATATTCGCGATATCTTACGGTTAACATTTGTATTATATTATATTATTATATTGGACAAATCTTTTTCACTTCTCACTTTGCAAGGAGTGAATTTTGAACCGTATACAAACTTTTAAATTTTATTATGAATTAAAAATCAGTACACTCATTTAATGGAACTAACAATTTTTCTAGATGCAAATGGACTTACTTCACTTTCAAAAATAACAGCTCAATTAATATAATTGCAGTTTGAAAAATACAAATTTGTTGAGAACTGGATAATAAAAATTTGCCTTTATTATGGCACGTTACTGGTTTTTACATTTGTATTTATAGGAAATACAAATTAGTCCTAAATGTTCTCATTTAAACTTTTATTCTGTATATATTTTACAGATAAAATTTTCGAAACAATATTCATCTAAATACTCTTTCAAGTTTCCGTGGCCACAATTTATACACAAAACTTCAGTGGTTTCTGGTTTAGACCGTGTTGAATTTTTCTTCGCCAACGTTTCGCCAGACATACTGCTAGCTCCTTCAAGGCTGGATCGAGAATGAACTTATATTATGTTCATTCTCGATCCAACTAAAATTTAAAAATGACGGATTTTCTAAACTTGATTTGATTCTGAAAATAACTCGATCTCAGATTTTTGGAAACAGTATAAATGAATGTAATTTCAGGAGATAAACATAAAGAAAGATGCTTTGTTTTTCTTCTCTCTCTATTTTTTCTCTCGAAGTCAGTTGACCTTTCAGTTGAAAGGCATCAATAATTTTAACTAATTAATCATTTATCTTATTTTAACACGGTATTGTAAAGGAAAATTGTATGTGAATTTTGGTAGATATCCTTGAAAGATGCATTAATTAATCATTTTAAAATAATTGCTAATAAAGAAATAAGACAATTCTAAGTACAGATGTCTTATTTTAAATATTTATCTAACCATCTTGGTGGATCGCTGAAGTCGCTTTATAAAGATACCGCCCTGAATGGTCTAGTTCTCGTATGATAGTAGTCTTAAAAGGAATCTAGATTCCTCGTTACGAATATAAAGATTTTCTACATGCTAAGATGTTAATTAGTCCCTTCTATAAACAGGAGAAGAAGGATAGAAAAAAATTAACCGTATTAAAAAACTAGATAGACAATTTATAATTATGGCGATTAATTACAGAGCCATTCTCGATTATTCAATAATCGACTTTTAATTACACGGCTAACCATTTCCTGACTATCAAAGTTTTTTTCATTATTTTTTACATATTTTTGTCTTTATTGCTTCTAATTATTATTCATTTTCTAGACAGCTCTCAATCATAGTATTATACGAAAGGACAATCCATTTTTTCTCTAGAGACCGCGAACGACAAAAAACAGTTAAACAATCATTACCAAATGTAATCAATAATCATATTCATTGTCCCCTGACGGCATAGCAACAATTAAATCTGCTTATACTATAAATAGCGGTTCTGAAATAACTATAAAACTTGAGTGCTGCGGCAAAACAGCTTAGATCTTGAAGCAATTTACCTAAAACTTTCTTTTTAAAGCCTTTAAACCATCTATATATTCTCTAGAACAAAAAGAAACAATCTTAGGCTGAAAAAATATATTATTTGAGCATAATTGTGGAATGTACATTTTTCATTTATTATAATTATCATTAGAGATATGATTATGTTTCAAACAAAATAGGTCCTGAAGATCCCTAAATAGGCAAAATATTGGCAGGCATTTTTTTTCCTGTTTTTATTTTAGGGACTTAATTCTTTTGGTTAGGAATTTGTCCACACGCCTTATAATTAATTTACCAAAAATTGGACTAATATCAACAAAAATGTTGCATGAACGATCACGAAACGAATCACCTTTGAAATTTGTATTATTAACAATCAACCGGTAGGGATAATCTACCTGAAGTGTCAAACCGATTTCGTTCCAAACATTTTTGAGGCGTTGAGGGTCAAAACGAATAATTTCAAAATTTCAAAAATGGAACTCTTCTTAGTTTTTACAATTTTTCCTAACACTGTGCCTTATTCCTCGTGGTTTGTTTGTTTATTTGGGTTTGTAAGACATAAAACCATGCGGTCATCAACGCCTGTGATAATTTGTTTATACAGTCTTATATCTATGTTTATTCCAATATTTGATTGTTCCAATAATAAGATTTTCAGTTTTAATTTAATTCCTCCATTATTCATCTACGTTCTTTTAAATGTTTAATAATTGTGAATTATGACTTATCTATTTTATTGAATTAAACATTTGGAATTTTTAAGAGGGGAAAAATAAATAAATAAAAGATAAACAGATAGATACAAAATAAATAAATAAAAGATAAATAAAAAATTTATATTTGTCTTAATATGTCCACTTCCTTTAAAATTTTCAATACTAATCTTATTTTATCTTGATCATCACCAAGCGTATTCGAGATATTATTTGTAAGACCTAGTGGTCCTCGTGGTTTTAGTCCGATTCTGAATCGGAGGTTTGGAGAGCTTAAAGCACGGAATAATAAACTAGTGAAATATTCAATTTTCGAAGTTTGGGATTATCCACTTGTGAAACTACTAAGCCCAGGGTTTTGGAGGCCGGGAGGTGGCCGTAGGGTTTTTTAAAGGGAGTAAAAAATCCGTAGTTACGCCGTCCTTCGGAAGGGACGTTATACGGGGGTCCAGAGCCTGTACGATGTCAGGTACTCGTTAAAAATCCCTATACTAATTAAACCTGGATAGGCAAAATTTAGAGTTCCCACTGTAGCATCTTCCGATTAGCCATAGCAGCATAAAGTGACGTTAAATGAACTAACAAACAAATCTACTTGTGATCTTCAACTCCTCATATTTAAATGTAAACCAATTTACTTCAGGAAGTGGTAACAATCGTTTTAAAAATCAACACTTAATACATACATCCTCTAATCGAGCTATAACGAATTATTATCGGTTCAGCATAAATTTTATAAAATTGTAATGACTTATATGAAAAAAACATTTCGTCCTGAAAAATCATATTCAGCTTGGTAATGTGACCAATTATGGAATGCTAAATATGTCAAGGTCTTGGGGAAATTGGCATTATATAATTAATTGTTTGTAAATTAGTAGTTTATGATAAGAATGTTTATGCGAATGTATTATTCTAAACCATCTTAATTTGCGTAATATTAGTTTATTTAGCAAAATTGCTTTAAAAGATTTTCATATAGATGTATAATATATTATAATTTCAAATTTATTTATTTCAATATGACATATTGAAGCGTTCAGGATTAAAAGTGGATAACTCCAAATGTTATTTTATTATGCTCTCGATTCAGAACTACCGATTCAGAACCAGACTTATTTCATAAGGAAGAAGGCAAAAATGTGTCGTATTTGTCACTAAACTTGTGAAGAATTCGAAAACGGCAGTTTTTGAAAATTTTAGGTTTTTAAAAGGGGCCTAACTCAGAATCTATTAGACCTACATAGCTGCGGTTAGGTTCCAATTGTAGCAAATTTACTCTACTTTAAAAATGGCAGCTCTTTTCAATTTTTCAAATTTCAATTGGTTTGCTTGGTCTTTTTAAAACGCACCGATTGGGATATATAGGCCAAAAACTGAAATAATTCGGAAAATTTCGAGGCTTTTCGGCCATCAAAAATTTTCCCATTTTTTTTTCGGTTGCAAACTTAGATTTACACTACTCAGACATGCCCTTACAACATATAAAAAATGCAGCTCTCTTCAATTTTTTGCGACCTTCAAAACACCTGGCCGCTGGCCTTACAATGATTTAGGGAACATTAAATTTTTTATTTACTTTTTTTTTTTAATTTAAATAATATTCATCTTATAATTTTTTTTTCTTTTTTTAAACTGGATTTATTCTTCATTTATTTTGGGTAAGAGAAAATAAAAACCATTTTCCAGTTGTTGTTTATTCAGTTATTTTCACTCCTTAGAGACGTTTCGACGTTTATCTGATTTGTTTTCAAAGTATAAGTCATCTTATGATCTATTATTTTTTAATTTCAAAATTATGTATGAATATAATTTACTGATTTCTTCTGCTTCTTTTCTATCGTTTACAGCATTTTCCAATTTATCATTTATGAATAAAGCCTCTAAATTTTTTCTTTTAATAGTATAAAGACACTTACAAAAATATAAGATACAACCCGATGAATGAACTGAACATTAAAATAAATAAATATTTGGAAAAGTTAGTTAGGTATAGATATATAGATAAAAATTTTAAAAATAGACTATCAAATAAATACTACAGTAACCCTAGAATTCACGGTTTAATCAAATTACATAAGGAAGGATATCCTTGCAGACCTATTGTAGATGGAACAAACAATCCAACAGATAACCTTTCAAAATTTTAAATAAATCCTTAGATCATTTAAATAACAATAACGAATATGACATTAAAAACGCAATTGAATTAAAAAATAAATTAGACAATATGAAATTAGAGCCAGAACAGATAATAAGTAGTTTAGATGTGGTATCTATGTTTCCAAATATACCATTAAAATTAGTTTATAAACTTATAATTGATAATTGGGAAAACATCGAACCATATACTAGTATAAAATGTAAATCCATTTATTTGGAAGGTATAAAACTATGTACAGAAAGTGGATATTTTACTTTTGAAAATCAATTTTTTAAACAAACAAAAGGATTACCAATGGGAGGCAGATTATCCGTAAATTTATCTGGTATAGTACTAAATTACATTATTAAAGATAGCTTACAAAAATTAAACAACCCCCCTACGTTCTTAGTAAAGTACATAGATGACCTTTTAATTATCACAAATAAAAATAATTTAGAAAATTTTAGTAAAATCCTAAATGAACAAAATAAAAACATAAAATTTACACAAGAATTGGAAAATAATAACTCAATAAATTTTTTAGACCTTAGTATCATAAGAAACCAAAATAATAACCTTAAAACAAAATGGTATAAAAAGGATATCACTTTTAGTAAATTACTTAATTATTACTCTAATGACCCGAGGCATCAAATCAAAAACATAGCATTAAATCTAATTAATAGATCAATAAAATTAACAGATGTAGAATTTTTGAAAGAAACGAAAAACAAAATTTTCAAAATCCTTCTGAACAACGCATTTCCAATCATACTAATAAAAGATTTATGGCATAAACAAATCAATTTAAATAATAATAAAAAAGATAATCACTTACCTATAAATATAAAAAATAAATTAAATACAAAAGAATCTACTAACAATTCAAAAATACATAGCCAAAATAATGCAATAAAAATTAAACCTTCTCAATCTAAAATAACTAACGTTTTTGTAAAAGAAACTAATAACATAGATCCACTTATAGACAATGATAAAATTAATATAGTAACAGAAGCACAAGATATAGAATTAAAACATAATAAAATTAAATATAATAGTATAACCTATATCAGAGGCTAATCAGAAAAAATCGAACCAACCTTTAAAAATTATGACATACCAGAAATGAGGATAGCACACAAAACAAGAAACCCAATCAAAAACATTATAACAAGTCAAAAGGATAAGATACCAATTATGGAAAACAAAAATTTAATATAACAACTTACTTGTAATAATTGTGATGGAATATACATTGGACAAACAAGTACATATTTAAAAAACAGAATATATCACCATCAAAATAACGTTAAACCTAAAGCTAAAACAAGTACCGCATTATCAGCACACTGTAATAAAGAATTACACACTTTTGACTTTGATAAGCCTAAAGTTTTGCATAGAGAGGATAATACTATTAAAAGAAAAAATTTAGAGGCTTTATTCATAAATGATAAATTGGAAAATGCTGTAAACGATAGAAAAGAAGCAGGAGAAATCAGTAAATTATATTCATCCATAATTTTGAAATTAAAAAATAATAGATCATAAGATGACTTATACTTTGAAAACAAATCAGATAATAATTATAATAACCTGACCATATAACCTACTAGTAGATCTTTAAAAAACAAAAAAAATTCCATATATTTCATAATTAATTAATTGATTTGATAAAATATTTTTTTTTAAATTATATATGTAATAAAATAAATAAATAAATAAATTAAATTTATAAAAAAAAATTTAAAAAATAATAAATTATTTTTAACTTTTTACTTTGTATTATTTTGTTGATGTGCTGTTAGAACATAATTTGTTATTTTATACTAAAGTCTAATGACTCATAGAAATGAGAAAAAGGATCTGATGGTTCAAAGATCAAAATTTGGTTTTGTAATGCAATATTATTTATTGACCATGGAGGACTAGTGATCTCCTAAGAATTTTTAAAAGTATGACTTTCCAGGTATTTATACTTATAGTGTGTTATCTTTGGACATTTATGTTAAATTATTTATAATATTGTAATTATCGTTAATTTATTTATTTAAAGTTAAAAAATGCAGGAGAAGAAAGGATAGTGTCGAAACGTCTCTAAGGAGTGAAAATAACTGAATAAACAACAACTGGAAAATGGTTTTTATTTTTTCTTACCCAAAATAATATTCATCCCATTTTTTTCATTAAATGGTTGTTGTACGAAGCAGGTAAAATAGCTTTTTCCTTCTCAATACTAGAAATAGCTAACCTTCAACATAAACCTATCTTTCAACTCACAACCCAAACAAAAAAAACCGAAAGGCGGTATAATTATATTTAAGAGATCTAATGATAGAACATTCTCAAATTTCCGTAACAGCCAATAACCCGGAGTGGCCTCTAGTTGTAATTGTAACAGCCGCCGGGTGTTGTTTAATTTTTATAGACGTAAATGACTCTCAAAATAGACTTCGTTGCGTGTTGTAAACGGCTTTCGTTGGCTGTAGTTAATTGTATTATTAGTTATTTATCTTATGATTATGTTTGCTACATATTTTTTTCGGTATACAACTATGTAATAGGATGAATAGATCTGAAAGGAGCGAGAGAGCTCATTGTGTAGAGGGATATCCTGCTGTGATGTTTATGTCCGGGTTCCGAATCCGGCTATGAAAAAAATTATTTAATCTATTAGTAGCCGTTGACGGATCCTGCGGGATCTGCAGACCCTCCTGGAGCTCACCCAGCCTCTATAAAATGGTACCCTTATTTGCGAGAAAACATGATTTTACCCGAAGCACATTTTATTTTATCCTCGCAGAACCTTGACTTTGAAACAGTACTATTTATGTATCCAATATATATACCGTGTACTGAACCCAAGACCCTCCATGCTGAGAAGTATGCAGAGGTACAGATTTTTGATTCTAAACCTTATTTTATAGTAATTGAATAATTAAATTTATGTATGTCCTAAACTTAAAATGCTCTTAAATATGAATGTTTCCAAGTTTTTCTAGTTTTAAATTATCAGTAAGTGGTTTAAGCATCCAACCAAACATCTAAAAAACAATTGGCAAAAAATAAATATATTCAAACTCCTGAAAATCCTAGCAGTCGGTGACATTTTCTTCTCTCAGGAAATACATTTTAAATATCCATCATATCTACTCCATTCAATGCAAATCATTAATTCACGTATCGTCATTTCATTTTATTAGCAATGGATATTTACATAATGCATAAAACGCATCTTTTGTTGATTTAATCATTATTTGAAATACATAATTACACCCATTAGATACATTATTATCCGTCAATAGAACTTGTGGAATTGGTATCTAACCTAGCCTAAACAAGTGTCATTAATTGAGAGAAAACTTAAATGTTGAGCGTTGGGGTAAACCAACTCCCTGCACAACCGTTGTTTATAAACAGTCGTAGCAATGGAATAAACTCAAGGCTGTAGTAGCACAGTTCTTTTTTATATTTTGTCCTAGAAGATTGTCGTATCAATTGGTCATCTATTGATTGTTGTACCAAGTCATAGGAATAAATAATTTCTTCTTTTTCGGTCATTTATAATCATAAAAGAATATGTCCTGCATTTAATAGGATGTATTATTAATCATATGTCGATAAGAAAAGAAATCAACAGTTTCAGATGGTTTCAGTTTTAATGGATATTTTCTTATAATTTATTTAACCTGATTTGCTAAAAGGTTCGTAATGGGCATGACCGTTAATTTTAAGATTATGATCAGCCTGTGTTTCCTTTTCAATTACCATATCTTAACTATTAATTAACGGACCTCTTATGTTTTATGGATTAATGAGTGGGAAGGCCCTTTTCATGGATGGTTTTAAAAATGAGAATCTCAATATTTATGATGGTATAAGGTAAAATAACCGTTAAAAACATGAGAAACCGGAGAAAACAATAGCCTTAATAATATTAAAATGATTGTATAGTGTATATTATTTATCTTAAAATTTATTTTAAGAGTACAGTTATCGTTCTCCACAAGCCATTACTTCCCACTGTGTACTGTGTAGAATGGCTATTATAAGTGCATATCTTGTTACAAAATCTTAATTAGATTTTTGGCATGCAGTTTTCTATCTCCAAAAAATAAAAAAATATATGCCCAACAGACCAATTGTAGCAGTCCAACACTTGAAGGGTCTTGAGTTCAGTAGACAGTAGTTGTACTGTTTCTTGGGCAACAGTTGTGCAGAGCGGTATTTGTCCTAGCTCATGCTCAACTAACAGATCCTCCAAGTTTCCAAGTTAAGGTACCCTCGTTATATAGGGTTGGTGAGTACCAGGAGACTGTAGATCCTACAAGTTCCATCACTATAACGGTAAGAAAACTAATTTAAATTTAAAATTATGTACTGCACAATTTAAAATAAATTCATTTTTTGGTACTTGCGTGTTAACGCAGACACCGTTATTTTTGCCTACTTGTTCGCATGCGCGAGAAGTTATATTTTATAACAGTTATATTTCTATCAGATGATTGTATTATGCATTATATTTCTAACACAAACATCCCTAACCTCCCCTAACGACCCCTAGCCACCCCTAATCCTAATAAATAGATTTAAAAACGTTATGCAAGATAGCTTCTATAAAAGATAACTGTTACAAAATATAACTGCTCGCGCATGCGAACAAGTAGGCGAAAATAACGGTGGCTGCGTTAACACACAAGAACTTATTTTTTTTCTAAATTAGCTTGTTTTCAGAAAAAAACATAATTAAAATTTAGATTGTCCTTGTAACCAATCATTTGTATAATGCTCCAGTTATGTGTCAGCAGAATAGTCTCTTAAATCTAATTTCAATTCTACGTGAGATTTCTGCTGAAAAGTACTCTCTTTATCTATGGATGTTATCAGATTTAGTAATATATCTACCTCAGTTGTATTTGAGCGGAGTGGCTCAGTGGTAGAGCCAAGGAGTTGCAATTCCAAAGATCCTGGGTTCAAATCCTGCTGCTGGCAAGACTTTTAATCTGTTAGCGACCGGAGATGGATCCTATGGGATATAAAATAAGGGAGGAAATCTTACAATTGAGCGTGATCTAGGACAAATCACCTCCCTGCACAACCGTTATCCAAGAATCAGTACAGTTTCTACCTCAGAATCAGAAGAACCTCAGATCCCTCCAAGGGTTGTAGTGTTACAGGTTTTTTAGTCGTATTTTAGCCAAAGACCATCTGCATAGCTACTCAGCCCTGAACAAACTGAGCTACTCCACTCCCCCTTTTTTTGAAGTAAAACCTTTGTTATTTGACTATTTTTGTTTATTGTTGAAAAGTAAGTCGCAACACTAAAGTTCTTGTCATCTCCTCTGCGGATGATGGATGTTTTTTGGAGATGTTGACAAACTATGGTTACTTACGCCATCTAGATCTCCTGACTCAATCAGAGCCCCGATGGAAAGCAGAATTGGCTCCTAACGAGCAACTGTTTGACACAAATTGAGGCAATTAGCGATGAATAGGCGTTTCATTGAAGAGAAGGCTATCTATAGCCCTCCTCTGTTATCTAGAGGTCCATTGTCAATCCTTTGTCGAAGCCAGTGCCGCTTTCTTCTCACTGCCGTAAATAAAAGATGTCTCTAATGCTACTTTACCGACGTATGGTACTGTAGAAAATTTAGTGAAGTACTAAGGACAATTTTAACTGTTATGTTTGTACCACTTTATTGAGTCTCTAGAATACCTCTAAAAAAGTGTTCTTTATATTTGGAGTCTCAAATGAATAAAGCGTTAGGTAGAATTTTATCCAGAAGTAGTTAACTTTACAGAGGGAAGCGCAGTCGTGTTATTCTCGTAGTTTTAGGCATAGGATGGAGCATTATTATTACCGTTCAAGCAAATTCCTGATTTTTCCGTCGAAAATAACACGATTTCATTCTCTTATGTACAAGATGTTCATTAGGTCATTCTGTAATACGGCAATATTTAGTTGTGATATTCTATACTATAATTCCTCAATAAAAAAAATCGGTATATTCCATTTTTTTCACTGAAGGCAACAAATCCATATGCAACAAAGAATACAGGGAGAATAGCTGTTTCTGATAGATCATACAATGGTGAACAGGATGGTGTGATCAAAACAGGAGATAAAACGAATTTAAACGATTCAAAACGGCTAAAAAAGTATGTCCATAAATGGGAAAAACTAGTTCATCCGAGCAGTGGTTGGAGAATAACGATGTAAACTGACTTAGTTGGCCTTCGAGCACTTCAAACATCCTCTCCATTTTCAGATTGACAGGACCAGCAATCCGCATGGATTATAATAAAAATAATGATACCTATTTTGAGGTAAAATTGCTTTTCTGAACATTAAGGGGAAAAGTGAATTACCTTGTTTTTTCCCTGTAGTCTTCATATGTAAATAGTTTAAATACATAAATAAAAAGGTTGTTTTAAATTTTATTATTATTTTTTAAATAATACACTTACCCATCTGTAATTATCTTATTTCTTATCTTGATGCCAGTGGTCGTATCAGGATAACTGTGACAACTTCGCAGTTATATGCTTTAATTACAAAGTATTTTTTCTTTTGTAATCATATTTAATTATCTAAATCGTTGAGTGATATTCAAACAAATTGTGTCATTCTTTTATCACTCCAATTATATGCAGGTGCTTTTGTAAAAAAGATATATATTGCAGAAGTACGTAACTGATTATTTAGGCCAAAGAGTTAACCTTCCTATGGATGCCATTTTCAAGACTCTTGGATTGGTGGTTTTCCAGACATGCATTAAACACAGCATATTCCTCAATCGGAAATTCTATGTTAGATAAAATTGCTATATTTTCTTGCAATGTATATGTACTCTATTTATATATCTTTTTAGGTACAAATACATGATGGATTGGGCTGAGGGAACAACGGGAGTCTAAAACTGTAATAACCTACACTGGTATATATTTATATATCTTGGCAAGTGGTTTCGACCAATAACAGGCAGGGGCAACCGAAATAGATTAGATTCTACAATCTTTAGCCTATCAATAGGTATTCTCTTCTTAACAGTTTTAGTACCATGTTTAATATTGAACAAATAAATAAAGTAGTAAAACCCTCAGTTTTGATTTGATTTGTATCTTCATGGAAATTTTACATTTATCTTTTATTGCTTGTTTTATCCATGTCCAAGGAGTCGCAATGGATTCTTGATGATCAACTTTTTTATGATGTCGATAAAAATTACTCGGAACGAACTTCTTATTTGATAAAAACCTGTTGTTGTTGTAGTGATAACTGATGACTGATTTAGTGCTGGTATTTAGTGTGGTATGGCAGAACAACGAAATGACTTTTGTAAACTGTTTAATAATTAGTCTAATAGTATGTTTATGAAAACTCAAAATATGCTAGTAATTCCATGCTCCCTTTGGATATCTCTTGCGTCCCGCTTTGATAGATAGATAAGTAATTGCCTAATATCTGGTAGCTGGTAGTAAATTTCAGAAAATAAATAACTACAATGAACATTACTATTTTATTGTAGTTTTCAAGGTTTGCCTCATTTTATCAATTTTTAATTAAGGTTATTGAGAAGGTCCAAAAGTTTATGAAAATGGAGCGTCCGGTTCTAAGGTTCAGCAAGCTTATCACTCTAACAGACTAGTGCCATAAATAGTTCTGGTATTTCTTCTCATTTATAACGTCACATAAGCAAAATCTACTCACGAAAGGAAAAAAAAGTGAGCTGCATTACCTGGAAAAAAGGAGGAAAAATAAGTGAATGGTTTTATGTTCATCGAAAAAAAAAACACATTAAAAATGGAGCAGCATGGGAGAAAAGTTATAAGGGAATTCTTTTTTTAATTTATATATGAGAATATCTATACCTTCGCAGACGACACAGCCTTATTTCTTCTCAAAGAGAAAGTATATTCTCATATATTATTATTATTATTTAATTTTCATTTGCACCTGCACAATTGCGCATCCAGCAAATTTGATTGAAGCGTCTTTCTCTTCCCTTTTCTACATGATCAAAAAAAAAAAAATACATCATTTGTCGAGTAGGTCTCTTGGCCAATGTCTTTTTAATCTTTTTTTATCAAGTCCAGGTAACAGGGAGTAGGAAAGCGGAAAAAAGAGTGGGTTTGGGTGATATTGTGTCGATGAGTGGAATGTTATGTATTTGTTATGAATATATGATTGTATAGTAGGAATGTTCATGTCGTTGTGTATAGTGTGATTCGAAATATACCATGGTGCATTAATAATTTTTCTGAGAATTTTCAAGTGTGTTGTTTGTATCTTGTGTATGTGAACTTTTTTTGCTGAACGCCAAAGTTCTGCTCCATATATCCGAATAGGTTTTAGTATACTATTATAGATAAGTCACCAGTTCCTCAAGTCAAGTGAAGATCTTTAGTCCAGAAGATGTGATAGTTGTTTGTATCGTCTAGTCAGTTCTTGTCTTTTTAATTTTGTATGTACGTTCCATGTACGTCTTTTGTCCAAGTATAGTCCGAGATAACGTACATAATTTTTGGAAGGTACTTCGTCGTTGTCAATTTTGACTGCTGAACACGAAGCTTTGGGTAGAAAGAAGCTTACATGGCTCGATTTTGAGCCGTTTATTCTGATTTGCCATTTATAGAACTACTTTTCTAAATCAAATAAATGATTTTGAAGAGCTATAGATGCTAGGTTTGGGTCTCTGTGACAAGAAATAAGGCTGTATCGTCTGCGAAGGTATAGATATTCTCATATATAAATCTAAAAAAGAATTCCCGTATAACCTTTTTCCCATCCATTTTTAATGTTTTTATTTCGATGAACATAAAACCAGTCACTTATTTTTCCTCCTTTTTTCCAGGTAATGCAGCTCACTTTTTTTTCCTTTCGTGAACAGATTTTGATTATGTGACGTTATAAATACCAGAAAAAATACCAGAGAAAATACCAGAACTATTTTTGGTACTTGTCTGTTAGAGTGATAAGCTTGCTGAACCTTAGAACCGGACGCTAGCGCCGCTGATTAGGAGTTTTGACGTAACCACATACTATATACTACAAATATATAACATGTGAAAATGATTTTATGTCTTTGAAATAAGTAATAATAACGCAATAATATAATGGTAATACAAATAAATGGAACCTTTTGTTGATAATAATAAGGAGTATTCAATAATAACACAATTTAACCGTAATGAAAATAAAAGGAACGAACGATACAACATAATATACAATTAATAACATGATAATAAAATATTAATTTAAAAAAAGAAACATAGTGATAGTGAACACAATAATACAATAGTATGGATACTTGAATTGGTGTACAATAGTAATTTAGATATCTATAGATAGATACAAAATTATAAGTTATAAATATAAAATACAATAGTAATTTAGATATCTACAGCTCAATTGACATATATAATATTAATTAATAATATAATATTAATAGTATTTCATTGAATAGGTCATTTTCTTTGTTACTTTCACGGAACATAAACTTAATCAAATATGATTCCAAATATTAATATCGTGGCCCTGCTGACGTTTCTTTCTATGCAATATTCCTTTTTCTTGAAAAAATGCAACTGCTTCAGTCCCAGTTTTAGGAAGATCTCACATTTTCATCATATTTTAGAAATAGAAAACAATAAACGCTATAAACACACTCGTACACAAACGATAAAAGGTTACAAGCTCGCTGGATCCTGCAGCGTTACCAATAGTGGAGCCCCTCTAGCAGACAAGTACCCTATTTTTAAATGACCTTCCATTGAGTTGTTATTTATCGAAATACCGTAAATTGTTCGTCGGTTCCGTTTTATAGCGCAGTTATTATTATTTGTATTGTTTCTAAATGACTTTAATTGTAGCTATCACAAGGTTCGGTGGAGGATTAGCGAAGAATAGGTATTGGACTAAAAGAATTTATTGTGGCATATTAATGGTATTCTCCATGTAACGGTATGTTCTCCGTTGAAGCCGAAATTTTGAATTTTTTACACGTTTTCGCCAGATTGCACTATCCATCAGTTATTGGAATAACTCTAATATTTAAAAAAATATTCAGGATCTGGAATGCTTCACTATTTTGTCTCGGGAGATGTTCTATAAAGAATTCCCGACTATATCACTATTCGTCTTTTAATAAAATTATACTGTTCTCAATTTTGTCTTCGAATGTATTAAAATTAAAATGCATTCATTATGAAACTTATGAACTAAATTGTTCTGTCGAAATTTAATCTGAAATATTATATTATGTAATGATATTGCACATACGCCGACCGTTCGATAATCGAGTTTCAGAACAATAGTCCCATCTGTATTATGAAAATCCCTCTAGCCCTGATAAACTCCATTGTCAGGAACTTATTGAGAAAAAATATCCCTTCTGGCTCAAATACATTCATATTAATACAAAGAAAAGATAATTAACATCAACAGAATGATTAATATCGGATTCATCAATAGACATTAGACAATAAATTTGTTTATTATATAAAGAAGTTTATTTTGTTTTTCGAAAACCGCCATAAATGAATAGTTCTGAAGTCCTTTTTTCTAACTCCGTGGTTTATTTATTTATTTGAAACAGTATTTGTCAAGATTTAAGGAATCTCTCAATCTCTTTTACTGCACCAGGTGCAGTTTAAGATATGGATGAGGATGTGGGGTGTAAACAAAGTTTTTAACTTTTTTTTTTTTTTTGCACTTTTGGGCTGGAAGGTTGCTTATTACAATTAGGAAAGGATGGAAGGGATCTCTTTTACTGCACGTTGTACATCTTAAGAGTGAGATGAGAATGTTTTTATCTTGTTTCAAGTCTCGTTTATTGAAATATACTATTTACATGTCAAGGTACAATATATAAATAAGTAAGTACAATACGTATTTACATGATAAATATATACAAAAATATTTGTTCTTCTTTTACCCGAAGGTATTTTAAGAATAACAATGTTTTTATACATCATTCATTTTATAGCTGTAAAACGGGACGGACCGTAACGGATACACCAACCTTCTTATTCCTGGGATTATTTTTATCCAAACCCAAAATTCCCCACTTTTTCACGCTCTCTTATCATTCTATCCACAGGGATCAGACATTGAAACTCCCTGAATAGCTAAAAGATTGTTAAAACTAAAAAAAAGGTATTAAAAACAACGAATCTAATTAGGTTTTAAATCGCTCAACCACGATTGTACATAGACCGGCTTTACCTTATGTGCAAGGTGTGCGGGGCACACGGCGCCGGGCCTCAAGGGGCGCCGCGAAGCGTCTCAGGGTCTCAGGATTTCATGTTGATCCCATAGCAAAATTGGTTTAGTTTCATGGGCACATTCATCTCCTTAGGGGATTTGCCGAGGGCGCATAGGCCACGATTGCTCACGGGCGTGATATGGGCTAGAGCCGGCGCTGATTGTACAGTAGTGACTCCTGGATATCAGTCACTGTTGTTTCTAAAATTAAATGAGGTTCATACAAATATATAAATAATGATAATATCCAATTTAACATTTCTCTCATTATAAACAAAAGGTTTTTAGAGACCGCTGTGTATTATTTTATTTTACATATATTATTTGTGTTTTTGTTAAATTGACGCTACAACCCGCAAGTGAGTCCTGGCCTCCTCTAACACCAATAGACGTACTGTACTCTTCTATCACTGGCAGTTGATACCCAGATGTTCATTCATGCTTTCTTGGCATCATTTGCTACGCAAAACGTCCATATTAGTGCTGGTCTACCGATCGCTCGACGTCCCTGTAACTGTTTTGTCATCACCGTTCTTGGAATGGCATTTATTTGCATTCTATTCTACATGACCTGCCCATGACTATTTAATTTTATCACTAGAGTGATCGTTGGGTAGGTCATGAATTTCTTCATTTGTTCACCGCCATTCTCCTCTTATATTAACAGGGCCGAAAATTAGGAGGACTTTTCAAACTCCGAATCTTTCTTTCAAAATTCTATATCTTTCCATCTTGCGACTTTGCGGTCGGAATATAAGGTGAAATAATAAATATAGTTCGTAAAAATATAGTGGAAAATAAATGCCTGGAAGATCTAATGAAGGAGATGATTAGTCTGGGGGTGCATTCAAAAATAACACTAAATAAGATAAACTTATTCATTATAAGTGCCGACGTTTAGGCCTACAATGTAGGCCATCTAAAAGGCTAAGAAGGAAAAAATTAATAATTTTAATAAAATTATTTTCTTTTTTAGCCCAGAAGATGGCCTACATTGTAGGCCGAATCGTCGGCACTTATAATAAATAAGTTTATCTTATTTAGTGTTATTTTTGAATGCACCCCGAGACTAATCATCTCCTTCATTCGTAAAAAATAGATTTTAACTGATGAAGATCGCATAAAATTTGTAAAATACTTGTTACTTTTATCAACAACACTAAAAGACTTGGGTATCTCAACTTCAGCGTAGTTATCTTTCTTATGTTCTGCTAATTTTACCAAGAAACAATAAATCGAGATAAGTTTTTTTTTGGAATCATGTTAATCATTCATTTGCTGAGAAGTTCTAATGTCATTTTAGATATGAGCGTTAATGGATGGAGTGTCCATCTTAAGTTATTCTTTCCAATGTGCTTAGATCACAACTACCTTATGGCTAAATTGTTATACTTTAAAATATTGTCTTACCTGATTTTCATGTAGTAATTGTTTATCTACCATAATCTTGGAGTCTATCCTAAAATGAGAAACAGAAATCTGCTTCCTCTATCTGCTCCAGACATCTTCGGGCATGAAAGTGATTGAGACAATGATCTGGGTCAGTGAAGGTTGCTTTTGTACTATCGAAAATGTCTGGTATCATCTGCTACGTTTTCCAACATTCTGCTATCAATAATAATGGCATACTAAAATTATAAGATGCTAATTTTTTTCAATTAAATGTAGGTGTTTAATGAACTCATGCTGTATATTCTAAGTAACTAATATATTTAACCATGAGGAAATCCTTCATATGCCTGAATAAACCAGCTAAGATACGGGACTTCGTTAAACCCTTCTAACTCATTATGCCTTTCCGATTTAAGGTTTAGGCCAAGGTGAAAGTAGGGCAAGTGTATGCAGTTGTCATTGTTTTGACTTTGCCCATCTCTCCATATTTCCTCCACCTCTCCGTACACCAATTTTCTCCATCATTTCACCCAAGTTACACAATATTATGTAAAATGCTATTTTGCTATAATAAAAACATAGTGATATAAAGCGTAGCTCACTTTGATATATCGCTCCTTCCTACTGAAGTCTTAACTCAAAAATGCCAATTTTTGAGTTACGTCGTTATTGTTTTGAAGGAGCGATATAAATATAGATTATTATCTGCTTTTCTTGATTGTTAATAAAATGAGTTTTACTTTCAGTTCTTGAGTTCATTCGTATAATGTTAAACTATCTTTTAGCAACGTTTCGAAACTATATTGTGCTCATAATCATGTTAAATTGAGGACGAGATGTTTACCACCTTATCACTCAATCAAAATACCTGTACAATATACAATATATCCTGTAAGACTTGGAGATTCCTGTACATAAGATCCCTCGTCATTAATCCACAGCTAACATTACTTTCTATACGATTAAGGCCATAGAGTATATTACAACTTTTATGAATATATAAAAACCTAATAAAGTACCTATTAACCTCTAAGTTCTTCCTCCCAAACCATAATGTACTACGTACAAAAGGTTTTGAAATTTAGCTTATTTGATTTTTGACCGTTTTATAAGTTGTTTACCAAAAAAAAAGAATAATAAAATTAAAGTATGGACAATATTAACAACTTAAATCTATGTAGCTGTTAAGTATCCCCAACATTTTACTTCTTTTATAGTAATTCTATTTCCACGATTGGAAATGGAAATTCAAAGTGGATATTATAAAAACAAGAAATGAACGATGGACCACGGCATAAGCGGATACAGGGGAGAGGGCACGGGGGCACGCCCCCCTCCCCAGACGGGGTTTTGTGTACTGTGGAGAATATACTACAGTACATACTTATGTGCAAATCATGTGATGATAGAACAGCAATAACATGAGTAAAACTATTGTTTGGATAAATACTACAAGTTTATTTCTAAGTTACTGTTGATTTTTTTGTCCGTCTACTCGTGCCTCCCCCAAAAAAAAATCCTGGATCCGCCCTTGGACCAAGAAACTACCACTTTAGAGGAAAGAATGTGCAAGCAAAGTGATAATTCGTTGTTTCTTATTGTCATTTCGTATTTACCACCTCGGATTACAGAACAACATTATTTATTCCCTTTCCCCTGCTGAAGTTTTTTCTGTTTCTAATTTCTTATTTCTTCTCACAGAGACCCAAACCTAGCATCTATAGCTCTTCAAAATCATTTATTTGATTTAGAAAAGTGGTTCTGTAATTGGCAAATAAAAATAAACGCCTCAAAATCGAGCCATGTTAGCTTCTCTCTACGCAAAGCTTCGTGTCCAGCAGTCAAAATTGACAACGACGAAGTACCTTGCAAAAATTATGTACGTTACCTAGGACTATACTTGGACAAAAGCCTTACATGGAACGTACATACAAAATTAAAAAGATAAGAACTGACTAGACGGTACAAACAACTATCACATCTTCTGGACTACAGATCTTCACTTGACTTGAGGAACAAACGACTTATCTATAACAGTATACTAAAACCTATTTGGACATATCGAGCAGAACTTTGGGGTTCAGCAAAAAAAGTTCACATGCACAAGATTCAAATAACACAATCCAAAATTCTCAGAAAAATTCTTAATGCACCGTGGTATGTTTCGAATCACACTATACACAATGACATGAAGATTCCTACTATAAAATCATATATTCATAACAAATACATAACATTCCACTTATCGACACAATATCACCCAAACCCACTCGTTCTTCCGCTTTCCTACTCCCTGTTACCTGGACTTAATAAAAAAAGATTAAAAATACATTGGCCAAGAGACCTACTGAAAAATTGATATTTCATTCCAGAACTCGATGTTCCTGTACAATAGCAAAGAGAAAAACATCTGGATCAAATTTGCTGGATGCGCAATTGCGCAGGTGCAAATGAAAATTAAATAATAATAATAATAATGTCCCTTCACGCGTTCACTGACACTTAGATCCTCTAACAAATTTCGTGCAACCTTCTCTGATCTTTCATTATACTGAATTCCTTTCGGATTTCCACTTTGCTCTCAAATTCACTTGGGTGAAATTCTGTGACGTTCAACTTTTCCAAATCTTTCCTTACTCCTTTTTATCCACGTGTAGTGGTCTTCTTCTTCCTGAAATATTCAAATATTTTCTAGGTCAATTGGCTTGTTCGTTCTGTATAGAATTACGAGGACTGTCAGCTTCCTCTTCCACATAATACCAGAGATTCTTTCCATTTTCTGCTAGATTTTATACTTACTGTGTCGTTAGTTAACATTCTATTTAGGAATCCAAGAAAATCTCAGCACCCTGATGATTTTATGCTCAAGATAACTTTTTATCTTTAATGTATTATTTCTACATTATGTATTAATGTATTCTGTTATTATTGTATTGATATTTATCCATAAAAAAGTATATTTTTGTATTATTAATAATCATAATGAACTCTTGACAAACATCAATCATCGATGATTATTTTATCGTTTATGGGTTCAATTCCTTCAGATTTTTTTAAGGATTGGAATACTCCGTTCCGTATTTCAGACTGCTTCTTTCCTCGTGGTTTCGACCGCATTCAAGCCATTTCCTTCGGCATAACTCCTGCGGTCCTGTTACCTCAACTTTCATTCTTCTCTTATAACTTTCTTATAAAATATAAAATGAAAATCATAAACTCCTACAGACATCTAAGACTGGAAAGAGGAGCGACTAGACTGAAACGTGATAGTAAGAATCGGAAGGATATATGGCTTCCTCAGCCACCTCCTTCAGAACAGGTTTGCTCTTGTGTAATCGCTTCGTAATTATAAATGTTTGTCAGTAGACCTCCATTTGTTTACTCCACGTTTCACTTCTTAATCTTTATAGTTGAATTTGAAAATAAACATTAATAAATTAAGATGATAAATTAGTCACTTTACATTTATTCTTACATCATGAAACCTTTAAGAAATATAATTATTGTGTTCCGTTGATAACTATTTTTATACACTCATATAAATATTTTAATACGCTTCACCTGTAGTGCGTAAGTGAACACGATTTTCGACCACTTCAAGACATCAAATTATACAGAAACTTTGTGCACTTCTCCTTGACCCGATGATAATACAATAATTTAATAAGTCTGCCTCATTGTCCTGACCTTGATCTTCAGTATAAGAGATTTTTCATATCCTAAGACATGGTATTGTCTTGTGCTAAGTACTAAGGAGTGTGTTTACTAAGGCATGGATGGTTTTCATATTTGAGACAAGCATATGAATACTGGATATGACTAGTTTCTTATATTTTGTAAAAAAACAATAATTGCTTAAAAAACAAAACTAAAAAGTATAAAATAATTTTAAATGAAGTTAAAATAAGAATGGAGTGATAAACAAAAATATCCATTCTTTCGAAAAAGGCGTGGGTTGGTTTTTAAGATATTTTAATAATGACTCTACTTTAGCCAATATCTGTCAAAAAAGTATTTATAATTAACATCTAGCAGCCATGTTTTATGCGATGAAATACATTTTTTTTGTTCATCCCTATTCTAATTGAAAACTATTTTCAAGTAGTTGAGTCACAGTTTTAAGTACCTCTGTTTTTAAGTTGCTGTTCGTTAGTTTATGTTTTTTCATCCTGATTCTTGAGGTCAGAGTTAGCTTTGGCATACCTTAGCAACCCTGAGTCTCCTCATCGCCCTGCATTACTTCTTTCTCCGATGCCTCTGGCTGTCATTATACCGACCACCCTTACCCCTCTCTACCTTTCTAAGTACTCTACAAAAACAGGGTATATACCCACCGGTTGGCTGAAGAGGCTCAAATAACATTGCAGGCAGGGTATGCATATTACTTCTGATTATTCATTTACATAAGCTAGGCACAGATTAATGATTTTTAGATTGTTGTTTAATTTATTTTGACTCTGAAATTAAATTAATTAATTTTAATATTGTTATCTTTGCTAGGACGATGGGGGACCTGTTCAGGAGCGAGCACATGTCCCTGTGCCAACTCTTCATTCAGCCGGAGGCCGCTTATGCCTCTGTGTCTCTTCTGGGTGAAGCTGGCATCGTTCAGTTCAGGGATGTAAGTCACACCTCCATTTTTTATTTATAGTATTATTATTATATTGGTTAATGTTAGTTTTTTATCGCCTACTATATAATTAATTTAGTGGTTTACGTATAGTATCTACAGCACCAGTGGATAAGTAGTTAAATCAAATGAATCGTGTAGTTCTCATTGTTTATTGCTTAAATTGGATTTGTAATATAAGCGTGAGTGAAGTGCGGCTATTCAATGATGACGCTGTTCTGCTAACAAGCTGCAGATGAGCAAGGCAAAGAAGTGTATTATGATTTTAATGCTAAGGTTTATAAGATATCAATCTATTTCCATATTTGATGTAAATATGCCCAACCTGATGTTTGGAGAAATCGCAATAGACTTATAGTAATTAAAGATAATCATTTTTACGCATCACCAAACATTTTCGTTGACTGGAGTCTATTTTCTCCCAAAACAGTCTATCTTTAATGATGAATGTATCCGAATGAATGAGTTATTACGGTTAATAACCTTAACTGCAAATACGTTATTACTAATCAAAGTAGAGACCCTGACATGGACTTTTTCCAGATTAGACTTTACTTCATACACTAACGTGCTGATAAGTTTGCTGGCATCATAAACGAACGCTGTTAGTGATGTTTCGTATGGGATGAAATTCTAATAGCATTCATTAGTCATTGGATGTTACTTTGTATTAAATCGACTTTGCGGAGTTATCTTCAATATCAAGATCTATAAAAGTGAGACTATTCATGACTATAGTTCGTGCTTTCTTACAGAATCCACGAAGTTCTAAAAACCTCCCAAATAAAGGTCTATACGGCACCGGACAGTAATGCCACCCAAAGCTTTGAGGTTGGATGATGTTGGAGAGGACCCGTTGATCCAGCTGGGGGTTCGGTATTGGATAAGCCTGGAATAAGGATACGTTATCGATTGAACTAGCGGAATATAATATCGGCAAAGTGCATATGGATGCCGAAGAACCAAATGCATACAAGTTTGGAATCGGATGAAAACAGAACTAATTATATGAGTGAAGAAATAATTTACAAGTTAAGGGGAACAATAGTAAAGAACGTATGTCCGTATGATGTTCTTTTTCCGGGATGGACCGTGTGGTGTTGGTTTTGTTTCCTAGCTTTCGCTCATCGTGTTGTGAGCTTCCTCGGGGCTAGTCAGTAAAACTGACTAAACTTTTTATTGATTAGCCCTGAGGAAGCTCACAACACGATGAGCGAAAGCTTGGCAAACAAAACCAACACCACACGGTCCATCCCGGAAAAAGAACATACGGACAATAATGAAGACCGTGGAAGCCTACGTGAACATAGAACATATGACTAGTTTTTAAAGAGGAAAGAACAACTGGTAAGGGGAAAATCAATATAAAATAAATTCGAAAAATTGATATTTTATTCTAAGAATCGTTACGTTTTCTCTGGTGCCCTTCATTTATTAGCTATTTATAGGCTTGTTTAATGTTAGTCGTGACTGGAATCACTGAAATAGTTTTAATAATTTGTAAAATTTAATAATCTGGATATCAAATAATGATGACAGATCCTTAATTGAAATGGATATAGAATGCATTATTATTAATTATCACATCTTTATTGTTTTTCTTTTTCGACAGTTGAACTCAGATATAAGCGCTTTTCAACGGAAGTTCGTCAGTGAGGTGCGCCGTTGTGAAGAGATCGAAAGAAGGCTTAGGTACATTGGTTCTGAAGTTAAAAAAGATGGCGTCTCAGTTCCAGAGCTTCAGAAGATGCCTGCTGCTCCTAACCCAAGAGAGTTGATTGATTTGGAGGTAAATATGTTAATAGGTTTTACATATGTTATGTATTAGATAACTAAAGTGTTTTTAAATATGTATTTTAATGGAAACAGTAAGTAGTAGTTGGGTGGTAATTAATGATGATTACATTTCCTTAAAAGTAACAAATTATTGAATGAAACAATTCAATCAGCTGTTCAACTTTATTTATTATAGATACTACACTTGATTGTAATAAGATTGTTTTAAAAAATTAAAATATTAGATTTTGGAGCAAAATTCAGTTGGTCATAATTCCATTTCCTTAGAAGTTGATGGAAAATGGACTAAGATTAACGCCTCCTGAAGATTTCTTAAAATAACATCCCTTTCACCCTTTCCAAGACAATTTAAAAAAATCGGTTGAATATTTAATCTGTAAATTAATAATTTAATACGTAAAAGTTATATATTTTTTCTCTCAGCTTAATTCTTTTTATTATAAATTTGTAAGCTATTTTGTTATTCTTTTTTTCTACTCTACCAGAACATACCTTTTATTTATATTTTTTTCATGTTTATATTTAAATATTTTATTATTCTAATAATGTAGCCCTTTTCCCAGATATATATTTATTAAATTTTGTACACATCTGTTTTTCTGAAGTGACTTGGTCCCAAAATAAAATTATTTTTCTATTCTATTCTAAATTGTTTTGAGCATTCCTGATGTAGGACTCAGATTATTAAATTTGTCATAATTAGATGATAATCATTTTAGCCAAATATCTTCCAGAAGAGAGCAGTATTTAGTAATTATTCGAACTTATTGGAAGCTTTCAAAATTGATCCATTGTAAAACATTAAATTGATAAAGTACGAGTTTTGAAGTAACCAATAGTTTAACTAACGAAGTAACTAATATTTTAACCAAGCATTTTTTTTTCTTTTATTTAAGATTCTTCCCTCTTCCTCCTAAATATGTGTATAGAATATTATTAAGCAAATGCTGATTTACTGGTTCACTGTTTACTTAATTTTTAATTTAATGCCTTATACAATTAATTTATATGATGATTTAATATTTTTACTCTTTAATATTCTAAACAGGCACATATTGAGAGAACAGAAGGCGAAATCTTGGAAATGAGCCATAATGCAGTGAACTTGAAATCTAACTTCATGGAACTAACTGAACTCAAGCATGTTCTCGAAAAAACTGATGCATTTTTTCAAGAGGTAAGTAGAATTCTGTTGTCATCTCCTATATTTTTATTTTTAATTTATTGTGATTACGACTTAAAAATTAAAATCAAATGTATGTACTTTACTTAATATGTAAATATATCATTTCTGTACATATACAATACACAATTTAATTAATTGTTGCGTTTTGATAAGCAACTTGAAGAGTTTATTAATTACAAAGGCACTAAGTGTAAATTTAAAAAAAATATTTTTTCAAGTTAAAATTATTTTAAAAAATTACAATATTAAAAATGGCTTTTATTGTTTATATATTCATAGCTTAAGTAAATTTAAATAGTAAAAAAATTGCTCCATATAACTTAAAAAAAAAACCTTTCCTTGTAAATTTATTTATTTGTGTATTACACAACTTGTATATATAATCATTATTCACCATTCTTGTTTTGAGATTGACGTGGATGTCAGCTTTTTGGAAGTAAGTAAGTTGACATATATTTGGTACTAAATTTTTTTTTAATTTTGTAGTTGGTATATTAGAAACACTCGATTGTCCAATCCATTAATCTTAGATTGTTGATGTCCCTTTAATGTTTTTTGTGTCTAATTGACAATTATTAATGTTATATTAATATTAGTTATATTTTTCATATATTGTACTAATTGAATAGGATTTTCACAAAATATTCTCTTACTTAGATAATAGTCCTAAAAAAGTTGCCAAAGAAGTTATATAAAAGTTTCATCGATTTCTATTATTTTAGTTTATATTCATAAAATATGCATTATATTGGTATCCTAGGTATAAATTATGTAATAATTACACATCGTCCCATTTAAATATTTTCGTGTGTATCATAATGATAGGGATCAAAAATTGAAAAATCAAGAATTGTGGCGGCCATGCAGAATATATCTTGAACTCATTTTTGGGGGTCTTGCTAACCTCTTCGATAATTTTCTCCCTTCCTCCCCTACCTGAAGTATATAAGGTCTTTATGCTCATAAACAGTATGATTATTGAATGCAAGTGAAAAAAACAAATTGTAAGTTTTAAATAGACACAAAAGGGTCTTCCTGAAGATTAAGTGTCTGTAAAAGATATGTGATGCTGTGAATGAATTAGTTGTCAACTAAGATGAGTAAAAGTAAAAAAAAAAATCAAGAAATAAATAATATTTTCTAATAGAAACTAATAGGCTGTAAATTTACTACTAATTTAATTAAAACTAATGGTGAACTTTATTATAGCTTTATTAAAATATAAGGCCATCGAAACTTTCTACCTGTGAAAAAAGATAAATAAATAAATGAAAATTTTTTTTAAAATAAAATAAAAAATACAAACAAATTGATAAAGGCAAAAAATGAAAAATAAGAAAAATTGTTCCCATGAAAAATCCGATATAGATAAATAAACAAATGATGATTGAAACTATTATAATTATTGATAGTGACAAATAGTTACCTCTGTAATAATACTCGAAATGACTATTTTTAAAAATTTTAAATTATCATTTTACAATGTATTTTATAATAATAATAAATTTATTTTTACAATTTGTTATTAAAGTATTAGATTTGATCAAAACCAAATATATATAATTATTATGTATAATATCAGGGTATATGATCTGTTTGGTGTAAGTGATTATAAGGATATCTGTAACATAATTTATTTGTAAATAATTTAAACACTTTTAGTTCATATTTGAATAAAATAGAAAATTAAGTAAATTAGCAGTATCTGATTCAGAGAAGTCTATCCAGTATCTAAAAGGAAAGAAATAAACTAATGAAGTTACTTCTGTTACCATTTTTGGAAATAGTTGTAAAAATTAAGAAGGAATCTATGAAGAATAGTGGGTGTTTTCCAGATGTTGAGTACCTGAAGTTGAACTGATGAAATGTTAGCATCCACTTGCTCTGTTTTATCTTAGACATTATGAAGTTTGTTTTGTAGAATTTAACATAAACTTGGGGGCATAAGAAGACACTTATTTTTCTACCTTATGTTTTTACACCCCCTTTGTTTCTATTGTATTCAATTATTTTCATTTTGAATAAGTTGATTCATTAATCCCTCCAAAATCTTAAGTTCTCTCATATTCCTGAGGATATGTAGGTTTGTAGTACAGTCCCTGGCCATATTAATGTGACCACTGGATAGATTCATTCTTGTTACATGTTTGCATTTTCTTTTTGTATGCGTAATGATGTAAATTGTGTTTAAATATTAGTTTTATGGGCAAGTTAGTTATCTGATAATAATATGAAATTGAAAAAAATAGTTTCGAAAATAAATCTTTATTTTTTTTTAATATTTTGTGGTGTCTCCCTATTTACACCCTATTTTACATATTGATGAAAAAAAACTCAAAATAGTTAAAATATATAAAGATATGATACAAATAATAAATCAATAATAAACTTACCGAATCCGACTTATATTTAATGAAAAAGAAACAATAAATCCACAAAAATTTCAAACACAAATTATGCACGCCAAACCAAGGCTGCCATCACTAAAAAAAAGATACTTTAAAAAAACTTATAACAGTGTTGCCATTACTTGAAACAGCAATTTATTGAGACACACGAAAGTATATAAAAGAATTAGGAAAAAACAAAAAGAAAATAGTCTTTCTTGGTGGTCACATTAATATGGCCAGGGACTGTATGTTTTAATTTGATATTCAAAACAGTGTGTTATTTAATATTTTCATTTGTTAATTTGATTACAGTAGAACCTCAATTATCCGTCAGGGTATGGGACCAAGAGGGTGACGGATTTGGGAAATAGGCGGATAGGAGAGTGAATCATATGTCTCATATACTATATATGTCTCATATACTATATATGTCTCATATACTATATATATATATATATATATATATATATATATATATATATATATATATATATATATATATATAAATATACATTCGACATTATATATGTACTCATAACTTATTTACGTACTAATAAGGTATACATATGAAGTAAAAAAAAATAATAATTACGTACATCAATGGCTAAAAGCACAATCATTGTATGTCCAATCTTTCCCTCTTGAGAAATTAATATCAATTTAAAGGTGGAGTTTAGTTTAGCTCTTTCCTCGTGCACAAACGTAGTATGCCACTTCTTAATAATCATTAACTGTAGTCCGAGGAATATCATAGATTTTTGCTAAAATTGAAGCACTTTCACATTTTTATAAACGTTTTACAATTTCAAACTTAATAGCGAGATCTAAACTCTTCCTTTGTGTTTTTTTCCGACATTATTATACGTACTTTTAAGAAAACATTAAGTACCCGTAAGACAAGAATGGAGACTGAAGGTAGTTCAACTGCGGAAGCTACATTAAGGTAGAGATGAGGAGATAATTAATTTCTGAGAAATGTGTGCCAGGAAGTCTAGGTTTTGAGTAAACTACAGATTCTAGCAAACAAAGTTGTCAAGACACAACGATTGATTCTTAGCCGGCGTCTATGAATTTAGCAACCAAACAATATATATACATCTTCTTTTTTTTTCTCAAACTGAGGTGATGGTTAATAGAGAATGACGGTAAATAGAGTGACGGATAATAGAGGTTTTACTGTATATACTTTGCAAAATCAGTACCTACTTATATAATTGTGTGCAATCACTATTGAAAGGAGGGGAAAACTATCTGTAGTAAGAATGATTGATTAGCAATTATTATTGCTAGTACTTAATTATTATTAGTCCTGACATATTTTAAAATTAATTATAGTTTTAGTGATAGTAAATTAACCTTTAATTAATATTCTCAATGCTCCCTCTTTATGTAATATATTTCAATATTTAAATAATACAGACTTAATTATAATAGTTAATTAAAATTGTTAATTATGGTATTATATTAGAATATGTTATTGAATTTAATTCTTCATTTCACCAAAGTATAATATGTTTAAGATATTATTTACCAAAGGCATCAAGATATATTTTCTTACTTACTTAACTTAAAGAAGCTTATATGATTTTATTAAAAATTGTTGAATTATTTAGAATACTTACATATTGATTAAGATAAAACAGGAGACATGAAATACATAAGTGGTCCCAAAGAAGGTGAAACCTAAAAGAAAACTAATGCAAAATATTGTTATTTACAGATTCAAGTATGATTTTTTTTTAGAAAACTACCCATAATTAGGTTTACTTATTTGTTTATGAACATAATTATTTTAAAAATAAATTTTAAATATAATCCAATTATTTTACATAAATATATATAGTTTTAAGGTCTATAAAAATCTATTAAAAACTTATAACATTTTTTTATTTCTTTGGAAACAATTGTTCCTTGAATTTTTGTAAATATTTAATAGTTAACATTTAAGCTAAGCTAAGTCTATAAGTTTTTATGAATGTTATTTATGTCCAGCAATCGAATTAAAAAATACGATAATCATATTTGCAACTTTGAATCATGCTCGGCAAGGTAAGTATGGCGCAAAAGTCTTAAATATTTTTCCTCCTGAAAGATGTAAGAAGTTAACACGTGGAGAATTGTAATTAAAATCTTTTTCATACTTGAGGCATGTGTTTCAGTGTCATAAAAAAAATATTTTTCACTTTTGATAAATGAATATGTTAAGATCATATTGTGAATTGTATTAGGCTGTTCAAAAGTGCTTCTACATACAGAATAAATAAATACTAATATTACTTCCATGTTCATTGAAACAATAGATTTTTTTCTAAACCTTAGCTAGAAATACTTAGCTTAGCTAATAGTTTATATTGTAATAGTTAACAATAAACATTGGACAATAGAGTGTTTATTGCATAATCATTTTACAATTGCTTCCTTATTTCCCATTTGAAGAAGTAATGATGATAGTAATTTTGTTTTTATTTATTTTATTTTTTCATTGTTTTATTCACCATCAAATAAAAAGTTCAAAAGTATTTAGTAAAATATTTTTTTAATTATCATTTTTTTTTATTTAAGTAGTTAGTATCAATTGCTATATATTTTATGCACTAGAACATATTTCTGATTTATGTTTTATTTTTCATTGCTATAAATTTAATAAATTGGTTTATGCTGTTGGTTATCAATAACTATTACAATGAATTAAAATATTTGGAAGAAAGTAAATAATTCATCAATGAAAATTTAATGACGAATAATAATAATAATAATTTAATAATAATACTAATAATAGAATAATAATTTAAGGAAAAATAATATAAAAATAAAAAAAATGTATAAAATATGTAAAACATTATTCTTTTCTTATATCCAGTTCTTAATATGATATTTAACTAATTGAAAAAAAAAAGTAATTTAAAAGCCAACTTACAAAAACAACTAGAGCACAGTGAAAGATAAATGAAATTTATTGTAAATTTGCTTTACTTATAAATTAAGTTTGAAAATTTTCTCTCTTAGCATACTCTGGGTAAGGAAGTATGTGGATGGACATAATTCTCTGTAAAATAAAATTTATTATTTAAAGGAATCTCACTTTGTTTCAGAAATATGTTCTTTTTTAAATATATTTTGTTTGAACCATCATCTTATACCTATATACTTTCTGTTTGAATTATACAATCACCTTTTGAGTGCTGGTAGTGGTTCAATATTTATATATATAATGTTAAAATCATTTCATTTCTAACATTATTTTAGTTCTGTTAAAATGAATCATATTAAATGTTGAAATTATTTATTTACATTGATGTTTCGTTATGAAAGTTAACTTACTATAATAATCGTTTAAGAAATGAAGTGATTTAAATTTTGTGGCACATTGTGTGTTGTCTCACCTGTTCACCCTTATTAACAACCACCACTGTCTTTCGTCCTCACCTTATGCACTGTTGCGCTGGATGTGTTGGGGCAACGCACTTTGTGTCTCCTATGTTTACTCACTTTTGTTACACGTTTTGGCTCGTTATTGTTCTTGTTGTGTCGATTGGTTCTATGTTTTCTCCAGAGTGTTTGTTTCCAACAGCAAGAAGGCGATAGTGTCAACCGTGCTCTTATAGGAGCTGGAGATGACCCTGCTTCCAGGACTCAACTTGGGTGAGTGACTTTTGTATAATCACGAATAATATTAGTTGACCTTGAATATACATATATATATATATATATATATATATATATATATATATATATATATATATATATATATATATATATATATATATATATGAGTGTGTATATATAACACACAGTAACAAATAATTCATCTCTATTCAAGAAATTCTTTTTCTGACTTTCACCCGAACCATTTTCTCCCCATTCTTTTGTATAACTTTTTAAACCTATTCTATTAGTAGTATTTTGTAATATTTAGATAAGAAAACATGAGATAGCTCTTTAGTGGCAAAAATTAATAATGTATTGGTTTTTTTAATACATGTCAACAATTTATATTTTTTAAATATGCATAAATTAAAATTTTACATTTTGTTTTACTACCATTTTAAAGTGTTTTTTTTATTTTGGTTTTTATAAATGATAATGGTATTGCTTTTATTAAACTACATCAATAAGTCTCAATTTTCACCATTAGGTTGTTTGTAAGCATAGGAAATATCAAATTTTCATTAATAAAAAGTTTACAATTTTCAAAAAAAGACAAATCATTAATAACAAGAGTTAAATATTTTCCAAATTGAGCTTAAAATCCTCCAAATCCTTTTGTTGCTTTAATAATTTAATATTTTATCAAGAACATTTTTTATTTTTCTATAATTTTTAGACATTATGAAGAACAAGATGATCTTGGTGGTATTTAAAAAATAGATTTGAAATAGTATACACCATTATACTACATATAAATATTACTATGTATAAACAGTTAAACAGTGGATCTAAAATAGTTTATGCTTTTATACTATGGTTAAAAAATTCATTTGAAATAATAAGAACTAATTTTTGTAAGTGCCACTCAGATAATATGCTTCTTAATTATTATTATTTGAGGTTATTAAGTGTCATGGATCCACTTTGGGGAAAAATAAGTGATATTAATTTTAGTAAGATATTTCTCTTTTACATTTATAGTTGTGAATGTATTGGAGGATCATTTTTTTCAGCAATTAATTAATAATTAAACCTTTAAATTTATATTAGCTTATATAACACTTTAAATATCTTGGAATTTGGAAAAATAGACTTTCACTAATTTCAAAAATAACAGCACATATATATAATGGTTTTTTTTAAAACCACTGATATTTAAAATTACAATTTTGAAAGATTACTTATTTAATGTATACATCCTAAGGTTTATTTTTCATTCCTTTATTTTTAAATTTTATTTATTTGTTTTGTTTTTTAATTATACAGCAGTAATAATTACTAATAATAATAATTAAGTTTTATTCCTAAGAAAGTCTTAAATCTCTATAAGGTGATACAATCATAGGTGTGAGCACGGGGATGACATTAATTGTTAACGAGTCCATCTTTTATCTTTTGAAGTTTAAAAGTGTTATTTTAATACTTTTAATTAGAATTATGTCTAATTAGGTTGCTTTAAAATTTACTTAATTGGATTTATAAGTTAATTATTAGGTTCATTTTATTTAATATTTGTAAATGTTTTAACAACTAAGAGCTGGTTATCTCCGACAAAATCCTCCAATAAATTCTTAATGTTCCCTAAACTTCTAATTGTTTTCTGGGAAATTTATCCATCTCTCGATTATGCGTAATGATGGAAAAAACTTTGCTCTAGTATTACGAGATAATTTTTTATGATTTTGGAAGATTTCTTTTAAATAAAGCTCTCTCAAATACCAGTATATGTAACTAGCCAATATATGTTTTGCCAATTCATACATCAATGGTACTGTCAAAAATTAGATCACAGACCGAAGACAGACCACTCAGTATATTTTAAAATGTCTTGGAGTGATCTGTGAAAAATAAGTCTTTTTTGGGTTTATGATATCTGAAGATGTGCTTCCTTTCACCTCAGTTCAATGACATTTGCAAGACTTAGAACTTTTTTTGTTTTCTAATAAAAAGAAAATCTTGTCTTTATTTTTTCTGCCTTTTTATATTTGTATATAGTATCTACAAATATATATAATAATGCACTATAATTGCCAGGTTTGTTGCTGGGGTTGTACCTCGAGAAAGAGTATTTGCTTTTGAAAGGATGTTGTGGAGAATCTCGAGAGGTAATGTTCTCCTACGGCGTGCTGATATTGAAGAACCATTAAATGATCCAGCTACAGTAAGTATTTTAGTTTTTGTTATTATTATTAAATGAATGTTATAATTTTTCAGAAAAAAAACAAAACAAAGAAAATCCAGGCAATGTAGTTGATTATATTAATATAGATACAAATAAAAAATGATTAGAATAATTAATTATTTTTAGTAATTTTTTAATATTATCTTTTCCTCACAAATGCTTACAGGTTTTCTGGTGATATTTGTGTTTTTCAGGGAAATTTATTGCAGAAGACTGTATTTGTTGCTTTCTACCAAGGGGAGGAGCTGAAAGCAAGAGTGAAAAAAGTTTGTACGGGATTCCATGCTACACTTTATCCTTCCCCCGCTACTTCCCAAGGGAGGTTAAACATGGTCCAGGAAGTCAAAACAAGACTAGAAGATTTAACTTTAGTAAGAAAGATATTTTTTCCTGGTATACTAGTAAATTGTTTTTTATATTTTTACTATTTCTGTTTTGTTTTTTAAGGTTTTGAACCAAACAGCTGACCACAGACAAAGGGTTCTTTTAACAGTGGCAAAAGAGCTTCCCACATGGACTGTGATGGTCAGGAAAATGAAAGCTATTTATCACACCATGAACTGTTTCAATATGGACGTAACTAAAAAATGTTTGATTGGCGAATGTTGGGTCGCTAGTCACGACTTGAATCTTATTCATCAAGCACTCGCAGATGGAGGGGTTTGTAGTTTTCAAATCGCTTTTAATTACAGTAAAATACATAGTTAAATAATAAATAGATTTATAGTAAATAGTGCATTTTATGAAGCCAAATTAAAAACTGCAACTAGCGATACTACTTATTATTTTCTTCTTCTTCTCCTGCCTTATTCCTTTCAGATATTGGCTATTAAAAATAATTGAATGGATATATTTAGGATATTTTGCTGTTATTAATAATAATTTATTATTTTTAGTAACATATAAATTATAGAAAAAAGTTAATAAAAACTTAAGTCAAAACCTTATTTTATTGAAAGAAATAAAATAATTTAGATTTAAAAAATATTCAATGTGTTATGAATCTTAACTTTAATTGAATAACATTTTAGAACTTATATTATTTTTATTTCATTTTTATAATCTTTCAAAATATTTCTTTTATAATGACAAGAGTTGTTTTAAAAAAAAAAAATGAAATTGTGTTACAGAAAGCTGTTGGAAGTACAATACCTTCATTCCTGAATGTTATCAAAACTAATGAAGAACCTCCTACTTATAATAGAACAAACAATTTCACACAGGGCTTCCAAAACTTGATCGATGCTTATGGTATAGCATCTTATGGGGAAGTTAATCCAGGTATGCATATTCTTTTCTTTTGTTCTATTTCAAATTTGTAATTAGTTAGTTGAAATACAAATTTATGAAATGATATTTTGAAACATAATTGTTACAATTGACTTTATTATTTCAAGATCTAAAAACCCAAGAATTAATCTATATCTCCATTCGGTGAATAAGTGGTTAAGTCAAATATTGAGGGAAGCGGAATTGTGTCATTCTCATAGTTTTTGGCTTGAAATGGAGTCGAAATACAAGCACTCCTTTTCAACAATAACTCCTTTTCAAGCCAATGCCTGACTTAGCCCCTTATTCACTATGAAAATAAGGTTATTCCACTTACATAAGTACAAGAAACTGATTTTGGGGAAAATTCAACTTAACCACTTCTTCACCTGGGCTGTAGATATATGGTTAAGGTTTTCCTTTACCTGTTAATCTATTAACACTTTAGTCATTTAACTGTTATCGAGCTTAAATACTTTGCTTTTTAATGGGTTATATGTTTTAGGATTATGAATGATCAAGTTTCCTGAAATCTTTTTTTTACACTTAAAAAAATTGGAAAAGTAGTATTCTATTTAACCCTTTTGGAAGAAAATAACCTAGTGCATATTTCTGTTAAAGATTTCATATTTTTTAAATTTCTCAATTTCATATTTGTTATCATTCTTAACTTCAATTATTACCCAATTAAGCTTATTATTTTAATCAATTAACGGCTTATCAATCAGTGTTATACATTTTCATACACAATCAGTACAGAAAGAAATACTTATTTGATAATTAAATTCTCAAAATTAGATAATATTTTCGATTTTTTATAATATTTATGTAATTTTTCAGCTTTGTATACAATTATTACTTTCCCATTCCTCTTTGCTGTAATGTTTGGAGACTTAGGGCATGGTTTTATTTTAACTCTTTTTGCTGCTTGGATGGTGATTTGTGAAAAAAAACTTATGAGAAAGAAGACCAACAATGAGGTAATATAATTATTATATGTATTTTATTAAAATTAGCAACCCATTTTAACTTAAATTTTACTTTAACATTACTTAATCTGTACAGTTTTCATTAAGTAACTTAAATTTTGTTTTAGAAAAACTTACACAGGAAACACTACTTAGAATAGGTTTATCAATTATCAATTTATTAATGATTATCAATTTATAGATTTGGAACATATTTTTTGGAGGACGGTACATTATACTGTTGATGGGGCTGTTCTCAATGTACACTGGATTAGTGTACAATGATATTTTCTCAAAATCAATCAATATATTTGGATCTAGTTGGAGGCAAAACTACAATCGCTCGACTGTATTGAATAACACCATGCTTACCCTTAATCCATCGACTGATGATTACAGCAAAAAACCATACCCATTTGGGATCGATCCAGTATGGCAGGTAACTAACCGAATGTGAAAATCTTAGCCATCATATTTTATTATTTTTTCATCAGTTTTTAAATTTTGTTTACTTAATGTTTCAGCTTGCTGCTAACAAAATTATGTTCTTGAATACTTACAAAATGAAGCTATCTATCATAATTGGTGTTTTACACATGATTTTTGGAGTCTTCATGAGTGTACCGAATCATCTGTAAGGTGCTCTCTTTTATAAATTGTCATGTCAGGGTTTAAATGTTTAATAATTATTAAATATAAATTCTTTAAAATTACCATCTTATTTGATTGACCAGTTTGAAAGGGTGCATTAAAGCAGAATGAATGATCGTACGGTTAAAAAGTAAATTAGTAAATTAAAAAGGAAAAGTTTTGTTCAATGTGTCCATTAATCATTTAATTTGAGAAGTTATTGACAGTGATAATGTTTAAAGTGTTTTTGATTACTATTTTTAATTAGTTTGAAGTTCTGGATACAACTTTTATAATTATTAGCTAATCAGCCTACATTACCTGAAGTTCAATAAGTTTAACCTACCAGAACTATTTCCTGAAATATCATGTAATATACAGATTTCAAAGTGAAAAAATAATTAATTTAAACTAAATCACTTGTTTGTATTTAATTCTTCTTAAAAGTTTTATTAAAAGTTAAGGATTGTAATTGAGACATTAAGTTTAAAGAAAAAATATTCTTGAACCGAATTACAGGCAATCAAACAAAAATATGTGTAAGTTTTACAAACCAAAATGGATTTTAAAAATCATTTCATTTTAACAATAACTTATTTATGAATTAATCTATTAAGTAATTTTATAATCCTTACAATGCACTATAAAATTATTGTTGATAAAGCATTTAGTTCTATTTTTGATTAGCTCCACTTTTAATACATTATTTTCCCCCTTTCCATGTTTGTTTCAGGCACAGAGGAGAAGGAATCTACATTGCTTTGGAATTTTTGCCACAGCTGATCTTTCTGTTGGCCCTTTTTTTTTACTTAGTGGTCCTGATGTTTTTGAAGTTCTTTTTATACTCTGGAGAATATGATCACACTTGTGAGTTTAATTAGACATTTTTTTAATAATTATTTGATTAAAAAATAATTCAATAATAAATAAATATATATCACATATTATTGTTAAGGATTCCATGATGAATCAGTCAAGGATTAGGCTATATGTATAAAAGACTTCAAATTTAGATATAGTGTGTCCCCATGTCCTTCAGTCATAAGTCATGACTAGTCTATTTTAAGTTATAGTCATTTGGCTTTTACCTTGTCATATTATTACTTTTCTTTATTATTGAGTACTTGCCTATTAGCCAGTCTTCATGAAACCTAGCTCTTATCTCTTGTAACCTCTTCTTATCAATCGTCTCATTCAAGTTATTTGTTTGTGTGTGTATTATTATTCTGTATTGTTTTTTAGTGTTTTTGTTTATTGCCTATTTAAAATGAACAGAAAACTTTGGGAATAGTCCTTTTTAAAAGAAGAAGTTGTGAAATACTTCCAGAAGTTCGGAATAATTCCAAAGATGAAATTATGTGAAAAGGTCATCAAATAGATTTTGACATGGATAGAAATGCAGATGTTTTTGTCAAAACTATAGGGAATATATTTATACAAGGTGTCCCAAATTTAAATGGCAAAACTTCAGGAACTTATAGGGGACCGAAAAACTAAGACAAAAAGTCCTTTAGAGATTTGCTCGTTTTTGCTTAGTTTTAGAGAAAATCGCAAAAAAAGAAACAAAACAAAAATGTTACAGGTAGCGATTATCACCTTTCAAAGTTCGTCAGGCTAGGCAGTGAGATATGTAAACACTTAATGTTATCCTTTACATTCTTTTATTTGTTTACATTTTGGCTTCCTTCTAGGATTATAATTCCTAAATCAGTCTTCAGTCAGTTACTCAGATTTTTTTGTGTGAATATCATCAGCAACAATGTCCCATACATATTCTAATGTTGAATACGCTGATATAATTTTTGTGTATGGTTTCTGTAACGGTAATGCTTTAGAAGCGGTGCGGGAGTATGCGCGATTTACAAATAGAAGAGTGCCTAATCGACGAGTCTTTTCGTTAACTTTTAATAGACTACGAGAGACTGGGTCATTCTTAATACTTAATGAAGGAGACCAATAAAAGTTTCAGCATGAATTTCCTATTAACGCTTGGCTTGGAATTTGGAAAGGATTACTGGTGGGACCATATTTTTTACCTGGAAGATTGAATGGTATCACATTTACACATTTTTTGGAGAACTACTTTTCTAATTATTTAGATGACATTCCCTTACAACAGCGGATTGAAATGTGGTTCCAACTCGATAGATGTCCAGCTCATTATAGCAGAGTTGCTCGAGCTTGGCTGGATATAAATTATCCACAACGATGGATTGGACATAGAGAAGTAGTACCTTGGCCATCCTGATATGACACCCATGGATTTCTTCATATGGGGAACCTTGAAGCAGAAATTTTATTCGGTGTCAATCATCTCAAGAGAGCAATTAAGAGACCGAATCATAGATTTAGTACACCAAATATCATAAGAACAATGTTTAGCTGCAATTTATCAAGTGAGTGCTAGATGTAATGCTTGCATTGGTGCAAGAGAACAACATTTTGAGCAATATTTACATTAAAAAGAACATAACATAAATATAAATGTAAATAAATAAGTATAAAAATGAAAAATTGTTTTGTTTCTTTTTTTGCGATTTTCTCTAAAACTAAGCAAAAACGAGCAAATCTCTAAAGGACTTTTTGTCTCAGTTTTTCGGTCCCCTATAAGTTCCTGAAGTTTTGCCATTTAAATTCGGGACACCCTATATAAGAAGAGGAGCTTGGCTAAAGGGGTCTAGAATTAATATTTTGTATATTTAAATTTCCATTAATCCTCAAGGTAGTATCCTTGGCCCAATCCTTTATACAGTTTATAAATCTGACACTCCAACTCATCCTAATACTATCCTTACCAGGTATGCTGATGGTACATGTGTATTATAAGTCAACACCAATCCAGTTATGCATCCCAAAGCCTCCAATCCCATATCACTGATCTTGAAGAATGGTGTCAAAACTGGAGAATTAAAATAAATTCTCAAAAATTGCATCAAATCACTTTTACCTTATGCCGTAAACCAATGACTTCCTGTCCTTCAGTATCCTTTAATAATATCTCACTGGTGCCTCTAGAACAGTCTTAGGGTTGCATCTCGACAAACGATTAACCTGGAATCCTCATACAAGACTGAAAAGACAAGAAACCGCTCGAGTTTTCAGGCTACTTCAACACTTACTAGACAAACGCTCTAAGTTCCCAATTAACTACAAAACACTCATCTACACGACCATCATACGACCTATTTGGACTTACGGAATAGAGCTTTAGGGCTCCACTAAGCCATAAAATTCCTACAATCCAAAATCCTTCGTAAAATCCTCAATGCTCCTTATTTTATTAAGAATAAAGTCATCCATAATGACCTTAATGTCCCATTTGCTGCGAATTTGGCCCGAACCGAGTATCTATCCTTTCATAACAAACTTCATTCCCACTCAAACCCTCTAGTTTCCAACCTAGCTTCCTCTTCAATTCCCGATAATCCTCCGAGGCGTCTAAAAAGAAGATAGCCGTGTGACCTTCTTAGTTGAACTTTCATTTGAGTACTACCATTGGGTAGTTTCTCTACTTGTTGTACCATTGTAATACAGTTGTAAATATCAATAAATAAATTTGAAAAAAAAATTCCATTAATATGAATAAGAAGGTAAGTATTATCATCGGTATCATATTGATCAGTGTTGACGTTATAAACAATGGGTGATAACAGTCCCTGGAGATCGGCTAATACAAAAGTACACATCATTGTTATTATGTAACCAAGATCATGAAGTAAATAAAAATCAATTGTTTATTTTCCTCTTTCTATTTTTACACTTGTAATTTGTTTTTTTATTACTTTTTGGCTTAGATCATACTGTTTACTTTAGACTTAGATCTTTCTTTTTGATTTTTTTTTTTTTTTTAGATCCTAAACAGGGCATTCACTGTGCTCCACAAATTCTAATTATGTTCATCAACATGATGTTAATGAAATCTCCAACTGTACCTGGAGCTGATGACAATAATGGCGATAAATCTAATAGCTCTTTTACCTGTAACGCATTTATGTATGAGGGACAAGTGAGTAAAAAATTTCTAGTTTATGCTTTAACAACAGTGTTTATATTGTCATTAATTATTGTATTTATGCATCACTGCTAATCTACTTTACAGGATGGTGTGCAAAAAGGCCTAGTGGGAGTCGCTTTATTTTGTATTCCAGTTATGCTTTTAGGAAAACCCCTTTATCTTATTTATTTCAAGAATAAGAGGCTTGCTCATAAAGCGGTATGTACATTAGATTGTTTTATTATTAATACTTAGAGATATGTAATTTAATAATTGTAATTCTGTTAAATATTTATAAAAATTTTTTGCATTATAAATGAAGAATAAAATTAATATTAATCTAAAGTAAATAAATCTGCATTTTCTAAAAATAATTTATACAAAATATTTTGTTTGAAAAATCCAAAGAGGTACTTTCTTATTTATTTTTTCATTCTTAATAATTATTACCACATGATATCAGAAAACTTCCAACCACACAGTATTATCTTAATATTCACAAGAAATTTGAATGTATGGTGTTCCAGTTTTATTGTTGGTATGATAAATTAAATTATAAATGTTTTTAAATATTTTATTTGAAAAGAAAAGATATGACCGGGACCAGGACTCGAACCCGGGTCTTCCACTTATCCGTTGTGGTACTTAGCCACCTCAGCCATCTTGATTCGCTTCTCGGTCAGCACAGTGAAAAGAAGGGATATTTCTGACCGAGAAGCGAACCACGATGGCTGAGGTGTGTAAGTACCACGACTGATACGTGGGAGACCCGGGTTCGAGTCCTGGTCCTGTTCATATCTTTTCTTTTCAAATACAATATTTAAAAAATTATAACATCTAACAATGAAATAAACGATTTAAATTATACATGGCTTATAATTTTTCATTGTTATCACATTTTGTTTCCTATCCCAGTGATATGAAAATTTTCTGGTCTCAACTAAAGCATCAATATCTGAGTGACTCGTTGATAGATATTGGCCTGCCATATTAAATTTTTACCTCATGTTTTAAATCTATTGAAAACATCCTTAAGTACTGTTCAAAATTTTTAACTGATTTGATAACAGGACAAATGATAAAATTTGCAATTTGTCATAAATCAGAAATTCTCTATAAATTCCAAATTTCCAAATCCTAGCCAAGGGTTTACACTCATTATCGGAATAAGAAATACTTTAGAATAAAATAGTGCTTAGCTTTGTTTGACACTGGATTTTATTTCGTCCATCTTTATGCAGGGTTCAAATGGTGATGTTGGCAGTGAAATGCAAGTTCTGAATGGAGCGGCTGCAGGTGTGTTTGATGACGGTTCAGGTGGAGAGCACGAGGAGGAACCAGCCAGTGAAATCTTTATTCACCAGGTCATACACACCATAGAATATGTGCTCAGTACGGTTTCACATACTGCATCATACCTCAGGCTGTGGGCTTTATCTTTGGCCCATTCTCGTAAGTTTAAATAGCTGTTTTTAAACAAGGATACTTTTGTTTATACAAAAATTTAAATTTTATTAATTCCTGGAATAACTGAATGAATAATACCATAAGATATGTACTATACCATTAGGCATGTATGATGGCAATATTTAAATAGTTTAAATCTGTATTTTCTGAAAATTAAGATATTAATTAAAATGTCTAGGAGGATTCCAATTGTCCTATAAATATAAGTTTAAAGAACACTTTAATACCATTTTGAGTACAAATATATCAGCAATCATTCTGATTCTTCATTTCATACGACACAATCATCAACTCATTTAATTTGCTGTAAAATTGAATCACAGCTCATCTCTCAAATTTTTTTTTTTTTACTTTTTACAATTTTTTATTCTTAAGTGAGCCCTCATAATGTGGTTGGTTCCAGTTAAAGGGACATGGAAGGTACTCATAACTGAAATAAAAATTTATTGAATTCTCTCTTAAATTGCCACTTCCAATATTTTTAAACCATTCATCACGTGTTTCTTCTGGTTTCGACCGTATAGTCAAATTCTTCACTGGCCATACTGCAAGCTTCCTCAAAGCTTAATCTAAGATTGAAAATGTTCTTCTCTATTTCAGTATTTATATTCAGTATTCTGTTCCGTGGGCGGAGCTCATTCCTCCAATGACCTGATTAACTGCTTTCTGATTGGCTGGGTTCCAACGTGTGGTCTTTAATTGGATGGGCCTCAACCAGTCGACTTCTGATTGGTTTGCCCCCTCCTTCAGGTTTTGTACATATTAGGCTTCCAGTCTGTGCAATGTTCTCCCTCCCACGGAAGCATGGAATGCTGTAGATCAGTCATGTCAAAGATACGGCCCGCGATCGCTATGTGTCTCAGAAAGAAAAACCATGTTTCTTAGACCTTTTAGACTTCACTCGATTCCTCTACAGAAGTTTTAAAATGTGTACACTACATTTATAAGTAATTTCAAGGGCAACGTGTGCCGAGACTACGAGAGAGATAGACAGTAACGCCATCTCTTAGCGGAAACACCCTATTATTTTTGTTGAGAACAATAGAATCTTCCATGCGCTTAGAGTCTAGACTAGAACCTTCCTTATCGATATAAAAGGAGTGTGTCAGCGCGACGTGAGTCAGTTGGGAATTAGTGATTATGAAGGTATTGCTACGGTCAGAGACAGAAAATGCGGGCGGAAGGGATTAACGTCTTAAGCCCGTCGGCGGGAGATATTAAGATTGGATTAGAACCATCCTGAAGATTCCAGAACGGTCTCCCCTCTACTTCCGCCCATCTAGAACATTCGAACTTGATATAAATAGCACCCCCTCGCTGCGAGTGAGGCAGTCAGTAGTCAACCGGATGGTGTATAATATAATAATAAGTATAATATATAAACCTGTATCAGTGAACTGTGACAGCCTTGTGAGTTTAATAAACTGTTTCTGTTTGTTACTGTGTGTCAGTTTGTTATATATGGAGATTCTTACGGTCGGTGGACTTAAATTAGTGAAATGTAAGTGTTAATTTGTAGTTATAAGCTCTTGCGTCTAATAATTTAATTGTTTGTAGCTTTATTGTATTCTGTCTGTCACTTTGTTAATAAATATTAGTATCTTGAATTTAGGAGTGTTTAATTAATTTTACACCCAGTAGCCCGTAACAGTATTGTGCATTTGTTTGTATCGTTGTAGCCATAATTGTTGTGTCGAGTTCCGTAATTGTTACGATTTTGTCATAATGTCACAAAAACATAAAGTTGATAGTGAGTGCAGAGTTTTTAAGTCTAAATGGGAAATTGCATATTTTTTCATAGAATGGAAAGGTAAACCACTGTGTTTGATTTGCAATCAAACAGTTGCTGTTTGTAAGGAGTTAAGCTTGAAGAGACACTATGATACGAATCATAAATAAAAATTTGATTGTTACACTGACAAAATAAGAATATACACATTGCCATCTTTAAAATCTAAACTTCAAGGTCAACAATCAATGTTTACTAAAGCGAAGAGATCAAAACCTTTCTCTGATGGTGATTTTATTAAAGACAGTTAAAAGTTTCCGATGTTACATTTTCATTTCAAAAGCCAATAATTCAAAGTATTTCGCTGTCAAGAAACACTGTTGCATCAAGAATAAATGATTTATCTCAAAATTTGGTTCTTCAACTGAAGTAGAAAATTAAGGAATTTAAAAACTTTTTACTGCCTGTTGACGAGAGCACAGCTCAACTTGCTGTTTTTATATGAGGTATTAACAGTAACTTTGAAATAACTGAAGAACTATTAAAGTGCGTTCCATTGACAGGTACTACTACAGCAAATGATATTTATTCTGCAATGGAGCATTTGATAGAATATGAACTCGACTGGAATATACTTAGCAGCACAACTACGGATGGCGCTCCTGCTATGGCTGGCAAATATTCGGGCGTTGTAACTAAATTAAAACAGAAAATATCAGGGAATTTTGTGGGACTTCACTGTATAAATCATCAAGAATATTGGCATCCAAACATTTAAAAATGGGCTATGTCATGCAACCTATAATTAAAATAGTAAATTTTATAAGGAGCAGAGGACTAAATCATCGACAGTTCAGGTAGTTTTTGCAAGATTTGGACGAAAAGTTTTCTGATGTCCCTTATTTAACCGAAGTTCGTTGGCTCAGCCGAGGAGTTGTTTTAGAAAGATTTTTTGCATTACGTGACCCTATTCAAACTTTCATGTTAGAAAAAGGCAACCCAATTGATTATGACAATGACTGGTGAGTTGATTGTGCCTGTTAGTTAGATATGAATAAACACTTGACTGATCTGAATGTTAAGTTACAGGGTAAAAATCTGATTGTCACTCAAATGTATTCGTGTATTCTAACCTTTGAAACAAAGTTGAGGCTGTGGGAAAATGAGATAAAAAATCAAACTTTGGATCATTTCCCTCATTTAAAATCATTTGGCACAGTGAATAAAAAAAAATTGGATCAATATTCTGCAAAATCTGATCACGGAAATCAACAATCATTTTGAAGACTTCCACAAAAATGAATTCCCAATTTTCAACAATCCATTCAATTTTGAAGCTTCACAGGCACCAGTTCATTTGCAAATGGAGGTGATAGATCTTCAATTGGACAGTATTTTGAAAAACAAATTTAAAGAGTTTAACGCTCTTACATTTTATACACAATATTTCAAGAGTTTGTATAACTATCCTGAATTAAAAAAGCATTCAGCACGCATTCTGTGTATGTTTGGTAGCACCTATTTATGTGAGCAGATGTTTTCTGTCATGAATATATATAAGAACAAACATCGTACAAGACTTACAAATGAACATCTCCAATCAATTCTTAAAATAATTACAACGAATATGATATCTGACATCAATGAGCTTGTCAAAAACAAGAGAAGTCAGGTATCTGGATCCTCGAGCTCAAAATAATTACCCTCTTTTATAACTTTGATATGATTTTTAACAACTGTATATTATATACTATATAATTAAATAAATAAAATGTTATAATAATTCAGTACATTTTTTTTATTTTAATTTGGCCCGCCTACACATTCTATATTATAATACATGGCCCTCTGCAATATTGAGTTTGACACCCCTGCTGTAGATTCTTGAGTGACTTCGCCCTAAAGACGCCAGGAATCTACAGAATTTCATGTTCTTGTGGGAAGGATTACATAGGTCTGACGGGAAGACTAATATGTAGAAGACTTGCAGAACATATTAGTAGCGTAAAGAAAATGAATAGCAAATCATCAGCATTGGCAAAACATTTTGTGAATACCAACCATGATATTGAGTTTGACAAAATTAGAGTTGTCAAAAAGTAAAATAACACGACAGAAAGAAAGATATTAATAGCAATCTTAATTCAGTCAGGGGCAAATAGTAAAGCGCCCTGAAAATTTCAATAGGGAGGATGGTTATAAATTAAGTTTGTTTGTTTGTTTGTTCATTTAACGTCACTTTATGCTGCTATGGCTAATCGGACGATGCTACAGTGGGAGCTCTAAATTTTGCCTATCCAGGTTTAATTAGGATAGGGATTTTTAACGAGTACCTGACATCGTACAGGCTCGGGACCCCCGTTTAACGTCCCTTCCGAAGGACGGCGTAACTAAGGATTTTTAACTCCCTTAAAAAAATCCTAGGGCCACCTGCCGGGCTACGAACCCGTGATCTTGGGTTTAGTAGTTTGTTACGCTAACCACTAGACCACAGGTGACCTATAAATTAAGTAAATTGTAGTTCCCAAACATACCAGTGGCCATGAAGGAATCCAAACAACCTGAAGGAGTTGATTTCCTTAGGATAAAAATTTCTATGGGAGGGAGTTAAAAATTTTAAAAATGGTAGAGCTTCATTTCACTAAACTTAATTGAAAATAAAGTATACTGACATATTTTAATAATAATTTTAATTTGATTGATCTTTTTGTTACAGAGCTTTCTGATGTATTGTGGAACAGAGTGCTCGTTCTTGGTTTTGGTTTTGGCGACTATCTTGGTGGAATAGCCGTATATGTTATATTTGCTGTTTGGGCATTTTTCACTATAGCCATCCTTGTACTGATGGAAGGATTGTCTGCTTTTCTTCATACTCTTAGGCTCCATTGGTAAAATTTTGTTAATCATAAAATTATAAGATTATATTATACCAAACTCATGATGTATCTGTTATATAGATATTAAAATATATATTTTTGAATGAATAAAACCTTTTTATGTATGAATATATAATGTGTATGTGTGTTGGGTGTTTTTTCAATTTTATTTTTAGTATATCAGTTTTAATTAAGAGATTGTATAATATATAAGTAATAATTAGTTAAAAATAATTGCATTGGATTCTTTTTTCTAGGGTGGAGTTTATGAGCAAATTTTATGTTGGTCTTGGGCATTCTTTCCAACCCTTTTCATTTAAAAATATTATGGAAGAGTCTGAAGAAACAGAATGAAGTACGTGAAGAAAATCAAAGCTATAGCAGTAGAAAATTTAAACTGCGGCAGTTCTGCTTTAAAATAAAACAATATTTTTAGATTTATGAATGCACAATAAAATAGTTTAGTTCTTGTAGTCTATTTTAAATATAAAATTGTTTAAAAAGGCTGTACTATCCAAATTTGTGTGTAATTGTAAATATAGAAATAAATGTAGTTTTTCTTTAATTTTTTTTTTTGCAGTATTGAGTAATAAGGCATAGCATTATTGATATCAACTTAAATTTCAAATAGACATCATGCTTTTATGCAATAATTGATGGATAGTGCAGGTATATATTTTTAAAGGGAACTGATTTTTCTTTAATTTATTATTTGTTTTATTAGTAATTTGAAGATAGAATTATAAAAAGAAATTCAAATGTGCCTTTTAATAGTTATTATTGAAATTTTTGTAATTATAATGTAAATTATTATATAATTTGTTGTTTTATATTTCAGCAATAGTTTATCTAATTATCTATGTATCTTTTACAAAAATTTTTATTGTTATGGTTTGAAGGTGATAAATTTAAAAAACAAAGGAAATAAAAAGTAAAATATAAGTAAATGTTTAGAGTTTTAGGAAGATGAAAAAAAGGTATTTTTACTGCTGCTTTTCTTTAAGATTGTATCATTTATCCATTAAATTTAAATTTTAAAGAATTTATTTTTAAAAGGCTGTTTTGTGGAGAATGTTCATCTAAATTGTTAAATTTTTTAAAGTTATTTAAATTGAAATGTAGTTTACAAGTCAAAGTTTTAAATGTTTATTTTTTAAAAAATTAGACTATATGTTTTGAACATATTAATATATTTTTAATATTGTATACCAACTTATAGAAAATAAATTTCATACTTTCCTAATATTCCATACAAAAAATAATACCCTATGAAACAAATAATTAAGGTTGTAAGTCAAAGCAAAATCAGATTGGACTTTTTGATAGTATCTTATATTTTAAAACAAGGATTCTCAACTTTAGTTCTGTGTCTCCCTTTAAAAATGTTTACTTGTATAGTCTTAGCCATAACACAGAAAAATTCATTTACTGATTATAGCATTTAATATAACTGTGAATTATTTATTATTTCTTTTATAATAAATTTACTTTATCACAAGCTATTACATTTTAGCATAAAAAAATTCTTTACATGGTGTAACTCGAAACTATGTTTATATTTACTACCCCCTTACTCGTTGAGAATCCGTGTTTTCAAGTAACATAATGAATTATATTAATTACATCATCTCCAGTTAAATTAAGTTATATTTGAGGTCTCTAGTATTGAACCCTGTCTTATCCATTTATAAAATTAAACAATAAAAAAGATCTTTGTTAAATAATTACACATATTTTAAAAAATTCGGAAAATAATGATAATGGATAGTAAGTTGTTTAAATTACACTTTACTTGCAAACATTGCGAATGACTAAAAGACAATTCTGCAAAGTTGGTTTTAGTTCAGACAAGATTTTTTTCAAAAACACATTGATAATGAACAATTTGCTGCAACGCTGTTAATGTAATGTGAATTTTTTTATGGTTTAGGGGAGAAAAAAAAAACAACAAAGAATAAATAATATTATGTGTGCAATAGTTTAATAATCTAATATTTAATGAACTTAATAAATACAAATTATGTTATTGGTCTGAAATAAGAACATATAAAAACATTATCAGTATTTTTTAATTGAAAGTATTTATTATTAAAATATACATTGATAACCTTGTAAAAAATAAACCTCTTGGGATAATATGCAATATGGAAGCTTGATTCACAACATGTTAGGTTTCAATATTTTAATAATAATATTAACAATTATTCAATAATCTTAGTATTTGCTTAACAATGAATAATAATTTCCCTCCATAATAAATCATTTAATGGATTTTTATGTTAAATATGTTTAGGTTCTCTTTTGTCTTTATCTAAGCCTAAGTTTGTTATTAAAAAAATTGTATAAATATTAAAATTCCAATTTGTGGAAAAATTATGTGATGACACCCCTAACGTGAATCAAGCTTTATAATTAAAAGAAATTTGTTAAATTAAAAAAAAAATGGTTTCTTTCCTATTGCTGTCTGCGTGCATGTGATTTAACAGCAAATTTGGTTTGGGAAATTATGGAGTTAATATGTTAGTAAGAAAGACTTTATTTCTGTAAGGTAATAGTATATTTTATTGCAAAAAAAATTTTATAAAAGCTTGTTAATATGGGACCAATTAATTTAAAAATTTATTTTATTATTATTTTCTGTTTTCTTTATAAAATATTTCAATAAACCAGGCTGATTTCGTTTGTAAAGCTGTTACTAGTTATTGATACTAATTATGTGATGTAAAATACATTGTTGGAATCATAATTGTTTTTCTGATTGCCCTTTTATTATAACTAGGAACAATTATTAAATTTCATTATACAATTTAGAATTGTGAAGATAAAATAATTAAAAATGAGGAAATAATTAGATACACTTCAAATAATGAAGAAAAACAAATCATTAAAATGAAAAATTTAACTGTATTTGAAGAAAAACTATAAATTATAATGAAAGTAGGAAAAATAATCATGAAATTTTAAACATTTTACTATATGGAAATTTAGATTGTGGTAAAGCAATATAAAATGTTATACTTTTTCTAACAAAATTGCAACAATTAAAATAATTATTTAATACTAGAAGATATATTTTTGTATACTTTTTAAATAGTTCTGGTCAATTTACCTTAAATTTTTAAAATTAGATCAGGCGAAAAGTAAATTAAGAATTATTTTAATTTTTTAGCTGTTTAAAATAAAAAAAAAAATCTTGGAAAATCCAAAATGGGTGATAATCATAATCTCTTTTAATCATATGGTTTGAGAAAGATAATGTTAACATTGGTAGTTTTATTTTTTTTTTAAATCTTTATTTGAAAAAAAAAGTGTTTCCCTGATACTTAATTTTTGAAACGAATAATTTGTATCTGACTATTTTTTTAACTGATTTGTTATTTACATGATGAATGTTGCTTGCACGGTTAATTTATCTAATACAATATTACTAATAAAATGTATGCATTTGAATTTTCTTAAATCTGATAATATAATGTAATATTTTTAATAACTTTAATAATTAGGATATGCAAGTAGTTTGATATAATATGAAAGGAAAATAAATCAGTTTATTTAATGAGTATAACAATATTTTATACAGTGTCTATTTGGATTAAAAATTACAATAATATTTAATATTTAGGGAAGCGGGGTAGCACAGTGTTGGTGTAGGTCCTGGGTAAAAATCTGGCTGGGACAGATAAAATATTTAATTATTTCGATGGCTGTGGTAATACATGAAGTATAAACAATAGAAGACATTAGAGTAGTGGTATGCCTACACAAAAAGAATGAAGAAAACGATTAGAGTCAATTTATGCTATAAAATTATAGACCTTAAAACTTAATAAAAAAGTTGGTTGAACCATTAATATACTACATAAATATGGACTCCCAGCAAGAAATATTCAATGATGAATATCTTTAATCATTATTTTTATTAGAAAACTTATATATTAAGGGCTTTTCGTAGGAATTTTTTCCATGGTCTTAACATTTATGTAAGGTCTCTTTTTATTTTTCAAAAAACTTATATTTTCATCAAATAAAAATTTTTGTATCAATCTTGAACAATAATATTGGTCATACTTATTATTTTTATTTTGGAAAATTAATATTCTTTAAAGATAAATTATTCTTTAAAGACTATATGATATTTCCAAATGACGCCGTGAACAAAACTAAACTTTTTCATATTTTTGTATCATATATTCTGTCATTAAACAAATACTCTTCATTCATTGCTCTACTACCTGTTGATTGGATGCTCCAATTCGGTAAGTAATTATTTGCTTATGTCAATCCACTAGATAGAAACTGAAATTGCTGGAGCGAGATGAAAGCTTAATGGAACTGTAATTAATAATTTTATCATTTCTGTAGAATGTTACCCAAGAAGTATTTCAGTCAAAGAAAAACTACTGAAATGAGACCCAGGTTAACAATAAAGGTAGGTAGTAAACTAATATATACAAATATATATTTTTTCGAACATTTTCTGAAAACATGTTTCATTTTATTTGTTAGAACAACTTTGGATACAACTTTTTTCAATGTAAAAGAAAAGTTAGAGGTTTAGGTTTTAATGGTTAGTTTGAAAACTTTGTTTGTATTTATTTCTTTTAAAATTCATGCGTGATCTTATGTGGAAGACTAGTAGGAAATATCTTAAGCTACATAACACTAAGGACAATAAATGCAAGAACTAAGCAACATCGAGAACTGTACCAGTGCCATATTATTAATTATTTATGATTTTTTTTTTATATTCTCATAGATGAGAATTGCTATTGTAATGTGAATTTAACAGTTTTTTAAGTATAGCATCGTTTAGCTTAGTGAAAAAAAGCAACATCCAATGATGTTCATTCTCATAATTTATTTATATTTTATAGGTGGTATCTTATTTTTTTTTTACCTAAACTACCTTCAGAATTAATCAGTTTGACACAACTTTTTATTACTTTACCTTATTAACTACAAATTTCATCATCTTGTTCCAGTAATACTTTTCTGGAGTGATATCGATGAAATCTAGATTTAAATGGAATATTTTACTTGTTGATAATTTGAAAAATTAAACTATCTTAATATTTTGATATTAGTGAAAACCATTCATCTGTTCAATAGGTTTGGCAAAAAAAAAAAAATATGTTAGAAGTCTTCAACACAAGTTTCCTATATAGTTATACCTTCTATAGCAGGAAAATCATTTAAAACTTGAAAATCCATCTATTAGTCATAGGTTTTAAGAGAAAAATCCATGAATTACTAGTCCTATTAAAGGTTGAATTTTTAAAAATAACTGCTAAGATAAAAATTATTGCTGACAAATCTTTATGAAACACTAATTTTATTATATCAACAACTATATATTAAAAGAAAAGTTATGTGGCAAAAACAGTCATATGATATACTTGCATATACAATATATATATATATATATATATATATATATATATATATATATATATATATATTCACATGTACACAAACATCTACCAACTTAATTACAATAATGAATCTTACTGGTTTATTCCCAGATTTATGATGATTCCTTGATAAAAAGTAATTATTTAATTATAATTTATTTAAAATTATTTTCTAGGCCTGGACTGAAACAACCAATGTCAAAAGAAAGGTATCCAATTCTAAAAATATTTCAAATTCATTTTTAGATAGCGTTAGACCAGTGTTTTTGGTATTGAGAATATTCGGGAGATTTCCTCATGGCATCTCGGAAAATGGTAGGTCTCATAGAAAAAAAAAACTTTTTTAGTTAATGTTTAAAAGATTTCATACTTTTTTTATTTGCATTTTTCTCTATTCTTCTAAAGTCTGTTCCTAAAATAAAGGCTTTTTATTGCAATATTTGTATTTCCACTATTCCCTTCATTTTAGTTAGGAACTGGTGAGACCTTTTGTATGTCACAACTAACTTCAAGTTATAATTGAAGCTGTAGCTTTATCTTAAACAGACCAACTAAATTGCAAACAAATGGATGATTTTAACGAACAGGAATATTATGCGATAAATTAATTTTTATCCCACCTGAAGCAATATCTTCAGAGCACCAATAAGCTGTTAAAGGAACTTCTACATTCATCATTGGCAAAATTGTACTTAGATCACGATTATTAAAAAACGTAGCAAGGAGTCATGATATTATAATTTGCTAAATTATGCATTGACAAGCACTACAACACCAGATTTTCATAATATAAAGTGAACAGTGTATGAAACTCCATCCTTAACAACAGATAGGTGTTAGAAGAAAAGGTAAGGCCACTAGAACTATGAAAAAACAAACATAAATACAATTGGCAGTTGACATTGAAGAAATCTGCCATGAATTTTTATTCTTAGAATTTTATATTTCATATAGTCTGTAACTTATTATAATTAACATGAATATTATTTACTAAAATATCAAATAGGATGTTGTAATAATAATCTGATAAATGTTCAAAAAATTATCTTAAGTTCTAATTCCATTTTTTCGATACATTCTTCTTTTTATTTAGATAGTATTCCTATTCGTTTTTTTTTTTAATCAGATATTTGATCCCGTTTAAGAATTATTTTTTATGGGTGATTTTGCGTTTGTAAAGCAAGATAAACAATCAAACATTACAACTACTTTTTTTTGGACATCATTGAGAAATACGAGAGAAACTTGATGTATATTCTCTTTATGTATCAAAAGAGAATGGTGAGGAAGTCATACTATATGCTTGGCAGACTTTTTTTTTCTTATTGTATTTTATTTATTTGAAGATTTTTTCATGAAACAACAGTTTCTTTTTTTTTAAAATCTTAATAATTTACTTTATTTAAAAAATAAAGCAGAAAAACTAAAATTAATGCATTAAAGAATTATACAGCTAGGTTTGAAGGAATATTAAATACTTATTTAAATATCATCATGGAACATAATATATTTGCAAAAAATACTGATCATACCTTCTAAGATTGATTTATATTCTTTTTCAGAGATTCAATCATTTCGTAAGACCTCCCCAATAACTGCATATTCTGTTGTTTTATATATCTTTATATTATATCTGACAAGCAGAGTGTTGGGAGTATTAACACACAAATTGGTGACTTCTGAAAGCTACAAGGACTCACTGAGATCCATCATGGCAATATCGTACCTAATACATTATCTTCTAATACCCTTTACTGATTGGCTTTTAGGACCTACACTGATTAAGTGCATCAATTTATGGCACAGATATGAGGTGAAGTATTTAGTATTCTAGTTACATTCTTGGAAATATGTTGATGTATGGTGAGGGGTGATAATGAATTTCTTGTGGTAAATACTTATCAAAATATATCAATTTGACAACATCTTAGACAGTGGTGTATCTGTTGGCCATCTAGGGCATCTATTTTGGTACCACTTTCAAGAGAGTGATATAAAAAATAGATAACAGATACAGAAAACTATCAAGGTGTGTAAAAACATCCAGTTTCTCTTTGTAAATAATTGGCAGTTAAAACACTTAAGAAATTTAAGAATTTTCATTTCTTATAATTCTATATTTCATGAGTTTTATAATTTATAATTAAATTCTAGTTACTTAAATCACTTCTTTGTAAATTTGTAATTAACAGGAAGCCACCATTTATTTAAACATAGAACAGGTTATCGTATTAATAATCTGATAAATGCTCAAAACATTATCTTAATTTAATAATAACCCTTAATCATTCCTTAAGTATTGTTTAAATCCATTCTAGCCAACAAAAAAAAAATAGAAAAATACACACTTCATTTATCTTATGAATTTTTTATGGTATCTGTTCTGCAGGTTGTCACTTTGAGTTGAGTTACAACAAGTTTTAACTATTTATTTGTTTCATTTTTAATAATTTCCAAAAATACGAGTGGTCTTAAACGTTCATATTGAAAAGGGAATATAATTATGGGCAATGAATTTTACTTTACTTGCACCACTATAACCCATGAATGGTCTGGGGTTCAGTACATGGTGGAGACTGTACTGTTTCTAATGGTTGTGCAGGGAGGTGGTTTGTCCTAGATCACGCTCAACCACCAGATTTTTCCCCCTTCCTTTATAGAGACTGGGTAAGCCTCAGGAGAGTGCTAGAACCCATAGAATCCATCTCTGGCCGCTAACAGTTTAAATTATAAAAGTCTGCCAGCGAGCGCCCTCTCTACAGCCTTTCAGCGGCAAGTCTGCTCGACACGCCAACTTTTTTTTTTCCTACCTGCCATTGCTGGCATATGGGGTTTGGCAGTGACGGTTAGTGCATTGGGTTTTGCGCACGCCCACCACTGCCAATAATCAACTCTTTATTTATTTATCTTTATTATATACAAATCCATATAAAAAATATGGGGGTATTGTATATTTTCATTGGGTACATTTTTAATTTAATTATTCTGTGGCACTGCCCGGTTCCAACGGATGTGCACTTTACTGTTGGGGCAGCACCTTTTAGGCCTCCTGGCCGGTCTGCATCCGTCCGGGTGCCGTCCAGCTCTCCTGGCCCGCCGCATCCGTCCGGTTCCCAGCATCCGGCCAGTCCGCATCCGTCCGGTCCACTCCATCTCCCTCCTCCTAGTTAACACATCGGCCCTCCTCGTTTGTTGGCTCGCCGTCGAGTGGCGTGTGAAGGGTGAAGTGTACCCGACCACAGGTGGGGCACCGGGGGTCGATCTCTCTCCTATGCTCACTTTTCCCGAAATCCTCCGTGTCCTGTCAGGACTCTGGAGACTCCAACCTTCCTCATGTCCTCAGATACCGCGTCCTTCCACCTTCCCTTTGGTCTTCCACGAAGTTTCTCTCCTTAGAAATGAGAAACTCGGAGGTCGTCCTATAAGTTGTAGATCTATGTTATGGCTTAGACAATTAATGTCAGAAATTTCCCATATATGGTATTTTTATAATTAATATTGATATACAAGTGATCATGAGCTTTAGTATGGAAAAGATAATGTAATTATGGGTAATGAGTAGATTTCAGTAATCATTTCACCAAGAAATAAAAGTTTCAAGTAATATTTCGAAGTATAGATGATATACTTTTTATAATTATTAGTCAACTGTTCAAAGAGGAAAGAAGGGCATATCAAAGAGAAAAGATATGCCCGCAACCGGGATTCGATCCCGGATCCTCTGTCTCTCCGTGACAGCGCTCTGTCCATTTGAGCCACCAAGGCCATCTGCCGGAAGAGGACAAATCTTTTCTCTTATCCCATCCCATGTCCTCCTGTTCTCGCAATTTGCGATTTATATACGAGAACGAATATTCTTTGAACATTACTTTTAATTTTATTTTTCAAGGAACATTCGTTCTCGTATATGAATCGCAAATTGCGAGAACTCGAGGACAAGGGATCGGATAAGAGAAAAGATTTGTCCTCTGCTGGCATTGGTGGCTCAAATGGACAGAGCGCTGTCACGGAGAGATAGAGGATCTGGGTTCGAATCCTGGCCCAGGGCATATGTTTTCTCTTTAAAATAAAAATAATTATAGATGATATATGTTTGTTGAAATGTTCATTTCTAGATGAAATGATTACTGATTTGCCATATTTACTTTCTCTTTTCCATACCGAAGGAAAATAGAATTTTTCATAGATTAGAATAGAATTTTTTTCTGGAAAATATTAAATGGGAAATGAATAGAAAGGTAAAACTCATTGTGACTTTACTCGAAGCGACAACTTGCAGAATAATTACAGTTATTCTTGATTTAGAAAACAGAAAAATAAAGGATAGAAGACTTTGATTTGCCAACATTTCTCTTTGAACACGATTAACACCTTTTAAATATCAAAATACAATGACTTTTTAAAGCCTACTATGAAAAATATTTCGAAATGTATAAGTGAAACTGCTGAATATAAGAGAAGCTATTGTATCAGTGTTTACCAATATGTTTTTTAAATTATTATGTTTCTCAATTTGGAGGGAATATTATAGTCATAATCGAATTTAATTGAAAAGTCACAGGTTAACTTAGAGGCCACTGTACAAAATCATTTATATGAACCTAGCCAGTATAAGCTAAACTTTAATTATTAAGTTTTTTTTTCTACCAAGCCTAAGTTACTATGGAATACCTTATGGAACACTTTTTCAACCTTCAAATTTCAATTTATATATTTAACTTTTAAAGGTTATTAAATCTAGACATGTTTAACTAAAATTATGATTGCTGGTAGTATAATTAAGAGTTATACAATTACTAAAAACAATTAATTACACAATTATTATAATTATTACTTATACTTATGAACTCCATGTTGATGCTATTAGTTAAAATAAATATTTTTATAATATCATTAATAATTTACAATTTATTAATAATAACATTAATACTTATATCATTTTAGTTTTAAAAGTCAAGTTTATTTACTTGAATCCATACTTTTTTTACAGTGCCAATTCAACGAAGAGTTTGCAACTTTTCCATATAAAGATTGGGTCCAGTTTTTGAGTTATTCCACTTGGCCTATGGCAGTTTATTTTTCCTATTATTCTGCCTACGAGCTATGTGACAACATTTTTCTCCCAATGGTGTATTTTCCGCTCATACACAGTACGTTTCAGTATGTCTTGCTTTGGTTGTTTTGCCAATTGTATCAAGTAAGGCAAGCCAGAAAATTGAAAGAAATAGTAATATCGGTAAGTAATATGATAGACTTAAAGAGATTTTCGCAGGAGTTGAATTAGGTAATTTTTTAAACACAAACTTCTGGGTCAGGAATTGAATTTAGATTTGAAAAAATAAAAAATGATTTAATGATTTTATTCATTTACTTCATCAATCATATCTCTAGCAATTGCCTTAAAAAAAAAAAATTAACTGTTGAAACGCAAAAGTGCCTCTTTTTGTGTTTTTCCTCATGTTTATCAATATAGATTTACAATAACTGTCAAAAAAAAAATACTCATAAATTAAATTATTGTGAAGGATATTGTTTTTAAAAGCCAACCAAAACAAAGATACATACATAGATGGCTCTACATCCCACATGGGGACAAGGCCTCCCACAACATCAGCTGCCTCATAGTTGATGTTCGTTTCGCAGCATCTCTGTTCATAGTTGCTGCTCTCCAGTTATGGATGCATAAGATGGTCCACACCATCCGCCCATCTGAGCCTCGGTCTTCCAACCCTTCTTGTTTCATGCACTTTTTCTTGAAGTAGTTTTTTAGGGACTTCTGTTCCTATATGTACGATGTGTCCTGCCCATCGTAGCCTGTCCCCCTTGATAAACCTGATAATGTCAGCATCTTTATATAGTCCAGTTATTTCTAAGTTTGACCGTTGCCTCCACGTGTTATTGTGAAATACTGCTCCATAAATTCTCCATAATATTTTTTGCCCAAACCTCTTGATAGCGAGCTCTTGTGCTTTTGTGAGAGTCCAACATTCTGAAGCATATGTCAGGACTGGCCATACCAGGGTTTTATCTTATATCCTTATCTTTATAGGGTTTTATCTATATATTCTTATCTTTGAGGTCCAGGGTTGGGTACTACTTCTGAGGTGCTTTTGCATCTATTTGCCGCCATTATTCTTCTTTGGATTTCTGGTTGCATTTCATTGTTGGCATTTATCTGGATATCTAGATATACAAATTCGTTCACGTTTTGGTATATCTAGGTACTTTTTTTTTCTCTCTGTATATCTAGTCACTGGTCCTCCAGGTTGTGGCAGCCCCTCCACCTAACTAGGGAACAGAGGGCCGATAACTCTCTCCTCCGATAAAACTACAATCACAAAAACCGTAGATAAAGAAAACAAAGATGCGTTATAAATTCATTCCAACTGGTTTTTAAATAAAATTTTGTGGAGACTCGGATTTCTGAAAACCTGTTCTTATAAAATTGGTAAAATATTGCCCGGCCATCTATTTGATTGGATTGTTTTGTTTGACTCTACTATTGAATTTCCATTCAATCCATTAACAGTCTTTGGTTTATTACATGGCATTGGTCCTAAAGCAACAATTGTGCAGAGGGTGATTTGACCGAGATAATATTCAACCACAAGGTTTTCTCCTAATTACAGGTATACTCTTTCTAACCTAGTTGAGCTCCAGGAGGGCCTACAGATCCCACAAGGTCCATCTAGAGCTATTTACAGATTAAATATTTTCTCTATCACAGAGGGATTTGAATCATATTGAAGCCAAGAATTTTATGTGAATTACCTATTTCAAACCCTGAAAGTTTTTTATTCATGTAAGATGATGTAGAAGGAGAGTTCCAGAAATTGAAATTCTTGCTCCAGAGAGGACTGGATAAGAGGATGGAGCGGACAAGGCAGTGCTGGCTCCTCCTCAGCGAACTGATCTCCACTACAGGTTACTCCATCGGATTAGTATTGACGACTTCTGCAACAACATCCTTCCTTGGCTTAATCATCTACTGCTACGGCTTCCTCACTTCCATCCTTGATAATGAGGACTGTGTGGACTGGCAGATGGGTTTTATGGTCTTTTCCCACTTGATAATCTTTTTCATCCTCTTTGACAGTGCTGACAGAACTACAAAGGAGGTTCATGTCTTTGAAATCTATTTCTCAATATTATAATTTCCTATTTATCTTAATTATTTATTTCTTCTGTTTCAATAATTCTAAATTATATACTTTTATAATAAATTTTCTATGGACTATCTTATATTATGTAGTTGGGTTATTCAGGTTTTCAATATTTTTAGGTAGGGAGGAATTTTCAACTGGCTGTATTTGTTCAGAAGTTTTCACAGCTAGACGAGGAAAGTCGGAATCAAGTATTTATTACTATCCAAACTATTTGTTTTCTTTACACTATAACATTATTCAGATAATAAATTTATTTTCAGTTGGTTCTTCTCTTGACTACTTTCCGTTTACATCCGCCAACAATACAGGCAGCAGGCTTTATAGAATCCAATAGGCAGACATTTTTGAGTGTAAGTATGCACAATTTTATTTGTTTTTTATTCTAAACAAGAGTGGATTTGGAAGAATGAGAGAGCTCTGGTATTTCAAAAATAAATTCGCTTTGTAATGTGCCATTTGCTAATGCAAGATCTCCCATGATTGATTCTTAATTGAAATAGCTTCGTTATTCATTTAAACTGTCTTTTTTTTAATAATTCTCTTAATTTTCATTTAATAAAAAGACTTATTATATGAGAATTAACTATTAAACCTGCAGTATTTTTGAATACCTAGTGTTATATCTGATATTATACAATGGAATGTATATACTATTTTTATCAATTTCAGTTGCTTCGCAATAGTTTGACATACCTAATAGTATTAGTACAATTCAAGACCTGAAGAAGATGGAAGATGTCTTTTATATATAGTTTTAACGTTTCTTAGATAATTCAATAAATTAAATAACAATCATATTTGTTAAGACCATGGAAAAATTCCAATGAAAAGCCCTTAAGTCTCCAAAATAAAACAGAATTTGAAAATATCTGTCCAATATTTCGCCTATTCAGGCATCCTCAGGGTAGAAAGAGAATAACAGCAAAACAAAACATGAATAATGCATCCAAGAAACATCCCACCACCTCCAAGGTTCAAATGCAACTAATGAATCATAAGGAAGGTTACTGGACCCAAGCTGGATAAGGTTAGTTAAAAACAGTTGATAAATTCTTCAGAAATTGAAAATTCGATATACACTCACCAAACTTCAAAAAGCACAATAGGAAAATATAAATAATAGTAAAGCAAACGAAAACATAAGACAAAAGACCATATAAAAAAAAAATGAAAGTAAAAGTGCAAGAAAAAAAGAACATTATCAAGAAACCAGTAGCCTTATGGCTATTACACAAAATATATTAATATATCCAGCTTGGGTCCAGTAACCTGGCTTTTCATTGGAATTTTTCCATGGTCTTATCATTTATGTAAGGTCTCTTTTTACCTTTCCCTTTTCAATATTAATATAATCATATTTGTGTACAAAATAAATTAAGTATAGATTTTACAATATTTTTTAAAAGTAATTTTACTTTAATATATATAAATCATTATCAAGTAAATTGTAACCTTTTTTATAATCAAATTTAACTTATTTTAATTCAATTGTAATGTATTCCAAACCAAATATAACTTTTTCCATTATAATTGTTAACTTATCCATTTTAAAAACAATTTTTCCAGATTTATGTATTACGTTGTATATCTCCCATTACCGAAATATTGTATAATACCGAAAAGAAGCTGAATGTTTTATTAAAATTGATCATTAAACTATTACATTAAACGTTACGAGACTTTAGAAAATAAATAGTGACATTAAAAAATCGGACTTAATTCTTACTTTTAGATCCAGTGTTTATAAACATTGATTTCCTTGAATCTTAAACTCCCTTGGTTCATTTCTACAACCAATTTCCTCGCTTTTAGTGCTCACTAATTTTTTTTTTTTTTTTTACTCAATGTGTTTCATCAACTTCTCTTCTCATGAAATCATTCTTGATACATGCACATCACTGTTGTAATTCTTGTTTTATTTGTAAAGTATCTTTTATCATTTATTTTTCAACCAAGTCATTTTGAATCCAGTTTACAATATAATTCTTATAAATTTATTACCTAACCAAAGTTTTGTAAAACTCATCTTTGGTTAATTATTTTCAATAATGAACCTTTGTGATCAACTCAAGGAAATGAAATTTTATTCCCTCTTTCTCGAAGTATGATTTTTTATTTTTATTTTACTAAATTTCCTTTTATTACCGTGTTTGCGTATGTATATATTTTATTACATTCACTTATTTTATTTTGTTTATACCACTTTTTGTTTTGTTATGGAATGATTGTAGCTACATAGCACCATTACATTTTGCCCACAAGTGGCAGATTGTAATGTCTGAATAAAGTGTTAAAAAAAAAAATTACTATTATTTATTTATTTATTCCCGGCCCTGGACAAATCTTTTCTCTTCAAAATAAAAATATTTAAAAACTATAACAATTAATAAAAAAATAAAATAAAATAAATTATATGATTTTTTTATGTTTCCATATACACAAAATCAAAATTGGTTACAAAGTAATAAGGAATCAGGAAGGGAATAGAAGATATATTAACAGTTTCGCAGGTTGTCGCCTCGGTTGAAGTCATAGCAAGTTTCAACTTTTCATTTGTTTCCATTTTAATATTCTTGAAAGTAAAAATAATTTTGAGTTTTGGTATGAAAGAAGAGTGCAGGTATAGGAAATGTGTTTATTTCGGTAATCATTTCATCGAAAAATAAACGTTTGAACTATCATTTCGACGTATATATGATATTTGTTTGTTTAAACATCCTAATGACAACAAACAAAATGTTAATTTAAACAAAATTTCTTAATGAAATGATTACCAAAATTTATACATTTACCATAAATACACTATTTTTTTCCTAATAAAGCTCAAAATTATTTGTATTTTTGGAGAATATTAAAAAGGAAACAAATGAAAAGTTAAAACTTATGACTCAACTCGAAGCAACAGCTTGCGGAACTGACACCATCTTTTCTATTCCCTTTCTTTTTCCTTAGTTCTGCAACTGATGGCGAAAAAATGGACAATTAGAAAATTAATAAAGCTCTTCTAACAATATAAGGGGGAAATAATAAACGTTGCATAATATTTAAAATTAAAACATATGTATTATCAAATGAAAAATGTAGGGTATTGGAGAATTCACATAATCTTTTCTTGGATTGTATAAGAACTGTCGAATATCAGGGTTTGTGTAGAAGAACAAAATAAGACCAGGGAAGTCTCACATTAGTTGAAAAAAATACATAAGCTATGAAAATAAAATTTATTATTTATAAAGTAATAACACAATGCTCTCTAATAATAACCAAATTTTATTTTTTTAATCAGTAGCTTATTCTTCAGGAATTTAATTGGAGCCAGGATATAGGTGGATTAGGTTAGCATGGGATTAACCTACTTCGTTAAGATATTGTTTTAAAACAATGACTAATCTAAATCTTTCCATTGCTAACACAGACCATATTCTTGCTATCCTTTGAGAGAATGAAAACACAGCAATGGAAAATGAAATATAACCGTCAATGAAACTTCAATTACTTATGTATTTCGATAAAGAACTTTACTTTTTAAAAAGATTTATTTCAAAAGAACACAACATTACATAGAAAAATACTTAAACGAGCATAGTGACAGACTGCGACTTAGGCTTTACTGAGAATCGACTGCACTAGTGTATTTTGGGAGGCTCTATATATTCTCACTAAAAGAATATAATAAATAACTTAATAATAATAAGAACAGTGTACAATGTGATAAGGCTATAATTCTAACCTTCATAACTCTAGCCTAAAAATAAACAAATTAATAATAATAAGAACAGAGTACAATGTGATAAGGCTAAGGATGTAAACCCCTCCCCCCCATTGCTTAGAAGAAATTAAAAAAAATTGTAACAATTTAAAAGAAATAAAGATTTGAAGGATTTTACTTTTTCTAAGTTATTATAGTGGGATTACAGAAGTAAGAGTCAATAATGTCGAAAACACAACAAAGAAAGTGTAAACACAGTTATTTTAATGAATAAACTGTTTCTATAAAATAAATAACATTTATAAAAAATTATAATCTACTTCTTTAATTTGAAGCTACATGATTATAGTATAATATAAATTATACCTATATTACAAGGCATCTTTCTTGAAGGGAGTAATATGTTGGACTGGTTGACTGGTGGGGGGTTAACCCCCCCATGAGTCAACTCTAGTTACGTTAATGTATGTCTTATGTAGACCGGAGGGAGGGGGCACGGACCCTGCAGTCCAAACCCCCTCAGACCCTCTTCCCACTCTCCTCATCCTCTATCCTTCCCCTCCTTTCTCATCCCTCTCTTTTCCTTATCCCTTAATAAAGCAGCCTGAAAATGGTCCCTCCCCGTTAGTAAAAAGCCAAGGCAAAGGCAAAGCCAAAAATGTAAGCTCCTGCATACAGCGGTAAGAGCACAATTGCCTTATAATACCCCAGGGTAAAAGAAGGCCTTAGCTATAAGTATTAGATTTAAGTTACTTAGTCTTAGTTTCTTAGATTAGTCTGTACTTGTATTATAGTTGTAAATAAATAGGAGGGTAAGAAAAAAAAAAAAAAAAAGAAAGAAGATCACCTTCAGTCTCAATTAAGCCTTGAGGAAGTCAGCAGCATGCCTGGCAAAACGTTGGAAGAAACAACTGAAGCTTTTTGTATAACTGAGGCCATAGAAACCTGTAAGAGTATTTCTAAATTGTTTGAAATTTGGAATCATCTTCTAGATTCTTACCTAGTTATCAGAAGAAGATATTTAAGGATTCCCTTATTGTTCCTCTATAGATGAAGAATTTCTTATTAAAAGGGTGTTGGTTTTTAAGTGTATTTTAAGGAAAGTTATGATAAGACATACATTAACGTAACTAGAGTTGACTCATGGGGGAAGCTGATTTTTTTTTTTTTTTTTTTTTTTTTTTCCTTACTCTCCTATTTATTCACAACTATATATAATACAAGTACAGACTAAACTAAGACTAAGTAACTTAAATCTAATACTTATAGCTAAGGCCTTCTTTTACCCTGGGGTATTATAAGGCAACTGTGCTCTTACCGCTGTATGCAGGAGCTTACATTTTTGGCTTTGCCTTTGCCTTGGCTTTTTACTAACGGGGAGGGACCATTTTCAGGCTGCTTTATTAAGGGATAAGGAAAAGAGAGGATTGGGAAAGGAGGGGAAGGATAGGGGATGAGGAGAGTGGGAAGAGGGACTGAGGGGGTTTAGACTGCAGGGTCCGTGCCCCCTCCCTCGGATCTACCAGGGGGATTGTGCCTTGCCATCTCCCAGACCTGGGAGCGGGAGATACTGCGTTAAATAAGGGGTTAGTACAGGCCTTCAGCCCATCAAAGAATTTGATGTGCCTCCGGCTGATGTACTCAGGCACCGATGGTAGTCTGAGCTCCTCTCTAATGGTGATGTTATGTGCCCTTTGAAGTATAGTCCCCCTGACTATACGCCGGAGGACGGAACCCTGGAAGCCCTGCAGTCTTATGAGAGATGACCGGTACATGTAGCGGAGAAGTGGTGCACCATAGAGCATCGTTGGTCGGATGATGGCCTTGTATGTTTGTAGCTTGAGCCGTAGTGAGAGCTGTGGTGACGTAAGGAGGTGATAGAGCCTATGTAATTTATGCCTTGCTAACTTGATTCTCTCCCTGATGTGTTTCGAGAAGGTGAGGTGCCTGTCGAGTGGGACGCCGAGGTAGAGAACTGATGATGACACTGGTTTTTCCTCTTACTCCACAGTGAAGGTAAAGCTTTCTTTCCTCGCTGAAAAGACAACACGATGGCATCCGTCTTAGCCGGATTCACCTTGATGCCGTTTAGCCGGAGATCATCAGTGATGGCAGTTGATGCATTCTGGGCGATCTTCAATGCTCTCTTCGCATCTAGACTTGAGGTGTATATGCCGATGTCGTCAGCATAGGCTGCAACCAAAGCTTCTGGATGCTTCACCGAGACCACAGGTGCTGTGAAGATGACAAAAAGTAGTGGCCCCAGTACAGACCCTTGAGGTACCCCACGAGTGGTATGGTAAGGCTGAAGGTGATCCTTTTTTTTCTTTTTTTTTTTCTTACCCTCCTACTTATTTACTACTATAATACACATACAGACTAAATCTAAGGAACTAAGACTAATTAACTTAAATCTAATACTTATAGCTAAGGCCTTCTTTTACCCTGGGGGTATATAAGGTGACTATGCTCTTACCGCTGTATGCGGGAGCTTACATTTTATGGCTTTGCCTTTGCCTTGGCTTTTTACTAATGGGGAGGGACCATTTTCAGGCTGCTTTATTAAGGGATAAGGATAGGAGAGGGATGGGAAAGGAGGGGAAGGATAGAGGAGGTGGAGAGGTGGGATATAGGAGTGGGAGGAGTGAAGGTGATCTTTTTTTTTTTTTTTTTTTTTTCTTACCCTCCTTTATTTATTAAGCTTACAACTAACTACATATATCTAAGTCTAACCTAAAATATATACAACTACACAATTCTTCTTTTTGTTACCCGTAGGTATTTTAAAGTTCTTGTGCTCTTACCGCTGTATGCGGGAGCTTTATTCTATGGCCTTTTGGCCGTTGGAGGAACCACTCAGCTGGTCAGCGGAAAGGAAGGGATGGGGAAGGAAGGATTAAGGATGGGAAGGGGATAGGAATAGGATAGGGTATGGACGGGATTAAACAGAGTCCAGACCCCCTCCCTTAGCGACGACGTCTACTAAGGGGAGTGTTCGTTGCCATCTTCCAGGTATGGGTGGTGGGGCTATTTCGTTGAACAGCGGGTTGGCACAGGCCTTCAGCCCATCAAAGAATTTGATGTGCCTCCGGCTGATGTATTCGGGAACTGAGGGAAGTTTCAGCTCCTCATAGATTACATCATTTTTAGCCCGCTGTAGACTGGTGCCTCTGACTATTCGCCGTAGTACGTCGTTCTGGAAGCCCTGTAGTCTTTTGAGAGTGGAGTTGTAGACATGCCGGAGCAGTGGTGCGCCATGGAGCAGCGTGGGTCGGATGGCACTTTGTAGATTTGGAGCTTGAGCCTTAGAGAGAGCTGTGGTGAAGTCAACACGTGGTAGAGCCTGTAGGATTTCTGCCTCGCTAACTTGAGTCGATTCAGGACGTGTCTTGAGAAGGTGAGGTGCCTGTCAAGAGTCACGCCGAGGTATAGTATCGATGAAGATACCGGTTTTTCCTCTCCCTCCACAGTGAAGGTCGAGGGTAGAGCTTTCTTGCCTCGCTGAAACGACAACACGATGGCATCCGTCTTGGCCGGATTCACCTTGATGCCGTTTAGCCTGAGGTCTTCGGTGATAGTCGTTGATGCCTTCTGGGCGATCGTTAGTGCTCTCTTGGCATTTACGCTAGAGGCGTATATGCCGATGTCGTCTGCGTAGGCTGCAACTACTGCTCCTGGATGCTTCACCGAGACCACTGGTGCCGTAAAAATTACGAACAGAAGTGGCCCCAGTACAGAACCTTGAGGTACCCCACAAGTGGTATGGTAAGGAGTAGACAGACTCTCGCGGACTCTTACGACGAAAGATCTTCCACTGAGATAGTTTCCAATCAGTCGACAAAGAGGGACGGGGAACCTGTACTCTTCCATACGACGGAGTAGTAGTGTGTGAGACACACAGTCAAAGGTCTGCGTGCAATCCAGAGAGATGAAGGCTGTGGCTCTATTGCGGTGCATCTGCTCGATGGCGTGGGCCTGGAGTTTTACCAAATGGTGATCGCAGGAGACCCCTCGTAGGAAACCAGTCTGCTCCGGCGGAATGATGTCCTCCTCCCTGCAGTGATTCAGAAGATGGTGATGAATCAGCCTCTCGAAGATCTTGCTCATGTGAGAGAGCAAGCTGATTGGTCGATAGTGCTCCGGTAGATCTCCTTTCTTTGCCGGCTTGAGTAGCGGAATTACTACGGCACGCTTCCAGACATCAGGCAAATATGAGGTCCTCATGCAAGAGTTGAAGATGTTCAGTAGAAAGGCTTTACCCTTCCTAGGAAGCATCTTCAACATTACATAGGGTATATCATCTTGTCCCGATGACTTATTACCTTTTGTGCGGCGTAGCACCGACTCGAGTTGGCCGAAGGTGGAGAATATGTGCTTCTCTTTAGGGCAAAGTAGGGGCCCTTCAGGAGCTATTGGTGCATCTATCAACCGGGCAGCTTCTCTATCATCGTAGCCTTTAGCCAAGAGCTCATTCTGCTCCTGTGGCGTCAGCAGGTTGCCCCCAGATGTCAGGTGCACAGTCCTCCTCTTGGTGGTGTGAGTCTTAACCAGCTTTCAGAATTCGTGGTGGTCTTCGTGTGTTCTTCTGAGCTGGTCGTGCCACAGTGATGTTTTCCAGTCACGCATGAGGCTGGCTATCTGCCGGGTCATCGAGTTGATGGCTGGCTTCAGGCTGTAGTCACGCGTGCGATGGAAAATGTTCCTGAGATTGTTCCTCTGGCTGATAAGAGCGAGGATGTGATGAGGGGGTTTCCTGATGGCGTTAGGCTGCGGGCTGAACTTCGGTATGTTTCGGTTGGCTGAGCGCTGTTTAGTAGTGGTGATGGCTGACACCGCTTCATCCACCTCTTCCCTCGTACGGAGTGGCTGCACCATGGGTAGCTCATCTTCAACACTGAACCTGTATCCTACCCAGTCGGCTTTATGTAGGAGGTATTTGCTCGCTGGTGGTATTGCGGGCACACCTTCGAAAGTATAGACTACAGGCCGGTGATCTGACGGGCCGTACGGGAGCGCGATGCAATCCGTAACAGTGTGCAGATCTCTGGTCAGGAGCAGGTCCAATGTTGAAATGACGCTCTCCCGAGTCCCTGGTGTGCATGTCTCCCTGGGAAGTACAGGAAGGCCGAGGTGGGTGTCATGGTATCAGTCAGCGCCACTACTGCTGGTCGATGCTGCTGCAGGAGGAGTTCCAGTTCGGCCTGTTTCTGCAGTAGGCCATTGATGTTGTAGTTTATTGCCAGACTAGTCATAGTGCTTGGCAATAATCTTCGTCATCATCGCTAGAAGATTGGTGATCAGCTTCCTCTGCTCTCTCATCTCCTCGAGGATCGTGTTTAGAGTGATTCCTGTTGGTGCAGGCGCGGGTATTTGAGGTTGGTGGTGGGAATGAGGTTGGTGGTAGTGACGAGGTTGGTGGTGGGGGTCGGGTTGGTGGTGGGGACGAGTGGTCTCCTCTGAATGGGCCGGTGCTTCGGGCTGCTGTTGAGCATCCTTTTTAGTTGAGGATCCCCTGGTGAGATCTGAGTACTTTAGGTCCGGGCGGGTCGTTTTGCTGATCTTGGCTGGAACAGCCGCGGTCCTCTTCTCCTGGCGGATCTTGATTATGTTTTCCCGGACGGGGCACTCTCTTGAAGATGCACCGTTGCAGTGATAGCACCTCCTGGCCTCAGTTTTTGGGCACTTTTCTGTGTCGTGATGGTGCGCACAAAGCCCACAAGTCACTATTCTTCCACAATATTTCTAAATGTGGCCGAATTCTAGGCATTTGCGGCACTGGACCGGGCCACCGTCTTCCTTGAAGTAAGCCACTCTGAAAATGCATCCATAGATGGCCCTCAGTTTACGAATGTCCTCTATTTTGACATGCGCGTCCGTTATCACCTGGATGGGTTCGATGTCGAATCTTCCTTGGGTGCCCATCTTCGTTAGCCTCCTGGCCATTCTGAAGCCTGGGAGTTGCTCCTTAAGATCTTTTCTGATCTCTTCTAGATCTATATCCAAATCAAATCCATAAAGGACATACTTTTTGGATTTTTTGGTCCCCCTAGGCGCAAACGTATGGAACTGGCAGTTCTCTGCAAGTCGTAGGATTTCCTGAGCTAGTCTGTGATCTTTCTCTGTTTCCAGATAAAGTCTCAGCTCTATCGGCGATCCGTTGGTGAGGAATCGGGTGATTCCGTTGGTCCTCAAAGTTTCTTTCAACATGGGCTGAGAGATTGGAGGCGATATAATGATTGGAGGGGGTCTTTTCTTGCCGGAGGGCGTTGTAGTCCTGGCGCTGGTACTGGCGACCTCTTCCGGCTGCAGAAGCTCAAATTGATTCTTGGTAGGAACGGGAGATGGTCCTACGTCGGGAGTAGCCCTCATGCGGAAGGCGACACCTTTGGGTACTTTCTGGAATGGCGCATCCGCTCCAGAATTTTCTTCGGAACGCCTCTTCTCTCCTCTGGCGGTCTCCAATTCCATTGCATCTTCTCCTTCAGCCATGTTGTATAATGAAGGAGACGAGTGAACACAAGTAGAAACTTCGAAACGGACGGACCGTAACGAAGGCACTATAGTGAGGGGGACTCTTGCCAGTGCGACGCTGCCCGATTGGCCGTTGAGGTGAATTCCACTAGATATGCGTGGACCTCGTCGGCATAAGGCGCTAGCTTAGCAAGTTAAAATGACACTGGGGAGCACTTGAACACAGCTTTACAGGAGCACTTCACTGGAGGTCTTCAAGAGAGGTCCTTCTGCTTCTGCTGCTACTGCTGGAGTGAAGGTGATCTTTTTTTTTTTTTTTTTCCAAGCCCCTGGAATGGTGATCACCTGAAACAGACTTACATACTAACGTATATTAATAAATTTATATATGTACATATATACAACTCTTTTCCTGCACCGGGTGCATTTTAAGATGGTTTTGAGGATGTTTAAGGATTGAGGTCTTGGGGTATAACTAGGATCGGATATCCAGTGATGGGGCTCACTGGTTGTTTGAAAAATGATAAAACTAAAACTAAGACTTAAAACTAAACTAAAACTATGAGTAATGATAATGCACCTCAGTCGATACTGAGGGAACTTACATACTGTTGCCAGCGCTGTGGCCGGCTCGCTGGTCTCAATGTGCTGAACAGCGGGTTAGTGCAGTGTTGGAGGCTATCAAAGAATTTGATATGCCTCCGTGTTATAAAATCTGTCACCGTCGGTAGTCCGAGAGTGTCATGAATTATGTCTGTCTTTGAGCGCTGTAGTGTAGTATGTCGTACTATACGCCTTAATATGGTGTTTTGAAACTGCTGGAGTCTCTTCGTGGTAGTCGGAGATATGTTATTGAGCATTGGTGCTCCGTAGAGAAGGGCAGGTCTGAGGACCCCCTTGTATATCATTAGTTTGAGGCGTAATGATAAATTCGGTGAAGTAAGCAGGTGGTTCAACCTGTAGGACTTTATCCTAGTCTGTCTGATCTTTCTCATGCAGTGCTGGGACAACGTCAGGTGCCTGTCTAGGGTGACGCCCAGATACACTATCTGATTGGCCGGATGGTTCTCGCTGTCCCCCACTCTATAGACTGTCAGTAGAGGGCGCTTGTTTTTCTGAAATGAAAATACAACACAGTCGGTCTTCTTGGGATTGACTGTAATATTTAATCTCTCCAGCTTGTCAGTCATCTCCTTACAGGCCGCCTCTGCCTGTCGTAGAGCTATCTTAGCGTTCAGTGAGCTACTGTAAATTGCTATATCGTCGGCGTAAGCCGCGACAGTGGCCTTGCTGTACCTCGCTCCAACAGTTTCCGCCGTGTAGATCGAAAAGAGAACTGGTGATAACACAGAGCCCTGGGGCACACCACAAGTGAGATCAAAGGGATTGGACAGCTCTTCGCCGACTCGAACCTTAGTTGAACGTCGCGTCAGAAAGGACCGTATTATAGTATAGAGCTGCTCGGGAAACTCGTTGTCCTGCAGTGTCTTACATAGAAGACTATGGGACACTGAGTCGAACGCCTCCGTGCAGTCTATAGATATCATAGCGGTTGCCGTGTTCTTAGCGGTGTTCTCGCTGACTTCCGCGTGTAACTTCGCCAGATGGTGGTCCGGGCACAGTCCGGCTTGGAAGCCAGTCTGTTCCGGTGGGATTAGTGCTACTTCCGAGCAATAGGTTTTGAGATAATTAAGAATAATTTTCTCAATAACTTTGCCCATGTGCGGAAGCAGGCTAATAGGTCGGTAGTCGGCTGGCTGATTTCCGGTTCTCGCAGGCTTCAGGAGCGGGAAGAGGGTAGCTCTTTTCCATGCCTCAGGGAAGTATCTCAGCCTGAGACAGGAGTTGTAGAGGTTTATCAGATGAGCTAAGCCTCTCCGCGGTAGATGTTTCAACAATACAGTCTGTATCCCGTCGGAGCCTGGAGCTTTATTACCTCGCGAACGACGGAGTATCGCCTTCAGCTGCTTCGGAGATACAAACATATAATTGTTGCCGATCTCTTCTGTCGGTAATTCGGACGTGTCTATGGTCCGTTTTGCTATTACGTCACCGTAGTGATCTGCAAACTTAAAAGCCTGCTCCTGGTCTGTTAGTATCTTGTCTCCATCCTGAAGCCTTGTGTAGTTCCTCTTTCTAGTGCTCGTCCTAAGCAGCTTCCAGAACTTTCTATGGTCACCATGTGTGGACCGAAGCTTTTCATGCCACTGAGCAGTCCGCCATTGTGTCATGAGGTTTCGAATCTGAGTGGTAAGTGAATTTACCACCGATTTGACCTCGTAGTCTCTGGTCCTGTACCACTTGTTCTTCCACTTATTGCGGAGGGCGATAAGTTTTAGAATATGATCAGGTGGGGGACGCAGAGCTGGTGGTAGGGGCCTGAACTTGGGGATTGCTGCATCAGCGGCGCTTCTGATTACATCAGTGAAATACTCTATATAGAGGTCTACTTCACTCGTCGTACGTAGAGTAGGTACCGTCGGAAGATTATGGTAGATCTGAGATTTAAAAAATTCCCAGTCTGCCTCTTGGTACTTGTACCTATTCGGCGGAGGTGGCACCGGTGCTTCCCCGTCTAGCAGGTAAAGCACGGGTAGATGATCCGTCGTTATTAGATCAAGCGTGACGCAATCGATGAATCGGTGCGGCTGCCGTGTGAGTAGGAGATCAACCGTAGACCTAAAAGAAGGGTTTGCCCTATGCCTAAATGTATAGGTATTAGGATGGACCACGTTGAACGGCGATTTTAACACTATCTTCCCCGCTGCGTTACAAGAGTTGTTATTCCAAAGGGAATGTCGGGCGTTCAGGTCACCCACTACCCAATGGTTTGTCCTCTTGGCGCATTCGTTGAGCAATCTCTGAAATTCTTCTGGGGATGTGCGAGGTCTCCGGTATAGGCCTGTGATAGTGGTGGGTTTGTCCAGAAGAACTTGGACCGTTACGGTGTGTAATTTCTGGTCCGTGATAGCCGCAGGTGGGGGAAGTTTCCTCCACTTGATGCCGTGGCGAATCGCTATCAGGACTCCATCATGTTGATCTCCCGCCAGATCGTAGCCTGGTATGCGCACACGCTGGTCGCTCACTCTGGTGTCGGTGAGTACAACTATTGTGGGGTCGCTCTGTGCTATTAAGGCGTATACCTCCGTAATCTTCGGCAAAAGTCCGTCTGTGTTGAAGTTCAATAACGTTAAGTTGCTATTCATGGTGATAAACCAGAGAGCATCTCGACGAGTTTAGCTGTAGCTAAACTAAGTTGTTTAATATTTTCCGCCAGGGCCATGACCCATGGAGGAGTCTGTGTCCAGTCGTGTAGTGGTGGGGATGTCGGTTCGGGTCGGTCCGCTGCAGCTCGGGCCTGAGCCCTAGTCTGTCTGAGGTGGGGGAAGTCCTCTTCCCTGATTGGCCCGGTAGGGCGGGTGATCTCTGGCTGGGTCCGTTTGGTGCTGGGGGGTACCCTTGTTGTGGCCGGTCTGGCCTGAGTCGGGGCGAACTTTTTCTTCAAATTTGCTAGTCTCTCGACTAGCTTTTTTCTAAATTCGCATCCCGTGAAGGAGGCTACGTGCAAACCGCCACAGTTTGCACACTTCACTGGGACCTCGTTTCTCGGGCATTGCGCTACGGGGTGGGGTCCGGCACACCTGACACAAGCCACTGTACGCCTACAGTGGTTTTTGGTATGCCCAAATAGCTGGCATCGATGGCACTGTACGATGCCCTTCTTTGCCGTGTATGGCTTGGCCTTAAAGGTAACACTTCCTAAGGCTCTAAGTTTTTGGATTTTGTCCAGAGTAACTTCTGGACCTGTTGTGATGATAATTAGGGGAAGATCTGATTTCTTCCCATCTTTGTCACTCCTTTGCATCCTTCTTACATCAAGGATGCCGGACAATTTGTTTGCCAGTTCGCTCTTAGCGTCCTCTAGGTCAAAGTCTAGATCTAGGCCGTACAGAACAAATTTTTTGTTCTTTGGCCCTGTGGCAGTAGCGTAGGTGTGAAACTGACTTTCTGATTTCGTGAAGAAATCAGACATGGCCCTATGGCTTTCAATAGAGGAAGGAAATATCCTAACTCCATTTTTTATATTTTGAACTTGAAAGCCCAGAAAACCATGGGATTTTAGTTGGACTACTGTCTTCACAGCGCTAGTGGCGCCACTGAGGTTTTTTTTTTTTTTTTTTTTTTTTCGGATCCCTCAGCAAACGAAAACATGAAACACAATAAACAAGTAATTAGTAATGTACTTATGTCTTAAAATTATCCTTATTCTACTAAAAGTAATGGAAGGTGTACTGATTTGAAAAGTAATAAAATTATCCGTTTTCAGGTAATATATTATCTGAAGGTGAGGGGCCTTCTCTAGTTGATGAACTTACAGACTAAACTAATTCTAAAACTTATAGTTAAAAGGAAAGTGGTGGGGGGGGGGGTGGCAGGAGGATAAAGGAAAAGAAAGGAGGTAGGAGAGGATTTAGGAAATATGGAGGGGGAAATTAGGATGTGATGTTGACGGGGTTTAGGGGCCCCTTCCTACCCTGCCACCTAGCAGGAAGGGGGGATGGGGTTATTGCTCGGAAGAGTGGGTTGTGAGATGCAGGGAGGTTGTCAAAAAATTTCAAGTGACACCTAGTGATGTGAGTCTGTACAGTGTTTAACTGTAGTTCGTTGTGTATGTGTTCCATGTTGCGTCTTTCTAATGTAGTGCCTCTCGTGATCTTCTGTAGGATGCTGTTTTGGTATGTCTGTAGTGACTTCAGGGCTGACGGAAATAGGTAATGAAGGAGTGGGGCTCCGTGTAGTAGTGTGGGTCTGAGGACTGCTTTGTAAAGTAGGATCTTGAGTCTGAGTGACAGCCCCGGTGAGTAGAGTAAATGTCTGAGTTGATTGGCTGGGCGCCACTGAGGACAATGGGTGGTGGTCTTTTAAGTGTGGTCTGTCTGGTCACTGTATCACATGCACTGCCACTATTACATGCACTGAGAGGTGAATACTTATTAGAGGTACTTACAAAAGTAGAGCTCGTGAAGGAGGTTGGCTGATTGGCTACTCTGCACGTCTTCTTGGGTAGCACAAATTCTACCTCGGCCGCCACACTGCGCTCATGGCGGACTTTCCTCGAAGTTGCAGTCTTGCTGGCTCCCGCCTGTTGCTTGGTTGATGTGCTGTCCAACTCCATCGCTGGCATCGCGCACCTACACTCACAACTGGAAACTGACTGAACACAAACTGGACTCTCACTGGAGCGACGCTGCCCGTACCCAATAGGGTGGCTGCCTTGGCTAGTTCCACACAAGGTGTGGGCCTCGACAACTTCCAGGCGCTGATCCTCGTGAGTAGAAAGCGTAAGATGCAGGCTGGTAGTTAGATCCTAAGATGTTTACTGCTCGGCTGCTGGGGGTGGAATGGAAGTAGTGAAGGTGATCTTTTTTTATTGCCCTCCTAGAATTTTATTAACAATTATTTACAATTACAATTATGACTTACTAACTATAATGCTTCTATACAATCTTAAAAACCTTCTCTTACCTTTCGGTATTTTAAGGTATTACAAAGTTCTGAGCCCGCTGATGGCGGTTTATACTCTAACCGGCAATGCCACTGACTCTATATAATACAAAACGGGGAGGGACCGTTTAACGTGATTAGGAATAGTAGGAAGAAGAAAGAGGAAGAAGGAAGAAGGAAAAGGAAGGAAGGTTAAGGACAAGGGAGTCCTCACCTCATCCCTAGATCAGTGTAAGAACATCGACCAAGGGAGCACTGCGCTGCCATTTTCCAGGTCTTGGGGGTGGTTTAATGTCCCTAAATAGGGGGTTCGCACAGGCCTTCAGCCCATCGAAGAATTTGATGTGCCTCCGACCTATGTACTCAGGCACCGAGGGGAGCCGGAGCTCCTCCTGGATGGCAGTGCTACATGCCTTCTCGAGCGATGTGCCACGAACGATCTTTTTAAGGATGCCATTCTGGTGTTGCTGCAGGCGCAACAGTGTTGACTTGTAGAGGTATCTCAGCAGCGGAGCACCATAGAGCAATGTAGGTCTTATTATAGACTTATATATTTGGAGCTTTAGTCTTAGCGAAAGCTGTGGTGATACTAGCAGATGGTAGAGCCTAAAGGACTTTTGCCTGGCCAGCTTCAATCTTGCATGGACGTGCCGTGAGAAGGTGAGATGCCTATCAAAGTGCACGCCGAGGTAGAGGATTGAAGTGGATAGACTTCGGTCCTCGCTGTCCACGGTGAATGTCTCTGGTAACCGTTTCTTACAGCCGCCCTGAAATGACATCACGATGGCATCCGTCTTAGACGGATTTACCCTGATGCCAATCAGTTTGAGCTCTTTGACAATCACATCAGTCGCCTTTTGTGCCTTATTAAGGGCATGTGAGGCGCTGACGCTGGAGGCGTAAATGCCTATGTCGTCCGCATAGGCTGCTACCACTGCTCCTGGATGCTTTATCGCGACCACAGGCGTTGTGAAAATCACGAACATCAGTGGCCCCAATACAGAGCCTTGAGGTACTCCACAGGTGGTGGTGCTAGAAGTCGAGTAGCTATTACCGACTCGTACGACGAATGATCTTCCGCTAAGATAGCTTTGGATCAAACGGCATAGCGTGTCGGGAAAGCTAAACTCTTCCAAGCGTCGGAGTAGCAACTCATGTGACACACAGTCGAAGGCCTGGGTGCAGTCCAAGGAGATAAATGCTGTAGCTCTGTTCATCTGAAAGTGCTCTATGGTGTGCGCCTGCAGTTTAGCCAGGTGATGGTCACAGGCGACTCCTCTCTGGAATCCAGTCTGCTCAGGCGGGATGATGTTGTTATCTCTGCAGTGCCTCGTCATGTGGTGATGGACCAATCTCTCAAAGACTTTGCTCATGTGAGGGAGTAAGCTGATTGGCCGATAGTGCTCCGGTAGTCCCCCACTCTTCCCAGGCTTGAGTAGCGGCACTACGACGGCTTGTTTCCACGCATCAGGAAAATACGAGATCCTCATGCAGGAGTTGAATATGTTCAAAAAGGAAGGCTTTACCCTTCCTAGGAAGCATCTTCAACATCACGTATGGGATATCATCTTGCCCTGAGGCTCTATTACCTTTAATGCGTCGTAGCACCGACTCGAGCTGACTGAAGGTAGAGAATATGGGTTTCTTGTTAGGGCACGGTAGTGGTCCTTCAGGAATCTGTGGTGCATCTAACAGCCGAGCAGCTTCTCTCTCCTCATAAGCCTTCGCCAGGAATTCAGCCTGTTCCCCGGGCGCCAGCAGGTTGCCCCCGGATGAGAGAAACACACCTCTCCGTTTTGTTAAGTGGGTCTTGACGAGCCGCCAAAACTGACGGTGATCGTCGTGAGTCCTTCGTAACTGTTCATGCCAGAGGGATGTTTTCCAGTCTCGCATGAGGCTGGCTATCTGCCGGGTCATCGCATTGATGGCCGGTTTCAGCCCGTAGTCACGAGAGCGCTGGAAAATATTCCTCAGGTTATTTCGTTGACCAATGAGAGCCAATATGTGTTTCGGGGGTTTCCTGATGACGAAACTGGTTTTTCCTCTTCCTCCACAGTGAAGGACGAGGGTAGAGCCTTCTTTCCTCGCTGGAACGACAAAACGATGGCATCCGTCTTAGCCGGATTCACCCTGATGCCGTTTAGCCGGAGATCATCAGTGATGGCAGTTGATGCGTTCTGGGCGATCTTCAATGCTCTCTTCGCATTAAGACTTGAGGCGTATATGCCGATGTCGTCCGCATAGGCTGCTACCAAAGCTCCTGGATGCTTCACCGAGACCACAGGTGCCGTGAAGATGACAAAGAGTAGTGGCCCCAGTACAGACCCTTGAGGTACCCCATGAGTGGTATGGTCCCCGCTCACTCTTACGACGAAAGATCTTCCACTGAGATAGTTTCCAATCAATCGACGCAATGGGACGGTGAACCTGTACTCTTCCATACGACGGAGTAGTAGAGTGTGAGACACACAGTCAAAGGCCTGCGTGCAATCCAGGGAGATGAAAGCTGTGGCTTTGTTACGATGCATCTGCTCTATGGTATGGGCCTGTAGTTTTGCAAGATGGTGTTCGCAAGAGACCCCTCGTAGGAAACCAGTCTGCTCCGGTGGGATGACGTTTTCCTCTCCGCAGTGATTCAGCAAGTGTTGGTGTATCAGCCTTTCGAAAATCTTGCTCATATGAGAGAGCAGGCTGATCGGTCGATAGTGCTCCGGTAGGTCTCCTATTTTCGCCGGTTTGAGTAGCGGCACTACTATGGCACGTTTCCAGACATCAAGGAAGTATGAGATCCTGAGGCAGGAGTTGAAGATGTTGAGTAGGAAGGCTTTACCCTTCCTAGGTAGCATCTTCAACATTACATACGGGATATCATCCTGGCCTGATGACTTGTTCCCATTCGTGCGGCGTAGGGCCGACTCGAGCTGGCCAAATGTGGAAAACAGAGGTTTATCATTGGGGCACGGTAGTGGCCCCTCAGGGATCAGTGGAGCGTCTATCAGCCGGGCAGCCTCCATCTCTTCATATCCTTTCGCCAAGAGTTCAGCCTGTTCCCCAGGTGTCAGCAGGTTTCCCCCGGATGTAAGGTGCACAGTCCTCCTCTTTGCTACGTGTGTCTTGATTAGTCGCCAGAACTGGCGGTGGTCCTCATGAGTTCTACGAAGCTGATCGTGCCAGAGTGAAGTCTTCCAGTCACGCATGAGGCTAGCTATCTGCCGGGTCATCGCATTGATGGCCGGTTTTAGCCCATAGTCACGTGTGCGCTGGAAGATATTCCTGAGGTGTCCATAGTCACGTGTGCGCTGGAAGATATTCCTGAGGTTGTTCCTTTGGCCGATGAGAGTGAGTATATGCTTAGGGGGCTTCCTGATGGAATTGGGTTGCGGACTGAACTTCGGGATGTTCCGATTGGCTGCACTTTGTATGGTAGTGGTGATGGCTGACACCGCTTCATCTACCTCCTCTACAGTCCTTAGCCGTTTGACCATGGGTAGGCTCTCCTCAACACTAGACCTGTATCCTTTCCAGTCGGCCTTGTGTAATAGGTATTTGTTCGCCGGTGGTGTTGCGGGCGTACCTTCGAATGTATAGACTACAGGCCGGTGATCAGACGGTCCGTACGGGAGCGCGATGCAATCCGTAACAGTGTGCAGATCTCTGGTCAGGAGCAGGTCCAGTGTTGAAGTGCTGCCGGGCAAGCTTGCATGCCTGAAGGTATGGACACCAGGATGGTAGACGGCCAAACGGGTCTTCGTGATGCACGTTCCCAGAGTGTTATTGCTACCGCAAAGCCAGGCGGTGTGCTTAGCGTTGAGGTCCCCTAGGACAATAAAGTGGCTAACCGACTGGGCATGCTGTAGCAATATCCTCGCTGAAGTGAGTATTGCCCATGGTCTTCTATAGACACAGCAGAAAGTGAACCGATGCTTCAGTTTCACGTCTACTGTGACCATATGGGTACCATCAGTCGAGCTCACTGGGTTTTGTACTCTTCTTGAAGGTACATCTCTTCTGACCAGGATGGTGACGCCTTGTTGATCCCCTGGTGCACACTCCTCCCTGTAGACAGTGTAGCCTTGGAAGTACAGGAAAGCAGAGGTAGGTATCATGGTGTCAGTCAGCGCCACTACCGTCGGTCGATACTGCTGCAGGAGAATTTCTACTTCAGCCCGCTTCGAGAGCAGACCTCTGATGTTATAGTTCACGACCGGGTGCTCAATCATGATGGATCTTGGAGATCAGTTTGGTCACCGCTTCCATGACGAATTTCATCATCGATTCCATCCTGTCTATGAGGCTTAAGAGGAGATGGTCTGTGGTCGAAGCTGGCTGGACAGGCAATGATGTTGGCATTTGCTGTTGAGGTAGCTGGTAGTGGGGGGGAGGTAGGTGGTGGGGGTTGGGTGACTGGTGGGGGTTACGAAGGTGGCGGGGGGTAGGTAGGTGGGGGAACTCCTGAGGTGGCGGGTGGGGATGAGATCCCTCCCCGGATTGGTTCGGCAGGCTGGATCCTCCAATCAGTGCAGAGTAAGATGAATTATTTTTCTTCTTTGATGAAGATGCAGCAACTGGAACTGGAGCGGCAGCGGCAGGTGTGGCGGCAGCAGTGGTGGTTTGAGACTCCTTCCTCCTTTTGATGAGGCTCTGCCTATATGGGCACTCACGGGCTGTTGACGGGTGGTCCCCGCCGCAGTGTAGGCACTTCGCTCGAGTAGTAGATTTGCTCTGGCATCTCTGTTCCTCGTGATCTTCTCCACACCAGGGACATTTTACAACGTGGCCGCAGTATTTCATGATATGCCCGAACTGTTGGCAGTTCCGACATTGGTCTGGTGCACGTTCTTCCTTGAAGTGCGACACTCTGATGCGGACCATTGCGACGACCTTCAGTGCTCTGACCGCTTCTATTTTCACCGAGTGGTCGGTGATCACAAGGATGGCTTCAATGGGTATTGTGGAGTCTCCAATACGCTTCGTCAGTCTCTTGGCCATACGGAAACAGTGCAGGTTATTTTTCAGATCTTCTTCTATCAGAGGTAGATCGGAGTCCACGTCGAATCCATGTATAACGAATTTCTTCGATCTTCGAGTTCCTCTGGGGGCAAAAAAGTGAAAGTGAGTGTCAGGGCACTCACGAAGAATGCTGACGGCCAGCTTTAAGTCTTTTTCACTCTTCAGGTAGAGCCTGGTCTCAGTTTTAGTTGTGTGGGTGCTGTAGTCCGTGATTCCAGAACCCGTTAGGTTGCTCCTGAGGCTAGGTTGTGATGCTGGTGGTGTGATGATTATGGGAGGGGGCAGTTTTTGCTTAGGTGTTTCCACCTGCTGGTTCCCCTGGCTAGTACTGCTGGGAGCGATAGCTTCGAATCGGTTCGAGACCGAAACAGGGGCTGGGCCAGCGGTGACTTGTGTCTTCCGCCTGATGACCCTCGTCTTCTTGGGAACCTCGTACTCCTCATTGTCCTGAGATTCACCGGTCCTCTTCCCGGATCGGGGCTGTTCGGTGGGGTGGTCTTCGGCGACGTCCATTGAGTTCATGGGGTCTTCCACTGAAGTCATTGTAATGGTTGCGGACGATGTCACGGAGCTAGACACACTGAAGTGAACGGACCGTAACGTCGGCACGTAGAGTGGGGGGGGAGCTCCTGCCAGCGCAAGGCTGCCCGATTGGCCGTTGAGGTGAACTCCACTAGATAAGTGTGGACCTCGTCGGCATAAGGCGCTAGCTTAGCAGGATTGCACTTTAACACTAGGGGGCACTAAGATCAGCTTCACAAGAGCACTTCACTGGAAGTCTTCAGAGAGGTCTTCAAGAGAGGTCCTTCTTCTTCAACTGCTACTGCTGGAATGAGTATTGAGATGAAGGTGATTTTTTTTTTTTTTTTTCGAATCCCTCAGGAAACATGAAACAAGTAAACATAATATATATAATATATATATAATAAATATAATATAATATTAAATTAACCTTATTCTACTTAATAGTATTGGAAGGTCTCTTAACTTGGAATAAAAACTAAAATTGTCCATATTTCAGGTACAGAATAATCCGAAGGTGAGGGGCCTTCTCTATTTAATAACTTACAAGCTAAACTAATACAAAAAACTTAGAACTAAGAGGAGGGGTGGGGTCAAGGTAAGAGGATAGGAGATAGGATGGGATTAATGAGGGGTTAGGGGAGGGAAAAGGAGGGGGAAGGGGTTATGATATGATGTTGACGGGGTTTAAGGGCCCCTTCCTGCCCTGCCACCTTGCAGGAAGGGGGGATGGGGTTATGGCTCGGAAGAGTGGGTTGTGGGATGCGGGAAGGTTGTCAAAAAACTTGAGGTGACACCTAGTTATGTGTGTCTGTACAGTGTTTAACTGTAGTTCGTTGTGTATGTGTACCATGTTGCGTCTTTCTAATGTAGTGCCCCTAGTGAACTTCTGTAGTATGCTGTTTTGATATCTCTGTAGTGACTTCAGGGCTGACGGATATAGGTAGTGAAGGAGTGGAGCTCCGTGTAGTAATGTGGGCCTGAGGATTGCTTTGTATAGTAGGATCTTGAGTCTGAGTGACAGCCCCGGTGAGTAGAGTAAATGTCTTAGTTGATTGGCTGTGGCTCGTGCAATGTCTATTCTGTGTTGTGTGTGAGCTGAGAATGAGAGGTGTGATTCGAGTTTCATGCCTAGGTATGTGAGTTGTTTTTTGTTCTGTATTGTTTGTCCGTTTAGTGTTGGTTGTGTTTTAGGTGTTTTTCTGTAAGAGAAGGTGATGGCGTCTGTTTTGTGTGTGTTAATGTGTATGTTTATGTCTTGTAACTGTTCTGTGATCAGTTGGGCTGCTTGTTGGGCCTTGCGCATGGCGTGATCCGCATTCATGCTAGCAGTGTATATTGCTATGTCATCAGCATAGGCGGCGATTTGCACGTTATCTATTTTTTGCCCCACTATTTGGGCAGTATAAATGTTAAATAATATTGGCGCAAGGACCGAGCCCTGGGGGACCCCACAAGTGACTGGGCGTTTTGTAGAGAGTTCAGTTTTGACACGGACAGAGAAAGTCCGGCCACTGAGGTATGATCCTATTATATCAACCAATTGGTCTGGGAAGTGGTGAAGCCTGAGTTTTTCTATCAGAATAGAGTGGGATACAGAATCGAATGCTTGAGTGCAGTCGAGGGATATCATTGCTGTAGCGAGGTTTTTGTTTAGGTTGTGAGCTGTATCATGTTGTAATTTCGCTACGTGGTGATAGCAGCTTACTCCGCGAGAGAACCCCGTTTGCTCAGGGGGTATAATGTCATGTGTTTCGCAGTGTTTGCGGATGTGTGTTATAACTAATTTCTCATATATTTTTGAGATGTGGTTGAGGAGGCTGATAGGCCGGTATTCTTCCGGTACAGCTCCTCGTTTTTTGGGTTTTAGGAGTGGAACAACAATAGCATGTTTCCACTCCGTTGGGAAGTATTTAAGGCGTGAGCATGAGTTGTAGATATTTAAGAGAAACATGAGGGGTTTCCTGGGTAGTTGTTTGTATAGGACATATGGAGTGTTGTCCTTTCCAGAGGATTTGTTTCCCTTAGTTTTTCTCAGAATTGCAGTCAGTTCTTTATATGTGGAGAAAATGGTGTTCTCTGAGCTAACGCTCAGAGGGCGGTGTAGATATGTTGAGTTTGTTCGTGCTAGGTCACGTTCAACGTAATAGTCGGCAAGTATGGTAGCCTGATCTGCAGGGGTGAGAAGCTCATCGCCACGGTGGATTTTGACCGATTTGGACTTTGTGTTATGACTTCTGACTAATTTCCAGAAGTTATGAGGATCGTTATGAGTCCGGCGTAATTGGTCATGCCATAGGGAGGTTTTCCACTGCGCCATTAGGGATGTGATTTGTCTGGTCATGTTGTTTATTATGGGTCTGTAAGTAGGATCTTTTGTCCTGTACCTACAGTTCTTTATGTTGTTTCGTTGTTTTATGAGAGCGAGTATGTGTTGTGGTGGTTTGCGTAGGTGTATGGGTGTTGGGTTAAATGTAGGTATAGAGGCTGATGCTGCGTCTTGTATTGTGGTGAATAGTGTGTTTATGGCTTTGTCAACGTGTTCTGTGGTTGTGAGTGGGGTGATGTTTGGTGTGTTTGTGTGTACTAGTTTTTTGTAATGTTTCCAGTCAGCTAGTTTAAAGTTGTATTTGTAGTCAGTAGGTGGTGTTATTGTTGCGTTTTTACCTAGTTCGTAGAGTACGGGAATGTGGTCATTGTCACTGAAGTCTATTGTGATGCAGTTTGTAAATCTGTGTGCCTGTTGTGTGAGTAGCAGGTCTAGTGTGGATGTGTATGCTGGGTTTGAGTGGTGTCTGTAAGTGTAAGCGTTGGGGTGTATGATTGTGTATTTTGTTTTTGTTAGGTGGTTGCCTAGTGCATTGGGTTTCGTGCAGTTCCATGAGTGGTGTTTGGCGTTTAGGTCTCCTAAGATAATGTGGTGTCTGTCGCTTTCAGTATCACGAAGTAGTGTTTTGATGGTGTCGAGTTTTGCATTGGGTCTTCTGTATATGCAAGTCAGTTTGTAATTGTGTTTGAGTCTGACTTGTACAGTAATTGCGGTGTGTTTGTCATCGTCGAGTGTGTTGTTGTTTATGAGTCTGGAGGGGACGTCGTTGCGCACTAATAGTGCTACACCTCCATGCATAGTTTGTGAGTCAAGTCTGTATATGTAGTAGCCTCTAATGTATACGTGTGTATGTCCGTTTAGTTTTGTGTCTGTAAGTGCGACAACGGAGGGCCTATAAGAGGCCAGGAGGGTTTCTAGCTCGAGCTTTCGCTTAACGAGCCCTGTAATGTTGTAATTGATGATAGAATGTCTATCCATGTCGAGGACTGAAAGAATTTTGAAGCACGACGTTGAGTGTGCCCATTAATGTCATAAACATTTCTTTCATGTCCTTGAACATGTTTATGAGCTCGCTAGCCCATACGGGTTTGTCATCCTGATTAGGATTTTTGGGGGGAGGGATGTTACCTGAAAATGTGACCCCTGCAAAAGAATGCGGGTCAGATTTTGTGGCACTATTAGTGCTTTGTTGATTATTGTTGTTGTCTTGTTGGACAACAATTTTATTTTGAACTTTAGATTTTATAAGTTCTATTCTTTTTGCGCAATTGCGATATGAGGCCACATGTGGGCCTCCACAGTTTGCGCATTTGGGGGGGGCTGTTTTGGGACAGTCATTAGTGTCGTGGTTTTCACCACAACGGACGCATTTAACAATTCGCCTACAGTAATTTTTGGTGTGGCCAAACTCCTGGCGATTGGCCGTTGAGGTGAACTCCACTAGATAAGTGTGGACCTCGTCGGCATAAGGCGCTTAGCTTAGCAAGATGAACACTGGGGAGCACTGATATCAGCTTCACAATAGCACTTCACTGGAGGTCTTCTGAGAGGTCTTCAATGAGGTCCTTCTGCTTCTGCTGCTACTGCTGGAATGGTTGAAGTGTTTTTTTGTGAAGGTGATCAGCTGACCCGCGGCTTTATATAGGAGACACTCGGGTCCACTCATGATTCATCGGGTCCTTCCGTTAGTCGATCGGGCTTTTTCGTGCCCGGGGGGCGGAGTCTGCTCTTCCATGACTGTGATTGGTTGGTTTTTGATTGCTCGGGCTCTGATTGGCTGTAATTCGGCTTGATTTTTGCTGCTGGGTTGATTTGTTGTTCCTTCTTCTGTGCTATGTTAGGGAGCCATAGTTAACTTAATTTGTACCCGTGCTCCCTGGTGAAGTTTTCCGGGTGAAAATGGATATCAAGAAGACATTAGAAAGAGAGAATTTAAGAGAAAAGCCCAAAAAGAAAGTCCACACACAACAGGAGAAAGAAAAGAAGAAATAAAGAGTGCCGAATACCTATTTTCAAGAGTTATTTTAGTGTAGATCTTTGACAAAAGCCTCCCGGCACGATAATGAAACAAGCAAAAGACGAATTAAGATGGTAAAGTAAAAGATAAAAAAAAAAAAAAAAAAAAAAAAAAAAAAAAAAAAAAATGACTTAGATCTCAAGACGCCAGGAATCTACAGCATTTCATATTCCTGTGGGAAGGAATACATCGGACAAACAGGACAAAAAGGAGGTCTACTACAAGACTTGCAGAACATATGAGAAGCGTAAAGAAGGTGGATAGCAAGTCATTAGCATTGGCAGAACATTTTGTGAATAGAAACCATGCTATTAGTTTGAAAAAAATTAGAGTAGTTAAAAAGTGTAATAACACTACAGAACGAAAGATATTAGAAGCAATATAAATAGCTTATTTTGTGTTTCATTTGACTGCACCCCCAACTATCTCTATCCTTACATTAAAAGTTCCAGTCAACTAATTTCTTCTCTAACGATTATACATCTACATGAATGATTATTGAATTTTACGATATATAAAAGATTAAAGTACAGCACAAATAAAGCTTTAATTAAGTTAAATGTAAAAATCCGACAAAAGCACCTCGAAAATTTCCACAGAGAAGATAGATATAAATTAGGTAAATTATGGCTCCCAAACATATCAGTGTCCAAGAAGAATAAACAAAAAACTGAAAGAAAAGATAAAGCAATCAGAAGTCAGCCAGTTGAGTCCCACCCAATCAAAGAACACACGGTCGGAACTCAGCCAATCAGATCACTGTAAGAATAGGCACCGCCTCCCGATCCCGGAAAGCTATAAACACCGAAGCATCGAAAAAATATTTTCAGTCTCAGATTAAGCCCTAGGGAAGCTGTGGCAAGCGAAATGTCGGCAAAGTTTGAAAAAATAATATGTCACATTTCATACGTTTGTAAAATAACAACTTACAGCCTAAACAAATAGTTGATATGACGATAATGAAACGGCACCGTCGACCAGATTTTATTTTTTATAACACTCCGTATATTATATGATTATTATTTAAAATATTAGCAATGTTATTTTATTGTTAACATTATAAAATACGAGATTTGGCATCGAGCTGGCCAACTCTCAATATTTCTACTCTTTTCTATTCTAGGGCATTGGGTATTGTAGTTCGTGCTCGTCGACGTTTCCGACAAATGCGTTATTATATCATAAAAAAACGAACAGAGATCGATGTCATCAGATCGCCATGAAATGGAACATCTGCATAATGAATGACTTAACATTGAACCAGGCATACACATATATCACGTTAACTGCGGAGGTGAGTGCCTGAGTAAATTGTTGGAGGCATCTGCTGAATAAATAACTAATTTAAGCATATCGATCAACATTTATGACCCAGTTTGACGATACTTTACCACCAGGCAAGTGTAATTTATCCTTCATTAATTTGTAATGTAGATCTTAATTAGCTATAAAATACAGGATATTACGGCGTTTGTCATTCCTTTTAAAAATTAGAAATTGATTATACGTCTAATGTAAGGATAGAGATAGTTGGGATGCAGTCAAATGAAACACCAAATAAGTGAACACTTATTTATATAATACTTGAATATTTAGAGAATATTGTATACAGTTATATAATTAACTTCCCATACTTATATTTTCAATTTTATATTTCACTTTTCTACTTTTTATTCACGATATTTCTCATCATTTCCTTTGCTTTCTACATAATTCTTCCATTATTTATTATTTGGCATCATATTTTGTTACAAATTTCTTTCAGTTTACTTATGTTAACTCTCTAGGAGTCTATTATCATACATGTTGTATTTTATCTGTTTTAAGCTAGCTTTTACATACTTGTATATCTCACCTTGTTATGGCTATATTTTTTCATATTGTAACTTTCTGTTTACCATTTTTGTTTCCCTTTGTATTTTGTTTGCATTATCACCTTTCTGTACATTTATTCTTTGATAATTTTTATTCATATAATTCCATCACTATTTCGTTTAACTTTTCTATTACTCTACATTATTATATTCTTGGTGCTGTAATATAATTTTATAGTTATTTTGTTTTGCCTGTTTCTCTCACAGCCCTGAAACGTCAATAAATAAGTATTCACTTATTTTGTGTTTCATTTGACTGCACCCCCAACTATCTCTATCCTTACATTAAAAGTTCCAGTCAACTAATTTCTTCTCTAACGATTATACATCTACATGAATGATTATTGAATTTTACGATATATAAAAGATTAAAGTACAGCACAAATAAAGCTTTAATTAAGTTAAATGTAAAAATTTAGGAATTAAAAAAATTAATAAATTTACTAAATTAATTTTAAAAAAGAAAAAGGAAACCACAAAAAAATAAAGCTAACAAGAAACCCTTTTTGTGTCCAATTTCTGATCAGTGAAGGTATTACTTATAATGAACTCTGGCTTAAATTTAGGAAATTTAACTTCATAAAAATGATGTGGTTACTTTTTATTCAATTGATTTATAATTTTTATTAAATAAAATTGTCTAATAATTTACTGTCATTGAATATATGTAATATTAGAAACAATTTTTATTTAAAATTATAGAATAATGAGTTGAAAAAATCTAACTAAACTCTACAATTTATTGAAGTCCCTTATTTGACAAAACTGGTCATTAAATATCTCTATCTTTCTTCTGGTAGGATTTACAAATATTGTTATATAACTGCTCCCCTGTTAGGAGCAAATAGTTAACTATGTATCTATACAACTATCATTACAAGGAACATTCTTTTTTTAAGTTGTCTTTTAATAGGATGTTTTATTGTGAAGGTCAGAAAAAATTATCTTTAATAAGAACTACTTATAGAAAATGGTAATAAATTGTCCTCGAATGTCTTGGAGGAAATTATGAATCTAAATAATTTAGTAAAACATTTTTATTTCAACAATTTACTAAACATTCTCAGGATAAATTGTGATTGAATAAAGTGAAGACATCTATAATGAACAAAATATAGTACATCCCTCACTCAGAATCCTAAAAGGGACTAAGGAGAAAGAGTACTGCACCACAAGAAGCCCAATGCACTTACTGATTCAAAAGTTACATAGTCAGCTGGAGAAGTTAAATAAAAATCTGAATTGATTGGGGAGTGGAGTAGCTCAGAGTGAAAAGCATTGAGTTGCTGGGCTATAGATCTAGGGTTCAAGCAGATAAATTATTTAACCTGTTAAGTGCGATAGGTTAACCTTGTGGGATATGTAGATCATTCAGCCTATATAATGTGGGAAATTATTAATTAGGGAGGAAAAGTGGCAGTTGAGCATGATCTCAGCCAAATCACCTTGCGCCTTAGGCTTGTTAACATTACTGTTCCTACCATTTAGTGAACTCGATACCCTTCGTTGATTATAGTGGTACAGGCTTTTTTATTATTATTATTTTTTTTTATTAATTGTAAAATAAAAAAAAATAAAATAAACAGACTAGCCAGTCAAAAATGTACTTTTATTTAATATAAAACAGGAAAATTTCAAATAAAAGTACAGGAAAGGAAGGTCTCAATAAAGAACATAAAAGACTGTTCCACAATGTACGTTAATATATAAAGGGGAAAACATTGTTTGGAATTGGCCAATCATCGTTGAGTCACAAGTATTGAATGTGAAAAAAAACACATTTTTCGTTTTTGATCTATAGACATTGCTGTAGGACTGATAATTGATAACAAAGTTCATATAGTCATAATCCGCAAATAATAGCATGTGTGAAATACGTTAGAAGATACACAATGATTATGAAAAAAAAATTTTTTACAACCTGTAGTGATGTTTTTACTTTCAATATTTTGTTTTTGTTCGATGATATATTTTAGCATTATGAACAACTGTTTGTAATAAATTCATAGTAATATGTATAATATTGTAGGGATATTGAATAATGGGAAGGAAGTAAATAATGTTTAAGAAACATCAAAAAATAATATTAAATGAGAATAAAAAGAAGGATAATGATGGAAAAATTGTTTCTGATACTTTTAAACATTACAGCATCCAGCATAAGGTAAATCGCATTATGCAGAATTATGTAGATTATAATATATATATATATATATATATATATATATATATATATATATACACACATTAAATTGTTGAAACCACTTAATAATATTTAAAAAATTTGGAAAATTACAGGAACTAGACAAGTGAGAAGTCTTTAGAATAGTAAGCTCACTCAAAGTATTCGGAACACAGTACATTCAGCCCTCACCTCTAAAAGACTAAGAGAACTGAGCAGAAAACCCAATTCCTTCTGGCTCCAAAAATTTCTGTTTATTTTTAAATTAAAAACAATTGAATAAAAACAATTACCTAGAACCATTACCTCTACAGCCGTAAATTAATCAACAAAATATCAAATTTCCTTTTAGTATTATGCATTGGCAGATCCATAAGGCAGAAAAAGAGGGAAAACTTTTCCTCACAAAACAATCAATGAGAAAAAAATATGGCTAATCTTACTAATATTATAAATGTAAGTTTGTCTCTCTTTCACGCAAAAACTACTGAACGGATTTGGATGAAACTTTACAGTAATATAGTTTATAACACATAGGCTATAGCAGGCACGGATTTATGGGGGGAGCGCACGGGTGCACGCCCTCCCCTACAGTTTTTTAGGTACTAGGGGGAATCCATTATAGTACAAAATTAAAGGCAAATTACATGATTATATTTGTTAAAATAACAGAAAGAACATGAGTGAAATGAAACTATTTGTTTTGATATCCTACTAATATTATAAATGAGAATGTGTGTTACTCATTCACACAAAAACTACTAAACGGATTTGGATGAAACTTATTGAGTAAAATAGGTTATACATCATAGGCTACAGCAAGGGCAGATTTATGTGGGGTGGGCATGTGCCTCCCCCCTTTTATAGTACATAATTAAAGGCAAATCCGGAACTTAGCATCTTGAAATTTGTTGATAGGTTCATTGTATAGTTTAATAAAGAAATTTGGATAATTCCACCCCAAGGGTTTCCCCTTTAATATAATAGGGGTTCAAAGGTTGTATAGAATCCGTCAATTTTGAAGTTAGACATCTGAAATTTTGGATGTAGGAGTAACTTATATTTTTAAAAAATAATTAAATTATTTATTTAAAATGATCTTTCACGAAACTTAATGTGGCAGACTAAATTCCACGCGAGCGAAGCCGCGGGCATAAGCTAGTTTGAAATATATTTGAGTAATGATACTAACCAATAACTATGATAAATAATCTTTCAGTAGGTAAAAGAAAAATTAACCTCTTAAGCAATCGATCATATACATTTTCAATTGTAATTATTTTTTAACATTAATTTAAATAAAATACTTTGTTCGAGTTCTAATGTTTTATTTTTTTAGAACTGGTGAAAACTCATAACTTATTAATACATACCAGTAGCTGATGTTACTTAAGGCCACTGGATCCGTAAATAATAATAATCAATGTCAAATTAGTTTTAAATTATTTTAACTATATAATTAATCTTAAACATTTTTATTTTAAAGAGAAAAGATATGGTATTTGAACCCGGATCCTCTGTCTCTCCGTGACAGCACTCTATCCATTTGAGCCACCAGGGTCGCCTGCCGGCAGAGGACAAATCTTTTCTATTATTCAATCTCATGTCCTCACATTTTCGCGATGTATACACGAGAACGAATGTTCTTTGAACATTACTTTTAATTTTCGGATCTTATTGACTTACGTCAAATTACTATTTATAATTTTTTATAATTATTGGTCAACTGTTATGAATTTTAAATTTTTTTATTTTTAAGAGACCCCGGCAGGCGACCTTGATGGCTCAAACGGATAGAGCGCTGTCACGGAGAGACAGAGGATCCGGGTTCGAATCCCGGTCGGGGGCATATCTTTTCTCTTTAAATTAAAAATATTTAAAATTCATAACAGTTGACCAATAATTATAAAAAATTATAAATAGTAATATGACGAAAGTCAATAAGATCCTAAAATTAAAAGTAATATTCAAAGAACATTCGTTCTCGTGTATACATCGCAAAAATTGTGAGAACACGAGGACATGGGATCGAATAATAGAAAAGATTTGTCCTCTGCCGGCAGGCGACCCTGGTGGCTCAAATGGATAGAGCGCTGTTACGGAGAGACAGAAGATCCGGGTTCGGATCCCGGCCGCGGGGCATATATTTTCTCTTTAAAGTAAAAATATTTAAAATTCTTAACAGTTGACAAATAATTATAAAAAATTATACAATTAATCATCGTTGAGAGTTATTAACTACTGATGTATCATTGCCAGCCAGGCTCTTCTTACTCAAAATAAGACTAAACACACATAATTCTGCAAATCATCCTTCCATATTCACTTCTTAATATGCATTTAAAATTTTAAAAAATGTTGGTACTGAAAAGGAAGAACATTTACAAACATTAAATATAATGCTGAATAAAACGATTAATTATCAAGTTAAGAAAAAAATATGAATTAATGTATTATACTGTATTCCTTTTTTTATGTATAAATTTTAACTCAGTCGATGTTAGCTTTAGAAATTGATATTATTTATTCCAAAATTTACTGGATGCCATAATGTCACAAAAATTTAATAGAGGAGGATGATTTGGAGAAGTTCTGAGCCCATCATTTGCTCCTCTGCTTCAGTATCCTATTCCTGATATTATTTTGAAAGTTATATTCTAATCAAAAATGGTGGTCTATGATAGTTTAATTAGTATTAATAATGATAAAATAATTTTGACTTAACATACTTGAAAACTATACAATATGATGAACTGAACGTACATTTCTTATCTTCCTCCTCTAACAACTCACAATCTACTTCTCCCAATTTCTCAATAGTACCATCATTCCACTACAACAATTTTTATTTCTCTGACATATCACCCACTGTTCTTATCTCCTCCCTAATGAAATCCCACTCTATTCCATAGGTTCTGACGGAATTCCTGTAAAATTGTTAAAAGTATGCCTTTCCGAAATCCTGCCCACTCTTCTCTACATTTACAATTTTTCCCTACAAAATGCAGTTTTCCCTTCCTCCAGGAAAAAAACAATAGTCCATCCTATTAACATATCATCTAATCCCTCAAAGCCGAATGACTTCCGTCCTATCTCTATTCTCTCTAGCCTTTCCAAACCTCTTGAAAGAATAGTCCAATCCCAAATGTCAAATATTCTGCAACAACCTAAACTCCTTGATCCACTTCAATCAGGGTTCCGTCCTGGCCTCTCAACACAATCCGCTCTCGTTAAAATCACCACGGACATACATACCGTCATGGACGAAAAAAAACTAACTGTTATAATTCTTCTCGACTTCTCAAAAGCTTAACTATTAACTCGCTTAACCATTCCATCCTTTTTTCTAAATTAAAAGCTCTTTCCTTTTCAAACAGTTCCATACTCTGGCTCCAAGCTTTCCTCTCAGATAGGACTCAAGCAGTCTCCATCCCAAATCAACCCCTATCCTCTTTCCTTCCGCTGAACAAAGGAGTGGTTAAGGGTTCTATTATTTCCCCAATCCTTTTCAATTGTTACATTAATGACCTTCCAAAATCAATCCACCATTGTTCCCACCACCTATACGCCGACGATTCCCAAATTTATTTCTCCTTTCCTCCCTTTGAGATAATAGCTGCATTTGCTAAAATTCAGGATGACCTGGATAGGATCAGTGACTGGGCTAACCTGAATAGACTGATGTTAAATGCTGCTAAAACTGAGGCCATTCTAATTGGTTCCAACACTCTCCTTAAATCCATCAACTCTCTTCCCCAACTAATCTTAAAGAATCACAATTACTTTCAGTTCCTCTGTTCAAAATCTCGGTATCGTTTTCGACCAAACCCTTTCCCGGAAACCCCACATTGCCCGAATTTCCCGTCGATCAATAAGCTCCATAAAGTTATTCCATCGTTCCCGGCAACTTTTAACACTACCTACCTATCCGTAAGCTCCTCATCACTTCTTTCATCACTTTGACTATGGCTGTGTGGCTTATAGTGGGCTCTCGAACAAACTTGATAAAAGACTGAGACGAATTATGAACAGCACTCTTCGGTTTGTCTTCGACTACCCGAGGAAGTCTCATGTGTCCTACCTCTATCATGAGTTGAAGTGGCTCCTTCCTTCTATCCGCAGTCTCTATTCCCTAGGTTCTTTCTTATACCAAGCCATCAACTCACAACATCCATCTTATATCTATAATCTCCTACAGTTCAAATCCTCTATCCAATCCCAGGGCACAAGATCCCGCCTTTCCGACCTTTATTCCCGTTCCCACAGAACCAAAACCAGTAGTCCTTCCTAGATCGGTCTACCTCTCTTAGGAACTCACTCCCACCTGATATCCGTCATGCATCTTCTTTATCCACATTCAAATTCAAACTATTCCTACATCTCCTCAATTCCCAAAGAGATGCTCTCTAATCAATAAAATAAATGAGCTATATTCAACATAATAGATTGAGTAAATACTGTAAATATTCCACACTCATTATTCATGTTATTAGATGTTCTTATCTACTTTTTTATTTTTCCATTAGCCAATTTCAGTTTATTGTAAATTTATTTTTTGTTTGTTTTATATGTAGGTATATGGTGTGTGTGTATATATATATATATATATATATATATTTATATATTTTTTTTTTTTGTTTCTAATATGTTAATAATATATATTTGAATGTTTTATGTATGTATGTGTGAAAATATGCCACACTCAATATGATAATATTATTCACATTATTAGATGCTCTTATCTACTTTATTATTTTTTCCATTAGCCGTTTTCTATTTTTTTTTTCGCTTTTCTTTCATATTTAATTGTATTATAATGTAGCTGTTTGGCCAGAAATATTTCTATTAATTTTTATACAATATTGTTATTCTTAAGGGACCTGGTCCCAGAATAAAATTATTTTTCTATTCTATGTTAAATTTGTTGGTTAGGTTCAGACTCAACTATCAGAACAAAATATTTACTTTAATGAGATGAAAGCTATTTTTGTGTTGATGAGACTTATTGGGCGCTTTCCATACTCTTTCACAAAAACAGGTATTCAACATATTCAATCAGTATACAATTTAATCAATATTCTGAAAATGATTCTTTTCTATGTGGTTTCAAGTTTATAATTTCATTTCATTATGCCCTACAATCCTTTTATTAAAAAAATGATTAATGATGAAATGAACATTGAAAATAATTGATTAACTTGTGTATTGCTTAATAAACATTTTTTATTAACCCAACTTAGATTTAGACATCGGAATCAAATTCTCCTGGTCAATAGAAAAAAAATGACATGAAGGAAGAACATATGTAGAAATCTCAATTAGACAAATACTAAAAACAACAAAACAACTTAATACTGTTTAAAAAAAATACTTTCTTACCTACCATCAAATATAATTTGTAAAAAATCAATCATAGTTGATTTAAGTTTAGTGAATAAAATCTATATTTATAACTACTGATTTATTAAATGATTAAAATAATATGTTTTAATAGTTTATTCAATTATTATATTTATATTAATTTCAGGTGTTGCCCCATTCTCGTTGATTTCTTGGCCATTTCTTTATAGTCTTATTTTTAACTTGGTTTTTGTCTTATTGTCTACTTGGAGTATGAAAAAGATAATCTATGAAAAAGTTTTTACATCAGAAAGTTATGATGAAACATTATTTTGGTGCCTTCTGCTTTTCTATTTGACTCTAAGTTTTACTGGCCCTATTACATTTTGGTGGGATGCTCCTAAAACTGTGAAATATTTTCAGAAATGGAAAGATTTTGAGGTCTGTTAATAAAGAAGTATATCTGTTTATTTTCATAGATATTTAGCTTTGTTTATCTCACATATATGTGTTTTATTTATTATATGTATTTTTAAGAAAATAATATGTTTTAAAATGTTTTAGGGTATATGGATGTGTGGATCAATGTATTCAGTTAAACGACTTAGATTTGTTAGGATATTTACCATTTTATTACCACCAGTTGTTATATTAATTGTTATTTATGAAATGCTGATCCTTCCAAAGATATCAGCTTCTGTTTTTATAGCTTATATACCCCTTCTGATTGCTGGTGCATTGATGTTATTGCATTGGTGGATGACACTACACAACCTTAATATCTACTCAGACACACTCTTAACTAGTATCTTCAAGGTAAAAATTATTTTTAATATTTATAAGTGTTTGTGTTTTTATTTTGTGTGCTATAAGCATATCATATACATAATGGGACTGCCTGCTTATGAAAACATTTAGCCCAACAGTTCAATCTAAATTGAGCAAATATCTAGAATGGTACATCGATGGTTTGGAAGCCCACATCAGTCGGAATACAATTTTGCAACTAGTTCACAATCACTCAAAATCGCTTTGAATTCAACCCAGGAGACATATTTGTGAATGAGAGTTCATTTTAAAGAACTGATCACCCCAAGGGGATGATGTTCCATATAGCCCAGGACACCATCAACTAAATGTCATTATTTTTTATGTCTAAGCTTAAGTAAACCATAAAAAGGCTATTAGTTATTGTTATGTCGGTCGATAAACTTAACTGAATCAATAACAATTGAGAAAAAACTTTTATTAAATACATGAAAACATGGGGTGCTATATTAGCTCTTTCAAAAAAAAAAGGAAGAAGAACTTCAGATACTTTAAATTTGGATAGAACAATACTAAATCGTACAAACATTAACTGATATGTTATGGAGTGATATCTACCTCAAATCTGAAGTTCATTTAACCTCTGGATATTTCCAGAACCCTAAATGGATAAAATAAAAGTTGCAACTCTACTGACTTTTGATTTTAACAAACATACGATTTTCAGGTAAAGAAAGCTCGTGACATGGGGCACAGGCGCAGGATATGGCTGGGGATATCTCAACTAGCGGCTGGAATCGGGAATGCGACGGGTGCTTCAGGGATATCCCACACGTCCACCTTCTTTGTGTGTTTCGTCCTCGCGGTTTACGGTATCTTGATCAACATTACCAGCCCCGGCTCGTCTAATGTCTCCCTTTGGGGCCTCATTTTCCCAGCTGTTTACACTGCGATCTCCTTCTACTTGGCAGCCGACGCTGCTTACAGGACTACAGAGCGAGTATGTTACTGTTTTTCAGTTGGACCTATAATGTGAATCTGTTTTATATAAGAAGGACAATGCTTAGTGTTTATTGAAATCAGTTATAGTTGCTAAAATTTCCATCCACATACGTGATTATTTATTTTTTTCTTGATATAGTATACACTTTAGGCGGAACATAATTACTAAATTGAATTTATTTATTTGGTTTGCAGATAGGGCCTATGTTCAAGAAACAACTGCTTCAGATTGATCTGTCCGTTTTGAAGCAAAATTGTTTGAATGAGGTTAGTATTCGATAATCAACAATTTTATATGTGCCATGAATCTAGCCCAGTCAATGACTACTTTAAAAGTGAAGGTGATATGGTTATTTAAAATCTCTGGAATATTCAGCACTATTACTAGTTAGGTCTTGTTAAACTTGACCACCCTCCTCGTCTTCTGGCTTTTTCCTATTTACGATTTGCTTCTTGATCATCTTTTACTTATAAGCAAAGGAATAAGCAAAGGAAGCGAAAAAAAAAAGAATGAGTGAAAAACGTTTTTCTTGATTTTTTTTACGATTGAGTCTCTACGGACTTGTTTCCTTTACCTGTTGTTTTATTTGCTTCCATATCCCCCTCATTGGTTCCCCGTGTTTTTGCTTTCTTGCCTCCGTTCGAATCGCGCCTGCTTTTCTTTTTGGTATTATTTGAAAACACAGAGCATTCTGAAGTTCCTTCCCAAGTGAAGAACGTTTTATCTAATATATTATGCTATTATTTTTTGTGTGTAAATGCTAATTTGTCAGTAATATATGTCCCTAGTTAACATAGTGAAGAAATTTAAGGACTATTTTTTATTGAATTTAAATTATCTACAACTTCCTACTTTAAAAGCTTAAATAAACCGTAAAATTTATGAAACAATGTATTACAGATACATATTTTTAAAACTGTTCTGAAGAGAAAACTTTTCTTAAACTCTAACAGATACAAAAAGTATTATTATTAAGTCACTAAAATAGAGCCAACTCAAAAAGAAACACTATTATTTATTATAATGCAATTGGGAAAAACCACTGGTAAGTAGGTGTATTTTTGAAACATAAGGCTTTGCATTGTAGTTTTTCCCAATTGCATTATAATAATTATTATTATTAAGATTATTGTAGGAGCTCTGATGCTTTTTTATTATTGTTTAATCAATGTCCTTACGTACTATTATTATGGTAAACAAAATAGTACATTGTTACAGGCAAAGCAATCTGTTAGAACCGGACTGGGGATGAAAAGATACATTCCGTTGGTTCGCTACAAAATAATTTTGGCCCATCCAGTGCCTATTTGATCGTTTTGAAAATCTTTCAACATAAAATAGAGCAAACGCTATCTATATCTGGAAAACACGACCATCGGATTATCCTTCCATCTTCCTTCCTTCTCTTCTTTCTTCCGCTTCTGGATCCGGGGTACTTAAAGTATGCTAAGCTATTAAGTTGCCCCAACAAAGATCTGGATCTGAAGCCAATTCTTACTGAATTCTCACTTCCGTCTACACCCCCATATTGACTGGTAAATAATCGTTATTGTTTTTTTCAGGTCTATCTTCTTTTGAACTGCCTGTCAACGAATTCGCCAGTCATTGAATATCTAGGCTTCATGAGGGTTACCAGAAGTTCTTTTTTATACGTAAGTTTATAAATGAAGTTTAATTGCTTCAAGTATAAGATGAAATCTTGTAGTTTCTTTACGTTTTTCAAACAGATACAGATGAGAACTGATTTATTATTATATATTGGAAGTTATTGTAATTACTTGAATGTTTTATTATTATATTAATTACTCTTTATTAATTTATAATTCATTAATTATTCCATTCTAATTGTTAACAGTTTGTGTCAAGCGCAGTGACGTACCTAGTTGTCATTGTACAAATGAAAGCAGCTCCGAATTAACTAAAACTAATCACCAATCCTACGCATGACGATGCGATTCACCTAGTGAAAACTATTGACTAATGTTATCTCCGTCTCCGAAATAAAATAAAATTGTTAATAAAATAAGACAGTGCAGAAGGAATATATTTAAACTTAATTATTTATTTTGAGTATGATGTGAAGAATAATAAAAATAAAGTTATTTAAATAACATTCTTTTTTTGTTTTTTTCATCTTGCATATATAAAATTACATACTTCTCTCCAAATACTAGAACTCACTACGAAAATTTAAATTTACCGGCATGGATGTATAGAAATGTATATACTTTTCTGTATTGGGTATTTTATGTACAGCTTTAACTGACTTGGACGATTGAAATTTCCATGAAGAGATAAATTGATATCACTGAACGCATTTCAGTGATTTTGGTTTATTTATATCATAATTTACTATTTATATCATAAATTTTCTGTAATTATTTTTTTTCTATAAACATTTATAATATAAAAAAAGTATAGAATAAATACTCGCCAGAATAAATAGCATTGAGTACCTAATATTACTAACATCCCTGTGCTTATTTCACATTCCTGAATTATCGAGCCAATAGTAACTGACCAACACTCAATGATAACTACATTTAGTGGAGAACGGAGATAGTTGGGGGGTGCAGTAAAAAAAACAACAAATAAGTACTAGACTTATATTTAGTTAGTGCCGACGTTTTGACCTACAATGTAGGCCATCTTCAAGGCTATGAAAGAGAAACAAACAGAACAAAAAATATATAAAAACGTTACAGTAACAAGAATATAGTGACATGTAATGTAGAAAATTAAAATAGTGACAGATATGAAAATTAAAGATAACGAATATTAAAATAGTGACAGAATATGATAAAATTAAAATATTGACAGATATAATAAAATTAAAGATAATGAACAGAAATTAATATAGTGACAGATTTAATAATTAAAGATAACGACTATAAAATAAAATAAAGAAACTAAATGTACAGAAAGGATAGAAAAGTAAACATAATATAAAGGGAAATAAACCTCCTTTACCTCCTCATTTTTATTTCTCTTAATATTATGTTTACTTTTCTATCCTTTCTGTACATTTAGTTTCTGTATTTTATTTTATATTCGTTATCTTTAATTATTATATCTGTCACTTTTAATTTCTATTCATTATCTTTAATTTTATTATATCTGTCAATATTTTAATTTTATTATATTCTGTCACTATTTTAATATTCGTTATCTTTAATTTTCATATCTGTCACTATTTTAATTTTCTACATTACATGTCACTATATTCTTGTTACTGTAACGTTTTTATATATTTTTTGTTCTGTTTGTTTCTCTCTCATAGCCTTGAAGATGGCCTACATTGTAGGTCAAAACGTCGGCACTAACTAAATATAAGTCTAGTACTTATTTGGTGTTTTTTTTTTACTGCACCCCCCAACTATCTCCGTTCTCCATTTTATCATCCAGTCAACTATTTTCCTCTCATAACTACATTTACTTTGAACTGCTCACGTAACACATACTAATAACTATTTAACATTAATTACGGAAAACCATTCAATTGTATTATAGATCCGTGTTCAGAAAGTTTTTATTAGAAAAAACAATATCTAGCCATCACTAAAATTAAAAAAAGGAGTATCTGTTCCGCAGGTTATCGCTTCGAGTTGAGTTACAAGTTTTAACTGTTTATTTGTTTCATTTTTAATATTTTCCAGAATTACAAATAATTGTGAGCTTTAGCATGGAAAAGAGAATGAATTTATTGGTATGAGTAGATTTCGGTAATCATTTCATCAAGCATTAAAAGTTTCAACTAGCATTTCGAAATATAGATGATTTATATATGTTTGTCGAAAGGTTCATTTCTCGATGAAATGGTGACCGAAGTATACACATCCCAGAATTACATTCTCTAGTAAAATGATAAATTGTATTTTTTGGAAAATATTAATAGGGAAACAAATGAAAAGTTGAAATTTAATGTGACTCAACTCGAAGCGACTACCTGCGGAATAATTACCAATAAAAAGGAATTAGGAGTTGGATACAAATAAAACAAAACCTCCTTTTCTACCTTGTATAGGTTGAACCTGAACAAGAAGAATACCTGGGCTGCAATTTAATAAAAAATTAGACCTCTTTCCAACAGACACTCCACGGCAGTTAAACAGGGACAGTCAACTTTTCATGACCAGAGATGTGTTGAATTTCTGAGTTACAAAATGCTGAAAGTTAATTATATAATATAATTGCTGAATTGAAATCTCCTAGGTGATCAAATTTCAATGGTATACATTGATTTTATAGAAACAATATTTGATATATTATTTGTACTGTTAAAAAGCACTCATGATAAAAAAAAATATATGATTCCAGTTCATCAAAAGTAATTTTAAAATATATATTGTGTTAATCGCATTGGGAGTTTCCCCTTGGGAGCTTGATCAAATTTTATGTCAGCATTATTTTCCAGGCCTTCCTGTCAAGAGCAACTTCTTCATTGAGAGCATTTCTTACAACATATTCCTGACCTATCCATGAGATTTTTGCTCGGCCTCTTCTTCTTCTTCCATAAGGGAACCAGTACAGGGTCATTTTTGGTATTCTTTGGTATACCCCATCATCAGTGAGTGTCCAAATTAATCTAATCTTATGAACTACTATATTGGATATCCTGTAATTGCTTGGTATTCCTGCTGCCTTTCTCCAGAAGTTCATCAACACAATGAGTAGTTTTTCTTTGCTCCTCTCTCCCTATGTCCAAGTTTCACAACCATATAACAATATAGGTATTACAATTGTGAGGAAAGTTAGTTTTTGTGTTTTTCTAGATGGTATTACTTCACAAGAAAGAACCAACATACCAAGACCTTTCCCTGATTCTCTGGTTCCTCCTACAGCATCCACTTCAGATGTTCCATTAATTAATCATGATTCTCCTTTATCTTATTTGTGTCAATGGTTATATGTAATAGTCATGTCAGTTACTATCATACGTATCATATACACAACAGTCCGTACAAAGAAAGACAACATTTTTGTATAAATTGTATAGATAATTCTTATCATACAGTTATAATATTTTCTCAAGTACTGTTGTTGGTGTTATGAATTTTATTTTTATTGAAATAATAAGTTAGTGTTATTTATAAAAAAATTTATAGACTGACAACAGCACATAAAGACATATTGAAAAGGAGGTAAGTTGCAACACATTCTGCATATTGGTTTATATGATATGCTTATAACTAGCCATGATATAATTATTTTTATAACCCTCATACAAAATTAAAACCTCTTTTATATAGCGATTCTTGTTATAATCACAGAGAATACTAAGAGCAAATGCATTGTCTACTGCAGGCTGAGAACATGCGTAGCACAACACTTCTTTATTGGGATCGTACTCAGCTACTTTATCTGATATTTCATTCATGGAATTAAAAATCAACGGAATGGTGACAACATTCTTCATTTCAAAGGAGCATGATAAACCACAGCGGCCAACATTCGTCGTTATACACCTTTCATAAAGTTCCTCAACTGTACCGTTAGATAATAATGTCTTAGAATACTTAATCGATGATTCGTCACCGTAAGTTGTAAATACAACAAGTTCATGCATTAGAGGATCATAAATAAAATCATCGACTTCAACACCAAAGTTTTCTATTTTTTTTACAATTGAATGAATTAAAAATAAGTTTGCTTTACGAATATATTCCCTCATGAACCTCAAAATCTCTCTTTCATTATTAGCTCTTGATTCTTGATTTTTAATATTTGGCAGAGAAACACTGTCTTTGGTATCTCTCAACTCATGATATATTGCAATTCTTTTATTGCCTGTTTTATCTGTCTGGACTTGCATTTTAATATTGCCACAGGGACAACAGAACATTAGCTCAATAAGTCTGATTTCGAAAGGAGTCCACTTTTCAGAAGTATAAAAGTGTACCTCAATTTCTTCAGTGAATCGCCTTAAAAAATTTTCTAAATGTTCATGTACAACTTTGCTTTTTTCTCCTTTCCATTCTTCTTCTTCCAGTGCTTTCATTTCCCTCTGGACTTCGTCAAAAATTGGGCCTAAGAAATTTGATAGGGCACACCAAACATGCATGTCATTACGATATCTCCACACTAAAATATATAAGAGAGAAACATCCATTTGAAGACATCGCCATGCAAGTAGCGTTCTAACTAAACCAGGATGTAACATTTTATGAGTAGTTACAATATTCAGTAGTTTGGTTTGCAATCGTGTAACTTGTTTTCTGATTTCAAGTCTTATATTCACTAATGTTCCTTTAACGTTTAGAGCCACAGCGATTCGAAATGACTTGCATTCATTCTGTAACATAACTGTTTGTCTTGGTGGTAGATATTTAAATATGTTAACAAGCATTTCTAATGGCAGATCTTGAATGCGTTTTTTCCAGCCAAATAAATCCATCGGTGAAGCAACTGACCGAAAAAATGTACATAATTTTTTTACAGCCTCCATTTTTTTTTTTTATTACTAACTGTTAAGTGATGTTTGTTTAATGACTTGTGGAAAATTAATGGTGTAAACAAAAAATAACACAGCTGTTGCAATATATTAATTGAATTATTTTTTTTCAAAATCAACATTACGATAATTTTTGATGTACATTTTATGTATTATTATTCATATATTAAAAAGTTGACTGTCAGTTTTCAAAGATAACTCTAATATAGTTTTGATTCCAGTTAACTTTTTTTCTTAAAGCCATACAGTTGTTTTAGTTTTACTAACTTTCTTCTAAATAACCTATATGATTCTAATATGTGAAGGGAATTTTTATTCTTTAATCATATGCTGGCTAGTATAAACTTAATCATTAGTAATTATAACAAATTAAAAAGTCAATTTTAAACTAATTTAAAACTACTGTAAAAGTATGCAAATAAATGAAAAACATGTTTTAAAAGTAGAATGATCCCTTGAAATATAGAAATTTTTCTCCTAAGTAAGAAATAATATTGGAAATAGCATTTTTTTAATGGAAAAAGAACTGTTGCTCTAATATTCTGCTGACTTCAGTTGATATTGAAAAATGTTTAGTAACTCGAGCAGAATTAGATTTCTTTTTTTTTATGGGTTAAATTTATTTCTTTTACGCACTCTTAATATTTGTATTATTGAACATAGAAATTGGTAATTTTTATTTTGTTTAAATAAAATTTTATTTATAAAATCGTTTTCAATTTTTATATATTTATTTTATTTTTGAATGATAAAAAACTCTTCCAATTCGATTTTGAAAAAAATAGATCATATTAATTCTTATTTTACCCATTTTTTTTTTAATTCACGTATTTTTTTTTCTAGGCTTTAAACCTAGAACAAAGATTTGTAAAGCTGAAGATAAAAGTCTGATGACTAAAAAGAGGCTATAATGGCAAGATGGAGCAGGCATTTTGAAACAATCCTGAACAAAGATGCACAGGATAAAGATGGAGCAACGTTTTTTGAGGAAAATAATGAACTAGATTCACCAGAATTTGAGGATATGATGGAGGCAATCGGAAGACTGAAGAATAGTAAGTCACCTAGTGAGAATGGAATTCCTGCTGAATTATACAAGAACGGAACAGAAACTCTGCATAAAGAATTATATACTATTATACTTTCGATATAGATTGAAGAGAAAATGCCAAGGCAATGGTAGAAAGCCATCATATGCCCTATTTATAAAAAGGGAGACATATTTGAGTGTGCCAATTACCGTGGTATTACGCTACTTCAGTGCGCATATAAAGTATTGTCTAATATCCTTTATCAAAAACAATGATAATAACGATGATAACTGATCGACTATCAACCAGATTTTTAGCCTTTGCCTTCTCCTTGAGAAGGCAATCTAATATAAAATACCCACACATCACCTCTTTATAAATTTCAGACGACAGCATCAAGCTAGCCAAACTCTATGAGGCTATGAGAGAGTTAGGAGTACCCTCAAAGTTATTCGCCTTGTAGCAATGAAAATGGTTGAAACATATTATGTTGTCAGAATGCAGGGGGATCTCTCTCCTGAATTCAAGACGATAAGAGAATTAAGGCAGGAAGATGCCTTGGCATGTCTATTATTAAATATTGCCTTGGAAAAGATTGTTAGGAAGTCAAAAATCCTGACCAACAACACAATTTATAACAGGCTATTCAATTATTAGGCTATGCGGATGATCTAGATATTGTCGCTCGCTCATTCGAAACACTGAAGACAACATTCTCATCACTGATCAATGACACTAATAGATTTTATTTTGGGTTGAGGAAGCATCTAATGTTCCACAATGATCTGGCATGTTCAGGGATGTTCCTGAATGTTCGAACCCACGACGGATCTTGCTTTATATACCTCTACCAGCTTCCCCCATAGAAAAAAGCTTCGAATGGTCCACAATGTTCCAGAATATTATACAAAAGGGTTATATGAAGCTGTTCATTTTATACATAAATACTCTGGATAACAAAATGAAAAATGTTGTTTATAAAGTGAATAGAAGTATTGGAGTTAGAAAAAATTTTCAATAAAAATTTTTATCTCATATATTTTAAAGTTTATTCTTTTATTCCAACTACCACACAATATCATATCAACTCCCTGAGCAAAGCCAGGTACCTCAGCTAGTATGTTAATAAAATATATTGAATGCCTTTGGAATATGCTTGAACCATGTAGAAAATATTAAAACTAATTGTTTGGAAGCATTTTAAAAACTGGGGAATATAAAAGTAAACATTCATAATTAAGATACATTTATTACAAAAATACAGTAATAACTCCAAGCATGGATTACACTAGTAAACTCCACCTTAAAATTATAAAAACTAAATGAGTATTTTAAACTTATTGTTATAGACTATTTTAAACATGGCACCTCCTAATAATTTTCTATCATAGCAGAGCGTGAAGTTGTTAAAAAATAAACATTATGGTGGCCATTCTCAAATAATCTGTCACTTTCCAAAGTTAGAGTAATGTATTGTTAAAATATTAGAGTAAAAAGAAAAAATGTTCGCATAACAGAAACCTCGAGTCCTACGTAAGTATTATATCAGTGTCAAAGGTCATGAAATTTGATTAAGTTGGTGAGTTATGATTTTCCCATTTTCTCGAGTTACGCAGTAAAAATATTTTTATATTGACTTTTCCTCGTTTTGTTTTTTTGCATAAGTACCAAGTAGAGATAGTTGCCATTGTGCTATAAATTATGTAAGGAATACAATTATACTTTTTAAATTTATAAAACTGGTTGAAAAATGTCTAAATCCACATCAGAAGACTCGTTACTTAAACTTAACTCAGGCGACCTATTTACAATTATTATCTACAAACTTTTTATCTTTTAAACAGTAAATATATATATATATATATATATATATATATATATATATATATATATATATATATATATATATATATATACTGTTTAGAAGTTAACATTTAAGTTATATATAGTATGTACCTTACAGTATGGTTTCTTTTTGTAGTTTAACCAAACCCTACTTTGTTCACAAGATGAATGCAAGTTGATGGTTTTTAGATAGGTCACAATTATTATTATTATCATATTATTAATTGCATAAATTATGTATTATTATCATTAAAAAAACTTTAATGAGGGATTGAAAACAAAAATGAAAAAGCTTACATAGATGTTCAATGTGACAGTTTATTTAAAAATGACCCATGGGCAAATTAAATATGCATTGATTAACTTCATCGGAAATTCTTAAGTTCGCTATTTTAACTTTATAATGTTACAACTTTTGAATGTCTATATATATTTCTCTTGGAAAGAGCAAGAATAAATAAATTTAAGATTTATAAGATAATAAATAAAAATAAATATCACAATCATTTTAATGATGAATGGTTCTCATATAGAATTTCATAAATATTCGAACAAAGCTGTCACAATATTCATTTCATCAAATGACATATTACAAACAAAATTGTAAATTATCCTTACAATAGATACTTTTTCAATTTTACTAACATAAAACAGAAAAAGTGAAAAACAGTTATTTGTATATATATTTCAAATCAGTCTCTCAAATTATTAATTTCCTTTGAAAATGAAATAATTTAAGAAGAATATTTAAGGTTATGTTTATATATGCAATTTTATAAAAAATATTTATTTGTTAGTAAATATTAGCTACCTCAATTAATAGCACCACTTTGGCATTTGATTCACAACAGTTAAATATATTGGACTGCTTCCGTTTCTGAAACTTAAGTAGCAATTTTTTATAATACAATTATATTTTTTTTTTATAAAATTATATAGAAACCAATAATTTTTATTCATTATTTTTAGCTTTTTGTATTATAGTTAAGTTAATAAAAAACATTAATCCACCCAATAATAAAACATGGAATAACCAAAAATAAAAATGGTCAGTATTTTACATTAGGTTGATTCTGCTTTTTTCTTATAAGTGTTAATATAAATAAATATATGTTTTTAATAATTTCAATACACAACTTAACAGTAATAAATATGATTTTTATTGATATTGATTAAAAAATTAAGAAAATTATGCACAGTTAATGGAATTGGCATAAATGGCCAATTAAAATTATTATTTACAGTTCTTTCGTCCTAATTTACAGCCTCTATTGTAAATAACTAATTAGGCATCAACTATACTGAAGTTGAAGTGTTAGGTATATATCACAGTTGGTAATTTAAGCCGTTATCACAGTCTTCTCCTGTTCTTTGATTTTTTCACAATATGGAACTTTAGGAATGAAGGCACTGAAAAAAGCTCCAACTGTCGAAAAAAAAAATATAATAATGCGTAATGAAAAAAGGAAATTTAATTTAAAAATGCAATAAAAATTTACTTACGCAATATTACTACTGCACATAATAGAATTGGTATAAAACAGCTGACATCAAGGAGATGACCAAGGACTAAATTTGAAAGCATAGCTCCAAGCCTTCCTGACATTACACACATGCAGATAGCTATTCCACTGAAAAATAATTAATTAAATATTTAAAATCAGGCTTATATGTGGTGATAGAGTACTTAAATTACTTATTTTGTATAGACGGACACACATTGTAAGATATCTTTTAAATTAATTCACATTATATTCACAAGGTCTTAAGCCTCATGCATAATCTAATACATACTTTTACTTTACAGTACAGTACCTTTATGCATCTTAAGTTACGTTTACGTTTATAAGTTTATGAGGTGTAATAATGTCAAATTTATTACCATTATTAATATTCATTAATTGTGGATTCGATATGGAAAAGATACATTGTAAAAAAAAAAATCGTTTTTTTTATTAGAAAAGGACGTAATTAATCTTTCCATATAGGATAGGAAGAGGAGTAAGTCAAAGCTGAGAGTGGTTTAGTTCCTTTGAAAAGTGGTAGTTACTATTTCCACTTTATACTCATACTACAAAATTATCTTTTTTACTATTTTATCGATTATCGATTTTACTACCTTTTCCTTGTCAATGACTCAATTAATATTGATGATTGCAGGAGCAGTGTGAGTCTATGTAGAACCCCACATGGAAGAAGAACAAGCTGCTTTTTGGCCTTCAAGACAAATCCAGGATCATTTCTTCTCTCTTAGGATGGTTACTGAGAAAGCGTTGGACCGAGGACGAAATGTCTACCTTGCCTTTTTGGACTTCGAAGCAGCCTTTGACACGTTCCCCAGACAGAAGATTTGAACTGCTTTACAAGATAAGAGAATACCAACAAGCCTGATTAGCAGCACCATCAAATCAATGTACCAGGGCCCAAAAGGTGTGGTTAGATTAAATGGAATGAAGTCTGCTCCATTCAGAATCTACAAAGGAGTTAAGCAAGGAGATAGCTTCCGTCCACACCTGTTTAACATTGTCATGGACGAGGTGTGCAAGTGGAGAACACCCAGAGCAATCGTTGGTTACTGGAATAGGGTGCCTGTCCAGGCCCAGTGTTTCGTTTATGCAGACGACATTGTAGTGGTAGCAGACAATGTGGATTCTCTGCAAGTTGCAGTGGAGGAGTGATCTGAGGAGCTTAAAATAAGAATCTAGATAAAAGCAAGGTATGCAGGTAGGACAGGAGGAGGTGGAGCTCAGGATTGTGAGTGAAGGACACCAACTGGAGCAGGTTGATATTTATGGATATCTAGGAACGATCTTCAGTCGGGATGGGAAGATAGACCAGGAGGTTATGCATCGAGTGTATAAAGGAAATCAGGTTTTCTTCCAGATTTCCAGAATTCTGGTGGGCAAGCAGGAGGTGAGCAAGGAGGCAAAGCTTCGCATCTTTAGATCTGTCTTCCTCTCGGTCTTGTTATATGGAGCCGAGAGCTGGGTACTACTGGACAAGAATGCCTCACGAGTGACGTCAGCAGAAATGAGGTATCTCATCTCAGAAGAGCTTCGGGAAAGACGAGACAAGACTGCGTTAGGAACAGAACATTTAGAAACACCCTGGGAGTTAGACATGTTAGGGATTTCATAGAGGAATGCCAGCTCAATTGGTATGGGCACGTTTGCAGGATGGGGGATGAGCGTAGAGCAAGGTGGCTGATGGAGGCCAGACCGAGAGGGCAAAGGGGGTGGACGCCCGAGAATCACATATAATAGTTATATGGATAGACTCGGGTGAGAGCGGGGGTCGAACATGGTGCAGATGAAAAGGAAGGCCCAGGATAGGGACACATACCGAAGGTGGTCCGAGACTACTCCACGATTAACAGCACAAAGGAGAAGGGTTTTTTGCGTGTTACTTAAAAAGGTGATCATCTTCCATATTGATAGAGGCTCTTTAATGAGCAAGAGATGTAAGAGCCATTAGAATGCATTAATACTCTTTTTTTACCAACATTAATAAATCTTAATTTGTGTCTGAAAACATTTTAATCAAAATTTTAAAATTCAGAAAATAATTGATATTTATTTATTTGATGAAGTATATTACCTAATATCTGCAGGGAACATATCAACAACTAGAGCATTATACACCATATTGCAGGTTCCTATGCAGAACTGAAATATTGTTGAAACTAAGAGATTTTGGAAAGAACTTCTTACTAAGTACAAAGATAAAACTGAAGCTCCTGCTGCAGACATCAAAATCACTACAATATAGGAAAAAATAGCATGTTAACTATAGTGCATTTGTATTGTATTCTTATAATAAAATAATTTTTCTACATATGAAAACTTTCATTATAATAAGTGTTCTAAAATAATAAGTTTAGAACAGTCATTTAGTATTCTAGCCTTCATTATCAGAACAACTATTCGAAATGATATGTTTTTATATTTCATTCTACAGTCTTCAAATAATTTTCAGCAATAATTTAAGGTGTTCATATTCTGTTTTAGATCATAAGTAACAAACTGCACATGATTTAGTAATCATCAATTTATTTTAAAATAGTACAGAAGTTTTTTTTATATCGCTCCTTCAAAAGAACATCACAACTCAAAAAACCTAATTTTTCAATCAGAGGTATTTGAAAGTTCCATTTGAGTTGAAAAAAAATAAAAATTTGGGTACATGTAAAGCAAAGTATACCTATTCTAATGATGACATTGGAATTCTTTTATTAACCATTAGAAAATTTTTAAAAGCTTGAAACTTTTTTTATTTTATCTTACGTCATTATTCCCATAAAACTTCAAGATCAAACATGATGCAACTTAAAATATGACTTTATTAAAAAAACAAAAACATGCTGGAAATGGAATATCAGATATGTCATTCCTGAATTCAAAACTTTCAACCAATGCAATTGCTACTGGAGGATTAGCTCAAAAATCAAAACTTTGCACCATGCCATTGTTTTTTTGAAGGAGCGAGTTAAATATAAGCGAACCAACTATTTGTAAATGAAAATATTAAATAGAAATAAAATTACTACAAAAATAGAGAAAATACCTGGCATAACTGGTCTTGGAAACTTTGAAGACAAGAGGCCAGATAATCCATTTCCAACAAGACCCATAGATCCTATTATGAGAGACTGTACGAAAACAGTCGATGGAATTACACAATCATCATCATTTTGTTCAAGAGTTTCGACTTTAGCAGTCAAATCGCACAAAGTAACAGTTCTATTACTGACTGAGTAGTGGGCCTCGAACCTATTTACTAGTTCGGGTAGCCATAGACCGAGTCCATAGTATCTGAAACATAAAACACTTTATAACAAAAACAAAATTAAAATAGTATAAAACCTCATGTACCCTCTGTATTTCTTATAAAGAAATAATTGAGATACAAATTTGTGTTTCTTGAATGAGGATTTTTCCTGAAGCCAATACGTGATGTTAGAGAATCAGCCATATTAGGATAATTGAATAGAATAAGGTGTTTGAGATGTGGCAGGTCTTTCTCCTTTAAATAATACTAAGCCTAAAATTTAATATTAAAGATAAATTTAGGAAAACGAGTTTACAAAACTATATTTCAACAGTTTAGTCACAGCAAAGAAGAAACATATTTGTGCGTCTCATGACTTCAGATCTGCTAATAAATCATAATTCATTACATTGGGCTTATTGATGAAATATAACTCAACACAAAGTATTATTAATTTATTAAATATTTTATTTGAAAAGAAAAGATATGGCCAGGACCGGGACTCGAACCCGGGACCTTCACCTCTCCGTGGTGACGCCTCAATCATCTCGGCCATCCCGGGTTTGCCTCATGGCCAGCCATACCCCTCTTTTCACTTGATCCTACATCTCCGTGTTCTCGCAATTTGCAATGTATACACGGGGAGAATGCTAATAGAAAATTACTTTATTTTGGATCTAGTTGACTTTAAGTCGTTAATATTATTATAATTTAAAGCGTTAATATTATTATAATTGAGGCGTTACCACGGAGAGGTGAAGGTCCTGGGTTCGAGTCCCGGTCCTGGCCATATCTTTTCTTTTCAAATAAAAAATTATATCATATAAAAATAAAATAAATTATAATATTATTAATTTAGCTTGGAAATATCAGGATACTCTGGATCTTTAATTGAGTCTTCCTTGTTTACAATAAGAAACTATTCTTTTGTAAATGTTTAAAGATATGGCTGAATAAATAAATAAAAGTAATTTGCGAAAAAATATTATTCTGGTAATATAGGACACAGATCCATTATAATTTAGAGAAGATATCATTTTACATTAAACTTTAGTACATTTAGATTTAATAAATAATAACATAAGCTTAATACATTGAGAGAGCCTAACTGTATTAAATTTGAATGAATGATAGAATTGATCAGGGGGTGCATAACAACAAAAAAATAAGAAAAACTTATTTTTTAATAGTGCCAACGTTTTGGCCTACGGTGTAGGCCATCTTCAGGGCTAAGAAAGAAAAATTTTTAGAAGAAGAAAGAAATTTTTTTTTTTAGCCCTGAAGATGGCCTACACCGTATGCTCTTAAAGACATTTAAATACAAAAATTATCATGAAACATTTCAATCAAATTGTTATTATTTAGGAATTCAAACAATCTTCTAGCGGTCGATATCATTTTTCTTTATAAATTTTGGAATATAATGCCTGCCATGAAAAAAAACCCAAGAAGTAGTTAAAGTTTAAATGATTTAACTTTAAGAAGTTACTTACCCGAACATGTTAGAGAAAAATAAGAAGCAGCCAAGTAATGTTATTGGAAGAACTGGCATAGCAAGCAGCGACTGCCATTGGGTTAGCATCATTTTCAGTGGTCGCCAGATTGATTTTGGTTCTTCTTTAACCGCAGAGGTATTTGAAACATAATCTAATGATTTCACCTAAATAAAAATTAAGCTTTAAATATACCTACATTACAGTAACAATCATTTTAAAAATAGTTCACTAAATAATTAATTATTTTTATTTTATTTTTTTAAACACTTTATTGAAACATTACAATCTGCCACTTGTGGGCAATAATTAATGGTGCTATGTAGCAGATAATTAATTAAAACAACAATTTATTTTCAACAATTGCTGTACTGAAAATAAAGTTGCAGTAATTTCATATATTGTCTAATATATATTTTTTTGTATTTAATTTTAATGGTTCAGTAAAATCCTTTAAAAGGATTTGGTAACATTTTTACGTTTTTTGGTAACATTACAACGTGTTTGATGAATTTGTTTTGGTACATTTATGGCAAATTTTTGGCAGTTATATTTATTTTCTGATATTAAATTGATGTTTAGAACAATATATATTTTTTTCTATCAAGATATTGACTTCAGGGGTGAAAAGGCCTTATGTTTGATAGTTTGTAAGTGAGAGTTTTAGTTTTTAATTCAGCATAATCCACCCCTAAACCATTTACAGGAAACATAGAAAACAAATGAATTTGCCTAAGTTTATCCAAAATTATCTAAGTATGGTGTAACTTAAGGTCACTATGGCTTTGCTAGGCGGCAAAATGCATTAAGGAATTATGAAAGAAATTAAGAATTTATAACCAATTACTCATACACACACATAATATACATCATAGATACATAGTATATATAAGAATATAAATATGATTAATAGTAATAGGAATGAATATCATCTTTAGATTACACTCTAAACAAAATTAATTACTTACTGGATAAGTATTGGCTTTTTTTCGTTTATTAACTTCCCAAATCTTTGAAAGGATATCAAGAGTCTCAGGAGCCCTTCCTTGGGCCATTAGGAACCTTGGGCTTTCAGGGTAACGACAGAGGAGTATTGATGACACAAAAGAAGGAATACTGACAAGAAGAATTATAAATCGCCAAGAGGAGTAGCTGAATCCATTCCAATGTAGTTGTATATTCAGAGGTATGATAAGCCATGCTATACCTGCAGAAAATAAGGAGTGAGTTATTTTTCTAGTATGTTTCTAAGCAACGAATTAATTCCTTAAATTTCAATATTAATTCTTCGAACATCCTCTTGCATGTACTTTATTTTTACTTTTGATTACAGGGCTTCCCAAACTATAGTGCCATACTAGGAAATTTCAAACACAACAAGCAAGAAAGTCATCTTTTGACAAATTCAAAGATAAAACAATATTTTAAAACTATAAACCAATATATATTATTGCTTGCCAATAACAACATCAAGTAAAATGATCATCAATCAATAAAAATGTTTCGGAACTGTAGTCAAGAAACTCAATATTAAAGAGCAATAAAGCATGAATTTAAGCTCCAAGAAGCCTAACATTCCTGCACTGATTTTAAATGAACAATGAAACCTTTTTAACAGAAATATATTATCTATACTTCTTATTATTAATGGATTCCATTTTATCTGCATATTTTTTTTCGTTTTAATCACACTATTGATATCTATATGTGATCTCAAGTGGGGTTTTATAATTGATGAAATACTGTTGACATTAAAACTTCTTTTGTTGGTGGAAGATTGGCAGTGCTGGAGAAGGCTGTACAGAACTCCTCCTCACACTGTATAAGTGCTTCAAGTTGGACTAAATATGATGATGAGTAAACCTTCTTGTTAAAATAAAATAGTAAAATTGTTTCACCCATGAAAGTATTACTTCTGAATAGTTTAGAAAATATTATTGCATTAATAAGATTAATCTTAAATTAATTTAATAATTAATAAATACCTGGAAGTATCACCCAAGAAACAGTCCAAAAGAAGCCAAGGTAGCATATGACTTGCTGTCTTTTATGGCCTGGTTGAAATTCACCAACAAATGCTGGGGCTATTGCTGCTGGGCCACCCACTCTGTAATATATGAATATAATTTATTATATATTGAGTATATGATAATCTTTATTGGGAGATAATAACAGTTAGTTAGTTAGTTATTAATCCAATAATAAGGTAATTTTGGGAGCAGAAGATCCATACAGGTATGTATTTGACAATGTTACTTAATAGTTGGGTAAGCATAAAAGTAGAATGTTTGAATTTTAAATAAAGAAATTTAAATAATTGTAAATAAAAGAAAAAATAAACACCATTGAAACGTGTGAAGAATAGTTTAACTTATAATATAAAAATGTTTCAACATTTACATTCTAAAAAAAAATAATAATAAACAAGGTCTGTGAACCAAACTATTTCTTTCAAGTTTTAATTTTTAAAAGTTTTTTGTTTTAAATGCTGTTCAATGATGGATTCGATTTCTAGTTCTAATAGGGAAATATTTAAAGTGACTTTTGCTATTATTCAAAAATATCACTTGTAATATCTGTGAAAAATCAGGTTTTAAGGAATTCGATACAGATCATATATATTTATTGTTTTAAAATGTCACAGCTAAAAGAAATAAAGTAAATTCAATTCTAAGAAATTCTTGTTTAGACAACGCTAACTACCTAATAAATATTTCAAATTTGTAAAGTATAAAATGTATGAAGCATGGAGCAATGTATTTTTTTTTTGGCTATCATAAATTAATTAAAATTGTATTTAAAATAAATTACTTAATTTAATTTAAATAGTATAAATGTATGTTTAACCGTATATAGTGTAGTCAGATAATTATAAACATATTTATGCAAATGGCTCAATTAGCATATAGGCACGTCCTGCAACTCCTATCTGTCAGAAGGGTTTAGTCAGATCTTAGCCCCTGGCTTGGAGAATGTGTGTATCATTCAGTAAATCTTTTTGACAAAATAAATTATTTTTTATTTACCGATGTAAAAAGTAAATTTTTATATTAATTATGAAATATTTCTTTATTGGGGTAAGACAATTTTTTAAAGAAATAATTAGGAATTAGCCACATTTACAATTCTCGAAATACGTTACTACATTAATTAATTACAGCTACAACTACCGAAAACTGAAGGTAAATATGTATTATTGTTTGATGGAATACATGAAGTTTTATGGGTATAATTTTAATAACGAAATAAATAAAAACGGTGCTGTCCACAATAAAAATCAAAACAAAATAAACCTACAAACTTTTTTAGGTGAAAACAGTTCCTTTCTTTCCTTTATTTTATAGAAATTAATTATTTAATATTCTTGAAATATCAGTCTTCATTTAGAGGAACAGATTTACAAAAAAAAAACTATATCTGAAAGTGATATTTTCGGTTGGGTGCCATTTATACTCATTTATTTAGGGCGCAATCAAATGAAATAGGTAAACCTTTGTGAAAAAAATTGTGAATGTTTAAAAAGTAAATATATCAGTAACAAAGTTTTGTCTCGACTTGGATATGATTCACGTTCTACTCGTGTTGGATTGCGATACAAAAGCAAGTCGAAGCGGGCCTGAAGTTTAAGGCCGTGCCTATCTAAATATCACCCAAGAAACAGTCCAGAAGAAACCAAGGTAGCATATGACTTGCTGTCTTTTAAGGCCCGGTTGAAATTCACCAACAAATGCTGGGGCTATTGCTACTGGGCCACCCACTCTGTAAAATTTCCAGAGAAATTCCAGAGACTTCCCTATTAAAAAAGGAGTAATACAAGGAGACCCTATATCTCCAGTGTTATTTAATTTGATTCTGCAGAAAATAATAATGACAATGAAAGCAAAGAGAGAGGGGTGTATTTATAACAGCATGACCCAACTCCTCGCATATGCTGATGTGGTCATCACAGCAAGAAATGAAAACGTGCTCTTGGAAGCATTATGGGAATGTGAAGAGGCAGCTAGGAAGGCAGAGCTCATTATAAATAAAGATAAAATAAAATACATGCTCTCATCCAGGAAACTGTCATCCAGTGGATAACTCCAAGGAAGAGGGTGCACCATTATTACAGAAGATGACCGACTGGAACATGAAATAAAGGCGAGGATTGAAAACGGTAAAAGATGCAATTGGTCACTCAGAAACGAGTTCCGAGATAGAGCTATACCCCATAGGCTCAAAATAAGGGTATATAAGACGATATTCATCCTGTCGTCGTCTGTGGTGGAGAGGCGTGGACACTTACCAAACAGTATGGGGATTATTGAATACATGGGAGAGAAAAATTCTTAGAAGAGTGTATGGCCCAAGCAAGCAAGGATATTGTTTACGCATGAAAAGGAACCAAGAACATAAGGACCTAATATGGAGAACCTGACATAGTTTCTTATATTAAAAAAGCAAGATTGAGGTGGTTGGGACTCGTTCATAGAATGGACAAAAAAAGGTTCCCAAAGCTGATTTTGGAGAGACGTCCAGAAAGAGGAAGAGGAAGGCCTAGAATGCGATGGCTGGACGATGTGGAAGCAGACCTTAAGCTCCTGGGGATAAGAACATGGAAAAGAGCAGCGGGAGATCGTTCAAAGTGGAGGAAAATTGTCGAGGAGGCCAAGGTCTTCCATGGACCTTAGCGCCGTGTGATGGTGATGATGAAATCTGTATGTTTAAATGGATAACACAAGTAGTTATGAAAGAAACAACAATATTATTATAACGAAATACGTTGAAATATGTCTGTTACTTTAAACGAAAGATTAACCTTACTTATGAAATAATTATATGGCATTGTACTCACATGAATCCACTGAGGAAGCGCGCCACTAAGAGCAGGTAGAAGTTTTGCGAGAAGGAAGAGAGGATGGTGAGGCAGGAGTCGATGGCCATCCCGTAGACGAGGACTGGTCGCCTTCCAATGCTGTCTGTGAGCACACCCCAGAGGATGCTCGAACTGAGGCCGCCTTCATATAACAATCATAATTATCGATATTAATATAAAAAATAATGATAATAATATAATATACTAATATATAATAAGTAAATAAAAATGAGAGAAAACTGAAAAACATGTATCAATCCATTGTTATAATGCAATTGGAAAACGTCTCTCTTTATAATTCTAGAAAATAAATAACCAGACAAGGTTTCTCCAGTTCAGAAATCATCAGGGAAAAAAAAAAATCACATCAATGAAAAAGTGAAAGTCTCATTAACCAAAGACAGCAGTCTTACTTTACGATTAATAAGATATACCAATAGTTCATCATTATTGATCTGTTTTTTTTTTTATTGCATATCCTGACAATGTTTGTATTGGTGAAGCTTTTATTGGAACCATTTCCTTTAATTTAAAAGCTTAAGACCTTTTTCTTTATGCAATGCTCGTCTGAGATATTACGCAAAGTTGTTGGTAATATGAAATACATGGTCTTGTATTTACAAAAACATCTTCTATGACAAATAGAGCCGAAAGACAAAAAAATATACTACGAGAATGATACGATTCCACTTCCTTTAGTACAATTAATTCATTTTGGAAAAAAATTGAATACCATCTATTCACCTAGACTGTAGATATATGCATAAGTGTGCTTTTCAGAATGCTTATAATCAAGCCTCCAAAAGATTATATGTTAAATCGGGAAAATCGTTGAAAAACTATGAAACAAATCTGAAAATTCTAGAGCTATGTAGAGATATCAAATAGTTTTTGAAAAGTTTCGAGAAGAACTCTAGCTTTTAAAAAAAATTTTAAACTTGCTATTTTTAGAATTGGTGATAACAAAAAAATATTTTATTGGTGGGTTGTAGATCGAAGTGTCGATAGATCAAATTCCGATTTAATGGATTTAATGGATAATTCAGATTTAAATTATGAAGTTTGTGAATGACAAAGATAGAATTGAGAAGTATGGGATTAATAAGTATATAACTATAAATAATAATAATGATTATACAATGAACCACTAGACCCTGTTTTTTTTAAATTTATTTAACGTCACTTTATACTGCTATGACTAATCAGACGATCTTTAACGAGTACCTAATATCATACAGAATCCCATTTTACGAGCCTTTCAAAGGACGGCATAACCAAGGATTTTTATTCCCTTTTAAAATATCCTAAGGCTTCCTGTATGGCTCCGTACCTGTGTACTTGGGCATATAGTAGTTTGTTATGATAACTAGTACACCACAGGTGACCCTAGTCTTAGTATTTACTTTAGGGTTAAATATAATACACAGCAAGTAAAGATTACTGAAGTTCATCAGTAATACCTTGGAATGAAGGGTAAGTGATGCGTTTCCTCATCTTCACTTTTAATTTATTCTTGAGTTAGTTTTCAAGGTGTGCCAGCCCTTGCATTTCTTACCTTCATTTGAGAGACCTGCGAGGTAAGTCCCTGACCTGTGGTGCATTCTAGTCTATTCTAGTTCTTCTAGTCTAAAGGTAACAAGTTTAAGGTAATGGGATGGATCAAGGCGTAGGTGGGAGGATCGCGTTGAAGGATACAGATCAAGGTTTGGTCAATGATCGGTTGAAGGAAGTTTTAAATAGTGTTGGAGGTTTAGGCATCAAACCTTCAGAATCGCTATTTATACATTTATTTAATTTTATACTAGCACATTAAACAATTATATAGGAGCAAAATGTTCAGTGAAAGACTGTCAAAAAAAGCAGACAAGAAGTTTGGTTTATTTAAAAAAATAATACATTCAAAATAGAAGAAATAAGCAGAAGTGTTATTAAATAATTTAGTTATTAAAGCATTGAAATCGTTTAGGAAGTTCCTGAAGTTGACTATTGGACAAAACTTTGTAAAACAATAAAGTGTAGTAATCCTGTAGTTATCGAAATACGACCAAATCTATATTATTACATAAGCTTCGTGATTTATTTTTAAAAAATAGGAGAAATGATTACTTTATTCTTGAAGTTTTTGAATACAATTACAAATCAAATATAGAAATAAATATCAAACTTCTAAATGGAATCAATCCATATCCATATGATATATATATATATATATATATATATATATATATATATATTTCATAAAAACGAATTTTTATACTAAGAAGGCTTTAAAACTATTTGGTTCGTTTAAAATTAACATAACAATATTAGCCCAAATAAAATGTAAATTTGCTGCATCATTGCTGATGATGATTTATTCTGATGATTATCAGTCTAATTGGAAATTTAATTATAATCAACATATATGTATACAATACGTAAACAATGTATACTTTTTTTAAGTTATAAGGAAATAGAGAAACTACAAATAATAACTAAAATAATCATTCCATTAGATTGCACAGCCACTTCCCCATGTCTCTATAATATTTTAAGAAATACTACTACAATACACCACAATCCATGAAAGGTCTTCGGTTCAGTTGATTTTAGGGACTGTACCGTTTATAGGTCAATCAATGGTTGTGCAGAGTGGTGATCTATCCGAGATCACCCTCGACCGCCAGGTATTACCTCAATTAAGAGTACCCACATTTTAGAGGCTGGGTGAGCCCCAGGAGAATCCTAGATCCCACAGGTTCCATATACAGGATACTTTGTTTAAGTTATGAGCAAATCAATATCCTTACCAAGGGAAGGTTACCGGTTATAGCGCAATGATCCTTCCAGTCGCTACAAAATTTAAACAGACAACAAATTTAAACAGTTCATAATTTTTTATTCTCAGAGCCGCTAAAAAAAAAAAAAAAACGTGACAGTGATTTAACACGCTGTATCTCAGTCCGTAGTGGGAGGATTTCGACGATACATTCTTCAGCTTGATATAGCGTACTGAAATACATTTTTTAATGAAGATATTATCAGTTTCAAATATGACTCTAGTTATTATCTTATAATATTATGATATATAAACCAAGACAGTTCACACTGGCTGTGTACTAAAGAAGTTTCCAGACCTAGGCCAGGCAAGCATTTAGCGAGGAAGGTCGCTGAACGATTGAAAATTACACACTTGATCATCAAAACCAGTCGCTCCAGACGGGAACAGACTCGAGCACAGACCCCAGATTGCAGTGACTCCTGGTGCTGGAATTCCAGGCAGTAGCAAGGGCTGGGTAACGGTCTATGATATGCCGTTTGCATAATCGCCATCTTCATCCGACTCTATTATCGGCACGCTAATTTAGGGTTCATTCAGCCCTGTCGTCACTCAAGAGTTTTATATCCAATCAATATTTAACAATCGCGTAAATAAGAATGCCATGATCGTTAGTTTATATTATAATGAAGTCGAATCATTATTGCTCAAAGGCGTATGCTAAAATCTTATTTAGTATACGATTATTCCTGTGTCATCCATATAGGAATGTAATATGTATCTGCCTACCGAAAATGAAAAAAACATGTATTTGCGTATATGTTCGGTTGAAAAAAAGTTGGGTCACCTCTGGTGCAGTAGTTAGTACTGGAATTAGAATCTTAAATATCCATGATCGCTAGTTCACAGTCCGGCAACCGGCCTTTAGGATTTTTAAGAGGAGTAAAAAATCCTTAGCTATTATGTCCTAGTTACTTATTACGTGGGACGTAAAATGGAGGTTCCGAGTCTGTGCGATGACGGATACTTGTTAATGATCCATTTCCTAACAATAATGGACAGGAGAAATTAATGGCACCCACAGTATCATCGTCTGATTAGCCTTTGCAGCGTGAAGTGATATGAATCGAAACAAATATAAAACTATGTACATTACATTTAAATTATCTCGAATTAAAGATAAGATAAGAAAAGTTAACGTTAAAAAACATCTGATTATTGCAAAAGTTAAAGTCCAAAGCATTTATACTAAACTTTATTTTTATAAATTTTTTTTTTGCAAAATATACACAAATTAAAACCTGAAAGCTAATTAGATTTTAGAAAAATATCTTTCATAGATTATTATAAAACAAGAGAGGGAACAAAACATTTTATATACATGTTTATATTTTTATAAATAAATAAAAATATTTATATGAGAAGATGGTAATTATTCCACAGGTTGACGCTTCAAATTGAGTCTCGACAAGTTTTAACTTTTCCTTCGTTTCCCTTTTTTTTTCATTTTTTTTTTTCACATCCTCCAAACTTTTATTTACAATATATTACAAATTTACAATGAATGCAAATGCTTTTATATATATATAAAGGCCTTCTGTTACCTTTCGGTATTATAAGGCGTTACAATGTGAGTCCGCTGAAGGCGATTTTAACTCGAACCGGCTCAGAGCCGCTGACTTTATACAATGCTAATACAAAACAGGGAGGGACCGTTTAGCGGGATCAAGAAAAAATTTATATTTGTTTCGTTTCATATCACTTCACGCTGCAAAAGCTAATCAGACGATGATACTGTGGGTGCCATTAATTTCTCCTGTCCATTATTGTTTCCCTTTTTATATTTTTAAGTAAATAAAAGTTATCACGAGCTTTAATAAGAAACGAGAATATAATTATGGGAAATATGTATTTTTCGGTGATCATTTCGTCTAGAAATGAACATTTAACACACATACGTTATATCATCTATACTTGAATCTATCGTTGAAACTTTTTTCTTCATGAAATGATTGCTGAAATCTACTCATTACCCATAATTACGTTCTCGTTTCCATATTAAAGCTCACGATAACTTGTATTTTTGGAAAATATTTTTTTTATAATAGAATAGTTTATTGATATTTACAACTGTAATTATATTACATCAAGTAAATCTGCTGTATGAACAAAGGACATGAAAAAAAAAAACACCTGTGGAGAAACTCCATTGATAGCACTCCAATAAAGTTTTATAGTAGAAGGTCTCGAGGCCATCTTCTTTTCGGATGCCTCGGAGGGTTATCAGGAATATTGTGGGAAGCAAGTTGAGAGACTAGCGGATTCATGTGTGTATGGAGCTTTTCATGGAAGGATAGGTATCTAGTTAGGGCCAAATCAGCAACATATGGGATATTAAGATCATGATGGATGTGTGTGTTTGTGACATAATAAGGAGCATTGAGGATTTTACGAAGGATTTTGGATTGTAAGGATTGGATACGAGATGAATTGGATGGTTTAGTAGAGCCCTAAAGCTCAGCTCCGTATGTCCAAATAGGTCTGATAATTGTCATGTAAATGAGTCTTTTGTAATTAATTGGGAGCTTAGAACGTTTCTCCAATAAATGTTGAAGTAGGCGAAAATGTTGAGCAGTTTCTTGTCTTTTCAGTCTTGTATGAGGATTCCAAGTGAGACGTTTGTCCAGATGGAGTCCTAGGTATGGAAAATATTAAAAATTAAAACGAATAAACATTATAACTAGTAACTCAACTCGAAGCGACAACCTGCGGAACAGATAGCAAGAAAACATGTACTTATATTTATAGATTAGATCAATATATATTTCTGATTTAAGTTACAATTGCAAAATTTAATGTTAGGAATTTATGAATAATCATAAAAGTACTGCATATTCAACAACTAATAAAGGGTATAATAGATATTTGCGTACGTAAACTGTAAATTATCAACGTCTATTAATTTTTCATAGTAGATTATATTATTTTATATTTTTTAGGTATATTATATTGTATAACGTAAGATTATATTTAAATTTAAGTATTCTTAGATTTTATCTTAACTTACGATCTTTCGTTAGGTAAAAAAATCATAGTAACACACGTTAGCACACAAAATTTCTATTCACTCATTTAATTTTTATTCAGTGTGAATACCATATACGCCCATGGGGTATTGTCCTTCTGGCACAACTGCCGTAGTTTATATGCGGGATGCATCAGTTGCATGTCCGTGGTCCTCATAGTGTTAACTACTGCGATATGAACGTATCAGCATCGCCTTCCCCATTATAATTAGATACGATGCATTTAAATTTATTGATTTAGAACGTGGTTGATTAAATGTACCTTTAGTGTTTAATTTTTTATTTCATTTTAAAGTTGTTACGTTATTAATGGCAGAGATGTGATAGCAATAATCGCTATCAGTATCTAATATTTATTTAATTTTACTTTACGTACAACTGGTACAGCAAATACAATTGCTTAATTAAATATTTAAGCCTTGTAATTAACATTACAAGAAATCGAGTAACGATGCTGGTTGAAAACCAAGGATGATTCAAAGAATAATTTAAAAATGAATATTTCAATATTCATTTGAAAATTATTCATGCTACGAGTCGTCCATGCCACATAAGGCGTTCAGGATCAAAAGCGGATAGCTCCAAATTTTTAAAACTTCACATTTTTGGGCTAGTTTATGCAAACAACGCCTTATGCTCCTGCAATTCCAGGTTCAGAAACGGACTAAAACAATGAAAAATAAGGCAACAACGTGCCGTGTTCCACACAGAGTTTGATAAAACTGGTGAAAAAGTCAATGTTTGAAATTTCATTGATATACTCTTTTTATTGTTAATATGAGTGTTACAGTTGATAATTACTTTGAAAAGAAATATCAATCTTATAGATAACTGTATTATGAACTGGTTTGATAAGCGAACATCTTGAATTCTTATAATTATTTATAATAAACAATGAAGTAGCTGGAATGAGTACCGGAGTTGTTTTTATCCAGTAATGATTTCTAGGATGAACTAAGATAGTACCGCATAGGATCAGATAGGATTTTGATCCACGAGATGCTTCCACCATACTCCTACAAGAATGCAGTCTTATGATACAAGACCAAAGCAACTTGTTTAATGGTCAACTTTGTGTAAAGTGTAAATTTGGGTATTTCAGATTCGTATTAGCTAGTGCATATGGTGAGGATATAATTTGTAGAGTACAGCGTGCGCTGTAATCACTAGTGGAATTATTTCTGAGAGCTGATGAGAAACAGATAGCTCACTCTCAATACTTTTAGCAAGATTTTATGTTAAGTGGACTTATAGATTTAGTGAGGAGACAGAGCGGTGTTCAGATCCTTGGACATAAATAATTAAGATCAAAATTAATGCAGCAGTTGAACTTTCAAGAATGGATAAGCTTATTCATTCCTTCTCATAGTGGGGTATTGATAACTCCGATGGAACTGTGTATCGTACTCTAAATTTTGTTTAAAATTGTAACATTAACAAAAACTAAGATACGTTACCACCTGTGATCAAGAGTGCCTATAATTACCAAATAAGTTTTGAACCATTGTTATTCGGATTTAAAGGGTTTGTAACTACTCAGGAATATCATTGTAAGTTTTATGCTGATATGTGGCCTCAATGGCCCATATTTCATGTGTCATCTGATAGGTCCCCACAACCTAGGATCCTTGTACTCTAGCTCTAGATAATATGCTTGTTTGAGGATTTCGCTGGTTTATTTAAAATTTTCTTAATTGGATAAACCTAGCAAATATATGATTAATGTGGCAAATACTTAATCAGGTTACCTGCAAGAAAGACAGCGTTGAAGAGGCCGAGCATGGAGCTGGAGACGTGCATCTCGCACTTGATGGACGGAAGGATGTAGGCGCTGAGCGAGTTCTGGAGAGCGCACGACAGCCAGCACAGGCCGCCCACTATCGCGATGCACCGTTGGTATCTTCCGAAACCTGTCAATAGTGTGATGTTATTAGTTCATTCAGATGTCGAAACATTATATAACAATAATAATTTATAATTAATAGGATCATTAATATTTTTTTTAATTTTCTGGTTTCGGAAGTATGTTATGCAAATCGTGGAATTCATGTAGTTAATGTGGAGTTAATTTTGCTAAGGTGTACGGAATCGCGCCATCCTCTTATTCCTTGGGCTTGAAATGCATTTATAATACCAGCGATAACTCCATTTCAAACCACATATGCACCTAATATTAGCCACTTATGCACTAAGAAAATTAAACGATCCCGCTACCTTAAGTACAAGAAACTCATTTTAGGCTAAATTCAACTTATCCACTTATTCACTTCAAGTAGATATATTGACTTCATGTAGATGAATTCTCCAGTCATTGTGCTATCCATAGAATGTTGATAGCACAAGGAGTTCGCACAGAATTTTCCGCCGACGGGCGCAAACCTGATGCACATGCAGTAAATATGGCGTGACATAAACAAAATATATTTCTTGAGAAAGAAAGATATGACGTCGGACATGATATAATAACCTCTAAAGTTCACTGGGCAACTTTAAGAAGATCTAAATTTCAAATAAGATCGATGAAACCCATATCCTGACATAGAATATCTACCTACTTCGTTCGTTAGGTTTTTTTCTTTGGTAGAAGAGATTACTGGATGAATAAAAACTAGTAAAAACAATCAAGAATAGAAGTGTTATACCATTGTACATTGATGATATTACGATAAATCTTGAAAAATCTGACGACATAATTATGACAAATTTATTGAAAAATAGGTAAATTCCTTAAGTATTGATCACAAATAGGAATAAATCTGAAGAAAAATAAAGATTTAAATAGCGACTAACCCAATGGTTTTACCGTCATAGCAATACTAATATCGCTCTAAAGCAATGATCAACATTGCCTGGGAGTGTGTTCAATTAATTTTACATAATTAATAATTTGTTTTCTGCCAAAGTTAAGGCATTTCAGGCCATCATGAGGCAACTAATATCGCTCTACTTTTACTCCAAACATGAATAAAAGTTAATAAAATATAAACTATAAGGATTAATTATATAAAATATAAGGATTAAAATTAGTTCTACCGGAGATGCAGTGAAGGCCAATACGTTAGGGGTTGGAGTCCTTCTGGAACGTCTGGTGCAGAACAGTTTGGATTGTATCATCCTGATCGATATTTATTTCGCGTCGATAAAATTAATTTAACGTTAACATATTTGTTATAATTTAAGCTTCAAACTCTATAGAGCTGTCATATAGTGCGTTGATAGATCCAATAAGTAGGAGAATTGGGAAATGGTCTGGCAATAACAAAATATTTCAAAAATCAAACAACTTGGAAGAGTGGCAGATAAGGAGACATTTAATCAGTTCGTAATAATTCTCCTTTAATTACTTTTACGTTATGATCCAATAATTTTATGACAAAATTATAACTCTAATTCGCTTCACAGAAATATGCTCATGATCGAGTCATGATTGGAGAGACGACAGGAAGAGAATTGCTGGATATTAGAACTAAAATTCCCCACTGGGATTAATCACCGAAGAAATTGCTGGTCGGTCCGGGGGAAAGCTGCTGGATGTTGAAATTGCATCGAAACAAGAAGGTCTCTAATGGTCGGAAGGAGTTGAGAACCGGTCTTGTTGGAACAGCTGATGAGGGGATCTGGATTATCGATAGCATGCTGGAATCCATCGATTACCAGCTTAATTTTGCGATAGTTGAAATAATCACTGTCTAGTCGAATATTAACCTTCCAAGATTTATTGAATCGCACTTAAAGTTTTAATGATCGGGACATCGTTTTAGGGGTAGTATAATATCAGGAGCACCCGGTAGTAAGGCCAATGTACCTCATTATCGATTTACCACAGAGCATTTCACTGATTTACGCAAATGACTAGCTTCATATTGATCTGTAATTAAGCCATACTTATTCAAAGAAATCCATTACATTGCGTAGATGGATCGGAATGATATATTTTCTGTGTAGAATACAAAATAAAAAGAGACAACTCAGTTTCCCCGCTGATAACTGGGATCTTTTATTCCTAGACTCCACCCAGTTGATGGAAGATGAAGCAAGAAAATTATCCGACTATAGCTACGTTTTGGTGACGGTGTATGCATGGGTCGCCAAAAAACAATTATCTATGAGGTAATAAGAATTTATATGTTTGATTAAACAAAAAAACATTGATGGCAATTTAGCAATATTGTCTTTAGTGACATTGTCAATGAATCGAAAAGAGAATCGGATAAATAAATATATTAAATATTCATATAATATGGAACACATGTTCGTAACATAAAAGAAGTTTTTGATTGTTTCCCAAGTCTCATACGTTTGTAGTACACTTCTCCTTAAGCTCGCTTGATCGAAAGGTCAGATAAGGTTGGGGGTAGTAAATATATTTCTCTGTATATTTTGTGCGTGAAGTCATGTTTTCCGCCCGAAATCAGCAAAACTCTGTAGCCCTGATGTCTACTGATGAACGAGGATTATAAATTTCGTAATCATACTTTACCACAGCCTGTAAATGTGAGGACGGTTTGCGAAGTTGACTCAATAGTAAATTACCGTACAAGAGAGGCTTAATGTATCAGTGTATATATAAATTAATATATAACTAGTAGTTTACACTGCAGCGTAAGCCAAACATTCTGCTCTAGTTGGAGTACTAATAACGTTAAACCTAAAAATACCTAAGTTTTCCTACTAATTCATTCAGTTTTTTATTATTATTGCCAGTGGCGTACCTGATCCATTTGAAATTGGAAAAAAAAATTTCTTTCTTCTTTATAGTAAAGAGAAGATACATAAATCTGTTGGAATCTAATTTCATAAATGGCATAAGTGGTTATTATAAACAATATATCTGCAGGCCTAGTAAATAAGTGAAGAGTCGAATTCTGTTCAAAATGTGTTTCTTGTACTTAAATAAGGCCTGCATGCATATACTTGGTTTTTGATTCATTGACCTCTAAACCCAATCTAGCCACTGCTATCAGGAGACTGATAAAAGCATTTTCTAAATCGGTAGGGGTTCTTGCAAAAATATCTATGTCAACGGCGAAGGCCATAATCATATAAGATCTATTGAATATAGTTCCCCCAATTTGTATTCCAGATTTCCGCACTGCACTTTCGACAGCCAAAGAGAAGAGAAGGCATGCGAAGCAATCACCCTTTCTCTGCCCTTTGTGAGTTTCAAGGCTTTCAGTCAGGTCACCTTGAACACGCACTGTGCATTACACCTTCTTCATCGTAGCCCTAATCAGACGTATCAGCTTCGATGGTATTCCCATTTCCAGAAGCTCCTGGAACAGCTCGTTTCTCTTTATTATTCTATATTATTATTATTCGGATATTATTCTACCTGCACCTTTCTATAATGGTTCTAATGGAGAATTTCCTCTCATGAAGCCCGTCTGGTACTTTTCTATATTATGCTCTGCAAAAGGAAGTAGTTTTTTTTTATATAGCATCCGAGAGAACACCTTATAACACCTTGCATTTGCAGGTATTTATTTGTAAATTTGTATATATATTGTAAATAAAATCTTAGAGGATGTGGAAAAAAAATATATATACATATAAGCACATGTTAAGAGGGATATACCACGATAATTATGACAATCAAGCACACCCACCTTCTTGTAAACCGGTATACTGCCTTATGCCACTCACAAGGGATTTCCTTCACCTTCCAGAATGTATGCGTAACAATACTAGGCAAAACATTTATTATGGCTTTTGATATGATTAGATCCATCACCCACGTCTTTTTCAGTATTTAATTACGGAAACAACAAACAAAGGACATTTCACCATTGCAATAGGTCGTGCTACTCGACAGCAGATCGTCACCTTACAGGATGAATAATTTAGAACTCTACCGTCAGATTTCTAATTAGCTATTTTTATTATGTGAATTCGAATTAGCGAAACTTTCACTTTCAATTCCGCTGAGTAGTTGTATGGTGGACAGGAGTTTATTAGCGAACAGAGGAATTAGAGAGACTAATGTGAGGTTTCTCAAGTTCCAATAAAGATATTAGGACAAGAGAGAGGTAGCGATACAGATAGATAGAGAGAGAGTGAGTTAGAGAGGGAGAGAGATAGAAAGAGAGAGAGAGAGAGAGAGAGAGAGAGAGAGAAAGAGAAAGAGAGAGAGAGAGAGGGGGGGGGGGAGAGACAGAGAGATATAGACATCAGAGCAATTTACCAATTCCATCAACTGGCCAATGGTCATTATTTCTAGTTGTCAATTTGTTTCCAATTGGAAAGTTAGGTAATTAAGAAGGAGAGGGTTTCGAAAAGTTGGAATTCGTTTCTGGCGCCATAAAACCCAGACAATCTTTTCAACCGACGTAAATCAGATTCTTTTTAACTAAAACGAATAAATAAACATCAAGGAAATGAATAATCTGCAATTATATTTAAAAAATTTCCGAAAAAATAGTGTCATCAGCAACAGCCAGGATTTCATTGACATTCACACATGAGTCCTAACGTATTTTCAGTTGGGCCGCTGATCGCCTCGCCGCCGCGTGGTATATTCGCCCTGAAGATGGCCTACATTGTAGGCCGAAACGTCGGCACACAATAAATAAGTTACACTTATTAAGGTGTTTTTATAGACTGCACCCCCAACTATTTCTTCCTTATATTATAAATGTTATTTTGGATTACTAAAGTATTTCGGGAGCAGGGTTATTTCTCAAAACACGAAGGTGCAAACCCAGGTAATTCCAGTTCTTACTTATGCCTCCGAATGCTGGAGATTACCCAGCTAACAGGAAGCCCTACTCTCTTAAGGTTCGAGAGGAAAATATTGAGGAGAATTAATGGCCCAGTTTGCACCAGTGGTGTCTGGAGGATAAGTACTAGCGCTGAGCTAACAAGACTGTCTACAAGAGCCCAGATATTTTAAGGATAATAAAAGTAGGCCGGCTGCGATGGGCAGGTGATATAACACTCGTCTACAAAATTTAACTTTTTGTGTGCATTTCAAGTAAATACTATATTTTTATACTGCTTTGAGGTTACTGAATATGAAAACATGAATATATTTTTTTTAATTAGCTTTTATTTTGAAAATATACTTAATATAGAAAATTTGATTTTTAGTAACATGTTAAAGTACAAAACAATTTATTTAAAAAAAAACTATGTTTATTTATTATTAATTTTATATAAAATTGGGAATTTTGAAATATTAACAAAATATTTAAACCGGTTTAATTAAGATTTTCTCTTCTTTTTCGTTTGCCTATTGTAATTTTTTTCAGGAGGCCTTGACTCTATAGGAGTTGTAGCACCACGGATGGTATGATGATGAATAATGATGATGATGATGGTATTATTGCTATCATACTTCCTCGGAGCGGGGTAGCTCAGTATGTAGAGAGCTGAGTAGCTATGCTGAAGGCTCCCTGTTCAATATCAGGCTGTGGCAGATAAATCGTTTAATCATTTAACAGCTTAGGATGGATCCTGTGAGATCTGCAGACCCTCCTGGAGCTCACCTAGCTTCTATAAACTGGGCTACCTTAAATGGGAGAAAATCTTGTGGTTGAGCGTGGGTCCACAGTTCAGTCTCTACAATGTGCTGTACCAAGGGCCCTTCATATGTTGTAGTAGTAAAGAATAATTATTTTAAATTTTACTTCCTAAGTATCTAATATGAAAGGAACGTAACAATAAATCAAATAAAGATTTTTGACATATCTTTTGTTTTATTGTAAAAAAAATAATACACATTTATGTAGCCCTCGTCACGGTATTTATAAAAATAATTACTAGAATGTTCAAGCCCTAGAAGTACAATAATTTCTAAATTAGGGTATCTCAAACCATTGTTAGGAATAAACCTCACAAATAGCACGTGCAAAAGAATAAAACAAAAATTTACCATCTACAAATACCATTAACTGAAAATAAATTTCAAAACCAAATACCATAAAACTATGCATACCAATGAATTAAACGAAAGATTTAAAATAAATAAATTTAGGGACTAATATTTATTAACACTTTTATTTGATTAATAAAATTAAGGCTGATTCATAGCAAATAAAAAGATATGTAAATGTAAATTCATTTTTATCATTTAAAATGTATAATAATGTAAACTGGAATCTTCGATGACTCATGGCGTATGTCATAACTCCAAAAATAAAATTAAAACCTTTACATGAATACTACAAATAATTAGGAATAATGTTTGTTTACTCATAAAAAATAACTAATAACACAAAATACTAAGCTGCTAAGATATCGAAAAATGACAAACAATTAATTTACTATTAATTTTAACCAGAAAGATCTGAAGACGGGCACAATAGTTTCAACTTATTGTGATATGTTAATTGTTCAGAACCAAACTGAAGATTTCGATGTATTTAATATTTCTTTTTTGCAACTCACTTCCTGTAACTTATCTGAAATTTACTTTCAGCATTGAGGGATTTAGGGATAGTTTTTAATATGCTAGAGAAACAACAGATTATCTAATTAAGTATTAAATATTAATGCTTTCACATTTTAAGTTTCATATTTTCATCAAAAAGATGTTTTTACTTTTATTACTGTATTTGAATAATTTTGTATGCGTTGATGTAAAATGTTTCGATCAAATTACTGATAATTTCATGAATGATTACTTACCACATATAGAAAGGGCATCTTCGAGGGAGACGCCGTGTAGGTCATCTTTTGTTTCTGAAACAATATAAAAATAATATTTTTATATGTAAAAATGTTTAAGTAATTAACTCTTCAATTAATTAAACATTCAGACAGTGATATACAAAACATAAAAATAGTAATAAAACAGCAGTCCTAAAAATAACTATATGAAAATATCAAATAAAATATTTAAAAATATTAAAAAAGTTGTAACATCTAACAATAAAATAAAATAAATAAATAGTATATAAAGACCTAAGTCAACAAGATCCGAAAATAAAAGTAATGTTTAATAAACATTCTCCTCGTGTATACATCGCTAATTGCAAGAACACGGAGGTATAGGATCAGTGAAAGGAAAAGATATGTCTGACCGGGAAGCTAACCAGGATGGCTGAGGTGGCTAAGTACCTCGACGGATACGTGGGAGACCCGGGTTCGAGTCCCGATCCTTGTCGTATCTTTTCTTTTCAAATAAAATATTCAAAACAAAAAAAAATTGTTTCTTCACTTATAATAGTCCGATCAAAATATTTTGAAAAAATAAAAATTATTTTTATTTTTACTGGGGGAGGGGAGGCAGGTACCGATCTTTACTTTATACGAAAGATGTATAAATCTACACCAATATATATACATCTCTTGCCAAGAATTTTTTATGGCGTAGGAAAAAAATAAAAGATCTAAAATACATTTTTTTTTTAAATGAATTGTTCTTTTCTATAATTGTATTGTGTAATTTTTAGCTTATATATGATGTGTTACAATCACGAAGAGCATTTTAGGATTTTTTGCGAATATCATTTTTACTGTGTTTTTTCATCCAGCAATGCGTTTATGGATTTGACTTTACTTACAAACATTCATCTTCCAGTAAGCCTAATTCATTATTCCATCTTCCAGTAATTGAATTCAGCAAACAATTTAATTTCTTTTTTCGAATTTGTTTTTACACCGATTGAGTATTTTTTTTTTTTTTTTGTACGAGGACTGTATTTGCGACTCAAAACACTGACCTCTTGATGTTGACATTACTTGGTCCATTATGTAAAGACAGGTAGAAATATTGCCGCTGAGCAAACTGCACGAGGCCTTCCATCGAAAAGGGCACTTAATCTAGACTAAGTGTCAAGTTTACTCAACTAGAGTCGTACTACAATGCGTTTGTAGATATTTTTTGTATCTATTGTAAAAAATCAAAAGTAAAAAATAATGAAAAATAACGATTCCGAAAATCCGAAATTCCAAATTCCACATTTTTCACTTGTTCAGTCCCGCTAGTTTGTATATCACGATACCATGCCGCTTTATTTCTCTTGGTTTTAGTTCCGTTCTTAAGTTTCGGGAGCATAAAATTACTTGTCTTTACCAGCGAAAAATGGTTATTAGATTATATAATGGTTATGGTTATTAGAAATTTTGAATATATCCGCGTTTGATCCTGTATGCATAGTGTCATTTATTTTTATTATTCCTGTTTAGGTTCAATTAGGATAGAGATTTTTAACGAGTACCTGCTCGAGACCCCCGTTTAACGTCCCTTCCGAAGGACGGCTTAACCAAGGATTTTTTACTCCCATTAAAAATCCTTGCCCCACCAGCCTCTTCCTCCAACCGGGCTATGAACCCGCGATCTTGTCTAGTTTGTTATACTAACCACTAGACCACAGGTCGTCCCTTTAGAAACGTTGTTGGGGGACATACCTATTTAGTAAATAATAACGAACATTATGAATGAAAAATATTATTTAATTGGTATAAAAAATTTATTCGATCATCCTTTATTTTCAAGCCTATTTGTTTTCTTTAGATCACTAAAGACATTTTTTTTTTTATTGATATTTACAACTGTAATAACATTACATCAAGTAAATTGGCTGTATGAACAAAGGACATGAACAAAAAAATCACTTGTGGAGAAACTATCCATTGATAGCACTCCAATGAAGTTTTATAGTAGAAGGTCTCGAGGCCATCTTCTTTTCAGACGCCTCGGAGGGTTATCAGGAATATTATAGGAAGCAAGTCGAGAGACTAGCGGATTCAAGTGCGTATGGAGCTTTTCATGGAAGGATAGGTATCTAGTTTGGGCCAACTAAAGAAATTTAAATAATGTTTTAAACGGCATAGATAGAATATCTACATGTACTTCCATCTGTTGAATGTTGTTCATAATGTTAGACGTTATTGTCTATGATCTAAATATGTATCCTTATACGAATAGTGTTCCGATACATCGTGATGGCTGATGAGAAAGAATTGAGGTTTCCAGGTCAATTGGATTAGACTGGTAGACTAACTTTCCGTTTACTTAACCTAGTGTGAGAGCCCATCAGTGAAGATATCTTAGTGGAGATGATGTGCCATCTATTCTTCTCGATAATTGAGATCTATGCCTTCTAAATGTCTAGATGTGGGCTGCTTGCTATGTCTCGTCTACTCTTATTAAACTTAATTATTATGCTTAATATTATTATGTTAGCTTTAATTATGTTTCCAGTTACAGTTCAGGAATATGTCTTCAAGCAGCCCTTGTATTTAAAACTATTAAATATTGATTCACTGTCAAAAACATCAAGGAGATATACTTTTACTTATGTTTGGTTAAGGTCTTCTTTGAATTTACAAAGTTAATTAAAATATAAAATATCTACTGTTTCCTTAATATTTACGACCAAAACTTAGACCAATTCAATAGATTCGTGTACTATTTTAGAGATTTCTTCTGGCAACAGAGATGAAAATATTTTAAATCTTTAAGTTATGCATCTTTCAGTAGTCTTCCATTGACTGTTATAATATAAAGTTGCCAAAGTGATGGATCCACAGGTAAATAATATAGAGTGAGTTCCATTTACTCTAAGTTTATCTTCTTGAATGCCAAAACAACACAATCGAAAAAACACAATGTCTCTCAATAAAATTTAGTCTAAAAACAAATTTCTCTGGAAAAAAGAATTTTACGAAAAATCATGAGTGCAGTTCAAAGTGAAAAAGGATCGAACTGCGAAGTAACAAACATAGATTGAGCAAGCAAATATTTGATTAATTAAAAAAAAAAAGTAGAACGTGATAACGAAGACCAAAGAAATAAAGAATGATTTGGGAAAATTGAATACTACTTAATCTCACATGCTTGAAGGAAGTGAGTTTGGAAGCAGAGTGAAAAATCTGAAAGGGTTTAAGACTAAAGAAAGGCCAGAGAAGGTTGGATGAAGCTGGACAGAGGATCAAAAGAAACTTGCCAGTGAACGCATGAAGGGATTTTGAATACAGTGAAAACTCCAGCAGAGGAAAGGCAAATAAATGTCTTACGTGAGCTGGTGCAAGCTGGTTACTTAGTAGTACAGCAAAAGACCAAACCTCTCTAACATTTTTTCATGCCTTTTGTTATTATCCTCTTAATTTGTAAATAGAACTTGCTTTAGATTCCTTGACCTTGTTTCAGAGCCTATCTCTTCGGATAGGACTAATCATTTGTTCCAGATAGCTGAGATGTCGTGATTTCATGTTATCAACAGCTGATTCCGTTTATTCTATCCTCTTGGAATGCAAACATTGTTTCCCTGATTTATAGAAATGTTTAATATCCTTACGTAACTATCCGATTAAAAGATCTTTGGGATGGTTTCTAAGGTCTTGTTACTAGACTTATAAGAAAAGAAGCAAGTAGTAAGAAAGTAGGCAGCTTGTAAGTTACCTCAACTAGGTCTATTACTTACTAGACAAACGCTCTAAACTCCCAATTAATTACGAAATGCTCATGTACATGACTATTATAAGACCTATTTGGACCTACAGAGTGGAGCTTTGGAGCTCCATAGAGATATCGAATTCCTTCGTTACAATCTTTACAATACAAAATCCTTTGTAATATCCTCAAGGCTCCTTAATTTGAAGAGAATAAAGTCATTCATAATAAAATTTAATGTCTTATTTGATGCTGATTTGGCCCGAACCGGATATCAATGATTTGGTCATTTAACGTAACTTTATGCTGCTAAGGCTAATAGGAATCAATAATTTTATGGCAAACTTTATTCCAACCTAAGCCCACTAGTTTCAAACCTAGCGGCTTATTCAACATCTGTTAATCCTCCGAGGCATCTGTAAAGAAGATGGTCTCGTGGACTTCTAATTTGTATTATTACTTAGTTGTATTATTATAATGAAGTTGTAAATTTCAATGAATAAATTAGAAAATAAAAGTTCTTGAAGTGCCTAAGAATAAAATATACACTTCTTTGGCTGAAATCACGTTATTGTTAGTTTCTAAATCATCAAACTGAGTCAAAAAAGTTTTTTAAAAATTATATTTATTCATATTAATGATTCACAATTTTTAGAAGAGTCTTTAATAAATATTTTTAATAATATTCTAAAAAACAAAGCTTGATATTAAATAAAACAATATCATATTGCGAATAAATTATGTATAAACATACACACACATATATATATATATATATATATATATATATATATATTATGTAAGAGAAGAATTGGTTGACTGTAACTTCTAATATAAGGAAGAAATAGTTGGGGGTGCAGTCCATAAAAACACCTTAATAAGTGTAACTTATTTATTGTGTGCCGACGTTTTTTTTATTTTTTTATATTTTAATCTTCTCATTTTGTATCTTTCCGTTTACCTCCTCCTTTTTCTTTCCCTTTATATTATGTTTACATTTTATCCTTTCTGCACATTTATTTTCTGTATTTTATATTCGTATTCTTTAATTATTATATCTGTCACTATTTTAATTTCTGTTCATCATCTATATATATATAATAACGACTTTATTGACAAACATTGTGTTCATATGTCGTTTCCAAAAAGAATAGTATTCCATTCGTTCTTGTCCTGGCATTGGCCTTCTCTAAGCCCTCGTGCAGCCATCCCTGCATACACCGCCTCCATCCATTGCTTCTTTGGTCGTCCTCTCTTTCTTCTCTCTTCTGGAGTGAACTCAAGAATGCGTTTGGGCCATCGGTCAGCTCGCATCCTCATGACATGCCCAATACAACTGAGCTGTTTGGTTTCTATGGAGTAAAGCATTGTCTTTTCTTGGTTAACTGTCCTTCTTATTTCAGCGTTCGGGGCGTGGTCAAGCTTTGAGATCCTGCTACTTCTTCTCCAGAAGTCCATTTCTATTTCTATTTCTAAAAGCCTAGCAGTTTTCTTTCTTCATTCTTTTTTATTGTCCATGTTTCTGAACCGTATAAGACAGTGCCTTCTATAATGGATTTATATATCCGCTTCTTGGTCTTCATTGTCACTTCGTTACTCCACAGTATGGAATTTAAACAACCAATCAGTTTCTTTCCTTTTTGTACTTTTTGTAAAATATCTTCTTCGCACGTACCTTCTGTAGATATCCATGTACCCAAGTATTTAAATTTCGGGCAGCTATTCAATGTCCAATTCTCTAATTCTAGAAAATTTGTATTGGAATTGAACACCATGTATTCTGTCTTGTCCTTGCTGACCTCCAAGCCCCATTGATCGTATATCTCAATGAGATTACACCGAAGCATGTACTGTGAATCATATTCGTCTTCAGCTGTAAGTATTTGGTCGTCTGCAAACTGGAGAGTGTAAAGAAATTGATCTCCGGTCCTGATGCCCATTTTGGAGCATTTCTTTTTCCATTCTTTTAGAACTTCTTCAATATAAATATTGAAAAGTAGAGGTGAAAGAGAGCAGCCCTGTTTTAGACCCTTATTTATTGGAAATCTTTCACCCAATTTTTGACCGATTTTAATGTTGAATGTATGAATGAATGGCCTGTTGAATTTCCGAATAACCCTTTCATGGCTTTGATAAGATATTTACTAATCACAGTTTTCTCGAGCGCATCCCATAGTTTGTTTAAGGGGACAGAGTCATATGCCTTTTTTAGATCTACAAAGACGAGGTGAATTTCGCTGCCCCTTGAAAGTTTCTTCTCTAACAGTTGGGTCAATGTAAAAATGTGATCAATGTATGATCTATTAATTCTGAATCCTGCTTGTTCTTCGGGCAGGTAGCTTTGGTATTCTTGTCCCACCCTTTCCTTCAAAATACGCCCAAATAGCCGACTCAAACTGCTTGTAACATTAATACCTCTATAATTGTCGAGGCAATTCTTTGCGCCTTTCTTGAAAATTGGAGTAATATATCCAATGTTCCATTCTTCTGGGACTTCTCCCTTATTAATACAGTCAGTGAACAGTTCCCCCAATTGTCTTTTCATTTCAGTTGTTGCATTCTTGATTAGTTCAATATAAATACCTCCAGGGCCAGGTGCTTTATTGTTTTTCATTTTTTGGAGAGACTTGTTGATTTCATCTACAGTTACTGGGTCTATGGAAAAACTTTCTGTATGTAGAATTTCTGCCTTGCTTATGGTTTTAAATGCTGGTCTCTTCTCTGATAATAGGTTTGAAAAGTACTTTGACCAATTTTCAATTGGTACTATGTCAGTATTCAACTTTTCTTTCTTAGGATTCTTTATGTTTTTCAGTGTTTTCCAGGCTTCAGATGATTTTTCTCCGTGTAGACATCTATCTATTTTATTGCAGATTTGTTCCCAGTACTGGGTTATGGCTTTTCGTCTCAACCTTTTTACTATATTGTTCCACTTTTTGTAGATTTCCAAATTATTTGTAGTATTGTTCATCAGCCATCTGTGGTAGGATTCTTTTTTCTCTTCAACTGCTTCTGCTATTTCCTCATTCCAGCAATATTTGTTAACTTTTCTTTTTCCTTCAACCACACCCAAAGCTTCGGTTGCAGCTTGATGGATATCTGTTTTTAACTTTTCATATTCTTTATTCTCAGCAGTCAGTTTTTCTTACTCATTTTTTGTTATATTCATCATCTATAATTTTATTATTATCTGTCACTATTTTAATTTTATTATATTGTGTAACCACTTTTATATTCGTTATCTTTAATCATCATATCTATTCACTATTTCATCATATCTATTCACTATTTCATCATATCTAGTCACTATTTTAATTTCCACATTACTTGTACCACATTACTACATTACTTGTCATCATATTCTTGTTACTGCAACGTTTTTTATGTTTTTCTGTTTGTTTCTCTCTCTTAGCCCTGAAGATGGCCTACATTGTAGGCCGAAACGTCGGCACACAATAAATAAGTGTAACTTATTAAGGTGTTTTTATTGACTGCACCCCCAACTATTTCTTCCTTATATATATATATATATATATATATATATATATATATATATATATATATATATATATATATATATATCGACGTTGAACGACCTATTAACTATAAAAATTGGAAGCATCCTGCACATTTCCCAGAAATCAAACAACTTACAAAAGAAGATTATGCTGAAGCAGAAATTTATACAGACGGCAGCAAAGATTGTGGAAATGTGGGATGTGCAGCGGTATTGTTTGAAGACGGTGTACTGACTGATGTAAAGAAATACAGACTTGGACCTAATTGTACAAACAATCAAGCTGAACAATACGCTATACTGAAAACACTAGAATATATACAGACATTTAATTTCCGCAGGACATCTATTTGCATACTAACTGACAGCCAAAGTACGTTATACAAACTCATTAATCGCAAAATTCATGAACCGCTGATTGAAGAAACCAGACTTACTTTACTCCACTTACAAAAAGCAGGATACAATATCAACTTCAGGTGGGTGAGAGGGCACTCTGGCAACGTCGGTAACGAATTAGCTGACAAGGCTGCTAAGTCAGCTGCCAAAGACGGCTCACTTTCAATACTCTACAGTAAATTGACTAAGACTTACTTGAAACACAGACGAACAGTTAAAAATATAGATCAATGGCAAAACACATGGGATACGACAACTAAAGGACAACATCTTAAACAATACATAAATGACTTACATGAATATTTTAGGAATAACAAAATAACAACTGACTTCTACCTCACACAAATGCTGACAGGACATGGACCCACAAAATCCTACTTGTATAAATTTAAACTTACAGATAATAAGACATGCCCTTGTGACTGTGCTATCGAACAAACTTACTTACACTTAATATATGACTGCAGACTAACCGACGAACCAAGGACTACACTTATCAAACATGTGACGCAGAAGGACAGCTGGCCAATCAGTGTTAAGGACTTGTACTGGAAGTATTTTCAGCAATTCAAGGTGTTTGCTAGAGCAGTGTGGTTAATCATCACTACACAAAATCAATATTATAGGTGAACAAGAATTTTAGTTTTGTTTTCAATTACTTTGTTGTAATTTTGTGCTTTTCCTAATTCTTTTTTTTTATTTTTCAAATGGCTTAATATGTACTATGAACAATATTTTTATGTTTAAGTTTTTTTTTTTTTAATGATGTATTTTCAATTTAGCCTTTAGCTTTGTATATAAATAAAAAAAAAAAAAAAAAAAATGTAAACAACATGTAAGTACAATTGTATGTAATGTACTATAAATGTACGGAACATGCAGAACAATAAACGTCCTTCGCGTAGGGGTACTGCGTGAAGGGAAAAAATAAATAAATAAATATATATATATCATATGTATATATGCATATATATACATATATATATATATATATATATATATACATATATATATATATATATATATATATATATATATATATACATATATATATATATATATATATATATATATATATATATATATATATATATATCATATGTATATATGCATATATATACATATATGAGGTCATATATATATATATATATATATATATATATATATATATATATATATATATATATATATATATATATATATATGTATGCATCTAATAGCCTGGTTGTTCTTTTTGTTGTTGATGCTACTATGACTAACCATAATTATGATTGCCTATCCAGGTATAATGAAGATAGGGATCATTGATGAGTACCTTGTACCACACAGGCTCGGTACCACCTTATTACGTCACCATCCGATGGAAGGTAAACAATTTGTTTGTTATTTATAATATTTCTTTATTTCCTTCTTTTAAAAATCCTAAGGCCACTTACGGATATACAAACCCGCGATCTTGGGCATATAGATTGTTTTGCTAACCGCTACACCACATGTGACCTTTGATACAGCCTCGTAAGAAAATAATTTCTGAAAACTATTCTTTAAATACTTGAAGTAGCTTTGTTGTTTATTTTTTTATAAAAAATAGTAAATATTTAATAGTTTTAAATCTGAAAAGACCAGTGAAACGTAGATATAAGAATGTTTCTTTTAGCCGAGCGACCTTTATGCTTAGATTAAATGGTTTGAGGTCTGATAGCGGTCTCAGTGAGATGCGCATAAGAAGGAATCTAATTTCACTAATAGATGACGCCCCACGAACCGCCTAGTTTGATTTGCTGTCTTCGATCAGCAGGGAGTCTGTCTTGGAATCATTACTTCAAGTTGGGAGTCATGTCGTACTACACAAAGATATTTTTTTTATATTCAAAGATTGTAAAATAATAATATAATAAATAATTCACAAATAGTAAAGGCTGAATGGAGTGAAACTGTAAAAAAAAAAAAATCAGCACTACTAAAGCCCTTGAAGAGTCTTGTGTTGAGTACATGCTAGAGTCTGTACTGTTTTTAGGACAACATGCATGGAGGTTATTTGCCATATATCAGGCTTAACTACCAAATTATTCTGCCAATCAAGGGTGTCCACTTTGCAGAGGCTGGGACCTGTACATTTTTTAAGATAACGTAACTTTTTGCTGTTATGGCTACTTATTTGAGAGCTGGTCAAAATTGTTTCACAACGCAAATCTTTTTGTTTAAATAATAGTGTGTTATGACAGCATTAGTTAGGTATAATTCAGTGTTTCAATTTTTTCTTGTATCGTATATTTTTTTTTAATAATGAAGGGAATGCTTTCAAAAGTACATCCACTGTCAGGTTTCTCACAAGTTCGGGTTATCCACTTTAAAGGAGCCAGGCAAGCCCTAGGCGGGTCCTTCGTTTTATTTCTTTCATAAAAACGATTACAAATGCATGACCCTAAAACAGTAGTTAGCAGATGCGCCACTTTGGCATTGCAGCGACGATATTCCAAATCAAATGAGGCTATATTTAGCTATCCCAGTTAGTTCGACTAAATGATTACTGATAACAAGGGTATAAAAAATAAAATCGTGTTGATGATAGACACACCTGTAAATAGATAAGAAGTGATGGCTTATTTATTGTGATTGTGATTTCAAACTAAATTTTTCTGGAGATTAAACAGGTGATAATTCAATAAAATAAAAATGGTTTTGTGTTCAACCCTGAGCTTACCCCCTTTTACAAATTATGCCACTAATTATACTACAGTTGGTACTTTTATATGTACTAGTAGAGGTAACCGAACATTATTCAGAAATTAAAATTCAGTTTAAGACTGATTATTTTATAGGGGATAAAACATCCTTGGCCGTCCTACGGTGGGGACGTACGATGGTGGATCCGAGCCTGTGCGTTGTAGCTTTATCCTAATTGAACGGGGATAGGACTCTTTAGGAAATTTAGTACTCCCGTTGTATCAGCATTAGCAATAGGAGCATTCAGTGACGTTCAAGAAATAAACAAACAATAACCAACTAACTGATAGCCTTAAATTTTAAGTGCGAATTATAATTTATGAGGAGAGTTTAATCTGACTTTAGGGAATCAGAGGATTTGTAAAAGATTATTGCTTGCAAATAAATGTTTGTAATTAAGTCATTGTAAGTTTGTTTGTAAATTTTTAACGTAAGGAACCCATTTAAAATATACGGAATCTGAAGAACTCAGAGTATTGTCTCTCAAGAAGGAGATAAGATAGGTTCCCAAGAAGGATGCTATTCACCATCTTCCTCCAGCATTAGGAAGGGGTCTCTCAATTTTGTGGGCCGTTTTAGCTTCCACTACTTGAATTAACCTTAAAGGAGTTGGGTGTGGCATATGGATTGTTTCAAGGACCCCAGAACATATCACTGAGGTTTATATGTCTGATTCTCATATTTTCTGATCATATCAGTGTCGCCCTAGAGCATCTAGACGATCGAGTTCAAACGTTGAGACATAAAATCGCTAGAAACATTAGAGAAGTAAAGAAGATAATGCAGTTGCCTATCGTGCGACACCGGCAGGAAAGGTATTTAGATGAGATGCTAATAGAAAGGAACGTCTGGCCATTCCAGGCCCTGACCTCAACTTTCTTCAGTGTGTCTAGTCCCAGTTTAAAAGAATTAGAGGAAGAGTGGGGGTAGTTTTTTGAGGAAGAAACATGGAAAGGCGTCTTGAACCAGTAGTCGAGGTCAAAGGTAGTATCCGTGAGATGATATTGATGAAATAAATTTTTAATTAGAAAAAATTTTTTTTTTTGAATTTTCGAAAATAAGTATTAACATCTACGAATGGAACTAATTAATTTGGTCTGGGTGGCTAAGAGGTTTAATACATTAATAAAGCCCTTAGCTGCCACGCCAAAGATCACGAGTTCAATTCTCGGTTCAGCCTCTATTAAGTGTGTAGCGAAAACATGGGGACAATCGGGTGGTTGAGGTTGATCTTAGACAAATCACCTGTCTACACAACCGTTTTACTAGATACAGTACAGCCTCTATTAAGTGTGTAGCGAAAACATGGGGACAATTGGGTGGTTGAGCTTGATCTTAGACAAATCACCTGTCTACACAACCGTTTTACTAGATACAGTACAGCCTCTATTAAGTGTGTAGCGAAAACATGGGGACAATCGGGTGGTTGAGCTTGATCTTAGACAAATCACCTCTCTACACAACCGTTTTACTAGAAACAGTACAGCCTCTATTAAGTGTGTAGACAAAACATGGGGACAATTGGGTGGTTGAGCTTGATCTTAGACAAATCACCTGTCTACACAACCGTTTTACTAGAAACAGTACAGCCTCTATTAAGTGTGTAGCCAAAACATGGGGACAATCGGGTGGTTGAGCTTGATCTTAGACAAATCACCTCTCTACACAACCGTTTTACTAGAAACAGTACAGTCGCTACACCAACAAGACCCTTCATGGGCTGTAATGGTTTATATTTTAATAGTTTTATTTATTAGGTTTTTTTTTTTACTATGAAAAAGTAAAAAATATTTATAAAGCCTACAATTAATAACCATATTAATAACGTATATTAGGCGCAAATGTTGAAAATTGCTTATAAGTAACATAAAAAACTTCATTCTTATTTAACATTTATTAACTTATTAATACCCGGATAATTGTCATTTTGTCGTTTAGCGATTGTCTATTTTTAGCTTGAAGGGATTTAATAGAAGAAAACGTAGCCATGTTTGTTTGTGTATTCATTTAATGTCACTTTATGCTGCTACAGCCAATCAGACGATGCTACAGTGGAAGCTCTAAATTTTGCCTATCCAGGTTTAATTAGGATAGGGAATTTTAAAGAGTACTTGACATCGTACAGGCTCGGGACTCCCGTTTAACGTCCCTTCCGAAGGACGGCGTAACTAAGGATTTTTTACTCCCTTTAAAAAATCCTAGGGTCACCTGCCGGGCATCGCAGCCATAGTATGTACTTAAATTTGTGTACGCCACTTTCTTTTCCTGGTTTAAAAGAACTGCAACTGGTTTAAAAGTAACAAGTTTAGTTATTTAATTAATGTAGGTATGCTTATACAGACCTATAGTAATTTAATCAAAAGAATTTTTGGAGCTATGTTTTTATTTTATCATATACAGTTACTTTGAAAAGTAACTGGTAGTTTAAATTAATTTTAGTATATAGTTAAGATGATTTTTAACCAATAAAAGTAAAAAAAAATCCCTCCGACAGAATAATTTATAAAGCTTTCCTTTATAAGACTTTCCAGTTTTACCCAAATCCAATTCGAAATGGTTTGAAAAAACGTTTGTAAGCCAAGATGAACCATTAAAGTCAAATAATGAACCTCCTATAATGGATTTCTTTAAAGAAAATAAGAATATGTTTAGCACATTCAATTTTATTAAAGTTTTAACTAAATTTAAAAGTATTATGTCAGAAGTGAAAAACGCTGAAGATAGTATGTCAAAAACCTTCTATTAGCTTTATTATCATTATTTGATTAATGGACAACGTTAAAATATTTCATAACGTTAATAGTATTTCCCCATGCGGTTGATTTGACTGAGATCACTAATTAATAGTATCAGCAAAAATAAGTACCTCCTGCTTCAGAAGTCCTATGTGGAAAATTGGATTTTAAAATACATAGAACGATTTGACTCCGTAAAAAGAAAACGAAATTACAAATTATAACTAAATAAACCAACGAGAGGTCGCGACCTAGCCGTTTTACGCTTTTCCAATATTTCCGTACTGTCATTGCTAAAAGAGGATAGACGACGTAGATCACCTGAAGGACATGATGAGGCAGACCCAGTACTTAGTTAAGCAGTTGTCCAAGAAGACCGTCAAGCCGGAATGGCCCAATACCTCCAAGGGGACGTGACCCTCTTCTGGAGCGAGCTATTATTACGACGGAACCAGATCTTCCCCAGATGGTACTGAAGAAAAACCCGACGACGGGCGAGGAGGGACTTCCGCAGCTATGGCCGAGGTCATCGTCCAGGAGAGTACGTAGACCGCTACTCCCTTATCTTCACCTAGCCTGTAACAACGCCGTACCATCCACTATCTAACTTACGACAAGTTGCTTGAATTATCTCCTTTACTAGTATAGGTAACATCTTTAGGGTCTTGAATACCTTCTGGGATTTTATTGAGGGTCGCTCATATTGCATTGCATAGCTGGATACCACTGTGCTATAAAATATCAACCCGAGATTTTTCAGTTACTTTTTTTTTTTTCAATCACACATTAAGTTATAAGTAACTTTTTCCATTGGATATAATATAATATGCAAGTCTAACTTAAAATATAATTATAAAAGTATGAAGTTGACTAATTTAGATAATAAGAGGAACAAAATGGTCCAGTTGGAGGTCAGAAAAAATGGCTTAAGTAGGGAGAACGGTTTAATGTAAAGCCAACGTTTCGACCCACATTCCAGGCCTTCTTCGGGGTTTATAATGGGGTAAAGGGTAGACTGAGATTATTAGATAATAGTATAATTAGAAAATAATTTATCTAATATTATAAGCACATGTTAATTTACTCCCTGGTTGGTTTGCCAATTTGAAATGGCTTTACCCTATTTCACAAGAAACAATGTTTTCTTAGGCTTTTTTTTCCAAGCCATAAAACCAAAAATCATAAATTTCACACCCTCATAATTATAATTAACTTGTATACTCATTTTAATTTATTTTTATTTATTATCATATTTATTTATTATTTATTTATTTTTTTTTAAGGCATTGGATTCTTTCATTCATCCATACAGCCAGCTATGTATTATTATTTAGTGCACTGTTTAGTTAGATGCCAACAGCACGCGGTTTTTCCCCAGATGTTTTTCCCAGGCGGTCACCCATCCAAGTGCTAACCACGCCCGACGTTGCTTAACTTCGGTGATCTCACGGGAACCGATGTGTTCAACGTGGTATGGCCGTTGGCTATATATATTATTTACTTTATAAAATTGGGTCCGGGATAAATAATTGAATCCTTAAATAGTGATGCGCCTTTTTACTACAACCCGACATACGTGTTTCGACACATATTCCAGATCTTCTATAGGGCTAAATGTACATTAAACAAATATTAGTAGAACTGAAATAATTGGAATAGATAAAAATATAATGATATAAATTTATTCTATTTTATATAATTTTATTTTGTATAATAAAATATTTCTTTATCTTGTCTTACCAGCCCTGAAGAAAACCTACAATGTGGATCGAAACGTAGGTTAGTAATAAGTAGTTTATCACTATTATAAGGAATCGATTCTTCGTCCATCACCCCCCCCCCCCATATGTATAAGGGCAACCAATAATTATTCATGTCATTATATAAAATATTTTACTAAGATGATTCCTTAATACATCACCGTCGGAATGAAAAAATCTGGGAAAATATTTTTAAAAATAATACACCCAATTCTGTAGAGAAAGTAGAAAGATTTTAGAGCTCGAGATTCATAATAGCTCAATCTGATAGATTTCATTATTGAATAATATGTTTTGAGAAAAAAATGGATTTGCAATTTAAGACTAAAGCATCCAACCCTGTTATTATACGAGCTAATCTATCCTTTAAATTAAAAAAAGAAACTTTATTATTATAGCATTATGGGGTTAGATAACACTCTATACTTGCCTTGAGTTATAAAGTCATAAATATCTGATCTATCAGGAAATCGAATTTATTGATTTAAAATTATACAAAATCCGATAACAGTGAAGAGAGTAAAGGGATGTGACACGTCATTGCATCATCACGCGAATCGTCACGGGCAGAGTTGAGCAAAAATAAATAAAATGCTATAAAACTTACCGTAACTTTTATTATATCTGTATCATGTATCATGAATTATTTCTACGATGATTTTGATAGTAACCAGTTTCGTTCTTTAAAAAAAAATTACTACAGTCCATGAGGGGTCTTAGGTTCAGTAGGTGGTAGGACAACGGTTGTGCAGGAAGGTGATTTGCTCGATATTACGTTCAATCGCCAGGTCTTTAGGACTCATTTTATTGAGGCTAAGTGAACCCTAGGAGGGTTTGTAGATTCCTCAGGGTCCATATACTATTTGCTAAAAGTTTAAATATTTATCTGCAATAACCGCGGTTGAAAGCTTCAGCATAACAACTCAGCACTCTACCCACTGAGTTACTGCTTACTATGACTACTTACTTTGTTCTATTATTAATAATTAATTTCTCTAGCGAAAATCATATAGCGAATTCATAAAACATAATGGTCACTGAAAGTCATATGAAGTCATTTTCACCTACCAATCATTTCCTATGTTTTAATTTAATTTTTAATAAACGAATAAACAGAAATAGATAGTCTAAAAATCACATAAAACGTCTTTCCAATATTTTATTATATTTTTTTTTCTACTTAATAATTTTAAATGATTTCGAGGTTTCACTTGTACTATAAATAATCTCGCTTTTTTTTAAGGTATTTTTTCGTGAATTAGAGTTATTGACTACAATAACTCTATGGCTGATATTTTTATACGTTTAAAGTTGTAGGAATAAAATAAAGAAGAAAATCTGTAGGAAATTCTGAGAGCTTTAGACGTATTAGAAAAATATATACTAGAGGAATCAAAAATAAGAAAATTGCTTTCAATTAACCTAAATAGGAAATATAAAGTAAGGAGAAAGCATTTCTGTGATAAAATCATCGTCATTCGTGTTTTCAGCGGGAACTTCAGGTTTTCCTAGTGCAAATAATCAAGTCTCACAATCAGTCTAATCAAGTCAAAGTGGCAAGTAGCACTTTATATCATCCATTGTATATATTTTCTATGCAAAGGCTATCATTTTAAATTTATTTTTATTTTCTAACCTATTAAAGCAAATTAACGGAAATAAGAGCATTATGAATTTGTATGTAAAACCTTTGAAAACCGAAGGAGTTCAGAAAAATAATTTCTAAAAATAAACATCGAAAGATAAACGGAGGTAATAAAACGCATTAAACTGAATAATTGTTATATTAAATAATCAATTCTCTCATGTCATTTAATAGAAAATAAATTTTTCTTTAGTAAATATAAAATCTATAAATTTATTCCAAGCCGTGTAGTAAGAGAATATTGTGTGATTGCACGAAACTAAAATATTCCCTCAGATCCATTGTTATATAAAACGCAGTTGTTGACGATGTTTTAAACGATAGTTAATTTCTAATTTTATTTTTTGGTAATAATATATAAAAAAAAGAATAAATTTATTAGGAATACCGATGACGACAATGAGGTCAATGAACTCGGAAATATTCCATCACAAGCACTTTCCCGATATTGATGACAGGGACTTAAATTGATGTTCCCTATTTTATTGCTGCATTTAAAATTGTCTTTACAAATGAAATTATTCAAGTTGTAACGTACTTATTTTATAGCACTTAGAATTTAAAGACTATACGGAATTATAAAAAAAAATTTACTGCAGAAGAGAGCGAACTGGACTCTCGCCAACTGACGAGGACGAAGCGTGCTGGGTCAATGTCAAACTTAAGGTAAACAATAACAATGATATTAAAACAATAATTTCTGCCTTCTAATAACAATAATTGATTGTTAATAATTTAATTTCAGTCATGCTAAAATATATCTATTGTCTAATGGTATGTTGATTCCGAAAAGCTATCTGAGCAAGTATAGAAAGTCTATTATAAGTATAATAAGGCCCTTTCAAGAACAACGTAAACAGGAAATAATGATATTTTATTTTTACTTATATTTACATAAATATCACAAATAAAGGAAAGCAAAATTGAATATCTTGAATGACACATATCAGCATATATTGTTTACGATATTTCGAAAGGAGATCTAACAATTTTGATGAATCTTACAGGAAGCCTTCTCCTGAAATGGCTGTAACTTTACGACAAGTTCACAACTGTGAAAAACCAGGAGAAAATAAATTTCAGATAACCCATAAAATATTCAAAATGCAAAAAATATGTACTTTTTCGCAGGGAAATGATGAATAGTTCTAAGTTCTGAATTTTATAAGCATTAATCATTAGTGTTTACGACTCAAACGACAAGGCAAAGAAAAATGCTTGAAGTGGGAGATCAGTAGTTATACATAGTTTACAGTGCTTATGTGAATGTGTTATAACCTAGTACTTTTTAATGATATTTATCGTTATATTATGACCAAATTACACAAAATCATTATAAATTGTTGCCTATGTGTTATTCTGATGTATAACCTATATTAGAATAAAGTTTCATCCAAATCCGTTGAGTAGTTTTTGCGTGAAAAGAATAATAAAAATACATACAAGCTTTCAAATTTATAATATTAGTAGGTAGTATATATATACACGAAGTTATTTAACTATAAGATCGAATCAGTGTTTTTTAATATGGAAAAGTGAAAGCTAACAAATAATAAAAGTGAGGTAAATTCTTAGTAGTAGCTGGCTGTATCTTTCTCGCTCGGGTACACTCGGCGGTCCCGAGTTTACCCGATCGAGCCTTTCACCTCAGAGCGTGACGGATCAGTCTAACTTACTACCTACGAAAAAATGTGTGTGCGGTGCGCCAAAAGAAGTTTTCATTTCAAAAATATCTGTATTTTTTGCACTGTAATACTAGCATTGCCCTGGGAACACTAAAATATGAATAAAAAAGTTAATCAACTGTTACTATTTCAGTTTTTGTGAGTGTTTTGGGTTCATGATTACATTTTAATTGTTAAAAATGGAAAAAAATGTGACTGTGTAAAGTATTAACGATGGATGTGGTTAATACTTTACACATACAACTTTACCTGAAGAAACGAGGACGCACTTCAGAAAATAATAAGCATTTAAAGTAAATACGAAGTTATTATTATAATCAAAATCAAAATTAGATGAATAGCTCCTTTATGATGAATTTTTTATTGGCTTGTTTTAGTAACACTGACAAGAATCCACTTGTTTTAGTTACGCTGACAAGAATCCACTTGTTTTAGTTACGCTGACAAGAATCCACTTGCTTTAGTTACGCTGACAAGAATCCACTTGTTTTAGTTGCGCTGACAAGAATCCACTTGTTGTAGATTTTCAATCGCCGTGTGGCCACAAATGCAGCGTTTTTAAATGCTCTAACTCTAACACTAAACGAAAAAAAAAGTAACCGCAGATATTTGTATGAAAATGTGGGTAAAATTGCCCAAGATTCCTATTTATCACGATTTATTGCACCTGGTAAAAGAATCAGAGAGAGATAGAATTCATCCACCCCTGCAATGCCTTTACTAACGAACTTTATGTGCGGTGTTAAATATTTAAATAACTAATACTGTACCTTACACGAGTTTTCTTAAGCAGGGACTAAACCTTTCATCATTGCTTTGAAGAATGCATTCAGTAAATGAGGTGAAACTTCAAAAAAAAAAAAAAAAAGACGTGGTGTGTATTTTAGTATAGCAGTTTGGTTATAAATGGGTCGAGTATCCAGAAGTACAATGAGTAAAAAGAGGTAATACAGACTATATCAGGATCCATAGACATCATTGAAGAAAATGAGATTGGTGGAGTAGGTGAATATGATAACATTGAGGATTCCGAAGGTCTAGATGTGGATATTACGGAAATTGTTATCTAATTTTCTTAAAAACACAATAAATCTTTCAAATTTATTCTTTTTGTCTCATTTTTGAAAGTCGTTTTTGATACAAAATCGGATTCGTCACGTACTAACAAAACCGGACTTGTCAAATGTTTACGGTCACAATAGGATAGGTCCCATCTTTTTCGAACAAAACCAGGCTAGTCCATTTTGTTTCATAAATAACTTCTAGAATACAATAGAAAATTAAAAATTAATTACTCATGTAACAATAGTACTAAACCACCTGTCTATAATAACGTAATGTTGTCTTATAAATCTCCTCCATATATTAATATTAGTTTTTTAGCCATCCTGTATAATTTAATTTTGTGGACAAATCCGGTTTTGTTCGCCAGCTCCTCATTTGTTTCTCTATGATCTTATACTTCAAAATAGTATAAATTACAGGAAATATTTTTCAATAAATATGATATTCATTACTGCATAGCCCAGATATACACAAGATCAAGTATCAATCGTGCTTTATTTTTCCGGGAAATATTTAACATAAACTGGCTAGTAAGTACTTATCTATATTTAATAATGCATTGTACCTTATCTTCTTTGCCATCAGCCACTTAACGACAATCTAAATCACCCCTTCCGAACTACCCATGCAGCCTACAGCCAATGCCACTCTTGAAATTATCAGAAGCTTGTTCATACCCATGCATTGTCAGGGTAATTGTTTTAAAGAACAAATTACACTGGCTTTGTGAATATGAAACTCTCTAATGGAGTGAGATATAACGGTTAATATAATAGCCCAACCTAGAAGAAGCACAATAGCTTCGTGCTTAATTGCTTATTTATACAAAAGGCAACAGTATTTTTTTTAACCAAGCAAACTTAGAAAGAACGTTCGGTTTAACCTAAGACTAACCTATATCAGAATTAGAAACTACGGAGGTTAAATAACCCAAAAGCAGAGCTGATAATAATAGTAATTAAAAGTTTTTTAATAAAAGTAATAACATTAATAGTTAAATATTTTAACAGTTATTAATAGCATGTGCTTAGCCGTTTAAAAGACTCAAGTCAAATACGAGATCTTGAAGTATTTGAAATTTATGAAAGGGTTAGGACCCAAGAAGGTGGGTGCAATTGTTAACGTTTTGGGAAAATGTGCTTTGAATATTTTGATAGAATCTTAAATGTTTGAATAAGGATCATACTTAAATTATAGCTCTTATCTAATCTTAGCTCTGTAGATTATAACTCTTATTTATTTATAAGTCGTATACTTATAGTTCGTACACACATACATATATATATATATATGACTATATTCTCTGCAAGGAATTTAGCAGAATTGAAGGAACTATAGGAACATCAAGCAAAATATAGTATAATCTTTATATCTTTATTGGCTATCCAATACTATACCTAACCAACTATAAATACCTGCAATGTATGCCAAAACTCATTAGTAACTCTTGGATTCTCACTTTTTCATATTTCTTTTAAGTAGCACGACTTCTTCCAATCCTTCTTGATAACTCAAAATAATGATTAATGACCTCTACTATTATTATCAGGTTTTGCAAGTTTCTCCCCAATCCTAGTCTTATGCACCTTCCCTCCAATAATTCCATGCAATTCCATCCTCCTCTGCCAGACCTCTTGCTGTAATTTCTTCTTTGACCTCTACCCACTGCTTCCGAGGTCTTCCACATCTTCTTCTGTACTCAGGGCTGTATTTATGTACTTGAAGGGATCTCCTCATCCATTCTCATGATGTGCCCATACCACAACAGTCTTCATTCAGTGATGTCATTGATGATGTTGAGTTTAGCTTGTGCCACCTGAATATGGCACAAATTCTTCTCCATAAATCTTATAAGGATTAAATTGGATGGACTGTCATGACGAATTCAAAAATAAACCTTCAAAGTTGACCAAGAAAAAAAAGAGACTTCTAAACCGATTTTTTTTTTTTATGTATGTTAATATAATGTATATAGTTTAAAATGCGGTCTTCAGAACCCTTTTTTCGCGATCTGATATTCCAAAATAGCAGGCAGTATATAATATTATGATCTTATATCTCAGTCATTTATAAAGTAGAGGAAAAGCATAAAAAGTTTTAGAATTATGTTTTATAATTATTATATTTTCAAGGAAAATTTTTTGTAGTGCAATAAAATAAAATAAACTTAACTTCCGCTAAAAAAGTTAAGGTGTTACGTTTCAGGATGTGCAATATCGTAATAAGCAAAATAAATAAATATCGTTGAAATCAATGGAACCAGAAATAGCTGAGACGGCATTTTGGACTTTTCAGATCCGATCGCTTCTGGTCCCCTTGACCTTATTTATTATCAATTGGGCACTCTCACATTTCTCACCCATTTATCCATTTACGTGACTTCCGGATCGATTCTGCAACACCAACTGTTTCTTGCTTTCTTCTTTTTCTTTTCTCACTCGAATTCCATTGGTGAGACTCAGTATATATATATTTTTTTAAATAATTTTATTTCCTTTTTTAACCAAAACATTAGAAACTTATGAACTTTTCGGTTTTACTAGAAGACTTCTTCTTTAGTTGCTTCATCCATCCCAAGCATTAAGTCTATCATAGCCATCACATATATCATACCAACAAATAATACTTTTTTTATTGGATTAGAATAGAAGTAGAACACCTTTAAATAGTGAGTAAGTTTGCCAACCACATAGCCCTCTTCCTAGACGAAGGAGCATGCCTCCTGGTTAGGCAGAAGATGGCAGGAGTGATTGGAGGACGTTGACGCGCAGCAGGACGCCTATTATTGCTGAGTCTAGTCAAGTCAAGTTCTTTGTTCGATGTATCGATTGTCATAGTCTACAACAAAGTGCAAGCACAATTAGCGAAGAATGTTCGCGTTCTCTAGGGGGTGATGCAGCGGTTTTCATTAACGCTTTTGGCAACTATTCGTTTTTTTCATTGTTTTTTTGCAAAACTTCCACGCTTCTATTGATTTTGCAAATGTTTAGCAGAACTTGAAAACTTCCTTTTGATATTAAATAATAAACAGTAAATAATTAAAGGCAGCGGTGTAGCTCAGTGTTAGAGGGCAGTGTAGTAGTGGTAGAAGGCTGTGCCGTAGTGGTGGAGGGCTGTGTCCCTGTGCTGAAGGCAGAGTAATTATTTCATCTGTTAACAGCCGGGGATCTGTGGGATCCGACGACTCTCCAATTTGGGCTCACCCATCATCCATCAATTTGGTACCCTTAATTGCGAGAAAAGTGACGGTTGAACACGATTTTGAACAAATCATTCATAGATTGAAGAGCTATTTTTTTAAATATATCAGCAAAACTTCTAAAAATAGTTTTTATTTCCAATCAAAGTACACATACCACTTATGTAACACTTATAAAACAAGCTGATAATGTGAAAATTTCATCTTAGAATAGTTTCTATTAGCAATATCGTCGAAGCAAATGCGAAGTTTCTTTTCAGAAGAGTGGAAGAACTGTTTCATGGTTCAGTCAAAGTCAAATGTATATCACCTGTGTCACTATATATTTGTTTTTTTTTGCCTTATAGATGAATAAATGAATTTTATATCAATTATCGATTTTAAAGCAAACGCTACAGATAGAAAACGAAAAGTGTATTTTTATCACATTCAATGCTTTTCTATTGATGTTATATTCTATGACAGAAGTATATGCATCGAAAAAATAATTAGCATGTACCTATAGTTAACTATGGAATTAACTAAAGTTTATTTATCGGTTCATAGTTCTTCATTATTTAATAAAGAAATGTATTCCAGCTTCTTCAATAATGAAAAATAAAAATAGTTCAGTCAGTTTGATTTTGATTAATCAAGTCATTCCTGTCATTTACTTGTTGTATGGTTATAATGCGGTTGTAAATTTCAATGAATAAATTAATTTTAAAAAACAGATAATTTGATTTTTTAAAAACATGTAAAATAAAATTAAACCACAACCCGAAAATCTTAGATACTCTGAGATAAAGAGAAGGAGCTTATACCTAAAAAAAAGTTCACTTTTTATTTCAAAAAATACATAGCTTAGTTATTGTGATTTCTATTAATAGTAATTAGTTTGTTTTTTTTAATTCTCAAAATATTTCTAGGGAAAAGAATCTAAGACTGGAATATTTTCAGAGCTCTTCAGCCTCGCAGAGTATCACCCTTCGCTCTCTGTCAAAAAGTCCTTGATTCCTTCTCTAATTAATACTCTATTTATGTATATAAATCCAAATGGCATCTCCTTCGAAAGCTTTCTCTTCTTAATTCATCTTGTTCTAGGCCCTTTCCAGCCTCTCCCAATGAAATAAACTCATATTTTTTGTCCACCTCAGTTAATACTTCTAAATCATCCTCTCCCGTATTTTCCCTACCACCATCTTTCAACCCTGACAACTTTTACTTCGCTGACATTTCACCCAACGACATTATTTCCTCTGTTCTGAAATCCCACTCCATCTCCACAGGCTTCGATGGGATTCCTGTCAAACTGCTAAAATCCTGCCTTATCGATATTATACCTGTCCTACTCTTTATATACAATTTTTCACTGCAAAACGGAGTATTCCCAGCCTCCTGGAAAAAAGCCATAGTCCATCCTATTAATAAATCCTCTAACCCTGTCTCACTCAAAGACTACCGCCCAATCTCAATCCTCTCAAACCTTTCCAAGCCTCTAGAAAGAATAGTCCAGTCACAAATGTCAAATTTCCTCGAACAGTCCAACCTCCTTGACCCACTTCAATCTGGTTTCCGTCCCGGTTTCTCCACACAATCGGCACTTACCAAAATCACCAATGACATACATACCGCTATGGACGACAAAAAACTAACTGTGCTTATCCTTCTTGATTTTACTAAAGCTTTTGATTCCTTGGACCATTCTATCCTTTTTAGCAAACTCAAATCAATGTCCTTTTCTAACAGTTCCATCCGATGGTTCCAATCCTTCCTCTCTGATAGATCTCAAGCAGTTTCTATACCTAATCATCCCCTTTCCTCTTTCCTCACTCTTTCCTCAGGCGTGGCACAGGGCTCAAGTATCTCTCCTCTTCTTTTCAACTGCTATATCAATGATCTCCCTAAATCTGTTCACCACTGTTCCCATCATCTATATGCTGACGATTTCCAAATATATCTGTCCTTTCCCCCTTCCGAGCTATTTTTTGCGTTCGCTAGTATTCAGGAAGACCTGGATAGGATCTGTGCCTGGGCAAAGCTGAACAAACTGGAATTGAACGCATTGAAAACTCAGGCCATTGTTTTAGGTTCCAATTCCCTCCTTACATCCATCCACACCCTCCCAACATTACTCCTAAACGATAATCCTATCACGTTTACCTCCTCGGTGAAAAACCTAGGCATCACCATCGACCAAAACCTTTCCTGGAAATCCCACATCGCCCAAATATCCCGACGGACAATTAGTTCCCTGAAGTTGTTCCATCGTTCTCGTCATCTCCTTACACAATCTTCCCGTAAGCTTCTCGTATCTTCTCTCATCTTCCCCCACTTTGACTATTGTAGCGTGGTATATGGAGGCCTCTCTAAAATGCTTGAAGACAGATTAAAGAGAATAATGAATTGCTCTCTAAGATTTGTGCTTGGTACTCCGAAGCGATCGCGCGTCTCCCACCTCTATGATGGGTTAAAGTGGCTCTTCCCTCCCTTCCGAAGACAATATTTCCTCTGTTCATTCTTATACCAATCCATTCACTCTCAACACCCTTCATATATCTACAGTCTCCTCCAATTCAAATCATCAGTGCAACACCATAAAACAAGATCCCGCCTTTCTGATCTCTATATACGTTCACACAGAACTAAAGCATTCGAACGTTCCTTTCTCGCCCGCTCCACCACAATGTGGAACTCAATCCCTCCTAAAATCCGTCATACTCCCTCTCTATCATTATTCAAATCCTGGCTGTTTCAACATCTATTAGCTTCCCAGAAGGATAGTCTCTAGGTAGGTTAGTCATTTGCTTAGAATACAATGTATATAATAACAAACTGTGTTATCTAGTTCTTTTAATTCTGCTCTTTGAAAAGCTGTACATCATGTAAACAAATTATTGAATGCTAGCTCATGCATTCAATTTCAAAAGCTTTGGATTTATCTATTCTCTGTAATTGCTTAATATCCTGTCAAGATCTGTACTATTTATTTACTTACTATTATTTTTGTTTATATATTTCTTTTTAAATTGTTTTCTGTCATGTTTTCACGCTTTATGATTTGTAACATTTAGCCTTCTGGCCAGATAAATATTATGTTTTTATTCCTGTTCATATCTGTTATTCTAAAGGGACTTTGTCCCAGAATAAAGTTACTTTTCTATTTCTATTTCTATTTCTATTTCTATATTTCTGTTTGTTTATTTTTGTTTTGTTTTTTATAGAAATATAATCATTATAAGATAATTTAAAGTAGATAAAGATAATATAAGATAATAAAGATAATATAAGATAATTAAATCAAAAATACTTCTAGAAAAGTAGGTAATTTAGTTTTTTAAAACATGTAGGCTTATTGAAACTGAACCAGTCTTAGGAAAGTTGTGATTTAATTAATTTTTACTAAGTTTTATTAGTCGTGATGACACCCCAGAAAAATATAGCATTAAGATGAATCCAAGATTAGGCTAGTGGCTACCATTTTGCTTGTATTTAATATTATAAAAATAAATAATAGTCTATGATTAAATACACATACTTTTCCCTTTTCTAACCTATTTTTTAATTATCTCCCGATAGTTGAACAGAATTTTTAAGGATTTTTGCATCTCTAAATCTCCTCTATATTCTATGAGATCGTTTAAAAACCATTTAAATTAAACAAATTCGTGCACTCTCTCGGGCATTATTTTAATTCGAAATTGGGAATTTTTCACATATATCATATTTAATATTTTGATAGAAAAAAATCTTTGATGCACTACTTCTTTACATTTACGAACTATTAAAGTTATTTTGAATAATTTAGTACAAATAATAATATTATAAATATTATGGTATGATAGTATGTGTACATAGAGTTGGGGTCCAGCAGAAGATGGCAATGGTACAGGACACTTGGACCAAATAGGAAGTGCCACGTTAAGCATTTAAGTCAGCGGCTGTTAGAATTAAATAAACATTTACATCCTGTAACGATTTGGTATATCTACATCAAGATCGGACATCGCTCGGCGAAACGTTCTACAATTCTTTAGATATAGCTCAAGTCCGCTATGGCGTGTGTTTTATATATTTACTCCAAATTATATTTATTTTAAAATTATTTAAATATTGTATGTTCTATGAAGATAATAATGAAGAAATGAATAAGGAACAGATGCTGTCAATAAATCATAAAAACAATTATAATAAAGTGGGGCTAACATACCAAGATTGTTTTGCCAAAGATGAATACAAAAGGACGCTCAAGGAAATAAAGGTGGGAAAAAAGCAAAAAGGGTATTGCGTGGTCAGAGGAGAGAAAACTTAGGCAGGCAAAGCTCATGAAGTAAATATGGGAAAAGAGGAACCAGACGACAAAGAAGCACTAGAGTTCTGATATCCCCGTCGTCTTTAAGGCCTTTGTGAAAAAAAATAATAAGAAAAAAGAAAAAACTAATAACAAAATGTATAAGTTCCTAGTCTAAATCATAATCATTTTTTCTAAAGTAAAGAACATCAAAACCAGTAACCGTAATTAAAACCATAATCACAAACCATATTTGGTTTAAAAATGGCATAATCATTTTTCTAAAGTGTAGAAATAGCAATATGAATTTGCATACATATTATTTTACTAGAAGAGTATGTTATATCCTCAAGATAGTATAAAATACTCCTAATGTTTGGTTGTGGGGGTGTGTGAGTTTTGAATAAAACATTTTTAGCAATTATAATTCAACAATATTACAACCATTGTTTCTTGACAGTATTTGATATATTAGTTCAATCTATCCATTATTATATTCACTCCTAATTTTAATTATATTATATATTAAAAACTATTTCGTTTTTATATTATTATGCTCTAGGAAAAAATATACCAGTTTCCAAAAACTAAAGGAGAACACTCGGTAATTTTCACCGTGATGCGATTCTACACAGTATAAACTGTAATAAGGAAATTGTAAGTATACATCTTATTATGGACTGGCTTTTAATAGTTTCTTAGATAAAAAATATGTAATAATATCATTAAACTGGTATTATTAAATTAAATTGAGATTAATTTTGGTGAAAATAAAAGGAAATGAAAAAAATATTTTTATTATGAAGAGAAAAGACTTGTCCAGGCCGGGATTCGAACCCGGGTCACCCGCGTCTCTAGCGCGGTGCTCTAACCAACCGAGCTAACTTGGCTCGTTATACGGCCAGACAAATCCATCCTCTTCACCGATCCTATTATCCCCTTGTTCTCGCAATTTTTACGATGCATACATCATTAACCATATATTAACATAACTTTACATATAACATATATATAGCATTACTTTAATTAGGATCTCGTTGACTTACGTCAATTTTATAATATTATTTATTATTCTAGAGACGCTAGAGACGCGGGCGACCCAGGTTCGAATCCTGGCCTGGACAAATCTTTTCTCTTCATTATAAAAATATTTAAAAATTATAACCATCATAAGAATAATAAATAATAAATAAATTGAAATAAAGAAAATTTTCTCCATAAAAAAGACGACGAACGCGTGTAGTTTACGTTTTAATTTTAAAAAAATAATTTCTGAGGATGTTTGTCTCGTTTTTTCTCATTGTTAATTGACAATTACAATATAATGTACGATGAAATTTACAATAAAATTTCAAATACCTTCTGTATTTAATTGAGAATGTTGAGATATTATTCTTTTACCAGTTATAACGTTTTTAAAAAAATATTTCTGTAATTAAAAAAAAAAGGTAACATATGGTTAATGACCAGTATTTATAAGTTTTAATTACATTTGTTGTTTAATGGTATTTTTTTATTATTATAATTTAGGTCGTTTTATTTGCTCTTATTGATTTTTAGTTACCGAATTTCTTAAGATTACTTATGTTTTCAAAAAAGTTTTTATTAGGTACTCAATCAAATTTTGTGTGATAAGTTTGAAAATAATGATTTCGTGTCGAATTGGTTTGACAATTCTGAGTTGTTGTTTTTTTTACTACGGAAAATAAATTATAATGTGATTTGCAATTGGTTTTTATTAATTGGCACCATGTTTTTAGATTTCTTACCGAATTTCTTTAGTATTTAAGTGTTATGCCGTAAAAAAGAAAAATTTACAAATAATCGACGAGAATAAGATGCTGTTTCAGCGTTCTTTCCCGAGTTCTGCACTAAAATGTTCCATCACAGGAAACTTAATGCACACCTTGTTTCATCAAAATGATTTTAATATAATACTTCCGCATTTTTATATTTTGTTATTGTACATCGTATAAGCTATGTCCTGTAACTATTTTTAATTGTCATAAAAATTCCTTATAATCAAGTTAAAGTTTCGTATTTAAGAGTTTGGTTTATTACTGATACAGCTCATAATGGATCTGAAAAATTAGAACTCATTTTATTTGAATAAATATTGACATCAGTGTGCTTAAAATAATAAGTATCGATCGATTAACGAAAGTGTAAGTTTCTTATTGCGATACCCATTGAGAAAATCCTTGAAAATTTCAAACAGACCCTGAAGATCCAAAAACATTCTTCCCAGTAGGTTTCCGCACGTATTCCGATCTATAAATAAATACGATTCCATAATAATAAGAAAGTTGTACGATTAAACAATTATTGGACATTTCAACACAAATTGAAGTAAGGATATTGTGAGCTAAATGTTGAATCTATACGTCGGCCTATTCCTCGACTACTTTGTTGAGGGTCTTGTATTTAGATTACTAATTAAAAGTCTTGTGAAAATAAGATAATAAAGTAAAGTTTATGGCATTTCGGTATTATTGATTTTATTATTATATTTTTAAAATAAAGTCACTACGAACACCGAGGTCTCGCCGATCTGAATACATCTTGCGATAACCCAGTGTCATCGCAATTAAGTTAAAAAAGATTTTCCATAAATAGAAAAGTTTTTTATTGAGTAATATCTTATTGAAATGCTACAATATGAGATTCTCTTTAAAGAAATTTAAAAAAAAATCATCCAGAAACTGTAAAGAGTCCATCATAGATTCCTCAAGATCTAGAAGGCAGGCAATAGTTATGTTTTATCTTGAGGTTATACAGCGGTCTTGATAACAGTTAGGGGTTACCTGATTTATTTTCTGACTAAAAGGCCTAGGATAATCATTTAAATATTGTAATACGATATATAGTAGGGAGCTCAGTGTGTAAAGTGCTGAGTTGCTATGCTGAAGCTTCCTGGTTCAAACAGGACTATTATAGATAAATCATTTAATCCGTTAGCAGAGATGCTGACAGATTATGTGGGAGCTACAGACCCTCCTGAGACTCACTCACCTCTAGGATTTGGGTAGTTTCTGGTAGACAGACAGACCTGGTGGTTGAGCGTGATATTGGACAAATCACCTCCCTACGCACCCGTTGTCCTAGAAACGGTACCTTAGTGAACCGAATACCCCTTCGTGGGTTAGAACCTTTGAGATTTGTAGATCACAAAAAAATTAAAATTTTAAATGAGGCTATTTAATTAAATATTGTATTAATGTAATGTTAGATATTAATCACTTAATTAAAATTTCATACTCTTTTCATATTATAGTTTATAAATGATTATTAAATAAACTAAGTATATTAGAGACGAACCAAACCTGAAAATAAATATATTTTTTATCAAATCAAGTTTTATGTATTTTTATTAGCTGTGATATTTAAAAAGTGGGAACATCAGAAGCTATTTAAATATCGAAAAGAGGATATAATAATTTGTATTATAATTGTTTAGTGTTAAAACTATATTTAGCTAGTTTAGAACTCGAAGGGATTTTTAATCTTTGAGGTAACCAAAATACCGAAAAACCGAATTCGTAATAGATTAATATTTTTACTATTAAATTTCCATTGCACTATTATATCGTATTTATTGTAACTTTTTTTTTGTAAAAAAACAAAATGTGATGCTTTCGGGAAATAACACTATCAAAAATGTATATATTTTTTCGTGGTTTCGTTTACGATGTTAGAATTGAGAATAAAAAAAAATAGCGTTGAAATTGACAATATTTCTTTTTTATCAACAATATTATATAAAGAAAAGAGAGGAATTAATTATTGAACTTATAATTTAAGTAACTACTAAAATTAATTAATTTTATATATAGCATTTCACTGACAAGGCGATATTACTGTTATGTTTAAAATGAAACGTTTACAACCACGAATCCGGTCCAAATTTTAAATATCGGACATAAATGAAATGATTAAAAGTGAAATTCGACTTAAACATTGAATGTAGTTATTGTGCTATAAAATTGTATTGACATTATCCGTTAATTTTATAATTATTACCCTTTTTGTCTCAATTTATTAATTAAGAAGTTACCTAATGATTTAATTGTATTAATTGCATCTGTTAATTCTTATGTTCTCGTTAATTTATTCTAAGGCATCGAAACTTAAATTTCGTTTCCCATAGGAATAAAAAATTTCAATGTATAGTAATTATTAATATCACATTAGACAATAACATATCAATTGTAGATGGCTGAAATCAAATACGAGTATATAATGAGGAGAAGATTAAACTTTCACACTTATGTTGGAAAGTAGGAATATATACCTACATGAAAACAGTTTTCCGTAGTACATTTTGACGTAAAACATAAATTATTATTTACTTCAGCTATGCATTATTCTTCATTTTAAAGTGCGTGTGAACTTTAAATTATTTTCTTTTAAATTTAGATGTAATCTTATAATGGTTAGTAAATAGATGATCATTATTAGCACTTAGTCCGAAGTGCATAGTAATAAGAGTCACACATAAATAATAATAATAATAATAAATAGCTGATCACAATATTTCGAGAAAAAATTCTGTTAATACTGTAATGAATAATTTGAGAATACTGAAAGTACCTTAAAACTACCTCTTCGTTTGATCTATATAGTTTTCTTCTCCAGTTCCTTGGAGTCTTATATGAAATTTTTCTTTAAATAAATGTTTCGAATATTAGAGATGAATTGGAATAAAAAAACATGTTGGAGCTATTAAAATGGTGTCTCTCTTGATTACCAATTTAAAACCAAGAGGCTCTGATTATTATAAATAGCAGTCTCAGATTAAGCTCTGAGGAAGCAATCAGTGTGCCTCGTGAAACGTTGGCAAAGTCGAAACACGCTCGAAACCAGAAGAAAAATATTGGTATATGGTATAAATATTTATTTTGATGACAATTCAAGAGAGTATTTAGTTGTTTGTGTGTTTACTTGTGTTTATGACATAATATAAAAATACCAAATAAATAATTACAATAGTAGAAAAATGAAATCATAAATTGAATTCTCATAATAAACGAATTTCCTTTTTGTATTGAAATAATCAAGTTTATAAAAATTAATTCAGTATTATTGACTTATGGTCAGATAAACCAAGACAAATTATTTATATTTCTATCTCACTATGAGTATCTTAATGTTCAATCGATTAAATACATTTATAGATTTTGAATGCAGTAATGTATCGCTCACCGGTGGACGCTGGTGCTCGTGGAGGTATCCGGTCCATGCCTGTCGACGGACTGAGCGAGAGGTTGGGTCGCAATGGAGGGGGTGCGACAAGAGATCGCCGATTTTAAAGACTGGCAGATCAGTGGGGTTAGCCATGGCAACCTGATAATAGTGATAACACAAGGTAGCTTGTATTATCATAGAATCGCGGGGCACGTTCCAATCTGCAGGATAGCGAGGCCGTAAAACTTGACCTAGTGATGGATGCTTCCGTCTGTAAGCAAGATTCGTGTGTACTAACGAGGGTTGTCACCTCAAGTCGATAAAATAATGCAAAACGTATTTTCTTTATTCAATTCGTTTATACAATTAATTAATGAATATTTCCTGTAATAGAGCTTTCAATATAATATCCATATAAACATACATAGTTCTAGATTTAAAATATCTATTTTATTTTTAAATAAAAAGTAAAAAATGAATAGATAATTGGTTTGTAAGATGTTGCAAATTCTCTTTTTAAAATTCATCTTCTCTGCTGAAAGCACCATTTATGTAGTATTTAATTAATTTTTCTTGTAAATATATTAATTATGAGAAATCAGCCTGTTGCTTTTCAGGACATTCAAGTGGTCACCTAGAGAATTGATCAAGGGACGTTTTGGAAAAGAAGTACGTGTCCTCGAGCACCTGTAGATCACAAATGGCCAAATGGCAAATGACTGATCCTTGGGTCTTGGCAAAATTTTCACTTTTCTTGAACCCGACTGTACATCAGAATGAAGGTTACAAAGGAACTGGAGGCAGCCTACCGCTGCACCATAGAAATATTGGTCCATTGCAACGTGAGGTTGGAAACACCATATTTATGCTAAGAATAAGACTTTATAGCACTGCGAATAATTTTTATGGCATGTAGGGCTAACTGAAAACAAAGTATATACATATACTCCCCCTATTCCGCCTTTCCGATCTCTATATACTTTCCCACAGAACTAAAGCATTCGAACATTCTTTTCTCGCCCGCTCCGCCACAGTGTGGAACTCAATCCCTTCTAACATCCGTCATAGCCCCTCACTATCGTCATTTAAATCCTTGTTTTTCCATCTCCTAGCTTCCCCAAAAGGTGATTTTTAAGCAAGTTAGTTATTTGTATAGAAAGTAATGTATAGAATAATTCATTGTGTTATTTAGTTGTTTTAATTTTGTTTTTTAAGAAGATGTACAACATGTAAAGAAATTATTGCATGCTAGCTCATGCATTTAACAAAAGTTATCGATTTATCTATTCTCTTTAATTGCTCAATATCTTGTCAAGATTCGTACTGTTTTTTACTTATTATATTTTTTGTTTAAATATTTATTTTTAAATTGTTTTCTGTCTCTTTTTACAGTCTTTCTGGTTTGTAACATATAGCCTTCTGGTCAGATAAGTATTATGTTTCTTTTTCTTTTAATATTTGTTAATCTAGAGGGACTTTGTCCCAGAATAAAGCTGCTTTTTCTATTCTATATATTTAATATATTAGTAACTTATGGATACAATAAGAAAACGAAGAACTCAGTTCTGGGTACATCTACAAAGAATGAACCAAAGCAGAATGACCAAAAGGTATCTTAAAAAACTGAAAATGTCCTACGCGTGGGTTAAGGAAACATGATTGAAGAGCTCGAGGTCTCTCAGGATAGCAATGAAAGACGTTCTTCACTTACGCAGGAACTTCAGAATGCTCAGGACTTTCAAGAAAAGCCAAAATGAAAAACAGGCGAAATGTAATGTTATGAATTTGTACTAAATAATATATATATATATATATATATATATATATATATATATATATATATATATAAAGAATAGAATAGAAAAAATATCTTATTCTGGGACCGGGTCCCTTAAGAATAACAAAAATGCACAAAATTAAATAAATATTTTCTGGCCATAGGACTACATTATTAGAATAAAACTATATTTACATAATATCTTGAAAGTAAATAACTGACAGGTATGTTTTGGTAGAGAATTAGAAAATGTAATACAACAATCAAATAAAAAAACAGTCAAATTTACAATGCAAAGAAATAGGCTTATACAAAAATAAATCGCAAAAATCGTTCAAAAAAAAATTAAATGAAAAATAAATACGGTGACTGCCTCTAAAACGTCGATTTACTAAAAAAAGTTCCCCTAAATTATTACGTACATAATAATTAAAAAGCATTTACGTTTCATTACCTTTCAAATGAGGTATTAAAATAAAAAATCGGTTAAGAAACCACGAAGATGTGATCAATGGAAAATGGAAAATCCGGGAAGAGCCCGAGAAGAAAGGCTTCCAAGAACAAAGGGCTCCGAGGCAGGAGTCGAGCGCCTTGCTTAGCCTCTCCCTGACCCAGTCCACTCTTACGGGTTTACTGTGTTCGGGTGTGCTCTTTTAGCTTACTTGCTCTGATATTGGATTTTTGTAACGACTTGGCTTTTTCCTGGACTTTTGTGATTGACTCTTCCGACGACCCTGGACGTCCTTACGATTTGGCTGCTGTTAATAAGACTAACAATGGCTGATGGAGAAAGAAGAATATCGTTTAGTATCGAAGAATACGCGGATATTAGGAATAAGTTGCTGAGGTTCAATTAAAAATCAAAACAATCAAAATCATAAAATGCTGAAAAATAAATTTATTGATAAAAAATATTTAGTTTTGCAGGTCATTTTCAAAATGACCGCCCCAATTTCTTATGGAAGTTCGAGCCCTTCTTATCACACCAGTTTCTCTCAGAATCTCTGAGCTCCCTTTTATTTTATGTGCTGCCTTTATTAGTACAGCTACGTTCACTATTTACTACAACGTTTTATTATTACTTATTACGTTAATTATACTATTGCGCAGGTCTTCAATATTAGCTACAGGAACCTCAGCTGTGTATTCTTAATATCTGCGTATTCTTCGATACTAAACAGTATTCTTCTTTCTCTATCAGCCATTGTTAGTCAGAATAATCTGACAATCAGTAAGAGCGGCCAAATCGTAAGGAATCACAGAAATCAGGGCACAGTCCAGGGTCGTTGGAAAAGAATAAATCACAAAACTCGAGGAAAAAGCCATGTTGTTAGAAAAATCCAATCTGAGAGCAAGTAAGCTAAAAGAGCACATCCGAACACAGTAAACACGTAAGAGCGGACTGAGGCAGGGAGGGACAAAGCAAGGCGCTCGACTCCTGCCTCTGAGCCCTTTGTTCTCGAAAGCCTTTCTTTTCGGGCTCTATCCGGGTTTTCCATTTTCCATTGATCATATCTTCGTGGTTTCTGGACCTATTTTTTATTTTAATACCTCATTTGCAAGGTGATGACACGTAGATGCTTTTAAATTATAGTGTACGTAATAATTAAGGGGGACTTTTTTGAGTAAATTGACCGTCACCGTATTTTTTTTTTATTAAAAGTTTTTGTTTAACGATTTTCGCATAAGATAGCAACAATTACGAATATTTGACTATTAATATTCCTTATTTAGAATCTTTGTTACAGAAAAAAAAATTGCCCAGAAAGACCAATTTTTAGGATTTATAACTATTGTATGATTTTAAATAGGATTTTTTTGGAAAATTGTTTAAGTAGGAATATCTTGGAAAGGGTTAACTTTAGTACAGTAGATCTCATAGTAATATCGACTGGAATTGCCCCATACTATCACCTCTTAACGGCTCTGCCACTAATTACAAGTCACTCCTCCAACAGTTCCATACTCTGGGTCCAAGCTTTCCTCTCGGTAGGGCTCAAGCAGTCTCCATCCCAAATCAACCCCTATCCTCTTTCCTACCGCTGAACAAAGGAGTGGCACAGGGCTCTAGTATTTCCCCACTCCTTTTCAACTGGTACATTAATGACCTTCCCAAATCAATCCTCCACTGTTCCCACCATCTGTACGCCGACGATTCCCAGATCTATTTGTCTTTCCCTGCATCTGAGATAATAGCTTCAGGTCTAGCTCCTCAAGTCCAAATGGAAAATCTTCATAGTCTTGCAGAAGAAGAAAAAACGGTCCAACTTTAATCTAACGGTGCACTACAATGAATATTCAAAGTCTAGAGCATAGTAAAGATATACTTGGCCGGATGAAAGGAAGGAAAACCATATTGCCATAGTAGTACAAATAGGCGGGTTGAGCCGGAGCCGTGACCTTGAGGTCATTGTCTGCTGTAGCAGGGTCGTGGGCGTGACCTTGAGATGACCTTGAGGGTGGGAGGGGTGTAAGGCAGGACGAGGGGGTGTTGACCTTGAGGTAGGTCCAGGTGTGCAAATTAAGATTTGGCAACGTCGCAGATGAGATGTGGCAACACCGCAGTAGAAACTAGGTCGCGGTTTGTTCTGAATGGATGACGCATGGCATGAATATGTCATTTTATGAATGGAAGTGTTGAATGGGCGTGTGATGTCATCTTATGAATGGAAGAACTGAATGGGAGCGTGACGTAATTTGTCTTTGTGAATGGGATAAGAGTTATGAATGAACCACAGTAGTACAAATAGGCGGGTTGAGCCGGAGCCGTGACCTTGAGGTCATTGTCTGCTGTAGTAGGGTCGTGGGCTTGACCTTGAGATGACCTTGAGGGTGGGAGGGGTGTAAGGCAGGACGAGGGGGTGTTGACCTTGAGGTAGGTCCAGGTGTGCAAAGTAAGATTTGGCAACGTCGCAGAGGAGATGTGGCAACACCGCAGTAGAAACTAGGTCACAGCGTAATGAAAGAGAGTATATTGTTTTCCGAATGGGAGAGTGTCATCATTTTGTCTTATGAATGAAGCACACGTTGTTGCTTCCTCAATCAGTTAGTTTAGTATGGGTCGGCTAAGGAGCAAGAACCTGAGGTACGAAGACGGAAGGTTGTCGACATTCGTCGGCTGGTCGTCACCGGTGAGTCCATTGAAACTAGCGGCTGCTGGGTTGTATTACTTGAAAGTGTCTGATAGGACAAGATGTCCATTTTGCGGAGTAATCTTGCATGAATGGAAGGAGTATGACGACCCTTTTGCCGACCATAAAATATGGTCTAAAAACTGTTCGTTTATCGAGTATTGTGAACAATTGAATGAGCTGCAAATCATAGTGTCTGACGAGAATGATAGCGAAGAGACGGTATATTGTTAAAAGGCTTCACAATTTTCTACATCGACTCAAAGATTTGCAATTATGCATTTCCTTGTATGAACTAAAAAGAAGGGAAATAAATGATGTGATAAAAAAACTAGAACAGCTGCAGCTTTCTCCCCTCCACTCCGTTATACCACACAGTCTTGTCGTTGATGATACGCGAGATGGATCGTCGAATGGACCTTGTGACCGAGTACCCACTCACCAACAGTAAATGTTTTCGGATCGGTTTGTGTAACTTTGTGCCGACTATCGCCATTAGCGAAAAGAAGAAAACTGTCGTTTACATGAATGTTGAGGAATGGACATATATTACCACCCGAGCTCCGAAAATTTTGTTATTGCTGCAGAAACGAAAAAAATCCTATGAAAAAGACCGATCAAGATGTCAAAACGTGATTTGTGAACTTACTACAAGAGGACGCACTAGGGTGATGCGGATAGAGCAGGTAACGCAATGGTTTGCAATGTTTAACCATGAGACCCTTCCACCATCGTCTGCATCTGCATGTTTCAACAGGAACGAGACGGTCAAACTTTGCGCAAATATAGAAAAAATCAACGATTCACTAGCATTGATAACAAAGATGGTTGAACTTTATAATAAGAATGAAGCAAGTGTAGTTAGCGAACCAATTGATTTTAGCATAAATACAAATACACTGTTTTACAACTTAAATGAATTGAATTGTGATGATAATCAATAAAATAAGTTTCCTTTAATATGTTGTATTTTTATTTGTCCCTTGAAAAATAAAATAGGAAGAAGAAATAAAAAAACAAGTACAAATTTACTGAAATCAAATATTTTTATTTTATGTAAATATAAAATTTAATTAAAAAAAATTTAATAAATCTGAATCAAATACTGATAAGGTAAATATAAAATTTTTAACAATTAACAATCTTGTAATGTTTCTGATAAACAGCTGATCTGTGGGTTGATTCCAGGATAGGACTCAGTATCTTGGAAATATGATGAATCCTGTTTTCGAATCTTACCCTGTCCCTCGCATGTGTTTCTCATGGACTGATACGTGCTGCACGATGAGCATAATTCCATGTTACAAGAGTACGAGTTTCAACAAGGTCCTCATCAGGCTTGAAAGATACCTAAATAAAAGATATTATTACTCGATATTTTGTATTTTCCGAATCGAGTTCTAATTCGTTTATTTTTTTTTTGGTTGTACGCTCATTTTACATCTACATGTAAAATAAAAAGAAATTAGTATACTCCTCTTCTAACAACCACAAAAAAAACAAAAAAACAAACAGAGAGTCAGTACAATTTACGGACCAAACCCGTTCCCATTTCATATTCTATTATTTTATCATGTAAAATGAGGCAGTAAGCTTTAGTATTGGCTGGAAAGTTTTCTTTCGCCTCTAATAGTACTCTGATATCGATAGTCGCACTTTTGATTGCTTCAGATTGCTTAGAACAATCTATAATCACTAGAGGCGCTAGTTTCTCGAAATCGGATCTTGAAAGCAGGGGCTGAGAATGTCTAACGCCATAATAACTCGTTTGAAATTCGTTATACATTTCATACAACAATGCTACTTTTCCTTGCTCAAAATCTAAATTTAAGTCATCGTACGGATATTGTTCACTATTCAAATAAAGTTTCAATTTTTTTAATTTGCAACTATCGAACAGACTGCTATCTTTGTTAGAGGTTCTATTTCGATCACTTTGAAATGCAAAAATGAGATAGCGCGGTTTTTCTAAATTTGTTGAAGTTTTGACCGACCAATTTTCCTGCTGCGTCGCAGGTACATTGGGATATTCGTAAAGATCCCATGATCTGAATGGAATCGAAACGACCTTGTTCTTGTCTACTAGTTTTAATAACCTCAGACGTTCATAATCTGAAACACGAACATGAGGCATTCTCCACACCAATTTGTCAAGTTTTATTTGTACATCATCGTCACCTAGCATGCAGTTTAGGTCAGTACTTGATCTGATCAAAACGAGCTCTTGCTTCAGATTGATTAAAATTTTACGATAGTCCTCGCAAATCCCAAAAAGAATATCAAGTGGTAGGCATACGCTAAAAACGCCGTTTTTATCCAAAGAAAGAGTTTTACTGGGCATTGTCCACCCCGCATTTTCTAATCCCATTACTCGATTAGGCGAAAATGATGCATGCCCTTTAAGAGTAGTAGTTATCCCCGGATTTCGTACTCGATCGACTTCTATACCGTTTAGTTCATATCTAATTTCGTCAAACAAAAACGCGAATGCGTTATTAGTCAACTTTGGAGTGGCACCGATAGTGCCATCACTTTTTAAGATCCTCCCTTCGAGATAAATAAAACTTTGAGAAGGAAAGGTATAAATATCTTGTTGATGAATAGGAATTCTAATCTCGTCGGATTTGTTAAAGGTATTTCCCGTATAAGGCTGGTGCGAGTGATATTCAAATTGTGTAAGAAAATCGACGAATTTTATATCCGTCGTAACGTCTAGTATGTCATTCATAATGTTTGTTTAACCGAAAACCACACTGTTTTAAAAATATAGCGTTCGCAGTTGTTAGCGCTCTTGTTGATTTAGGTTTACTGGTTTTAACCGTTGTTTGACATCTCCTTTTATAATAATCGATGCAACTATCTCTAGAACAAAAATCAATCCCCATTCTTTTTTAAATGTAATCTCAATGTAACCGTTTCTCCTCTAAAGTCGATAAGCTCTCCGTTCTGATCTACTAATCGAACGATGATATTGTCTACAGTCCTCACGTTGGTTGGAAAGTAAATGCCCGGATTCTTGATTTCTATTATTTTATATCCTGGGTCTACACGCGGAAAGAATTGATGAATATTATGATCCGGTTCTCCGTTCACATAAGACCCCGATGCGATGTTACATTGAATTGAAATAATGTTTACGCTGAGAATTTTAACAATGTCATTTGATTCAGTATAGGAGCGATTCGGAGGAATGACATGATCGGATCGTGTAAAACCCAAAAGAGGACCAATAGAGTGAGGCTTCTCGGAATAGTTAAAGTATACTGCATGAGTTGTTTTAATTTCCGTTTTTAGCGTGTTGGAATTTCCTCTTATTATCACTACAGCGGTAGGGTCAAGATGAGAAATTTTTTCACGTAAAAAGGAGGCTATAGCATCGATATCGTACGATCCTTCAGGTATTGGGATCGAAAAATCACCAAAATAAAACATATCATTAGCGCCCTTTTTTATATTCGGAATAGTATTATATGTCTCAAATGATAACAAGCCAACAGTATATATTGACCCCAATTCTAACGGTGGTAAAAAGTTTGCGGAAAGTACGCTAGAGTTGCCCGTAAGCGTTACTGTATAGCTCATGATTAACAATGATCAAACGCTTTGAGAAGCATCGACTAAATACTGTAAGCAGAGATGTCCACAAACTGGCGTATTCCACTCCTGATAACGCTCTGTATTATAAGTTATTTTTAGCCCCTTAAAGTACTCGAGCAACTGTGGTGGTGGTTTTAAGTTTCCAAAGGAATCAAAGTATTTCACAAAATTATTTTGTTTTACATAACAGACCCAATGTGAACCAAGTTCTGAGCTCGGCTCTAAATTTACAATAGCAGACTCGTGTTTGTTTGGATATCTAAGAAGTTTATCAATCATAAACACTCCTCGAAAATGTTGGATATTTAAAACTTTGGCCAAATAATTTAATTCTAAATCCGTCAATGGCTTATTCGGTAGTCAGATCTTTCCAGATTTGTTTTTTGTCGAGTTATAAACAGGCCGTAGCCTTTCCGATATGGTTTCAAATAAAGTCCATTTCCGATTTTCTGACTTTCCATCGCTAAATTATGCCTCTTTTGCTCATCTAATTTATGTTTAGCTTCTTTCGCCTCGTAGATAGCTTTAGCCACACTCGACGCTCCTCCCGCTAAAGATCCCACTGCAGAAAGCCCCGCCATTAACGGCACAAGAAATGGAAGAAATCCTCCATCTTTTGGCAAAGGAAGAACTCTGGGAGGCAAAGGTTTTGTCTTACCACGTAAATGCATTTTAGCCTTTTTGTATGCCATTTTTGACGCTTCGAGGATCGATGATACGTTAGCAACCTTTAGCGATTTAACTAATTTTTTGAAACTAATCTTTTTATTTTTCTTCTTCTTCTTCTTAATACCGGCACCAATTTTACCTTTCGCTTTCATAGTATTTGTAACTAACCAAGCCGCAGCTTTTTCTCCCAATGATGAATCCGAAGCTTTAACTCGTTTCCAAGCGTTTTCAACCAAAATCTTGTCCGCTTTTCTACGACTTTGCATATCCTTATCTTTGCTATAAGCAATATCGTGTTCTTTACAAGCTTTATCAAGCTGGCTTATTCCACTATCTCCTCTATTTAGTCGTTTTTCAAGGTTTGTACCGGGGCCACAATACTGGTATCCTGGCAGGTGTAATTCAAACGGTAACTTATTTATGAGACTGTTTATCAAGCCTCTTCCTTTGTGAGTCTTACGAATCATACTGTAGTGAAAAATGACAATCGGCGATATATATATATATATATACAGGAAATGAATGATTTTGTCTACATTCAAAATGAAATTAGTCCAACAAGAACAACGTTTTTCTACTTTGAAGTGTTTGCCTGACGAATCTACTGAGGTGAAACATAGCACATTATTACCAAACACCATACGAGCGTCGATATGCGGATCAAGCGGATGTGGAAAGACGAATATTATGATTGGACTTTTATTAAATCCAAATGGTTTAAAATTTAAAAATGTATATCTATTCGGAAAAACTTTACACCAGCTCAAATACCAGTATTTAAAAAATGTTTTAAATATGGTTCCTGAAATAGGATTTTACGATTTTGAAGATGCAAAAGATATGCCTCACCAAGTTGAATCTAATTCAGTCTGTATATTCGATGATGTTACGATGGAGGATCAAGATATAATTAAACGATATTTCAGTTATGGAAGACATATGAATCTAGATTGTTTTTACTTAACACAAAGTTATGTTTGCATTCCTAGACATCTGATCAGGTGTAATTTTAACTTTTTAATAATATTTCCTCAGGACGAATTGAGTTTAAAACATATTTACGATGAACATGTGAGCACTCCTCATATCGGTTTCCAACTTTTTAAAGACATGTGTTCATTATGTTGGAAAGAGCCTTTCGGTTATCTCGTTATTGACAAAAGTAGGGATTTAAACAATGGTCGTTTTAGAAAAGGAATCGATACATTTATTGTAGATATATAAAGGGTTTCCAGTCGTTGACGGAGCTCAGTCATGGACCCTAAAGTCACCCGTGAGATTATAAAAACTAGCGAAATTTTAAAAAATAAATTTCGGACATTGAAACGCGGTCTTCAGGATGTTGATGAGGTTCGTCAAGCATTCTTTACACCTGTATCACAACCTTTAGAAGATATTAAAGAGTCGTTAAAGTTGCAAAAAGAAACCAAATCGGAGCCGTCAAGTAAAAAGATTAGAAACAAAAATGATGAGATTGAGTTTACAAAAGATATTTACAAAAGAGCAACATTGACACCAGAGTTAGCCCATTCGACTCATCCGACAACTCCAATACTTTCATCATCTTGTTCGGCGTTTCCTGAAATTAAAGTAGAAAATGAACATCATGAAACTGAAGATTCACTAGTAGAAACAGTTAAACAGTTTGGAAACCAACAAAGAAAATATTTGGAGAAATTGTTGAGAGGCGATAATAAAACCTTCGATTCACGTTATGGCATTAGAGTCATGCCCGATGGAGGATTCGCAATAGGTGACTCAACTGATATTCAACTACATACAAACAGCGATGACATAACAATTAACGGGGTAACTTATGAAGGCACAGAGGGATTGTTGCAGTTACTTTACTTGAAAAATCCCGAAAAGTATGAAAAAAAAAGACTTGGAAATGTATAAAAACATTTTAATCTCGACCAATGCTCACAAAAAAGGCTATAGTGAAGAACGAGGGAGACAAGGAATCAGATCAGAAAAATATAGAAAAGTTATAGCGATGCTTTTCACACCTCGTCATACCACACCCCCTCCTAGTAAAATAGCCACACTTCGTTCGCACAAAGGCACTAGTCTCATGAGAGCCGATAAACCCATTTATGAGTATTGGGATGATCCTAATGAGCTAGTTGATCGGCTGAGGTTGCTAATATCTTCGGCGAATGCAGGTCACGAAGGACATGAAAACGAAATAGAATCGATAATTGAAGAGCTACGAGAAATAAATATATTATATTAAGTGAATATCTTTTCACTGTGTGTGTGTATCTCGGTGATGCTAATAACGCTCGGTTATCTTAAAAGATGAATGCATCGTTGTTAAAAAGTGCTGTCGTAAATGAATTGCACAAACCAGCTCGAAGAAAATATCCACGTCGGAAAACTGTTTTGAAAGGAATTAACGATTTATGGCAAATAGACCTTGTGGAAATGATACCTTATTCTGGAGAAAATAAAGGAAATAAATATTTGTTAACGGTCATAGACTGCTTTTCGAAATTTGCTTGGGCTGTGCCACTAAAACAGAAAACAGCGGACAACGTGAGCAAAGCAATGGAGAGTGTGTTTTTATCGAGTAAATCAACTCCAAAACATATTCAAAGTGATCAAGGAAAAGAATTTTACAATTCAAAGTTTAATTCTCTAATGAAACAATACAATGTTAATCATTATTCAACTTTTTCTAATATAAACGCTTCCATTGTAGAGAAGTTCAATAGAACATTAAAAGAAAAAGTTTGGAGAGCATTCAGCCTGCGAGGAAATTATAAATTGATTGCACAAACCAGCTCGAAGAAAATATCCACGTCGGAAAACTGTTTTGAAAGGAATTAACGATTTATGGCAAATAGACCTTGTGGAAATGATACCTTATTCTGGAGAAAATAAAGGAAATAAATATTTGTTAACGGTCATAGACTGATGATATATTACCCCAAATTCTACAAGAGTATAATTCATCATTTCATAGGACTATAGGTATGAAACCAATCGATGCTCGGCATAAAAAGATGGAGAAATACTTGCTAAAAAATGTGTATTCTACAGTGACTAAATCGAAAGTACGAAAGCAGAAATTTATAGAAGACGATTTTGTAAGAATATCTAAACAAAAAACAAGTTTTTCAAAAGGCTATAAGCCTAATTGGTCAAGTGAAATTTTTAAGGTAGTCAAGATTCAGAAGACATATCCGTACACATATTTGCTAGAAGATCTAAAAGGGCAACCGATCAGTGGTGCATTTTATGAAGAAGAGCTACAACAGGCTAAATATCCAAATATATACCTGGTAGAAAAGGTTTTAAAAAGGAAAGGCAATCAATTATATGTCAAGTGGTTCGGTGTTAATGAACGCAGCTGGGTTAATAAAAAGGATATCGTATAATGTTGAAGAAGAAGAAAAAAAAACATATGCTCTTGTACTAGACATTTATTTTATACGTTCATCATATACTTAAAAAGTTTTGTTAATTATTGTTACTTTTCTTGAAAAAATAAAAATCTAATAATCTGTTCACTGGTCTAATTTTCTAACCTATTTATTAATTTAAGTAAGTGCGACGTATTTTATTTGTCCCTTGAAAAAAAGAGGAATAAGAAAAAACAAATTAACTGAAAACATTTATTTTTTTTATAATTGAAAAATTTAATTAAAAATCATCTACATCAATATGTAGCAATTATAAGAAAAACATATTACAAAATAAATCTAAATGAAATACTGATTTAGTAAATACAATATTTAACATATTTTAATTAGAAAGACTCCTCCTCAAACCAAAAACAATGCGGGCTACACGCCCTATGGTAATTGAGAGGGTTTATTAACGAATCGGTGTCATACAACAGTCCACAGTATACACATTTAACACTATTTTCGACTCCACGTATAAATCCAGCAAATGACAGCATATGATGAGGAGAAGAAGAATTGTCTCTATACGTTCGTTTACGAACGTCTCTTTTAGTGAAATCTACAGCTTCACTATTTTTATTTACCCATGCAGCCAGACGATGAGCTTGATTTAAAGAGCAAACGAATGAAGTGTCTAAATGATAATGACATGCTATCTTATCATATTCCAACTGTTTCAGATTGGGGCATCCAAAGTCGTGCAAATCATAAACAGGTTTATCAATAAGGTCTTCTATAAACTTACACTTTTCTATTCCTTTTCCCCATAATACGTCATAGTTTTCTGCAACGGATAGTAAAACATTTTTCAAAGATTCATAATTTACATCACCATAGTCCCATTCCAGACCATGAAGATGTTTTTTTACCCAGAGATTTGTCTTTAGCCGATCAGCATTTTCGGCTTCTTGAGGCGGTTTAAAAATCCAATGACTAGAGTGCTCGTAATTTAAGCTAACTACTGACAGTTCTTTCACTATCAGCTTGTTCGTCTCCAAGCGATAAGCCTGTAAATCAAGAACTGCTGACGACATGTCTGGAATAAGTCTACTGACTCACACTCTACTGAAAGCGGGCCCTAATACCGACTGACCTGATCAGCATCTGACGCAGCTCCTTATTCTACATATAAGCCCTCGCCTTTTCTATCTTCTCATCAGTCAGCCACTATGCTAGTATAAGTTCGTAGTCTCAACGTCTTCAGTTTCCATTACAACTGCAGTAAAGTAAGTTGTTTTTTTTTAATTTTACTCGAATATCTGTTTACTAACTAAGTATATGATTTTAATTTTTTTTTTTTTAGATGTCCCTCCTGAAAAAATTAAATGAAATTAAACCCGCATATAAAAATATTGGAGAATTAATTATAGGACGGACGTATCAAATTCTACAACTTTCGAAGAAGGAGACGGAGTATGGCCCATCAATTGAAGCAATATTATTAGATGAAGGAGAAAAAGAAAAAATAAGAATCTTTCTACCTAAAAGATATGTCTACGCATTTACAGAAGAAGAAATATTCAACTATGAAGGTACATTCTTACATTTTAAACATATAAAGAAAAAAAGTTATATATTTTTTTTTTTTTACTTAGCCAAGTGATTATTTTCTGTTTTAGGACAGCTAAAAATTCAATATATGGGAAAGAAGAAAAATGCTTATGACATAAAGTTTATGTAAACAAAAAAAAAAAGGTTGAATCAGGTTAGGCTACAATTGTTTTGTTTTTTTAATATTGCTTTTAGGGGGGTAGTGTATATATATTTTTGTATTTGTTTGACCAAGTAAGTTTTTAGATTAAAAATGAATAATAAAAGTAACGGAAATAATTTTTTATGTGCTCATTGTGGATTATTGCTTACAAACTGGCGACATAGATGTCAATCGTTGTTTTACTATTGTCGAGGCTGTAGGAAAGAATTTAGCAAAAAGTTTAACTTTGAACGGCATAAATTAACTTGTCAATTTGGGGTTAGTAGTAATAATACACCCGACGTGAACACAATGGAGATACCAATGAAAAAAAGGAAATATAACATGTTTAGTAGACAAATGCGAGGGAAGACGGTCGCTCAAGAAAATGGGATTATTAAAGCTTCCTTGGGAAATGCGGTTGAAGATGTTTATATTCCTAACGATAATAAAAAATTATTAGCTTCAGAATTTTTTAATAAGAAAAAAGAGGTTTTAGTAAAGTTACTAAATAGTTATGTAGATGAATGGAAAAATCTAAAATTAAACATAATGTTAGAATGTACATATATTAAGAAAAACGAAAATACTATTAGTGAAAGAACAGATTTTAATTTTAAATCGAAAGTTAGTACGATAGATGTTTCTATAAACCTCGAAAATTACATTGAAACAATTTTTGAAAAAATTTTAGAGGAACAGGATGAGTTTGAAAAAAAAGGTTCCGGTTGGATGTATACCTCTGCAAACTATATCTGCCTACATTTAACTAAATTTAAGCCTTTTGGAGGATCTCAATATATTGAATTACCTAAAAAAATACGAGACAAACGTTGTGTTATAAATGTAAAAAATAATACTAACGATTGCTTTCGTTTAGCTTTACTTAGTGATAATATTAGATCAAATGACTTTAACGCGTACAAAAATATTCATACTCCATATTCTTTTGATTTCTATATCGTTCCCGACTCCAATTAGCGATATCAATCGATTCGAAAATTTAAATAACCTGTCTATAAATGTTTATGGCTTAGATGATAAAAATAATGTTTATCCAATTAGAATCAGTAAAAAGGATAATTATGATAAAACGTTTGATCTGTTGTATTTACAAAATGGAGAAAATTTTCACTATTGTTTGATCACAAATCTTTCACGATTAGTAAGTTCTCAAATATCTTTGTCAAAACGCGCATATTCAATCTGTCGTAGATGTCTGACCGTATTTCCAAGGAAGTACGTAAACAAGTATGGGAAAAAAGGCGATGAGCGAAAAGACGAAAACGCATTATTTTGCCGTGATCACAAACCAATTCGATCTGACTTTCCGAAAGAAGAAAAAATTGAATTTAAACATGTGGAATATACACAATCCATTCCAATCGTAGTTTATGCAGATATTGAATCTCTTTTAATACCAATTTCGGGGCCTATTCCTAATCCGTCAACATCTTGGAACAAAGCTGTTCATGAGCATCGTGCTTTTTCAGTTTCACTTCTGGTCAAGTCAAAAATGTTTGAATGTAAACCGTTTGTTTATACGGGAGAAAACTGTATGCTAGCGTTTTTAGAAAAACTCGAATCTATAGTTGTTGAAGCGGATAAAATATACGGTAATACTATGCGAATGGAAGAAATGAGCGAAGGGGAAAATAAAATATTTTATTCTGCTAAAGATTGCATCTTATGTCAATACCCTTTAGACGAACACGATCGAGTACGACATCACTGTCACTTTTCAGGAAAATTTGTTGGACCAGCACATAATGCTTGTAATTTAAGAGCAATAAAGCCCGATTTTATACCTGTTTTTATGCACAACTTACAGAGTTACGATTCTCATTTTATAATCCCTTTCTTGGGCCGTTGTGAAAATATCAGGGTAATTCCTAGTAATTCTGAAAAATATATAAGTTTCAGCATAAAATTTAAAGGATGCAGTACAAAAATACGATTTGTTGACTCGTTTAAATTTCTATCATCAAGTTTGGAAACATTAGTGAACAATTTGCAAAATAAATCTAAATCAATTACTGATATATTTCCACATATGGCAAATATTATTAATGATGAAAACAAAATTAAATTATTGACAAGGAAAGGCATATTTCCGTACAATTATTTTAATTCTTTTGATCGTCTAAACGAAACTCGACTACCTTCCAAAAATTCATTTTTTAATGATTTAACAAAAACATCAATTAGCGACGTGGACTATGAGCACGCGAAAAGTGTCTGGAAAGTCTTCAACATCCAAACACTAAAAGATTATGCGGGATTGTATATACAAACAGATGTAATTTTGTTGTGCGAAGTTTTTGAAGCCTTTCGACTTCTCTGTCAACAAATTTATCGACTAGATCCTGCATGGTTTTTTACTTTGCCACAGTTATCTTGGAATGCAATGTTGAAATACACGAAAATAAAATTAGATGTAATAAAAGATATTGATATGGTACAGTTTTTTGAAAAGGGAATAAGGGGAGGCATTTGCCAAGTTGTTTCTCGGTATGCGAAAGCTAACAATAAATATCTAAATGAATATGACTCGACTAAACCCAGTAATTATTTACTTTACGTAGATGTCAACAATCTTTACGGTTATGCCATGAACCTGCCCTTGCCGTATACAGATTTTGAGTGGGTTGATGAAAAATTAAATGTATTAGATCTTGAAAATGAATCAGAAACCGGTTATGTGCTAGACGTTGATGTTGAATACCCCAAAGAAATTCATGATAATCTTACTCAATTACCTTTTTTACCCGAAAAAAATAATCCACCTAATACTAAAACAGTTAAACTATTGACGACTTTGATGCCCAAAACACGTTACATAGTACATTATGTGAATTTAAAACAAGCTCTACAACTCGGGGTAAAGATTTCAAAAATTCATAGAGTGTTGAAGTTTAAACAAAAAAAATGGTTGGCTCCATACTTAGAAATTAATTCAATGATGAGAGCATCAGCAAAAAATACATTCGAGTCAGATTTTTACAAATTGATGAATAACAGCTGCTTCGGCAAATTTATGGAAAACGTGCGGAACAGAATCGATTTAAAAATAGTAACAAATGAAAAATCATTATTTCGTCAAGTCAATAAACCAAATTTTAAAGGCAGGATTATATTTGCAGATAATGTTACAGCGGTTCAGCTGGAAAAAGAAAGCATTATTTTTGATAAACCCTTGTACGTGGGATTTGCAGTGTTGGACTTGAGCAAAGTTTTGATGTATCATTACCACTACAATGTGTTTTTGAAAAAATATGGTATAGAAAATGTTACTTTATGTTATACCGACACCGATTCATTTTTATACAATATTAGGACTGAAGATATTTATTCCGATATTTCTGGAGAGTTAAATAAATATTTTGATACAAGCAATTTTCCCACTTCTCATTTCTGTTATTCTGAAAAAAATAAAAAAGTCGTAGGTTTGTTGAAAGATGAAACTTTTGGAGATCCTATAGTAGAGTTTGTCGGATTGAGGCCCAAAATGCATTCGTGCATAACAAAGAATGATATAACGGTTAAAAAGTCAAAGGGAATAAAAAAATCGGCAGTTAACGATTTTACTTTTAGCGATTACCTAAACACATTTAAAGACAGCAAAAGTCTATATTCTTCATTTTATACAATTCAATCTAAAAAGCATAACGTTCAAACCACACTGATAAATAAAAAGTCATTATGCTCATTTGATAATAAAAGATATACATTACACGATGAAACCACTCTCCCTTATGGCCACTATAGCTTCAATGAAACAACGAATCTAACATTGTAAATGTATAAGAACCAATAAATGATTGTATACTAGTATTATTATTGTTTACTTAAATTTATATTTAGTTAGAAAAGACCTGTAATTAGAGTACTAGATTTATTTCAAGAATGTCTACTTGTAGTATTATTATTGTTTACTTAAATGAGAAAATTAGAGTACAAGAAAAGTAACAAAAAATATGTTTAAGAATATGCTGTATAAAATAAATGTTGTATACAACTGTATTTTTTTTTCTTTCACATATCCTTGTTTGTCAATCCAGCTCCTTCAAAAAAATTTCCTGTATATTACTAAAGTTCAGGAGGAACACATACGTCATCCAAGCTCATAAAAGCTAAATAATCTAAATCAATGAAACGTCATCCAATAGCCTATCTCAAAAGCAAGCCTAATCCCATTCATAAAAGCAACTCCCGTCTCAGTCATAATCTCAAAAGCATCCCATTCATAACTCTTATCCCATTCATAAAGACAAGCTACGTCACACTACCATTCATAAGATGACGTCACACGCCCATTCAACACCTCAATTCATGACGTCACATGACCAACATCCATTCAGAACAAACCGTGACCTGGTTTCTACTGCGCTGTTGCCACATCTCATCTGCGACGTTGCCAAATCTTAATTTGCACACCTGGACCTACCTCAAGGTCAACACCCCCTCGTCCTGCCTTACACCCCTCCCACCCTCAAGGTCATCTCAAGGTCACGCCCACGACCCTGCTACAGCAGACAATGACCTCAAGGTCACGGCTCCGGCTCAACCCGCCTATTTGTACTACTCGCCATCCTCCCCAGAAAGCGGTATCTACATATTTGGCCGTTACTCGCCACACACGGCATAAATCAGTTGAAGTTAGCTATAATATGAGCTAGAAGGAGTATGATTAGCTCATTAGAATCGAGAAGTCCCAGTGTTTATTTTCATTTCAATAAGAAATTAATTAATTATTAAAATAAATAAAGTTCCCCCTGAAGATTCAGAACATACCATTAAGCTTCAGATACATCCTAAAGTCGTGCTCACAGATGGTATATAGATATCTAATTTTTAATAGGCTTGTTTATGTTCGTATACGTATAATACCGCAAATAACGTATTGATTTTTTAGAAGGATCTAGACAACTTTAAATTATTATGTTCTAAAACCATAATCAATTTCCAATTACCAGTATAATAATAATAAACTAAAATTTCGAAGATATGGTATTCTCGCTGCCTTTCAGTTGAAAATATTCCAATGTATGAAAATATTATAAAGTCCTATTCCAACATAAGTTTCCTGTCATCTTCACACTCTGCCATCCTGCCTACCACTGACTAGTGGTAGGGCCAAAATAACGTAATATTGGAAAATAACGGTTACTGTGATAACGTGTCACCAGAACGAGTCCATTATTGGAATAACTCCTTCATAGTTTCACTCGCCAATAACCAAATAGCACTTCGACATGATTTCAATAAGAGCTGAAGGCCGAGGCGTTTTTATTCACAATTAGTGATTGAAAAATTAACAAAAAAATCAAATATGTTTTAAAACCATAAAACTGCCTTAGACGTTATTCAAGTGGTGACCCCTACATTATCGGAACTATAAAAGTGTTCTTGGTTTCGTTGCCTGTTTTTTGCGAATTACAACTGTATCACAATAATACAGCAAGTAAATAGGCTAAGTGATATATAATGACATGATAATGACAAGTAGAGAAACTACCCACTGGTAGTACTCAAATCAAAGTTCAAGGAGGTCCCGTGGCCATCTTCTTTTCAGACGCCTCGGAGGATTATCGGGAATTGAAGAGGAAGCTAGGTTTGAAACTAGAGGGTTTGAGTGGTAATGAAGTTTGTTACGAAAGGATAGATACCGGGGTCGGGCCAAATCAGCAACAAAAGGGACATTAAGGTCTTTATGGATGAGTTTATTCTTAACAAAATAAGGAGCATTGAGGATTTTACGAAGGATTTTGGACTGTAAGGATTGGATACGAGAGGAATTCGATGGCTTAGTGGAGCCCTAAAGCTCTACTCCGTAAGTTCAAATAGGTCGTATGATGTTCATGTAGATGAGTCTTTTGTAGTTAATTGGGAGCTTAGAGCGTTTGTCTAGTAAGTGTTGAAGTAGCTTGAAACGTCGTGCGGTTTCTTGTCTTTTCAGTCTTGTATGAGGATTCCAGGTTAATCGTTTGTCAAGGTGCAACCCTAAGTATCGGATCTGTTCTACAGGCACCAGAGGGATATTATTAAAGGATACTGTAGGGCAGGAAGTCTAATTGGTCAAGAATTGGTTTATGATGTAAGGTAAAAGTGATTTGATGCGATTTTTGAGAATTTATTTCAATTCTCCAGTTTTGACACCATTCTTCAAGATCAGTGATATGGGATTGGAGGCTTTGGGATGCAATAACTGGATTGGTGTTGACTGATAATACACATGTATCATCAGCATACGTGGTAAGGATAGTATTAGGATGAGTTGGGATGTCAGCTGTATAAACTGTATATAGGATTGGACCAAGGATATTACCTTGAGCAGAAGGATTTCATTCACAATTACTGATTGAAAAATTAACAAACAAATCAAACTTTGCTAATTCGCACAATAAAATGGAAAAAATATCAAGTAAATATGTTTTAAAATCATAAAACTGCCTTAGACGTTATTCAAGTGGTGACCCCTACATTATCTTAGACATTATCGGAACTATAAAAGTGTTCTTGGTTTCGTTGCCTGTTTTTTGCGAATATAGAAGGATTTCATTCACAATTACTGACTGAAAAATTAACAAACAAATCAAACTTTGCTAATTCACACAATAAAATGGAAAAAATATCAAGTAAATATGTTTTAAAACCATGATACTGCCTTAGACGTTATTCAATTGGCGACCCCTACGTTATCTTAGAGGTTATCGGAACTATTAAAGTGTTCTTGGTTTCGTTGCCTATTTTTTGCGAATATAGCAGGATTTCATTCACAATTACTGATTGAAAAATTAACAAAAAATCTAACTTTGCTAATTCGCACAAAAAAATGGAAAAAATATCAAGTAAATATGTTTTAAAACCATAAAACTGCCTTAGACGTTATTCAAGTGGCGACCCCTACGTTATCTTAGAGGTTATCGGAACTATTAAAGTGTTCTTGGTTTCGTTGCCTATTTTTTGCGAATATAGCAGGATTTCATTTACAATTACTGATTGAAAAATTAACAAAAAATCAAACTCTGCTAATTCGCACAAAAAAATGGAAAAATATTAAGCAAATATGTTTTAAAATCATAAAACTGCCTTAGACGTTATTCAAGTGACGACCCCTAAGTTAGCTAAACGTTATCGGAACTATTATACCAATATGAAATATATATGGAACTATTCCATGGAGTTATGGAAAAGCATTGGCAATGCTAATAGGCACCACAGATTTGTTTACAACAATAAATTATAAGAGGTAATTGATGATGAAAGGGTATAATGAAATTAAAATACTAATATAATAAGCTTTTATTAGATAATGAAGTACAAAAAGGATGAACAATTACTACAGACTATTAATTAATAACATAGCATAAATAATTTTACTATAAAAAAATAAAATAAAGTTTCTCCAAATTAAAAATAATAACTATGTGTAATATGAAGTTCGTGATGAACATCCAAAAATTTAATAAACTAAATAAAAAACAGAAACACAAAATATAAAATCTTTAATATTAATCAATAATGCATAAATTTGTTTTATGTTAACAGGGATATATATTGATTTAATGTAGCACATTTATATATACGAATATAATAACAGGTATTTGATCCTATTAAAGATCAAACAGAAAAATCTGTCAACAGTATAGAACTATATTCACTCCTTCAAAAGAACTACATATAACATAAACTCGAAATTTGGCATTTTTTAGTTAAGCTTTCAGTAGCAATTGTGTTGATTGATTCAGAATTCAGAAAGAGCATATCTGATATTCCTTTTCCAACATAATACAACATAGATAATAATGAGTTGTATTATGTTTGAACTTGAAATTTTATGGGAATAATGGCATTGAAAGAAAAAGTTTCAAGCTTTTAAAAATTTTCTAGTGGTTAGTAAAAGAATTTTGTATCAATAACCAAATTTTTTATATTTTTTAACTCACATGTAACTTTAAAATTTTTGTTAAATTTATTGATGGCTTATTTGTATTCCTCTTATTAAATTTGATTATATAAATTGTTAATTCTCCTATAGCTCAGTTGCAGTTTTCTTTATAGGAATATTTAAATTTATACTGAAAATTGGACAGTGGGTATTTATTTAATTATTCATTGCATCCATTGTCTTTTTTAACAGTGTAATAATGACTTATCTATTAGCTTATTAACTGTTTGTAAGAAGGAGGAAACCAAGTTTTTCCATTCTAAAATTATAATACTTTTAAAGTCTTTTTTTTTTCCACCTTTTCCTTTTTTCCTTCTTTCCTTTATTTTTTATTTAAACGATCAAGAGAAGAACTTGACATTATTAGTATAATTAAAATGAAGAGAGACAGTTGTGCAACAAATATTATTTTCAATAAAAAAAAGTAAGTATAACATTTACAATTATGAATTACCTATATATATAATTAACTGGATAATTCAAATGAATTATCGATATAATATTGAATTAGTGAGGGGGTGCAATCAATGAATAACACAAAAAATACATTTTGCTTATTTGCACCCCATGACCCAATGAATACATTATATAAATGTTTTAGATTGATTTCATTTTAATTTCGAATTTAATGGAATATAATCAAGAAACTATTAGGCAGTTCTACAGAGAAGTTTTGATTCCTAAAATGGGATGTTGTAAGGTATACAATTGTTTTTCTTTTAAAACTTTATTATTAAATTTGTTGTTATGTTTATTTTAGTAAAAATTAAATATAAATTATATTTATAGCTATAAACTATTTTTCTGAAATTTAAAAACAAGTCTTTGAAGTTAAAAAGAATATTTTCTGACCTCCACCTAGACCATTTCCTTAATACATAAACAAAATCAACTAATACTATTAAACAGATTTTTAAATATAGTTTATTCTGTATATAAAAACGTAGTTAAAATAAAAAGTATTAATAATATTTTAATTTATTCTATGATATTCGATAAAGAATAATATAATTAATATTGATAAGAATAATTAGATCAGAGTGCACTAAACTTCTGCCGTAACTCTTCAAGTGCTCCTACTACAGTTTACACGATGTAATCGCAAGTAATGTCTGCAGCAACAGTCATGTATTAAATGAATCATGAAGATGAGCTTATGCTTCCTTTTTATTCTGTCTACTGGATAGTTATTTAAGTATTTATTTATTTTAGCTTTATATAGTTATAATAATCTGGTTAAGAGAAAGTGGAAAGCACTTAAAGATAAATTTTGTATTTACTTAAAAATAAGTTAGGTTTTTGAAAGTAGAGTGGCTAATCTATATGTTAACTACTAATCTAATGGTCGAATAAAACTTCTTTGCTTGTTATAGAAACTGTAAAGGTCCTAGCCTAATACCAAATCCTGAAGAAACTTCCTGAGTTTAGAGTTTCCAATAATGGCTTCGACCATACTTTTGAGGTCGGTTCTTTCGAAGTGAATATATTTAGATTACAGTGCCTCTTATGCTATCTTCTACTATTTATGACTATTTAAGTGTAACCAATTAAAGCTATTGGTGTTAAATTATTATTTATTTTAATTAATTTACTTATTTAATTATAACCAAAAGCTAATAATGAGAAACCTTGTAAAACAGAAAAAGGTTTCTGTTAAATAGAGACAATCATTGTTTAATTATTTAGAATATTTAAAAATATAATAAGTAATTATTTTTACGAAGAGTCGTATGTACAAGTTAAATGCCTGTAATTTTTTCACCTTTTTTTTATGAATACATTTTTAAATTTATTCCTCACATATCATTCCTTCAAAAGAGCGATGTCATTACTCAAAAAACCTAATATTGCAATGGAGATATTTGAAAGTTACATGTGAGTTAAAAAATATAAAAAATTTGATTATTGATACAAAATTCTTTTATTAACCACTAGAAAATTTTTAAAAGCTTGAAACTTTTTCCTTCAATGCCATTATTCCCATAAAATTTCAAGTTCAAACATAATACAACTCAAAATACGACTTTATTAAAAATGTTGGAAACGGAATATCAGATATGCTCTTTCTGAATTCTGAATCAATCAATACAATTGCTTCTGAAAGATTAACTAAAAAATGCCAAATTTCGAGTTTACGTTATATGTAGTTCTTTTGAAGGAGTGAATATATTTCTATACTGTTGACAGATTTTTCTGTTTGATCTTTAATAGGATCAAATACCTGTTATTATATTCGTATATATAAATGTGCTACATTAAATCAATATAGTAAAATTATTTATGCTATGTTATTAATTAATAGTCTGTAGTAATTGTTCATCCTTTTTGTACTTCATTATCTACTAAAAGCTTATCATTATATTAGTATTTTAATTTCATTATACCCTTTCATCATTAATTACCTTTTATAATGTTATGGTCACAGACAGGAAGACGGAAGCAAGGGATTAGCGCCTAGAGCCGTCGGCGGGAGAAGTTAAAATAGGATTAGAACCTTCTTAATGCCTTCCGACAACGGAGATGTTCGAGAAGGTTCTCGACATTCTTTCCCTACTTCCGTGTTCTAGAATGTTCGGCCTTGCCTATTTAAATACCTACCTCGCTTTGAGCGATTCAGTCTGAGAGTAGACCATGCACGGTGATGATCTGTAATAAGTGAGTGTCAGTGTGATAAACTAGTCAGTGTTGAACCGGCCAGTGTAATAAGTGTATCAGTGAACTGTGACAGTCTCGCGAGTGTAATAAACTGTTTCTGTTTGTTACTGTGTGTCAGTTTGTCATACTTAGAGAATCTTACGGTCGGTGGACTAGTAAACTGTAAGTGTTAATTATAGTTATAAATTGTAGTGTAGTTTATAATATTCATACAAATTTATGTAAATAGTTAAGTCATTTAGAATTAGTAATATCTTATATTATTGTAATAATTAAATAGGAGTTAGGCCTAGATTATAATATTTAGAATATTGTTATTGTAAATTTATATTAGTTTAATAATCTAATTGTTAATTGTATTCTTTTTATCACTTTTGTTATTAATTATTAGTATCATTAATTAAGGAGTGATTAAGTCATTTTTAATACCCAGTAGCCCGTATTGTTGTACAGTAATCTCTTTTACAGTATTTTCCAACTTTGTGTTCATACTATAATAACTAGTCACCCTCTTAAACAAATCTATGGTGCCCATTAACATTGTCAATGCTTTTCCATAACTCCATGGAATAGTTCCATATATATTTTATATTTCATATTGGTATAATAGTTCCGATTACGTTTAGATAAGGTAGGGGTCGCCACTTGAATAACGTCTAAGGCAGTTTTATGGTTTTAGAACATATTTACTTGATATTTTTTCCATTTTTTTGTGCGAATTTGCAAAGTTTGATTTTTTTGTTAATTTTTCACTCAGCAATTGTGAATAAAATCCTTCTATATTCGCAAAAAACAGGCAATGAAGCCAAGAACACTTTAATAGTTCTGATAACGTCTAAAATAACGTAGGGGTCGCCACTTGAATAACGTCTAATGCAGTTTTATGGTTTTAAATATATTTACTAGATATTTTTTCCATTTTTTTGTGCGAATTAGCAAAGTTTGATTTTTTTGTTAATTTTTCAATCAGTAATTGTGAATAGGTTAGAAATTATATTGTTAAGGCTCCCATCTATGGTCGAGACGTGCATACAAATCATTTCCCATGCCCAACTCTATTTACTGACACCGGACAGTACTCAGGGATTTTTCAATTATTCTCAGGACTGAGGAAGAAATTAGCCAACTCTGACTGCTAGGGAGCAGCACGCCGTTGGCAGAGGGGTAAAAATATTTATGTTAGCTCATATGACCCTTTTTAAGAGCGTTTGTTTTTCCATCATATGTCTGAGAACTGGTACTGCTGAGGTCCGGCAGGAAGATGTGCTGTCAAGGTAGGAGTCTCTATTTTTCTGTGGTCTGACTAGATTTGAGGTGTAGCATGATGATAGTTCGGTTGTTGATGGAGCCAATCAAATCTGACAACTAAATATTTTATTTTTATTTTCTTTGTAATTTTTCGATCACAAAACAGAAAGGAGATCGGTTATTTAAATTGTAATTATTATTTGTATTAGTGCCTATTATGGAGGATGGATCTTGTTTTAAGTTAAGATTATTATTTTTATTAGTGGTTTTGGGGATTATGGTTATTGATGATGATTTTTGTTCTAAGTTGTAATTTTTTTTTTTTCCTAAGCCTTTAGGACTATTATTAATAAATGTTAGGTGTAATTTTATATTACTTTTGTTTAATATAGTAGAGTTTTATTTTTGATATGAGGCTGTTTGGATTCATTTCCTTACCAAGTTTTCCTATTTCTGAGACTATACCTTGTTTCCCCACCCAACCCTTTTCAGGTGTCCAAGAGAAGAGTCACAGGTAACAATTTCATGAAGAATTGACAAATCACATCTTTATTTATGAACCAGAATATCCATAACTTTTATCCATTATTATGGTTTATGTAAAAAATTGCTGCTGTTTAAGCAATTGAATGCTCTAATACTTTATATTTTTAACCTCACAATGCGCACACAACACTCATTCACCATCCAGAAAGGGCTTGTTCAAAGAAAAATTAAAAGATGAGAGATATACCCGCATTGAAGATTCGACTTCAGAGATATTGTGTGGGCAATTACGAAAAGTGAAATAAATTATTTTGCACAGAAGAAAAGATTAGTCACATTAGTCACGGATCACAGTTTCTGATTTCATTTTAAGAGAGCTTCAGTCCACTGTAAAACAGTTGAAAATACAGAAGAGGTACACAAACATCACATATATCTATCCAGCTTTGTACATACGTTTAAAAATGCAGAAAAAATTGTTTATTAAAAAAATCCTCGTTACAATCATTATTTTTTTTTAAGTGAAAACTTTATTATGAACAATGCTCTACTTTTGGAATCTAGTAATTAATGTTTATAATTGCTTACTAAATATAAAATTTAATTTTATTAAAAAATAATACAATTCAGATTAAAAGAAAATTAAATATACTAGTAATTTTTTTTTTTTAACATAATATACAACACTCAAATCAACCTTTTCTTTGTGTCTTAAAAATTACTTTTAATTTAACATAAACAGGAGAATAGCACCCATTTTGAAAATTTAGCATTGATACAGGACAGCAAAATGAAATTTCCTAACAGATTAATTTCCACCATTAATATTGGATAATAAACTCCAATTTGGTTGAGCGATTGCCCTTTCTATTCTTTCCCTATGTAAGAGTATCCTATGTTCATGACAAAGGATAGGTATATTGAATCTGAAAAGTAAATAATCTGTTTATATAGAACCATCATAGATGGCTCTACACCACAAGTGGGAACAATATCACCCAATTACTAAATATTCAATATAGAATAGAAAAATAATTTTATTCTTAGACTACTTAGATCCCTATAGAATAACAAACATTTACAGAAAAGAAAAAATAATAGACAAAATATGGATGTATGGAGAACTATTTATTTATTTTATTTTATTTTATTTATTTTATTTTAATATAGGTAGAGAGGTCAGACAAGGTGACAGTGTAAGTTCCTTCCAATTCGTTTTACGATGGTTTGCATAGTTATAATAACCAGATGTTCTTTGAAACCGTTGGATTAATTATTTTTTTTGTATTTCGTCATAAAAACAGTCACATGTAATCCATTCTTGTTCATAAAATGTCATTACAAGCAAATATCTATATGTAAATTATTTTATATGATATGAAATTTTCATTTAAATTACATTATTGAACATTAAAAATACTCCACACTAAACCAAACATTACAATCAACATTAATATGTTGTTGTGAAGGGTATAACTGATAAAAATAATATACACATTTAAATCAGACAATTTTTAATTATTTTAATCAACAAAATATATTAATTTGTAATTAGTTTACAGATATTTAAAATTTCATACATATAAAATAAAACTAACCACATAAAAAAATAAATATATTATAATATAACAGTCATTGTTTATTTTTTATAATTGTAAAATCCTTCTCCTGACTTGACACCTAACTTTCCTTGTGCAACTAATTTGTTGAGTGTTTCGATAGGATCAAAAATCTCAACTTCAGGGTATATCTGATGCCAACCTGTAACAAAATGTATAAGTTGAATAACTTATTTACATTGATTGCTTTATTAAGTATTAAGCTTCCAAATAACTAAGAATTAAACATTAAGCAATAATAATACATACCATCAAGGATATATTTAATGGTGTCCAAACCGACATAATCAGCAAGCTCAAACGGTCCCATTGGATGTCCAGCACCAAGTTTCATGGCAATGTCAATATCCCTTGCACTTGTAACACCTGATAAAAATATATAGTAAACAAATATTAATTAAAAATGCCAAAAAAAAATATTTAAAAAATGGTATTTTATTAGATATTTTGACAGTCCACAAACATTAACCTACATTAAAAATTCAGCATCTATATATCTAATCTCAGTGTATCTAATTGAGACATTTAAGCATAAAATCAGCTCTAGTAAAGAAAAATGAAAATCAGAATGTTTTCAGTGTGCATATGATTTAAATATTTATTTAATTTTAATCTATTGCTGTACTGGATTGATACTCTTTTGAGTTCCTATGGCTATACTAGGTAATATCGTGCATTGAGAATTTATGAAAAATAAAATCAAAACATTTCATGAAAAAACATGGATTCAAATGGTTTTGTGACAGAATATCTAAATCGTTCCAATGAAAATCATGAGTAAGAATATGAAGATCGGGTAAAAACTATGTATAATTTAAACAATTTATCTAAACTAAGATACATTTTTGAAACATTACTAACATTGTTATTAAAAAAAATACTACTTGCCATATTATAATCGAGGCCAAAGCTACACTAAAACATTCTATTACTAAATGTGATATAATTAAAAAACAAATCAATGATTATGTGAAATCTATCAACGAGGAGATAATAAACATATTTTTCAAACCATGGTAGAAACTCGCTGATCTAACTTACACAAGTTCAACTTTATCATGGCCCCTCCAATATTCCTGGAACTCCAGAAAGCCAAAACACCATAAAATTTTCTCCGATAATATTAATTAAATAGAAACTCCACTCCTATCCTGGTAAAATTTTGGAGATCATATTAAAATATGTTGGAAAAAACAAGGATCTCTAACTAGAAAACTAGTCAATTTTTTTTTAAAATTAATAGTTTAAGTTCAAGACATGTAAACCGTGTCTAATTAATTGTATACACTTTTCAGTTTGCATGTAAAAGATACACTTTATTAAAAAGAAATTGGTATAAAATAATCTATCATGAAATTCTCTAATTTTCTTACTTCAAGTATACTAATGTAATGTATGGAAGAAATAGTTGGGGGTGCAGTCAATGAAAACATCAAAATAAGCATAACTTATTTATTATGTGCCGACGTTTCGGCCTACAATGTAGGCCATCTTCAGGGCTAAGAGAAAAAAACAGAAATATATAAACACGTAGCAGTAACAAGAATATATAAAGTGGTACAGGAGTGGAAATAAAAATAGTGACTAGATATGATGAAATAGTGAATAGATATAAGATAAATAAGAAAGCATATAAGACAGATTACAGAATAATAAACTTAAAATAGTGATAGATAAAAATAAAATTGTAGATGATGAACAGAAATTGTAATAGTGACAGATAAAATAATACAAGAATAAGAATATAAAATAGAAAAAATACATGTCAAGAAGGGATAAAATGTAAACAATAATATAAAGGGAAAGAAAAATGAGGAGGTAAACGGAAAGATACAAAATAAGAAGATTAAAATATAGAAAAAGGGGGGTTGAGTATGAAGGATTTAGAAAAAAACTAGTTTAATTATATATATGGATAAGAAACGAGACATGAGGGGTTACATAGGTAAAGTGTAATAATACAAGCATAAATAGAAAGAAAAGCTTGATAAATTTCAAAAATTAAACATTGAAAATAGTGGTATTATATCTATGAACTATGAAGAATGAAAAGAAAAAGAAAATAAGTAAGGGAAGTTAATATGTAACTGTATACAATTAGAAAGAAGTGGCATAAATGCAAAATAAGATGAGAATATAATATAAACATATAGAAAATAGGTGAAGAAATACAGTAGATGAAAAATATGAGGCTAAATAAGAATGAACTCTATACTATTAACATATGATGGATGCCAAAAGTAGGTGTGAGAACAGGTGCGAAGAAAGGTGAATGTGAAAAGGATGGAGATAAGATAAATATGTACTAAGATATGTACTAACCGAATAAAACAAGTTGCAGGTTAGGGAGCTCAGAGACAAGTAAGAAAGAAAACCGTTACACCGGGCAGGCGGAAGCGATAAAGGCGATCTCTGACGGCCAAAAAAATAATGACAAAGAAGGGGGAAGGAGAAATGTAGAATCGGTGGATATAAGAGACCGTAAATAATGTAAATGGCGTGAAAAATTAAAAATTAAATTAAATTAAAAAGGGAAATTGCAGATGCAGTGGATATAAGTGACCGTAAATAATGTAAATTGAGAGAAAAATAAAAATTAAAAGTCAATGGTCAAAATGTAATAAAAAAAAGAATGGCATAATAAATTAAGAATGTAAGGTTATTTTAGCAAATTAAAAATATGGGCGTAGGTTAGGGATAGGTGATGGGAGTCGGTCTTGGCATTAACGGTAGAGGAATCTAAATTGATGTGAATGGTTTCTGAGAGGATGCGTTTATTATAATTAGGAACGGAGGCTAGGATCGACGTGTTTTCGAAGTCAAAAATGTGGTTAAAGGATAGGGCGTGTTCGGAGAGTTTAGAAGCGGTTGGGTTGTGGGAGGAAATGGAGTATTTGTGTTGGGTACTGCGGTCTTTAAGTAGGTTTTTGGTTTCGCCGATGTAGGAAGAGTTGCAGTTGGGAGTAGAACAAGGAATGCGATAGACGACCTGAGAGCGATGTTTTAGTGGAATGGGATCTTTAACACGGGTATAAATATTGGAGAGTTTGTTGTGGGATTTAAAGGCGATGCCTAAATTGGGGATCGCGGAACGTAGGGATTTTTGAATGTTATTAGAGAGGGAGGGTATATATGGCAAGGATCTGTATATAGGGATAGAAGGCGGATGTGGAGAACGGGTGCGGGTGGGTGGGTTATAATGGTGATGGATGAGTTTATTGATAACATGGAGAGGAAAATTGTTTTTTAATAGGATTGCTTTGATGCGTTGGGTGTAGGTGTTATGGAAGCAAGCGTCGGAGAGGGATAGGCCACGGTGGATGATATTTTTGGCGACATTGATTATTTGGTGGTGCGGATGTTGGGAGTAATAATTGAGGAGTCTGCCAGAATAGGTGGGTTTCGTATACCAATCAGTGGATAAGGTGTGATCGGGATTTCTAATGATACGGAGGTCAAGGAAAGGTAGGGATTTGTTATGTTCAAGTTCAACAGTGAAATGTAGGCGGGGATGGTATGCATTGAAGGATGATAATAAACCTGGAATGATGTTAGGATTTAGGATAAGGAGGAGGTCGTCCACATATTTTTTTATTTTATTTATTTTTTATTTTATTTATTTTTTATTTATTTTTATTTTTATTATTTTTATTTTTTTATTTATTTTTTATTTATTTATTTTTTATTATGTGCCGAAACGTCGGCACATAATAAATAAGTTATGCTTATTTTGATGTTTTCATTGACTGCACCCCCAACTATTTCTTCCTTAAATTAGAAGATACAGTCGACCAACTCTTCTCTAATAATGTAATGTATATTGGGCAATAAACTAACTCCACTCTAAACCAAATATCATATCCAGTAATATGTTGTTGAATCTTATTTTTTTTTATAATTTAAATATTATATTTACTTTTAAATAAGTTGATGAAAATTATTCAATTTCTTAATGAATGATTGACAAAGGGTCATAACTCATGGAAATAACATATACATTTAAAGCAGACAAGTTTTAATTATTTTAATCAACAATATATATTAATTAGTAGTTATTTTATCTATATTTGAAATATCATACATATAAAATAAGGAAATCAGATATTTTTTCCTATTTGGTTAATCTGAACCTTTAGCTCTCTGACCTTTCTTGGTCCCATTGAGATCAGTTAATGAAACAAACTACCCATTTAAATTCGAACAATAATTTCTCTAGTTGTTCCAAATTTTGTAACAATGTGTAAATACAAGCAATAAATGAACTAAACTGAAGTTACCTCTCTCTAACATCCTGATAGCTTCTCCCAGTTGCGGAACCAAAAGCCTGTTAACAACAAACCCAGGGGTATCCTTGCAGGTGATGCAGGTCTTACCAATAGACCTGCCCCAAGCCATCAGTTGTTTATATGTTTCATCTGATGTCTCTTCAGTGCGAACTACCTAATACATTCCAAAAAAAAAAAAAATAAATGCTAATAAAAGGTGCATAATTAAGGTTCAATTGGTTAGAGCACAAAAGAAGGACTATAATAGGTCGGTACAATATCGTAATTTAACAATGTGTACTATAAAAAAGTTGTTCTTCTTCTTGCACTTCCTCAACATACTTTAGTGTGGAGGGTATAAAAAAAGTTAATAACAATATCATAACACAAGATGTTTTGATAAATTAAAACCTAAAATATAAAAATTATTCAGTTTAATTCAAATATTTAATTTTTCCATCGCAAATGTGTGATTCCAAACAACATAATCAACAAATATTTTTTTAATATATACAAGATAACTCCTTAATAATATTTTTAAAATAATTTTTCAAAACTAGATAAAAAAACTGTTGATAAAAGAAAACAACATTAATTATTATTTTTTTAAATAAATAAACTACTTTATTAATGAAACGAACAACTTCTGATTTGAATAAACCTGATTTCTAGTAATCTTAAGTGTCAAAAGCAGTATTAAGTTGATGAATTATTCTCAATGATGACAAAACAAACACAGCCAAGGGCTTCTTATTCAAAGAAATTAATCAATACCAATAAATTAAATATAATATAATATAATATATAAAAACAAAAAAAATTTAAACCAAATATTAATAAACTCTATTCATAAAATATATAAATAGAAGCAGTTTTATGAAGGGTATACACAAGTGGAAATACTAAGACTTGTTTATTATAAAATTAGAAAAGAAAAGAAGTCAGAATAATAAAAACAAGAATAAACAGTTTTTCTAGTGTTTAAGGATCAGAAAAAATAGGAACTGATTAGTTAATATTGTCAAAAATAAGGAAATAGCCAAATTTAATATCAAAGAGATACTAAAAGTCAAAATGGATGCTTAAATCTCACTTCTATAAGTTTCATGACTGGAACAGGATTGAAGAAATGCAATCCACCAAATCTATCTTTTCGACTAATTGTTGAACAGATCTGAGTGACAGGTAATGATGAAGTGTTAGTAGCAAATATGGTGTGCTTTGGAGCAACCTATAACAAGATATAACATAAATAAAAACAAATTTATAGTATATTCATGTTCAAAATAATGTAATAATGATTTGATTTCATTATAAATGAATTTATTTTAAAACTCAACATTAAAATAATATCATAAATACCTACTGAATCAATTGTATCAAAAAGTGTCTGCTTTGCATTCAACCTTTCCACAATTGCCTCAATCACCAAATCTGTTTTTTTTACTGCATCATGGAGATCAGAGGAATAAGTCATATTTTCTAAAGCAGACTTGACAGTTTCCTCGACTTTGGAAGGGTCATCCTAAGCATGAAATAAATGAATGTCAATAGAATTTTTTCAAAACTAATCACAAAATAAATAAGTATTTTCTGATAATAATTATGCAACTTATACCAATCAATTATACTATTGCATTTTTATCTACCAGTCAATATCTCTACTAGAAATTGTTTAGAATATCTACTTTCATAGTATTTTGTTCTATTGATATCATTAACTGCCTTTAATTGAAGGATAAATAAATAAATTTTATAGAAATATATTTCATTATCAATAATGACCACCCTAGATATTTCCAATGTATCTTATAGGATCCTTACTATAAGATAAAAAAATAAATCCTCTACTAGAAAACGAAAAATTATTGGCTAAAACCTATCAAAATGCAAATGAAAAAAAAAAAATATATATATATATATATATATATTGTGTATGATTAATAACCGTTAGGGTTATTTTTTATATAAAGGTTAGATGGAAACAACTTGATTTATTTCAAGAAAAACATCAAAATAGCAGTTTAATAGTCCCAAACCAGTAACCATTAGACAAAAGTAAGAATTCTAAACAATTAATTTATAAGATAATCTTTATCCATTAAATATCTAAAACACTTAAAAAATAAGAAATTGGTTTTCCTACCTTGTATAGTTTTTTAGCCACCCGATGCAAACTGTTTTCAATGTTCTTGGTAGCTTTCTGAAGAACATCTTTATTGAGATCAACCAGGGTAACTTTTTTTCCATTTTGTGCTACAATCTATAAATTATAGGCCTTTTATTAGTATGAAATTATACATAATTACAAAAATACAAAAAAAATGAAAGAAAAATGTTCCAATAATTAAATCAATTATAATATAAAAATATTTTATATTATACAATACAAATTCTGACAATTTAAACCAATTGTATAAAAATGTTTTATTTTTACTAATATTACCGCTACCTTAGTGGTAGTTTAATTTCATTGACAAAATTAAATAGATAAATAATAACAAATATAGTGTAATATATATTTATGCAATAAACCAAATTCACCTGCTCATTTTTCTAAGTAAGCTCTTCACGAAAACAAAAAGTAGATCCATTCTTTATTGTTGAAATATTAATAGGTTAAAATTTAAAAAAATAGTAAAGGCCAGCAATTATAAAAAATGACCAAAATTAACTAAAATATTTCTCATAAGTATCAATAATTACAGATTCATATAAAGTTGATATGATTGGAATATAAAATGCTAGTAAAAGTTTTCATAGTAAATAAACCATTAAAGTAAAACTTTCAAATTTAGTACTAAAAAAAAATTATTTATAAAATGCCCTGGCAACATATCAACTGCAATGAAGTCCATCCAAAGTATGAGTACGACGCCAGTTTAATTTTAAATCAGTGGATGTCTCTTATAAATAAATAGATTAAATAATAAATTTAAAATCTTAACTATAAATACCTGTGCAATACCAGATCCCATAATTCCGGCTCCAATTACAGTAACAACTTTAATAGAGGACATAGCAGTGGAACTAGTGGCTAATCCACGAGAAAGTACTTTAAAAATGTTAGCCATCCTGAAAAGAAAGAGTTATTCTATTTCAAAAACTAAAAATATGGCTTTATGAAGTTCATTCCTCGACAAATTCAAAACAATAACACTTAGGTAATAAAGTTTACTAGCATGAGTAATGTTCCAAGACTAATTGGTGGAGCTGTGAAGATAAGAGTTATCACTACACAACACCTCACTATCAGTACAACTAATTAACTATCTATTTGTAAGTCATTAATTAGGCATTAAATATATTATTTAGAGGCAATATTTTCCTAGGTGTTAATAGTATGCTTTTACTTTAACTTTTTTTTAATTTTTCTGAAATTCAACACCAATGATTGCTGATTGAAATATGTTAATAATATAAATTTAAAAAAAAATAAAGTTATGACGAATGAGTAATTATGGTATATAATTTAAATTACAACTTCTCAAAAAATATTATTTTTTGTTCCTCAATCAAACACTATAATACCTCACCTGATGTTGGAAGCAGGTAAGGTATAGTAAAAACTATTGTTTGTTTTTTGTCTACTGTAAAGAAAAAATCTGAAAACAGTAAACGCGGTAAGGAAGATTAAAAAAAAAAAAAAACCTTTCAAGTAAGTAAACTTCTATGATAAAAGATAAAAACACCAAAGGTTACGCTGCAACCTCTACAGGAGTGGGGGAAGTGGAATCTACAATGTTGCCAGCTCCTACCGGCATTGAAAAATGCATACAATTCTCATACAAAAATAATACAACGGATAAATTTTCTATTTATATATACAAAATAAATACATGATAAAAATGAATTAATCATATATTTATCTGTTATAGAGAAATTATTTTTATTGCTAATCCTTAGTTAATTCCACATATTTTCCATTAAAATAAACTACAATATTTCAATGTTAAGCAAAAAGCATCTATTACATTTAAATTAGTAAGTTTCTTTTTTTAGAATTCAAGGTATATTATTAGGTATATTATTATTAGTATATGAAATATTAAGTAAGTTGTTATTCAACACCTAAAACAATAATAAATTAATTTCATAGTGATTATTTTTGCTTTGAAGAGAAAAGATTTGCTCTGGTCGGGATTCGAACCCCGGTTGTCTGCGTCTTGTCGCAGTGCTCTAAGCCACTGAGCTACCAGGGGCTGTATCTAAGTAAGGCAAATCCGGTCTCTTCACCAATCCGAAATCCTCGTGTTATAGGGAAGATAGGATATACGTCGCAAAAATATCACCCCTAAATACATCGCAAAAATTGCGAGAACGCTGGGATATAGGATTGAAGAGAACGGATTATTCTGACTTAGATACGGCCCCTGGTAGCTCAGTGGTTTAGAACACTGCGACGGAGACGCAGACGACCCGGGTTTGAATCCCGGCCAGGGCAAATCTCTTCTCTCCAAAACAAAAATAAATAATAAGAATACTTTGACAAGATTTGGAAAATATACTTATTTCAATTTTGTTAAATTAAATTGAAAATATATTTGGGATGAAATTGAATTTCCAACATTAAATTATGTTGTTTGTTTGTTCATTTAACGTCACTTTATGCTGCTATGGCTAATCGGACGATGCTGTAGTGGGAGCTCTAAATTTTGCCTACCCAGGTTTAATTAGGATAGGGATTTTTAACGAGTACCTGACATCGTACAGAATCTCGTTTAACGTCCCTTCCGAAGGACGGCGTAACTAAGGATTTTTTACTCCCTTAAAAAAATCTTAGGGCTACCTGCTGGGCTACGAACTCGCGATCTATGGCTTAGTATTTTGTTACGCTAACCACTAGACCACAGGTGACCGCAAATTATGTTGTTCAAAATGTTAAATTTAATGCATTACTATTTAAAACCATTCAGTAAATAAAAAAATTAAGAACTTTCTGGAAAGTTACCTATAATAAAAAGTGTTCAAAACAATGTATTAAAGCAAGGGAAGTTGAACTGTTTAAATTGCTTTTTCATAACTTTAACAATATAAAACTACAAAATTAGATTTAAATTCGGCAACCTCCATGACAAATTTATCTACTATGCTCTTGACACTGTAATTCAGCTAGGCATCCAAAATGAAATCTCATGAATGACAAAGGCAATATTAAAATTTACCAAAGAAAATACCAGAGTAAAAGGGACATTTATTTTACAACTTTTATCTAATTGTTAATAGATGTTGATGAAAATTTTAAAGGAAAATAAAGGGGCTCAGAATTACATTAAAGGTAATTGCATAGCAATGCATGCTTCAAAGCCGGAAGCTTCTTAGGGTCTCAAAAAATTTCTTTTCATGTTTATCCCACATAGCAAAATTTGTTTAGTTTCATGAGTACATTCTTCTCCTTAGGAGATTTGCCTTTTTTTTGTAACACCTTGTATAACTGTAAATGTTCAATTTTAATCGGGTGCCAACTAGAGGGCGCCTAGGTCACGATTGCACACGACGCGACATGGGCTAAAGCCCCGGGGTACTCAAGAAAACAATTGATAAAAATGGGCAGTTGACTGTTTATCTACTAAATGAAAATTTAGTTTCAACTAAACAGAATGTACAAAACTTGGACTAAAACATGTACTTTTAAGTAAAATAAGTTAAAATTAAAAAAATAGAGTACAAAATAGTCTTAAATATCATTACCATTGCCAAAAGAGTATAACCATGAATACAGAAATAGTAGAAGAGAATAATTTGTTAAGGCCAGGAATTGATGATTGCATGAGTACACCAATTTAAGATAAACAGTATAATTTAATTAGCTTGCATTTCGCATTTAGTTGAAATGGTTAGCAAAGAATTACACTTGTATAGCAATCTCAGGATTCAACACATGAAGATAAGAGAAATCAGCTGAAAAAGAGTGAAAAGTCTTTCCTAGGAAGCAAAGTAAAGTTTGATTCACTATTACTAAATATTTCATTTATATTATAAAATATATTAATGATTTATATATTAATTCTCAATTTATTCCACAAATAATAATTTTGGTCATTGACAAGGAGAGAAACATAGATACTCACAATCAAAAAATTTTCTTGTAAACTTGTCTTGCCATGAGGATCACTTTTACAAATCAATATAGATGAATAAAAACTTCAATCAATACATAAGGTAATTTGTACATTTTTCTGAAGTTATGAAATTTCCATAAGGAACAAGGATTAATTATGAAATAAAAACATAAAATGAAAAGAAACTTTTTTAAAAAAAATAAGATATATTAATTTTTAATTAACAAATATTAAAATTGATTCAAAAACTATTTACACTATTTTGTTTTATCATATTTATAAAATCCTTCGCCTGTTTTGCGGCCTAACTTCCCTTCCGAAACAAGTTTATTCAATGCTTCAACAGGTTTAAAAAGTTCTACATCAGGGAATTTCTCATGCCAGCCTACAAAAAATAAAACAATTAAGATAATTTCATAGTAATGGTACAATAATAAATACTAAGTAAAGGGCATATGTATTTAATTTTTTGCCTTTATTTTTATTTGGTAATCATTATTTTTTAAATTTTGTTTGATTTTTATGTTAATTTGATTGAAAATATAGCTTGTTTGATGAGAATGATTATATACAATGCCTAATATCAATCCCTGGGTATTTTTTTTAAATGTCAGGATAAAAGACATTAATCAAATGGTTATGAATGAACAGGAAGTGTTCATATGTAATACATTTATGATGGCCATAAATCTTTTTTTATTTATGTGATATTCACATAGTTCTAAAGTAATACATTTTTTCCAGAAATCTGTATGGCCTTGAATGTACATTGTTGCAATTGGAAAGTTTACACTGAGGTCTATCAATACCTGCAATTTTAACTAGATTAATGCATTTTAAAATTATATTGGTCTATTTCTATTTATGAAGGTTTCATTGGAAGTTGATTGCAGTTTCTAGGCTGAAATAGAAACTTCACCCTGTTATCCTCATTTAGGATTTTTTTATAAATTCCTCATTATTAGGATTATATTTCTCTAAATTACATTTGTGTGAGTCTGATGGATTATTATTATTTAAATTATGTTATTTTGAACCTTAAAAGTAAAAATGAATTACCATCCAATATAAATTTTGTTGTGTCCAAGCCTGTGTAGTCTGCTAGTTCAAATGGACCCATAGGATGACCTGCACCTAATTTCATGGCAATGTCAATGTCCCTAGATGTGGCCACTCCTATTAAAATAAGAAACAATTATAAATATGAAAAATATCAAAACAAAGAATTAATAAGTAGTAGTTTTATTACATTTTACTGGTTAACAGTTCCATTTATGATTAAAAGTAAGTATTTATACAATTTTAATACATATTAGTTGTTGATTACATAAATTTTCATATTTGGAGATGATAATTTTAAATATAATTAAATAACAAATTATTATTTAGTAAATTTCATACTTACATAAGGTTCTTAATAAGAAATATAATGATGGTAATTCAGCAATAAAATGAATACCTAGTAATAAATTAACCGATTATCTCTTTTCAAGTATGTGGACAGTAATTTTAAACATATATAAAATGTCATTCAGTGTTTTATTTTAAATCAAATAGATCCTGATTAGCAGAAAAAATAAATTTTTTAAAGGTATTTACTTATATCCAGTTTTCTTTAATATTTGAAATATAACCATTATTTGATATAAATCTAATTTATGAAGAAAAAGAAATATATTTTGAAATAAATAATAGATTTTATCAATGGAATCTATTTTTTTTTTTATATATATATTGTTTTGTAAATATAGCTCTTTACCTCTTTCCAACATCCTGACTGCTTCTCCAAGCTGAGGTACCAATAACCTATTAACAACAAATCCAGGTGTGTCTTTACAAGTTATGCAGGTCTTTCCAAGGGCTTTGCCCCAATTCATCATCAGCTCATAGGTTTCCTGGGAAGTTTCATCAGTTCTAATTACCTGGAGGCAATATCTTGAATTATTATCGGATCAAAAAATATATTTAGTGTTTTATTAATTATTGTAAATTTTGCAAAATGGTATATAGAATAAAAATTTAACTAACTTCTAACAGTTTCATTACTGGAACTGGGTTGAAAAAGTGGAGACCACCAAACTTGTCTTTTCGATTGGTTACTGATGCAATTTCAGTAATACTTAAGGAAGATGTATTTGAAGCAAAAACAGTATGTTTTGGAGCGACCTATGAAATCAAATAGATGCTTATTAATACTTTAATTTTTTGAATAGTTATAATTCTTAAGAACAAAAATAAAATTATGATAAAATGTATGTATTGAACTCATTACCAAGAAATTTAGACAAACTTCTTTCTTAAAATAACTATTTTCAATTTATAGGTTAAGGAATTGACAAATATAATTTGTTACTTACTGAGTCTATACTTGTGAACAAAGTATGTTTTGCTTTGATATTTTCTACGATTGCTTCAACAACTAAATCCGTAGACTTAACAGACTTCTGAAGCTCCATTGAGTAAGATATGTTTGCCAGTGTAGATTTCACAAATTCTTCACCTTTCACAGGGTCATCCTATTTAAATTTTATAGTCAACAGTTAGAAAATCTTAAGTATATCAATTTAAAAAAAAAAAAAATAACATACATAAATCATTTGGAACCAGAAATTATTATAAATACCTTATGCAATTTTTTAGCTACTCTTTTTAAACTAGCCACAATACTTTCTTCAGCTTTTTTAATTATTTCTTCCTTGACATCAACTAATATGACTTTTTGTCCACTCTGAGCTGCCACCTAAAAAATATTAACATAGTGATGTAACATTAAATTCAATAATAAATTTACAAAACATGAATTAATGTAATAATTAATAACATGAATTAATGTAATATTAAACATGAATTAATAGGAACTATTGGTAATTAAAAATCCAAACTATATCATCAACTTCTATTGTAATTTTTTAAAATTATAAGCCAGTCTGAAATAGATTAAAGAAAAAAAATAAATATCAGGGCCATAGGATAAAAAAACAAGAAATGATAAACAATAATATAAAAGTTAAGTAACTAAAAGGAATACATGTACGTAAAATAAGTAATGTAAGTTACGTAACAGTTTAACATGTCTTTGTTAGGACTACATAAAACATAATATCTTTGCACATGTCCGTAAATCATTGTCAGTTTAAAATTTTCAAATAAATAAACAGTGAAATCTGCATTTTTTTACCATATAAAATCAGAGGTGATCAATTAAAATCCAGTCCTGATAAGTTTTGCAACTAAATTTGCTTATTAATTCATACAAAAGTTATAGATACGTGTTTGGATAGTTATATCAATATCAGACAATTGCTTTTATCAAAAGTTTTCTTTTTCCTTTTTTTGTTTTAAACAAGTCCATAAGAAATAAAAAACCATAACCGTGATTAACAGAAATGAATGATATTATTTGAGGTAATATAATATAATTATAATATAGTATAATACAATAAATCATATAATATTATTTGATATATAATGTTTATAAAAAACTCTGTTTCAAATTTTAGATGAAATAAACGTTTTGAATATGAATAAAAGCAATATAAAAGATCACCTCAAATATCTTTATATATGTTATAATGAGTATTCTATTCTCACATCATGATTGGCCATAAAAACAAATTTTAATTGAAAATGATTCGGCAGAAACAGTTCTGCTCAATTTAAAACATGGCTGCTTTGAAATATTTATTTATAAGTATAATTTATAATGCTTTTAGTATATGAAATTACCGTTAACATAATGAATGACTTGTATAATATTATATAAATATGAATTTACCTGAGCAATGCCAGAGCCCATTAAACCACCTCCGACAATTGTCACATGGTTTATGGCAGATCTCAATGCAGAGCTTGTAGCCATTCCTCGGCAAATCACTTTGAAAACTTGTGCCATTCTGTGATAATAATAAAATGAATAAAATATTAATTTAGCAGCAGGTTAAGTTTAATAAATATAAATTTAACAACAAATCAAGTTAAATTTTTAAAAATATTTACACTTAATGAAATGTTACTTTCACTTTGGGATAAACAGCACGATTAACTAGACCTATATTAAGAAAAGATCCTTAAATAATTTCTTTATAAATTGACTTTCAGATAAGGCTTATCAACTGGCAACAAATTCCCACCAATCGTTATGTAACCAAGTGACCTTTGTAATGTAATGATATTATTAGAGAAAATTCACACAAACACAGACGTTTAAACTATATTAAAAATATCACTATTAATTATATAATAAAAGTAAATATTCATCTGAGAAACTACCCACTTTCTAATTTTGAAATTTTCATCTGAGAAACAACAGTCTAATTTTGAGAAGCTTTATAAGAAATTTTCAGAGACCACCTTTTTGTCTGATACCTTGAAAAAAATTGATTGATTGAAGCAACAAGAGAACCTATTGGGTATGAATGTATGAATTTAAAAAAAGTAAAATAAATAAACGGCATCTTGCTAGTAAGAACTTTATATTGAAATTACAACAAAGCTAATAATCAAATTAATATGTTCTATAATTAATTAATATAAAGCTATAATTAGATATATAGAGGGTAGAGAAAAGTAAATTTTACATGAAAGTGTTCTTTCACTAGCACCTTCCACCTCTACTGAAAGTTCAAAATAATTGTAATTCCATTCATTCATAAACTGAGGAAGGTCATTCCATTCATTGAACACAAACACCAACTCTTAATGCCTACCTATTGAGCATTTACCACTTGATTCAGAGCTTATTATGTTTTTAAAAATCTGTATCCTTATGTTCAAAACGTACCCTTATGTTCAAAACGTGATGCAGGTAGTGATTACTTTATTCTTCTTTCTCCGGAATACCGCATGTAGGGCATAAAGTATCAATGCTTATACAGGTGGGTTAATGCTAGAAGTTATGTAAAAGGGTTTTCCTCCTTTACCTCAACCTCTCTACCTATGTTCCGCCTACATTATTCTTTCTCGTTTTTTCCGGATTTTGATCTGGGATATCAGTACATATGAAGAACAAATAAGTCTAGATTCAGATCCACTATGAAATCCCTGTTATCAATATTGTCTTCATCTCTATCCAGTTTCTTTTATTCCCCATCACGGCCATTTCTGTTATATTGGGGTTGCGGAATTCGCCTCTGCCTATCAACTTTATATTTTAAATGCCAGAAATTATGCATGCCACCTGATTGCTAATATGAGAATATTATAAATAAAAAGCACTTAAGCATTGTAAAAGTTTTAATTTTGCTAGTTGCCATATGTCATACTTTCATGTTATGGGTGTCAGAGAGCCCATTTAAGAAAGCAGCGGATTTGATTCCTACAACTTTAATATTTATTTCGCAGTGGTCTCGAGACATTAATTTATTACAAAAACCTCGTGGTGTTCCCGATAAATTAATCTTAACACGCCAAGACTGGTTAGCATGCGACGTCAACTTAAAGGTTGGCTTAGGTAAGTGTTGGAAAAAGCATTTAAGACACACATGGACTAATTTTCCCCACCTGTTCTGCTACCAGTACATTGTAAACATATTCTGTCCAGTTAAATAACATTTATCATCCCAAGTAGTGTTGCACGGATAATTGTTCTAAAAATTTGATGAATGGTATCGCCACTTTTTTGGAAATATAACTTTTTTTAAGAATATAATACGAAAATTCTTTAGAGTATTCTTGATTTTGTGAGAATAGATGTATATTTTCTCAATTTAAACGTAAGGTAACATAAAGTAAAAGTAACAGAGCCCAAGATCCTTCAAGAGTTGTTGTGGTACAGGTAAAAAAAAAACATAAGCTGCTATGAGTTCATATTTAAAACATTGAAAAACGAATTCGAGAAAATCCACAACCTCGCCCATCACTTATGATCACAATGGTCAGTTTCTTTACAATTTTAACCTTTTAAACCCTTTAGAAATATTTTAAATTTATTTATTTATTTTCTTAAATTTTTTTAGTTATGAAATGATTGATCAGGAATCCGTGTTGCCAAGGTTGGAATCAGGTTTGATGATGCCGAAGAAGACATCAAGTTGTTTGGAGTAAGGAGATGGAGTGAGCGAGCACAGGACCAAAATGACTGGTTTGAGGACCTTTAGGAGGCCTAGATCCGTGTAGAATCGTAAGTTAATACATTAATAATAAGTTAGAAATAGGTAAAATAAAAAGGAGAAACCTGTATAAGGTTGCCTTTGTTAAGTAATAATATCAATGTTAATATTTTTTTTATCGAAAGCTACATTGTTATAATTCTTCAACAATAAGAAGTCCTTCGAGTTTTTATTTGAGACAATAGAATTAACATATCACCAATATGTCAGGAAAAAAAATTCTATTGTGATTTTCCGTTTTCATTACCATCGTACAATTTTATTTATATGTTCTTCTGTTTAGTTGAATTAATTCAGTTTTTATATGTATACATATAAGATTCCCAAGAGACGTGTGAAAAAAATAAAATGAAACAAGAGAAACCCAATATATTTTTGTTTTTTTCAATAAAATAACAAACAGATTTGAACTAAAATAAAATTTTATAATAAATTTATATATTAATATTAAGTAATAAATAAATCTTTTAGTTAATATTTAACGAATAATGGAAATCTAGATTTGGTTTCTTTTACCAACAATTGGTCTGAAAAATAAATGTGGGAGGGAGGGAAAATCAGTGGAATTGACAAAGATATGAACGGTAAATATCCAGATAAAAATAATATAACTGGCAAATATCCAGAAAATCAAATTTTTTTAAACCAATTTTTATAAAAATGTTTGTAAAATCATAACAGGAGAGGGCTGTTCTTAATAATTTTTCAAAGCCATATAAGACTAAAGTTGGAAATAAAACTAAACAAAATGAGTAAGTTTAATGAATTTCAGCGTATATCAAAACATTAAAGGTTGACCATTTATTCTACTTCTCGAGAAATATCTTATTTTATTGTTTATAGCCCCTAAAATGCTTCTAAACACATTAATGAATACTTGTGGAGAAACTACCCATCGGTAGCACTCCAATAATGTTCTATAGTAGAAAGTCGCGAGGCCATCTTCTTTTCAGACGCGTCAGAGGGTTATCAGAAATAGTATAGGAACCAAGTTGAGAGACAAGGGGATTGAAGTGTGTGTGGAGCTTGCCATGGAAGGATATGTATTTAGATTGGGCCAAATCTTTTTTTTTTTTTTTTTTTTTATCAGATCTATTTGGACACACAGAATTGAGCTTTGGAGCTCTACTAAACCATCCAATTCATCTCGTATCCAATCCTTACAATCCAATACAAAATCCCTCGTAAATTCCTCAATGCTCCTTATTATGTCACAAACCAACTCATCCATCATGATCTTAATATCCCATATGTTTCTGATTTGGCCCAATCTTTTTTTTTTTTTTTTAAATATCCTTGTCTTTTAAGGGGAAAAAAAAAGATTGGGCCAAATCAGCACATATGGGATATTAAAATCATGATGGATGAGTTGGTTTGTGACATAATAAGGAGCATTGAGGATTTTACAAGGGATTTTGTATTGGATTGTAAGGATTGGATACGAGATGAATTGGATGGTTTAGTAGAGCCCCAAAGCTCAATTCTGTATGTCCAAATAGGTCTGATAACTTTCATGTAAATGAGTCTTTTGTAATTAATTGGGAGCTTAGAGCGTTTGTTCAGTAAATGTTGAAGTAGGAGAAAACGTCGAGCAGTTTCTTGTCTTTTCAGTCTTGTATGAGGATTCCAAGTGAGACGTTTTTTTCCAGATGGAGTCCTAGGTAACGTATCTGTTCGGCAGGGATCAGTGGAATATTATTAAAGGATACAGTAGGGCAGGAATTCGTAGGTTTACGACGAAGGGCGAAGGTTATTTGATGGAGTTTGTTAGGATTTATTTTATTCCTCCAATTTTGACACCATTCTTGAAGGTTTGAAATATGGGATTGAAGAGATTGGGATATAGCAAATGGATCCTTATTTACTGATAACACACAAGTGTCATCAGCATACATAGTGAGGAAAGTGCTTGGACGGGTTGGGATGTCAGCTGTATATATCGTGTATAGGATGGGACCCAGGATACTACCTTGAGGAACACAGGCAGACTAGGTAAAGAGGTAAGAATAGGAACAATTATGGTTTACTTTAAAGGTTCTATTACTGAGGTAGGATCTGATAATTAGGAAGTAAGTAGAAGGTAAGAATTTACGGAGTTTGTACAGCAGACCCGGATGCCAGACTCGATCAAAAGCCTGCTAAACTAGACATATACACTGAAAACTATGTTTTTCGCCTTGTACTTCGGTTTGATCGCACAAATCACACTGTAATTATATCTATCGTCCTTGTTATTTAGTAACTGTCTAGTGTAATGATACCCTTGTGGTACCACTGCCTACCGCAACCAATGGGACTAATGTCATCATAAGCGGGGGGTATCTTTTACGTTTTACTAGTGAATTTTCGAAATATATTCACCGTTGAATTGTTTTATTCCTTGTGTTTTTTGTTTTTTACAGATGACCATCACGCTTTTTTTGAAATACTTTATACCACTTTAAGGCAACTGGATTCGACATATGAATGTATTTAGATATAAATAAGTTACCAGACAAAATGATGTTCCAAGTTAGGCCCCACTACCAATATTACTAAAATATTGAGGGTTTTACACGACCAGTTATAAATGTTGAACATAATTTATCTACTAAAAGTTTTGTTCTTTATTGTTAAATAAGTTTTATATAATTTCTAAGTCTTGTTGCTTATTCAAAGTGACCTTAGCGTTATAATGGCTAATCAATCGGACGATGCTGTAGTGGGAGTTCTAAATTTTGCCTATACAGGTATGTATATATCTGTTATTCTTTGGTAGATATGGTATGATTATCATAGGGATCTTTAATGACTACCTGATATAGCACAGGCTCGGCAATCCCATTTTACGTCCCTTCCGAAGGACAGTATAAAAAAGGATTTTTTTAATCACTTGCCGGGCTGCGAACCCACGATCTTGTGGATAGAACTTTGTTATGCTAAACACGATGTCACAGTTGACCCTTAAGTTCCCACTTACTCCATAACAAATACTGCATTTCAGATAGCTTAAAATATTTTTGAAAATAAAAATTGATTTTTTCCGAATAGTGGGCGATTAGAGCCATTATTTTTTATTTAAACAATAAATTACTTAAGATTTTCACGAATTTTCTAGCATCTAAGTGTATAATTATCTTAGAAATTAATCAGCGATAATAATCAAGAGATTAAATGTCTGCGTTTTATTAGTTTGTAAAGTAATATTTTGCTTAAAATAATTTGAATCATAAGTTCAAAGTACATAATTATAAAATGTTATGTGAGTCAATATATTTTGAACATAATTCAACTCTCATGAAAATTGTCCAAAATATGTCACTTATTTATTATTGTTATTATTATTTATTGGCGTACGTCTCACTTTGAGACTGATCCAGGATCGACCGCCAGTTTTTCCGAATCAAGAGTTTTTGCCTCCCAATTTTGAATTACGAATCGAATCCTGTTATTGGTAGTACGGAATCTTCCCATCCATGTTTTGGACGACCAATATCCTCAACTAAATTCTTCCGCAGAATTTCTTCATGATTCACCCTTATTACCTGACCGGGCTATCGTAACCTGGCTAGTTTAACGACCTGCACAATCTCTGCATCTTAATCCTTCCTCGCCAGGCTTGTTTAATGCATATTGACACTTACGTCAGTTATTAAGGTGAAGACATTTTTTCTAGGAAAACTATCATACGGAGTTCTCTAGTCAGTTTCAAAGTTTCCACTTTGGTCCATAAAACGACATTTTTTAGACCAATTTGTATCAGTTTCACTTGTGTGTCGAATTAATTTAAGGATGTTCTCTCACAACAGTAGCAGATCTCATAATTTAAAAAGAAAAAAAAAGTGTATTTTATTTTTTTATTTTATGTCTATATTCTTACAATAGTAATTTTTATAAATTGGTATTTGTTGAGAAGGCTAGATTTACAGTTCTTTATCGCGTTTTAAGTACAAAAGTAGGAACAATATCCCCTATTGACGGAAAAGAAACCTATGCATTAAAAAATAACTACGTTCATTACCTTAAAGTGTTTAGAGAGGCAATAGTGATAGTGAAACGTTGTTTTGATTACAAATTATTTAAACAAAAAAATGATGATATAAGAATCAGTCGAGATTCATATTTTAAACTGATAAATTAAGAGAATCAATAATAACCAAAATGATGTTGAAATCACACGATTTCCTTATACGCCTACTAAACTTTAATCGAAGGTTCAAAAAGATAAAAATTGATATCAGTTAATACCACAACAAGTACTAATAAACAAATACCTATTAATTATTACATAATACATTAAATTATATATTTTTAAATCAATATGATGTGATTTAATATAATTTCTCTCTTGATAATTTTCAGCACCATACGAATAGGAAAAAACAGTATAAAGTTTTAATTTAAGTATTACGTCAGGTTGATCAAAAATATCTAAAATTTAATAATTGTTGCACATCGATAAAAAACCGTCTATGTTCAGAATCTAAAGCGGATAACTTCAAAATGTCAAAAATTAACTGTTCATTACATTTTTCGCTAGATTAGTCCAACAATTTTGTCAAATACTACAATTTGGAACCACATTTCTCATTATTTTAGTCCAATTCTGAACTTTGAGTTTCGGAACAAAAAACACCTTGCTTGAAAAAATTAGCGAAAAAAGTGAAAAAGTCAATTTTCCAAATTTCGAATTGTCCGCTTTTGGTCCTGAAGACTTTATATGCTAAATTTAAAAATAATTCATTTATATTTAAATACATTTTGCAACAACATTCAATGCTGAAATTAGAATACCACTTAACATATATATTATATCATACAGAATAAATAAAAAAAAAATTAGGATTACTTGTCGCATACACATAAATCCGTCAGTTCCATTGAACTAAGTTGGAAAATTCACTAACAGCAGTTCATGGAAGCATGACATAAATGGAAAATATGTCACTTTATAGTTCTTCAAAGAAGTAATAAGATGACCATTTCGATAGGTCACCTTTTTAAGAATTTATTTTCTCCGTTTATTTTTCTCAGAATAACTTTCTCCCTTATCCGATGTAGTGGAACAGTCCTAAGACTATACAACAATTTATATGGATTTAAAAGAAAATAATAATATCGGTAATTATTCGGCAGGTTGTCGCTTCGAGTTGAGTAACAAGTTTTAAATTTCATTCGTTTCCATGTTAATATTTTCCAAAAATACAAGTTACCATGAGCTTTTGTGTGGAAAAAAGAATGTAATGATGGGAAATGTGTATACTTTGGTAATTATTTCTTTTAGAAATGAACGTTTCAATAAACATACATCATCGAAATGTGAGTTGAAACTTTTATTTCTTGATGTCATTATTCCCGAAATCAACTTATCACCCATAATAAGATTTTATTTTCCATACTAAAGCTCACGATAACTAGCATTTTTGGAAAATATTAAAAATGAAACAAATAAACGGTTAAACATTTGTAACTTAACTCTAAGCGACAACCTGAAGAACAGATACCAAATTGAGGATTACATGTGCAAATATGAATGACAGCTATCCAGGAAAGATGTTTTCTCGGACAGAATTTCATGGAAGCATGGCGTGAATAATAAATTGTTTACTTTATAGGATTTCAGAGAAGTATTCACTATGGCTATTTTGATAGGAGGGGATAAACACCATTTTAAGTGACAATATTATATTTTTTTAGTTTATTTTTCTCAGAACAACTTTCTCTATTATCCGATTGAGTATATAGTCGTAAGACTTTACAATTTATAAAGATTTAAAAGGATATAATAATATTTATTTAGCTGCATCTATGAGTTCAAAGAGGCAGTTCTGAAAAAAAATTAATTTGATGAAGGGAGACAAAGCGATCTGCAAGTCAATGGTTAACTCGAGTTTGTGAAGGTTACTGAACCCATGGCCTTCTAGCCTGTTCTCTTTGATCCGCATTATGATAAGAAAATCATTATTCATTTAAGGATTTATTTATAAGTAAATAATAACAGTTATAATTAAATTTAAACAACGGTGCTTTAAATCGTGCTAATTATAACAGACCAATTAACCGAAAATATTCTAACTGGGTCATCGCCAGCTCAAAAATTCTAATTTTCATTTGACCTTGTGATCTCAGATTAAGTTCAATTTTTAATTATTTTATATAAATGCCACAGGAATACTTAATGATATTAATATCCTCAACTGTTGCTTAGTGTATGTTATTACACGAGCTACTCTCATACAATACATACAATACAATACACACAATACATACAAACGAACATTGAAGGTAGGATAATAAAAAAAAATATAAATCTAGTCAATTTCTTAATTAATAATGTATTCGATTAAATACAGTTGAAAGTCATGATAAAAATATTAATACATTTTTGGCAATCATTTTTAACCTAATCCCTTCAGATTTATTTATGCAGGGCTGCCTTCACATATTATTTAAATTACTTCCATGGATTAAAAATGCGCATTAAAGAAGCTTAGATTTTACTGGCACCGTATATCTTGAAGGATGAATTCGTAATCCAAGGCCTTAGAATCTAATAGAATACAGTATTAATAATATGAGATAAAGATACATGAATGGCATTACAGCAACGTAAATCGGTTAATAAAACTATTTAAAAAGAATTATATATTCTTGTTAATTTAGTACAAATTATGAATTTATTATTGAACAAATGAATTCCTGATACTTTTCCAAATAAAATACACCAACAAGCCTCAATAACATTTAACTGGCAACTGATTTGTTTTGCAAGATAAGAAATAAACAATATCAAACTGACACTTACGATAAAGGTTCAGTAGGTATAATTAATAGATAAATAGTGATATTTTCCTGAAAAATAATTCAAATTTTTACGATAATTTACATTTCTTAATTGAAAAAAAAGTGACTAAAATTCAATTCGTAATGCCTAAAAGATGTGCTAATTTCTCTGTTAAGTACTTGAATAGTGCTGCTTGCTTAATTTTATACCACTGAGTTTGATCTATAACTATAACAATAACAATTCTTGATTTTGAAAAATATCAGTTGACTTTATCCATATACCAGGAAGAAAATGGTCCACCCTCCACCCAGAAGTCAAGAAAATTCTCTTATATAGGGAGAACTTTTTATTGGTAAGCCAACGTTTCCACCCACATTGCAGATCTTCTTCAGGGCTGGTTGATGGGCAGGAGGTTACCACTAGACTGATTCTTGATTTTATACTCGTATTATATATATTTGATGTAAAAAAATATTATTTGAATTCGCAGAACAACAGTTTCTAACAAAAGATATGATATGATCATAGAGTATAAAACAAAAAATTAAACTAAATGTGGAAATTATAACGTGGAATTGGAAAATATAATACCTGCTAAATCGAATCTACTGTTTTTAAATATAAGTAATCTATAAAATAATAAATAAATAATATTTGAAATAATTATCAGGATGTATGAAGACGAAATTATTATGTAATGCAATGCCTTTTACGTTATATTTATTAATTTTTGAGTTGAATAGTATTGAAAGATACAATTGGAGAAATTCGTTTTCCTCCCTTACAATGGCATAACGTAAATTCCCTACACTAAAACTAGTTTAGTTTAGCCGGGTGCCCAAAATAGTTCTGTCTTGCCCCGGGAACTAAAACGAGTAAAAATCTCATACACCATACCGCATTAAAAACACCTTTTAAAATAAATAAAAATATACTACCCGATAACTTATCTATGCTTTAAATTAAATTAAATTTTATTTACTCATGGAGCTAATTTCTATAGCATAGTTTATTGTACGGAATTTATCTAGTCAGAATTTATCTGTTATCTGCATATGTACATTTCTATAGATAAAAACTCCATTTGTAGATAGAGAATGTCTCTTTCATATTCATATTGGCTCATTGTAATAATGATATATGGTAAGTTTAAAAATATAAATAAATCCACAAAAAAAAATTCAAAACGGAATCTATAAGCTGTAAAAAAATAAAATAGCAACATTGATTCTTTTGTTCTAGTTTTTGATATTTAATAATATCAGAGTACAGATAATTATATCTGTGTCGTTTTATAAAATAATGAATAAAATTCTCATTTTTCTATTTATGAGGTTAGTATAACAAAAAATCATAAGGAGTGATTACTACGGTAAAATGTTCATAAAAAAATTAAGGACTCACCTTCGGAACCCAGGAACACTCAAGACTGACTATTAACTTGTGACGTTGGACGCTCCGCTGTGCTGCCATCTGTTCGTAGCAGCTGCTGCCATCTAGGTCCTCTTAGGGGAACGATTAAAGGGGATCTTTGAACCAATCATCCTTTCTGAAATACCACTTTCAACTTTCTGAAATACACAAATATTTATTTTTTACTCCAATACAACGTAAAAATGAAAAGATCATTCAATCACTAAAGCCACAAAAAACTACCATGACTAGAATCGGATCAAGCCAAAAAAAAATTAATTTTACTCTTACAAGATACAAAATTTAAGTTTAAGACAAAGAAGTTCTGGTAAGGAAAAATAAGTCAGTAAATGGATGACTAAGCGAGAATTTTTTTATTTATTTTGAACTGGCTCGCACCCCCCCCCCCCCTGAGTTGACCACACCCCTCAGGCGGGGAACCCCTGCACTTGGTAAATAAAGATAGACTGTAAAAATAATACAAATTTCGCATGATTCATGCTTTATTATCTAAGCACATTGTTTCTTATTCATGTTTCATCTTAGGTTAAAAAAAAAAAATACGATTTTATATTTCCATCCCTATTCTTTTCCCCTCAACTGGATACATTCCTTCCGTGACTAATTAGATCCTTACTTTATTAGATTTTGAGTCTTAGTTTTAAATTGTTTATTTATTCTTTAATGGGCATAAGTAAGAGAACCCTCGCGTCAAAGTCGTGATAAATAACTTACAATGGTAAAATATTGTATAATAAGAAAACTCATCTTCCAATATGTAGAAAAAGTTGTTATATAAACATAATAACTTACATTACTTCATACTCCATGATTTATTTTACTAATTTTATTTGTTTTTAATTTATGTTTATTAGAGAACATGAAAAAAAATCGAATTTATAATACCATCCACATCCCTTCCCTTACTCATCACTGTATTAGATTTTAAGTCTTAGATTTAAGTTTTGAATTAGTATATAGTTTGATGAGTTAGTTTTCCAGATATACAAGTACATCTGGAAGAGGTCCCTCACATCAGTCACCATAAATAACCTACAATAAGTATGCAATAAGAATGAGAAACGGTAGAGAACAATAATAATACAATCAAAACAGATCCGAAGAAGATAAAAACGTTGTATGTTCAAATCAATTTTTCAAAGTATGCTCTGAAAAATTGAAATATTGAATTATTTAGGGGAAATAATAGAAAAAAATATAACAGAAAAGAAGTTCATTCAGTCAACAACGAGTTGAAAGCTGACTTTCACTTCATCAATGATATTTACAACAGGAAATCAATATCCGTTGGCACTAAAGAAAAAATCCTTAACAGTTATCCCTTCAGAAGCTGCCTACAGGGCAGAATGTTTAATTCTGAACAAGAAAATGTTGATGTGTGATCTAGAAACACCGTGATACCGACAATTTTAGGACCGATTAAATAAATATAGGAACACTACCTAAAGATCCATGTAAACGCCATAATTAGTAATACTATATGCACATAGAAATAATTACAGAAACAAAAGAAAATGAAGATTTCAGTTCTATGGACAAAGGATGAACCTAAGCAGAATGGCTATAAAGGCAATCACGTATCTAACAGCTGATGATGGCCAACACATGGAGTATGGAGACTGAAAAATAGATCGAATAGCTAGAGGTCTCTCCGGAGGACTCTAGAGGTCTTCACTTGGAAAAGACCGTCTACAGAAAGCTCAAGGCTTTCATAACAGAAATCACCGAAAAACATGCGCAATTTTGACAGAGGAAGGAAAGTAAAAGCACATAGAATGAATTAAAGAGATATGTAAGAAAAGAAAAGAAATTTAGAACTTCCACTGCAGCATCGTCCGATTAACGATAGCAGCATAAAGCGAACTTAAATGAACAAACAAACAACAACAGAAAAGAAAAGAATAGTTGAAATAAACTTAGTCCATTTTGGGCCAGTCGGTTAAAAAAAAAAAAATTAAACATACAATTAGAAAAAAATAAATAAAATTTAAAAAGGAAATAAATAAATTAAATTTAAGAACGGAAAGAAAGATAGTAAAACCTATAATTGATTTGATTATACATAATTAATTATACCTGTTATTACACTACAAACCATAATGGGTTTTGTATACATGTATTCATTTATTCAAAAATTCCTGTCAAAACCCAGGGTGTATCTTTTTTATTGTGAGGCACTGTACATCAAATTTTGTGATACTTTAGCACACGACAAACTCACTATTCCGATACCAAAGGAACAGCTAACTCAGGACAGCTAACAAATCGTAGTTCTTGCATTTCTCTTTTGGTGAACTTATTTGCAAGCTACACGCTAATATGCTCATTTGGCTAATATGCTCACATGCTGAAACTTTTTTATTGCTCTGGTTATGCGATTTTTTTTTGTTTTAATTGTTATTTTATTACTGTATATTCATGTATAGGTGTAGAGTTGGAGTGGCTTAGTTGTAGAGAGATTTTATTCAATATTTTAACAGCCGGGGATGGATCCTTTCCTTGACCTGGCGTTTGAGCGTGATTCAACCTAGAAAACATAAAAACAATAATTAATTGTAATAACTACTAATCATAAATATTTGTAATATGTTCTATATGTATAGGCGTATAAAAATAAATAAGGATTTAATATGAAAAATAAAATACATTTGTTTATGATAACAAATCTCGCATTGAAAATTATGTATCTTTGTTTTTTCGCAATACTTGTTAATATTTTCTGCGTTCAATAAGTGAGTTGGCCATGTAAAAATTTAATGATAGACAATATCTGAATCAGTTAGCGAAAATGATAAAAAAAAAAAAATTAATATAATAAATTTTATAAATTAATAGCACTCAATAGTTAATAAGAAGTGATTCGTAGCATTTTGCCTGTGAGTTAAATTTATTTATTAATTTTGGTTTGTAAATTTAAAAAAAAAATCAAAGTTGAATATTTATATTGATTTTGCAATAGTTGACTATAATATATTACTATAATCTTGGAAGAGCGTGAAATGGTGAGGAGGTGCAGTCAATAAATTTTACACAAAATAAATTTAACTTGTTGGTTGTATGCCTAATTTTTACGCTATCATCAGGGCTAAGAATAAAACAAAACAAAATAACTATACAAACAATGCGGTACCATAACAATATAACAGGATATATAAGAACAGAGATGATAGGAATGTCGAGGAATAAATAAATACTGAAGATAAATAATATAGAAAGAAAGAAGGAAATGCTCAAAATAAAAGATATATTAAGAAATAATTGATGAGAAATAAGAAGACTGGAAAGAAATCTAGGAAATAATAAAACAAAGATAATGAAGATAATAAAACATAGTTATATTACAATAGAAATGGTTTTATTGCTAAATATAAAGAATACCGTGTTATTGGTGAAAGACAAAATGAGTTTGAAATACTCTTAAAACTTAACTACATATTTCCTTATTATATGTAAAATTTATTGACAGCACCCCCCCCCCGACCATTTCACCCTCTTCTTGAATAGTTTTAATTTTGTTATTTGTACATATTTTAATTTATATTATAAGTAAATGCGTTGAAGAGTTTTGTTTCCTGCAATCATTTAATTTTTTCTTTTTTGTTTTTCTTTTCACAGGGTGTATCTATTTCACTGTGATACTCTGTACGTTAGTTATATAGAGTCTTTTACTGTCTGGAGTTTGAGTGTGAGTAGTTAGTATAAGTCCTTCTTTGTCCTCAGTGTGTTGGAATACCTCGCAATCGGCATTTTTAGTTATGAATATTATGGATTTTTATTGCCATCTTGGAAGAAAGAAAAATCGGTGTTCCATCAAGGAAGGTTGATCTTCAAAAGATTTTGTAAACTAATAAGCAGAACGGTAAATTATATGCCATCAGGTAGTTTAGTTTATGATACTTGTTAAAATGTGAAAAATAATAAATTACACCAAACTCATCGTCAAGCATACCCATCATTTTTCTAAAGAAAGCTGCTGCTCTTTGTAGGTCATTGCTCTATAGACTGCTCGTAATATGGAATGGAATTCGGTGAAACATCCTTGAGTGAATCATTGAGTATGAGGTGTTTTGGCCGTTCAAAACATAATATTTTGAATCTTGAATAATCCATGGAATAATTGGTTTAATACATTTTTCCGAAGCAGATTCAACCACTGATATCATTAGAGTTGGTACAGAATGTATTCTCAGTGCTTTATTTTTTTTAATTTGTAATTCCAAAAGATATATATATATATATATATATATATATATATATATATATATATATATATATATTGATACATAACGCAACTATCGTCTAATGAAGAAAATATAATCATTTCTAGAAAGCATTGAAGAATTTAAATAAAATGCCGCTAGGGGTCGGCAGCCTCACCTATCCCTTCCATAGATAAAACAGACTTCAGTTCAACCCTTCGACCTAGCAACATTAGACTCTACTTCAGTTCAAATCTCCCAACAAGTAACATTACAGTTGAATTGAACCCTTTCAGCGAGTAACATAGGAGACTTCTTTTCAACCCTTAGATCAAGCAACATCAAGAGCTCTACCTCAAGCTATGGAAGAAGATTGACCATCGCGGGAGGAAGGATCACCTAGTCTATCAACGCAAGTACTAATATATCATTATTCTGCAGAGTAAGTCGATAGCTACAAATTTTTTAGAACACATAAAATTTAAATTAAACAAATTCAAAGCGCTATATGTATACAGATTTGATCTGTTAATTGGTTATATTTTAATCTTAAAAAACAGAAAAACTAGGCGAAGTGATGGAGACGGAGCAGGTAGAAGCCAGAATGGATTTTCTGTCCAGAATCCTGAAGATCCAGCTCGCTAGAGATAATGGCAGAAAAGAAGGATTACCGCGAGACAAATCATTTCTAGAATGCGCCCAGGAGATGGTTGACTCAAGCGCAAGAGAAGAGGAAGCCAGACACAGCGAAGAGGTAGAAGCAGGATGGAGTATGGTTACGTACCGTAGACCCGAGATATATCGAAATCGGCCAAGACTAGAAGCTCAATGAAGAAGAGAACCCGAGAAGTATAGGAAGGAGAGGCCGTTCGCGAGAGACAGGCGACCGGGGACAGATAAGAGGAGTGGAAGAAGGGAAGATAGAAGATGCCACGAGTGTGGCAAGACGGGTCATCTGATGGCCCAATGCCCTCGGGCACATGGCACGACAATGCCTCTATATAAAGCGAAGAGAGGTAGACCGGGGTGAACCAATGGAGGTGAATATGCAGAGGTTGCAGAGGGACACTGGATGGAGCCGTAGAGTTGGATCAGCGGATGAGACAACAGAATCATCGGGTGTATCGGAAACGGAGGAGGAGAATCAGGTAGCAGTGGATGAGAGCAACGGAAGGAACAGCGACTAGTAGGGGCGAGGAGCAGTGCGGGCGCCTCTCCGTAGCAATCTGAGGAGGGTGTCTGCGGAGAGGCGACCGCACTGAGACCTGCAATAACATTAGAGGTGAGTCTTGCTGGTTGCCAATTATTAGGATAAGAGAGGGAGTACAGTTTTTAGTGGATACGGGGAGTTCCAACACTATTGTGGCAAAAGGAGCGTTAGAAAAGTTGTAAGGGAACGAGAGGGTACTCCAAGTACGCGAGTGTAAATGCTAATTAATTACTCTGGGCTGGCCATGCAAAGTGGAGGGAGAAATAAACATTGAGATTAATCGGTGGACAGGGAAACAGGGAAATTTGAAAGTCCATGTTGTGGGGGGAATGACCCGGCAGAACCATATGATTATAGTGTGCGACCTGTTGGATCAGGTAAGAGCGAGAGTGAGGATCCATCATGGGAAATGTGATATTAGGATCGGGGCGCGCTCGTAATTCGGTAGAGGAATTGAAAGAGGTAGGGAAACGCAAATCGATGACCGGAGGGGGGACATTCGGAGAGAGTTTTGGGATATTTTTATTCACGAGGGAGATATTTTAGGGGTCACGAGCCGGACGGTGCACGAGGTTCCCCTAAAACAGGACAGGATCACATATGTTAAGGAACGGAGATATCCTAAGGCACTTCGGTCCCATATCCGTGAAGAACTCAATTCTCTCAAGGAACAGGGGATCATCGTCAACAGTACGTCGCCGTATAACAGTCCTCTATGGGTGATTAGGAAGAAGAGTTTACCGGGGGATGGGAAAGGCCGTTACAGAGTGGTGGTAGACTATCGGAAGCTCAACGACAACACTGTTGACGAGAGATATCCGATCCTGCGGTTCGAGGATATTCTAGATAGGCTGAGCGGGGTGACCATTTTCAGTACGCTGGATCTTAAAGCAGGATACCTCAGATTAAGATGCACCCTCGCGATCAACATAAAACCGCGTTTAGCTTCGAGAGGGGGCATTGCGAGTTCACGCGCATGCCGTTTGGCCTAAAGAACGCCCCAATCACCTTCCAGCGCTTGATGGACGAATTTCTCAGAGGCCTAGGAGAGTCTTTCTGTCAAGACTACATGGACGACCTCCTTATCTTTAGTAAGACTGAGAGGGAACACGTGGAACATTTGCGCAGGGTTTTCGCCAAGATAAGAGAGTTTGGCCTCAAGCTGTCCCTGGAGAAATCGATTATGGGGCAAGAACAAATCACTTTCTTAGGCCATAATATTTCCAGGGAAGGTGTCAAACCTAACGGAACTAAAGTGGAGGCGTTTTGCAAGATGGTGGTGCCGCATGATGTTAAGGGTAATCGTCGCCTTCTGGGAACCCTCAACTATTACAGAAGATTCAAACCGAACATGGCAGCATATCTCGTCCCTCTGAAGAAGCCGCTCAGAAAAGGGTCGAGGATAGTCGTCACGCCTATCATGGAGAACAACGTTCGGAAATGCATGGAGAGGCTGCAAGAAAAACCCGTGCTAGCGTTTCCGGATTTTCAAAAACACTTCGAGTAGACGGCTGACAGACGCGGAGACGAGATATAGCGCGTTGGAGAGAGAGTTGCTTGCTATTGTGTGGGCAGTGGAGCATTTCCGGCCGTACATCTTGGGAAGGAGGTTCCGAGTACACACCGATCATAGGCCACTCCAATGGATCGGAAAGCTTAAAGAGACATCGGTGAGAGTGTCCAAGTGGAAGGAGTTTCTGGCTCAATACAACATGGACGTGATCTATAAACCGGGAAAGGAGAACGTTGTAGCGGACTGGTTGTCTCAGGCTATTACAACGAACGCGGTAGAAGAAGTGGGGGAATCGTCACGAGACGTACGGCAATTCCTGAGTGAATGGACACCAGAGAGGGAAGGAGGCGACGCAACGGGAGGCCAAGAGCTATCATCCGAGGATAGTTCCACAGAAGACAGACCGGATAGTATGGAAGAAATAGATGACATTATTAATGACGTCAAGAAATTTGGAAAACCCGGACATCCGGTCTACTGAAGATCGATTTTGCAAAATATGGGATGAGCAGCGTCATTACAGTATGGTCCCAGCCCGGGGTTGGATATGACCAAATTTGTAGAGTCCTGAAAGATGTGTCGAAACAGGGGAAAGTACACCACATCTATGTGGGAAACGCTTCTACATGGGACAAAATTCAGAGAGTATGGATATCAGAACGCATTGGGTTAGACCGCAGCTTCGTTCGCTGTGAACGTATGATGGAGACCATCAGAGACGAGGAGCGGCAGAAGGAAGTGACCATAGCTCATAACCAACACCGGGGGATTTCAGAGACTCTGATGGCATTGCGGCGGAGGTATTTCTGGATGAACATGAAGAAGACGGTGAGTGACATCATTGGGACTTGTGAAGTATGTCTCCGCAAGAAATATGATCGCCATCCGCCGAAAGTCACACAAGACGAGACAGCCTCAGCGGAGGCGCCGCTCATGGATATCCTAATCGACACGTTTATCTGGAGAGGATATAAATGGGTGACGATGGTGGATCTATTTACTAAGGTAGCCATGGCCTATCCGATACAGGAACGATCGGCGGATGCGGTGTTAGTGGCATTAGGACGCCGGTTTCAGTTTTACGGAGTTCCAGAACAGATCGCATCAGACAGTGGTCGAGAGTTCGACAACGCAGCAATTCGGGAGGAGATGCGCGTTTTAGAGATCAAATGGGACCTCAACACGCCGGGACATCCTAAAAGCAGGGGATGTATTGAGCGTCTTCACGGCACCCTCAGCGAGCACCTGCGGGTATACCAAGGTGAAAAAGGGCTGGAACCAAACGTTGCCATGAGCAAAGCCATTGTTGCGTACAATCATTCTATCCATGCGGTCACAAGGTTCTCGCCGTTTGAGATACTTTTCAGGTTGAGGGAACGTCGGAGGGATTTTAGAGGGGCCACGGAAGACGAGCAACAAACGGTAAATAACCGCCTGGAAATGAGAACATTATGGAAAAAGACTTATTTTAAGATTCGAGCCGAGAAAGCAAAGAGGGTGGCGCGAGGGAATTTCAGCGTGCGGGATGCGACAGGGAGAGTAGAAATTGGGACGAATGTGTACTGGAAACTAGGGTCCAATACAGAAAAAGAACCGTCGCGTTACGAGGGACCATTCAGGGTGACCGTGATCCGGGAACACAATGTGGTTACCATCGAGAGCTTGACTGCCCCACATCGGAGAAGGACGGTCTATATCGAACAATTGAAGATCCCAGCACGTGAACCGTCGGTTGGGTAGTTACTGGAGTATCCTCCCGTTCGTACAGATACAGAAACATGTATGAGCTGTATCTCAGTTTGCAATTGTGATAATAGGAGAGTTAAAAATTCTTTTGTTTTTTTATTTGTTCTGGTTGTTTTTGTATTGTAACGATTGTGTTCTATGCTGTGTATTATATATTACATGTGTAAAATACTTTCTTTCTTTATTGTATTTTATTTTACTATAGGTAGACTGGTGAGGTGTACAGTTCTAGTATTTCATTTTCTGTTGTGTTAAGTTATAAGATTCTATTTTCTTTTGTAATTTTTTTGTTGTTTTTTTGTTTTTTTGTAAGAGTTTCCGAGGACTGTTGGGAAACTGGTAGGGGGGAGTTACAAGTGTAACTAGGACAGTATTAATGTTAATACCATAATTGTAAATATAAACACTACAAAATATATAAAAGCAGGATTATGAGACAGAATAAATCAGTATCGTTTTAGAAGTCTAATAGTGTGTTTTATTTCGTTCCTTTTAATCTTTTTTCTATTATTATCCGTGTCACGACACTTAAGTTATATATATACAAAGAACACACCCTCTATGTTTCATGTCTCTACGATCAGCGGTTTAGGCTGTGCGTAGATCCCACACACTTTCCCCCCTTTTTCAAGTTCTTAGGGGTAGAATTTCGGAAAATCCTTTCTTATCGGATACCTACGCCGTACAAAGAACACACCCTCTATGTTTCATGTCTCTACGATCAGCGGTTTAGGTTGTGCTTAGATCCCACAGACTTTGCTCCCCTTTTTCACCTTCTTAGGGGTAGAATTTCTGAAAATCCTTTCGATATAAGGGAAAATCCTTTCGGATAAGAGAATGGGATAAGTTTTTATGAATGATAATACACGATCCGACTTGTGAATTGTCTGAGTGGTCCGATCTGTTAGTGACTAGATCCGTATATAGACATGCCTAGGTGGGGTGAAGCGAGTTTCAGTCAGAAAAGCAATATTTATTTGGTTGTATGACATAATTTATAATAAAAAAAGGTTCCAAGCTTTTATAAATTTCCTAATGGTTAATAAAATAGTTTAAATATCATCATTACCATAGGAATACTTTTTTTATCAGTACCTACCTCTAATGAAATGAAACTTCCAATACCTCTATCGAAAAATTAGGTGTTTTGAGTTATGACATTGTGCTTTTGAAGGAGCGATGTTTGAACTGGTTTGTTTATTCTTTAAAAGTCACTTAACGCTGCTGTAGCTAATCGGACGATAAAACAGTTGGGGCCACAAACTTTGCCAATCCAGTTATAATTGGGAAGGAGTCTTTTACGAGTACCACTCACCGCACAGGTCCGGGAACTCCATTTTACTTCTCTTCCCAAGAACAGCATAAGAAAGGATTTTTTATCCTCTTTAAAAAATGTTTTATTCCCTAAGGCCACCTGCTGGGCTGCAAACCAGTGATCTTGGGCATTGTAGGTTAATATTTGAGCTCCAATACATGCTTTGGTAAGAATACATTCTAAACTTTATGAATTATCACTGAAATATGTGGAAGAACGTGTTCCGGGTAGAGTTCAATGAATTTCTCTTGGAATAGGAGAAAAGTTTATTAAGTAGCCAACTTTTCGACCTATTTTATAGGTCTTCTTCAGGGCTGTGGGAGTGGGGGGGGGGACTGGCGGCTTGATAGGTCCTACACAAGCTTAATTCACATACTGAATAATTCACATTCAACGGTCGAAACGTTGGCTACTTAATAAACTATGGCTACCCCAATTTTAAAAGAAATTCATTGGTCTCTAGCCGGACCACTTTCTTCCACATATATTATCAAGGTCAACTATCATCATTCAATATCACTGAAATAGTTTCTCTGGTTAAGAATTAATAATTTTAAAGGACATTTTAGCATATTGTCGACCACCACTGGAACTATTTACTTCTTGATACACCGTACAATCAACTAATTTATAACTAATACAGGAAATCATAATAAAGGGATCGGGGTATATTCGTTTGTTATGCCGCACATTGCGAGTTTAAATCTGTTTGCGGATAAATTACCTTGTGGTATCTACAGACCTTCCTAGGGTTCAAACAAAATGTGGCGTTAGGGTTTTATAAAGAGGGTCAAAAATTCTTTTATATGGCGTTCTTCGGAAGGGGCATAACATGGGATCCCAAGTAGGGTTGCCTGATGTCCGTTTTTTTTATGTTTGTCCGGTCAAGAAAATCTGAGTAAACCGGACAAAACAGTGTTTTTATTGCAATAAACCTTTGTTAATAGATGTGTCACCGAATGCTAAATATATCCAAAAGTAGATTGTAAGGTTATTTGTCATCTTCTGTCATATTTATGAGCTAATAAAAAAAAATTGAAATGTTGTCCGGTTTTTTCTGGAACACACCTGGCAACCCTAGTCCCAAGCCAGTATGGTTTCAGATACTCATTAAAGATCCCTATCCTAATTGTACATGGATGGGCAAAATTTAGGACTCCGATTGTAGCATCTTTTGATTAGCCATACGGTGACGTTAAATGAATAAGCATACAACAATTGAGTTCAAAGAGCATCTATAAAGTGGATACCCTTCATTGACCCTTAATCTCGAACAAATCATATTCCTGCGCAACCGTTGTCCTTGAAATAGTACAGTCTCTACCTTTATTGAATCTAATACCCTTATGGGTCAAATAATAATAATAATATGAGATGAAAATAGTTGACTGGATGATCTAATGTAAAGGAGATAGTTGGGGGGGTGCAGTCAATAAGAACACAGATAAGTAATGAACTTATATTATGTGCCGACGTTTCGACCTACAGTGTAGGTCATCTTCAGGGCTAACAGAGAAACAAACAGAACAAAAAATATAAAAAATGTACAGTAACAATAATATGGTGACAAGTAATGTAGAAAAATAAAATAGTGGCAGATATGAAGATAGGAGATAACGAATATTAAAAAAAGAGCCAGATTATAATAAAATAAAGATATAGACAGATTTAAAAAAAAATTAATGATAATGAAAAGGAATTAAAATAGTGACAGATATAATAAAATTAAGATAAAGACAAATATAACAAAATTATTGAAATAGTGACAGATATAATTATTGAAATAGTGACAGATATAATGAAATTAAGATAAAGACAGATATAACAAAATTATTGATAATGAAAAGCAAATGAAAATAATGACAGATATAATAAAGTAAGACAGATTTAATAAAATTAAAGAAAAAGAGCAGAAATGATAAATTATAAATAACGCATATAAAATAAAAAATAGAAAATAAATGTACAGAGTGGATAGTACAGTACAAAAAAATAATATAAAGGAAAATCAAAAGGAGGAGTTAAACAAAAGAAACCAAAATAAGGATATTTACATATACAGAAAGGTTGGAATATGAAGAATAAAGAAAAACTAGTAAAATAAGGTATATAATGTATAGGGTAATAAAATAATAAGGTAATAAAATAAGGTATAAAATGTATGATAACGGACTTGATGATGTTACATGTTACAGAAAAGTATGGAACTATATGTACAATAACAAATGTGAATAATAGAAATACTATTGTACAGTAACAACAGTGTACAATGCCTGTTTTGAAAAAAAGTTGATAGGATTAATGAATTTGAAAAGTTAAAATAAGTGAAAACTCTTGTACAGTAACAATAGTTTACAATGTCTGTTTGAAAAAAAGTAGATAGGATAAATGAATTTGAAAAATTAAAATTGGTGCTTAAAAATATGAACTCTTGATTACCAACATATGATGGATGCCAAAATGATAAGGGAGAAATAATAGGAAAATTAAAATTGGAGAAAGGATAAAGAGAAAAGTTTAAAATTAATAAAATAAAAGAAGAGACATACCGATTTTGGAGAGCGAGGCCGTTAGATTTAACGGCTGGCGGGTACTGAGTACACGACCGTTAAGACAGGGGGAAGGGATAGGAACGATCTCTAGTGGCCAAAAAGTTAACTATAGAAGGTAACCATACAGGAGTATAGGAAAAGATGGGGAAAGAGAATAAATGGATAAAATTAATATAAATAAAATTAAAACAATGAAAGAAATGTCAATAGAGTGATAACAAAAGAAACATCAATGACGAAGTAACGGAATTTAAGGTCTTTTGAGTAAATTAAAAATTTGGGAGTAGGTAGAGGAAAGGTGATGTGAGTCAGACTTAAGATTGATAGAGGAGGAATCTAAATTTATGTGGATAGTTTCAGAGAGGATGCGTTTGTCATGGTTAGGAGCTGTAGCTAGGATAGATGTTTTTTCAAAATCAAAGGTGTGGTTTAAAGAAAGGGCATGTTCGGAAAGTTTAGAGGAGGTATGGTTATGGGAGGAAATGGCATATTTGTGTTGAGTAATACGGTCTTTAAGGAAGTTTTTGGTTTCACCTATATAGGAAGAGTTACAATTAGTAGTAGAACAAGGTATCCGATAAACGACATGGGAACGAAGCTTGAAGGGAATAGGATCTTTGATACGGGTATAAATATGGGAAAGTTTGTTATGGGATTTGAAGGCAATACGTAAATTGGGGATAACGGAACGTAAGTATTTTTGAATGTTATTAGAGAGGGTGGGTATATATGGCAAGGATCTGTATATAGGGATAGATGGTGGATGTGGCGATCGGGTGGTGGTGGGGGGGTTATAGTAGTCATGGATGAGTTTATTAACAATATAGGGAGGGAAATTGTTTTTAAATAGGATTTCTTTGATACGGTGGGTGTTGGTTGTATGGAAGCAGGCGTCAGAGAGGGAAAGGCCACGGTGAATGATATTTTTAGCGACGTTAATTTTAAGGTGGTGTGAATGTTGGGAGTAATAATTAAGAAGTCGGCCAGAGTAAGTGGGTTTAGTATACAAATCAGTGGATGAGGTGTGGTCAGAATTTTTAATGATCAGGAGGTCAAGAAAAGGAAGTGACTTATTGGATTCGACTTCAACGGTGAAATGGAGGCGGGGATGGTATGAATTGAAGGAAGATAATAAATCAGTAATGATGTTGGGATTGATGATAAGGAGGATCATAAGGAGGAGGTAAATCATTACTGATTTATTATCTTCCTTCAATTCATACCATCCCCGCCTCCATTTCACCGTTGAAGTCGAATCCAATAAGTCACTTCCTTTTCTTGACCTCCTGATCATTAAAAATTCTGACCACACCTTATCCACTGATTGGTATACTAAAGCCACTTACTCTGGCCGACTTCTTAATTATTACTCCCAACATCCACACCACCTTAAAATTAACGTCGCTAAAAATATCATTCACCGTGGCCTATCCCTCTCTGATGCCTGCTTCCATACAACCAACACCCACCGTATCAAAGAAATCCTTTTTAAAAACAATTTCCCTCCCTATATTGTTAATAAACTCATCCATGACTACTATAACTCCCCCACCACCACCCGATCGCCACATCCACCATCTATCCCTATATACAGATCCTTGCCATATATACCCACCCTCTCTAATAACATTCAAAAATACTTACGTTCCGTTATCCCCAATTTACGTATTGCCTTCAAATCCCATAACAAACTTTCCCATATTTATACCCGTATCAAAGATCCTATTCCCTTCAAACTTCGTTCCCATGTCGTTTATCGGGTCCCTTGTTCCACTACTAATTGTAACTCTTCCTATATAGGTGAAACCAAAAACTTCCTTAAAGACCGTATTACTCAACACAAATATGCCATTTCCTCCCATAACCATACCTCCTCTAAACTCTCCGAACATGCCCTTTCTTTAAACCACACCTTTGATTTTGAAAAAACGTCTATCCTAGCGACAGCTCCTAACCATGACAAACGCATCCTCTCTGAAACTATCCACATAAATTTAGATTCCTCCTCTATCAATCTTAAGTCTGACTCACATCACCTTTCCTCTACCTACTCCCAAATTTTTAATTTACTCAAAAGACCTTAAATTCCGTTACTTCGTCATTGATGTTTCTTTTGTTATCACTCTATGGACATTTCTTTCATTGTTTTAATTTTATTTATTTTATTTATATTAATTTTATCGATTTATTCACTTTCCCCATCTTTTCCTATACTCCAGTATGGTTACCTTTTATAGTTAACTTTTTGGCCACTAGAGATCGCTCCTATCCATTCCCCCTGTCTTAACGGTCGTGTAATCAGTACCCGCCAGCCGTTAAATCTAACGTCCTCGCTCTCCAAAATCGGTATGTCTCTTCTTTTATTTTATTAATTTTAAACTTTTCTCTTTATCCTTTCTCCAATTTTAATTTTCCTATTATTTCCCCCTTATCATTTTGGCATCCATCATATGTTGGTACCTAATCAAGAGTTCATATTTTTAAGCACCAATTTTTAATTTTTCAAATTCATTTATCCTATCTACTTTTTTTCAAACAGACATTGTACACTATTGTTACTGTACAAGAGTTTTCACTTATTTTAACTTTTCAAATTAATTAATCCTATCAACTTTTTTTCAAAACAGGCATTGTACACTGTTGTTACTGTACAATAGTATTTCTATTATTCACATTTGTTATTGTACATATGGTTCCATACTTTTCTGTAACATGTAACATCATCAAGTCCGTTATCATACATTTTATACCTTATGTTATTACCTTATTATTTTATTACCTTATACATTATATACCTTAATTTACTAGTTTTTCTTTATTCTTCATATTCCAACCTTTCTGTATATGTAAATATCCTTATTTTGGTTTCTTTTGTTTAACTCCTCCTTTTGATTTTCCTTTATATTATTTTTTTGTACTGTACTATCTACTCTGTACATTTATTTTCTATTTTTTATTTTATATGCGTTATTTATAATTTATCATTTCTGCTCTTTTTCTTTAATTTTATTAAATCTGTCTTACTTTATTATATCTCTCATTATTTTCATTTGCTTTTCATATTGTCACTATTTTAATTCCTTTTCATTATCATTAATTTTTTTTTTTAAATCTGTCTATATCTTTATTTTATTATAATCTGGCTCTTTTTTTAATATTCGTTATCTCCTATCTTCATATCTGCCATTATTTTATTTTTCTACATTACGTGTCACCATATTATTGTTACTGTACATTTTTTATATTTTTTGTTCTGTTTGTTTCTCTGTTAGCCCTGAAGATGACCTGCACTGTAGGTCGAAACGTCGGCACATAATATAAGTTCATTACTTATCTGTGTTCTTATTGACTGCACTCCCCAACTATCTCCTTTACAATAATAATAATAGATAAGTTTAATAATTACATTAAATTTATTACCCTGGAGTAACATACGTTGTTTTTCAAACTGAGGTTTTATCAATAAAATGTTGTTTTCATATTGAAGGGAACTATTATTTGGAAACCTTGTCAATGTTGTTCGGTATTTTTAGATACGGTCTTCGTCAATAAGTTAGCCGTGTGATGTTATAAAATTAGCCCCAACCAATTGAAGTAGTTTATCGACGCTAATGGATTGAGCCTTGACGTGATATGTATTATATTACATAACATACAACACTCGTTGTACGATCTAATTATAATTTTAAACTTTTTTATCCTCGTCTTCTATATGCAAATGAGTATTAATGCTCAATAATTTACTCTCTAACGAGCTCTACTGACGACAAACATTTGCTTTAAACTGGTTCGGTAAAATCATAAAGAGACGCGAGCATTGATTTCCACATATGCCGAGTTTTTCCATTGTGTATTTATATTGTAGTTCAATTTCCCTAATAGCGTACAAGCATAAATTAGCGTATATTCCTGATGAAGTATCTGTATATTTCTGGCGTCATACCTGCTTTAGCTTTTTTAAGAGATTCGGAGGGTTTTCTATATTTAACTATAAAAAAAAAAAACGATACAATATTATGTATAAACTATATTTCTATAAGTGACTATAAGTGGTTCTATAAGTTTCTTCTATAAGTGGTTGACTGGTGGGGGTTAACCCCCCCCATGAGTCAACTCTTGTTACGACACTGTTCCCGTGAACGGAAAAAGTGGTGCCAAAGACGTAGCGAATGAGCAAGATGCAAACTTAGAAAATATATTATATCATTTAAATTTTGATTCAATTTAATATAAATTGCCGCGATTACTAGTTTTTAGTTGTCATCAAGTTGACACACAGCTGCTCAAAAATCTCCCACAGCAGATACGGATGTAGTTGCTTGACTAATACTCATGTTATTTATGCATGCTTCCATTTCCGATTGAACAGCATTTGTCTTGTGTATATTTTATAGTGATACCTTGTGTAACAGTTGATAACACTACAGGTGATAATTCCATTTTCTTTCCGTCCGGTGCAGGCTTTTTCGTACGTCTTGTGTCCGAAGCCTTAATGGGTTCAAATGCCTTCTTTTCATCAAATATGGAAATAGAAAGATCAAGAGTTTTTATCACAAATTTGTTGAATATTCGAGAGTTTTGACGTGTTTTTGGGTGCAAAACTATGGTACCCAATTCCGCGAGTTTCTAGATGTCTTTCTAATGTGGGTCGGTCGGTCTCTAATTGGAGGTAAATATAGATGTCAGTCCTCGTCTGTTTGACAAAATATTGATTAACATTAATTTTGTTCATTAAATCATATCCAAGTGATATGAATGGACCTCAACAGCTCAAGACGGAATCTAAATAAGATTATTGTTTGTTTGGATAGGTCTTTAAAAAGGCTCCTTTACAAAAAATTATCGTATTTCAACACTACGAGAATAAATCAATAGAATACACTGTTACCATAGATACCACACTGAAATGCGACATGCGATAGATGAACGAAAAATTTTGGGACGATATAAAAAAGTTTAACTTTAAAAATGATTATTATTATTATAAACAATGATTCGATTGTATAGTCAAGTCACTTCGTGTATATATCCTACTATTATATCCTACGTGTATATCCTACTATTGTATACTACTATATCCTACGTGTTATATCCTACTAATATTAAAAATGAGAGAAAGAACCCGAGCGAGAAAGATAGTCACCTGTTCTTCGCTGTGTTTAGTATATTCAATTAATACGTAATAATTGTTATTATTAATTATTATAAATCTATGCCTTAGTTCACAAATCTATTAAATGCAGTTTTTTCAAATATATATATATATATATATATATATATATATATATATATATATATATATATATATATTATTGAAAAGGGAAAGGTAAAAAGAGACCTTTCATAAATGTTAAGACCGTGGAAAAATTCAAATGAAAAGTCCTAACCTCACTTTTATTTACTATAAAGAGTGATTCGATCATATAGGTAGTCACTTCGTGTGTATATATCCTACTAATATTATAAATGGGAAAGTTTGTATGTTTGTTTGTTACTCTTTCACGCAAAAACTATTGAACGGATTTGGATGAAACTTTACAGAAATATAGGTAAATTACGACTCATCAATAAATTACCTACATATGTACATTATTCTAATCCTTTCAATTTTAATTTCTCGCTGCTGCCGTACGACAAGTGAAACCGTTATACTAAGTAGTACTTTTGAATAACATTACATACTTATGTAAACCAAAGTAACTTCTGTCCGTCCCGTTTGTTAATCAGTGTCAATGTATGTTTCACGGTTGTTGTGAAAGTTCGATTGTTTAAAAAGTAAATTAGTATCGAGTTATACCTACTAGCGGTGTAACATAGGGTGTGAACAATTTTACGCCATCTTGTGTCTGTAAAAAACTAAAAATATATTATTGTTGTACTCGTTTATTAAAAAATAAAAGGTGTTTCTTTGTGCCTTTGCTGGAGTCTTTATTCATCAATTTCCAACCTTTCCAGAACATCTGGCATCCCTTGCGGGGAAAGGAAAATAAAATAAAATCATGGATGGAGGAGATCTCAAAAAGTTGAAGGGTGAAAGAACACAAATAAGGCGAGTATTTTCAATATCTATAAATAAGTTAAAACTTTTGTTATAAGATCATAATTCTGAATTAAGTGATATTAATGTGGAATTCGCAAAGACATCAGATAGAGCTGATAGGATGTTCAGGTTAGACGAACAAATTAAAGATATAATGTTTTTGCATGATTGTGATGATATTATCACTGAAGAATTTGATAAAATGGAAGAATATAGAGAGAAATGGTTAGAGATAGTGGCTTTAAAAGATAACTTTGTTAGTATGGAAGATGAAAATGTCTGTTCTAAGGCATCATGTAAAGCATCTCCTGTATCAGGTAAAACTCACAAACAGAATAAAAATCTTAAATTGGTGAAATTAGAACCACAGAAATTTGATGGAGATATAAAGAATTGGATCTCTTTTTGGTCAATTTTTAGTAAAATACATGAGGATGAAGATATGAAAGAAGATGTTAAATTTCAATATCTTCTTCAATATACTTTAGAAAACACACCAGCGAGAACTTTATTAGAAAGTTTTCCACCAACCAAAGAAAATTATCCCAAGGCTATCGAGCAATTAAAAAATAGGTTCGGTCGAAAAGAATTATTATTAGAGTTATACATTAGAGAATTACTTAAACTAGTTTTGGCTCATAATTCAAGTCAACGAAAATTAAGGTTATGTGAGTTATATGACAAATTAGAAACCCAAATTAGTGCTCTTAAGTCGTTAGGTTATAATGTTGACCAATTTGCAGTCATGTTAATACCTCTAGTAGAATCAGCTCTTCCTGAGTCTGTTTTAAAAGATTGGGAGAGACATAATGTATTCCATAAATTAAATATAGTTGATAATTGTGCAGATTATGCTAAGCAAATGGAGGAATTGTTATGCTTCCTTAAAAGCGAAGTTGAAAGTGAAGAACGGATAAATCTCAAGAAAGATAATTTTGGGTTCGAAGATAAAAAGAAAATTCCAAGTAAACCTAAAAGATAAGCTTTTGAAAAGAGAGAGAAAATACCGACTGCCACAGATCTCATTAATGTTACAAGGGGTGAGCAGCCTCAATGTATATTTTGTAATCGGAAACATTTATCAGAATTTTGTTTTAAAGCTAGAGATATGTCGCTGGAAGAAATTAACAAAATTTTAAAAGAAAAAGGTTGTTGCTATTTGTGTTTCAGAAAAGGACATAGTACACAAAGATGTAGAGCTTTTCTTAGGTGTATTGTCTGCGACGGCAAACACACAATTATTACATGTCCTGAACGTAAAAAGAAAACGGAATCACAAGAACTGGCAAATATAGGGGTAAGCCTTACCAATAATACTTGTACAGAAGTAATATTACTCCAAACTGTATACGTTAAGGTGAGAAATTGGGGCATTAATTGTACTGCCAGGGCGCTAATTGACACAGGATCTCAAAGATCATATATAACAAAGAAATTAGTTCATTTATTGAGTTTCAAGTCTACTGGGGAAGAAGAAATTATACATGCCTTGTTCGGTGGAGCAAACCGAACAAGGCACCGCTCTCACACAAAAATTATAAAATTCAAATTGGCAATATAAGTAGCGAACAGTATTATAATTTTGCTGTGTGTGCTGCATTCGAATCAAATATGTCAACACATACCTAGAGCTGTGAATGGTCCATGGGTTACAGAATTAGACAAAAAGGGTATCGTCATAACAGATAGAGAGGACGGTCCAATCGATATTTTAATAGGAGCTGATGTGGCCGGTCGGCTTATGACCGGCAAGAAAGAAGATTTGGACAATGGATTAGTTGCACTCGAAACATTATTAGGATGGACTTTAATTAGTAGAGTGAAAAATACTAAATCTAATTGCATGGTCAATATTAACCTTCTGAGCAATGATATTGATGTTTCGAACCTATGGAGGCTTGACATCTTGGGTATCGAGGATTCGCATCAAGTCCAGGCAAGAGCTGAAACAGCCATTGCAGCCAGAGAATATTTTCTACAAACGGTCAAAATTCAAGATGGGGGACGTTATGAAGTTTGTCTTCCATGGTTGGAGGGACATCCACCTCTACCTCGGAATTTTGATATGGCCGAGAAAAGGATCGATTCGACGCTGCGTAAATTGAAGTCATCGGAAACTGAATCCGAGTATGATGAAATTTTTAGACTCTGATTAAACCAAGGCATCGTTGAAGAAGTAACGAAAGAAGACTGGGATAAAGGGCATTATATGCCGCATAGACCCGTTTACAAAGAAAACAGCCTAACCACGCATATAAGACCGGTATTTGATGCGTCGGCAAAGGAGAAAGATAAACCATCATTTAATTTCCGTCTCGAAAAGGGTCTGAATTTAGTGGAATTTATCCCTTCACTGTTAATAAGATTTAGAGCAAACGAGATTGGTGTCATTTCAGACATACAGAATGCCTTTCTACAAATTTCTATCTATGAAGATGATCGAGATGTTCTTAGGTTTCTGTGGATAGACCTGTCAAATGGACAATTGAAGATCTTCCGTCACACCAGGGTTGTTTTTGGCGTTACTTCAAGTCCGTTCCTTTTAGGCTCAGTAATTGACCATCATTTACAAGTATGTGAGGAAAAGGCGGAGACATGTGAGCAACCATACTCTGTTGATACTATCAGACACTTAAGAAACAGTTTCTACGTGGACAATTGCATCACCAGTCTATCTAACCATCAAGAAGTTGAAACCTTTATGAAGGAAGCAACCTCGCTTTTCGCAGAAGCTTGCTTCAGATTAAAGGGTTGGGAATTCTCCGATCGAACTATAGGAGAACACACAGACACAGCAGTTCTTGATTTAATTTGGAATAAACATAATGATACATTGAAAATTAATTCAACTGATTGGCACAAGAAGAAGAAGAAGAAGAATCGAAGGAGAAGTTGGTCCGCAGGAATATCCAAACTCGATGTGGCCGAACAGTGAAGATACCGGTCAAATATAGTGAACATTGAAATTAATTGTTTATTACCTTTTTTGTTTTTTTTGGAACTAAATTTATAATTTTTGTTTTTCTTGCCTATGGGTATAAAAATTGAGTAGTAAAACTCCTCAAGGTGGGAGGATGTCAAAGATCGATTGTTTAAAAAGTAAATTAGCATCGAGTTATACCTACTAGCGGTGTAGCATATGGCGTGAACAATTTTATGCCATCTTGTGTCTGTAGAAAACTAAAAATATATTATTGTTGGACTAGTTTATTAAAAAATAAAAGGTGTTTCTTGGTGCTTTTGCTGGAGTCTTTATTCATTAATTTCCACCCTTTCCGTAACCGTTGTGCTGACCCGTTTGTGATGAAATTCGAAATGGATAATCTCAAGCCTGGGGAAGGACATTGGCTACCTTTTGTCAAAACACCACACAGACGAAGTTTATATAAAACTGTAACCTGATTGACTAACACACCCAGCGGTCAACGCACAGCAGAAACTGACTTCTGAACTTAGCATCTTGAAATTCGCAGATAGGTTCTTTGTATAGCGGAAATGATGTCTAAGAAAGGAATTTGGGCGATTCCACCCCCAAGGGTTTCCCTCTTAATATTATAGGGGCTCAAAGACTGTATGGAATCCGTCAGTTTTGAATTAAGACATCTGAAATTTTGGATGTACGAGTAACTTATGGTTAAAAAAAATTAAATTATTTATTTAAAATGATCTGTCACGAAACCTTATGTGGCAGACCATATTCCACGTGAGTGAAGCAGTGGGCAAAAGCTATTATACAATATGTTGATGTTTTGCAGTTTTCACTTCTGCCGTATTTGATATTTATATCGTTTTTCATGTATTTGAGAATTAGTTCGTAAACTTCTGTGGTTTAGTGAGAAGGTCGTCCAAATAAATCTCACGCTCATTCTTTTTTTTAATTTTAATTGTTTATACTCCTGAAGTAGACGGCAGTCGGCCTTCCGAAGCACAATCTATTTTTAAGTACCAACACTTAAAGTTGTTTTCCATCTTCAAGGAGGTTGTTTCTATTTATTCACTCCGCAGTTTCTCATTTCACTATCTTTTATTATCATTTCTTGTAATGCCTGATATATTATATATATATTATATATATATATATATATATATATATATATATATATATATATATATATGTATATATATATATATAAATATATCTATACTATCCTATTCATAAATCTATAGATTATACAATTCATTTATAGTCAAAAGTTATATACAATTATTTATATTTTGTTATTTAATAGCATCATTAATACATCACTGTTAAGAAGGTTAAAAAAAATAAATATATACAATAGTCTTTGAGAAATATATCGTAAGTTTTAGATAACTTTATAATATTATATATACAATTTAAAAAAACATACAAATGATAGGTAAATTTATATTGTTTTGGAAATCAAAATAGAAAAAAAACGAAAGAAAAAATTAATGTATTATAATGTAATGAATATAGTATAATGTAACAGCCCCTGGAGACCCGATAATACACAAGTACCGAAGAATCGACCCTTAAAAAATGAATTTATCAAAGCTAGGAAAACCACTTACTTCAATCACTCAAGACCACAAATGGTACGTTTTCAATTAATTAAGTTAACAGTAATAGTTTTTTATCACATCCCCCAATTTCTTTTTCATGACCCAGCTATGCTCCGAATCTTAGTGAAGTACTCGTGGTCTATTCAATCAATCTATGGAAACAAAAATTTAAATATTCGTTAATACCTATTAAAATATTTCTTAGGAATTTAATATAGTCCAGTATAGTCCCTTATCCGTCCAATATAAAGACGTTGTAGTTTTAAAACGATTTATCAGCTCCGCCTATACGGACGTATGCTCCCCCCCTATCGGAATAAAATAATTTAATAAATTTGTTTCATTATTCTTACCAGGCTATTCAGGATTAAGGATTTATAATACCCCAAGAAACGTTAGTGTCTTGTGCCAAATACTAAGGCGTGTACAAAGGCATGGCTTACTCCTTGAGACAAACTAACAGCAGGATTTACTCGTAAATTTCCTATAATTTGCAACAATAATAAATTAATAGTTTAAATAGCATTATTTAATTTAAATGAAAATATATTGTGATTTTGTAGGTAGCCAAATTAAAAATTAGTAATAAATTATAGGGTAAAAAACTTTCTACTTTTTATTTTTAGTAGAAATAACAACTAAAAAGTAGATAATAATTTTCAATAAATTTAAAATAATTACAGAACAAAAATATTCATTTTATCGTAAAAACGTGTGGTATGCTTTTAAAGATATTTTCACAATAATTCTACCTTTACCAATATCAGTCAATAGCATGGTTACAACAATTAATAACAAGAACCAGACTTTTTTTACGGTAAAATTAATTGTTTTTTTCTTCACCAATTTATTCTTATTTTAAACTTATTGAAAATTATTTATTTTCTACTTTTTAATTTTTCCTGTTTAATCGAGTTTTTAAGTTTTTCAAACGATATAATTATAATATATAGAATACGCTTTTATAGTCAGTATAACTAAAAAGTAGAAAATGAATATTAGTTTATAAAACTAAAAAACACGACTTTATAAGCAATAAAAATAAAATTTAGAAAAAATGTTCAATAATTTTAAAATAAGAATAGAGTGACGAACAAAAAAATATCATTTTATCGTAAAAAGGTGTTTGATGTTAATTGTAAAGATTTTATTGACACATATTGGTAAAAGTAGTCATTATGAAGTTATTTAAAAAATGACGTTAAACTTCGATAAAAAAAAATAAAATACAGGATTCGAGTGAATACAATACTGTCAATACAAATTGTTTTTGTATTTTTTATAGTTTACGAAAAATATGCTCTCCAAAACAGTTTTGAAATATATATATATATATATATATAGAGCCTTGGGTCTGAGCTCGCCTAGCTGCCGCGTGTTTTATTCGCCCTGAAGATGGCCTACATTGTAGGCCGAAACGTCGGCACATAATAAATAAGTTACACTTATTGAGGTGTTTTGATTGACTGCACCCCCAACTATTTCTTCCTTATAATAGATGTTAATTGTTGTTATATAGTTGCTTGATGTTAATTGTTGAAAAAATCTATAGACTTAAATTGATAAAAGTAGAGTCATTATAAGAATATATTAAAAAGCAGCCTCCCCCCGCATTTTTAGAATAAAATTAATATTTTTACTAGTCACTCTGTTGATATTTTAAACTAATTAATATTATTTGTTTACTTTTTAGTACTTATTTCTATTAAATAGTGTTTTTAAACTATTATTTATTGTTTTTATAATTTTTTCCCTGTTGTGATTCATACAATAACAAATAACAAAGTAGGTGATTCAGAACAGGGGTTGAAGCCCCTGATGATTAATCCCGATGCCACGAAGAATTTCTCTTTCAATCGCAAAGGAGCAAAAAATGTCCTCAAGAAAGCCCTAATGAAGCCGACAGACAAGTCAAAGAGGAGGCAAGTCCCACCCAGTAGAGAGCGCGCCACCAGTAGGGAGTGCCCAGGGGGGTGTTTCCCTCTTCTTCTCCATTCTTCCAAGGTTGTCCTCCGCCACTGGACTTAGCAAAGTCGTCAGAGGGAAATCCTGACCCAGTGTTATATTATATATAAAAGTCTTCGGGTTTCCAACCCCTCAGTATCCACCAGTACAGGCGGGTATAAGCGTCTCTTAACAGTCCGTTTTCAAAACAATCTTAAAAAAAAGAAAACATAGCTTGACATTTTCGATTCGAAATCCAATCGAGGTAGAACCACTTTATCTGTGTATCTCGTCGAATCTGGCGTGTCAAGAAGCTTTCACTATGCAAAGATCAGGTAAGATTTACAAAAAGATCTTATATATAATTATATTATATATAGAAGAAGTATAAGCTAAAAGTGAAAAATAACTTTGAAAAATGATTCTGCACAAAAATAATATTCATAAATATTATAATTTCATAAAATTCCAGCTAGACTAAAATTTTTAGCTAATATTGGATAAACGGTGGTGATATAAAATATACGATCATTTATGTAATTTAAAAATAAATTACTATCAAGATTATTTTTATTACTATATTGTATATTATGAAACAGACCCTAACGTTTTTAGAAAAAAATCCTCAATAAATAACTTGTTGTTCAATGGAATTCTATTTTATCTTTTATTGAATCATCAATTTTTTGTATCATCTTCTTCCCTATTTCCACTCATATAATAATTTCTTTTTCTATTCGTGATATTTGTTTTTGAAAAAAAAAAATCAGAGATAATTGTCCATTCATAAGTTCGACTACATTGTTTAAAAAAAAAACTCGTATTAACATGCCTTTTTATTTATTTTGATGGACTACAAAACATGTTAACAGTAATTTTATAAAATTCCAGTCAATCTAAATTTATTTAGTTTGTTATTGGATAATAATAAACATTGATATAAAAAATAATGGGCAGAAATTTAATTAATTTTAAAAATCAATCCATGAGATTATTTTTATTATAATATTGAAGATTATTAAACAAACCCTAATGTTTTTAGAAAATAATCCTCAATAAATGATTTTTTTTCCATGGTAATTCTTTAATATATATTTTATTCTATTATAAATATATTTGTAATATCTTTTGTCCTATTGTCACATAATAATTTTGCTTTCTATTCTAATCTCTTGAAAAAAAAATAGGTTCAGAGATAACCTTTAACTCGAATTACGTTAGCTCGAATAAATTAGGTAAATTAATGTACATTTATATTAATACATATTTTTTTTGTGGAATTCGAAACAAGTTAACAATAATTTAAAAAAAAATTTCAATTAATCTAAATTGTTTTACCTTACTATTGGTTGATATAAAAAATATTAGGCAGAAATTTAATTGATTTCTATAATATAATCATGAGATCGAAGATTATAAAACAAACCCTAAATTTCTTAGGGAAAATCCTCAATAATTAACATTTGTTCAACGGTAATTGTTTATATATTTTATTATTAATTTATTTATTCTTTTTATAATTTCTTCTGTCCTACAGTCATTCACTTAATAATTTTGCTTTATAAACAAATATTATAAAAAATTAAATTTTGCATAATATTTCGTGTTTTAGAACCAGGATTAGCTTCAAAATAATAGTAGTATGAAGTTTTTAATATAATAATAATATTGAACGTAAATTTTCAATTTTTTATTTTATTTTTAAATAGTTTATTTATTATTATAACAATTAATAAAAAAATAAAATAAAGTAAATTAATATACAAAAAAAATTATTATTGTATTTGCCTTTGCTTTTTTATTCTTTTCATGCTCAATCTTCTGTTCTGTTTCAATACGAAGTAATTACATTATTATTATATTCTCTATCCATGGTATTTGTTCTTTTTAAAAAAAGATTAACAAGGCAATTTCATGTTTCTAAGAATATTGTATAAGTTTTTTTATTTTTGTATTATGTCAATATACGCTTAAAAAAAGCTCCGTTTTATATATATTTTTTAATTTATACATTTTTTTTTATAATTCCTTAGATTTAATTAACTCAAGATCAATAAAATGCTGGCATGCTAATTAGAAAATAGCTACCTTTCAGTATTTACTAGCGAAAATCGTTAATGGGCTATCACCACCATTATTTCAAAAAATGAAATTCAAATTAAAACTTTTTAAACAAAACATTTTTTTAATTTGGTGTGGAACGAGTTTTCAATTATTTTTCACTCTTATCGCTTGCACCTGCTATAATTAGTATTATAATAAGTTTAATTTTTATTGTTAGCATAATTCTTTGAAATCAGTCATTTAGTTCATTTAGTTATGTATATAATTGCACTTTAGATAATTAAAAGGTTCACCAAATATGACAAGCAAAAGTAGTTTCACAATCATACAAGTTCCATTTATTAAACTAATTTTCTTAAAAAATATTAAATCTTAATTGGTTTATAAACTACATAATTATATTATTAATAACATCGCGGTAATTATATTTATGTTTATTATATATTTAATGCCTTATTAAGTATGTAAAAATCAACATATAGGTTTTAATACTATGGTAGTTTATTATTAATAAAATATCCCTCCTTTATTAATTAAAAATGTAATAGTCAATATGAGCCATACGAGGAATCAATTCAGGCTACTTTAAAAACAATCAGATAAGGTTTGAATGATTTATTAATAATATAAATATTTTATAAAATTTAATTGTGACATTATTCTGCTAACAAAATATTATTCCGGTTATTCATTTAAAGAAAAACGGACATTTATAATTCATTACTTATATTTAATAATAGACTAACTTTTTTTAATTTGATCAATAAATCTTTATATTTAAATCTATGTACATTTTGCTACTTAATATGCTTCTTAATAATAACCTACAGATAAAGTCATTAATGCGTGACCAAATCTAGCAAATTATAAAACTGTTTCATTGTCCGTACAAATTAATTATCGTCCCTTAACAGTGACGAACTATGTTTGTCAACATGAGATTGATTAATATTTCAAAGGTTATTGTTTGATAGGTTATTTAGGGCTTGTATTTTATTTTCTTTGTGATTTTATCTATGTACAATCTTTATCAAATACGGGACCAAAGACATAACGTTTCGCTGCAAACTGTTTCCCAGTCATTGATGAAATTTGGTTATAAATAATAAGTATTGATTTATTTTTTTAAAAGTGAAGAAATTAACTATTGAGACGGGTCCCTAGTATTATTAAAACAATAGATATGTTTTTGAAGGGAATTTCACTGGTTTAAGCGTAATGATTTTTATATCTTTACCAAGATCTAAGATGCTACTGCAGAAAAGCAGCAATAAGGAATAGAAAAATCGAAGAAAAATGAAGAAAACTTGTATTATAATCTGGTTATCGGACTTATTATTACCTCGTTATGAATAAATAAAATACAAATAATTAAATAATTTTTGCACTAATAACCCGCGGCCCACCTTGCATATTTTCCCGTTCTGAATGACCAAAGCAGTGGAAACTAATGTTTGAAGTATATATACTGTTTTATTAATTAATTATGAGCTGTAGACATTTTATATGCGGACCGTGGAGATCATTATGGTTGGTCACCCTTGACGTTGAGGATTCTTGTGGTTATAAATTTTAATGCCGGGTTCCCAACCTGGGGGTTGTGGTGACAAGTCTGGGCATGGGAACGGGGCTATTTGAAAATAAAGAAAAGTCTAACTTATTCATTCATCTCACTAACTTATTTTCCTCATACATCTTGAATTGAAACTTATAATGTTGCCATCTTGTGTGAGTGTTTTTTTCCTCATACATCTTGAATTGAAACTTATAATGTTGTCATCTTGTGTGAGTAAAATTATGTTTTTTTCTTCATCTTAATCCTTTTTTTTTATTATATGCTCATACAAGTTATTGTGTGAGGCACCATGGAACAAAAAATTTAGGAACCGCTGGTGTTAAGGGTTGAATCCAATAGATTATACTATGATCCTTTCAAAAACCCCGAAACGAACTTTAGAACATTGTACTGAATTTTTTAAAACAAACTGTTATATAAGGCGTAATTTGGCTGAGATGACGCGAACCTGATAATACCTAATTGCTGGGTAACATTTCCTTCTTACAGCCTTCGAGGTGAAATCGTTCTTCTATCTTCACTTTTCACACTATGCTTCATCCAGTATCTCAATGAAGGATTATAGGCTTCGGATTAGTAAATTTAATTTAGATTAGTAAATTTGGTAATAATTGAATTTCCATTCATATTTAAAAATTAAATTTACCTATTACTTTTATTATTACTATACGAATTATATTTACTTGGTACCATTCTTTATTTTCTCTTAAAAAATCAAGTTCTTTCAAGTATTATTTTTTTCGGAAAAAATAATAAAATTAGAGATGTTGGTTGTTTATTTATAGCCTAACAGACTAAACCAGTTAGTCGACTGTTTTGGTTGTTTTCCTTACCATCAACCTTATCCATTCTTTAAAAAAATACTCTTCGGTAAAAATGCTTCAAGGGATTAGCATATCTCAGACCCTGGTAAGGCAACTGATCAGGTTTTATAATGTCATTTATATTTCTTAACGTGACATGTTGACACCTTGTGTCACATTTAAGGTTTTTACTATTATTAGTAATTTTAATGGTAATATACGCTACTTTCGTCACTGGAGTGGATTAAAATTAATATAAATTTGGACATTTGCCAAATTTTATTACGTGGATAATATGTTAAATAAGATACACAACTTAATTTAGACATGGATTATTCTAATATTTTCGAATATTATATAAATACACATATATCTGAGTTGTCTTAAGGCATAATGAAATTTAAATGGGAAATATTTGACAATACCTAATACAAACAACACCTTTATTTTAAAAAGCTTATCACATCCATATTTGATTTTTATTATTTAATTGAAGAGAGAGATTGTATGAATTTACTATATTTTTAATCATTACATAAATAATTTATTTTTTCACTTCATTTTAGCTCTAAATATATTATTACTTACTGTTGTGGCTTATGAGAAAGATCTTAACGCTGCTAAAAGAGCCTATTAAAGAATACTGATCTTTATCAACAAAATTATTTAAATAAATAAGCATAACAACAAATGAGGATGACTAAGGAGTCTCACGACGGCTTGTCGCGAACAAAAGACTGACTGAGTGCCAAAAAGGGAGGGGGTATTCCAGTTCTTGGCCGTAAAAACAAACAGTAGTGTTACAACGCTGAAGTATGCTTATCCAAATAAAATTCGCTTAATAATATATTTTTATTTCTTTTTTAGAATTTCCTCTCTATTTTTTATAATCATAATATCACTACAATCCATTTATAATTCTTCTTTTCCGATGATCTTCAACCCTTTAATAATTCAAAAGGATAAAATAAAAAGCAAAAAATAAAGTTTAGGAAAGTAACACCGTTCGTTAATACTACTAAAAAGAAAGGCCAGATCAATTAGACGAGCTTTTCAAGCTTGTAAATTTTCTATTGTAAAGACCATGCTGGAAACATATTTTATTTACAGGATTATCAACTGTATCTCGGAAATACAGTTTTATCTCCACTAATGATAAAATAATGAATGATTTTCAATTCAGATTTTTACTTGAGTAGGGACAAAAGAGAACTCAAAAACAAGTCAAGCTTCTCCCCATTTTTTAAAATTCGAATTTAATTGTTCATGATATAATGTTCTTAACAATGTAGTTTAAATAATCTGTAACTACTTAAATACTCTGTACTTCATCCTAGAACAATCTTACTATTTGTCAAGATGGTTCCTTGAGCTGATTTTGGCATTCAGATATCTGGGCTGTTTGGATATCGTTTCTTCTTTTTTATGTTTTACAACAATGTCTACAATAAACATTTTGGCATACTGACGAAAGAAATAATAATAATTGTTCATCAAATCTGAATCTGAACACGACTTTCATCAGTTTCATAGGATTATTATGCTAGGGCACTAAATGAGAAATCGTGAACCACTTATTTATTAAATTTTTTTAATTAGATAATATTAATAGGGTGAATAAAACAAAAAAATGACCGTTTTATCAAATTCCAGAGTTCAAAAGTCTGTAAATATTTTAATGCTATTTATTATTTATCAACACTTAAGAATCCCTTTAGAGCATTCTCTAAGCTTGTTTACTAACACTGAACTTCTTCAAAAAAAACCTCAGTTTAGCTTTTTATTTCAAAGAAGAAACATGACAGTATCCTACAAAATTCTCGTAATTTTAAGACTTTACTGGAAAAAAATTTCAAAGCCGCTGAAGCAACTCGTGAAATTATTAAATATGAAGGGGAAGATGTCCTTGACCAGGTGTTGGTTTGAAAAATTTAGCAGTGGAGGTACTATATTGGAAAGGAAGAAGGGCTACGGGCGACCATTAATGGATATTGATGAGGTTGTAAAGGAAGCTGTTGAGTCAAATCCGTCCACAAGTACTCGCGAACTTGCCAGGGAGTGTGGTGTGTGGAAAGATACTATATTATAAATACTATACTATATTTGGTTAAAAACGGTCATTTTTACGGCGTCTAACTCTTCTCATATGCTGTCGTTTTGTACGTCTTGTTTTTCCAACCAACCTTCGGAGATATCTCATTTCAGTTGTGGTTATTCTACTTCTTTGATGTCAAGAGTTACTCAGCTTGAACAAACTTCCTTAGAGCAAAGTTTGGAGGTCCACTGCAAGTTAACACAGTGTTAATTAGGGGTTATAACTACTATTCCAAGAACAAATAAATGTTTATGACAAAATAACGTTTACTTTTCTAGAAAAATTTATTTTCAATAAAAGAAACTTTTCATAATTTTTACTTATTAACTATTTAATTATAATATGTCGATTATTTTTTGTTATTCATTATGACTCTCCATAACCATCATTTTAGTTTTATTCTATAATAATATTTATAACTGTTGTTTTTTAAAGTTTAATTTTAACAATTCTAGGAGTCAATGTTCAGAAGAAAACAATGAAGACTGAAGTTGTGGAAGAAATTATTGTTAAAAGAAATATAAGACAAAGAGGTAATGAAAATTACATAGTTTCCACCTTTTATCTTAGAATGAGTTTATGCTGAATCGCCTATTTTAATGTAACTTTATTTACTTACAACGTTCTTATTTAATTTAAAAGTAATTTTTAAAATTTGCATATTGTTTTCTGTCCTTTTTGACATGGATTTGGACTATATTATATTAGCATTTTCTTTATGCAAAATATGGGAAAATATTTTACTCAATCAAAACTATTGTATTAAATCAGTTTGAATGTCAAATAAAATACAGAGACGAGTCAAATTCAAAAGTCAAATCCTTATTTAATGCTCTAAAAACGTAAGAATTTTCATAGAAGCTATCATAGAAAAAAATTCAAGTATTGCTTGTTCCCACTATTCTCTCGTCTTATCACCAGATCCTTCGACTGGTGCGATGTCACCTGTTCATTAGATAGAACTGTAGAACTGACTCAAAGCAAGGACATTGTGATTTAGGATTACTGGAGAGTGCAAGGCGAGAGAAAAAGAAATGTATGCTAAACAAAGACAGAATACAACGAATAAATTATATAAACATTTTAATATATTTAGTGTAGTATGTTTAACAAATTTTGTCCAAATGGGATCGCAAAATAAAATTATTTTTGAGTTAATTTTCATTTACAATATTGTTTTTTAAATTTATAGGTAACTCCTTAATGAAAATATTGATTTTTTTTTTTATAATAATCACAATTTACTAAAGTGGTAGACAAAAGTGGTGCTTTCCTACTATGTTTTTTTATTTAAATTATTCTATTTATTTAATGTTAGTTAATGAAATATTATTTTATTTCAGGACCCATTATTCAGCAGAAAATAAGTGGCTCTGTGAATACCATAAAAAACGTAATACATCCTGAAGGTAATTATAAATTTAGAAGTATTTCTTTATTTAAATTTTAGCATCGACTGTTGTTAAAAAAAAAATAAGTAAGCATTAGTTGAAAATTGAGAATGGATTTTGTATACCTAAATAGTAAGCGAATTATCTTATAAATATTTATCTTTATAACAATCATTTGACAATAGCAATATAACAATATTATTGTTGTTAACTTAAAGAGATTTAGATAAATTATGATTCGTGAAAGTAATTTAATGAATTTAAAAAACATTCAAATTATAAAAATGGAAGTATATACTTACTTCAATACATACCTAATAATAAAATAGCAATAACTATAAATTGGTAATCGTTTGATTAACTCTTTCCATAACAATATTGATTATTTGATGATAGAAATATTCATAATTTATTTTTTTATCCACTAATATATTATTAAAGTATTCATTAAGCTAAGTTGTTTGTATAAATAATGAAAGCTCTGCTATCTAATTTTTTGTGTAGGTACTTTGAAAAACGGATTGAAAAAGTTATGGATGCAATCAAGGCAAAACGACAGACATGTAGAAGGTAAGTAGATTTCTCTCTGTTTCATAAAATGTTTTTAGTGATCACCACAAATTATTTTATCTTAACATGCATTCTGTAAAGCGGGACGGATCGTAATGGAGACATCACCATTTGTTTTTTAGATCGTTTTGTTTTCAATTAATAAAATTCCCATTTGTTTTTTAATTAGTAAAATTCCCCTTAATTTTCTTTACACCCGTTTAACGATGTACCTGTAACCAGTCATCTCCTAACCAACTCTTCTTAAAATATTCATTGATTACAGCTTTATTGTTTAAACTTTTTACCATGGTATTTTCTCTCTATTATATAAAAAATATTTCATTGATTACCATGTAATATTTTATTTTAAATTTAGCATCTATACATCTTATAAAGCAAAGTCCTCGGACGCGTTTGTTCGCGGTAAACTCAATAACTACTGCACCGATTTTCATCCGGTTTTCACCTGATAGAGCGATTCACCAGGAAGGTTTAGGTATATAATTTGTTGAGGTTTTGTATAAAAGGGTTGGAATATCGATGGGTTTCACCGAAGGCGCTCCTTACCTAATCCTGTGCAATTATCTAACGTGCAAGACAATAACTTCGTAGATAAAGAAATATTTGATTTTGTTTTTATTTTTATAATTTGTATATGATAAAGTAGCTGAGATGGGAATAAAGAAAGTCAAGACTCCCAAGGAAGCCTAGCCAATGATATTCACGTTTTCCTCAGTGCCAGTACGTGATAAAAAAAAAAAATTACACAGGCAAATTATATAGGCATAATGCCTTATTACCCGAGCAAAAATGGGGTGGTCGTTAGTTCTATAATAAAAATGGGACGTAAAAAAATGAGTTTAACTGATAAACATATATTATATATATAATATAATTTACGTAGGTAACAAAAAACAAGGTCTTCAGAATCTGCCAAAATTTCAAACCCATTTATGGATGTCAAAATGGGAGTGTTATACAAAACAAATTTAGTTCAAAGCAATCTGAGTTAGATGTCGTTTCTTACAGATAGATTGGTTTACTTTATGAATCAGATGAGACCATTCTCATGACCAAACAGTCAATAGTTTATGAGTTATTTAAAATTTTGGGAGAAAATCAACAAACCTCACATTTTCAGTAAGTATACTTTGAGGGCCCTTTATCTAACTGCCTCTATATATTTCATAATCAAAATTTTCTTACTTCTGTATAACATGAAATAAAAAATGATACATTGCAGTTTAAGTAAATTATTATAGTTATTTATAAATATATACAACTTTTTACAGAACATGAAATTGATGATATGTTCCGGTCAGGATTCCAGCCATCTTTACCAAATGATGCAAGTAAGTTTAGTTCATTACCTATAATACTGCACAATTATCACTATAATATAAATTTTGAGATTAACTAAAGTACTAATGGGTTTTGTTAAGCAAATATACAAATAAGTAAAGAAAATTCATAAAAAAAAAACTTTCTTATTTTAAAATTTACTAACAAAGCAGTAATAGACCATAATTTAGTATGATCTAAATTGGTATTTAATGGAATAATTAAGTTGACTAAGTGTAATTAACATATTGTTATTAATTATGTTAGATCTTACTACTCAGCAGCAAAAGAGAGACTCGGAAGCCGCACAAAAAAAATCTAAAGGTAATGAAAATTGCATAACCTAGGTATAGTTTTTTAACAATACACAAGTAGGCTCTATAAAGGATTGAATTTTTTTTAATTTGTAAACAATTAAATATTAACTGTTGAAAATTGTATACTAAAATAAAATATGCTGGCTTGATTCTAAGTACAAACATTATAATTTTTTTACAGTAGACGAAACTGACGCAGTCCTCATAAGAGAGTTCCAGGCAACTAAAATACACATATCTAGTAAGTTATGTTGCTAGTTGTTTTCAATTCTAATCATTTAATAGATTGTTCAATTAAATACCTAGTATGTGTGGTTCTATGAAGTATTCATCGCCTAATTTATAAAATAACAACCGTGAATCATAACTAAGAGATCAAATTGCTAGTAATACTTTATTTTTAGTACTACATACCACACATTTGAATGTTTTATGATGATCTTTACTACAAATAATAAAATTTTTTAATCAATGCATGTCAATATGGCTTTTTTTATGATTATTTTTTTCTATTCTGTTAATTATTACTACTAATTTATTACATTAATTTCAGTGTCAACTGCTAAAAGATGTTCGAGGAGAAATAAATGGAAACCTATACCAGAAATAAAACATAAAAGTAATAAAAGTTAAATACTTTTAAACTATGAAATTTATACGTAGACATTAATATATGCTTAAAGTGAGTTGCAGCTTGGATATCTTTAATAAAACATTATAAAAGATTAATTTAAAAAGAAAATGTTGTTTTCTCAATGTTTTGTAGTGGTTTGTAAAAAAAAAGATATATACATATACAATATACATATACAATATATATATATATATATATATATATATATATATATGTATATGTATATGTATATGTAAATGTTTTAACACCATTCATATCTATCTAATAGAAGTATACTGTTATGAGAAAATTCTCTTGTCAAATTAATATTCAGGACAGTTCCTAAATTCTTAAAAAAATTCTAATGCATAAAATAAAATTTTCTTAAGCTAAATTTATGATTTATTTAGCTTTTCTTATTTTATTTTTTTTTTTATGTAAAAGTTTTAATCATGTTATCTAATTTTTAGTTATATTCTTTTGAATATGTAACATTTTACCTAGAAGTATGTGAAACACCATGGTTTTAATTATTTACTAAATATAACTATATTATTTCCAGTATTAAAAGATGCAACAACGGGGTCCATGACAGGAGGAGGAGGCCACTGCAAATAGTTAAATCAAAAATGATTTTAGTTTTAATTTTAATCATTTTAAGTACATTTAATTCTTATTTATTACCATTCTATTTTTTATGATATATTGCAATTCAATCTGAATATTGAGTATATGTCAATAAATCCAATAACTTGCATGTAGAAAAAAGTTTAAATTAAAGACTAATGTAATTATTACAGAAAAATAAGGAAAAAAAAAGTATAACAAATTTTCAGATAGTGTTAGACAAATATATTTTGGTTTCAGGTGCCTGCATTGTATCTCCCTTAGTGAAATTTTTACTCAAATGTTTAGCAATTCTCTATTGTATTAGTATTATTTTAGTTTTTATACATCCTGAAATCTAGTTTAGTATTTTTTAAAATTTATTTTATGCATTATTTATCCTTTATTTATTCTTTTTGCAGTAGTATTAAAAATATTTTTTAAATTTTATTAATTATATTATTTATTTTTATACTGCGATATTTGGATATTATGTAGTGATAACAAATTATATGATCATTTTCTACTATGTATGTTTACATATTCACATATTTTTACAATAATTATAAATATATTAAAAATAATTAAGTTCATTATTGTGAATTAGAAAATTGTCAATGTCTAAATTAAATAATTTTTATATTGCATATCAACTTTTCAGATACTGTTAGAAAAATATATTTTGATTTTAATTGTCTACTTAAATAATATTCATTATATCTCCCATAGTTAAATTATTGCTCAACTTTTTTAGCATTGTTATATTTTATCAGTATTATTAGTTTTTAAATATCCTGAAATCTAGTGTAGTATTTTTTAAAATTTATTTTTGCCTTATTTATTCTTTATTTAAAAAATATTCTTCAAATTTTATTAATGGTATTATTTATGTTTATGCTGTGATATTTGGATATTATTTATTGATAAAACATTATAAGATCATTTACAGATAAGTATGTATATTTATTTTTAAAATAATTATAAATACATTTAAAGCAATTAATTTCATAAAATTTCAATTTTAATGAATATTGAAATCATTGTGAGTTCAAAAATTGTCATGTCTATATTAAATAATATTTATATTAAATTATTTAAAATTATAAATTTGATTATAAATTATTGATAAAATAAATATTTATGACATAATAAAAATACTATTTATATAGAGCAAACCCTAACTTATCATGTTAAGTACACAATCTACCTTCAAAAGTATGGTTACACCTTGAGGCAACCATATACTGATTTAAGAAAATTCATACCATTTATTACATTTTTAAAACTGCACAACATAATTATAAGTATAACAGCTGCTAATCGATGTTTCTTGTGCATATTGAATCTCTAAGAAATAGTTTTCTGTGCAGATTAACTAACATTCTCCTCTACAAATAATATGTTCAGTAGAGTGATGCACTGCTCAGAATCGCTGCTCACCACCTACGAGGAATGTTTGTTATGACTGTTATATGCAAAATTAATCTTATTGGCCTCTAGAAGAAATGCAGTATACCTTACGGAAGTTATTTTGAATCATTAAGGTAAATAACGCCTATGCTTCTGAAACAATGGAACGGTATGCATAACCATAATGAGTGAAAAATAATTCAAAACATTTTCTAAGTTTAATTTTCAGTTGTAGTAAGCTTAATTGTGCTTTGTTTAAGATGCTTATAGAGGGTTTTGAATTTTTTAAAGAGTGATTGTAGCACCTAATGGCAAGGATAAGGTTGGTTATTCTGGACAGATGGAGGGGTACACAGCAAATGCTTGTATTGGAGTATAGTTGTCATTAGTGTTCAAATCAATTTTTGTATGGAAGTTTTTATAAAATAAATTATTTTTAGAGAAGTATTTCCTTATATGATTTTTACATTTATTTTCTTCGTGAATTTATTTATATCTATATTGTTAAGAATTTTAATTTTATTACAAAATGTATTTATTCTAAGAGCAAAACAAAACTGAGATCTTTAATCTCCGTGGGCCAATGATAATTACAGCTTGGGATTTGTTGTAACAATTTAAATCAAAACACAATTTTTATATAATAACCACTCACATTTATCTCATCCAATTGTCTTCAAACTTCTTCACCAATAACAGTGACGCCGAATGACACTGATGCTTCTCTTGAACACTTGAAAACTGATCCTTACAGCAAACTGTCAGTGGTAAACTAGCTTGTAGAGATTCTATCTTCAGGGCATCCAATCTTAAAGTCATGTAACTTAAGTCCTCACTCAGGGCGTTCTTGAAGAGAGCTCACAAACCTGGGAAGGTCTTCTCCTAAGGACCCCACGCTGCAGAATGCTTGAAAGATGGCGGGAGCTTTGCCTTGTCCATAGTGTGTGGCAATGCCATTTGTATGATTTGAAAATCAGTTTTACTTATAAAAATTGTGTTTTTCATTGAACAAACCAAATATTAATTTAATAGAAAAAAAATATGTTATAAGTTTTGGAATTATTTTTATTTACTTAATTAAACTAATCATAAATCTATGTCAACTTTACGGTAGTCCGATTGATAAGCAAATCATCGATAGTTTTATTTTTAACATATTTTGAACCTCAACAATATATATATACAATCTAACAGATGCTGCATCCTATGGAACAAAATATTCATTTGTGAATATAATAATCTGCTAAATAATTACTCCTGAATATTACTTTCAAATTTTAATTTTTAAAACACATCTGATGATTGTGAGATTGGGTTTTATAGACCATTCTTTAAAGGATCATCATCAATCAACGTTATTCCTAGATAGGTATAAATAATTAAAAAGTTGTAATGAATGTTAGCATATTGATGGAACAGTAGCCGGGCATAAGTTAACCATCACGAATAAATGACCAACGTTTATTATTATGTCCTTAATTAATGAAAATGAATTATAGATCCATAAAATATTTAGAACTTGTAGATGTTAATCTATCAACTGTTATCATTTATATAGGATTATGCATACATAAAATATTTTACTTTGATTCTATTTTTAGCTTCAAGTAAATAGTGTAATATTTCTTTTTACCAATATATTTCATAATAAACATACAATGCAAATCTCATAGGTGCAAAGTGTTGATACGTAATCTTCAACATATCAATCAAAATTTTATATTAAAAACAATACAAATAAAATATTGAAAAAATAAATAAATGGTTAAAAGTTGAAAAATTATGAAAGCTTCAGAATCGCTCATCTTATTTTATATACCTGAGGCTTATAATTACAAAAATAAACCTTTATTATAACTATTTTTTTTCTACAGCTGCTAGAATAATGTCATAAATCCACAGGTGATGATTTTTTTTCTGTCTGTGTCGTATAGATAATTTATAATTCTTGCACATTAAGAAGAAGATGCACGACATCAGGCTCTAAATAATGTTTTGACGAAACAAGTTTACGATTTATCGTATTTTTATAAAAAGAATGGATTACTATTTTTAAAAATTGTAAAAGTGTGATGCTGAAACTTTTGAAAAACATTTCACACATTGACTATGTCGATTTGTTTATACAGCTGTTCTAGCTCTCTATTTGTCCATTGTCTCCAGTTCTGTGGACCATGGAGAGGTCCGAAGATCCTTCTGAGCACTTTTCTTTCAAATAAAAGTGGGTGCAGTTCATCGCTCATCATAAGGGTCCCGAGGTGTAACGTCAGTATCGGACATACTGGTCTGAGGGTTTTGTATATCATAATTTTGGAGGTGAATGAAATGAGTTTTTTTTTTTTAACTCGGAGAAAAAACCTGTATCCAGTAAATTTTTTTATTATTTATTTTTCAAGAAACGTACTGGATACAGGTTTTTTCTCCGAGTTTAAGGAATATATTGTGTGATTTAAGTCCAGTTCACCTTTTTAAAATGATGAGTTGGTTTTTTCTATAAATGTGCAGACCAAAAAGTTGCCGTCTATCAGGTATACAAACTTATAGGAACTTTTGAATGTTTATCCCTCATCAGTAATGTTAATAGCTTCAGCCTCAGTATACATATACCTTATTTTACCATCATTAATCTTAAGTCCTACTTCACAGTCAGATCTTCCTAAACATAGAAATCCTTTTTTGTGTTAATTGTGGACAGTGATTGTCCTATCAAATCGATATCATCAGTGTTAGCCTGTTTCAGCACACTTTTATAAATAATTGTTTCTCCTATCCGGATACTTGAGTTGCGAATTACTCCATCATGGAGGTGATGAATGCTTAAGATATTGAGCTGAGATATCATATTAACATTGTAACATCGTCATCATGATTGGTGCGAAAGCCTGCTAAACGAGTTTGGACCTCCTCGATATTAACAGTATAGTTGGAGGAAAATACGCCTAGGAATTGAAACATGGCAGTGATCGGTCCTATCTTCAAGAAAGGCAACATTTTAGAATACAATAATTGTAGAGGAATATCTCCTCTCTCACATATAGACAAGATTCTCTCATATATTCATTACCATATATACCTGCCCTATACAGGTAATATACCGGGTGTATACCAGATAGGTTTTAGAAATAATAAATATAACTGACCAGATATTCAATCTCTGCAAGGTGGTGTTAAAAACTAAGGAATACAAGATTCAGATCATCATGATTGGTGCGAAAACCTGCTAAACGAGTCTGGACCTCCTCGATATTGACAGTAAGTTAGTTTATTGATTATGAAGAGGAATAGGACAATGTCCTCAGACCTCCTTTCTATGATTCTATGATTGAGATGTCAGTGCCCACTATGCTTGTTTGCCTGATAAGAATGACAATGCAAGGCGAGCACAATGTGTAATAGGGGGACAGGATGATCTATCAAAATGTTTCCATACAGGAGTCCATCAAGGAGATATTTTGTCATGCCTTCTTTTAAAATATAGAGAAAAGAAAATAATATTCTGAAATTGTAACCGAACTTGTTTATGTAATTTTTATTTAATTCATCATATAACAAGAATGTATTTTAAAAAAATGTTTGCTATTTATTAATTATATAAATGATTTAACTTTAATTAACACGTTATAAAATGCTGTAGTTCATGCTTTCTTTTAATTCTTTGAATACCCTCTGGTATTTGAAAATGGCCCAGAGTAGGTTCCAAGGTGAAAATTGAGGCCAAAATGTCTGTTGAAAGTGTAAATAACTGTAAGAACCCTGAAAGGAAGCAAAATGTTAATGATAACTTTTTGTTTATGAAACTTAAATATCAGAATATAATCTTATTCTTGATCAAATTGATTATGTAATGAAATTTTTATATTCCATTCAATCATGAAGTTATTTGTATCTTATTTTTCATCTTAAAAATTTATAAAAATGTGTTCATAATATTATTACAAATTATAGACAGGATCTAAAGTCACATCTAAAAGTTTAAATATAATTTTTACTGGAATCTGAAAGTAAATAATAATTAAATCTAAAAGTAAATTTTACTGGAATCCTAAAGTAGATAAACAACTATTTGAATATTTTATATTTAAAATATGTTGAATTGGAATTATTTCTTTCATTACTAAAATTAAATTAGTTTAAATTAGTACCTGGAACAGAAGAAAATCACTTAATCTCATATCACCTGATGTCCGTAATATTAAGTCTACAGGAGGTGAATCGATTGTGTATAGACATTTATTTAGTAGTGTAGCATTCAAGTCTTTTTCTGATAATTTACCGTTTTTCAATTGATTTAGTATTATATTAACAGCATTTGTCATTTCTTCTTGGGCTGAAATTTAATTGATAAATTAAATAAGTTCAAAGAGTTTTCTAAATCATAATTGAGAAATTAATTAATGATTAAAAAAACTAAAAAAGAAATTTAATAATTGAATTGAATAATACAGGAAGGGAAACTGTTAACATTTTAATTAAACTAGTTCCATGAAAATTCCAATAGGTACATCTATCTTGATAGACTACAAACTACACATCTATCTTGATTGACTATAAATCTATCTTGATTGACTATACATCTATCTTGATAGACTACGGCCAATAAATGTTTTAAGTTGCATCAGGATATTTGGTTTTACTGAAATCTTCTCACATTAGGTAGGTATAAATAAAAATATAAATCACTGAGTGGATTAAAAACAATAAAATTGGGATTTGAAACATCTATGATAAAGTTTTCTCTCTAATTAACAGCAAATATCCTAAGACAAATATTCTTAAACTATCCGTGGACCTGGCAGAGCTGTTACCATGGGGCTGTGAAATATTTTTTAAATTTGTTTAAATCTCATAAATTTTCACCTTTATTTAAGTAATTAATTTAATAAAAGCTCTAGATGGTCAAAACTTTGGGAGTATGTTATCATTTAATTGGTTATTGATGATTATGGTATTGACATAACTAAACATTAATTCAATATCTTAATATAAACGTAGGTTTCAGAATAAAACTTTAATTATTAAGATTAAAACCAACAAACAAGGATTGGAATCAGCTGTAATACTATCTCATATATTTACAATGCATTATGTTTGTAAGTACTAAAAACCTTGTTGCTGTTATATACTATAATACTCACTTTAAATTTATAAATACAACTACCTAGAACTAGATTAGAAATATATTATTAATAATATAGTTACCCGCATAGGCAACTGCAATATTTAACAAAATCTTTGTGTTTTGTTTTGATATTTCTTCAGCTTCAGCAAATAATGACCTCACATCAGCTGGTAGGAGAGATAAATTACCAATTGCACGAATTCTCAATCCTTTATTAATAATATCTTCTCTATGGTGACATACAAGTAAAAATTAAACATTACTATTATATTTTCATCCATAGTAAATAATTGAGATTATTAAACAAAACTTGAATTGAGGAATAATTATAAAATTTAGAATGATATTTGACATATCAGTGGCCATACTACCTGAACTAAAAAATTATTGGAGAAAACTGTTATGCAGAAAGATAGTCTAATGCTCTTTTTTCTTTATTAAACAAGTAAGGAACATGATTATACATTGGAATGTGGAAACAAGTATCTGCTAATGGGAAGTAGAACTTGGAGGAAATTTCAGGAACATTAATAAAGGGAAAATTAAGATCCTAGAATAGAACAATGTCCCAAACAAATCCATATGACCTGTAGTGATGAGCAGCTTTAAGTCATAAATGAGTATATCTCCAAAACAACGTAGTAAATTGATATGGGAAAATGAAAAATTAAAGGAACTATCCTATAGGACAGAAAAAACAATTAATATACCTATGGTACCAGCAACACATTCAGGTAAGATGTTAAGATATTAAGCTCTACATTCAGTGGGCTAAATTAATGTCCGTTCTTACAGGAAGTTACGCTGATTAATGTTTCACCTATACTTAATCACTGCAGTATAGCAGAAGCATTTAAATAGAGTGGCTAAAATAAATAATTAAACACAAAAAACCAATTGAATACTCCAGCAATGAAAGGGGCTCAGAAAAATAGGCAGGTTAGATGCATATGAGCATGCATGTGGATTGATCTCCGATAAAGACTATGAAAATGTATTATGGTAATACCCATAGTTCCTTAATTTAGAGGAAGCTTCAACTCAACTACAATAAGTGCACATGCAGGCTGGTTGAAGAAAGAGACAGACATTATAAGAGATGGTACTCTTGTAAAGGATGTAGAAAAAAATAGATGTAAGAATGGATCAGCTCAACACTGAAAGGCACAAAGAGGAAGTTAAGGAAAAAAATAAATTCATAAAACCTCAAATCAAAATAAAACCTCCACAGATTTATTATTTATTAATTAATTTTCACTTAGGTTATTCGAATGTAAAAACAAGTGATATGTCATAAAAAAATACCTTTTAGATAAAAAATCCTTCAGATTGTCTCTTAATATATTCATTATATTATCTATTTCATGTTTCTCCCTTTTGAAATTTTCTATACTAAAGGCAAAAGCAGTTACCTCTTCCACTCCTAAATCACTCAACCATCTTAAAGAATCTTTCAGCCGCTTAAAACTAAAACAAATAATCTTATTATTATTAAATTGATATAAATACAAAAGCAAATGAGTTGAAGAAGTTTAAATCAATCACACCCTAGTCATCAATAGGACTATTAAACCAATAGTCCTTGTTGGATATGTTTGTTAGTTTGTTTCATTTAACATCACTTTACGCTGTTATGGCTAATTGGAGGATATTACAGTGGGAGACATAAATTTTGCTTATCAAATTATAATCAGGATAGGGATATTTACCATGACGGGGATCAACTGACACCTCACAGGTGTTGTGTCATATTATTATAACTTATTGAAATAGTGTACTTATTTTTGAAGTGCATTTAATGGACCTTTTGAAAAGCGTTAATAGACATAATGGTTACTGTACAAGTTTGACTTATACTTACTAAATAAGAATAATTTATGTTTTAGAAGAGGACCTGGGACTATAAGGATAAACAATTGCGGAATTTAGCACCATCTTGATCATGAATCCCAGGATCTTAAGTTTTGGCGAGTAGGTTACGCTAAATTTGAAAGACTAAAAGTATGTTTTTCTGAATCTCCAACTTCCAAGTGCGTATCCAGTTCAAAACCAAAGAGCAGGGGTCATCTCTCCCACCATAATCTAACATTAAAGTTAGTATAATTATTATAAATTACAGTTATTCTTAATATATAATCTTACACTTTAATGTAACATTAAAAAAAAAAGATAATAATTTTTCTTTTTACTAATTCTTGAGAGGATTAGAAATGAAATGAAAATGAATTGTTTTTCGCTTTGGTAGGCGAAATAGGGGGCAGATGGGAGCAGCTGCTCTACATTGCCTTCCTTTTTACTACGTTGTTCAATCTTATCTGATTTTTCCCACTTGGTACAAATATGAAAATTAAAAAAAATGTTGATTACATTAATGTTTACTGTGCCCTTTCGTTCCCGTAAAGGTAATCTAAGACCTTGATTTTGAATTTCTTTCTGCCCGTTAAAACTTCTGTTGAACTGATAAAAAATTTGTAAGTTTCTAAAAAATTGATGGAAACCACTTTTATATTACGGAACTTTAGTCTGGCTCCCAAGATTGTTTTATGAACTCCATAATTTCCTACCCCATACATACTTTCTCATTATCCAATCCTATCTACCAGACAAATCATTGAAAGTAAACCATAATATTGTATATCCATCTTTGATTTGCTACTTCCTGTCCTCCAGCAGTCCTTCCTGTCATTCTTTAATAATATCCCACTGATTCCTCAGGAACAGAATCGACACTTAGGACAGCATCTTGACAAATGTTTAATCCTAATACTAGACTGAACCGAAAAGAAACTGCTCTTCGTTTAAGCTACTACACTTTCTAGAAAAACGCTCTAAGCCCCCAATTAATTACATGACTATGATAAGACCCATTTGAACTTACAGAGTAAAGCTTTGTGGCTCCAATAAGCCACCGGATTCCTCTCGTATCCAATCATTACAACACAAAATCCTTCGTAAATTCCTCATCGCCGCTTACTTAGTTGTGAATAAAGTCATCCCTAAATGATATTGATGCCCCATTTGTTGTTGATTTGGCCCGAGTCCGATATCAGCCCTTTTATGGCAAACTTTATTCCCACTAGTTTCAAACCTAGCTACTTCTTCAATAATCCGGTAATCCTCCAAGGCGTCTGAAAAGAAGAATGCCTCGCGACCTTCGTAGTTCAATTTGTTGTTTGACAACAATTTGTTGTTGTTTGTTGAGTACTACGAGTGCGTAGTTTCTATACTTGTATTTATCTCATGCCATTATGTATAATTCATTTTATTTACTTGTATTATAAAACAGTTAATATTTATAATTAATAGTTAGTAAATTTTAATAAACATTTTTTAAAAACCATTTTACAGAACTCTTGAGTACTGTACTGACTAGGGACCATAGAAAACTTTCTATCGTTAAATTGTTCTAGTAAATTAACTAATCCTATTAAATATTGGGTAGTGGATTGTAATAATATAAAATATTGTAGCGACGTTTGCGCTGGTTCGGCAGCGAAATACAAAAATTATATATAAAAAATATGAAAAGATAATAAATGAAATAACTTACAGATTAATAAATTCAACCTGGTATAATTTGCGTAGTACACCACTCCAGCGGCGTTCCCCCAAAAGTGGCCCCAAATTCCCAGTGTTTAACTTGGCCAAGACAAACCCAAAAAATTAGGGCACTTACCTCGTGGTAGGAAGCTTTTAAAGATGTAGGTACGCGTATATTTAAAATGGACTGTATTTTACTAGAATTTTCACTGATATGAACTTTTTACTAGAGTTTGGCAGCACAAATAGGCGGCACTAATATAATTTTTATAAATATAATTTTTCTTTTCAAAATTGGACTCAAATAGGCAGCCAATAATGGCGGCAGACGCGCACCTTACGAATATAGTTTAAAAAGTGAAGAGGGGATAGGAGAATACGCTCTAAGAAGAACATTGAAAGAGCGCAAGCGCTATTAGTTATCGAAATTGATGGCAGATGCCAGCACCATACAGACAGACACATATCGTTCTAAGTTTGAATTATGATTAAACAGATTTATTAGCGTGAACATAACCGTCCACCAAAAATTATAATAATTTTTCGAAAATTAAAGGTTCTCAGTTGTAGAACAAAACTAAAGGAAACACTTACAACTTCAAAAGAAAACAAATGACTATTTACAAAAAAGAGAGAAGGTAAACTTTACCAATCAAGTAGTAAAGGTATTAAGTTGCTAACAGCTCTTGTCAGCAACTTAGAAGCGTTAGTTCTTACAGAAGCGACTCTAGGCACCTCATCAGGACCAGGAAACAGCTTCTCTATACGACCGATAGGCCATTCTAGAGGAGAGGTCTTGACACCCTTTATACATACAATATCGCCTTCCTTAGGTAGAACACTACTATACGTCCACTTTTTTCTTTGAATCAGAGTGTTCAAATACTCTTTTGTCCATTTATCCCAGAAAAACTGTAATTTCTGACGCACTTGTTGCCAATGGCAGCGAATATTCACTGAAGGTGAAATTGGAATTTCAGGAAGAGAAATTAAGGGTGAACCAATTAAGAAGTGTCCTGGACTGAGATAATTAACAGCTTCGCTGGGGTCATTAGACAGGGGGCAGAGAGGGCGGCTATTCAGAACTGCTTCTATGCGAGCAAAGAGCGTAGAATAATCTTCAAACGATTGAGGAGTGTAACCAATTAACCTTATGAGTAAATTTTTTGCCGATTTCACACCTGCCTCCCATAGACCGCCAAAGTGGGGGGCGTATGGGGGGTTGAATTTCCACATTATTTGTTTTTGGGCACAAAAATTACCTATATTGGAGTCATTTTCTTTCAGAAAGCTACACACTTGGTCTAACTGACGAGAAGCGCCAATAAAGTTTCGTCCTCTATCGGAAAGTATTTCAATTGGGAGGCCTCTACGCTCAATAAAACGTTCTAAGGCTGCAATGAAGGATTCAGTAGATAACTCTGAGGCGAATTCCAGGTGAACTGCCTTAGTAGACATGCAGATCAACAAACACAGATATCCTTTAGTAATGCGTGGTTTGCGGGGGTTGCCCTATTTAACAGAGAAGGGGCCGGCAAAATCAACACCTGTAGAAGCAAAGGGGCGACTTGGTTGGACTCTGGAGGCGGGTAATGAAGCCATTTGGGGCTGAAACGGTTTCGCACGGAAACGATAACAAGTTTGACATTGTTTTATAATTCGACGCAAAAGACCACGAACAGACAAAATCCAATATTTTCTGCGCAATAGGGCCTGAACAGTATTGGGTCCAGAATGAAGTGATTTGATATGAAAGTGTTTACATAATAACTTAGATGAGTGAGCTGTTTTAGGAAGCAAAACTGGATGTTTGGCTGCTTCACCCAAAGAAGAAAAGGAGAGCCTTCCGCCCACCCTGAGGAACCCCTGGGGGTCGAGATAAGGAGTAAGGGAAACTAAATTCTTAGGAATTTGGTTTTTATCCTTTAATAAAGTGATTTCATTCTGAAAATAATGAGATTGAGTGATGAAAATTAATTTATGTTCAGCTGCATCTAATTCTTCAGAAGTGAGATAGCCTTGAAGAGGCGTTGAATTTAACTTATGTGCTCTAGAATTTTTTATAAAGCGTAAAACATATGCAAAAACTCTTCTGGCCTTATTGAACGTTGAATAACGCTCGATACACTCCGTAAGAGGGTTACCAGGATAGACAGTAACAAGAGATTTTACTTCAGGAAGAGATGAAATTTCATACTCTTCATTAAATGCGTTAGGCCATTGAGCGTAATCTAGAGTGAGAAATGGAGCACTATTAAACCATAATTTTTTAGTAGAAGACTGAAGAAACTCATCAGGCATAACGCCACGAGAGGCCATATCGGCAGGATTCAAGTTAGATGCAATATGAGACCAAACACAATCTCGAACATTTTCAGAAATTTTTACAACACGATTGGCTACATATGTTTTTAACAAATGAGGTGGAGTCAGCAACCAAAACAACACTATAGTGGAATCAGTAAATAATTGAATTTTATTTAAGGGAGCGGATAATTTTATTTGAGAAGCAGACTTAATTAATTCGCTCAATAACAGAGCTCCACAGAGCTCGAGACGAGGTATAGTAGTAGTTTTAAGGGAGGCGAGCTTAGTTTTCGCCTTCCAAAGGACGCTAAAATTACCCTGGAGGGTATGGGAGCAAATATATACGGCGGCAGCATATCCCTTTTCGGAGGCATCACAAAACCCAGCTAGAGAGTAGGAGACAACTTTTTCATCTGAAACAGGACGATGTATTTTTAAAGTTGATATATCAGGCAGCATTTGATTAACTCGACACCAATCATTCTCTATAGCAGATGGTATAGGGTCGTCCCAATCAACTTTAGCTAACCACAGATTCTGCATAATTTGTTTTAAATTCATAATGACGGGGGCAAGAAAACCAATGGGGTCAAAAATACGAGCAATATAAGATAGTATATTGCGTTTGGTAAATTTACAATCAAACGGAGAGACAAAAAACATAAATGAATCAGTAGCGGGGTCCCAGGTTAGCCCTAATATTTTAACAACGCTCTCATCTTTTGAAAAATCGAATTTGGTTTCTATACGCTCAGATGGCAACCCTTCTAAGACGCTATTATGGCTACTAGAAAATTTACTTAGAGAGAAACCTCCCCTTTTTAAAAGTTCTGTCAATTGATGACGTAAAGAAAGTGCTGAATCAACATCATCAGCTCCGCTTATGATGTCATCAACATAAGTACTACGCAGAATAGTATCGGAAGCTTCTGGAAAGTAAGAGCCTTCATCTTGGACAAGCTGATGTAGAACTCTTATAGCTAAAAAGGCGGAAGGTGTGACACCATATGTGACAGTATTTAATTCGACATCAATTAATTCAGATTCAATAGAGGGGCGCCAATAAATATGTTGGTAACATCGATCGGCAGGACACACCATTACTTGGCGGTACATTTTTTCTATGTCAGAACATAGAGCTACACGATGGAGACGGAATGCCATGAGAACATCAGTAATATCTCTTTGTAATTTGGGGCCTGGGAGGAGGCGATCATTTAACTATAGACCAGAGGAATCGGGATCTGACGCATTAAAAACAACCCTTATCTTGTTTTTACCATTGGATATTTTATTAACCACATGATGTGGAATTACATATGAAGAGGGGGTAGGTGCAGGAGACATATGCCCAAGAGAGACATATTCATTCATAAATTCTAAATAAGATTCATACTGGTCAGATTTTCTTAATCTGGATTCTAATTTAATTACAGATTGTTTAGACCTATTATTATTACATTCTAAAGGGCTAGCATCCGGTTTGAAAGGTAAGGAAACAAAATATCGGCCGCTGGAATCTCTACAATGAGTTGATGAGAAGTGATCTTCAACTATTTTATCGAGGGGGTCAATCGGTATATTAGTACTAAAATCTTCAATCTCCCAAAAGCGTTTCATCACATCTGCTAATGAATGAGTTGTGAGTAATATTTCATTACTTAAGTTATAAGGGGCGGCACTAGTAGGACCTACTATTACCCAACCAAAACACGATGATATAGCAGAAGGATAACCTTGAATAGGGGATTCAGATGTTTGAACTAAAATATCGGGGTAATTATCAGCTCCAAGGAGCATGTGAATTTCTGAAGGAATATGAAAAGTGTCATCTGCTAGATTAAGATGTTTAAATTTATTAATTGTTTCATCAGAAACAGGAATCGAAGGAAGCGAATTCGAAATTTGTGATAAGACTAAAGCTTTGAGATGGAATTTATGATTCGAAATTGGAGACTGAATAAAACAGTCAACAAAACCTACAGGTTGTGTATTAACTTGCCCAATACCGGAAACCGAACAAACAACAGGTTGTATTTTCAAACCTAATTTTTTTGGCGCAAAATTGAGTTATAGCTGAGACTTGTGAGCCAGGATCTAATACAACACGAATAGGACGCAAATTTCTTTTAGAATCTTCAATTAAAACTTAGCTGTTCCTAACAGCACTTGTTGGAAGCAAGGAGCAACATTAGAGTTTTTAAGATTGGATGCAGTTTCTGTGAAGGCACATGAAAATTCTTGTACCTCAGAAGAACCAGAGGCAGCAGTGACGGCGGCATAATTATTCTTATTTTTATCAATGGAGGCGGAAGAGGCGGCAGAAGTTGTATTGGAGGCGGCAGGAGTTGTATTAGAGGCGGCAGGATGCAATGTAGAATGGTGTTTTTTTCTACAAATTCTACAGACATTTGTAGATGTACATTGGATGCGTGAATGGCGGCCAAGACAGTTAAAACAACGTTTAGACTCTCTTAAGAATTTATATTTATCATCAATGGAAGACTGAATGAATTTAGAACAATTGCTTAACAAATGAGATTCACTACAATTAGGACATTTAATGCGCTTAACAGTATGTGGGGGGTGTTTGGAAACAGGGTGAGGGGTAGGAGTATTCGACTCTACCATTAACATTTGAGTTTTAGAATTTTTCTGAATGAAATTATTATTACTATTAATACGTGTTGATTTGTCCGAAGGTTCATTCAACTCTAACATTCTTACCTGCTGAGTAATAAAATCGATAAGTTGTTGATAAGAGGGAATACTATCTGAACTATGTTTATTTTCAAAAGTTCGCTTTGAGGAAGCATCTAAATTTCTCCAAGTAATAGAAAAAAGTATGAAATCTGACAAATCTTCTAATGCTATAGCTTTAATTGCATTTACAGATGTATTAAAAGTATTCAACATAGCTTTTAAATTCGACAATGAAGATGACGGAATAGGTTTAAAATTTAAAATTTTATTCAAATACATGGCAGCTAAACGCCTTTTATTTTGAAATCTATCAGTTAACGCGTTGTATGCTAATTCATAATTTTCACTAGTCAATTGAAACCCAGAAATAATAGCTAATGCATCTCCTTTAATAGAAGATTTTAAGTACTGAAATTTGTGAGAATTTTGTAACGATCTGTTATTATGAACAAGAGAATCAAACAAAGAAATAAATTCAGGCCATTCCTCTATTTTACCAGAAAAGGTAGGAATCGGCACTTTAGGAAGCATAAAGGCGGCTGATGGGTGCACTAGAGGAGCAACTGAAGGTATAGTTTGTGAAGAAGATGATTCTCTTTGAGCTTCAAAATCCCTTAGGATACTTTCTATGCCAACAACAACGTCTAGAAATGAACTTTGAGTTTGAGCGGTTTCAATTCTCTTTGCATCAGGAAGCAAAAAATTCAACTCTTGAATATTATTCTGAATATCTTCGAATTTTTCCTCAAATTTAGTAACCCTAGCTGTGTAACATTTTATTTTAGAAAGATCATTAATCGTTAAAGTTTTAATCACATCGTATATTCGAGTTACATTAGCAAAAATATCAGCTCGTTTGCTGCTTAAAATTGTTAATTTTTCAATAGTTTCTTGTTCAGACATTTTTATTCAAGAGTTAAAAAAATAATGCAGAAAAAGATTTATTTAAATTAAATAAGAATTAGAAAAAATATTATATATTTTATAGTGTACTATATATATAGTGCATGAAATAACTAGCAATGAATAACTAAGATAAATGTAAGAAATCAGAACAATAGAGACGATAGTATGTCTGTAGTGGTGCGTGGGAACTGACTAATTCTTAGTTGTGATCTGAACGCAAGAGGAAGACCTTGACCGACCTTGAATAATTTTTCAACTAATCCCAAATATATTTTAGCAAAATTAATTTTTAATTAATAATCTAATAATTAATTTTTTTTAATTTTTGTTTTCAATGTTATAATTTTACTATAATAATTTTAATTATAATTTTAAAATTACCAATGTATCAATTCAATTGTAATTCTGTTAATGCAATAAATGTATTTAATATATTTAATTAAATATTCTAATTAATATCGGGGCTCGGAGGACCAAAAATTTGGGTTCATGTAGCGACGTTTGCGCTGGTTCGGCAGCGAAATACAAAAAATATATAAAAAATATGAAAAGATAATAAATGAAATAACTTACAGATTAATAAATTCAACCTGGTATAATTTGCGTAGTACACCACTCCAGCGGCGTTCCCCCAAAAGTGGCCCCAAATTCCCAGTGTTTAACTTGGCCAAGACAAACCCAAAAAATTAGGGCACTTACCTCGTGGTAGGAAGCTTTTAAAGGTGTAGGTACGCGTATATTTAAAATGGACTGTATTTTACTAGAATTTTCACTGATATGAACTTTTTACTAGAGTTTGGCAGCACAAATAGGCGGCACTAATATAATTTTTATAAATATAATTTTTCTTTTCAAAATTGGACTCAAATAGGCAGCCAATAATGGCGGCAGACGCGCACCTTACGAATATAGTTTAAAAAGTGAAGAGGGGATAGGAGAATACGCTCTAAGAAGAACATTGAAAGAGCGCAAGCGCTATTAGTTATCGAAATTGATGGCAGATGCCAGCACCATACAGACAGACACATATCGTTCTAAGTTTGAATTATGATTAAACAGATTTATTAGCTTGAACAAATATGATTAGTTGAACAAAGCTTTTTTGCATTTCTGATGACCATATAGTCACCATAAGTTATTGGTGTTAAAGTTCATATGAAGTGCTGTTTTTCAAAAGATCGAAGTTGATCCATCAATTTGACCTATTCCTTGGAATAGAGAAATCATATTCGAATTCTTTGAAGCCAGAAATTGGAATAGTTTCGTTTGATCCTTTTACAGGTTTTCTATTTTTTGATTCTATTGGTTCTACTGTTTTGATTGATTTGAAAATTATGGATACAAAAAATGATGCTCGATTTGTACATTACTACTCAAAAGCAGACTTCACAGACTTGTTGAGAAAAAATATCTAGGGTTTTTACTGTTTTCCTCTAATTCATTTTCAGACTTGCTCAGTTTAGAGTCTACTCGAGCCGCTAGCGTATTGTTTTTGTGCACAGTAGTAAGTACTAAACGTTTCCACCTTTAAAATGGTCAAATTTGTAATTGTACTATTCATTCTCACAGATTGAAAATTACAGTTTTTTTCTACTGGGAATTACTTTCACCTGAATAACTGGAAATTGTTTGAGAACTGGGTCGACATAAAAAAAAACTTGATAATGAGATGAAGTTGATAAATATATACAAAAATTATTTTTGCTGATCTCATGCCGGAAATAATATTTAAAAAAATTGTAATGGATGGTAATTATAGGAAAATGTTGGAAGAAACATCTCCCAGTTGAAATTAATTCTACTCTTCAAATCTAATATCTTTTTCTAACTTATTATTAATATTATTACTATTACAAAGTGACGAAACCTCGTGGTACAGACGCCATTAACTAACCATTAACATAAACTTAGAAATTTTTATCTGAGTTTATGTTTTTGTTTTACATTTTAGATTTTCAATGTCTCTTTTTTATTCATTCTATCTTTTTGGAGTTATCATGTTATTTTCTTTTTCATTATCATGTTGCATACAGTAATACAATGTTTACATATTTAAACTAAATAAATAAGTATTCTGTAAGATATACAGAAGTCCTTAGTTGTTATGAATTTCGAAATAAACATATTAATTTACTGTACTTATTTTACATTTTACGGTTACTTTTTTCTTTATTCTAAAGTAATAACTGTCATTTTTAATATAATTTATAATTTAATTTAGCAGTTTTCATTTATAGCGACTGACTAAGCTGTCGACGAAAGATAAAACTCAAATAATTTTGATATGTTTATATTTTTATATTAGATTATTTCGTACATTGAAATATAGTATTTCTAATAACATGATGTTAATAATATTCTCAATTTCATAAAAAATATATATTTAAAATAAGAATTAATATTTTGAAAATTTTGTTAACAGGACACTGTTTACTACTACCTACATTTACTGAAAATAAATCTTTTTTCCTCATGTTTAAGCATCATCATTCATGTATTGAAAAATTAATTTATATATTTTTAATAATTAATACATCCCTGGTTTGGATAGTTAAAAATATAAACTGAGACCAATACAATAATGAAATTTTGAAAATTAGAAATATTATTGGTATTGCTAAATTACCCTTCTAGATGCCCATAAGCCACCAGTTTTGCTTCGCTCCTTGCAAATCTTCGGTTGCCGTCCATTATGATTCCGATATGTCGAGGAATAGGACCAAGTTTTAGTAACCTAGCGCCCATAGTTTGGATCCAATTCATTCCTTTATCCGAAATCCAGGACATTGTAAAGCTGTATTAGTCTTCAAGTTCAACCAGAATGACACACGCCGTAATATGTTAACTCAGTCTGGGAACTTGCATAGACTGAGGAGCTATGATCTCCATCAACGACTGAAGCAGTGGGGAAGCAAGGTCCTTCCATTTAAGGTATCTGCTCTAACCTCTGAAGGTTTCAGTTGGTTTCTTATATGAGAACTTTATGATAATCTATTTAATATTATAATTAACAAGAGTATAGATTTGTGTTCTTATCAAGCTGGAACAATGGATCTTTAAATGATAAAACACATATTAAATTAGAAGCCCGAAGGTAAATAACCTTATATAATTAACTAGCTTTTGCCAGCGGCTTCGCTTGCGTGGAATTTGGTGTACCACATAAAGTTTCATGACGATCATTTTAAATAAATACTTTTTTTTTAACTATAAGTTACTCATACACCAAAATTTCAGATATCTAACTTCAAAACTGCCGGATTCCATACAATCTTTGAACCTCTATTATATTAAGGGGAAAACCCTTGGGGATGGAATTATTCAAATTTCTTTCATAAATTTTACAAAGAACCTATCTGGAAATTTCAAGATGCTAAGTCCCTAATATGCCTTTAATTATGTACTATAATAGATTCTCCAAAGTACCTAAAAGACTGTCTGGGAGGGTACGTGCCCACATGCCCCCCTCCTAAATCCGATCTTGCTGTAGCCTGTGTTATTCTGATGTATAATCTATATTACTGTAAAGTTTCATCCGTTCAGCAGTTTTTGCGTGAAAGAGAGACAAACATACAAAGTTCCGCATTTATAATATTAGTAAGATAATATCAAACGAGATTCAGAAATAAAATTATTATCAAAATGTGAACATACGACTACCAAGAAGAATCCAAATAAGTGGCAGTACAAAGTTAATGGTTAATAATAAAGAAAGAGAAAACTTGGACATCGCTTTAGTCAAGTGAAAAAGGACGAAAAGATAAAACTACGATGCTAAATATATAGAAATAGAAAGAAATGACTAACATATGGGGAAGGATGAGGCGATATTGAAAGGATAGAAAGATAATTGGAAAATTATTATTGTCAATTCACGTGGTCCTTGGCTGACTAAAATAAAATAAAACAGTTACCATAAATCATAAGATCTGAGGTATTTTCAAATAGAATAAAAAATTGCATAACGAGGTAAAAAAAGCTATCAAGACTCTTAATTATTAACAGTACAAATGCTTTCAAATAATAAACAAAGTGTAAGCTCCGATAAACTCCGACCTAATGAAAAACGGAAAAATATATATAATGATAGATAATTGTAAGTAAATAGCTGTTTTAGAGAGGAATTATTTCTGATTTACTTTATATTATATAACTTATTCATAACATCACATTAGTAAATCAGATCAGTAAAAAAGTGTTTTCTATTAATAAAATACATAATGTTGTTATGATAACTAGGTAATTTCAACACAAAGCATTGTAACTTTTTGATTATTTAGTTTTAGTTTTCTGAGATTATCTAAGATTATAATGACCAGAAGATTTAGTGTATAATTTATCGACAACTTCCTCTAAAATATCAAAACATTTTCAACCCTTCTTTCAGGACAATCTCTTACGAAGTGAGACTAAGAGAACATTATAGATTCGGAGATTTGTTTTTTGAACAATTTTAGATTGTAAACAGAAATAAACAACACACTTTAAGTGACATCATTATAATATCTTATATCTCATAAGTATCCGACATTTGAAAAATATTACAAGAAGTATTTTTATTACTATTTTTAAAAACAAGTTATCTAAGTTGATATTGTTTGTATTTTTGTTTCATCATCTGTTTTGTTTGTTTCTGCTTGACATTGTAATTTGCATACAGATCTAATTGTCTATTGTCTCTCTCTATAATTATTGTAATTTTATTTTTTGTCATTTTTTATTCCTTGTACTCTGATTTTTTTTTTATTCTTTGAATGTTATCACTGGAGGTAATTCTCAATGTTTGTTCTCGTTTATTCTTTCTCTTTTGTTAATTTAATTGTATTAATTAATTAAATGTATTCCTAGTCTAATCTAAGACATAATAATACTCTATATAGAAACCTAACCGACATAACCAACGGTAGAACTTTTGCTTTATCAAGCTTGTATAACTGCTTCAATTCCTCTGCCAGGTCCTGATAACCTAATTTTTTCGGCGACCACCTTGTGGACGTTATCATCTGCCAGTACTCCTATTTCCATTATATTCACACATTTTTCTTCTTTTAGAATCAGCCTAATATCGGTTTGTTGTGAGGAACTGTGTGATCAGTTATGATGGCTTGGTCCCAATTGACCTCCTGACAATCATCCAATATGTGTGACAATAATTTCATCTAATTTAGTTTTCAGTTTGATTGAAGCTTTTCTGGACTCCTTAAGAAATTTGAAAGAATGTCAATATTATGACGCAGAGATCCAATCTTATTTAAGAGTCTTCATTCCCATGGGGAGGTTGACAAATTTTTCCCTATTGCTATGCATTTTTTCGGATTTTTCTTTAAGAAGACCTAGTTTTAACGTCACTGTCCTAGCGGCTACATATATCCATTGAAGGATCTCTAAAACAGTCATGCTTTCTGATATATTATCGGACAAGACTTGATCTACCGTTTTCACCACTTTTAATGTCTCTTTGCCATACAGGTCACGAGGTAATGCAGCTCTTTGTTTTAACGGTTTACCTTCATATTTCATGAGCTCTTTAATCATAATTTCCTGTAATTCTATTCTTAGCTGAGGAGTTTCATAATTTATGTCAGTTCGATGTTCAACATCATTGGATTCCTGAGCAATATCAGGCAAAATATTTAATGTTCTTGCAACCTTATCCTTGACATCATTAATTTCCAAAGCAGAGAGAAATTTCCGCTCCATTATTTGCTTAACTTGGTGAGCAAGCCTCTGAGATGTGACCTCTATATCTGGGAACTGTGCATTCCAATACTCGGATATTCTACTGCGGTATCCATTTTTTTTCTGTTCTAATTTCGTAGCCAAGAAATATGCTCGGATTACAGCAATATTCATATTGTATATGTATACACATTTCGTTGGCGGTTTGTTGTCCTTCTTTGCTCAATGGGAGCCTCCAAGCTCGATTCGAGGTTTGAAGTTGAAGGTTCTGAGACTGCCGGTCTTACGGTTCCATACAGCATCGGGGCACCGCTCGCACTACTTGCCGATGTTGAAGGCTGGTGGTCTATTTCCTCCAGAGCAGCCTTCACTCTGGATTATTCTGAGGCTATTTGTCTTCTTGTTCGCACCATTTTGATGGGTAAATGCATTTTATACCTGTTGCTAGGTCTTCCTAGGTCAGCTAACCCTAGGGTGTGTACTGTAGATGTTCTATGTGTCAGTGTATTTGATTTTGAGGACTGTGGTCTGCGTACTTGTGGGTGGTGTACTGTACTCCAACCCTGAGGATCGTAAAACCCCAGTAACTGCACCCACCAGTTGCCTCTTGCGGGTTTATTATTATTAACAACGAAACCGTTTCATCAAATATATCACTTCCAATCGAAATTAGCGGAACAGTGCTTAATTTTTCCAAATTCAAGAATCTTAATTATATCTTCTTATCTTTTAATTTCGGGAAGACAGACTTTGTTATCACCAAACATGTTTATATATTCCTATAAACATTTCTAAATACAGAATCGTGACTTCGCGATGTTACATGTTTATTTACAAACGTTTCTTAACTATCACTCCAAACAAGACATGCCTTTTATGACTTGCGAGTCGCAAAAAGACTGTTGATCGTTTGATAATGCAGGGAGCACCACGAGTAGGCGATCAACTTATAGATCAACAGCGATCTAGACTTGCTGAACTATAATGTCGGGATAGCTGGCTTCAATATACAGATGGTTCAGCGGCAATGAACTGCAAAGAGGCTGGCTACATATTACCTCAGTCTTCGAGGGCTCTGTACCTGTGGGGTTCAATGCAAGGAATTACGACTGCGAAATCATAGAAATAAACAGGACAGTAGAGCTATATAAGGAACCTACACTAAAACGCTAGCTGAGGGGAAAAATGGGAGTGCTTTGTACACGAGCAGCTCCCCCGAGATCTTCCAAGAGGCGAAGCTGTTGCGAGATTCAGACTCACCACAGGCCATGATTACCTCCAGGCACATCTGCACAGAATGGGCATCGCAAAATCCGATAATTGCCCCATTTGTCTTTCTGGTGTAATAGACGGTGAACATTTACGACATTGCAGTGGTCTTAAGGATATTTCACACAATTATGACGATGCATGTCTTTGTTGGTAGTCTCAGTGGCGTGGGAGAAATGCCACGTGCTGGCATTGGATAAAAAAACAAAAAACAAGACATCTCTCAAATAATCTGTTAAATGCAGACATTACACATCTATATGTCATTACGCATATATATTTATAACTATAACACAAGGGAACAACATTTTTGTTGCATGAAATATTTTGACTAATATTCTACTTCCTCGAGGTGCTGATTTAAGATCTGAAGTCAGTTTGTTTGTATCAGCTTTACTTTTGGGGTTATAATTATAAACTGTTTTTTAAGATGAAAATATTTTTTATTAAGAAAACTATTAAAAAATTACCACTACATATCAAAAAATTTTCTTTTGTAAGATTTTCTGGCTTGATTCGGTTCACGGGGGCTGTTTTTAATGCTCCAACAATAGTCCGCCATCATGTGAGCATTCCAGTGACCTTGGTAACGTTCCTCCATAGTTCGAATGTCCTGATGGAACCGTTCCCCTTGTTCTTCACTCAGATCACCAAGATTTTCAGGGAAACGGTCCAAATGGCTGTGGAGGAAGTGTACTTTGATGCTCATATTACAACCAAGCTGCTGGAAGTGTAACAACATTAGTTCAATATGCTCCGCATAGCTTTCTTCCTTTTTGTTTCCCAGAAAATTTTGAGCAGTCCAAACGAATTCATTCCAGGCATTTTTTTCAATATCAGTCATGTAACTAATAAAGTTTTCATCCTTTATCAACCTTCTTATTTGGGGACCATCAAAAATTCCATTTTTAATTTTTTCTTGGCTCAAATTAAAGAACTTCTTAGAGATGTATTTATAGCAATCACCACCCTTGTTCAAAGCTTTGACAAATTGTTTCATGAGCCCTAGTTTGATATGCAAAGGTGGCAGTATTATTCGATCCGTGGGCACAAGGGGCTCATTTATTACATTCAGTTGTCCCGGAACCATAGATTGCCTGGAAGGCCAATCTTTTCTAATCCAGTGCTCAGACCTAGCTCTGCTGTCCCATAAACAAATAAAACATGGATATTTTGTATATCCACCTTGTTGTCCAAGAAGAAAATTCACCATTTTTAGATCAACACTTATCAACCACTTTTGTTCGTTGTATTTGATTCTATCCATTACAGAAGCTACAGTAGCATATTCTTCTTTGACTGTAGTTGAATGTGCAATCGGTATCGAACCCAGCTTATTGCCGTTATGCATAAGTACACATTTCAGGCTACGTTTAGAGGAGTCAATAAATAAACGCCATTCATTTGGATCATACTTCTGTACTCCCATTGCTTTCAATAAACCAGGAACATCTGAACAAAAAGCAAAGTCGTCATCTTTAGAAAAGAATGACAGCAATTCTGCCTCTCGGTTACGATAGTATGAAATTCTTGTTTCTGGGGTTAAAAGATTTCTTTGCTTTAATCGAGAAGCTAGAATCTCCGATGTCTTTTTAGAAAGACCAAGATCTCTGATTAATGCATTGAGGTCTTCCTGATTAAAGAGCTGGGGCTCAGAAGTAAAATCAGGGTAAGAATCACTTGTCCGACTTTCATCACTTGAAGAATAGTTTTGTTTTTCTATATCATGATCATTTTGTACAGATGAAGAAGCTTGGGGTACTGGTGCATCGCCAGAGAACAAGACTGGTCGAGTAACAGATAACAAGTTTGGATAAGACCATTTCGACCGGTTATTTTTATTAATTCCATTAATATCAATCACACAAAAATAACAATCATCTTGATGATTATTAGGTTCCCGCCAAATCATTGGTGTTTGATACTTAAAATGGGGTCTTTTCTTATTTGCCCATAATCTCAAAGACTCAACACATGTTTTACATACCATATGAGGGATCCAGTACTTGTCACGGATGTCCAAAGCGAATCCAAAGTAATCAAAATATACCTGTGTTATAAACTCTGACACACTTAGCCTACAATTTTTGAATGTGTATTCACCACAAATGTTACAGAAATAGTTTGGATCGTTTCTACAGATATTTCTTAACTTGGACATTGTTATTTAACACAAGAGCACAAACTTTTTCACTAAACAACTCAGTTGAATTGAAGTTTGAATGTGACTAGTACAAATATATGTCTATCAGCTGTTTGCCAAAAACAAAAGGTGCTGGAGAAAAACTGAGGCTAGATTTGTAATCACCAACCTCTAATTAGTAAACAACAGGCCTAAAACTCCATGCAACAAAAAATTAATAAAAATTTGTTCCCTTGTGTAATTTGTTGCGGAACAAATTATTAATTGATGTTAATAAAAATCTTTGTACATTCCTGATTAACAATTACAAATTATATAAGTCGATCAATTAAAAAGGACAAATTCATCATGTTAATATTTATAGGAAAATTTAAGTTCTTAAAAAAAAAGTACTGAATGGAAAAAAAGGACGAATAAATATAATCGTTTAAATAATCGAAAATAAACATAATAGAATATTAACTTTAAATAAATATTCATATTAAAATATATAATTAATATTCAACTTTTTATGGCACTAAATTATAAGTGTTGGTGGATTCCCACATGTTAAGGCCAGAAAATCAACCAGAAATATGTTGATAACGAATACTTAATTTATAAAAATTGAATTAATATCTTTAAAAATGTAGCTACCAAAAACAAAGAATAAATGGTGTTTTCTTATGATGAGCCTCATAATATACAATGATAATCACGTCGATACAAATGCAAAGTATCGAACTTTAAGAACACAAGTTTTCAGGAGAGTGTAAAAAACTAGTTCAAGGTAGATTCAAAATCAGAGCATTTCATCAAAAAAATACGTCTGATTTGGTTTCATCAAACGTATTTTACCCATGTCATTATACGTGGTTTGGTGCCATTTTAGATAGCATTATATAACATTCGTATCAATTAGCAATCCTGGAGCAATCGCTTGAGATCGAATACGAAAAATGTATTTTATCTCATTTAATTTGTATTTGTATCGACGATATCATAGTTGATAATTTTTTTCATTCCAATCAGTTGTTGTTTTTTAAGTAGATAAATGTTATGAACATACAATTAATAGTTAACTTTAACCATTAGATTAATGCATCATCATGCTAAAAGTGATTTTATTACCCGTTAAATTATGAATAATATATAAAATCGCTTTATTAATAAACTAGCGACTCTCCCCTCCTTCGGCTTCGCAATGTTATAACTACAGCATACTATACACTCTTGATCGCATCAATTTGTTGAGTCGAATATGTGGATTAAATTTAAACCCAACATAATGTCTCCAGTACATGAACAATTTCAGTGTATTTTATTATGTAGTTATTATAACATAAAAACAAAACCATATATTGCTTTATATACGAATTTATTTTCACGCTCGTTAATTTTTAGAGCTAAACTCCTAAATTGCTCATTTAAATTATATGGTGATTAAATACCTAAACCTTCCTCATGAATCACACTATTTATTGGTGAAAACCGCAAGAAAATCCATGCAGAAGTTTTTGAGTTTATGGAGAAACAGACAGACAAACGTGATGGAGGACTTTTTGTTATAATATGCATAGGTTGGTAAGCTCTTAAAGTAATTATTATTATTTACTTAATGTTTGATCCTTTTTATTATTAGAGCACTTTTCATTAAAATATTCCGGCATTGACCTACAGACATGTTTCGATAACCTTAAGGAAAATTTGGACTGAGGTTTATCTACACGTAGTTTAAAGTTGTCTACCTCCAAAAACTGATATCATATCTCATTTGAAAAAAAAAATACTTTGGCCTCGGTTTCTCACATAACATTATTTTTATGTTTAGAGAATACGTTTTTTAATAATGAGATTGTTTTTGAATAAATATAAATGCTGCTTATTATACTTTTTTTTTTTCATCCACTCCATTTCCATTTCATCCACAGCTCTGAAACATTTTTCATTTTTTTTTGTTTTGTTTTTTTAGGGAATTAATTAATATTTTAATTTTAGACTACTACTAATACTGACCATTTTGCTAAAAAACGTTATGCATTGTTCATCAACCTCATTTATGTAACATTTATATGAGTATGTTAAGATTTATTATAGTAATTATTACTATAAATATTCTAATAGGTCATTTCTTATGAAGTGTCCATTTTCAAAGGAAAGTTTATGCAGTAAAATACGAAATTAAAAAATTTCATTCATGTTTCCCAATATGTTATCAAATTTTTAACCCCAGATCTGAAAAATTAAGGATTTTGTGATGAAATAAAGTCTGAAAATACCTTATTGTCTTGAGAATCGAAAATTTTACCCTTAAGGAAATTGTCCATTTCTGAACTTATGGAATTTTGTTGGAGATACAGTGGCAGTCAAAAGTAAATGCACAAGCCAAATATTGGCTTAAAGTTCTATTGGAATGAAATAAAGTTACACAACTTTTTGAAAAGAAAAATCTTTTATTTAGACAAGTTTTAAAATATCAAAACATCAATTAAATAAAACTGATCACTTAAAAAAAATACATCTCAAAAAGGGAACTTTCAAAAGTATTTGCACAAATTTAAATTTTTATGATATAATGTATAATATGTATATTGTTTTTATGTTTCAATATTTTGTGTGGAATCCATTCACATCGATAACTGCTTGAAGACCTCATGGCATAAAATAAACAATACTTTTTAAAAACTCTGGCTCGATTTTTTCCCACTCATCAAGCAAAACTTCTATAGGAGGACTTCGTAACTAATCTCGTTTAGTTTCTTCACTTTATGCCGTGAAGCATGAGGCTTGGGCCTTATCTTCTAAGAGTATAAGTCCTTTCCGATTAAACAATACGGATTGTTTTTAGATACTTTTTGTTGCATTATGTCAATAATCCCACGGTATGATAATTCACCTTTGGAAATGAATTACTCCAGCCATTAACCACCGCTCAGTAACCAATAAGTTTTTTGATGCAAATTTGCTTTTGGCGAATGGTCCGTTCGTCACAACATCATTCGTGAGCGCGGTGGTAATTTTTCTTTTATCTTGGGCTGGAAACTGTCCATGTTTAAACTCATAAAAAACATAAATGAAGATCGCGTGTTTCTACGGTTATATTTTATGATATACTAAACAATGTTCTTTCAATTGCAGTGATGGTAAATTTTATAAAAAGCAAAACAGTATTGATATCAACTCATTACAATCTGCATAAATAAACAGAGTAACCAACGGATGTCCACTAATTCCACCTTGAGTTTTATTAATAATAATAACGGACTTTTCTTAAAGAAAGATCCAATGGCTTACTATAGATTAAACAGGTACTAATTTTGTGCAAGCTAATTGAGTTTGTTGGATTTGAATTAAAATTTAACAATTAAAAGCAAAAGTATTGAGCTTATGTTGTTTTAATCTAAGTTTCTCAACGCTGAAGAATCTATACAATATCACTACTAAATAAAAAAATTAACTACTAATTATATATGTGCGGTATACCCTTACGACTTGACCTATCGAGACCGGATGTAAATTATTTATTCTAACATCAGACACGGATTGACTCTTTTGGAGCTCACCCAGAATTCAGCTAGCAAGAGGGAAAACCTGGTGAATAAGCTTGATAGTGAAATAACCTTGCTACACAGCAAACTAAGAAATGAGAGTTTCAGGATACAATTGATTTTTTCACTGTTTTAGTCAAGAAATTCTTTTTAATAAGACACTTTGCCACCCTATTTCTTATAGTCCGGTTTTGAAAATTAAGTTTACCACTAGTTTGACTAAATTGACTAAACTAGCAAAAAATGTGAAAAAGTCAATTTTTAAAATTTGGAGTTATCCGTTTTTAATTCCGAATCTTTCAAATAATCTAGCCCTTACCAATCAATAAACCCAAAACGTTTCACGTGCTGTAATGATCCAGGATTTGTTTTAATGAAAAAATATTCAGTTAGTTCTATTATTTATTTCACACTGTTTAATAAAGTTAATGCTTAATTAAAAGCAAAATATCTAATATTAACATTATAATGTTCTAGCGTTACATAATTAAGCTTTATAATTATGCTCTATCAAATACTCTATAGCCGAAATGCTAACTAATGACAAATAAAATCTATATTTAAAAAATTCGGTACTTCACTTCTTTTTTCGTTATTATTCTTTCATTTTCGACAGAACCGCTACTGTTGAGTAGATGAAGCGGAAGATCTGCAAAAAATAAAAATCAAATATTAAAAATTGAAAAGGTTCTTTTTAAATCATTCTTCTAATTTATAGATAAAATGATAATGAAAATCAAATATTATAAATGACAAACAACAAATAAGGCTTGCCGGATACCTTGATACCTTGCTTATTTCTGGTGCTAAGTCAATGTTGTTCAGAAAATAACTTCTCCTATTCAATGTTTCCCAAATCTCCTTAATCCAGCGTCTTCTAAATCTAGGTGGTGGGTCATTTTTTGTGGGGCTATCCATATTAGATATTTATTTTCTAAGTTACTTATCATCATAAATAAACAACACACCAGTTTAATTCAGTATTCCAAAAATTAAAAAAATAATAAAAGTAAGGGGAACTATGTATAAGAAACTATGAGCCTATGGGGTAAATATAGAGACAGATAAACTGGTTGAGAATAATTTTAGTAATTAAAATATGATAATATTGAAAAGGGAAAGGTAAAAAGAGACCTTACATAAATGTTAAGACCGTGGAAAAAGTCCAACGAAAAATCCTTAAGTCTAAATATTGGACAGATATTTTCAATTTCTGTTTTAGTTTGGAGATTTGATTGGAGAATTTCCGATCTCTTCTGTCGGTAATTCGGACGTGTCTATGGTCGTCATCGTAGTGATCTGCAAACTTAACAGCCTGCTTCTGGTCTGTTAGTATCTTGTCTCCATCCTGAAGCCTTGTGTAGTTCCTCTTTCTGGTGCTCGTCCTAAGTAGCTTCCAGAACTTTCTAAGGTCACCATGTGTGGACCGAAGCTTTTCATGCCACTGAGCAGTCAGCCATTGTGTCATGAGGTTTCGAATCTGAGTGGTAAGTGAATTTACAACCAATTTTACCTCATGGAGTATTTATACCTGGGATGGCGTGGTCTCGATCGAAGTTGGCCTTCCCATTGGCTTGCCTGTACTGGTCGTATTGTGTTCGGGCGTATTCGATGGGGTGGGTTTCATCTGTGTATGGGTAGTAAGGAAGAGTGTGGGTCTTTTGTTGGATGGCGGGATACCAATTTTCCTAAGCTTATAGGCATCTAACTTACCCTGAAGAAGCTCACAGCATGATGGGCGAAAGCTTGGTTAATAGGCTCATAGTTTCCAGGACCTTTAGTTTCCCTTCCTTTTATTATTTTTTTAATTTTTGGAATACTGAATTAAACTGGTGTGTTGTTTATTTATGATGATAAGTAACTTAGAAAATAAATATCTAATATGGATAGCCCCACAAAAAATGACCCACCACATATTAATATGCTTTAATATGTAAGTGGGGCTTAGATGAGTCCTCGGGCGAATCGGTGGACAACCAATGCTAGGAAGAAAACAAATCAAAGAGGAAAGAGAGAGTATTTTGTGTATTTCGTGGTACTTCTTAAGCTGATAGGTAACATGATCCCATTTGGGAAAAACCTCATCCAAGTTCAACTCGTTTTTGCTCCTCTGATGATTAATGAAATTGTTATTTGATGACTTATCCTATATGATTAATTCTTCAACATTGCGTCTAGAACATTCAATGAATAATGTTTTAAAATTAATATTGACTTCACGACAACGGTTTTCGTTTTTAATTAAAATTAACACTGAAGATCACCGAACAGCAATAGGTTCGTTCTCACATCAAAGCTGAAATAATTTTTATTTTTAGTTTCACCCCACTTTGGGATATTTTTGATCAATCATTGACGCTTATTCTGCGACGTTCTCTCCGCCCAGTATTTTTTCTTCCTCTCTCACCTCCTACTCCTTTCTTCATTTGAGATTTTGGTAGCCCGCTTCGTTCTCGCCTCTAACCTCATCCTCTTGCCTCGGGTAGTGCTCTTGGCAGTTGAATCCCTAAGCCAATCCTTCGTAAACTCGAGATCCCTCATGCCCCTCTCTGTTTCCAGAAGCCAATTCGGTTTAGTTTTTTTATGTCTAAGGAATTCAAATATTCTTTTCGATAGCCTCCTTGCATTTATTCACAGGATCGTCCATAGAAATTAACACTTTTTTCATATGTAGTATTATAATTCAATTCAATAAACAAAAAAAAAATCGTTCATCGATCTTAAATGTTAATTTTTTTTTTTAAACCGTTGGGATGTCAATATTAATTTTAAAATATTACTCATTGAATGTTCTTCAGAATTATTCACAGAAGATAACTCATCATAGAAAATAAGAAAATAATAATTTTATTAGTCATCAAATGGAAAAAACCGTGTCCAGCTTGGACGAGGATTCTCACGAATGGGACTGTGTTACATACAATTTTAAGAGGTGGTTTATAAAAATCTCGCTGGTTTCTCTTCTTCTTTGTATTATTCCTAGCCTTGCTTGTAAACTGATTGTTCCGAGGACACAACAAAACCCCACTCACATATTAAAGTATATTTCCCTAGTAAATTCAGACATTTATAATTCTGCTTGTAGTGTGATAATTCGTCAAGAAAAAAATAAATTGTTTAGGAATTTTTTGCACCATGCTTGGTGAATCGGGACCACATGAGTTGTATCATGTTTGAACTTGAAGTTTTATGGGAATTATGACCTAAGTTAAAATCATGACATTTTTCTTTTGAAGGAGCGATATGTTCTTATTTCTTGCAATAAACACTTTGTATTAGTTTGAAACCGTATTTTCAGTGGCTGATATTCGTAGTGGGTACTTTCAAAAGCATTAAGTGTGCGTGAACAGTTAATTGCGATCTAGTCTTCAATTTAGAGTATATTCTAATTTGTTACGAATTGCAGGATCTACAAAATAGGTCAGAAATAATGATTGCTACATAGATGTTTTTACGATTTACTGATTCTAATTAATTTATGCCTATGAAGATCCCAATCAAATTTAATGTACACACATCGTCGAGTTAAGAAAAAGCCTGTACTGTGGACCGAAACTTCTTTTTTTAAATACATACCCGCTTACTTTTTTTCAATTTATTTTTTATCTCCGCCCGTACATTTTTCCGCCACAAAGGTCATTCTCTTGGTATGACATTGTATTGACTACTTGAACAAAAATACATAATAATAAGTAGAGTATTACTCCAATCATTGTCTCCATGTTAACAGGATACATCTTGAGTGCAGTCAAACTGACAGGTCTCATGGCTCTTCTCATTATCATCCGCGCCGTGACTGCAAACTTCTTATCAGCCAAGTACCATTCGCTGAAATATATACTATCCACCATCGCCGTACTCTGAAAAAAATCAGAACATATATGAAATTTGGTGAATGGTTAATTTAAATTGAATGGAGTATAAATATATTTTTATAATATAAAATCTATAATTATATAATTATAATTTCAAATTTTATTATATATTTTTTTTTAAATATTTCAAATGATTAAAATTTAACTAAAGACTGATCGGGTAATATAAATAAATTTTTATAATCTTATAAAATAAGAATTTATCGTATTTTTTTTTAAATTATAGAATTTTATCAAAGATCGAACGGTTAATCCATGGTATGGATAAAATATATAAACAACTAGCTTTTGCCCGCGGCTTCGCTAGCGTGGAATTTGGTCTGCTACATAAAGTTTTGTGAAAGATCATTTTTAATAAATAATTTAATTTTTTTTTAACTATTAGTTACTCGTACATCCAAAATTTCAGATGTCTAACTTCAAAACTGACGGATTCTATACAATCTTTGAACCCCTATTATATTAAAGGGGATGGAATTATCCAAATTTCTTTCTTAAATTGTGAAAAGAACCTAACTGCGAATTTCAAAATGCTAAGTTCCTGATTTGCCTTTAATTATGTAATATAATGGATTCTCCACGGAACACAAAAAACTGGGGAGGCACGTGCCCCCCCCCCAAATCTGCCCTTGCTGTAGCCTATGTGTTATTATGATAGTATAACCTATATTACTCAATAAGTTTCATCCAAATTCTTTCAGTAGTTTTTGCGTGAATAAGTAACATGCATACAAACTTTCGCATTTATACTATTAGTAGGATGTCAAAACAATAGTTTCACTCATGTTCATTCTGTTATTTTAACAACTATTATCATGTGATTTGTCTTTAATCATAATTAAAGAAAGTACATATTTACAATATGTACAATACATAATTAAAGAAAGTACATAATTAAAGAAAAGTACATATACTATAATGAATTTTCCACAGCACCTAAAAAACTGGCTGGGAGGGCATGAGGGGATTTAGGCCATACCCCCCTAAATCCGCCCTTGCTGTAGCCTATGTGTTATTCTGATGTATAACGTAAATTATCGTAAAGTTCATCCAAATCCGTTCAGTAGTTTTTTCGTGAAAGAGAGACAAACATACAAACATTCGCATTTATAATACTAGCTTTTGCCCGGGGCTTCGCTCGCATGGAATTTGGTCTGTGACATAATGTTTCGTGACAGATCATTTTAAATAAATAATTTTTTTTTTAACTATAAGTTACTCGTAAATCCAAAATTCCAAATGTCTAACTTAAAAACTGACTGAAGCAGTAAAAAGATAGCATTGTATGTGCTTAATTCTGTTATTTGATGACCTAGTAATAACTTTACGATCGAGAACCCATTACTATTCCAAAACATTATTTTGATTGGTTTTAGGCAGACTTTCACTTCTGAATACTGGACTTTAGGACTAAAAAATTATCGAATGAACCTGCTGCCTTTAACTTCTTTTTCTTGGGTTGAATGTCCTGAGTTAACGCCTGCCTATTGACCGATGAGAGGGACTCCTGACTGCTGTGATCGCTATAATCCTTATCCTGTTCTAAAAGGAGGTCTACTGGGTTGGCAGCCACAGACATACGATTTACGTTGAGGTCCTCTAATGATCTAATTTCTAGCACCTTGGCGTTAGTATTTCTCCTCGCAAAGATGTTTCCATTTTGGCACCATTAGATTTTTTTACTCGAATATGCCCTGTGATTGCAGCTGTCTCGTCTCACGAAATATCTTCAAGTTGAAGGTTGTTAGGTATTAAATTATATATATGGGGAGTTTTTCGAACGTTGGCTCCAGATTTGAACTAAATAACTGAGGTTAATTGTGTTTTTTAAGTATGAGAAATCGATTTTTATCTAAGTTCCTGGTGAATTTAACTATAGTTATTGAAGAGGATGATTAATTAGTACGTCTTCTCAGTCCATAGATGAGATAGAACTGAAAACCAATGAGGCTGCAGATGTTTTCAAATGAATTAAGTAATTTCTCATCGGGGACGGATATATTATGAATTTTGAATGTGTTGCAGAATCTGTTTTGTGTGTTGACGTTAATATCATATCACAGTAAAAAAAAAATAATAATAAAGAACTAAATATTGAACCAAAAGAAGAAAGAGGCTGATAAATGAATAAATGATGAAATAAACATTTGAACAAAAAGAAGAAAGACGCTGATGACCATAGATGTGCATCTATAAGCAATAAAACCTAACCTAACCTCATATCGCAGTAAATCAATTTCTTTTTTTAATTTTTGGTTTTCCCTTTCTAACTTAGTCACATTTTTATTTATTTTTTTTAAATTATCTTTCATATAGTTTACCGCTGATTTAACTTCTTTATTTATAGATGGCATTCTTATTTTCGGTGCGTGAGGCTTTAATCTCATCTTTTAGTTCGTGAATAAGTACCTCGAATCTGTTTAGCACGACTGTAAGCGGGTCTAAAGGTTCTGGATTAGGTTGGGTACCCCCACTACTTTCTTCCGTCTTGTTTATAGTATCAGTAGGTAAGCTCCCGACTACTGAACTCTTATCTCTGCTACTAGCCATATCAGCAAAACAGCACTATTAAAACTCACGTTTTTAACACAAATAAGGTTAATTTCTGTGAGAGAAAAGAAAAATGTTACAAGAAATCAATAGATTATGTATTAAAAAGTAATTACTAAAAAAAATAGCATTCCAAACTGTAAGAAAAAACCTCTAATTTTATAATTGAATCAGAGCTAACACGTACACGACTGCTCTGTATTAGGGCTAAGGGGCAAATGCCCTGAATTAAAGACCTAATTTGGACTAATCCTCGATCATTTGCAAGATTTTTCTTTTAACTGAATCACATAATTAATACTTAAGAGCGCATAATTAAGGTAGAATTCCCAGTTCATTAAGAAATTGGGCTGAGTCAGTAAGATTTTCCTCGGGAGTTCCTCTTTCTATGTCACTCACTATAGATAACTACTTTAATGTTGTTTAGTTTAGTCATTAAGTAATTACGAGAGAAAGGGGGAATGAACAACTTACGTTGAAGCCGCGAATCTATAGCAGCGTGCAGGGAGGAAATCCCTGAGGAAATTCCCGCAGGCTCGTTCCAACCAGTTGTTTCTGATCTGGTAATTCTATACACGCTCCCTCAACAGACTATTATACACACACACACACACACACACACACACACACACACACACACACACATATATATATATATACTTCTCCACATAATATCCAAGCAAATTTAGGCATTTGTCATAACGTGTGACGTTTTTTTGTATTTCAGCGTCATAGTCCTCTGCCGCCAGCGTATTGAGATATATATATATATAGTCTTCTAGACGGAATGAATGAAGTAATTCAGGGATAATCTAAATAAGGTTTTTAATTCATTACATTAATGGACTGCTTCACAGTCCTCGACTGGCCTAAGATACACCGCTTTCACGTTTGTGGACCGGCCTGCTCGAGAGTATCTCATCTATCTTCGTATCGCATTAATATTTCTAAAGTGACAACTCAAAAATCGGTGTTTTTCCTGTGGTGATATATGACCATGAAAGAAATGGGTAAATATCTCTTTATCACTCATCACCACTGTATCAACCTTGCATTAGAGCTTGTCTACCAGAAGGTACTTGTGTGTTCTAACACACATTCTTTGTGTTCTAATTCAATTCCAAGCTCACTAATAGTTTTTTTAATAGTAGAAATACTAGTGCGATATTATTAAGCGAGAGGTACTGCTTCACTCGTGTTGACTGTGCACATATATATATATACGAGGGCCATCCGGAAAGTGGTGATCGTTTGTGCAATAAAGACACAGGAGTAAATATAAACATTTTTATTGGAAAGAGCATACTTTACACTACTTCTCCACATAATATCCAAGCAAATTTAGGCATTTGTCATAACGTGTGACGTTTTTTTGTATTTCAGCGTCATAGTCCTCTGCCGCCAGCGTATTGAGATACATAATCACGCCTCGTTTAAGTTTTTCATCGCTGTGAAATCTTTTTCACTCTCTCCTTCATCGGAAAACGTCCCGGAAACGTTCATGAAATTGTAAAAGAACATCTGCATTATTCAAAAATCTGTGCTAGGTGGGTCCCTCGCATGCTTACAGATGAGCACAAAACCAAGCGTTTGGCTGCCACGGACGTTTCTGGGGAGAGTGAGACAGATGGGTTATATATTTTATATATATGTACACACAGTATATATATATATATATATATATATATATATATATATATATATATATATATATATATATATATACTTGAAAGTTTCAAGTGGAAAATAGTAATTGTTACAATCATTTGTAGAAAGTAAACCACTCCCGGTTTTAACTTATTTCATTCTCTATCCTTTTAGCATGATTAATTTCTCCATCTTCTATGGAAAAAAAAACAACAGAAAATTATTTCTTTCTTTTTTTTTTGTTTTTAAATTTACTTACTACCTACACCACTTACTACCTGTACCATGTACCTAAACTTACTTACAACGCAACAATTAATGTCTCATACGAAATACGAGTACTACGTTAGAGCATGAATCGTTAAATAGGCTCAGATGAAGCAAGTACAGTTCAAACCACAGACTGACTTAAAACATTGGATAAAAGTTATCACTATTTCTCACACCGACTTCTTTTGAGATGTATATGGACCAAAAGATTTACTGAGTAAACTGAACATTGGTTAAAAATTCATATTGTTCATTAAACATATACAGATGCGTCCTATTTTTCCTAGTAAGAATTATTTTAAATAAGTAATTTATTTTTTCCTATTTCTTTCGCATTCGAAATTAGTTAATCAAAAAAAAATTATTAAATATGAATCTAATAATTATTTAATGATTCTATATAGAAATATATTAAATACAGATATATTGAAAACCTTTATTCTTAGATTGCCTCCTAAAAATAAGAACATTCCAGAAATAAGTATAACACCTCTGGTTTAGGTATTATATTAGAGTAATAATATAAAAACAAAAAAAGAAAAAAAAATAGTTTTTCAAAACAATAGAACGACAACGGTTGTTTGTTTTTTCTATTCAAATCCAAAATAGAATAGTCGTCTGAATAAAAATTACAATTACAATTATGATTTACAACTCATAATAAGAAAGAATATATACATACATACGCATAGCCGCACGGTAACGATTAAAAAATATGCTAATAGGATAAGAAATACTTACTAACAAGCCTTGAAAAACAAGTAACAAAAATTAATACGTAAACGAAAAACAAAATAATTAAAAACATGAAATTAAATTATTACGATCCAGTGATTTGCATTTAAATGCGTTGTAATTATACTATGTGCCTGTCGACACATTGTCTACCATAGACTTTTTTTTCTTGTTGTTGAACTTGTTCCTAACTTCTGAAGAGTGAAATTTGGTAGCTAGCACGTGAGTTAGGTTCTCATTTGAGGACAACGATGAGAGAAGAACAAAATTGAGCTGAAACAGATATTTTGAATATCAGCGTAAGCAGACTTTTTCTTCGGTTCGGGATATTTGATGAAAATAGCGCGTCTTCATCTACATCTGTGATGATCATTTTTAACCATCGGATACGTTTTAATACGTTTTTATTCTGATTGATTTATTTTACGCTTTTATATCCTATAAGTATTACTTAAAAAACAAACGTTAGGTTGGTGAAGATGGACTTTTTTTTCCATAATTTTGGTGTGGCGTTTGTTATAACCTCCTGAACCTCCTCGGCTTACGCCAATGAATTTGGACCGAAAAAGCATTCAAATTGGGTCGAGTGTTAAGAACAAATATTTCGTTAAAGTTGACAGTGTATAGTGTCTGTATACAACTTTTTTTTACAAGTTTTGGTGTAGTTATGTTGATAACCATCAAATGAGATTATTTTGCCTCTAAAAGATGTATCACAATGCTATTAAATCTATATTACACATCTTAGACTAATATAAAAGATAATACTTACAGCAGACCCGACGAAGGAGGATGATACGCATAATAAAATAATTTCGATGAGTGCGAAAGAAAAGTACATCATCATTTTGAAAGTAGAAAGCGCATCGCTGTTTCCCTGTAAAGTTTAAGATTACAATAAAGAGATAACACTTTAGAGTTAAGTGTATTAATCATATGTCGTTTAGAACTTACAAACATCATGAACAAAATTATAAATATTAGCACACCAATATCCAAGCCAAGTGTGGCGGTTATAATCGCATTGTAAGTGGTTTTGAGAAGATTGGAATATCTGAAAATAAAGAAAATATAAAAGTAAAACTTGATTTTTAGTTTATCTTTGAAACTTCAATTGTTTTCATGATCAATTTGTAAGTACCTCAACAGTTTATTGTAATCCATCATAATTTTTCTCAATTCCGTGTTTAAGGTATTGTCATTCTTGTTATCAACTCCATAGTTTAAACCTTCTTTGTTGCTTTTCTTCAAAGTCGACGTATGATAACAAAGGACAACAAAGTGAGAATAAAGAGCGAATAAGAGCATCAGAAGAAAACTCTCATACAGAGAGACCAAACTACCGTGCCAACAAATCAGAATTACCTCGTACCCGAAAACTATCTCGTACCAAGGACTTTCCGAATAAGGTACCGGGTACCATCCACTCAGGATTTTCTTTCGACCTGTGCCTGTCTTCTCCGTGTTGAATCCTGGCAAGATCGTCCAGGTTATAATCGTGAGGATATTCCCTGCGAATGCCAAGATCGTGAAAATGTTACACCTGAAGGAGTTCTTTTTGTAAATTTCGTTTACGTAGTGTTTCTTAGATTCGGGGATACTCGATAGGAAATCGACTCTGAGCAGGTCGACCAAACTGCACTGATCCTCGAGGCTATACCAAAATACTAGTATCTTAAACCATACTTGAGTAGCCGATACACCGTTCATGCACACAAAAACCGCCATTTTGAGATCTACAGAAATGATGAAGATGCAGAGGCATTGAAAGATGATGAAGGGGAAAACATAGAGAGTGCTGAGTGCCATGTTGGACTTGAACCTCTTGCTGGTCTTCCGAGTGCTTCTGTAATCGTTGATTCCATCCCAAAGTCCATAGAATTTCAAATGGACGATGCTGAGGCCGAAAAATATGTCAGATTCCTGAAGTCGTTCCTGATAGACCATGCCTTCTCCAACCCTCAACGTCTATTTAACGTCTGGCGAATATACCATAAACTGTTTAAGAGTTTAGTACGTATTAACATATTTATATTTCCATTTCCGGCAATTAATAAGGAATATCCAATCAATACCAGCTCCTGTTCTATTTTAATTCGTGGTCGCTACTAGGATGATGCCTTATAAATACAAATTCCTTCATTTATAGCAATGAACTAAACAGATACAAAATGTATGGAGCTCCTTCAAAACCTAGGACTAAATGGTATTCTGAATAATTAAATAACTTTTGTTGAAACGAATATAGACTCTGTTATGAACCTTGTTATTCTGGTGCCATAGTAGATTACTGTCATAAATTTACTCTCAAATTTGTTGTACTAAATTATACTTTAGTTTACCCTAATTATATTAAACTTTGTGTGAAGTGTGTGAATCAGATGTTGAAAAAATAATATTATTAATGCTATCGGTAATTATGTTTTTAGTCGAATATCTGCAGAGAATCAACAATCGTAGCTACCTAGCTAAATTTAGGAATAGTATGGAAAAAAATATGATAATATTGTTTAGAATACCTAATACCAAAATGTGCACTAATGTAAATCAAAAATGCGACAAACATCATGCCATTTTTTAATATAGTAAAGATAGCATATTGACTTTCCAAAGGATGGAAGAATTTTTATATCGAATTCGGTTGTATATATTGAACCCTTCAATAAACAAATAGTTGATCTCGCACCATTTTTGCGTTTTCCGCTATTTCGCGAAAAGGACTTCAAAAAAGACTTTTTTCATTTCAAAAAAGTTTCGATACCAATTTTCGACTACATTTTCCTAGACGTTTTATGGATAACATATTGAAAAATCAGGTACAGCTACTAAATTTATTCAAATTTGGAAGATACAAGTAACACAACCGTTACATTTTTCAGTACCTTAGTAGCAATAATTTTTTTACTGCATTTATAGTACGAAATCGATAATAAGCATTTTCTTAGAGGACCATATTTTCAACAAAATATTCTTAATCAATCCGAACAGAGCCCATAATTGTTGAAATGGCGTTATTTTATGAAAGTAACTAAAACATGTTCAAATTCAACATAGCATTCATCTCTAAAATATGTAATTCATAGGGGCAGTAATGTAATTTTTGGTGAATTATAAATTGTCCGGAAAAGAAATAGACAAATTTCTACACATTTTCAAGAACTAATATATCAAGAAAATAATGACTGAAATATTTGCTAGATTTTAATAGTACTGAGACATAGAAAATTAATAATTCTTTATTTTATTTCAATTTTGAAATGTTCCGAAAAGTGTAGTTGGTATACCAAGAAAGTGCTCTATTATAAGCAGGTGTGGATCCATATTTTAAAAAAAATTAAATTCACCATATATAAATTTTAATCTCGGTTTACATCGATTTTCAACTTTAAACACATCGTCACGTCGTTGTTGTTTTTTAGTATAAATAAGCACAGACAATTTGAAATTCAATTTATTATGGCACGTAAAAGCCGCCATTATCCATCCTGGCTCACGATAAATTAAAAAAAACAAAAAAAGGTAAAAAAATCAAATGTTGAAGACTCATTGATCACTCTATTTTTAAAATGCCAGGGTTTTTAAAAATTGTAATGTAGTTCAGAAAGTTTTTCCACCTTAGGAAACTACTATTATACAATCAAACAACTGTACTAACATCTGTGAGTTTTACTTTTAACAATAATAAATCACATTTAATATTAATAAATATTTGCAGATTCGGATATGGCTCACAAATATGATAGAGCAATTACCGTTTTCTCACCTGATGGACGAGTCTTACAGGTAGAGTATGCACAAGAAGCAGTTCGCAAAGGATCCACAGTAGTTGGAATCAGAGGAGAGGACACGATAGTTCTTGGAGTGGAGAAGAGGACGGTGCAAGAGCTGCAAGTGGAGCGAACGGTGAGGAAGATTTGTTCCTTGGACGAGCACATCATACTCGCCTTCGCGGGGCTCACGGCGGACGCCAGGATCATCGTCGACAGGGCCAGGATCGAATGCCAGGCGCACAAGCTCACCATGGAAGACCCAGTGACAGTCGGCTACATCACCAAGTTCATCGCGGAACTCAAGCAGAAGTACACCCAGAGCAGCGGGAAGAGGCCTTTCGGCATATCCTGCATCATCGGGGGCTTCGACCCAGACGGATCAGCACGCCTCTTCCAGACCGAGCCCTCTGGCGTCTTCTATGAGTGGAAAGCCAATGCCACTGGCCAAGGGGAAAAAGCAGTGAAGGAGTTCTTGGAGAAGAAAAAGGAAATGAATGCAGTAGACTCGGAGGAAAACGCGATAAAGCTGGCGATCAAAGCGCTGCTGGAGGTTGTTCAGCCGGACCAGAAGAACTTCGAGATGGTCGTAATGAGAAGAGGACAGGGGGTGGCTAAGGTCGACCAGGAAGTGATAGCGGCCTACATCGCGCAAGTGTGCAGAGAGAATGAAGAAGAAAAGAAAAAAGCCAAAATATTATAGTTCCAAAATGGTTTTTGATTTAGTATATGCGCATTTCTGCATTTTGTGAATTCTAAACTTATTGATTTGAAGTATCACAACAATAAAACCAGTGCCTCCTAGTATAATAATTTATGAAAAATAGAAGCATTTTGTTTACTGCTTCTGATAAAATTAAAAACAATAAATTTAGTACATTAAAAAAAAACAAATATTAACATTAGTTCTGTTATTGTTAGTAAGCCAATGACCAGGTCTGACAATACACAGTATCATTCGGCAATAATTTCTGAAATACATCTCAATATAGATAGGAACAGTTTGTTTGTTCATTTAACGTCACTTTATGCTGCTATGGCTAATCGGACGATGCTACAGAGGGAGCTCAAAATTTTGCCTAACCAGGTTTAATTAGGATGGGGATTTTTAACGAGTACCTGACATCGTACAGGCTCGGGACCCCCGTTTAACGTCCCTTCCGAAGGATGGTGTAACTAAGGATTTTTTACTCCATTAAAAAATCCTAGGACCACCTGCCGGGCACAAATCCGCGATTTTGGACTTAGTAGTTTGTTATGCTAACCACTAGACCACAGGTGACCGTATAGGTACAGTTTGTTAAGTAAATCTTGTTTTTTTTTTAATTAAATTTTAAATGCTACTAATAACGAATAACAATTTATATGAGACTTACTTACTTTTCTCAGCATTAAATCGTAGTGACAATGAAGGGCAGCGTGGATTAAGAGGCCCAAGCATGTGGTTTTTAGTTTAAATATATTAAGAATAAAAAATTGAAATAAAACAAAGAAAAAATTGTCTTTCCACAGTGTGCACCTTTTCTATTCAGACGAAACAGTTAGTTTTGTTTTTTTAAGATTAGACAAAGAAGTCATAGCTCGCATCAGTGATAACACTGGTCCTCGGAAATAAGCAATCTATTATTTTGTTTTAATAAAGCACATGAAGGCTCCACAAATTCGGCTATGTTTTATGACGGTGCGAAAGTATGGTATGGAGTATTTACCTTGGTGTGCAATATTTATCATTTTTATTTTCAATTACCTGGATTCACCATACCTTTGATTATTTATATTTCTATGTTTTGATATATTTTTACCATTTCTTAATTGTCTGTATTTTGCATATAGTCCTGAAAAAGATCTACAAAGTAGGTCGAAACGTTGGCTACTCAATAAAGTTTTCTCCTATTCTATGAGAAATTCTTTGACTCTACCCGGACCACTTTCTTCCACATATGGTATGGTGTGATTTGGAAAAGTTTTAAAAATATTTTTACTAGCATTTTACGCCTAATGTTGGGGAAGTTCTACAAGCGGGGCACAATTTTTGTTGATCACCAATCTCTATGAATTACTGGTCTATAATTCAATAATATTTTTTAAGCCGTCCGAGGCAATGTCCCTTTTTCTTGAAAAAAATCAACTGCTTCGATCTCAGTTTTAGGAATATCGCACATTTGCATCATATTTAAGAACTAGCAATAAAAAAAACGGTAAACACACTCCTACACAATCAATAACAAATGATAAAAGGTTACAAAATTGCTATATCCCGCAGTGTTACCAGTAGTGGGGCCCCTCTGTTAGGCAAGTACCGTCATTTCTATTAACTTCAAGTCTTACAGTCACAAAAGGGCTCACTCAGTATAGGACCTGTCAAGTGACCATGGTCGGCAATATGTCATATAATTTCATCATTTCCCAATAATCAGCATCGCGATTCCTTGATTCGCGAAGGATGATGCAATTCTCTCAAATCAGACTTTTCATTTTTCTTTTTTTTCCCTATCAAGTAAAAAGGTGGAGTTGTGTACGGTTGTCAATTGAGGTACAATACATAAAGACAAATGATGATCCATATTTTTTGTTACAAAAATTTATTTATAATTTCACTTACAAGGAACTAGTGACTATTTTTGTTAAAATTACCGTCTTAATATTTTCCTTCCTCCTTTATTTAGTTAAATTAACTGTTCATCCTTACCTATTTGAATTTATATAATCAGATTTATTTTTCAACTTATGACATTCGATTACACGAACATTAGGTTTGAGGTCTCGAATCACTGGACAGATATGGAATGAATTTTTGTGCGAACAATTTTTTTATGTTGATACCTCTATAGTACCCCGTAAATGTTTTTAAGTGATTATCGCACACATAACACTAAAAATATATTTGAAATAATCTCTACGCTCTGTTATTATTTCATACTATGCGCGTTCATGATCGTATGTAGTAACATATTAAGTACCCGTAGTAAAAAAAATACTCAAGTGATTACGGTGTTCTTTTGAAATTTCGGACCATCTAATATTTCTTCTTTTTTTTTTCTTTTTATGGAAATACACCAAATAGTTAAGCAGTTAACCTACATTTAGAATTAATACTTATAGTTAGTGTATCTGTGAACTTGAAATATGAATCTTTCTAATCACAGCGTTAAGGAACTTCCACAGCGATAATTCCCAAGGACACTTATTGACCAGTTAAATATAGAAGATTCCAATGCAAGTGGCATAGCTTGCTTCTAATGGCCTAGTTTTTACAACTAGAAAATATCTTCAATGTTTGTTTTTTTCTCGTTTAATTGATATTACTCAGGTTATCATAGAATCAGGTTGTTATGAAAACGTTCCTATACCTGAAAACTAGTCTATTTATAAAAACCTAACTGGATTAATGTAACTAAATAATTACTAGTTTCGTTACATTAAGCTTGTTTTTTTAAATATAACGGTGAATTATATTTATTTATTTCAAAACTTCAGCAGGCTACAACAGAGCTATCATATTAGTAAGTAATCAGTTCGGATAAGTTCTCAATAGAAAAAATAATACAGATAATTAATACAATAACTTGTAATCTCTTCTAAAGCATTAAGATGCTGAGCTATTATCACTGCTGATAATGATACCTGAAACAAAATCGTATATACATTTTTTACCTGAAAAACAAAATATATAAAATTTTATAATAATTTCAACTTTTAATGATAGATCACTTATATAAGATAATGAAGACTTTTCGATCTCACATTCTTTATCTTCAAGGATCACATTTCAATTTCTATTTTCATATTTATTACCAACTTCAAGAATTGTTTCTTTGAGTCCATATTTAAATATATAACAAATATTTTTCGTAATTTTTTACTAAATAAGAAATCTTTACAGAAAATTAAACGAAAACCAAAATACACAAAGCAAACAAGAAAAAATAAAACGTTAACAAATAGTCGATCATGTGATTTCGAATAGATTTAACCCGAAACATTTTTCAAAATACACTTAATTCTTATATCCATACGCATTATCTTATTTTTTTGTTCAGTGTTATTTTTAACCACTCATTAACTTTAGTGGTAGTATTTACTATTATTACTATTTTGTTTAAACAACTCTCTACCAAACTCTACCAATATAACACGTGATGGGTTTTAATAATTATAAATATCTTAGGTTCAGTACATGATAAGGACTGTGCTGTTTCTAGGACAACAGTTGTGCAGGGAGATGATATGTCCGGGATCACGATCAACGCTCAATTGAGGATACCCACTTTAGAGGCGAGGTGGGCTCGAGGAAGGTCTACAGATCCCACAGAGGATTTTTTTTTCGGATGTTGGCAAAACATAAAAACGACATATATACTAACACAACTTACTGCAATAATCAGAGAATTATCCAATGTGAAGAATCCACACCCCCAGATTGCATCGCATTCATTAATAATTAGTTCAAGCCCTTTCTGTAAAAATTATAAATTATGTATAGTGCTTGTAGTACCATAATAAATCTTTACAACGAACCGTATACCTTCTTCAAATACTTGCAATATCCACCTTCTATCATATTCTTAATGAGCTTATCTTTCAATTCCTGCGCCTGAAATGTTTAACTTATTATAAATTATCAAATGTAAAACTCAAATTTATTTATTTTTTAATCGTGAAACCATAACTGGTACATAATCCAAGTTGGCAAGTTGATAGCTCGATAGTAGGGGTAGTTAAACGGTCTTATACATTTTGTAATCTATAAAATTGGAATGGTTAAAAAAAAAAATTGGTTTTAAAATGCATCTCAACTAATCAGCTTATTGGTGAATGGCTAAACTAACCACTAATGGGTGATTCAAAATGAATAATACTAACTGGCATAATTTCATAATATAAAAGGATAATATAGCCTTCATCAAATTTAAAGGAATAGGAAAGTACGCCAGATCTAATCCCAAAATGAGAATATATCGGCTAAGTTAAATATCCTAAGTCATTGATTTTACTTATTTAGTTGAAATATATGGTGGGGGACACCGCCACACACACACACACACACACACACACACACAGAGAGAGAGAGAGAGAGAGAGAGAGGAACATATCCAGCGAGTATCCACTGTAGGAGTCTGTAACCCATATGTGGCGCGTCCCCAGGTGGCGGATAGGGGAATGCTCGCTAGATATAGAGGGCAGGAGGGAAATAAAATACCTCCCGCGGACCAAACAGGCTAGGGGAAGGAACCCCGAATAATAAACCAACCATGGGTAGTCAAGAGGATCTGACATATCTTACGGTGCAGGGGGTCGGATCCCCAGTACCGGCGTCCGACGAGAGTGAGCAAGCGGGCTCCCGGACGTCGTTATCACAAGACCGCAGTGCCGCAGTGGTGGTCAACTTGGCTGCTGTGGCATTCAATACTACAAGTCTTGAAGATTGCCAAGAAGATTTGACGAAGCTAACTGGAGTGGTAGATGGCCTACAGAAGTATATCCAGCAAAGGCATAATGTCCACGGTGAAATAAGGGAATACGTCTGTAAGATACAGAACTACCTCGAAGCGATGAAAAGCAAACTACGGGAACACACAGCGGAGAGTGTGAAAGTCAACGTAGGTACTCAGACAGCGATGCCATTGCCAGGCATACTCCTATCAAGGGAGAAGGCTAATGTGTCTCCATCTTTACCAGCTGGATGCCAGGAAGAAAGAACGAAGGAGGCCACGACTAAAAAGAAGTCGAAGGCTTCAAAGAAAGGAGCATCTAGGCAACCAGTGTCTTCAAAATCACGACTGGAGCCCATCACAAAAGGAAGGATGCCGGATCAGCCCCGGCAAGTTTTGGAAAACCGTAAATTCCTAAAAGATGAGCAGTGGGAAACAGTTTCCAGGAGGAAAAAGGTCATTGGCAAGAAAAAACGCCCTAAACCACCAAGACCGGATGCTTTGATCATTAAGATCTCGGAGTCCAGCACCTATGCGGATACTCTCCGGAAGGTCCGAGAAGACCCCGCCTTGAAAAACTTGGGTGCAAATATCTCAAAGGTCCGTAAAAATGAGGCTGGGAATCTAATAATCCAGCTGGATCGGAAGTCTGGTGGGGCCCTGCAGACCATGAAGCGCACTCTAGAGGGTGCACTGGGATCAGAGGCTCAAATTAGAGCGTGGACGCAAGAGTCACTGATTTAAATCAAGGACTTGGACGCACTTACGTCAAAAGAAGAGATTGCCGAGGCTCTCACAGCCCTTTTAGATGGAGAAGTGATCCAACCTACCGCAGTGCAATCGATGAGAGTAGCGTATGCTGGAACACAGACTGCAGTGGTTGCTCTGCCAGTTCTACTAGCCCGGAAGGCTGTCTCGAAAGGCAGGATCAGAGTCGGCTTAGTAATCAGCCGGGTACGGGAGAAGGTGCGACTCCAACGCTGTTTCCGGTTTTGGGAATTCGGACACTTGGCCAGAACATGTCAGGGACCTGACAGAACAAAATGTTGTCGTAAATGCTGCAAAGAAGGGCACTTAGCCGCTGACTGTACACAGAGTCCTAGCTGTGCACTTTGCACTGGTAAAGGTGACAACGGGCACTCTTGTGGCGGAAATAAATGTCCGGCATTACATCATGCATTGCAAGCGCAAAGGAGGCAGGGGAATCATGCAAAATGAGGATCTTACAAATCAACCTCAATCACTGCGAAGTTGCTCAAGACCTTCTCTGGACTGTGAAAGACTTAAGGATTGACGTTGCCATCCTTAGTGAAGAATATAAAAATCTGGATAGCGTCTCCTGGATATCTGACGCCACAGGAAGAGCTGCGATATGGGCATGTAATCGACAGGCCATAACTGAAACGGCTCAAGACCCTACATGTGGGTTTGTCCGGGCTAAGATACAGGGCCTTTACCTTTATAGCTGCTATGCCCCACCAAATACCACAACTGAGGAATTCGAAGGTCTCATAGATCGCATAGTACAAGATGCCAGAGGGAGAAGACCTGTAGTCCTTGCCGGAGATTTCAATGCCTGGGCGACGGAGTGGGGTAGTCAGGCAACTAACCGACGTGGAGAAATCCTACTAGAAGCCTTTGCCCAGATTGAGAACCTGGCTTTGGCAAATACTGGGTTGGAGCTAACGTTCGTGAGGGGATGTAGGAGCTCGGTGATCGACCTTACATTCGTAAGTGACAGCCTCCACGCAAATACTAACTGGCAGGTCTGCGACCTGTACACACACAGTGATCACCAAGCTATCCTGACCACACTACGAAATCACGCACCAAGGGTCACTAGGCATGAGAGGGGTGCGGTTCGCTGGAAAACCAGGACTTTTGACAGAGAATCGTTCCAAATCATGATGGAAGCCGAATGTAATCTATCAGGCAGAGCGGGGGACAAGGCTCGCCAGGTGATGGGCCTGGTCAATAATGCGTGCGACGCGGCTATGGTTCGTTCCCATATAGGTAGTGGTAGATTTCCAGCTTACTGGTGGAACGACCTTATAGCCGACCACCGTAAAAGATGCCTTGCAGCAAGGAGGAAATACCAACGAGCGAGAGGCAGCCCGCTGTTTCACCAATTCCAGGAGGAGTATAAAGCTCAGAGGCGAGAACTCCGGCGAACTATCAAGATAAGTAAGCGGCAATGCGGGAAAGAGCCTGTGCTGAAGTGGATGAGGACCCGTGGGGAATACCATACCGCACAGTTATGAAGAAACTGAAGAGCAGGACTATGAACCCGCCCATGTGCCCAGTCACCGTGGAAAGGATCGTTGCCACTTTGTTTCCTGAACAAGAGGAATTTGGGCAGACAGCGTCCCTTCCCCCACTTGATGTACCAGCGGTATCGGCTGAAGAGCTTAGTGACATCTGCCGTTGCCTTCAGACGGGAAAATCCCCTGGCCTAGATGGCATTCCGAATTTGGCACTGAAGGCAGCAATGGAAGCTCGACCAGACCTCTTTCTGGATGTCTTTAATTCCTGCTTACGCGAGGGGTCCTTTCCCTCACCATGGAAAAGGCAACGCCTGGTTCTGATCCCGAAAAGCAAGGAAAGAGCATCAGAAGCTTCGGCATATCGACCGATTTGCCTGTTGGATACAACTGGGAAGGCTTTGGAAAAGATAATAGCAAATAGGCTGCAAGAATTCACTGAAGAAGGGGCAGGCCTCTCCAAGAACCAATTTGGCTTCCGGAAAACAAGATCAACGGTAGACGCTATTGCGTTGGCCAAAAAGGCTAAAGAGCCAAGAAGGCTGTAGCAGGGAAGAAATGGAGGAGAGGCGCTAAGTGCTATTGTGCAATAGTCACGATGGATGTAAGGAACGCCTTTAACACAGCGAGATGGAGCTGTATTCTGGATGCTCTAAGGGCAATGTATGTCCCTGAATACCTCAGGAGTATAATCTGTGACTACTTCAGGGACAGGACCTTGATATGTCCGACACAGGACGGTTTGAGAAGGTATAAGGTGACTGGTGGTGTGCCCCAAGGATCAGTGCTTGGACCACTCCTGTGTCCAGTTATGTACGACGGAGTCCTTAGGCTTAAACTACCAGAGGTTGCTGAAATTGTGGGCTTTGCTGATGATATTGCTGCGGTGGTCGAGGCAATGTACAAAGAAGAGATCGTGCTAAAGGCCAACCAATGTGTCGCATTGACTCGAGATTGGCTGTCGTCTGTTGGGTTGCAACTAGCAGATGATAAGACGGAGGTCCTTCTTGTCAGTAGCAGGAAAAGAAGAGAAAGTATCACCTTGAGAGCGGGAAGGCAAGAGATTCAGTCCAAGCCTTCCCTGACTTATCTCGGGGTGAGAATCGATGATCGGCTCCGGTTCAAGGACCGTATTCAGAGGGTTACTGATAAAGCAGCTCGAGTTACCACCGCACTGTCACGTTTAATGCCCAACGTAGGCGGACCCAGGAATATCCGCAGGCTGCTGATATCCAGTGTGGTCCCATCCATTCTGCTCTACGCAGCTGCGATATGGAAGGATGCGCTGGACACTGCTGCTTATAGAAGACCGATGGTGTCGGTATATCGACGGTGTGCTCTAAGAGTGATTAGCGCGTTTCGTACAGTATCGTATGAAGCGGCCTGCGTTGTGGCCAGGATGCCACCGATTGAGCTGATCGCTGAAGAGAGGAGGCGCTCTTATTACAGTGCTGAACCCATATCCAGAGACGAATTAAGAAAGCGGACAGTTAGGGAGTGGCAACGTCGCTGGGATATGGCATTCAGTGGAAGGTGGACGCACAGGTTGGTGCCCCACATTGAGGCTTGGGTGAATAGGAACCATGGGGAGGTCGACTACTATATAACTCAGTTCCTCACCGGGCATGGTTTCTTTCGAGCCTTCCAGCATAGGTTTAAGCTCGATGATACAGGTGTATGTACATCCTGCCCAGGAGCGGAGGAGAGCGCCGAGCACATATTCTTCTTCTGTCCCCGCTTTCAAGAAGAAAGGATTGAGTTCCGACGCGTCTGCGGCTCAGATCCCACTGCAGATAATGCTGTCAACCTTATGCTGATCAACCAGGACTATTGGATGGCAGGTCAAAAGTTAGCAGCGCAGGTGCTACAAAAGCTAAGAAAGGAAGAGAGAGAAAGGCGAACCAGGAGTTAGCTCAAATCAATGAGGCGGCACTCAGCCACTCCCCCTCCCCATGATGTAATGCCTAACGGCGGTCCCGTGGAGGGTGAGAAACAGGTGTAGGGAGGTGGTTTTAGTGGGTAAAAATCCCACACACGGATAGGTACGGGTCTATCCGCGTCTTTTGAAGATGTCCACCTTCCAACGTAAAAAAAAAAAAAAAAATATATCCAGCGAGTATGCGATAAAGCAGCAAGAGTGACCACAGCACTGGCTCGACTGATGCCCAACGTAGGCGGGCCTAGAAACAGTCGAAGACTATTATTATCGAGCGCCACCTAATCCATCCTTCTCTACGCAGCCCCGATATGGAATGGTGCCTTGGACACACTGACTTATAGGAGACCAATGGTGTCCATTTATCGTCGAAGTGCCCTGAGGGTAATCAGCGCGTTTCGCACTGTCTCTTACGAAGCTGCATGTGTAGTGGCCAGGATGCCACCAATAGAACTGATCGCAGAAGAGAGAGACAGCGTTGGTATAAAAGAGTTGCTCGCATCCCCAGAACTGAGGAAAGGAAGATGACAGTCGAGAAGTGGCAACAACACTGGGATATGGCCACGAACGGGAGGTGGACCCATAGGCTGGTTCCTCGTATCGAACCCTGGGTGGATAGGAGCCACGGGGAAGTAGACTACTACCTAACCCAGATGCTTACAGGACATTGCTGCTTCAGAGCATACCAATTACGGTTTAAGCTGGACAATACAGCAGAATGTCCAAGCTGCCCAACAATAGAGGAGACGGTGGAACATGTATTCTTCAGCTGTCCCCGTTTTCAAGAATAACGGAATGATTTTCAAGGAGTCTGTGCCTCAGGAGCGACAGCCGACAATATCGTTAGCCTGATGCTGCTTTCACAGGAGTACTGGACAGCTGGCCAACGCCTGGCCGCAGAGGTCATCAAGAAGCTGAGGAAGGAAGAGAAGGAGAGGCGTGCTTAAAACAGAGGTAGCCTAGCACAATGAGGCGGCACACAGCCACTCCCCCCTCCATGAAGTAATGCCTAACGGTGGTCCCGTGGAGGGTAAGAAACAGGTGTAGTTAGGTGGTTTTAGTGGGTAAAAATCCCACACTACGGATAGGTACGGGCCTATCCGTGTCTTTTGAAGATTTCCACCTACCCCCGTAAAAAAAAAAAACACACAGGAACGTGACATAGAAAGGACGTAACGTGAGGTCACTTGACGGGCTTTAACTACCCCTACCGATATGCGGAATAAGTACTTATCAATTAGTAAAACTAAAATTTAGATATTTTTTTAATTGTGAAGCTATAATTAAAATGAATTTCAAACAAGTAGACTAATACACTTTTACTCAAATTTATCTATTTTTTTAATCGTGAAACGATAGTTAAATTAACTTCAAAGAAATAGGCTAATGCATTTTTAATACAGTTCGTTAATTGATTTTATCATACCACTTCAGGAGTAAAAGGTTTTTTATTCCCGAGATTGGGATCCGCGAATCCAAGGGTTGATTGGAGAACGCGAGGTGAACACATTATTCTCCTTGTTATTATTACATATACTTTAAGGTCATTTATTGATATAATAATTGAATTTCGATTGAATAATGTTGTTTTTAAACTCGAACTAAGCTGATGATACTATTTTAGAATTAATGTTAATATGTTGTAATGATTATTTACCCCTTTTCTATAAAAGAGATTACTTGCAAAACTTACAATCATATTTTTCCTAAGGTACGGACTTGAATATCTCCTGAAACACATTGGTAATTTATTTTTGATGTAGGAATTAAAGAATGCTGAACCTTGCTGGTTTAGCCTTCCAGGCCCGAAAGAAAATTCAGATTCTGCACATTTACACGCACAGATGCAAGGAACGATCTTTAGCGTATAATGGAAGGTATTACTTAAATAAGGTTCAGTATTAACATACATAACCTTCAGAAACTACCACACCAAGATAGTAGATACCTTAAGACGAGAAGGGTTTGAATATATAGAAGTAATCCATAACTGCCTGCTCTTACTGAAAGATCAAATTTTTCCCTTAGGATCTTTAAGGGTTATTTGATGTCTATCAATAATAACGGAATCAATGTTTAGTATGCTAGTAAACTAAATTTTTAATTGTTTTCAACTAATACATACCTTAGCTTTAACTAGATCGTATGAACAAGTAATTATGATCAGTGGAATAACTGAGTGAATGAGGTCAGGAAATATTTCTATTTTCACAAACTTTAAGTTATGAGGCTGTATGATCAAACCAGTGAAGATATGTGAAATGATTTGGAGGAAATGTTGAGTCGTTAAGAGGAAAATTGAAGGACTGTATACTCCGGAATCAATCTGTTGCAAAATCATGAAACACTTAAATATGGCAGACCTATCCGCATTCTCAAATTTATTCTCGTGTCGGAGGATGTATTGTAACAGATGTAAAACTTCTAAAAACTGACTTATAACACTAACTGCATAATAGAAAGATATGTATGGGCTTAAACATCGTAAAACGTTATACCACGTCCTTGAGAATTTGCAAGCATAACAGGAAAATAGAAATAGTGGAGAGACAAGCAAATTTATATACCTAGGTCTATTCCTTTTGAATCTGACGTTAGGGCATTTATTAATTAGTTTATTAATATTTTTAATAAATTTATAAACCGTCTTACTCCTTCTTATCCACCAGAAAACCGGAACGATATAACTAAGAACATTGCAAACGATGCTCAACCAGTCGAATAATATTATCACCATATGACTACCTTGCTCGTGGAACTGTAACTTGAGTGAATGTTGGATTAGAAACTTAGTAAAGAGGGCGAGGAAACAATAGAACACAGATTTCTCTGTGAGCCGAAACTTCCAATCGAATGGAAACCAACCCAAAGCTCTCGAGATCTTGAATATTTCCAGTAGAACCTGGTTAAACCCCCTTTTAGTCATGACTGGAAAAACTCTGGAGACATTAGCTGATTAATATTTCTACTGATATATTTGTTTTACATATACAATCAATCGGTCAAACAAACATTCATTTCATCAACGCATGGATCATATCTAAAGGAAACAATATCATAAAGCCTATTGGGGTTGTCACAATATACAGGAATAATAATTGTTCTTTCATAATGTTCAATAAAGTTAAATATGTTTATTGATTATTTTAATTGGGTTTAATTTTAAAAAATCAGTAATTATCATCCAATCATCCATATATTGCCTTTTTTCATGAATACAGTACACACTTCTCGAATAAAAAACTAGTTATAAAACAGATCGCCTTATAGGGCATTGACATATTTATGGAAACATTTGAAGATTGCGTATGCTTCATCCAAAAAGAAATTATATGTTTCATTTTATCAAAGTTTCGTCAAATATGCTGGTGTTGTCATGTCCATGTTAGGCGTGAGGAACTAGATGACATAATCTGTACATACATCATCAGGGTCATCAGGGTGGAGAAGGGCGAAGAGGGCCAGGCAGTGCTGTCTTAATAATTACAGTCGAACCTGGATAAGTGGAATCTCTTGGTGACAGGATTTCACTTCCACTTAAACAAGGTTTCACTTATACAGGTCATTAAGATATTGATTTAGATTAGATTTTTTTGGGCGATCAACTACTAGGTTATTACGCCCTTTGCACTTCAGGTCATTAAGGTTGCATGTACCACTAAAAGAGGTTCTCAAACAACTTGTATTTTTTATAAATGTAAAAATTTATTACCTCTGTATGTAGTGCACACTTAGAAAACCTTACGTACCTACATAAAATATTGAAATAATCAATATAATTATTGCATAATTTTGTTATATGAAAAAAATAAAAACAATGCGGATTACACATGCATGTACAATTTTTGTAATGGAAGTCATCATTTATTTTTTTTCTTCACTTCACTTTGGCACTCAAATTTGTTTTTTCTATGTCACATAATTTATTAAAGATTTAATCATCAGCTCCTTTATTCATTTCAAAAAACGTCTGCAACTTCTCAAAACAATTTAGTGCATCATTTTTGGTGATTGGTAGCCTCTCAGACTTGTCTGCATTTCTTGGTCTTCTTCTTGGTCAGGATTGTCCAAATTTTCATTGTCACCTGGCGTTTTAGATTTTTCAAGGATTTCTTCATCATTCAGTTCTCAATCCTAAAAAATAGAAATACCTTTTGAAATAAAAGTTTTTTTGTTACTATACTCCCATCTTCAAATCATATTTATTCTCTTTCTACTAAGCTGAGTAAAAAAGGAGGTGTTATCAATGTTCAGGTTATAAACAATGTAGGATAACAGCCCCTGTAAACCGGCTAATGCACAAGAACCAAATCTCGATTGTCTAGAACTCATAATATACCCATTTTTAGAGATTGCATACATTATTTTAGAGAATAAATACATCCATGCTTATTATATAATACTTATCTACATAATTTATCAATCATAGATAGGCTGAAGAGGTTTTAAAATCCACAAAACTTTAAGGAAAATTTATTCTTATGATAAAAGATTGATAGTATTATTAATATTCAAAAATTTATGAAGAAATAGAATAGGTATAAATACAAAAAAATAATTAACTTTTGGATAGATTTATAATTTTGGATAACTATTATGTTTACTTGCCAGCAGGGTATGCCACTACCGTAATGCTGCTATAGCAACAACCAATCAGGTGGTGTCTTGTCCTGCTTCCTAACCCCGACACTGGGCTAGCCATAAAGTGGAAGTTTATTCTGTTTACTGCATTGGTTCAATTCTGTTATTATTAGAAATTTGATTCCAGCTTGTTATTTTTTCATGAGTTTGCATAGTTCTGTTTCTACGTAAATGCAACATTGAATGTAAGTAAACACTTATAGCTGATAGTTTTCTTATTATTTTATCTGTTTGATTTATACAATTTTTCTCATTAACGATAAATATAACCTTTAAATTGCCTATGGATATTAAAGTATTGTTTATTATGAACTAATATCAGTTTTGTATGAGGTATTTTTTTTCTCATTTGTCATAAATATATATAGGCAGATTGATTTCAGTATTGATGAATCTGTCCCTAATTCCTTTTTTCAAAAAGTTTGTGTTTTTGCAATGCATCCAGGCATGACTAATGAGTGCATACTGCATTAATATATAATGTGTTATTATTGGGAACACAATAGTGATTTGTAATTGATTCTTCTCAAGTAAGATTTAGAATTGTAATGTGATTTATTCTTTAAATTTTTATTCAAATCATTTCACTATATTTTAGCCTCGCTGTTTATTGACAAATATCTCATTTTATTAGAGCACATTTGTTACAAATAAAGTTTTACTTGGAAGCACATTTTATTAATCCTTAGCTTCTGAGTGTCAAGCAGTTTTTGCTAATTTTACATTTTACTTGTTGGTGGGTATTCAGATCATGCATTATTTAAAAAAAAAGGGAAATATTGTAGAATCAGCACATTAAACACTTTTTCATTTCTTTATTTGACCTTTTAATGTATTTTAAGTTTTATTCAGCTATTTATAAATAGAGTTTTGCTATCTTATATTTAATCCAAGCTTATTTACTGTCAATATGTTCTTACATTGTGAATAAAATATGTTTATAATTAGTCTCATATTGTCAGGTTATAAACATTGTTTTACTGTTATCTACACAGATATTCTTCTTAGGTAGATTTTCTGTTATGACTGTTCTTTGAAGCTCTTTTTATTGTGATTTCATTAATTTTTACTATATTTGTTTATAACTTTAAACTTCGCTAAATATCAAATTTGTGTTTGATAAGTAGGCTTAGTTTTTGGCTCATTATTCTGGTTTTTAACTCACTTATTTGTTTCAAAAGAATATTTTTCTGATTATTGAAATAAATTGTTTCTATTTATATTGTGTTAAGATGTAAAACCAGCTGTCTCATGGTTTCACCTCCATTATACAAATCAACTTGTAAAATGATTACTTAAAGCTTGTTCAGTCTTGATTTTAGAACCAATAGAACCAAAGGTTCTATGCTAGAGATAGGTTAGGTTCTTTTAAATAGATTTTTTGGATCACAAAGAGAATAGATATCTAATGTTATTTGATAACAAGGGTGGCTACAGTCAACAGAAACCTAATATAAATATTAGGGACCTGGTCCCGGAATAAAATTATTTTTCTATTATATTATATTCTATAAATATTGAGTTGATACAACATAGTAATATCAGTTTAGCGGAGGGTGGGACTTGGTACCAACTGTTTTAGATACTGTTGTTGCTTCCAAATATCATTGCATACTCTTGATTACCCATTTTTACGGATAATATATCCGCAATGTGGTGGCCGATAGTCTTAAGGTTTCAACTAAGCTACCCCGAGTGCTGTAGTGCCTGTTCATATGTGGCCTAAATGAGTTTGAAATTTTATTTTTTTGCCATTTTCACGAAAAGATCTTCCTGCCGTGTTAGATGTAAGAATAATCCTTCAGATTTGCTTTAATAGGAAAAGTGAAGTAAGTTAAACACAAATAAAAATTTTAAAATGAGCTTTAGTTGTTAAAATTTCTACTCATTCTAACTTAGGCTAGGTCAAAAATAACATTTTTGATCTTGTAGATGTAATTTTTTTTTTTGTATCAGCCCTTCTTTAAATTAAACTCTTTTAAAGATTTTTTTTTTTAATTTACATTATTTAATATTGCTATGATCAAATTCTTTTTTATATAATCTAAATGATTTTTCAATAAACCAGAAGTAAGACAGAATCGATGTGTAGAAAACAAAAAGATCTTTGATACATTAGATTCATATTAGACAAAATAATTAAATCATCACCCTGTGGACCTTTGCTACCCAACCCATGCCTAGTTTGAACCACAATATTTTTATAAAGAGCACTTAAGTTTTATTTAAATATGTTTTATCTTGAATGATTTCAAAATGGTCTGGGTGGAGGTCAAAGAAAGAATTTCTTAAATAGAGATTATTTATTTGTTGGAAACTGAATCTTTATATTTTAATATAGATGATAATTCATGGTCATGAGGGCCTAGAGCGACGGAGATGGTTTGTAATACATGGCCTAGCATGGATTCAATGCCCACCTAGGTCGTTTACTATTTAATAAAACTGCTAGAAGTAATATTTATAGAATAGAAGTAATGTTTTTTTTTTGTCTAAACAGATAATTTCTGGTTTTGTTAGTTATATTTTACGTATAAATCAGATGTTAAAGGTTTTGTCGAAAAGTTGATTTTGATTTCTTGGGCAGTTTTAATACTTATTATTCATGACCATTTTATAGTTTCTGAAATAATTTTTATCTATTATGAAAATCATTAAATATTTTCCATTTTAATCATACTGTAAAAGTAAATATAATAGTTATTTAAATAATTAAAAGTAATTATATCATAATTTGTAATGATAAATTATTTATTTCATTAACCAACTTATTTTGAGTTAGTGTAAAGTAATTTGTAATTAATACGTTTCTATGCATTGTTTAGTGGTTACAGAGGCATGGCGACTGGATGCTGGGAATTTGCATTAAAAGGGTACGGGTAACTGATAATTGTTTTTAAAATCTCCAATGAAATAACATCACTTATAATTCATTCTTGACACCTATTGAGATTATATTAATTATATACTACCATCTACTTTCAAATATACTTTTTTACACAATTTAAACAAATAAATAGTTTATCAAAATAAAATAATGTTCCAATAAAAAACATGGATAATCTAATAAATAATGAGCTACTAACCCTGAAAATATTCAGGGTTCTATATTCTTTTTAATAGTTGGAAGAAATTTTTGATCTCTTCGGATATTCTGATGACGGAAGTCATCAAGTGTCGGTATCTGGTTTAAGTTTGGAATGAATCTTTGACATGATGAAATAACTGAAAATTTGATAATAAAAATGAATTGACAAATTGAAGCATTGATTCTTTTTGACTTAATATTGGGACCATGTATATTTGAAAATAACTTGAATGTCTCAGACCAATTATTGATGTTACCCTGCAGAAACCACATTGAAAGATCACAGTATATGAACCAGAGTGGCTACATGCTGTTATATTGAATAGACAGAGGAAAGAAGAATAAAATCAACAAAATGCAGAAGAGAGTCCAGGCCAATTATTGCCTATAAATGTTTAACATGTCTCAATAATTACTGTGGTGAGTCTTGGTAATTTTCCTTTCTGAAAGTTGTATGGATACTTGTTTCTTTATTGTCACATAAAGTATTTTGACCTGTATCCTGGGTGGAACTATAATTACTGAAATACTGTGATGAGTTTATTGTACCCCTCTGGAATATTTTCTTCTTCGTTCATGATGAAAATGAGGAATTGAACTGGAAATTAAAACTCAGGTGAGTTTATTTTGTTGTATTTCATCTATTACTGTTATTTTCTAAGTAGGAGGGTCTCTTCTCCAATATTGGATTTAATCTCTGGTATATTTTTAATTTCCCTAAAGCGTAGATCAAAATCAGTATGCACTGAATTTTTATAAGCATTCATTTTATTTTAGGAAATTTATTTAGGTTATCCGGAAGCAAATTCTTCAAATCATGTATTGGGTGGGAAATACACCTTGTATGATCTTTTGAAGTCCCTCTGGTCACCATGCTCTCTGTGCTACACTATAATACAGTTATAATTATCAGAATCGGGTTGTTTAATTTTTTAATTAACTATGATTGTGTTATCTAATGTAATACATTGATTTGAGGAAGCTTGAAGATTACTAAAAATAGTTTATTCATGTAAGCTATTGCATCCATGCAATAACAATGCTTTATGTTGCATAGTTATAAAAAATCAATCTCCAATACTTTCATCTAGAAAAAATTGATTTTATTTTAAGTAGTTTTATTTATATCAATGTTCAATGATTTGGAAATTCCACAAAGTCGAGTTACAGTAGAATGTCGCTTATCCCTCTTATAAGGAGAGTCGTTTAATCTGGTGGATGAAAACTCTTGTAATAATTTTTAAAAAATTTAAAATTGTGAAAATCAGTCTATTGGTCAAAAAAAGTCCCAAGACCCTGCCAATATTGCTGTTTCCATCTACAAGAATTTAAGAAAAATTTAAGCAAGTTTACAATTTAAGCAACTTGACAGCGTTTCAGTTTTCATCCAACTAGAAAAATAATCAACTGAAATCATCCAACAAAATTTTAATATAATGCAAAACCTTTCCAAAAAAAATGCATCACTTCTCATCTTACAGAAACTATTTGTTATTATTTTTTTTTTTACTTAATGTACAGAAACTGTTGAATCAGTCACTTTTTATTAATTTAACATAAATCCTGAGATAATATTAACTCTGGGTGGGAAGATTTTAATTTAATTTTGTTTTCCGTTTTACTAACAGTTAGCCTAAAGAGATAATAAGCAAGCACTACTTACTTGTAAAATGTAATATGAGAGGAAAATAGTTGACTGGATGATAAAATGTAGAACGGAGATAGTTGGGGGGTTGCAGTAAAAAACCACTAAATAAGTACTAGACTTATATTTATGTGCCGACGTTTCGACCTACAGTGTAGGTCATCTTCAGGGCGATTTGGAGAGAGAAGAAGCCGTTGGGTGCACCGGCTAACAAGATTGTTAAATCGCCCTGAAGATGACCTACACTGTAGGTCGAAACGTCGGCATATAAATATAAGTCTAGTACTTATTTAGTGTTTTTTTTACTGCACTCCCCAACTATCACCGTTCTATGTAAAATGTAATAGTTGTATTATATAAAATTATTCATATCAATACTTGCGAATTTGGCAAATAAAATATTTTCATTTAAAATTCTTGTTTTTAAATGTCAGTTTGATTCCTTACAAGGAATGTTAGTATGTTTATAATAATTAAAGATTCTAAACTAGTAAGCAAGCGTAATATTGTTAGTCATTATTGATATTGGTATATTTCTTTATTTCTAATATTTTATGAAATAGTAAGTCATTGCAGGCTGCCTTGAACAATTACCATTGATTACATACTTTTATTTTTTTTCTCACAAATGACTCAGATTTCAAAGATAGCACTCATTGAATGGGTGTCTAACATAGGCTAGATCTTATCATTTAAATGGTTTTTTTAGGCTTAATTCAAAAATCATTAAATTTTATCTGCGGTTAATTATGTCCTTATCTGATTTAATGTTGTTTATTTAAAATTATTTACCATCTTACATTGTTAGTAGTTATAGAAAATGGATAATTATGATATGAAAGACATGATTAACTGAAGGAGAAATATTTTTGTGAGAAAAGAAGACATGAAAAAAATCGAATGAAAATAAAAATCAAGTAGGTTATGTTTATGTGAATTATTTAAAAAAATAATTAGTGGATTATTGATAATCTAGGGTAGCAAGGAAAAACTTCTGTGATGTTTTTATCACATCAGATTTTTTTTTGTTAACATTCATTAGCGTTACTATGCTGGTATGGCAAATCTGACAATGTTACAATGGTAGTCCTAAATTTTGCCTATCTAGATATAATTAGGAAAGATATCTTTAAGGACTAGCTGGCATCTTACAGGCTCAAGATCCCACTTTTACGTCCCTTCCAAAGGAAGGATTTTTTACTCCTTTTAACAAATTTTAGGTTGCGAATCCTAAAACATATTCTCATTTCATGCTGAGAATCTTATTCTCTTGTTCTTATTTTTTCTGTTTGGTTACATTTTACCGATGTGGTTGAATTTTTCGTATTTTTTTATTAAATAGGATCGTTACTGTTTAAGATTTTTATAGATGATATCATGTACTTTCATTCATTACGAGCCCTCCCATTCTAGTTAAATAAAGATGTCCAAGAGCCAACTTTTATTTCTTCCTGTGATGACCAAATCATCAGCATTTGCAAGGTATTGGATCATATTATTATAAATAAATCTTCCAACTTTTGCTTTGGTTGCTATCATAACCTTCTCAATCACCTTATTAAACAACACTGGAGGTATGGAGTCCTATTTCTCTTATGTCCTTTATTAAACCTCTACTGTTTTAAAGTCATCAATAACAGCCTTTTAAATTTTTTGAGGCATCCTAAAAATACCATTCTTTAGACGCTTTCTTTCGTATCTCGTATTTCTGGAATAAGTTCATAAAGCTTACGACACTGATCTTCATATTGAAGAATTTTAGCTGGATAAACTCAATTCCCGGTGCTTTGTTATTTTTAACTTTACTCTCAGAAAAGAATGCCCTTCTTTTTTTTCCTTCATTGTATTTCATTTGATAGTTCTTTAAACGAACCATAAAATAAAACTGATTTAGTTGCATCATGCCTGTGTCACTAAAAATACAGGGGTTAATGTTCCTTTAACATGTGTACAACTTTCCTATCAATCTAAATCCTTAATTACCTCTATAACGAAAATTTTAGAGTATTAATTTTATTGCTTCATATCAAAAGGGGAGATGGACTTGCATTTGCATGAAAGGGACTATGCACAACATGAAAAAAGTTAATAGAACATTAACAGTTCTATGGGATGTTTTGTATTTTTTTATTCTAAGAAAATCAAATACAGTGGAATTTATATGGGATGGAGGGAGAAAGAGATGGGTGAGTAGACATTGTGGAAATACTAATTGGAATTTGTAAGGAAATTAAGTTTTAAGGTCCAATAATGCTACTAGTCACATAGTGTAAAAGATTTTGAAACAACTCGTATGATCATACTTAAGTGTTCTGTTTTGTAGTTCAGTCTGAAATTAAGATGATCTGAAATTATATCGATGATTCAAATAAATATTGTTTAAAAACTTAATACATAAGATTAAAAATCTACATGTCCAATCAACTGGAGGTGAACAGATAATCTGTGTTGCATTATTTCCGCTGCCATAGTTAATAAGGTGTTAAGTTGAAATTTATCCAGAAATTTTATTGAGAGAAGCAGAATTGTGTCCATTTTCTTAGTTTAGGACTTCAAATTGTGTTGCAATATAAGCAATTACTCTGTTTCAGACAAATGCCAGGACTTGGCCACTTATGCACTACAAGAATAATACTATTCCCCTTCTCTAAGAAGCTCATTTTGGATAAATTCTGATTTAGTCACTTATTCACAGGGGCTGTTGATTTGATCTAATTTGATATTTTCCTGTTAAAATTTTTCAACTCCTATATATGATTTATATTTAAGAAAATCTTATATGAAATCTGGAATCTACTACCGAAAAAACACTTGAACTGTGAATTACTTGCAGTTTTTTTTTATTTGTTGTGCTTTTTATTTTTTATATAGTGGTAATTGGGGCAAATGTGTACTCCTTAAAAAAAAATGCAGGGATTTGATGGTTAGCTACTGTGCTCATTTGCGGTGTTAAAGGAATAATTGTTAAAACTTGAATGAAACACCATTCGGAAGCAGCTAATAATCATATTCCTGACTTTTTTGGAATAAATAAACATTAACCCCACTTACATGTTTACTCCACTTCACCCTATATGATCCTTAAACCTCTTCTTAACTAAGGCAGAAAGGTTGACTGTGTGTTATGTTGAAACATCAATAATGTGTGAATACAATTTTGTACAAATTAAATAATTTGAGCTTTGTTTTTGTATTATATCTGCTTGTCTACTTGTTTGACTTTTTTATGTCAACGTAAAGATTCTTAATTTGTATTATTTTATTGGGTATTCTTTGATTGATTTTCTTTGAGTGCTAAAATCATCTTTTGCATTTTCATTAAACATGATTTTATTTTTTTGTTTCAGAATTTATATCTGCTACTTGATAGGTACGGAAAGAAAACGTGTGATGAAGTTCAGCTAAATTTGAAGAAATCCCTATAAATTTCAAGATGGTTTCTGTAACTTTGGCTGTTCAAGGCTTTGATTGAAATGCAATATAAAAATAAACTACTATGAGTTTAGGAAAGCTTGAAAAAGAGACAGAACAAGATATAAATTATGATAACATCACAATGGAAATGAGTGAAGATTCATCTCACAATGAAGATTCTTCGAATCGCTCTAATTCGGTTGAATCTAATTCGTCATCTGGAAGTCATAACTCTTCAAGTGGTAAGAAATCCACAAAAAAAACAGAGTATTCTCATCGATTAGATGATAGAAGAAGACACTCTGTCTCTCCTGAAGAACAAAGAAATCGTGATGATAGAAAAAGAAAGTATGGGAAAGATAGCCAGCATAGAGACAGAGATAGAGAAGATAAGAGATCTTATAAGCGATCCAGAAGCCCATCCTACCATAGATATGAAAGGTCTCGAAGGTCACACAGTAGAAGTCCTCGTGAACGGGGGAGGCACTCTCGTAGGGATCATCATTCACCTGAAAGAAGAAGACGCGATCATCATGACAGGTCACGAGGAACGTCTGACAGAAAACCTAGCAGGCTTTCAGTTCTAGACAAGCTTGGTATCGAATTAAAGTTACCAGATAAAGATAAAGATGGATCTCGTTTATCTCTTCCTAGTTATTATAATCCTATGGTAGTAAATCCAGCAAAATATGCAGAACAGATTGCTAAGAGGAAATTATTGTGGGGAAATTCTCAAAAACAAAAACCAGCTGGAGAAGAAAAACCAGAAGCACCAGAAGCTAAAGCTTCCGGAAATAATGCACAAAATATATGGCAGGGTGCAAGGTTTTCTCAGGATCAAGATGGAAAATTAACAGCAAAATTTCAGCGATTAATGGGAATTAAGAACTTAGCAAATGGTCCAGAACAGCCTTCGGGTAGTTCTCAGGTGAAACCTGAAAAGGATCTTCTAAAGAAGCAGGAAGAGATGTTCTCTTCAATGGAGCTGCAATACGAAGTGGCTCGGCAAGCCACCCACACTCAGCGAGGTGTAGGATTGGGGTTTGGAGCCCATCACTTCCCTCCAAAATAGTTCTGGCGTACCTCACAGAGTGCTATTAGACATTTATTGTATGGAATTAAATACCATATTTGTAAATTAAATTACTTTTGAAAGAGTATGAAACTTAAACACATTGATTTTTGCCAGTATGATGCTGATTAATTTCAATGCGATTTACTAACTATTTGTATATATAATCGCAGGTGACTAGGAAGTGATATGGGATTGTTATTAAATGATTTTTTGTTTTATTGTACAGCTTGATATCCTATGACTAGTTCCATGAAGCATTGTTCTTAAGGAATAATATAACCTCCCTATTGTTTCTGAGCCACCTGCATATATTAGTAGTCATTACTATAATCTAATAGAATGAATAATTTTATTTGATCACTGAACATAATAAGTCATCAATTATGTTTAGTAAGCTTCTGGCTCATAGTTGAAAGTGGCATTCATACTTTTTTTTTTTTTACATATATAGAATATAATTTTTACATTTTTAAATCTGGATAGAAGACTATGATTATCCTGAACCTATTATTATGTTTGAACAAGGTATCTGTTAAAACATATTCAAGACTTAAACAAATGTTAAAATTTCTGTTTTGCAAAATAAATTAAAGAATCATATATTTTGTTGCTTTTTCCCTCATTCGTCTCACTTTCAGAAATTGAAACTATTAGTGGCTTCTAATATCTAACAACAAAATTATCATTGATAGGTTTTGTATTATCCTATAACTTGAGAAAAACGACAAACTGAATCAATAAAATGTAAACTTAGCTTAAGTTAAGAAATCTTGTATACGATTAAAATTTTATTCTGTTGATAGATGTATTCTGAGTTTATTTGACTGTAATTAGGATACAAATCAAATTGTAATCCTAATTAATATATGGTAGATAATAATGGCCAATATTTTGCTTCAAAAGGAAAGCAATGTAAACGAGATGTATAGTAAATAAAATACAATTTGGCAGAAGATGTTATTTTTCGTAAGGATTTTTTTTTGTTTGTTAGCTTCACAATCAAATAATCTTATGTCGATTTATCAAAGATTCATGAAGTAGAAAAAAATGTCCTCCATAAAAATAAGAAATAAGTGAAAAAAAAATATATATATATGGACGGACGGCCTCGGTGCAGAAAGAAACAAGTCAATATTTTGATTTCTTTTTATTGAAAACAAGTCAACAAATTTAATTAAATTTTCGATTAAATTACGTAACTTTAATTAGTTCAACAATCACTATTTGTATAATAACATTTTATTTTTCAAAGGAAATTGTAGAAACGTTGTTTTTATTATATCCTGAAAAGTTGAGTTTTTTACTTGTTACTTTCTGCATCGAGGCCGTCCATATATATATATATATATATATATATATATATATATATATATATGTATGTATCAGTGAATGGTGTCCACACTATTTGTTACACTCCATTTAGAACCGAAGCCTCTATCATTATCCCGCTTTATTCTACTTCATCAGTTTCCTTGGTGCCTCATCGACAGGCATTAGTTTTTTTTTAATTCTTCTTTCTTGTTATCTAGCCATCTTTTACGAGGTTTACCTCTCCTCCTTGAACCTCTAGCATTTGTTTTGGTAATTACATTTTTTTCAATTGCCATATAGGTATCCTTTACTATATCAAATTTCAGTTCTGAGCTCTTCCTTATCCTGTATCTATTTCATTCTCTGAAGCTGGCCAAAATATTTTCCTAAGAACTTATATCTCCTGCATTCTTCAGTTTGTTCCTATTAACAGTCAAAAAGACTACTACATTTTTACACATTTCCTTTGTTTTATGTTTGTTTATTTGTGTTTAAAGGTGTAAAACACTTTTTTCCTTAGTTATAAATTACTGTTTATATGCATTTTACATCAGGTCTTTGATTTATTTTTACACCATTTCTGTTGGTTAGTAGCTACTTATCATTGGAGTAAATATTTAATTACTTTCATTTATTCATTTTTACTTTGTTTTTGTTATTGGTAAAATAATTAGAAAGTTGGTGTTGAGTTATTTTTACTGTGAATGGTTAGAGTTCAGGCATCTTTAAATCTCATCCACTCAACATGAGAACAAGAAACCCACTACTGATGAGGACCGTTTGATAAACAAACGTTTGTTATTCAACTCTATTATATGTTATTAAAATTGATTTAATCCTTAATTAATATAATCAAAGAGAGGAAATACAAAAGGATTTAATGTTTGCACCTTTTAGGATTTGATATGCAGAACAGGTTTTTATGCCCAGCTAATGCAACTGACATAAGGAGGAAAATACTATATTATTATAGTATAATCATAGGTGGCCATAAAAGAAAATAATCATGTATTCTTAATACTCATGGCATTTAGTCCCTTCTGCATTTCCTTGTTTCAGTTATTATATATAAATGTATAAACAATGTATAAGTAGAATGTTTCAGAGAGGCAAGTATAGCATATTTGATCATTATGTTATATTCTAATATTGCAATTATAATAATTTTATTGGTTTGATTTTCTTCTACATTGGAATTTCTTATGTTTGTTTAGGATATCATAGATGTAGATGAAAACCTCTCTCATTATTAGTGTTGGCCTGTGGTCTTGCAGCTTATCGTTAGAGCTGGCGATCAATCTTGCCAGGAGTACAAGTTCACAGCATCGGAGTACAAAATTTGAATAAATACACCTCATGGAGAATTTTATTTTCTGTTCTTTCTCTAAAAAAAACTTCCCTAGAAACTTCATCAGTTTAAATTTAGCCTTAGATTTATTTAATAATTTATAATCTCATTAAATACTTCAACTTTGTAAGTTTGTTAAATGAGAAATTATTGAATTTGATGACCATAGAGGATTTATGACTCAAATATAGTTTGCTACTGATAAAATTTAATTGTTCTGATAACTATTTCATTATATTATATGAATTATTGCTGGAATAAAGTCTAAAAGTAATATTACCTCAGAAATTAAATTTGTTTCTGATTAAATTCAGTTTACGAATAGAACAATTATTTGAAATCATTAAATTCGCCAAAAGAAAAATTACGAATGTTAATTCTAGATTTTAAAAAATAAATTGATTACAGTTAAAACAGAATATAAAATAAAAGTTGATGCAATTATTAGATTAAAAAAATAGATGGCAGTTAAATCCAATAGTATATTGAAGATAGTTGTTTGTTTAATTAAAATAAAACTTAACAAACAAAATGAAACAAGGTATTTAATAAACACTTGCATTCAATGCATTTACAATATAAAGCACCTGTCATACAACTAAGTTAAAAATTTGAATTTTGAGTTAACATGTATTCCATTGAAGTGGCCCTTTCTTCAGTTAGTGGTAATGTTTAAAGATAGTGGATAGTGTAAATATGAGATGAACGAGTCATTTTCAACCGTTTTTTATTCTTATAATAATTCCTCCATAAGTTTATTACTCGAGTAGCCCTCAATCAGTAGATTCTATTTATTGCTAATGGTGTGAGTAGGGTGGTTACACATCAATTCAACCAAAGAAAAATCACTTTCTCACCCACCATCTCAGATTTTGATGAAACTTGGCTTGTTTGTTCTACCCATGAAGATTTCACCATGCCAAATTTTAACACTCTACCTCTTACCGTTTCCTTTTTATAGCCTTTTAAAGTTTTGCATTTCCGCAAATTCTAACCTATGGATATCTCAAAATGAAGGACGCTTACGTTTCGAAAATAATTTGTAACTTTTTTATTTACCATTAAATCTCCATGACAATTTATAGGCTTATTCTTGAAACAATGAAGATTCTAGAAAAAAAATACCTTAAACCTCTAAGTTAACCTACTAGGGATGAAAAAAATATTTTGTTTGCATCTTTGTATTTTTTTTAAACAAAGACATAGTTTAGCGTTAAATTAAATATCATCGAAAGGGTATGTGATAATCACAAAAACTTTTTTTTCTAAATAATCCTTACTAAATGGGCTATCAAATGATGAAAAAATCTTAATGGGGTTTTGACACCTTTGTTATGTTTCATTACATTATATAATAGGTTTCCAATTTATTTTTTCCGTCCAATTATACTGAGCAATAAGGATTTCCAGGGATTATAATGATCTCTAGGGTTGCACTATTATTGAGGATATCTGAAGGTATATTTTATTATTCAATTCATAACATCATATTTTAACCTGAACCATCTTGTTCAAAGAACTTAATTTCAAACAAACTCAAAAATTAAAAATAAACAATAGGTGTTAACTTACCTATATAAACTATTTAATATTTCCAACATCTTAATTGCATTCCAAATTTTACAGGAAAACATTTAATGGAGTTTTGAAAATTTCTCTTCAATTGAGCTGACACATTTTTCTGGAAACCTATAGGTCCTTCCGGTCGAAGTGTAAGGAGAATCAACAATTGCAAGTACATGAGGTATCGGCACGGGGCAAATGTCCTCTCGCTTTGGCCAATGAAATGATGGTGATAGCCCTGAAATTAAGTTACTAGGCTACAATTAATTTGTAATATTTGAGATATCCATGGATAGTTTGGAATATTAAAAACAATATAAAACCCAATTAAATTTGTTATTATCAAATCTTGTACTGTTTTAAAGTTAAACCTTGGTTTAATAGAATGTCTGGCTATTTATCAAATTCTAGTAAAAAAAAAAATACTTCTAGGACATGGTAAAATCGGTAAAACCGAAATGTTGCAACTTATATTTAACGTAGTAAAACACAACAAAGGTGTCAAAACCCCATTAATATTTTTTCATCATTTGATAGCTCATTTATTAAGGATTATTTAGAAAAAAAAGTTTTGTGATTATCACATACCCTTTTGATGATATTTAATTTAAGGCTAAACTATGTATTCGTTTAAAAAAAAATACAAAGATGCAAACAAAATATTTTTTTCAGCCCTAGTAGGTTAACTTAGAGGTTTAAGGTATTTTTTTCTAGAATCTTCATTGTTTCAAGAATAAGCCTATAAATTGTCATGGAGATTTGATGGTAAATAAAAAAGTTACAAATTATTTTTGAAACTTAAGCGTCCTTCATTTTGAGATATCCATAGGTTAGAATTTGCGGAAATGCAAAACTTTAAAAGGCTATATAAAGGAAATGGTAAGAGGTTGAGTGTTAAAATTTGGCATGGTGACTTATCTTCATGGGTAGAATAAACAAGCCAAGTTTCATCAAAATCTGAGATGGCCTGGTTGAACTGAGATGGAATTACCCAGTATTATGTTGTTTGTGTCTAAAATTACACCTTTGTGGATGATTTAAACATTTGTTTCTAACTTAATCTGTATATAAACTTGAGCAAAAGGAAACAACAAGAATCAATTAAATAAAGCACTTAAGTAAGTTGCATTTTTTTTTTTTTTTTTTGTAAAATAGGCATTTATTTATCTTGAATGATAATAGTTGACCTTGTATATATAAGTGAAAGATAATGGCCCGGGTGGAGGTCAATAAATTTCTCAAAAGTAGGGAGAAATGTTTATTAAAAAGCCAACGTTGTGATCCGCTTTGCAGGACTTCTTCAGGACTAAATATACTGACAAAGGAAATTTACTGAATTATGGTAAATATTAAAGTTGAAATGTATAAGCATCAAGAGTATTAATAACAAAGTGATAGGAAGGTAGTACAAAAAGTAATAAAGAATAAAATAAGTAATAAAACATAAGGTAATAAAGATAAAAATTAAAATTATAATGATAAATATTAAAATTAAAATACATAAGTATCAAGGTATCTGAGTAGTGGAAAATAAAGATGGGGGGGGCTGACAATTATTTATGTATGTAAATAAAAATCAGCCCTCCAAACAGCAGACCTTGACATAAAAACAATAGCTTTAAAGCTTTTTTTTCCAATATATTCAGCAGCATTGTAAAATATGAGATGGTAAATTTATTTTTTAAAGCCAACTTTATGAAAATAATAAAATTTGTGATAATGGAAATGCCAGCCGCTACTTTAGTTTATAGAAAGTTATGCTTAATTTTTACTGACTTAAAAACTAAGTCTTCCATGTTAAAAAAAAAATGTTTTTCAAACATAAAAAGGTTGAAAAATTTTGTAATTTTTAACATTATTTATTCTTGTTTTTTTATAATTTTACTTTTCTTTGCTGTTGTATCTCCCATCTTTTAGGTTTATGGAGAATGATAATATCGTTGGTATAAGAATAAAATTAAAGTTTTTTTAACAAATGAAATATTCCTCACCCAAGGCAAAAAATGAAATCTGGCAACTAGCTGCTCAAGTTAGAATGTAGGGAATAGTTAGTTAAAGATGGTCCTATTAATGTTCAGTGCTTTATTAAAAATCTTTATCTGGAAGAAAATCTGATTTCCTAACAATTTAATTTTTTTTTGTTGCATACTTATTTTATCACAGGTAAAGAATTGGATTCAAGTTCTGAATGGAAATACATGGTTTAAATTCTTCCAAATAAGGATGGGCAAAAGGAAGACAGCCAAGAATAATCTGCATGAAAAAAAAAATACTAAATACATTTTAAAAGACATTATTAGTAATGTCCTTTATTCATTCCCTCTTTCTCATGGGCATAACCCTGATCTGCCTGCTGCTGTCCTGTTCTGTAGTAATTTATAATAAAACATTGTACTAATGCGAAAGAAGTACATACTGCTGTAATAATTTAGATACTCTTGATATTGATTCTTAACAAAAAATTTGCTATGTTTCTAATCTTGAATATATATATATATTGATATTTGGGATGCCAGAGTCTCATTTAGGATGAGTACTCAAATTATTATTTATATTCCTTAATCTTAATTGGGTTCCTTTCCAAAGGTCTATTCTTGTGTTTACCAATTTACTTATCTATTCAACCTTCAATATATTATTTATAACTAAATAGTGTATCTGGTATGTAAGCATCAAAAGAATTACAATAAGGATCGTTTATTCATTTAATTTCCACAAGGTTAATGATTCAGATTTTAATAATATATAAATAGGATTGCCATAAAATACATTACAGGAACTAAACTAAACTTATCTGTGGACAGGGGTAGATTGGGTTACCGGTCGGACTTCTTCCTCGACATCTCCGCCCGCTTCGTTCGGCCGCTCTTCTCTCTCGGGGTATCCGTCTTCTTCCTTCCGGCCTCGCCTCCCGAGTACCTTCCTGCTTTGTGTCTCTCCCTCGAGTCCTTTCCTCAGCCTCCTATTTCAAGAGTTTTCTTCTCTCCCCCTCTCCTTCCTTCTCCACTATCTTGGACCATAAAACCATAAGGGGACCAAGGGTCTGTTCATTGTCCCAAACATATTCCCTTTCATGTGTCCCGACATGACACATTTTCCCCCCTCAGCATCCCTTTCATGGTGCCGCCTGCATCAATACATAGCATTATCCCTGGGTTTCCGGGAAAAAAGAAAAGAGGTTAAACAAGGAGAAACTTCTTTTCTTTTCTAAATATTAAGGTGTTCTAATTTTTCAAAGGATATATACAGTTTTATGGCACTACCTTACATTTTTACGATTATGTAATTATTTACAAATAATTTTTTAGAATATCTTTACAAGTTTACTTATTGTTATATATTTTACAATACTTAACTTACAGAGTTTTGTTATATACATCGGTAATGAACTAGAATTAATAATTGTACATGATAAAATGGGTTAAAATATTCTTAAGTAATATTACGTGTCACACTTGTTTTTACTATACATATTTCAATATTAGATCTTACCGTAACAGAGTACAAACGCTTGTTCTTCAAATGGTCTATTTTAATTAATTGTTTCAATATCTAAGTTGATGGTTAAACTGGATAACAAGGGGAGTACCTAATAACCTTACATGAACAATAATACCGCTAGTTTTGTTTAAATCAATAGTATGAACTAGTTGAACCTAGCCTCTATATGCATTCTTATTAACATACTTCAATATCATTATTTAATAGTTATAGAGTATACCGGCTTATTATTGTAATGTTGAATTATAGTTAATGGTTCTAATACTAACTATAATAATAAAAATGTCTAACAAGGGGAATATCCAATAAACCTAAAATAAACAATAATACCACTAGTTTTATTAAATTAGTTGCTTAGTGCAGGCTAAACCTAGTGTCCTGCGTCTTATCACATCCCAATATTATTATTTACCAAATTCATACACGGGTATACCTTTATCTTTCTGGCAATTACTTTTACTTTTATGACAATTTTTACCTTTATTATAATATTATAATTTGTATACATGGTTAAGATTAATATTGATAATATATAAAACAATAGTTACAATATAACAAAAAAAATATCGAATGTACAAAAAGTTTGAATCTTATCTTTTTTTATTGCTAGTTCGGCCTCTTTTGCCTTCAATATTGGGTACCTAGCAAGTGTACCCTTATGGTACCTGATAATGTCCACAACCCTTGGCCAAAATATTTCACCACCTGTACAGCGGGTTCCTTTGAACTACCTTACCATTTGTAGAGGTGAATGCCGCCTATGCACGTGTGAGTGTGACCCATATAAGTTCTACCTGCTCGCCCTAAAACTCTTATCTTTTACATATTTTAATGGTCTTGCATTTTATGGCGTCCATTAGTAATGGTAAAAATATTTAAATTTTATACACTATTATTACAACAATTTCTAATACTATTAATATTATTTACAAACAGTTGACCATTCTTATTTACATACAATTTTCGAATCGTTCTGTCATTTACAAATAATCAACTACTCTTTTAATCAATATCTAAAATCAAGAGACATTCCCTTTCGTTAAACAACATTCCAACCGGCGGTATAGATATTAAATCTTTTTCTTTACCTGGCCCCTGAGGTAATTTCGGATATCTGCAGTCCCATAGAGAATATTTTGTATTCCCATATCATTCTTCATGTTTAGCCCAACCATTATTAAAATGTTTATATTTACTTTCTTTATATTTTCCATACCATGATTATATATTCCATACCATTTTTTCTGATTGAAAGTGCAGTGTACACTAGTTGCAGCTAATTGTTTTACTTGTGGTATAAACCACAAAATGAGATCCAATCGATACATTTGCTCCACTTTTACCATTGTTCCTTGATTTTTTCCTTGGCTCTTAGCTAGATGTGGCGACTTAAACTTTAAAACTTCTGTGTTTAAAAATTCCTTGTGTTTATAAACCGTCAGTGCAATATTTTCACCTGGTTCTACTCTTTTTATTGTTTCATGTAGAGACACAAATTCCTTAAAAGATTCTCCATACAAATTTATATCGGCGACCATTTCAATATTGTTTCTAGATTTAGGAGTGTCCTCTTTGAGATCTTCTTCCACCGAAGTGTTCCCTATTTCACATTGGACATCTGGCATTTCTACTTTACATGTCGAAACCAAACTATTATTTACCAAATCATTATTATTGTCCTTGGAAGCTATATCTATGAGTACTTCACGATCATATCCAGAATTAGGGCTGTTCTCTTTGAAATCTTCTTCAATCGAAGTGTCTCCTATTCCACATTGGCCTTCTATTGGCATTTCTTCGTTTCTTGACAATATATGATTGTTAAAGTTTGTATTTTCACTTATCAGTCTGCTAGATGGAGGTACTTCAGCATCAGCAAGGTTACCCTTCATTAAATTAATCTTAAAGTCTCTTGGATCGTCATAATTACTAATAGGTCCCTCAAAAGAGCTATTTTCTTTATTGATTACTACCTCTTCTTGGTTTATTTTCTTCTTCTTTATTCCTTCTACCCTGTCCGTGTTCTTATCCATACCCTCAATCCTTTTGTTTGTTCTTGCATTCATTTCTTTCACCACATTATCCATCTTTTTTTCGATGTTTTCCCTGAATTCCTTGAACTCTTTCTTATTGTCTTCCCTCATTTTTTTTAACAAATTCAATAAAGTAGACTCCATTTTGAATTTAAAAGTTCGAATCACCCCACGTGGAAATAAAATAATAAGAATAAGCAACTATAATTATGTCACTAGAAAAAGTTAAGAACCAAAAAATTCTATCTATTAATCTGAATCATTAAACCGATTTGATTTTAAAACCATTGAGAACATAAAGTTAATAAACATACTAATAAACATAAATTCAAATTAGTAAATTGGCTAGTAAGTTCCTCACAAGCTGGATGCCATTTATAATGCTATGTGGGGTATGTGAGCATCACAAGAATTACAATAAGGATCGTTTATTCATTTAATTTCCACAAGGTTAATGATTCAGATTTTAATAATATATAAATAGGATTGCCATAAAATACATTACAGGAACTAAACTAAACTTATCTGTGGACATGGGTAGATTGGGTTACCGGTCGGACTTCTTCCTCGACATCTCCGCCCGCTTCGTTCGGCCGCTCTTCTCTCTCGGGGTATCCGTCTTCTTCCTTCCGGCCTCGCCTCCCGAGTACCTTCCTGCCGTGTGTCTCTCCCTAGAGTCCTTTCCTCAGCCTCCTATTTCAAGAGTTTTCTTCTCTCCCCCTCTCCTTCCTTCTCCACTATCTTGGACCATAAAACCATAAGGGGACCAAGGGTCTGTTCATTGTCCCAAACATATTCCCTTTCATGTGTCCCGACATGACACATTTTCTCCCCTCAGCATCCCTTTCATGTTGCCGCCTGCATCAATACATAGCAAATTATTATAGGGCAAAAAGGAAAAAATGTGTGATGTTAAGCACTGCAAGAAGTGCTTTCATTGTAGTAACCAATGTAATGTTTCAGTCAATCATACATGGCTACATGCCCATCTTCATGTGGACTGAAGCGATCTAGATTTTTCTCCTCTTTACAATGTAGACAGCAGCTTTGTCTGTTAATTTTTCATATTATACCAATTTACGCCATTGGTCATTATGAAGTTAAATAAATAAAATAAAAGTGTTACAAGATTGTATGTATGCCCAATTTCTCTAGTTCCCAGTCTGGCAAATAATCTTAATTTTTTTAAAGGGAATAAAAAATCCTTAGTTAAGCCATTCTTGAGAGGGGGCATAAAATAATACTCTGGAACCTGTGTCGTGTGATGTACTCGTAAGTTCCCTATCCTAATTATACCTGGATAGGAAAAATTTAGGTCTCCATCGGTAGGATCGTCCAATCAGTCATAGTAGCATAAAATGGTGTTAAATAAATGAGCAAACTAACAATTGTGTTTTTAATGACTTAAATTCATTTAAACTAACTCTAACCATTTAATATTCATCTTTATTTCAGTATAATATCAGTCAGGGCTGCATATGGAATGCTGTTGAAAATTATAATTCTTATAACATTGGAGTAATTGTTCATTCCTTGGAAACTAGGAAAAAGAAGTTCACACTTAACACAGTTATGCCTTCTCTAACTTAGCTAAAAGTACTAAAATATAGATGGAGTTGATTATTTTCTTCTTAAGGTATCACTTGCTACGTGATATTTGATTCCTTATAGAATACTAACCTGTCAAGTGTTGACGAATCACCTGTGCCACCTAATTTTATAGTTAAAACAAATATGAAACTTCATAAATTAGATGGATTATGTATAATAAAGTAACCTCTAAAAGTTAAAGTACTGGTATAATATTTTATTATACCATTACTATATTTATTGTACATAATTAATTTATTAATTATTAAATATATTAAAATATAAAATATTAATTTATTAATTTATATTTAGTGTACATCGCTCTCTTTAATGCTTTCACGTTATTAGTGCAGTGTCATTAATTCAGTTTTCAATCATTAATATCAGGATAACCATACTATATATTTACATATATATAACATATATACGTGAATATATACGTGTATAAATTTCTACAGGCGGTAAAGTGTAGTGAAGGAATATTGGAAATTATTGCGGTTCCACGTATAAACAGCTCGAGCCACAAACACTAGGCTATCTCTTAAGCCCAACAGGATTAAAACCAGGTGCCGTAACAACAACTCTTTCCGTAAGTTACCAGCTATTTATTTATTTAGGCACAATGGCCGTTTGCTCCAAGTGCAATAACATCATTGCGCGTGACGATAAAAATAATGTATGTTGCTCAAAATGCAATTTAATTTTCCATGGGCGGTGCTGCAGTCTCAGCGATAAGGAGATAGAGGGCCTAAAATTGTCAAAAACACAATGGCTGTGCGCTAAGTGTGAGCAGGCCAATAAAAACTCAGATGCCGGGGAAAAACAAATTTCCGGTAAATCAATACAACCCTCACTCATGGAAATATTATCAGCAATAAAACATTCTGATCATAATGTCCAGGGGGAGATAAAGAAGATCAAGGTTGAAATGAATGAGAGACTTACTTCGATCGAAAAACACCTAGAGGGACAAAATAAATATATCGAGGAGATCTTAGCGGAAAATAAAGCGCTCAAGGCACGAGTGGGGAATTTGGAGGCACGCTTGAACAAAAGTGAACAGGGCCTATTATCTAAGTGCCTTGAGATACGTGGGATCCCCATACGAGCCGGAGAGACTCCTTCTGGTCTAGTCGCAAGCATCGGAGCAGCCCTGGGATTAAAACTAAATATCGAGGACCTGGACACGGTGCAGCGCCGTAGGGCGAAGAATGACGACCCCCGACCCCCACCAATCATCGCACGCTTCACACGACAATCAGTGAGGGACGACCTAATACAAAAAAGAAAAGTTAAGCGAGATTTCTCCACCCGAGATATAGGTTGGCAGGAAAACGACTGCCACCGCATTTATTTAAGTGAGGAAATGACAGGAACTAATAGGCACCTCTACTGGCTTGCACGTCAGAAGAGGGCGGCGGGGAAAATAAAATATGTCTGGTTCTCTGGGGGTAGAGTGCGGTGTAGAAAAGAAGATGGACACCGAGTGGTCTACATCGATCAAGCTCAAGACCTGGATATTTTCGAATGACTAGTGAAGACCGGTATGCCTTCATGCCTCACGGATAACCATGACTCTCACAACGGCGCTCACGGGTTCATCTTGAATCACCCCCACAAACTCAAACGTTCTATAAAAATTTTATTTTTTCCAATGTATTATATTGCGAAATTGACTTTTTTTCCTCACATAAAACTAATTTTCATTCTTTATTTTATCTTATATCTTTTTTTTGTTGTCTGTTGTTTAACTTATTTTTTTATCTATGTATCATTTTTCCTTTCGCTATTCTTTAATTTCAATATCCCTTCATTAGCATCAAGATCTATAGCGGATTTTAATAATAACTCGCCTCGGATAATCTTCTCTCCGCATTTTCAATCTCTTCAATTAGCTCTGCCAATAAAACTCACTCCCCATAGCTTCCTCTCCTCAAATACTGAGAGCTTCTCTTCTGCTTCCCCACCATGTCTAATGTCCTAACCTCCTGTCACATTAACTCCCAATCCTTGCCCGCTCACTTTGACGAATTTCAGCAATATTTTACCCAAAATTTTTTCCACACCATTGGAATCTCAGAAACTTGGCTAAAACCCTATATCCCGTCCTCCACTGTTTCCTTACCTGACTATTCCTTCCTCCGCCACGACCGAGTTGACCGGACTGGAGGAGGTGTAGGTCTTTACGTCCATAATTCCCTAAAATCACGCACCCTGTTTTCCTCACCAGTGTCCAATTTCCCTCACATAGAATTCCTTGGTGTCGAGATTTCATGCAAACCCAATCCTCTCCTATACGTTGTAGTGTATCGCCCTCCTTTGGTCCCTTTTGATCCTATCTTTGAGTCGATCCTTTATAACCATGTTCCTCTCTACGACCACATAATAATCTCCGGTGACTTTAATACCAATCTTCTGGTCCAATCAAATGACAAAATATATCTTGAAAACCTTTTTTACTCTCTGCATCTCTCCATTGTCTCTTTCTCTCCTACCCATCACACACTCCGATCTGACTCCTGGTTGGACCTGTTCATCATTGACTCATCCCAGAGACTCCTTTCTTCCTCACAATTACCTGTCCCTTTTTTGTCCTCTCACGATTTAATCCAAATCTCATATAATATTCATACCCCAGAAATCCTACCGAAAACTATAACATTTCGCAATCTAGACGGACTCACTTCTGAAAATATATCTCCTTCCCTCGAAACCCTGAATTGGAACCAAATTTATTCCTGTACCACCGTCGATTCAATGGTCGACATACTTACTGCCAATCTTAAAAGCATCCTGGATACCCACGCTCCTCTCAAATCCATAACCTTCCGCCACCCTCCTGCTCCTTGGATGTGTCAAAAAATTAAAGACCTGCAAAGGAAACGTGATGCTGCTCGTAGACGCTTTAGACGCACTAGGCTTACCGATGACTACCAAGCGTTCAGGGCTCTTCGCAATTTGACACAATCTACAATCAGACAAACAAAATCCAAATACTTCCACGAAGCTCTTTCCACTGCTCCCGATCCTAAATCTAAATGGCAACTCCTACGAAAGCTCGCCCTTTGCAATCCAACATCCTCCAGAGCCTTCCCCGCTTCTCCTGACGAAATGAACTCATATTTTTTGTCTGCCTCAATTAACACATCAAAATCCTCCTCCTCCGTCTTTTCATCAACGCCATCTTTCAACCCCGACAATTTCTATTTCTCAGACATATCACCTACAGACATTATTTCCTCCGTTCTTAAATCCCGCTCCAGTTCTACCGGATTAGATGAGATACCCGTCAAACTACTCAAATTATGCCTCATTGATATCCTACCTGTCCTACTTTTCATTTATAACTTCTCACTACAAAAAGCAGTATTCCCGACTTCCTGGAAAAAATCCCTAGTCCATCCTATAAATAAAACCCCAACCCCATTATCTCCCAAGGACTACCGGCCAATCTCCATACTTTCCAACCTTTCCAAACCTCTCGAAAGAATAGTCCAGTCTCAAATATCAAATTTTCTCGAACAGTCCAAACTCCTCGTTCCGCTTCAATCAGGCTTTCGCCCTGGTTTTTCCACTCAATCTGCCCTTACCAAAATCACCAATGACATATATAAAGCCATGGATAACAAACAAATAACTGTGCTAATCCTCCTAGACTTTTCTAAAGCTTTCGATTCCTTGGACCATTCTATCCTTTTCTCCAAACTAAAGTCATTGTCTTTTTCCTACAGTTCTATTCTATGGTTCCAATCCTTCCTCTCTGATAGGTCCCAAGCGGTCTCTATGCCCAACCAACCCCTTTCCTGTTTCCGTACTCTATCCTCAGGTGTGGCTCAGGGCTCAAGCATCTCTCCTCTCCTTTTCAACTGTTACATCAATGATCTTCCTAAATCTGTTCACCACTGTTCCTACCATGCTGACGACTTCCAAATCTATTTATCCTTTCCTCCATCCGGGCTTTCATATGCGTTCGCCAGTATTCAGCAAGACCTAGATAGAATCAGTACCTGGGCAAAGCTGAACAAACTGGAACTGAACGCAACGAAAACCCAGGCCATCGTTCTAGGTTCCAACTCTCTCCTTGCAACTATCCCCACCCTTCCAACATTAATCCTAAACGACCTCCCCATCAGTTTCAGCTCCTCCGTTAAAAACCTAGGCATTACCATCGACCAAAACCTTTCCTGGAAACCACATGTCACCCAAATATCCCGACGAATAATTAGTTCCCTAAAATTATTCCATCGTTCTCGGCATCTCCTTACACAACCTACTCGGAAGCTGCTCGTATCATCCCTCATCTTCCCCCACTTCGACTACTGTAGTGTGGTATACGGGGGCCTCTCGAAAATGCTTGAGAGCCGCTTAAAAAGAATAATGAACTGCGCTTTAAGATTTGTCCTTGGTACTCCGAGGCGATCCCGGGTGTCACATCACTATGATGAGTTAAAGTGGCTCTTCCCTCCCATCCGTAGACAATATTTCCTTAGCGTTTTTCTATACCAATCCATCAACTCGCAACACCCTTCATATATCTATAGTCTCCTCCCATTCAAATCCTCTGTCCAGCTGCACAAAACAAGATCTCGCCTTTCCGATTTCTACATTCCTTCCCACAGAACTAAGGCATTCGAGCGCTCCTTCCTCGCCCGCTCCACCACTGTGTGGAATTCAATCCCTCCTTTCATTCGCCATTCCTCTTCACTAGCTTCATTTAAATCCCTGCTTTTCCATCATCTCTTGGCATCTCAAAAAGTCGCTCTCCAAGCAGATCAAAGGTATGCTTGAATATATCAGTATTGTAAACTCGATCCCGCTACCCTTGTTTTGTTTATTTTTCCTACATCAACGATGATACCGACTTTTTAAATATATTATCGCATACTATGCCAATCAATTATTTTAGTTAGTAATTTCGTCATCAACTACTGTATTAATATTATTAATCATTATTTTGTTAATATAAATATATTTATTTTTTACAATTAGTTAAAAAGCAGTCAAGTTCGTTGTATTTTACTTATTTTTTTTTTTCTTATCTATTTCTATTTTTACAATGTTTTTGTTCACACTTGATTATTTCATGATTTGTGTTATTATGTAGCCTTCTGGCCAGATGAATGTTATGTTTTTTTAATTTGTCCATTATTGTTATTCTAAAGGGACTTGGTCCCAGAATAAAGTTTATTTTCTATTCTATTCTATTCTATTCTATTCTATAATTTATTTTAATTAAAAATAACTGAAATAAAATATATGCAAGGTTGTTTAACAATAATCATTGGATGTATATATTATAATTATGACACCATTCCATTGCAATTTTTAATATACCACTCAATAGCGCATAAAAATTTGTTATATTTACTGGAAAGGCAGGGAAGGTTCAGTGCATCCATGCCCTGTCTTACAATTAACCACATCATGAGTTATTTTTGTAATTATATTTATATGGCTGATCTATGATCAGATAGAAATGAATAAGAGAATACTTCATTAGATAGACTCAAGAATTTACATAAAAATAAATGGGAGTTATATGCTTTTAAATAAAAGTAAACAAACAAGAAATAAAGCAACTGAAATAACTATGAACTTTCACATTTGTTTAAACAATACCCATTAATCAACATTTAGGTTTTAATATTTCTTCTTTTATATTAATTTGTGGTAAAATCAATCTTATTAGTAAAGTAACATATTTATTTTAAAGTGAATACATTTTTATATAAGTTCATCACTTATTCTGTGTACTTATTGACTGCACCCCCCAACTATCTCCTTTACATGAATACATTTTTGTTCATTAGATAGCAACATATACCAAGTATCAACAGTTTTAACTATATTGAATTTATTATTATCTTAAGTCAATATTAATTTTAATTGCAACATTATTTTTTTCTTTCAATCTTATTTAAATCAAATTCCCCAAAATAAATGCTAAATATTTATTTGGGTAACTTATCCACTTGCTCTTATGTCTTAATTTAAATTCAAGCATGCTTGATTTTTATGCATGTTAATGAAAAGATTTAGCATTTGAAAAAGTGGATAATGAAAAATTATACTGTATATAAAAATAAAAATATTTATTTAAGAAATTATACAAATTCCATTTGGAACACCATAATGTATATGAAACAAAATAGTTCAAATGACCTCTTAATATTCGCGTTGATAGGAAGCTTTAGCCTATTGGAAATTAGTATGTATAAATAAATACAAAATGATATGGTTCTTTTGTTTGGCACTTAAAGTGCCAAATTACCTAGATCTGTTTTGTTATGCATAGGCTCCCGTGAAGGGGCCATTGTTCCACCCTCCCCTTATGTCTTGAACAGTTTTGTAAAAATACTTTTCATGGTCCATGGACTTATTATTGAAAATAGAATAATGAATTTAAGTAAAATTTTAAATAAAAACAGCTACAACTGCAAAATATTCTAATCGTCATCCTTCCTTATCTTCTAATTTGTCTTGTCCTTGTTTAGTTTCCTACCCGTAATGAACAAAGTATTGAAGGCATTTTCAAGACTGTGCAAATAAGTATTATTTCTGAATTAAACGACGCATTGAGTCTATGGTAAAAAGAAAAATCTCAAAAGTTGGACTAGTTAATTTTCCACTGTTAGATATACATTTAAATGCTAGACATCTGTGTGTCCTTTGGATATTTACATTGGGATGTATTCCACTATACTGGGTTCATGCTGTGATAACACTGAAAGAAGTCTTCACATTATTATTTTTGAGATGTAAATCACGCTTGTGGATTCTTTAAAGTATGTAAGTTGTTGAGAAGGATTTGAAGGTAATCTAAGAAAATCAGGTTCTGGAAATTAGCGTCAAAAAAACATATGAATAGGAATCTTTTCATACATATTTCTTGGATAATGGTTGTGCAGGGAGGTGATTTGACCTAGATCACGCTCAACCACCAGGCTTTTTCCCCAGTTAAGGGTTCCCACTTTATATAGGCTCTGGGAGTGTCCTGGATCACATGGAATTCATCTCTAGCTCCTAACCGATTAAATGAAAGTGTTGGCAGCAATGGGATTCGTACACTGTGCCTTCTCTCATAGAGGACCCTCATGCTCATAGGCAAAGTATTTTTAAGAATTTATTATTATTTATGTATGACTCTTATTTGTTACCATGCACTTCGTCCTAAAAAGTCCCATTGTGTTTGAGTTCTAAAAATCCCTAACTTAGGTCTAGACTTAAGAAGAGAACGTGCCAGGGGGTTTCGTCCTCCTCTGTGCACCATCTGCAACGAGGTTCTCGTTCAATACCCAAGCGATGCATAAGTTTCCTGAGTTTTCAGTGCTCAGTGATTGTTTCAACCATACTTTTGATGTCGGTTCCCGAAATGTGAGCGACTTTTTTCTTGATTTTCTCAGAAAGATTGTCATTTATCTTCTTTATCTTCCTCTTGGCTAGTTTGTTAATTGTATCCTTAGCCAGGGAAAGGTGAACCCCGTACCATGGTTCTGGTCCTATTGGAGCAATTTCTGCTCCTTTTTTTGCCAATTTGTCGGCCCTTTCATTTCCTGGTATATTAATGTGCCCAGGGATCCAAAATATATTAACTCTGTTATTTACAGGTAGTTCATCAAGTCTTATACAGCATTCCTCCACCAGTCTGGTACTGCATTATGCAATGCATTGTATACTGCCTGACTGTCAGTTAGAAAATTAATTACCTTATTCTTGTGGTCCTTCATAGCGAAGGCACCTTTAAGTATTGCCTATATTTCCGCTTGGAATACAGTGGGGGTCGTGCCCAGAGCTAAGTAATAGCTAGTGCCCCGGCAACCTCTAAACCAGAATCCCGTGTCGGCACCATACTCCCCTTTGGATCCATCCTTGTACACATTTAGATCATTGAGTGGATTAAAGCAATCATTCTTGCTTTTGCAAATCGCCTGTGTGTTAATGCGGAATCTTTTGCCAAAGTTATATTTGTTCAGCATTAAGTATGAATGCTTTTTTAACTCGGACTTTCACTCAATTATATCAAAGACACTTCTGTGTCCAAAGTCGTTGGTGGGCTTCTTAACTCCTGTTTTCACTAGCCTGTAGGCTGTCTTCAATGCCTCGGCTACAATTAGAATGTCAAGAGGTGTTAAATCAAGTATAGTCTCCAGTGAAGCAGTAGGGGTGGCACACTGGATGGCGGGAGCACACTGGGGCTTTAGGATCTAAAAGAGAGAAGGTTTGTCCTCGACCGGGAAGGGCCTTGGATAGCTCAATTGGCAGAGCGATGTCACGGTGAGGCAAAGGTTCCGGGTTCAAATCCCGGTCGAGGGCCTATCTTTTCTCTTTAAAAAATAAAAATATTTATAACTCATAAAAAATGACCAATAATTATAAAAAAATTTCTCATATAATTTGAGAAAAACTTGTGAGTTACTACCTTTTTGGCACTTCGTTGTTTATAGTATACACTCATACATTTTAAACTTCATAATTACCTTACTGTGCATCTTTATCATTTTTATTGCCTTTATTCACCTTACTTTTGTTTATTTATATTTAATATGTTTTAATATATTTGTACCATTTTCTTGTATTGTATGTATTTTGCATATAGCCCTGAAGAAGACCTACAAAGTAGGTCAAAACGTTGGCTATCAATAAAGTTTTTCTCAAATTATAAGAGAAATTCATTGTGACCTCTACCCGGACCAATTTCTTCCACATATATTATCAAGGTCAACAATTATCATTCAATATGAAAATCTTATTATTGGAATAATCAAATATTAGAATACACATAGATATAAGACTCTATAAACAAATTATCACAGGCGTTGATGACCGTATGGTTTTATGCCTTAACAAATTATTTCCGACAATTAGTTAAAATCCTGTCAAGTTTCGTACTTTTTATTTATTTATTTTCTTATCTATTTCTATTTTTATTATGTTTTGTCACTCTTGATTGTTTTATGATTTGTATTATTATTTAGACTTCTGGCTAGATGAATATTATGTTTTTTTTATTTCTTCATTATTATTATTCTAAAGGAACTTGGTCCCAGAATAAAGTTTGTTTTCTATTCTATTCTATTCTAATTCCGCTTCCCTAAGTAAAATAAACGTATTTTGAAGAAAATTCGAGTTTACCATTTATTTACTGGGTATTAATATATATATCCAACTCCCTCCTCCATTGAATCTTATGAAAAAAGTACGATTATCATATTAGGGTTGTATTTCAAATTATGCTTTAAAAATAAAATAATAAGTAATGAAAAATAGAATAATGGAAAAGAACTAAGAGTTAAACAATAGTGATAATAAACAATGATTAGATAATCAGTTCAGTGAATCTCCTCCCTTAAAAGAATGTAATAACAAAGTTACGCTTCTGCTGTGTTGAATCCTATAATCTTACTATTGGCACAACAAGTATTTGCACACCCAGTGATTTGAGGATTTATACATGTAAAAATTGGCAAACCTTAATTGATAATATAATATTAATGCCAAAGGCACATAAATTACTTAATATTTTGTAAACATACCATTGGCATTAATAATTGCCTGCAGACGCCTTGGCATGGATTCTACTAAATTATTTAATATTTCTACTGATAAATTGTTCCACGATTCATTTATTACTTGTTTTAAGTGTTCCATGCTAGTACGGTTAGTCTGTCGTACCTTTCTGTCCAAAATATGCCATAGGTTCTCTATAGGATTGAGGTCTGGTGACTGAGGTGGTGTCGACAATCTTCTAGGAGCATTGTATAGAAGCCACTCCTTGGTTAAGTTGGCTGTGTGCTTCGGGTCATTATCTAGTAGTATTCCTTCTCCAGACCTAATTTAATGGCACTACTTTTCAGGCTGCGTCGCAACACCTCCACATAAGAGCGAGCTGTCTTAATACCTTCAATAATTTCTAAATTGCCGACGCCTGAGTCATTGGCGGATTTGAGAGGGGGCCTTGGGGGCTATGCCCCCCTCCTAGAGTTCTCATTAGTTGATATTGACCTGAATTTTAGTTGATTTCCAAAAAGAAAAAAAACACGTTTTACACGTATTACAAAATTATCCATTGTATCGAATGTTTTCTCTGATTCTGAATGGGTGCATCCAAAATCGGCGATTGCGAACCCTTTTAAGTTTTTCATTCACATATGGATAGCTACCGCTTTGATCAAAGAGCTTATTTTATCTATGCTATTGTTTTCTGGCCTCAATTGTCTTAAATTGATATTTGATATTTTATGTATTTTATATTGATATTTTGATATTTTATGTATTTGATATTTTATGTAAAATTGATATTTTATGTATCTTCATTCATATTATATGAATATATGTATATATCATATATTATATATATCATATTATATGAATCATATATGAATATATTATATATATATCATATTATATGAATCGTATACATTGATAACAAATTCACATTGACCCATGGCCCCTCCCCCACACAAAAATTCTCCTAGATCCGCCAGTAGCCTGAGTACGCCATACAGCCCCAAACCATAATATTTCCACCTCCACACTTCACCGTTTTCAATATATTTCTTGTATCTAAAGATGCTTTATTTTTTCGCCAAATAGTCAAAATGTTAGCCGGTTTAAAATTTTCGAGGTTTCTTTCATCGGAAAATATAACTTTCTTCCAAAAATCTAGTGGTTAATTTACGTATTTTTTCGCGAACTCAAGTCTCTTTTTCCTGTTCACTTCACTAATGAAAGTTTTTTTAGAGGCCTTCTGCCACGAATGCCATCACTATGGAGAACGTTTCGAATTGCTTATAGTGCAACATACTTTCCACTAGATGTTGCTAGGTCATCGGCAAGATTTTTAGCACTTTTACAAGGTTATCTCAAAGCTTCTTTAACTACCTGCCTTCTTTCTCGCACTGTAAGGGCCCTAGGACGACCTCTCCGAGGCCCATTTTCAGTCGATCCAGTTCTTATCTTTTTTTTAAATAATATACCGCACTGTAGAGAATGACAATTTCACTTGTTTAGCGATAACTTTTACCTAAAGACGATAATGATATTGTTACGGGCTACTGGGTATTAAAAATGAATTAAACAATTCCTTAATTAAAGATACTAATATTTATTAACAAAAGTGATTAAAAAGATACAATTAAACTATTAACAATTAAATTATTGAACTAATATAAATTTATAATGACAATATTCTAAATATTATAATCTAGGCCTAACTCCTATTTAATTATTACAATAATATAAGATATCACTAATTCTAGATAGCTTAACTAGTTACAATAGTTTCTATGAATATTATAAAATTACACTACAATTTATAACTATTAATTAACACTTACAGTTCACTAGTCCACCGACCGTAAGATTCTTCAATTATCACAAACTGACACACAGTAACAAACAGAAACAGTTTATTACACTCGCGAGACTGTTACAGTTCACTGATACACTTATTACACGGGCCGGTTCAACACTCACTTATCACAGATCTTGCATGGTCTACTCTCAGGCTAAGACTGACTGACTCGCGGTGACGGAAGTCTTTTTATAGGCAAAGCCGAACATTCTAGAACTCGAAGGGGCCAGATAATTCTGGAATATTCTTAATCCTTTGCCGACAAAAGAAGACGATCTAGAACCGTCCTAATCCTATTTAAACGTCTCCCGCTGACGGAGTTAAGCCGCTAATCCCCCGCTTCCGCCTTCCTGCCGGCGCCCGTAACACTGCCCCCTCCTTAAAAGTGCTCTGCCCCAGAGCAAGTCCGGAGAAATCGGGCAGTTATGAGCTTCTGCTGATGGAGACGCACTTTCTTTCCAGGGGTTGAACGTGCACACCAATATGGCAATTCCAGAGTTGGCGAATGTCTGTTCGATCATGTCCCTGACAATCTTCCACTCCAAGCCGTCGTATCCACAGCCCAACTTCGGAATAGCGAGCTTAGTGACACGCAGTCTCAGAAGCTTACTCCGAAGGTCATCGAGGCTTCGCCGCAGTGCGTCATATGTCGGCTTCTGATCAGAGGCACGCTTGGTAACCAAGTAAAACAGGTGTCGTCCTTCGTGCGGCTGGTGGAGTGCCTTCCCGACACTTGGTCCTTGGCGTTCCAGCTCCTCAGTTCCGCCGAACTTCTTCCTGAAGACCGTTGCAATCCCTCGAGAAGTCCTCAGATCTTCGGCAACGCAATGGGCCAGAGAATACTCCACTGGTAACGAGAAGATATCTCTGTAGATTACCTGAGTTACTCCACGGGTCCCTGGTACTTTAGTATGAGCAACTGAGTTATTTGTCTTGACGTTGTTTAGGTACCTGACCTGCTGGTCTTCTTTCGGGCCGTGGTCTCCTTTGTACGGGGCCAGTCTATTGAAATGGACTACCTTGGGTTTTCCTTTCGGCTGCTTCCTGATCCTATATATGACGTCATTGATCCTCTTGACGATCTCATACGGGCCGTCCCAGGAGTTCTGAAGTTTAGGTGAGTAGCCTCGCCTTCTTCGAGGATCATGTAGCCAAACCAAGTCTCCAGGTTGGTAGCCACCCTTCTCAGCCCTGATGTCGTAACGCTCCTTCATTCTGTCACTGGCTCCCTGGATGTTTGTGCGAACCTTCTCGTGGATATTATCCATTCGCTTCCGTAGATCCGTGACGTACTCCTCTCCGGCAATTTCCTCGTCAGGCTTGAAACCGAATTTCAGATCACAAGGCAACCGAAGTTCTCTGCCGAATACCACATTTGCGGGAGTCTGCCCCGTTGCCTCACTGACTGAACTGCGGTAGGCCAGCAGGAACAGGTGAAGATACTGGTCCCAGTCTCGCTGATGGTCGGAGACCACTTTGGACAAATATCGACCCATAGTCCTGTTCATGCGCTCCACCATGCCATCGGATTGAGGGTGAAGAGGTGTCGTCCTGGTCTTCCGTATTCCCAGTGCTTCGCACATCCCGGAGAAGACTGCAGACTCGAAGTTTCGTCCCTGATCAGAGTGAAGTTCCATGGGTACTCCAAACCTACTGACGAGCTGCTTCACCAGTACGTCCGCAACCGTGACTGCCTCCTGATTCGGAAGGGCGTACGCTTCCACCCACTTGGAAAAGTAGTCCATGGCCACGAGAATATACCGGTTACCTTCATCCGTCACAGGGAAAGGGCCAGCGATGTCGATTGCTATTCTCTCAAACGGTGCTCCCACGTTGTACTTCCTCATTGGGGCCTTCTTTCTTCTTATGGGTCCGTTAGAAGCCGCACAAGTCGCACAACGCCTGCACCAGTCCAACACATCGTCCTTGAGATTCGCCCAGTAAAAGCGTTCACGTACCTTTTCCAATGTACGGTGAACTCCAAGGTGGCCGCCAGATACTCCGTCATGAAGTTCCCTGAGTACTTCGGGCACTTTACTCTTTGGAACGATGAGCTGAAGTCTGCGCTGATCTCCTTCCGTGTTTTCCAATGCCCGTTTCAGCAGCCCGTTGTCCACTAGAATGGAGTCCCATTGGGCCCAGTAAGTCTTTACATTCTTCGACATTGGAGCAACATCCTGCCAGGTTGGTCTTCCTTGCCCTGATAGTTTCCACTGCTTCATTTGTTTCAAGTCCGGGTCCCTGTCCTGCTCCTTTGACACCTCTGCATCCTGCCAACTGTCCATGACCACCGTTGTCCTCAACACTGCTGCCTGCTTCTCTTCTTGTCGAGAACAATGCCCGCATTTTTCGTCACAAGGTCTCCTAGAGAGCGCATCCGCATTTCTGTGACTCGTTCCAGCGCGATGAGCAGATTCAAAGTCATATTCTTGAAGGCGCTCTATCCACCTCGCCACTTGTCCTTCTGGTGACTTGAATCGTAGCAGCCACATTAGAGCCGCGTGGTCCGTTCTCAGGAGGAATCGTCTGCCGTATAGATATTTGTGAAAATGCTCTATAGATTTCACCACTGCCAGAAGCTCCTTCCTTGTGACACAGTAGTTGCGTTCCGGAGCTGAGAGCGCTTTACTGAAATATCCAATGACCCTTTCTTCTCCATCTTGGAGCTGAGAGAGGACGCTTCCAATAGCGGTGTTGCTAGCGTCTGTGTCAAGTATGAACTTGCCCTCGGGACGTGGATAGCTCAGAATAGGAGCACTACTCAACTTTTTCTTCAACTCTTCAAAGGATGCCTGACATTCGTGATCCCAAAGAAAAGTCCGTTTTTCCTCGGTGAGCCTGGTAAGAGGTTTTGCAATGTTCGCAAATCCTTTCACGTACCTCCTGTAGTAGGTGCAGAGGCCGAGAAAACTTCTTACTTGGTGCTTATCTCGAGGTACTGGCCAGTCGGTGATCGCTGCAATCTTCTCTGGGTCAACGGCAACTCCATTGTCCGACACAACATGCCCCAGATAGTTGACTTGCCTTCGGAAGAGATGACACTTCTTCGGGTTCAGTTTAAGGTTCGCTGCACGCAGTCGTTCGAAGACCTTCTCCAGATTCTTCAGATGGTGAGCGAAGGACTTTCCCAGCACAATGATGTCATCTAAGTATACCAGGCAAATTTCCCAAGAGAGACCTCTTAGCACGCTCTCCATCAGTCTCTCATATGTTGCAGGAGCATTGCAAAGCCCGAATGGCATCACTGTAAATTGCCAGAGTCCAGTCCCAATCGAGAACGCTGTCTTCTCTTTATCTTCAGGTTTCAATCCAACCTGCCAATATCCACTGCGGAGATCCAAGGTAGAGAATAGTTCACATCCCTCTAGGGTGTCCAGGGTATCATCAATCCTGGGGAGCGGATAACTGTCTTTCTTGGTGACGTTATTCAGAAGGCGGTAGTCTACGCAGAATCTCGTTGTGCCGTCCTTCTTCTTCACCAATACAACAGGAGACATCCAGGGGCTACTCGAAGGCTCAATGACACCATCAATCGCCATCTCCTTGATGATCTTCTCGGCGTCCTCCCGTTTGGCTAACGGCAGCCTCCGCGGGACCTGTCGGATGGGCTTAGCATCCCCGGTGTCAATCCTATGCTGGACGATATCCGTTCTACCCCGTGGCCCTGGGCTGATCTCGAAGACGTCCTGCCATCGGATAATCATCTTCTTCACTTCTTCGCTCTGTTCAGGCGAGAGTTCCCGGCAGGATTCGTCCACAAATCCTGTTAGTTCTTCCGGCAGTCCTCGCAGCTCGGTGGGATGACGTTGCAGCTGACGAACCACTGAGGTAGTGGTTGTACATTCACCTACCGGTGTTCCTTTGTTCAGCGTTACTGGGAAGCTGTTCAGGTTCATTAGCCGAATCGGAGTGGTACGTCCGACCTTGATGAGAGACCTAGCCACCAGTACGCCGCGTCCGATATCCTGTTCTTCTTGTTTTCCAGGTTCAAGAAGCACACATTGACCCTCAGGTAGATGTCCTTCGACCGTCCCCTGTGTTATGATTTGGCTCCGAGAAGGTAAAGTGGTGTCTTCTAGTAAGCGCACTCGTGCGTAGATATCCTTTCCCTGCCGGAGGATGACTTCTTCGTCTCCCAGCGTCATCACACCTCTTGCCATATCCAGCTTGATCCCGCATGTGATCATCAAGTCCGTGCCCAATATGACATCTTCATCAATATCTGCCACGAGAGCGCGGTGCTTCAGATGTTTACCACCGATGATGAAGTAGGCAACTGTCTCCCCGTAGACCTTCGCTGGCTCTCCTGTGGCAGTCCGTAATGTCCAAATCGTTGGCAACATCTTCTCAGCAGGAACTGTCTTTGAGCTCAAGATTGTCTTGGTTGCGCCGGTATCCAGTAGCAGACTTCGCAGCTGCCCGTTCACCTTCCCATCAACGTAGAAGCTGTTCGTTCTGCTCCCTAACGACGCAACTCTACTGGTCTTCCTGGGGCCTCTGACGTAACGGGCTGATAGTTGTTCCATCCCATCAACCCTACTTCGTTCCTGTGACTTTTCTTGCTTCTTGGATGGACACTTGCTTCTAGGGTGTCCAAGTTGGCCGCAGCTCCAACAGCATACCTCCTTCTTACGGGTCCTTAGAGCCTCCAAAACCTTTGACAGAATATCTTCGACGCTAGGGACCACATTAGGCTCCGCTTCTGCTGCTCGAATACGTGCATGGCCCCGTACTGACTGCCTGACAGCCTCGAACTCCATGGCCTGCGATAATGCGTCTCCCAAAGTCTTTGGCCGGGCGAGCTTCACTGCCTGTTGCGTCTCGGGGTCCCGAAGTCCATCCAGGAATTTGTCGACAGCCAGGCTCTCGTAGACATCATCGGTGACCAATGGGTAAGCATTCCTCACCAGCCGTGCAATGTCTGCTTCAAATTCCTGTAGCGTTTCGTTGGTCTTCTGGATCCTGCTTCTCAGCTGTGAGCGATATAGCTGGTCCATGTGGCGGTGGCCGAAACGCATCTCCAGTCTTCTAACCAGTTCCCCGTAGTTAGACCGCTCCGACAGTGGCATCCCCTGCAGTACTCCCAATGCGTCTCCACGCAAGGCCAGGCACAAAGCTGAAGCTTGGGTCTCTTTCGACCACCCGTAGATCGAAGCCGCAGTCTCGAAGAGAGTCATGTAGTCCTCCCACGGCGTCTTTCCGTCGAACACTGGAATGGTGTTGTGAGTTGGTGGCGTCCCTGAATTGGCGGGCATAATGGTTTTATGAAGGCTGCTCTCGGAGGAAAGGTCGGTGTCGTTCTTCGGTGGGTTGCTCATACGTCCCTCGAGAGCCTGGACTCTTAGCCTAAGTTCGTCTTTAATTGAGTTCAGTTCTTCCCCTAACCTAGATTCTACATTAGCCACTTTATTATTTACATCGGCTAACTTATTACCAAAATTAGCTACTTCATTATTTACATCGGCTAACTTATTACCAAAATTAGCTACTTCATTATTTACATCGGCTAACTTATTATCTACATTAGCTAACTTATTCTCAACATTTTCCATTAACTTAGTCTCTAATATGCCTAACTTAGACTCTAATGTATCCAATAAATCACTTTTCACAGTATCTAATTCATTACCTAGCTCATTTTTAACATTGCTTAACTCATTTTTAACAGTACCTAATTCATTACCTAGATTATTTTCTACATTTCTTAACTCATTTTTAAAAGTTGCAGACAACTTGCTTAAATCAGTTTCAAACAGAACGTCATCTGGATTTTCCCCTAAATCTACAAAAAATTGACGCAAGCGCTGTTGCAAGACACTTTTAGTTCCGGAACAATCAACATCACGTTCCTCCAATTCACGTTTCAAATCCGCAACTTTTAAATCAATTAACTTAACACTTTTAGAAGCCATTCTTCATACAGTAGCCCAATAATTACAAAATGCAAAATAATAGCAATTACACAATAATCCCACTTCTGACACCAATTTGTTACGGGCTACTGGGTATTAAAAATGAATTAAACAATTCCTTAATTAAAGATACTAATATTTATTAACAAAAGTGATTAAAAAGATACAATTAAACTATTAACAATTAAATTATTGAACTAATATAAATTTATAATGACAATATTCTAAATATTATAATCTAGGCCTAACTCCTATTTAATTATTACAATAATATAAGATATCACTAATTCTAGATAGCTTAACTAGTTACAATAGTTTCTATGAATATTATAAAATTACACTACAATTTATAACTATTAATTAACACTTACAGTTCACTAGTCCACCGACCGTAAGATTCTTCAATTATCACAAACTGACACACAGTAACAAACAGAAACAGTTTATTACACTCGCGAGACTGTTACAGTTCACTGATACACTTATTACACGGGCCGGTTCAACACTCACTTATCACAGATCTTGCATGGTCTACTCTCAGGCTAAGACTGACTGACTCGCGGTGACGGAAGTCTTTTTATAGGCAAAGCCGAACATTCTAGAACTCGAAGGGGCCAGATAATTCTGGAATATTCTTAATCCTTTGCCGACAAAAGAAGACGATCTAGAACCGTCCTAATCCTATTTAAACGTCTCCCGCTGACGGAGTTAAGCCGCTAATCCCCCGCTTCCGCCTTCCTGCCGGCGCCCGTAACAATATAATCATCTCCCTAATAGACAATGGTATTTCCCTAATTTTGATGGCCATTAGATACTGAATATGGTGGAAGTACAATATGACTGGAGGTAATAAGCACTAACAGCATTAGTGAGTTCATAGGTCACTAATTTCTTTCTCAAGTATAAGATAAGAAGTCAACTTCTCAGTAATTCCAAATGTGCCAATACTTTATGGGCGGTGAAAAACTGCATTTTGTTGTTTATTCATAATTTTTTTAATTTTTTTGTATACTTTATTTGTCATGTTAAATTGTCTGCTCTTGACTAATTAAAGATATATTAAGCAGGCTAAAAAAAAATTCTATTATGCATAAGACCTCTAATCGCTGGGTGTGCAAATACTTTTTGTGCCAACTGTATCTCCGTGATAAGAGAGAAGAGGATTGATTACATCTGTTGTAACGCGACATTATGAATCTCTGATACTTCACGAACTCAAAGGCATTTACGCTTGAGAGATTTATTTTCGAGAGTATAAACTCACCGAGCAGAATTTTTGGCCGTTTTTCGCTAATCTTTAGCAAAAGACAATACATATATAATTACAGCATTTGGCCTAGACGTGATAATTTAGGAAAAAAGTCAAGTAAAATTGTATTTCTTTGTTAACTAATTACTTTTTTTTCTGCTTTCTGGTTGTTTTAACCTTTCTAAATAAGTTAACGTTATGAGATAATATATATGTAATAACAGGTAATAATAAATATTCTAACTGCACATATTACTGTAAACTGTAGAATGTAACTGTAACCTCTAAACATTTATTATATTACAGTTTGAGTTTTACATCTATTGCTTTTTGATACACTTTAATGTTAGATTTTTTGTTTTGTTTATTATTAACTTTTTAAATATCATTTATCGATTATGATAAACGTATTTTGCACAATTGAGTCAAATTGCCTCTGCACAAGAAATTACTGCAAACAAGACGACCTCTAGTGTTAAGATTAAAATAGATAGATTAAAATTTTTTTCAAATTAATAAGTTGTTAAAATGTTTTCTAATTATAGTCCTAGTTTCAGATATTATAGTTCTAGTTTCAGATAATAATAGCCGCAATATATTTTCTTATTTTTAAATAGGTACTCTTTTTTCAAAGAAATGCAATAGGTTTTTGTATTTATGTTTTAGGCTCTTTGGCCAATGTTATCTGCTCATAAAAACGGCCTCCAAAACAAAGAAGTTGTGTGTTCTCATATGAGTTTCTTTTCTGCTTTGATGGCACTCTACCATAAAAATTGTTCACTGTACATTTGTTAGCATCAATACAATTTTATGTGTTATTGTTTTTATTTTTGTTTGGCTGACAATAAAGTTTTCTGGACAGTTTTCGGATATTGCACACACGTTTTACGTTTCATTACCGCTGAAACCATTTACGCATCCAGAGCTGAAACCCTACAAAACAAAAATGTGCACTAGTTTCAGATAATAATAGCCGCAATATAATAAAGTGCAACCGTACCCTGGAATCAAGAAACAAGAATAACATTTAAAACGATATATAGATCGGTCTTCTAGTTAGAGAGTTAATCGCACTGATATAAACACTGATCATTAATTGAAAATGCGTTTTTTGACCCCAGATTCCTTCTTTTTCAATTCCTTTCATAGTAACGGTAGGAAAAAACGTATATAAATTACTAGCTCATTTTATTTTATCATTTAAATAATTATGCAGGAAAGATATTAAATATTTACTGTTTTGATATTTTAATATTCTGACCACACTATCAACCCCAATCACTTAAATGCATAAGATACATCCTAGTCAATCTAAAATATATAATCCAATATCTAAAGTATTGGTAATTCAGAAACCATTATATATCATGTATCGTATATTCCTTATATTAAGAAATTATTACAAACTAGCTCATGTTTTTATTTGCTGTTATTTTTTAATTCTCTTTTGTTTCTTAGTATTATGTCATGAATTGTACTTTTTTTTTGCCTACTTTGTTGGCATTTGTACAAATAATTTATGATTTGAATTATGTAGCCTCCTGGCAGATGTGTGTTATGTTTATTTTTCTTTTCTTTTATTTCTCTGTTATTCTGAAGGGACTTAGTCCCACAATAAAGTTACTTTTCTATCCTATTCTATAAATATATGCTCGTTGTGGTTTGTATTGAATGCCCCGAGTTCTCATGTGTCCCTCCTCTATGACGAGTTACAGTGGTTCTTCCCCTCCATCCGTAGACTCTATTTCCTAGATTCTTTCTTATAAAAAACTATCAAATAACAACATCCCTGTTACATATATAGTATCATACAATCCAAATCCTCTACCCAATCCCAGGGCACAAGATCTGATCTTTCCGATCTTTACTATCATTCCCACAGAACCAAAACATTCTAGCGTTGCTTTCTAACCTGTTCCACCACATTTTGGCATTCACTCACACCTGATATCCGCCATGCATCTTCCCTATCCACTTCTCATGTTTTTCCTATACCTATTAATTCCCAAACAGACGCTCTCTAATCAGTTATAATAATGGCTCTTATTCATCAGAAGTAATGGATGACACACTGTCAATTTTCTTCACTTATACCGATATACATTGTATTTTTATTATACCTGTTTTAGTTATATAATTTTTTCAGCTTAATTATTCTTATTCTAGTTTTTTTTTTTACCCTTGACCAGAACATAACTTTTAGTTTATATTAATTTTCGAGGACCTATGTAAATACTGTATTATTCTTATAATGTAGCCTCTTAACCAGATTTATGTTCTATTATTTTTGCACACATATGATACCTATTGTTAAGGGAGGTGGTCTCAGCATAAAAAATTTTTTCTAATAAAAAGGTAGATATTTAGTATTCAGAATTAATTTAATAAAACGAATTTTGTTCTAAATCTATTCTATTCTTTACGGTTTAAGAAAGATTTATGATTTAATTGCTAATAGCTTCAGAGGACAGACGCCCCCACCATTTCCTGGACGGCTGGAGGGGATCCGCGCTCCAGAGCTCTGCAGTCTTCGCCGGTACCTGGCCTGTGTTATCAGCATGTGATGAGTGTAGTCTCTATGTGTTCGTGCCGTGATAAATGTCTGTCCAACCTGTGGTTTGCCATATATGACGAGGTAAGTGGCTGTATTTATTTGTCATTAATTTATCCTAATTACAATTTTAAAAATTATATATATTATTTATTATAAAAGTTAAATTATTAATTGCTCTGAAAATAAAAATATAGTGTAGGGTGTGTATCACTTGGCTCATTCTATTGCAGTTATGAACATAAAAATCATGTTTAATTTGGGGGGAAAGGCTTCAATTTTAAATTTCCCAGGATATACATAGCTACTGTGAATAAATAATGTTCCAAAGATCTACAAATTCATAAAATAAGTATCACTCGTATAATATGTATGCTATTATATTTACTATCTTTTACATTTTATAATTTTGTGGTTTGTATATATAATTTATGAAAAGTTGAAAAGTTTCGAGTTCAAATCTAGCAGTGGCAGATAAATTATTTGATTTGTTAACATCCACGAACGGGCCCTGTGGGACCTACGACCCTCCTAAGGCGCACCCTGCCTCTATAAAGTGTGTGCCCTTATTTGAAAAAGCTGACGGTTGGAGGTGATCTCGGACAAGCCACCTCCCTGCGCAACTGTTTCTTGTCCAAGAAACAGTTCAGTCTCTACCACCAGAGCCAAAGACCATTCATGAGTTGTAGTGGTACAGGTTTTTTATAAAGTTAAATGTTTAAATTGATCTTAAAAACCTAATTTCGCTTACATAATCTAGCTAAATGTGCTACTCTTAAGGTCCTTAGATCGTGACCCACTATTGCAGATAATTATTTATTTTATTTTAAGCCATAAATCTGCCCTGTGATGTCGGGAGACCCTCCTAGGGCGCAATCATCCTCAATAAAGTGGTTATTCTAAATTGGTCGAGCGTTTGATCTCATCACCTCTTTACTAACTGATGGTCTATATATGAGAGGAAAATAAATATAAAATAAATATATGTATATAAATATTCTTATTTCCACTTATAGTAAATAAAAATATATTATTAGTTAAACTATCTTTAACTTAATTGTTAGTATACATACACATATATAGTATATGCATACACTGTTTATATTATTTCTGAACTTTCTTCAATAAGAAACATCGTTTCCTATCAAAATGGTCAAAATCTATTATATGAACATACCATTAACTCATACTTAAGAATTATATTTTTTGTTATAATATAATTACTAATTTATTATTATTTACTTTGAATTTGCACCTGCGCAATTGCGCATCCAGCAAATTTGATTGAAGTGTCTTTCTCTTCGCTTTTCTACCTGATCATCCAGTTATTCTTTATTAAATTAAGTAATTAACAGTTATTCTTAATGCATAAATAGCTATTTATATTTTATTGAAGTCATGAATATATATTTTGCATACACTTCTCAGTTATCGAAAGGACTGCATAGTCTCAATAGCAAACTGAATTGTTATTTTAAATCCATCAAAACGACGGGAATAGTATACATGGCAGTCAGCATTTGTCAGGCGATACCAACTGCTACACGACAGATGCTGCCATGCTTTTGTGAATGGAACAGTCGTAGTACATTAGTCATGGATAAAAGGAACGGGTTTTTTAAAACAGTAGACAAATATTTCATTCATCAATTCAGATGGTAACTTCAATTATAAATTATTAAAGCTGTCAATCAACTGTCACAGATTAAAATTATATTGAAACGAAAATTTAATCACACTGAGTAAGGTTAGGCATCATATTTATTATCTACACGAGGGTTGGCCGAGGAGAAATAGTTAAATACAGGCAAAAATGTTTGTTTAATTTTTTTTTTATTTCCTAAGGAGGATATTAAAGTCTCTTTAGTACTGAACTTATACTGTCTTCCATTTTCAATGTCTTATTCCTAACAATTGATCAAAAAAACGGAAGTCTATCACATAACAGTACATTAAATAATAATGAAAAATATAAAAAAAAAATAAATAAGATAGTATTTTTTTTATTATTATGTAATGGCAAATTTTGAATTATTTGAGGAATTAATTATAAATAATGTTAATAATGGAGCAAACGCCAAATATTGAGTGCAACTTAATCGATAATTGCAGAAAGGAAACTAGTCCAAGTTTTTAGGTTTTTGGTTTTTAAAAATTTGGACTTGTGCTAGAGACAGTTTTGTAACTTGTAACATTTACCAGAGACAGAAGACATATTTTATTACAGAAAGGACACTTCTCCGCAAGATAGCGCAGTCTTGATAGCGTCTTCAATATTTTGTTTACTCCAGATGGGGAAATAGTCTAGGACAATGGTTCCCAAACCTTTTTTGCACCGCGTCTCTCCCCATGTTCAATCTGGTTTTATTGTCACAGAATACAATATATCAAGTTTTAATTTCAGATAAAGAAGTACAGGTAAAAGAAAAATAACTATAAAAAAAGTAAGACTTGTTCATTTTCAACTAGTCTCGCGCCCCCTCCCCCTCACTTGTACTCACGCCCCTGGAAGTTGAGAACCACTAGTCTGTGACAAGAGAATTTTCTTTTTGTATCTAATGTAAAATTTAGAAAATTGGATTAAGGAGTTACGATTTAGTTTTTCTATGTTTTTTCCAATGATATATCCCTTATGTGCCATTATTGTTCGAGAAAGTAATCCCGGAAAAGAAGTCTTGTGATTGCGAAGAAATATAGAGCACTTGAGAATATCGTGAATCCCGAGATACGTCATTAAGCAATCATAATTATGTTTCGAGACATGCACGCTATCGAAGTTAAGTGGTTGCGAACAGAGCCTATTTCCAATAATTGGGTCAAACTATGTCATTCATTCAACATAAACCAACTGGCTAATGGTGCTAATATGAGGGTAAATCGGCGAAAAGAAGCTGTAATAGTTCTACATTTCCACTCAATTTCCGTTTATTATTTTTCAAATAATTATACATTTTCATTAATTACCTGCCTTCTTAAGCAAATGGTCCTTGAATTTATTTTAACCGCTGTTTAAAAACGTCAAGAGATCGCGTGTGAGCCCGCAAACAGTACAAACACGTTATTGGGGCGGAAAGTAGGTAGCGACCAACTAAACGACTTTTGTCAGGTCCTGGTACCAACTTGTGCCGCCTCTTAAAAATAAGTCATGCTCTCTCTCTCTCTCTCTCATATTATCCATTTACATGCTGATATTACCGATAGTAATGAGCTACCATATAAAAGAGCATCACAGTTGTCATAAAAAACGAAGAGTATATATATATATATATATATATATATATATATATATATATATATATATATATATATATATTCAGTTTATAGCTTATATATTTTATATATGTTTCTATTTACAGTAAATGTAATGTAAAAATCTATTCAAGATGTTGAAGTTTAGATTCAAAGGTATTAGTTAGTTATTTTAATTATGAAAATTATTAAAAATATATATATATGTATGTATATAATTGATTCTCAGGTCTTGAGAATCAGAAATGACCATCATACTGGGCTGAGATTTGTGAATCGTGCATTTAGGACATTATTATTTTAATAAACAATTTTAAAAACCTGCTACAAATTTACACATCTTACAAAAAATGTTTAATATTTTTTAAATGATGCGTTAAGAATCAAAAGCGGATTACTACATAAAAAAATTTCAAAACTTTTACACATTTTCGTTAATTTAGTAAAGCAATGTTTTATGCTCCCGACACTTCAGTTTCGGAACCGGACTCAAACCATGAGAAATAAGACGGAAAAGTGTCGTATTAGGCAAAAGTTCTTGACTAAAATAACGAAGAAATATGAAAAAGGGATTAGCTAACATTTTTTAAATTTTAGAATTATCTTCTTTTGATCCTGAATGCCTCATATTCATATCATGAACATTAGGTTCTTATAGTATTTCTTTTAATTTTAATTAATCTTTTATGAATGAAATTAAAATAAAATAAAAAATATATTCGGTACAGAAATAAATTGTAGACCATCCCCAGTGTTTTCGTGTTTCCCCCTTTTTGATAAATCTTTTAGGCCTGAAATAATAATGAAAGTTTAATTAATAATAATTAAAGTTATTATTATTATTATTATTAAGAAATAATAATTAAAGTTAACAGTACCCTACCACTATAGAAACTAAACCACTCCCAGTTTTAGACGTATTCCTCTTCCTATGCCATTGGACTGATTAATTACTACATTATTACACCTCAATTAATGCCAGGTTTCGAAAATCCGACCTCTGTCAAACCATCGATAATCTCTTATTAATCTAATCGAACTAGAACAGAATGAGAAAGCAGATGTGAGAAAGTTTTGTTGCGACCATAGGTTTTAGTATACTCCAGTCTAATTTATTTACTTAAACAATTTTATTAATGAATTTTAAAAATAGCCAGTAGCAATAAATTATAATCGGAAATTAAGACTGACATATTCCCTAACAACAAACAATCCTCGTAGCGTTCCCCAGCTGGAGTGAAGCAATACGTTGCGAAACCCAATCCTCAACAATTCCATATCTAGTTTCCGCAGACCTTCCAAAAACCAATATCTTCTTCCTCAAGTTGCTATTTACAACTATGAGAGGATCCCAAACCTCTTGACCCGATGAACTTTGTAAAACAGTAGCTGAGTGTTCGTTGAATGATGGCTCGTTCCCACGATCCCGACTGTGGTTTCTCAATGTTCACTTCACAAATCGATTTTCGATATCCGCTCTGGGAAAGGCGATTCGGGTTGTCTTTCTAGACTGGGCCGATAGCTTTGGTGGTCTCGAGAATCAATTTAATATACTCGGCGTCTCGATCGTAATCATCTGTTTGGAAAGTGAAAGGGGTTTCATAAAGTAGTTGTACCATCGCAGTACAGTCCACAGGAAGACAAATATATCATTACATTCCCCAATGGATTCGTGGTTTGTCAACTATTTCCAAACTTTCATTAATTTAAATTTATTTCTGAAAAATGTCTTAATGGTCTACAGTTCATGAAGGGTCTTGGATTCAGTATCTGGTAGACTGGAAGACTGTACTGTTTTAATTGCATTCTATACCATTTATTTAAACCAAAGCCCTAAATGGGTTGCAGTGGTACAGATTATTTTTTTTTAATTTTAATATTTTTTAAGTTTTAAGCAATAAATAATAAGGTAATAATAAAAACAGTTAGAATCCGAAAGCTGCTGTATACAAACCTACGTCCACGTATTACCACAGCCCGTAGCATCAATTAGATAAAATATAAATACGATTAATTATCATTAAAAAAAATTAAATAAAAGAAAAGTGTGAACTTTTGATAGGTAAACTATTTACTTATTTGTAAGAAATTTATTAGAAATAAATAATAGAATTTAAAAAACACGCAGTGATAGGAAACAAAACTAAAAAGCAGAAAATAATTTTAGTTTAACAGGAATTTATCAAAAATTTCCAATATTATGGAATCCTAAGAATGGAAATCACGTGTGGTGCTTTTTAAGAAAATTTCAAAGTGACTGTATCTTTACCAATATCAGCCAATAAAATATTTACTACAATTAACATCAAGCACTCCAAGCGATTTTATGGCAAGCTATTTTACTATAAAATTAATTTTATTCTTATTTTAAACTTATTAAAAATTATTTACTACTTTTTAATTTTCCCTGGCAGTAAAATTATCATTTTATTTTTACACACATCTTATTTCATATTATTAGTATAGATTACAACCTTCCATAATCCAGGATTCCATAATATTTGATTTTTTTAATAAGATTTTTCGTCTGCCCCCCAGTGTTTATGTTCATGTTACAAGAACTCTCCAACCTAGCCTGAACCTGTCACGCTCTCTTTTGAGTTCGGACAAAAACCGACAGCCGGCGGAGCGCGGATTAACGTTGACGGTGACTCGCGAACATAGTGGATACGCGGCCTTAGGCTCAACGGCAAGGTTTTCGCCCCAATTAAGAATTCAGGAGTCCCAGGAAGTTCTGCAGTCCCCATAGGGTATGTCTGTTAACAGATTTAATCATTCATCTTAGTTAACAGAGGGCTCAATCCATTTTAAATCACCCAATGGTATAATAATATTGTAATTTGTACACAGTTGTATTATGATCTACGTGATCACTTATAACACAAACAGATTAGCAACACACCTTTCTTTCTTTTTTGTAGTATATTACATACGGATGCAGAGTTGGTTGTGTATTAGTCCAATAAAAACTGTATTTCATCTTGAACTATGAATGTGAATTTTTCTGCAAAATCGCCGATCATTAAACAGTGGTTATCTTCCAAGTTTTTTGATTCCTTGAAATGATGAGCTTGAGCTTTTGATACATTTTATTGCATTTAAATATGGAGTAAGTTAATTATTTTAAAACTCGAAATAATTTATAGTTTGAATCTTTATTTAACTTAGCCAGTCAAGATACTTTTAAGGCTATAGTTGCTAATTTAGCATTGCACGAGTGTAATAAAAAGGTAGCGTTTTTCTTGAATTTCACAGCTCTATAACTCGAAATGTAGTTGAGTCTCAGTCATAATTTTTTTTATATTCTTAATAGTATAAAAGATGTTATGTAAAATTTTCACTTGTTTTAATTCAGCCCCTTTTCAGATATTGAGCGATGAAAATTGGCATTAATGTGCTTTTAGTCATTTTTGAAAATCCGTAGAACAAAAAGAAGTTCATCCTCAAGACTAAAACTCATGCTGCTGGTAGCAGTATCAATACTCAACACAGAAATAAAATATTATTAGTGAGTCTCTTTTCCTATCTAAAAATTTATAGTCTTAAAAATTACCGATTTTTAGTTTTTTTCCGAGATTTTAGAGAAAGAGTTTCTTGCATGATACGGAAAATAAAATATAGTCGTTTTGAAGATCGTTTCATGCTGAACACGCTGGTTTTTAAATTATTCTGATATCTTGAAAAATGTCTTGGCAATACAATTTCCGCAAACCCCGTTTCTTTATCAAATTCGCCAAATCGCCATTCTAAAATGGCTGCCGATTAAAAAATATACCTTCTAAAGTTTTTTAATTGGAGTTTTTTTAATGTCTATCCATAGGGAATCCATGATAAAAGAATCAGGAAAATAAAAAATGTTGAGCAACAGTGACTGGGTGATTTGAAATGGATTGACCCAGAGCTGGTTTTTAACTTGGGATCTTCAGCATAGCAAATCAGCGCCCTACCATTGAGATACCCATCATTTAATAATATTAATTAAATCTAAATTAACTTATAAGTAAATCACTAAATCCCGCATTAATGTTATTAATACATCCTATTCGTTTAGATCAATGTATAGGGCACTGTGCTATTATTCGCTAGTTTCAGGTGGTTTGCTGTTATTTTAGTTTAATTTATTTCGAATACTCAATAGCTTCTTGCCAGTTGCACGGTTTCCATTCGGGCTGTGGCATTGTTGATCGTTATCGTCATTTAACGACCGTGTGGAATCCAGAGACCTTCCTTGGGCTCAACCAGTCGCCCTTAAATGGGGCAAAACCTGGCTGTTGAACATGACCGTATTATCTTTTTAAATAACCATTTATCTAGAAGCTGTACGGCTCCTACCTACTAAGTATCGTATTTAAAACATTGAACTTATTGTTTTACTGGCTACGTTTTAGACTTCCATTTTTCTTTTTATATACTCCTAAAGAGTTTTTTAATTCAGTTCATTTATCTCATAAAAACTATTTTCAGATTTTCAAACATTATTTTTTCTACAATAGATAATAATAACAAGTAAACTTGAATAATATTAATGGAGGTGGGAAATAGTTGGGGGGTGCAGTCATAAATAAACACCAAATAAGTGTTTATTTTTTATTTATGCCAACGTTTCGACGTTTACGTTGTGCATCTTCCGAGCTATGAGAGAAAAAACAAACAAAACAAAAACTATAAAAAAACCATTACAGTACCAATAATATAATAACATATAGAGTAATAGAAAAGTAAAAAACAGTGATGGATAAATTATTAAGGATAACGAATAAAAAAATTATATAATAAATGTACAGAAGGGTGATAATGTAAGAAAAATACGATGAGAAAGAAAAATGAGAAGGCAAATCGAAAGATACAATATGAAGAAGTATAAATATAGAAAGGTGAGATATAAAAGTATGGAAAATCTAGTTTAATTACGGATAAAATTAAACTAGTAAATTTTACTTACTTAATACATAAGTAAAATGTATGAAAATTGATACAAAATATGATGCTTAAGAAGAAATATGTAGAAAGTAATGAATAGGAATCTCGTTGAATGACAGGTAGAGATGTAAAATTTGAAAATATAAATATGGGATGTTATATAAATGTATATAATTAGACTGAAGTTATATTAATACAAAATATGATGTAAATATAGAAGAAAACTTATAGAACTAAAGATATAAAATTCCAGTAGGGAAAGGAGACAAATTTTAAAATTTAAAAATATGATGCTCTCTGAACTCCTAGATTTCAACATATGATGGATGCCAATGTGATGAATGGAGAAATAGGTGTGAAGAACGGTAATGGAGAAGGATGAAGAGAATAAATAAATATTAAAATGTGTACGAACCAAATAGGAGAGGCGGCTGGGTGAACCGTGTAACTGACAATTAAAATACGCTACAAAGTAACACGTAACGTCGGCACAAATAAAAAATAAGTCTTGACTTATTTGGTATTTTTTTACTGCAACCCCCCCAACTATTTCCATCCTCCATTAAATTTTCCAGTCAACGATTTCCCTCTCTAAGTTGAATCATATTAGTTGGTCATGTATATACACAGAAAGGAAAATGGTCTGGTTGGAGAAATAATTCCTTAAATAGTGATGCAGGTTTAAATAAATTAAGAATAGTCTTAATAAATAATGAATAGTTTTCAAACAAAGAGTTTACCACTATTAAAGGATTTATTTCTTTGACCCTCACCAGGATCATTTTCTTCCCGATAAAAAGTAAATTTTCTTTTTTTTTTCTCTAACAGCTAAAATATTTTTATGAATGGTCCCTTTTTGATAAATCAATTATTAAATAACTATTGTCGCTATTAACCTACATACTAGTAACAAGCAGTCTTGCTGTTGGTTACTAGTATGTATTACCATTATGTACTAATATATTTACTAAAAATCTTGTAAAGTAACTACGAAGGCCCTTGAGCACGAAAGAAGATTTCATGAGATAATATTCGAATAATGACTATTGTTATTAATTGAGCATTGTTCGCTAATAATGTTTTCTATCATAAAACAGCGCCCCTATTGAATAATGTATTTATTCAGGCGGCGACAATCCAGTAGGCCGTGGAGGTTAGCTGGCTCGCTGTCACGAAAGTGTTAATAGAACTGTCCCAGCTTCGACAGACAATATCTGTCTGGTATTGACATCTATATAGGCATGTGTAGCTTGGTTCAGGGAAGATCTCATGTTGGAGAAACATACCTCGGCTTGTTCTGTTTACACCGTGTAGCTTTGACGACACTGCAGCCGCGTGTGGGATTCTATTAATAAACATCAATTGTACTATCTGGAAAATGATTATAAGCAACATTTAAAAGTCAAGGAAGTCGCAATGTTAGTAATTTGCAAATAACTAACTTTAAAACTTTTAATTTTAGAAATATTTAAGGTATCTATTATTTATTAAGTAAATTTTTATTTCTTAGTAAATAAACAACAATATCAAGGAACAATAAATATTCTAATTCTAATATCGACATTATATTTTTAGCTAGTTTAGTTAAGCAATTTTGGCTGATGCAACATTTAGCCGCCTTATTTACCATGGGTTTTGTCCGGTTTCGAACCTGAATTTCTGGAGCAATTGCTTGACTGTCCGAGCGAGTAAATTTTTTTAAATTTAGGGTCATGCACAATCCTTTGCGCCTCATATGCTGAATTCTATCGTAAATGTTTATTCAGTTCAGAAATAAGTTTTCGCCATAATGATCAAATACTTTAGCAAACTCACTAACTTGATGACTCCACAAATACACACAACTTACTTTCATAACATTACGCAAGAGATGACATCCAGCCTAATACACATCACATCCTAACATCCTCCTACCAACCTCGGAGGATGGCCTCTTTCTCAACTATTATTGAGTTGCGCAAACGTTATTATTCTATTGTTTCCTTTAGGTTACATAAACAGGAGCTAGGAAATGGATTTTATGTTTCGACAGCGATCATTGGCTGGGCGGGGGCTTATCGGATTTGCTCTCTTGGCTGATTATAATTGCACAAAAACTGGCTAAGCCACGACACGCTCTATTGGCCTCTCGCTAGTTTTCGCTTCAGGGTTCTCAGCTTCGGTAGCTTATATAAATCTGAGGTATTAAAAAAAAATGCGATAATCCTTGCTGCCTATTCGACTACAAATCTGATGAATAATTATTTCTTTATATTCGCCATAAAGCAATAACAATATCAACTCTTTAATAAGATTTAGGAATTTTATCTTTTAAAAGATAAAGGATTAAATGGTTTAAGTAGTCTATTGGAATTAGCGTATGATATGAATCTGAAGGTCGAACAGAATCTTGTAAACGAAATTTAATATGTCTTGGATTGCCTAGGTCTAAGAGATTGGTATATTATGTTTATTGGCTATGCCTATTTTGGGATATTGATATCAATTTATTGATTCTCCTCTGCATTTATTATATGACACATTTTTCAGTCCTATATTTTCCAATGCCTGAATCCAAAATCTTTGGAACTGAAGCCCCGGAATCATATTTAAAAAAAACAATATTTCAGATGTCTTAGGGAGTCAATAGGATGGTTATTGTCTTCGTCTGTTTTGGGTTATTTTTAAAATACCTGCAATGTTGAGAGATTTACGGCTTAACATTACGGATATTAATATACACTGTGTGACGCCTAGAATTAAAACAATTATTTAGGACGAAGAATAAGTTATGAATGTATTTATTGATTTTTTTTTTATACGTAAACCACGTTATTGTTAATATGATGCTCACTTTTCAGTTGCAGCTTTCTATATTATTAGAAAAAAAGAAAGATGTCATATTTTTCCTCTTACTCTTCAGTTAATGATCGCTATTTTCTTCTTTACTATGTACATTCTGTTATGCCGAAGATTTGAGTTTGTTTAATGACACGAAAATTATCTGATCTTGCTGTTTGGTCTCCTTGGGTGGTATTAAAATCGCCTGTCAGCAGTGCCGCCACGTTCTGGCCACCTACGCTATATCGCTGTATTGCTACGTCGTTGTATCGACATGCTGTCTAGAGCACGTGGTCATAACTGTTTTACGGTCCTCTTCACTATACAATATTATAAAAACCTATGAATCTTAAAAGAATTTCTTTTTTTCAGTTTTAGTTAACCTTTCTATCTAACTATAACCATCCATTTTAAAATAAGAAAATAAGTCAGCAGATGAATGAACACAGGAACAATTTACAAGCCTATTTTCTGGATCTTGTTCTTCCTAAGACTGAAAACTTGTAGATCAGGAATCACCTCACACGCAACTTGTTATATTAGTTTAGTAGTCTACATCCTTTCCCTTTTCTAATCTTTAAACTAATAGAGAATATATTAGAATATAAACTATGGGTGTGATATAACATATTTGTGTAACATGTTGTTATCATGGTTATTTTTAATAGACCAAAACTTGTTTCCCAATCCTGAGAATCCAAATATCTAATATTTTTATAAAATGTATTTTTGGGTCACCTGTGGTGTAGTGATTATCAAAACAATCCACTATGTCCAGGATCGCGAGATTGAGAATTCATTATCTGATGTAAAAAATTCTTGGTTACACCGTTATTCGGAAGAAGCGTAAAATTTATTCGTTTTCAGGTACTCGTTTAAGATCTGTACCCTAATTATAGCAGAGAAGGCAAATTTGGGAATCCCATTGTTCCATCGTCCGATTAGCCACAGCAGCATAAAGTAACTTTAAATGAATAAACAATAGAATTAATTTATTTAATATTAATTGTAACGGTGGAAACAATGTAAACATCTAGACTAAGTAATTCTCTGACAGATTGCCCAAGGATTTATTCTTTGCAGATCTATTTTAATACAAGCGGAGCCTTCGGATTGAGAATACATGACTACTCTTATCATCTGCAGATAGAATAAGAGGACAGGATTCAGCTGTACAAACAGGCCTGTTGATGTTCTGACTGTTCGTTCACAATGGCTGGATGAAGTGAACCAATCAAGACGGTTCTGATTCCGTTAGGTGCAATCCTCATCAACATTGCTATCTACCAGTGAGCAATACCGTGGGATGGAAGTCTTGTGGTTGGCAATGTTATTTCTGCTCCATGTATATAATAATAAATAATACTTTTTTAAGGAGTGATTATTCCAATGCAATTTTTTTTACCAAGGGAATATTATACACATATTTCATTACATGTACAGTAAAATGGTCAGTTCATATGTTTTATAATTGCGTATATATCGGCATAATACCGTTAATGTTATTTTGGCGATCTTTCTTATCACAAAACATTTTTTACCCATACAATACACTTCAAAATATGTATATATATATATATATATATATATATATATATATATATATATATATATATATATATGCATTTGTTACTTTTATGACATTACTGATATGGAAGATATGCATTTGCAGCTGTATTGAATAGGTGGTTTAGTGGAATTGGGTCCAGAGAGAGGTGACAGTATTGAGAGTAGTAGAATCGAGCCATCCTCATAATTTTTGGTTTGAAATAAAGTTATAATATAATCAATAACTAATTTTCTAGCCATTGCCCCTTATATACTGCGAAAACAACAGGATTCCTTAAATACAAGAAACTCATTTCGAAGAATATTCAATTTGCTACTTATTAACCAGGGCTGTAGATATAATGATTTAGTTGTTTTAAATAATTATTGCTAAATTGATATTCAATAATATTGATTAATATTCATAATATATATTGCTGATCCATATAGTTTCTATACAAAGGCAACTCCGCCTTTACCCCCATTGAGAACCCTATACCTTAGTCCTGTTTCGCTACGGCTGAGCAGCCATGTGTGATAAGGTAAGGTCAGATATATTTAGTTGTGGGAAATATGTTCTGGGCTGCACCCACCGTTGGCTATATAATCTCTATCAGAATAGACTTAGTTTTACAGAGTTTTCTGTTCTTGATCACCGGAAATAGTAGAAACAAATATTACCAAACTAATACAAGGTTAGATCTTTAACTAATCATTTAAAGACAAATTTGGATAAAAATTATTATTTAGAGGGGTCCCAAAACTGTTATGTGTACAGAAAGTTTTATGCCAATAAAAATGTTTCATTAAGACTTGTTATTATTTGTATACTATCATCTTATGAATAGCTTACAATGGCATTTGTCGGCTGTGTATCGCCTTTGGGACGCCAATTACTTTTACTAGTTTGAAAGTAACTAATCTATTTACAAAGATCCTTAATCACTCCTCAAAATGACTTTATTGGCGCTATATTCCTTAATTCAAAACCAAAAAAAGTGGCAGAGACTTTGTAATATGTTTTTTTAGATTAATTTATTGATATTTACAACTGTAATAATATTAGAACAAGTAAATCTGCTGTATGAACAATAACATTGACAGAAAATGCGCTGTACTGGACATTTGATAAAATTTCTGAAGGATTAAGTAAGTAGAGATGTAATTCGAAAAGTTGCAGAGTGATGAAAGGAAAGTTCAAAGGGGGATATTTAGAACATACAAAGTTAAATTTATTTACAATTCTTTATTTCTTATATTCTTAGGCGAACGAATTTCTACCACTATCCATGCTCAGAAAAACTTAAAAACCTATACATATGTCTCATATTATCATATAATATTCCTTAACGACATCATACTGATTGAACATCATAATCAACATCATAATGATTGAAAAGTAACTGGTAATTTAATTTAATTTTAGTAGATAACTTTTTAACCAGTAAATGTAACTGGCGTACCTAAAGCAAAAAAGACCCTGGAATGTATTAATTAGTTTGTTAGGGACCAGCTACCAGATAACATATTTATTAATAAGAACGAATTCGACTTTGGTAGATCTGGAGGCTCTTAATTAAGTGGGTACCCTTAATTTGAGGAAAACCTGGAGGTTGAGCTTGATATCGGAATATCACTTCGTTACCCAACCATTGACTTAGTCTCAGCATAGTTTTTTAACACATTTTAAACACATTCTCGTCTGGTATATATTCCATGAATTTTACTTGTTCTTGTAACATAATATAGAATTTTTTAAAGGGTCTGGAGCAAAAACAGGGACAGAGTCTGTTCTTGTTTACAATAACTCGGCACACATTGAGGCGTGTATACACAAGCACTATCAACCAGTCTGAGATACATACACAAAATACACTCAAGGTCTACAACGAGGACAGATTCACAAGTGAAGGAATATATGTACATGTACATCGAAATACCATCTTGGGTAACTCTTAAATGTCCTAGATATGAAACGAATAGAATGCTCCTGAGCATAGGCGTAACGAGGGGAGGTTATTGGAGATGTAACACCCCCCCCCCCCCCTCATTGCTTAGAAGAAATTTAAAAAAAAATTGTAAGTAACAATTTAAAAGAAATACAAATTTGAAGGATTTTACTTTTTCAAAGTTATTATGGTGGGATTACAGAAGTAAGGGTCAATAATGTCAAAAAAACAACAAAGAAAGTGCAAACACAGTTATTTTAATGAATAAAAGGTGTACTACAATGACAAACCAAAACGTAATACTGTTTCTTTACAATTAATTATATTATTGTAGCGGCATTAGTGGCATCTAGCGGCAACAATAAGATCGCAAATGTGAGAAGAACAGTTTAGACAATTCTTAAAATCTAGAAGTAAAGTCTGGATGGGTCTAGAAAGTTCCCTATGCAATTAACCATAATAAGTTATTGTAACCAATAAATAGCGTTACTTGTATTTAAAAGCTATTTCTTGATTGCCCTTCCAACAATAACATTCATAATGAAAATAACATTTATAACTTCCAAAATAACATTTATAAAAAATTATAATCTATTTATTTAATTTGAAACTACATGATTTATTGTATAATATAAATTATACCTATATTAGGAGGCATCTTTTTTGAAGGGAGTAATATGTTGGAGGAGTCGACTAGTGGGGATTAACCCCCCCCCCCCCCCATGATTCAACTCTAGTTACGTTAATGCTCCTGAGAGTGTTGTGAAACGAACTTGGAGAGGATATATTTTAAAAAAGTTTTGATGGATACTATTTTTGCTCTGATACTAAGTCATCCATGCTCTAATCAAAAATACTGACGACGGTGAATGAAAATATTTGCTCAAGTTCTTTGATCTAAAAATACGAGTACTTATAGTACTCTACAGAATTTCTTCATAGATTTTATTCTATTTATGGCTTATAATTTTTTGCAAATTCGCTCGTTAGGTTATGATATTTGAAGCTGGAGTTGAATCTCCTGGGACGAAAACAGATGTAAATGATTTTTACCTGAGATGCCATTATTATGTAGAACACCGGGACCTAAGGCCACTTCGAGAACACCTGCCGCCTCACATCCTGGATCAATGAAGTTACGCTACCTGGATACTATACAACGATGTTTCATTACTTTCTATGTATGTATACTCGAGTGTACAACAAATTTCTTTGTTAAATAATTCTATTTAACAAAAGAAATTTGTTTTCATATGCATAAATAGCTTTAAGTAGTTCTCTTATAAAGTCTATTATGTACTATCTATAATAAATAATTTATATCTAATATATAAAATTGTCGTGTCACAGTGTTTGTTACAGAACTCCTCCGAAACGACTTGACCGATTCTTATAAAATTTTGTGACCATATTCAGTAGGTCTGAGAATAGGATGTAAACTATTTTTGATACCCCTAAGTGATACGTGTCGGCCATTATTATCGATTAAGCGTCGATCGTAGCAGTGACGCTTGATGATGATGCATTTTTGATATTGTGTAAGGGCACGTCTGAACAGTGTATATCCAAGTTTGCAACAGAAAAAACGGACGTGAATACTTTTGGTGGCCGAAAAACTTCGAAATTTTCGGAATTATTTCACTTTTTGGCATGTATCTCCTAATCGGTGCATTTTAGGGAAAAGCACAGATAACCATTTTTAAAGAAGATTGAATTTGCTACAATGTGAGCCCAAAAGCAGCTCTTTAGGTTATAAGATGAATAAAATGTAAAATCAAAAATCTATTTAATTCAGTTTTTCCATTTGTTCATTGTTTCTTTAAAATTCAAATTTAAACCTAATATTTTTTTAAAACTATCACAACAGCCACAGCAACGCGTGGCCGGGTCAGCTAGTATATATATATATATATATATATATATATATATATATATATATATATATATATATATGTATATATATATATAATACATAATTATATAATAGAAATACATAAAACGTTTTATTTATTAGTGGTGAGAACACTTATTTATTCGTAACACGTACTTCATCCAGTGATTAGCATATCGTAGCTGTCAAAACAATACCGCCTGTCTACAACTTTTGGTGAAAATGAGTTAGTAACGGTAACCCATTCTACAGGTTGAATTACACAATATTAAAAAAAATTATAAAGTTTGAACACCAGGCAGCGCTGTTATTAGGAATAGGAAGACCACCGATATATCGATGCCTTAATTCACAAGTACATATTTTTCAAAAATGGGTGTTGTTATATAAATAATATTGTAAAGTTGTGATCGAGAAGTCATAGACCATAAGTTGATATAAAATAAATAGAGAAGCTGTGAAGGTTACAAAAATATTTTGTGTGCTTAAACTTATGTTAAATTATTATCAAATTTGGCTCCTGTAAAATCTTATTTTCGGTACTTGATACATATGTAAACTAAGGCTTTGATATAAGATAATGGACAACCAAGGAGATTTTCAACAATCGTTTCAATGAAATCAACAACCTTAAAATAAAATAAATATTTTTGTGAAAGTTACATTATGGTGAATCTAAAAATTCATTTATTTGTTTTAAAAATCTTGGTTGTCCAGATAACATATGGCGCGGTATTTTTCTCTTCTGTAAAAACGCCCAAAGTGTACATAATGTTTTCAAAGCGACGATTTGTAAGAATCTACAAAAATAGAAGCTAAAACATAAAGATGCATTCATTATCTTTCTTTAAAAATATAGTTTGTTCTTCAATCATTAACCCTTCAAAAGGGAATAACTCCATTATAATAAATCATGACTAACCCACATTTTTCGCTAGTTTAGTCAAGAAATCTTGTCTAACGTTACGCTTTGCCGCCTTATTTCTGATGGGTCAATCCGTTTCTAAACCTGAAACTAGTGAAAAATTAAAAAAAAAAAAAAAAAACTAAATTCAATTAGTTCAATATTACTCTGTTATCAGTTTCAAATCAATACATTTTTTTTAGACATTACTATTATCTCATTAAAACCAGAAATGTATGATTTCTAGATGTCTAAATGTCCTCCGTAAGACCACTACTGTTGTTTAATACACCTCAATCGTGCAAATAATTAGTAAGATGCTTGTAACGAATGCAATTATGATCAGAGTAAGTTGGATATAGATCTCAACGTGTAAAACGGTTAGAACTAGCCCATACCGATGTCGAGAACTCTAAGAAATAGAAAAATATATGTATATATAAGAAAAATGCTACCTTTTGTCCGCCGTCTGATCTTGTTTAAAAGCAAAATGAATCATACAGAACTAATGCGCCTCGCAATCCCTTTCAGGGCAAGAAGGCTTTTGAACTATGTTTTATGACCACGGGAAGGATATTGATCCTTTGCCGCGTCGTCCTCGGGTCTTTTGAGCGTACCGAAATAAACTGCGTCGCCTCTGAAGCACAAAAGAAAGAACTGGTGAGGAAGATCAGACTTTGTTTCAGAGAACGATTTATCTCAGTTACACTCCGAGAATAACAGCTCGTGCTGCAAAGATTTTGTATCTGTGTGAAAAACGGCATTGGACCCGTCTCTTTTCTATATTAGGAGAAAACCTGTCCCTAAAACATGATTGGATAGAGAGGATAACCCGTTGTTCCCTAAAGATGAATGAAATTAATGATATGGAGTTCTAGATATAGCTAAAAAACTACATACGGCATCAACAAGCACGCATTTCAAATTTTTTTTTAAAATATGGTTACAAATGTTCCGTGGTTATTTCTTGATATATCAATGCAATGCCTCCAAGTAATTGTAACTATGGAGAGTATTGTAATTAGCAATTGTGAATGTGCTTCATTCGACTACTGTCAGAGTGAAACCGGCGATTTCGAAATAATGAATAGCAATATCGAAAACCATGACATAAGTCTTTAGAGTTTGGCGGAATAATTATTACTTTCGAGCACTAAAGCATAATGCTCAGGATGTGGATCATGCTTAATTGGTGTTCTGTTGGTAAACAGAAAAAATCGTAGAATACTTTCTTAAAAGTGAGTTCTTAAAATAATTTCAAACAAATATAAAAATCAAATTATGTTAATAATATAAATACGACCTTTGATTTGGGTAACCTGAAGTAAGGTTTGTTGTTACCCAACAGCAACACATATGGACATTGTGTGATATATTGTTTGTTTGGGGAACTTTTTCCTGATTGTTTCTAAAAGTTTGTTAAGGTTCCTCATTGATTAAGGTTGCAGAGACAAAATTTCCTAATTGTAAGTTGCTTGTTTCCTTATTTCCCGCTATACATCAAAGGAAAGCGCGTATTTTGTTTTTCATGCGCAGTGTGGGTACTTTCTAACCTTATTAACCTTATTCGGAAACTACTGCATCGAATTTGTATTTACAAAAAAATTAAAAACATGTCGTTCAAGTGGACAACAGAAAATGCTATAAATTTTATAGAACTGAATAGAAATGTCAATACTCATGAGGCGTACCACGCTCTGTGTATTTCTTTCGGAAAATGTAGGTCTAGTCCAAAATTTATAGTTTTTCTCATTTTTCAAAATGACAATTTCAGCCACTGTTGCCTGTAAATCGTCTTCGCACCACTTTGTTTACGAATATTGAAACACAAACAACACTGATGTAGATGGAACGTTTTTGTTGCAGCAACACAATGAAACTGTTACTAAAATGATTGTTTTGGTATGGACAGAATGTTTACGATAATTTTGTTGTTGCTTCGGTTTCCCTAACAGGTTACGGCAACCAGCAACAAAATGTTCTTCTGTGTTTCTTTGGTGTAGGCATACCTTTAGACAACAAGGTAATGATGAATCCAATCGATAATCTAAGAGGAAAAGAAGAGCAATACATAAATTGTGTATTAAAAATATTAATGCTGCTGGAATCCGTGTCGCTGATAGAATTAGTGATTAGCGATGTCCCCAATTCGCTTAAAGAATTTTTAATGTTTAAAAATAATGTAAATACAATAAAAATGAAGTATTTAATATAGTTGGATATATTTGCGACATTGTAAACTCTTTTTTTTTCCTTTCCGTTGATCCGAGCAACACTACCATCCAACATAGCATGTTCCCTAATATGCAAAGAGGCCCAGCATATACCGCTATTTCCCCTGAATAAGAGCATCAACTGGAGTTGGATGAATGTAAAGATGGTTGAGCTGAGTATTCCCACGCCATATCTCCCATCTCCACTTTTGTCTCTGTTTCTCACAATCTCCTTCCGCTATTTCGACTTTTTCTTTGAATTTTCAGTGTACTCATTCTTAAATGTTTTTTTTCTCAAACAGTCCTTTATATTAGTTATACTTTACAAACTGTTAACCTAGAGTTTCCGATTTACTCGAATTAGTTGCTCGCTCTTAGTAGTAATTCCTTATAATCCAATCTGTATTATTACCTCTCATTAAATATAAGTATATTCTTTAATACCAATTTCCTATGTGATGTGGCTTGAGGATTAAATATAAAATCGCTATCTTAATAAAATAAAAACGTAAATTATGTATATATCAAAACTAAGGCTTATATTTTGAACGTTTTACCAATATAAGCTTTGGCAATTTTATAAGAAATGTTGGTCGGGAAAGGAAAGTGTCATTATTAAAACAACTTGATAAAATTTTCAATTCCAGAGCTGAAAAATTCAAGGTTTTTTGATGGAATAAAGTCTGGAAATACTTTTTCGACTTGAGATTCATTTTCAAAAATATCACGCTTAAGGATGTTGCCCTATTTCCGAACAGTCTGTTGTAGATAAGTTTGGTGAATAAGGTGGGTGTGGGAGGACTTCGTAACCCAGCTCGTTTAGGTTCTACACTTCCTTGGCCCATTCAGATTAACCAATAGATGTTGTATTTTTAGAAGTTTTGTTGCATTAAGTTAATAGTCTTGCAATGCGATGAGGAGCGATGGTTTCACCTCTGCGTAGAAAAAAATTATTATTCCTGCCATTGACATCCACTAAGAAACCAATCATTTTTTTTATGCAAATTTGGTTTTGGTATTTTTCATGGCCTTAAATTTAACAACACCTTTCTACGAACACGGGTACAATGTTTCCTGTTGTGTCCAAGTTTAAACTCACGAAAAAAATACACAAAAATCGCGTGTTTCCAAGGCATATTCGATGGTTCGTTCAACTGTAGTGATAGTAAATATAATCAAAACATAGAGGATTAATAACTGCTGATTACTATCTGCAAAAATAAACATAAACAACAGTAATCCACTAATTCCACTTTGAATTTTACAAATTATTTCATATTTCATATGAAACGAATCGATATCATCAGAACCGAAAATCATGAGCTCATTCTTCATTCTTCATTCTTCTGTTGTTATACTTTAGTTCCGAGTTTTGGATTTCTATTCTTTATGTAGGATCTTATTATAAGGAATTAGCTAGATTGCTTCGTTAGGCTCTTCGTGTTCTCCCATTTTCTCGATCACTTTCGTTTTAGCTGGCATTTGCTGAGAGCTATGTAGTTCCAGCCGATTGGTCGGTCCCGCTACGGTCTTAATCGAACCCAATGACGCCATCAGTTTCAAGCTGGACGAAGCCAGGCGTCACTTCCGCTAATGGAATAGTCCTCTGGTCAATTTCCTTCACGCTAATCAAGGATTCGGAAATTACTTCAGTCCCATCAGGATGGTAGGTGTAGTTATTTATAGTGAGGCGGGATGAAAACGGACGACGATTACTATAAGGTAGATTATAGATATCGGCTCAACAGATAATATTGGCTAAACCGGAGAAGGATGACTATTAATTATTTTTTTAGTTAATCGATTTTAGCTATGATGAAGTAGGATAAAGAAGCAACCCAACCAGAAACTTGATCACGGGGAGAGAGAATACAAGAGATACCTGTCCTCAATACTTTTAAAATACATAAATTTGGTTGGTGAATTGATGAGTTAATTAATGAGTGAGTGAGATTTAATGAATGAGTTAATAACTCTACATTCAAAATAAAGAAATACAAATTTTATCATTACAATTATCATATATATATTTTAACAGGAGTTTCCACAAATACTGGGTTTCCTTAACCTAGTGATAATTTATTTATTACAATTATATCAACAAAAAAGACAAAATTGTAGGCCTTGTTCAAAGACTACATGTTGTATTGTTGCCTCACTCACTTTTGGGTCCTACTGTCCTCGCAGGACTTTGCAGTCTCCAGCAAGGCTCCTCGAAACTCTTATCCCCATCCTTCTTAAAAGCATCTTCCTAGTCATCTATTCAATGAAACCTAGGTCTGCACCTTTTCCGGTTTTCTTCTGCTGAACGCACCATTCAGCTTCATTTTAAGCAGTCTCTAGGGGTCCACTCTTTCTACATCTTACACTACCGTTTAGCTCTAACAATTCTTCTCTAATGAAAAATTTAAGACATGCATCATTTTAAGTATAAGTATCGATATAATTTAGTATCACTAATGCCAAATAGTCATTTTAGAATGTTTCAAACTTTAAATAGTCTGTAGTGATCACTAGGTCTCAAATTAGTATTCGCTGTCTGAATTCAATTTCATTAAAGCTGTTTCTTTGTTGTTATTCTCTGAACACTACCCTCTCTGATAGGAAAAAACATAAGTAATTTTTTATAATTATTGGTCAATTTTTTTAGTTTTAAATATTTTTATTTTTAAAGAGAAAAGATAGGCCTACGGCCGGGATTCGAACACGGAACCTCTGTTCACCGTGACATGCCTGCCGGCAGAGGACAAACTTTTCTCTCATATGATCCCATGTCATCGTGCTCTCGTCATGTCTCACAAAATGGCGGTCATTAAGATCCTAAAATTAACTTAATGTTCAAAGAACTTCGTTCTAGTGTATTTATCGCAAAAATGGCGAGCCCCTGCCGGCAGGCGGCCTTGGGTAGCTCAACTGGTAGAGCGATGTCACGGTGAGACAAAGGTTCCGGGTTTGAATCCCGGCCGTAGGCCTATCTTTTCTCTTTAAAAATAAAGAAAAAACATTAACTTTGATAGATTTAAAAAAAACAAAAGTTGCCCAATTTATTGAAGGTCCTAGATGTCAACTTATAAGTAAGGAATGGACAAACCTTACTAAAAATAGGTTAACCTTGAGTCCATTTGTCAGAAATCTGCTCATGAAATGTCTCAGCAGGCCAAAGTTTCATCTATTGTTAGTCACTATTCTCTTCATGTTCAAAAATAGACGTTTCCGATTCTGTTCTATTTGATCCGCCTCATATGTATATTTAATGTTCTTCGTTTACAGAATCTTCAAGAGCTCTTATGGTATTGTTGATTCTTCACCAATGTCGAAGTCATCAGCGTCATTGCATCAGTAGTCAAAGCAGACATTGATTAGAGCACACTTTTTTTCTTCAACAGTTTTTGTTAAAGGGTAATGACAACCCATACATAAATTAGCATGCATATAGTTATCATTAACCTTTTATGGAGCTTTTATCTAGTTTTGGTCATGTACGTGTCATCCTTGCATGAATTGGCTCTTGTTTTAGGGGCGAATCTTCTCTCACTCTTGGTGGATCCTTTTGCCCCTTTAAGTTCTCTCCTTGTTTGGTGTATCCTTTTCTTCTTCTATGCCAATAGCCGAAAGTATCTTCTTGAATTACGTTCATACAATTCTGCATTTTCCTTGTAGCTTCGAATTTCCTCCCAGATTATCGATTCCATACATTATTACCTTGTTATCTAATATTTCCTGACTATTAGATAATAACAAGCCTTAACTCTTTGTAACCCAAGACAGGGAAGGTATTTATCTTATTAACACAACATGGATTTTATAATTTGTCATTTATCTACCAAATAAGCTCTAATTTGTTATATTTATTATTGGTTTATTGGTCGAATAGTAGAAATCTTTACTTTAGATTTAAAATTTAATGTTCTGTATATTTTTTGTTTACTAAAAGAATAAAACTTGAACTAGAACTAGAACCAATAAAACTTGATCTATATCTTTGACATCTCCTTTTAGTACTCAAATGTAAAGTTATTCTTCCAAATTCTTAAGACATTGGCATTATGTCATGGTTTTGAGAGCAGATCATGCTTCGTTATTTCAAAACCGTCGGTTTCACAAAGACAGTGGTCCAATGTTGCACATTCACACTACTCACCATTTCTAATTACAATGCTCTCCGTTATTACTGTTAATTGGAAACTGATCATTGATAGATCAAAAAGTAGCCATGTAACTTTGTCAACGTTTGAGTTAGGTAACGTTACGTAACAATACTAGAGAATTGTTAAGTGGTGTAAGTGGAATACATACCACTATTCAGCCGAATTCTCAAATATTGTATAAAAGAAAAGCTTCCTCCATTTAACCAGGAATTGATTTCGAGCCATTTCTTCTTAATGAGAAACTTAAGGGATGCGGTAAACATACAGCGAAACCACCAGGTTTTTCCCGACACAAATATGGTTCATGTGAAGGCTAAGGCTGCTCTGGAATACATTTAAATGCGTTCAATACAAATATTTTAAAATTAATTAAAGTGTCAAGGTTTTTTACACTCTTACATTTTAATTTAAGATCCCTCAGGTCAATGCTAACGAATCGTTCCGAGTTAGTCATTGTCAGTTTCTTCATTTAAACATAAAAAATATTTATACATAAGAACGAATTTCAGATTCAAACGATTGAACATTCGTACTCGAGATAAAAATGACCTCGATGGCTTTTACCATCCCGACCGTCAAGGGTCTCATTCCGGTCACCGAATCGAACCAGGGACCTCATCATGCAGAATACGTGCTGGCGGCCGAGATGGAATAGACCAATCTCTTTCCAATCCACCGTCTTCTTTCTTTTCCTATTATCATCTGTTGTGGTCAGGTCCTCTGTGGTATATGAGGAATGACATTTCATAGCTAGATGGAAGGCCGAAGTGGTGATTAGAATTTCCTACGTTGACATCGAATGTATTTGGAATGGATAAGCCTAAACAAAAGAAATATAAACCGCTGGAAGCGGCAATTTGAGAAGGCTTCCTATCTTTTAATGTAGGATACATTTTTCGCAACCTATCATTTAAGAATACGTTTTTAACAAAAATAAATAGAGTTATTTTAAACGTTACTGTAAATCATCGCATGTCAACATGGACTCTCTCCTTTCCCCTTTACATTAAAGAAACCTAAATTTAGAGCATGCCTCCCCTCCTGTTTTGTACTGGAAAGGCACTAGGTTTCAACTATAAACTTTAAACTATTATTTACCAAATTAACATGTTACTGCTATTTTAAATAAAATATTCCTTAACCGTTTTCTCTATCTATCATAACAAAAAGAATCACTTAGTTATTTTATGCTCCTCAGTTTATACTACTTCGATGAAATGAAGTAGGATTTTACGAAGAGCTATCTATAACTACTTTTTTTCAAATAAAAGGAGTCGTCTAGAATACAATTAAATAATTGAATAATTTACTAATGTGTTATACGATTTTTTTATTTGTTTCCAGAATGTGAATTAAAAGGCATTTTTTTTAAACTGAGAATTCATTGATCACTGAATGAAGTAAACATAATTAGTTATATTTAGCTTATCTTTTATATTTTAAACCAGACGTTCGTGAATCATTATTTTCAAAATTAAATTTAATATCGCTTAGGTATGATATTGTAAAATTAGCTAGATGGAGTATATAATTTAGTTTTACAATATTATACTTATACAAATCTCTTAATATCTCGAACTAATTTTGTTTTGTTCCGTATCACTTTCCCTAGTGCTAGATCACCTTCTGCTCACGAATGCAGGAACGGAGAATAAGAAAGTGATGATGTATAGGGCACTAGCAAATTTCGAGAGTTATTTTAAGGAAACTTATTGGAATGGAAATGATATTTGTTCCGATTTTGTTATTCATTTTCAAGGAAATAAAAGAGGTAATATTATTAGATGATGAGGGGTGGTGTAGCGCAATGAGTAGAGAGCGCTGAGTTGATATGCCCGGTTCCGGGTTCATACCCGACTATGACAGATAAATTATTTAACCTGTCAACAGCTATGGTTGCACCTTGTGGGATCTGACGACCCTTTTGGGACTCACCCAGCTTATATAAAGTAATTGGGGGGAAACCTGGCGGTTAAGCGTGATGTCGGAGAAATCGCGTCTCAGCACAACCATTGTCATAAAAACAGTACGGCCTCTACGATATACTGAACCCTAGATTCTTCATGAGTTGCAGTGGTACAGTTTTTATTATCAAACGATTAAATTTATTTATTGATGAAACAGTTTACTTTTATTGTGGTGAGATAGTAAAAAAAGGAGCAATAAAATTAATTCTACCCAGCCTAGGACTATAAAACTTAATATAACTCTATATACTGTAACTAATAGAGTTAGGATTCCAAAAAGCCCGTCGTGAAGACTATTCCAGAAGAACCATTAGAGGGTGCCATGGATAATAGAAGTTGCAGGAAGCGGAAGCATGCTCCAGTGAAGGCACTGCTTCTTTAAGTATGTCTGTCTGTCTCAAGCATTTTGGCTATAAAGATTCATTTTATGCAAGTAGTACTGTTCTCGCTTTCTTTTAATCTTATCTTCATTGTATGTACGAAAATCGCCTCCTTTTCAATTATTCTCACTTTCATGGTGAAAAAATGTTTTCTTAATGAAAAAGAAATTCCACGCAAAAAAGAGGCTTTCATGTCAGATGGAAATTTTATTAAAGTATTCAGCTGAGGTTTGAATATGTAAGTCCTTCTGAGTTTTATGAATCTAATGAATAATCCGGAGTTCCTTGTGCATACGATTGAGCGTGCACTTTCGAAACACTGTGATCTTAACCATTAAAAAAACTATTTATTTTTTATTTATTTATTACTATAAAAGTGTGGGGGGTATCTCAGTAGTAGTGCGCTGAGTTAATGTGCTGAAGGTTCCAGGACCTTCTAATCTAACTTTTGCAGTTAATTTATTTAGTCTGTTAACAGCCGAGGATGGACCATGTATGTATGTTCTGGAGACGTTCTTGAGGTTCACCCAGCCTTTATAAAGTGAGTACTCATAATTGAGGGGGGGAGGGCCAGGCGGTTGAACCTGACTATGGACAAATCGCCTCTCTGCTCAACACTTTTCCTTGAAACTGTACAGTCCCAACCACTTAATATCCTCCATAGGTTGTAACTTTTTCTCATTCTATGAAAATATCGTAAGGCTATTTTTATAAACCTATATGCTATTTTATTTTATTTATTCTATTTATTATTATTTTATTTATTTATTCTATTTCTATTTTATTTGTTCTATTTCTTTATGTACAAACAACTATCACATCTTCTGGACTACAGATCTTCACTTGACTTGAGGAACAAACGACTTATCTATAACAGTATACTAAAACCTATTTGGACATATGGAGCAGAACTTTGGGGTTCAGCAAAAAAAGTTCACATACACAAGATTCAAATAACACAATCCAAAATTCTCAGAAAAATTCTTAATGCACCGTGGTATGTTTCGAATCACACTATGCACAATGACATGAACATTCCTACTATAAAATCATATATTCATAACAAATACATAACATTCCACTTATCGACACAATATCACCCAAACCCACTCGTTCTTCCGCTTTCCTACTCCCTGTTACCTGGACTTAATGAAAAAAGATTAAAAAGACATTGGCCAAGAGACCTACTGAAAAATTGATATTTCATTCCAAAACTCGATGTTCCTGTACAATAGCAAAGAGAAAAACATCTGGATCAAATTTGCTGGTTGCGCAGGTGCAAATGAAAATTAAATAATAATAATAATTTCTTTATGTATATTAGACTCGTAGTTTGTTTAAAAAGTCGTCTTAAAAATATACAGGTTTTTTAATAGAATAAACTTTAACTGAAATATTATAAGTGGTAATGTCATAATAAATAAAGGAGCGCCGAACGCCATTTGATCTTATTACGCCACTGTTTTATTGCTTCCATTGTTTGTGAATTAAAAAAAGTGTGCAATATATGGTGTTTTTTTTATTTATTAACATCTACTCTTTTTCAAGAATTTTTTATTATCTATGAATTTTCAAGTTAAAAAGTTATGATATGGTTTTAAGGATATAATATCTCTTTTGAACTTTTTCAGATCAATAGATTCTGTAGTCATTTATTAAGGAGGATCCATCAACTTAAAATACCAAAGAATTAAAATAAAAATGTCAAAACCACAAGACTTTCAACTGACCAGCTGTCTTTTTTTTTTAAATGTTTATAGTATCTTTTTCTCAATCTCCGAGAATTGCTATGGTTGCATAGCAATAATACTACTCCTTGAAGATAAAAAATAAGTAATAAATACATTTTAGCAAAGAGGTGGAGATGCATTTGAAAGGTTGTTTTCATCGCTTCGGTTAACAAAATATCCTTTTATTTTTTTTATCTGTTTTAAGATAAATACAGTTCCAATGTTCAGGGCGCAAACGAGTTCAGGACAAAAACGCAGAAGTCATAAATAATTAAAGTAACGATTGCTGTTTCGCATCGATGCCTTCAATAATCACAAAGAGGTGTGTTTTTTCCTTCGTTTTTTTATTATTATAGTTTGTTCATGAACTTTACCATTTCTGGTGGACCTTGGTTATCTCTTTACATAACATTATCCAAAAAAAATAAGAATTTTTTGTTATTTTTACAGTTATAATAACATACTGCTAGTTAAAGGTAACTGTTAAAGTTGTAACTGCTGTACGCTAAATTTTGTTAATTTAGATTTTGGTAACTTCTTATCAATGCGCTGTACATCTATAGAATAAGCCATCTACAAATATATCACATATATGACTTGAGAAAACTATAGGGCAAACGTATAAAATACATGTATGTACCTATTTCCATAAAACAATACAAAAACTACCAAATTGTATTACTATTGCTGAATAAAGGGTAGACAAAAAAATACAAGGCAAGCCCGACAGTGCTTAAAGACCCATGTATTTGCGAGAGGTTTATCGGAATCCATCTGCTTAGCATATTCATGAAAGTAAGAGCTTCGAAGAAAGAGCTCGGTTCATTGATGCTGTTTACCGAAGTCATAGCCATGATAAATACCTGTTAACTACCGGCAGACCTCTCAGCGTCAGTCTCCGGAATATTGTTTAGTACTTTCATGTCAGACTCCCACTGTAACATTGCCGATTAGCCATAGCAATATAAGACAGCGGTAAATAATAAACAAAGAAACGTAGTATCTGGAGCATTAACCCCTCAGTGCACGCTTTTTTTGAAAAAAAAACGACAAAAAATAAACAAGTTTTTAAAACTTTATTTAAATTCTCGAATATATTCGAGTGCGAAAATTACAGCAGCATAAAATACGGCACAGCTCGAATTATCTCGAGTGTGCACAATTTGGACCGTTTTGCGGGCTCGAATTAACTAGAACCTGTACCTTAAGGAATTAAGGAAAGTATTCAAAATCCATATTTTCCTAATAATACCATTCATTATGTGAAAGAATCTCAGCGGCACTGCTCACATCTCAACGACACCCTTGTCCCAACACGATCAGTCTCTGCGTGCGCCCTTCACGCATCACACAACTTCACGAAACCGATCCAAAGTTGCTTTTCTAATATGCTTATTCAAATTACGGGACTATAGAACACCATAGTGGAAATAGACTATTATAAGATATATGCAAGCATTAATTTGTGAACACATGTTCTGTTTGTCCTTATTAATTTTCTAATCCTGTGTTTAAATCACAGTTTACAGAAACTATAGCCGTTCATTATTTATAACCTGAATTCTATTACTTCTGCGTTGAAAAAACTGTTTTCGTAAATAAAATCAATTGCTAAGTTAGAGAATCACCTATGGACATTATATATTACCAGGTAACATTAATATTAACAGAATGCAATAGGAAAATCCGCAAAACAAAACTTTAAGTCTCTAAAACACTGAAAAAAAACAACCTGTAGTCGTTTCCCCAATTCAGGCATCATCAAGACACACACCAAAAGAAAATCACATCAAGGAAATGAGTACTCTCACACCAATAGACCAAACATACCCATCGATTAGATACAGCAACCTTGCTCCAGGAAGCTCCACAAGCAACTAACACAAACGAAAGAAATACATATTTTTATTGATTGTTTGTTTTTTTACTTCTGCTGATCAGCTGTTTTTATTACCGCCACAACTGTTTGTGGAGCGTCTTGGAGCAAGGTGTGAGATGTGTTTCACTTTGTCTTCTTTGATGTGATTTTTTTTTTTATGTCTGTTCTGACGATGCCAAAATTGGGGAAATGTCTACGGTTTTTTTTTCTAGTGTTTTAGGGACTAAACGTTTTGGTTTGGAGATTTTTCCATTCCATCCTTTCACAATTAATTTATCTTTTTGAGTTTTAGCTCACTTTTATTGATTTAATATTACTGCTAAATCATATAAAAAATGTTTCAACATTTCCACTCGCCTTCTTTAGTTAATGCTGATGTAACATGTGAAAAAATTGGGGGTGCAGTTAAGAAGAATTATAGCAGTATGTTTAACTTATTTTATATTGTATTCCGGCCTTCATCTATTGTTTTAGGCCATCATCAAGGCACAGGTGCACAGAACCAAGCGAAAACTTGGAGAGGGTTCACGTGTGCCTCATAAAGCATTTATTTATTCCAGATAATAGCAATAATGTAAGTATATCTTTAGAATGAAGCTAGCAATAAAACATTTTAAATGACGCAGTTCAAATGTTATCGGCAGCATAAATTAAAACAAATACAAAAAACAGCAAAAGCTTTTTTTTGTGAAAAGCCGACTCAGTCACAGCCCTTTGATACCTCCTTCCGGAAGGTGTTAGTCATGCAGGAGATACACCAGAGCGAGCATAACACTATCGGCTCTTTGCTGTTTTTTTTATTTCAAGGAGGCTCAATTAAATCGGAAAGTGCTGAATAATTAGTTACAAACAGCATTTTTTCTAAAATGCATAGGATTCGACCTAACGGTAATAAACATTTTCATAGCCTCAAAAAATAAAATATCACATGGAGCTCGTCCAGCCTCTAGAAAGTGGTTACTCAAATAAGGTGGAAACCTGGTGGTTGAGCGTGATCGTGTACAAATCACCTACTTGCACAAGAGTTATCCATAAGCAGTACAGTCTCTCCCACGTGCTGAACCCAAAACTGTTTATGGGTCGTAGTGGTACAGGTTTAATTCAGGCATTTAAAAGCATAGGCGAAAGCGAAAACAGAAATTCTGACAACCAAACTACATAAAAAATTCATATGTTCCATTTTATTTTCTTGTCTAATGATATGATAGTAGTTGCAATAGAAGTTTTTTTTTTTATTGATATTTACAACTGTAATAACATGAATAGAAGTAGTTCCATTTTATTCTTTTTTATTTAAATTTCAAATACTGTAATTCAGCTTAATGGATTTTAATTTATAAAAGTGGTTTAAAGAAGTACAAAGTAGGTTTAATTGAGTGAGATAACAAGAATTAATATATATTTTTTAAAATAAATAAATCAGTTCAATAAGTAATTTATTTATCTGATTCCTGACTTTCGTCATGAATTTATTAATCATGGGAAATATTGAGACCAACAAAAACAATAATAATAAATTACAGACATTGTTGCGAAGCATATCCTTTACAAGAATTTAACAATTATGCTTACAGATCTGGAAAGGAACGCAATAATTTAAAGTATAATCTATTTTTAAACTGCACAGTTATTCATGATGTGACTTTGGTAGTGTGAATTAGTCCGGCAAAATGCTACCCCCGCTATTAATACCCGCTATTAATAATATGCTATTAATACCCCCGCTTATTCCCTAGAGGAATACTGAAATCACGTTCATAAAGAAATATTTCTTTACTAGATACCGACCAGTTATTCTTTTGTAGTGGTATGATCGTGCAAGTTCTTTCAGAACGATTTGTATCCTATGATTGAGGGGCACTGATATGTTTCAGGAATTATGCTATAATGCCCGAACCCTTGAGGAACAAGAGGATATAGTTGCCTGAAAGAGGTGGAAGGAAGGAGAGCCACACCTACATCTCGCCTAGTTCGTTGTTTAGTTTTCGCCAAGGTTTTCGCTTTTTGCCTAATAAATATTCATCTCTCGCTCGAGCATAAATCTGATAGCGACCCGCAGTCTCGCCCCTTCACTGTCTTTTTTGAATCGGATCGAGGAACACTTTTTGCCGAGTTTTAAAAACGATCGTGAAAAATGGTTTACTAGTTTACTAATGAGCTTGATTTTAGAATGTAATTATTTCATTGGTTCCGGTCAGTTAGTCGGTAATAGTTGATTAATGGTAAGTGTCAGTCAAGTTCTTTCTCGTTTCTATTCCTTAATGTACTCTATATATGCAAAGTCTATTCAAATATAGGAGTACTGAAGGCGATTGGAGTGTCAAAGCATAACAAGAATATCCATCTTTTTTTTTTTTTTACATTTTTAACATATTTGCATATCAATTGAATGAGTTTTGAAAAGAATCTTGTCTATTAAAAAAACCAAATAATATTTTTAAAAAATAAAACTGTATTATAAGATAACAATAAAAATATATATAATGAATAGCACTTAGTAAAACGTGATAAAGGTAAGTAGAGAATCTACCCACTAGTAGTAGTATGGGCGGATCCAGGTTTTTTTTCTGGGAGGGGGCAACGCGTAGACGGGCAAAAAATCAACAATAACTGTTAAAAATAAACTTGCAGTATTTATAGAAAGGTTTAAAAGGTTTATTAAAATATCAAAACAATAGAAAAATTGCATATTTAATAAAGACAGTTAAAGCATTAAAGCCAGTCCATTCAAACGCTCTGCTGTCATCCTGCTGCAAAGGTACTCGTATGACTTACCTCGGGGTAAGGTGGAGAAAGATCGCTTGGCAGTGCTAGTAGACACTGGAAACGTGGACAGCTATTGACAAAGAGTTGATATTTGGCAGCACCGTTGCTCTTTTGTAAGGATCTGTTGGAAATGTTGGGATATTTCATTTGCAAGTGCGTGAAAGGGACGCAATTTCGCAATTCCAGACAGAAATGGAAAAGAGTTTCACTCATGTTCTTTCTGTTATTTTATTCATACATTTTAACAACTATGATCATTTGATTTCCCTATAAGTAGGTATGTACTATAATGGAATCTCCACAGTAGGTGCAAAAACACGTACCCCCGTGCCCCTCCTTAAATCCACCCTTGGGTATTACCCAAATAACAAATTCAACTTAGAAGGTCACGATGCCATTTCATACATAGATCATAGAATATACGAAGTAGGTCGAAATGTCGGCACAAATAAAAAATAAGTCTTCACTTGTTTGGTGTTTTTTTGACTGCATCCCTCCCCCCAACTATTTCTATGCTCCATTAGATCTTCCAGTCCACAATTTTCCTCTCTAACAGTAATGACTGTATATATATTTTAAGTTCTTTTGGATTGATTAAGTAAACATAGCAAAGCATTAGTTTTTTCCGTAGAGTTTTAAGAGTTAGGGAATGAATTTACAGTCGAAGTTAATTTCTTTGGAAGGAATTTTGCGTATCCATGAGGTAGATTCGCGATTAAGAGCAGTTATTATGTCTAATATGAGACGTTTAGGATCAAAAGCGAATAAATACGAATCTCAAGAATTGACATTTTCACATTTGTTGTTAGTTAAGTCAATAACTGCATTATGCTCCCAAAACTTCAGGCCCAGAAACGGATCAAAGCCATGAGAAATAAGGCGACAAAGTGCCGTGTTTGACATAATTGTAGAAAAATATGAGAAAGCCTATTTCCAAATTACGGAGTTATCTGCTTTTGATCCTAAACGTTTCATTTTATATTATACCTGAATCTATTTTATGAACTAACAATGCATCGTATAGTTTATACCGCCATAATTTTCAGTATTCTTTTACGAATCGAAGTGTTTTTATAGTGAAACAAGAAAAGTACTGTTGCTATGAATGAATTGTTTTAATAAAATAAAATTGTGGCAAAGAGGATTTGATTTGCTTGTGGCCGTAAATCATTGGATTCAGATAACATTGCTTAGAATAGAGAACCTCATTGTTCAGTCTTTACTTGGCCTTCGACACTATCATCTCTGTTTTTTCACAAAAGAAACTGTCCTTAAATATATGCTGACAATCACTGGCAAGGAACGTCATGTAATTTTGCCGCATCCTTATAACTTTGTGCATTTCTCTCGGACTTTGTAAACCAAATCTAATTGAAGTTGTTAATAAAAATACATTCTCTGATTAGGAGCGATTCCATTTGTATAAAACCATAAAGAATATGTTATCTATATTGAAATATTCGTCTGGAGTGATCGTCTCAAGAAAGCCTTCTTGAGAGATCACTTAAGCCTGAGATTATTTCTTCGGAACGAGAGAGGATCCAAATCCAAGGTATTCTGGTTTTATAGTCTCATCTTTCAGAAACCATGATTGAGCTATAACTGGTTTGAAAACTGAAATCGTTAACTTGTTTTTATTGCTTTCTTCTGCAAGAGGAGCGTGGCCAAATGGTAGACCCAGAATTCCTATTCATTTAGCATTTTTTCTATAAATGAGATACGGTTTTTTTCTTTTTTTTTCTTTGTTTAACAACAATTTCTTTTTTGTTCAATTCGGAATAAATATGTAAGATCTTCAGACAATACTTCGGACAAGAAGAAAAGGCTAGCTTCCCATTTCACATTTCTTTATTTAATATGTATGTTTTTTGTCGGGCACCAAACCTCTTGTGATGTGAATAAAGTATAATTTCTTGAATAAAGTGCTTCTTGAAATCGATTTTACGCGGTAATAATTCATCTCCTGAAATCGCTATTATCATAAACATAGCTTCCCTGGGAACTGGGAACGTGATAAGAATATGTAATTAATAATCTTGATACCGTTAATGATAATCGCTTTAGACTTACTTCTTCCTACGTTGCTGTGGAGGGTGCTCTCTTTCCGTCTCACCCCCTGAAATGTATGATATTACAATGTGTAATACTTACTTTTTGTACATAATGAGATCTATAACACTGCGTAGTAGTGATGATATAGATTGTTTTATTTCTCTTCCTCATCTGCCCAGAATACAGTGGACGATAGAAGGAAATATATTAGAAGAAGGGCACGATCATTTTTTTGCAAGCTTAAGAACACGGTAGTACTCATAAAACTTGGAAAGATGACTGGTTAAATCATTGCTCTAAAATATATTTATTGAGGCTTCAGCTAAGTATTGATGAGAATGGTGATTGTTATCAAATAAACTACCTAACCCCAAATAATAGAAAATATATAATAGAAAAAAACATGAAGTACTTTAACTGCTACAACCACTGAAACCCACAAGGGGTGTTGAGTACTGTCATGGTACTGATTGAACTGTTTCTAGGACAAACTGTACTGTTGTACAGGAAGGTGATTTCACATCACCCTCAACTGTCAGGTTTTTCCCCAATTAAAAGTACCCGCTTTAGAGGGCCGGGCCCCAGAAGGGTCAACATATTCCCCACGGTCCATCCGTTAAAAGATTAAATCATTTATCTGCCACAGTTTGATTTGAACCCGGAACCTTAGCTACTCAGAATTATAATGTTAATGTTTATGCTGGATCAATTTAATACTTAGGTATTTAACACAAACAAGACTTGGGAACTTTTTTAAATGTATGTAATTAGACCCAAACGTGGAGTGAACAACACAACAATAGAGCACGCTTGGTAACAAAACAACAACTGTAACCTTCTATAGAGGTGATAACAACATTTGAAACATGTGAATATACAACATTAAATGTGCTGTAAATAATTGGTAAAAACATTAAAATAGAATAATGAATATCAATATGTATAATAATAATAATAACAATAAATATCATACATTATATACAAAATAATGGTACATTATATACAAAATAGTTTCAAGTCCTTAGAGGCTATAAATGATCAGCCTCAATATCACTTCATTTAAAGTAGTCGTTGTTGAATTAATTAATATGAATTTGTTGTACTCATTTGTGGCTAAGTCTTGAAAGAATATTGAACATATTTTATATTCTAATGAATATGAAATATTCAATGAATGTTTTTACCTTCATTCATTAACAGATTTAACTGCTCTTCTTCATCTACCCGTATTTTTCGAAAAAATACCACTTTTCCAATAATATCCGATCTCTAAAATAATATCAGAATATTGTTTTTATGTGTATATTTTTTACAACTAATTATTTAAATTTGATGAATATTTATCTAGTCTTCTGTAATGAATAAGAATATTTCACAAATTTTTAAAATGTGCAAAATAAAATATTGAAATTTCCGATTAAAATTATTATATTTTATTAAACTTATGATCAACTTGTTGATAAGTTATGCAGTTGTTATAAAGAGAATCTAAATAAATAAGATCGCGATTAATTAGTTTTTGATAATAGATAGATGTTAATTTAAATAAAGATAAACCATCACAAAAACAATAAGATATTAGTAATAAATGAAGTTATATTAAACTAACTTGATATCTAATTTTGGTACTAGTACGTTTAAGGGCCTGCTGGCATAAGCGCGCTCAGGTGTCACTTACCTCAACTATTTGGACCTTGTCAGGTTATGTATCAATTTGAAATAGGCATTGCCTTTCATTATGATACAACAGATTATAGGAAATGAAATAAATGAGGAACATGTAGACAAAATTAAACTATAAATAATAAAACATTTATTACAAGGAGTATTCATTAAATAACAATTTTTAACTAAAATATGATCATTTTTTTCATTTTTAAATGTCTTTATTTTAAAGAGAAAAGATTTGCCCGGGCAAATCTTTTCTCTTTAAAATAAAGACATTTAAAAATGAAAAAAATGATCATATTTTAGTTAAAAATTGTTATTTAATGAATAAAATATAAATATCTAAAATATTATGTTCTGATAAACAATGAAAAATTTATTACAAACAATGCTCATTAAAAAGAGCAATATCTTCAAAAATGCATCAATTGCACCAAAAATCATCTCCATCTAATTTTATTCCCCACTTGCAGTTTCATATAATGTCCATTAACACAACGCATTTTCTGGGGAATGACATTCCGCTCCTGAAGAAACCTAACAGCTGTTTCTTCATCGTATACCTTGCGAAAAATCTTCTTCAAATTCCAACTCATATTTAAAGGAACTAATCAAAAACAGATTCACGTTGAACTTGACATAAACAATAACAAAACAAAGAAAGGTTACTATAACATTAGGAGATGGTTAAGAAAAGTGACACCAGAGCGCGCTGATGCCAGCAGGCCCTTAAATGTACTAGTACCCTAATTTTTTGCATTTTGTTAAATAAACACGCTCATTCATTCATAAACCGTTAATAGAAACTAATTACAGTTAAGAATTACTCGAGGAAGCTCTTCGGTGACAAACTGACGATTTACATTTGCAAATAAGTTTTGCAACGTAAATTTGTATTAATTTGCGAATGAATCGAGAGTGGGAAATGAATGACCTAGAGAGCGAGATGACTATCGCACAAGTAATTACTCCTCAATAGAATCTTGTTCTTGTTGACTGACCTTCTGCACTGAGTCATGATCCTGGCGGGCCTTTCTCACCTCTGGGGGCTATGGAGGCCACCTCTTCGGGAGGGTGGATTGCCAAAACTTATTCTCTGGCAATGATTCATGAGCAGAGCGTCCAAAGCGTTGTATAAGCTGTTTATAATGTGTCTTCGCTGTAGGTACGCTGTTTGTGAAGATTATTTTCCTCTAATGTGAGTAGAGAAGGAAAGGTAATGTTAAATTATATCTTGTTGATACTTGCCTGCCTGCTTAAACTATGAATATGAAACCCACCTAATAATAATATAAATCCAACAACTAATTAACTGTTGGATTTCAAAGCTTGTATGTTCTGTCCTCCATAATAGGCCAAGTTAATATGAATACAATTACACAATAGAAGTATAAGGGATTGAACTACAATAGATAATGATTAAAGTACCTTTGTACAAGATTAAATTATAATCACCTTTACAGTTACAACCAATAAAGGGTCTTGGATTCAGTAAGTGATAAAATTGTACTGTTTCTGAATCACGTGGGTAACCATTTTATAGAGGTTGGGTGAGCCCCAGATCAGGGTCCATCCGTATTACAGATTAAATAATTTGTCTGCCACAGCTGGATCTGTACCTACGGCTTTCAACACAGCGTCTCAGAATTTGAATCTTTATGTAGACTCCATAATTAGATTCTCATGTGACTCCATTTTGTTTAGTCGTTGTACAAATTATGAATTGCTAGTTTGAGGTTATATCGTGAAGGAATATTAAACATTTGTTCGATATTCGATATTTATATAAACCACTTATTCAATCTATTTTATTGAAAAGATAACCTACAAAGGTGCAATATGGGGGTTTTCATAGTTAGGATCACTATATGATTATTATAAATAGTTTATTTGATGATTATTATATTATGAATTTTTATATGATGAATGTTTATATGATGATTGCTTAAATAGTTGATTTGATCCTATTAATGGAACAACCATAAATAAGAATATTTGTGGCATAGTAAAGGGTTATGCCACCTAAAAGTAATCGACTATTACGAAGTATTACAAGTAGTGATGAACCATAACCTCAGTACCGTACCGGAAGTAAAGATGGAGACAACTAGGCTGGACAGCAAAATTTATATAGCGTAATATTTTGAGTTAAATTTTTATTTTAGGTCACATAAGCTATAAATGAGAATATTTTTTTCAAGGTCCACGTATTAAGGAACACGCAACCAAGATGTATTAGAAAAGATAGAATGGAATGTTATTTACCGCTGCAGCGAGAATGAAGTGCGCATTTCCAAGTAGTATAATTATTTTACAATATGGAGTCCATATTTTCCGGAATTGGTTTAATATTTTCCAGTACAACAAGAGTGAATCATCTTCTTAAAGATAATAAGAAGTCCTTCTACGTCAGAATGATGCGAATTCAGATAATAGCTGGTTTCGTTTTAGTTTTGGAGTTTTCCTCTTGTGCCGGTTTCTCTTTTTCTGTCCTTGGTGGTGGACTGACTCCTCGCCTAACCATTTTTGTTTTTTCTTCTCTTTTGTTATTGAACGTAGCTATTGTGTAACTACAGTCGCTACTCCATATCACCCCCATCTCAGACAAGGAACCTATTTCAATCTTTTCTGCAAAATTTTCTTTTCTTCCTAACTATTAAATATATGCTTTTATTATTTCAGGGTTAAGATTTAAAGCGTAAATTGACTGCGATTCCTTTCTTTCACCTGTGTTATTCTTTATAATCTCTTATTTTTAATTTTAATATTTTTTTTGTTTTATAAAATTCCGTTAACTGCGTGATTTACGTTTCTACAATCAGGTTATTCACATTATTTCTATTATATACTTTTCTACTTTTAACTTTACCGACTCATACAAGACTGAAAAGACTAGAAACTGTCGTCTTTTCGTCAAACGTTTCCGCCTACTTCAACATTTCTGAACAAACGTTCTAAGCTCCCAATTAATTACAAAAGACTCATTTACATGACAGTCATCAGACCTATTTGGACATACGGAGTTGAGCTTTGGGGCTCTACTAAACCATCCAATTCATTTCTTATCCAATCCAAAATCCTTCTTAAAATCCTCAATGCTCCCTTATTATGTCACAAACAAACTCATCCATCATGATGTTAATATCCCATATGTTGCTGATTTAGCCCAAACTACAATATATGACCTATCCTTCCATGACAAGCTCCATTCACACATGAATTCGCTAGTCTCTCAACTTGCTTCCCATACTATTCCTGATGAAAAGAAGATGGCCTCGAGACCTTCTATTATAGAACTTTATTGGAGTGCTACCGATGGGTAGTTTCTTCACAAGTGTTTTTTTCTTTTCATGTCATTTGTTCATACAGCAGATTTCCTTGTTGTAATATTATTTCAGTTGTAAATATCAATAAATTAATCTAAAAAAAAACTTTACCGATCATGTTTTTTGCTCTTCTTTCGTCCGTCTTTCCCCCATTCCCATGATTCTCTCTTAAATAAGAACCCTAATGTTTTTCAGTCGGCTTCTAAATCTCTGCACAGGCAGTCCTAATCAGTAATTCCCGGTCTTAAGTTCTTCTATCATTTGATAAGCATAATCACACTTTGCAGGCTGTTTATCATATTGAATATTTACTTATTCAACCTTGTGTTGATCCAATCTTGGGGATTCTTTTTATTATGTAAGTCTTTTGTGAGGAAATTTAGTTTTTCCAATTTGAGGCATTCGTCTTCCGTTGCATTCATACTTTGTTCTACTGATTATCTCTCCTAAATACTTGAATTCTTTTGTGACTTTTAACTTTTCCTTTTATATACTTACATACGTAATAATTTTTATTTTCTGGATGTTCTCATAATTGAAATAGATAATCTTTAGAGCATGGTATGAGTTGAGTCCTGCTAAGTGGATCGATTCGTCAATATGCATTCAGTTTTTCACTGGTTTATCATATTATTTTTAACGCCACCCTATGAATACAGTTATATTTCAAGAAAGTAGTATCTTTCTTTGCGTGATTCATGAGCGACAGTCCTAAAAGAGTTTCTAATTCTAGGCTAAAACGAATGTTACGAGTTAATTGTCGGAAAGAAAGTTTAATTGTTCCGTTAATTAGCAACTGTTTTAGACGAGCCTTGAGGGAGCTCCTCCTCGTCTATTATTTGGTCGTTCCTTCCACTCTGACGACACATCGCCGCTTCTTCGAGTACGGAATGGTAGTCATTAAATTATTACGCAGGATGAGTAGCAAGCCTCATGTAACTGATGGCTGTAACCAATCTGCCTCTCAGAAAATTACTCTCAGCCTTGTCACGTAGCTTCGAGATACGCACGGCTGTTTCAAGTTGGTGTCTTTAGCAGCTTGTGTCTGACATAAAGGTTTGGAAATAGTGTATTTCATTCCTGGTGTTTTAGTAATAGTACATTTGTATAATACAATAGTTTTATAATCTCGTAGCTTGTTTCATTATCATTTCTTTTATTTATTTGTTTAGTACAGTAGGTGGGTCATATAAAAAAAAAAAAAATGGTCACTTTCACAGTACCTCACCTTGTCACCTTCATTTCTCCGTTTATAGTTCTTATTTCCAAACTTGTTGAATAAACTACATATCTGAGGCATAAATATCATTTGATTGGTGAGAACAGCTGCTTCAAGCTGATGTCATAATTGTGTCCACTGTCTAGTTACAACTTGACATAATACTGTCCCACAGCTACTTCACATTTTTCAAACAGTTTTTGTTTTAAATTTTACCAGTCATCATTTATTTTGAAGTAACGTAGCATTTGCTAGGGGCCATGCTATCTCAAGGTTAAGGATATAAACCTAAAAAATACATTTGTCCACAGATCTGTTCAATTAGTTACATCGCAATAGTTGTTGTCAACAGCGATTAAGTAAAATGGCGGGAAAAGAGATTCAAAAAAATTGAGGATGATTTTTATGTATATTAAAAAAGTAATTGCTAAAAAAAAAGTTTCGTTTCATGTTAGTTACCGTAACTGGTGGATATTTTTATTTTAATTATCTAGGTGTACATTTTAATAGACTTTGTGTGGATTGGCTGGCCAAGTACCATGCAAGCAATAATACTTTGTAGTTTATAAAGATACATTTCAATTAAATAAATGAAAATCCAATTATAATGCAATATTCCTAATTCATATATTATAACATACATACATAGCTGGCTCTACATCCGGTTACCGAGACTGGGCCTCCTCCAAAAGCCTTCGCCAGTCAATACGATCAGCTGCAGCAGCTATCTAGTTTCGTACTCCCAGCAGAGCCTGTGCGTCCGATGTCTCTGAGTCCTCCCATCTGACATTTGGCCTGCCAACCTTTCTTTGCCATGCATCCTCCCGGGTATCGCCGAATCATCCATACGTGCGACGTGTAGCACCGTCTCGCAGCTGCTATCCTCTTGTTGACTTTTTGAGAGATGTCGTTTCCGGAGTTGATCTCAGACCAGAGGTAGACAAAGCTGCTTACTTTTTCATGGGAGCCAAATGCCTTGCCCATCTCTTCAGAATTCCCCCTCTTTCCGCCAACAGGGCCCCATTCCTGCACATAGTTATTTTTGGTTAGAAGGCATTGCGGCCCTCATTCACCTTCTGAAAGAAGAGGCGAGTGTCGCGAGATGTCCTGTAGTTTTCTACATCCTTCATCCTGCAGTTCTCCCATGCTCTCTTCTTTCTCCTGTGCAGTCTCTTTTCCTCTCTTCTTTTATTTCGGTAGGTCTCCTGTGTTAGACGTGTATGGCCCTGGATGGCCTTCTTATACGCTTCATTTTTCTCATTTGTAGATTCGATGCATTCATCATTAAACCAAAGAGGCTGAATTCTGTAATCCAAGGACTTCCTCTACAGCAGTTTCCATCGCTCTTGAAATCCTGGACCACTGGTCAGCCACTGTGTCATTCCTATCCCTTAGTTCCTCCTTTAGCTTAATTTCAAGGTGTTGTTGATAGGTCTCACACACCTCAGGATCCTTCAGTTTATGAGTATTGAATTTCTTCATGCCCTCTCCAGTGTCCGAGTTCCGTTTTGTGGTGATCCGGGAACGTATAAGGGCAATACTGAGGTAATGATCCGAATCCATGTTTGCTCCTCTATATGTCCTTACTCCAATTAAGTTGGACCTGTGACCTGTTGGGCTGACTAAGATGTTGTCAATCTGGTTGATATGCTCTACATTGGGTGATCTCCAGGTACCGTTGTGCATATCTTTTCCTGGGAACATGGTACTTTCGACGACTATCCCGTGAGTGTTTCCAAAGTCTATCACTCTTTGGCTGATGGAGTTCTGATGGAGACTGAAGGTTCCAGTTGTTGGTAGGTGTATTCTTTCCTATGCCTATCTGTGCGTTCATGTCTCCTAGAACTATTTTAGCATCATAAGCTGGACAAATCTTAATGGATTTAGAGAGGTCTTCGTAAAACGTGTTTTTCTCTTCTTCCGATGGCACTTCTGTAGGTGCGTGACAATTAATCATTGAGATATTAAAGAACTTTCCCTTAAGACGTAGGTAGCACAATCTAGGAGAGATGGGGGTAAACATTTTTACTATTTGCCGGGTTCTTCCTCTGACGATGAATCCGGTTACATATATATGGTTTGATTCGTGGCAGCTGTAGTATACGGCATGGTTCCTTTTTTCAAGGATGCCATTCCCAAGCCAGCGGACTTCCTGGATCGCCGCGATGTCAATGCAATAGTTGTCAATTTGCTCGAGGAGCGCCCGCAGGGTTCCGAGTCTATATACGTGGGTGAATCAAATATAAACGAGACTTATTTTTTAATTTATTTATTTTTACTTTGAACTCAAAGAAAAGTAAACCTCATTTTTCTACATAGTCTCCTGATTTGGAAATACATTTTTCCCAGCGCATAGGTAATTTTCCAATCCCGTCCTCATAGAATGAAGTAGGTTGTGTCTTCAGCCGATTGATCAAGTAGGCTTCAACCTCATCGTCACTGACGAATCTCTGACCTCCCAAAGCTTCCTTGAGTGGGTCAAACAGGTGAAAGTCACATGGTGATAAGTCTGGACTGTAGGGAGGGTGTTCTAGCGTCTCCCAGCCCAGCTGCTCCAATTTTTCTCTCGTCAGGGCCGCAGTATGCGGGCGAGCATTGTCCTGAAGAAGAATCACTTCTCTCATCTGTAGATCCCTTCTTTTGCGGCGATATGCAAGTCTGACTTCATTCAAAATGTCGCAATAGTATGCGGCATTGATAGTCCTGCGTGCGTGCAAAAAATCAAGATGCAGCAAGCCACGCTGGTCAAAAAACACGGTAGCCAAAACCTTCCCAGCTGACAGCCGTGACTTGGCTTTCACTGGTCCAGGTTCCCCTTTCAGTCTCCACTCCATACTCGCTTGTTTTGATTCAGGGGTGTAATGGTGCACCCAAGTTTCATCACAGGTAATAATGTGAGTGAGAAATGAGGCTCCTTCAGCCTGAAATCTTGCAAGAAGACCTTCACAGACCTGCAAACGGTTCAGCTTCTGCTCAGCTGTGAGAAGTCGAGGAACCCATCTGGCACACACCTTACGAAACCCTAGCTCCTCTGTGAGTATGGAAAAAGTTCTTCCATAGCTTATCCCAACCTTACTTGCAATGGCACTGGTGGTTAGACGTCTGTAACCTTCAATAAGCTGTCGAACACGGCTGATGTTGTCTGCTGTGATGCTGGAGCGGGGTCTGCGGTCATGCTTTCATTCTGAACACGATCACGACCCTCCACAAACTGTTTATGCCATGCAAACACTCTGGCACGAGAAAGTGTCTCTTCCCCAAACTGTACAGTCAACCTTCTCAAGATTTCAGCCGGTTTTACACCTTCAGCAGCAAGAAATTTGATGATAATACGTTGCGCAATCGAGGGGGATACATCCTGCTCAGACATCGTCACGACGGTAACTGGTGAGTTCGAGCGCATCCGCCCGCCTGCTTCCCCCACTCGTGGCATCCCTACCCAACACCCCTAAACGCGGGAACGTTCCCGCACCTTCGCTGGGCTTCCAGGACAAAAAGTCTCGTTTATATTTGATTCACCTACGTAAAGATAAAATGTTCCAATAGGCAATTCTTAAGTCCTTCAAACGTTTCCTGGTTTTATTCCGTAATGACGATCCGGCTATTTCTGCTTGTAGAGGTTTCATAATAATATGTGTTTAAGGGGAATGGGTTATTAGCCCACTGCCCCGTGTCAGATGGAGGGGCTGCCTCCTCGGAGCCTCTTGACCGGCTCGTAGCGAGTTGTCTGACTCTAGCCTACCTCATCGGTCTACCAGGCCTACCGAAGACTATTCACTTCATAGAGTGAGTCCCCGGAAGGTCTCCAGATCCCACAGGGTCCATCCGGATTTGAACCCGAGACATTCGGCTCAGCAACTCTGCACTCTACCACTGAGATATCCCGCACTCTACCACTGAGATATCCCGCACTCTTCCATACAGAAAAGAACAATCAACTACATCTAAGCAATCGTTCAATAAATGTTCAACTTTGAACAACCCGTGTTCATCTTTAGACAGCTTAAAAAAAAACAAATAAAGGAGAATTCAATATAGAAAATGGAGAACGGGTAAGTAGAAAATGCTAATTCCCTTACTCTATACTTTTTACCCTTGTGATTATTTTTTTTTTAAACAGTTCATTAATTTTCATGATTGTTGTCAGAATACGTTTAGTCGATCCTTGTTTATAAAATAATGTGTATTGCATATTCTCCGCCTCGAGGTTGTATTTAACAACAGCGATCACAAGTTCAACTTTAATGATGTGGGATGTGGAAGAATTTATAAGCTGCAGGTATGATAATGGCGTTTCTTTGTGATACCAACAAACTTGATTTCCTGCGCACGTATAATCGTTTCACAGATTCTTTCGAACAGTGCGTTGGTGTCGAATACTCCATGTTCGCGTTATGGTAAATGAATAATTTATAATAATTCTCAAATACTATGTTCGGATGGATATGTGTGCCCTGAAGGTCTTCGCATGTTATCCTCGTAACACCCTCAACTTCTTCCTAGGCGCCACGAAGACATTGAAGTGCTTCCTAATTATACGCGAGTATAATTGGATGTTAATAAGAAGGGAACCCAAGGACTGGTGCCCACGCTGCCACTCCTATCTTCTCTATGTCCATCTGTCATCGGATGTTTGTCCGGTAGGCGAAGTCTGTCCTATCCGGGAGTTCGTGGTGTTAGATTGATTAGCATTTTCCTTAAATTTTAGTTATTTCATTTATGGGTATTAATGTGGTGTTTTGATAATACACTTGCGTTGACTAAACTTTAAATTTTAACTACTAATTTTAAGGAAGTATAGGTATCATCGAATGGTTTCCTTCCGAACTATGTCTTTTTCAGATTGTAGCAAACTTAATTTTACAATTCTATGTCACCTCCTACTCATCCCAAATTTTTATTTTTAATCATGAAATTTATGAAGTATTTAAGGGAATGCACTTCATCTGACTTAACTCATTTACGAACAGTTTTTTTATCTGCTTATTTTTCTTTTATGCTACATCTGCAAAGAATCACGTCCAGCACGTAACGTATACATATAACGTAAAAAAAGAATAATTAATAAAAATCGCAAATCACATCAAAATATTTTATTTTTTGTAACAAAAGAGTAAAAACTTGGTCTAAATTTGTAAGCAATCAGTTTGAGCAAATCATTTTTTTTTTTTAAACTTTGTCAGAATTTCAGAAGTTCTCATATAATTGATTACTACATTAATTAAAAAATAATAATAATAGTTTCTATCATAGATAATTTTACCAACATTTTCATTTCCATAAAACTGTATCGCAAGCAATAATATATATGATGTGCTTCGATAACAAAAAAAGGTGTTATAATAAAAAAAGGTCTACAATTGCATATATAACCCTTGCCAGTATTTTTTTAACATTTGAATAAATATCTTTACGAAGCAGAGCACTTTGAGGCAATTTTTCATATTTTGTTCTTCATGTTTCCTAAATAATACAATTTTCTATTCCAACAGTGATTTTCACAATTAAAGTAAAAGTCTTCTATACATGGTTATCCAAACTAGCTGGAATAAAGATAGTATAAACGTTCCTGCCATGTTAGATTAAAAATAGAAGATAGATGGAGCCCAGATGTGCCATGTGTTTGTATTGTGTATTCTTGAGGACGCTATGTTCCTATTGGGCAAGTTTACTAAAGCATAAGAATGGGTAACAGTTCTGGCGTTTTTGTAAACTTGTAATAAATATTAATAACTTTAATTACATGTTGATAAGTATTATTTCCCGTTCTAATAAAAATATGAATTATAAAAACAATTTCACTATGAATAATTATTTAAGAATATGGAAAGTGAATAATTGAGTTACAACATCCAGAAGAAAATAAAGTAATCAGTATAAATATACATTATATGGCTAGTATAATATTTATGAAGAAAGAACTAGTATAGAGATGCAGTTTCATCAGGGATGTGTGAATTTGTTGATACGCAGTGTTAGCTTTGGACCGACGATATATAATCCAACAGTTACAGTTATGGAGCAAGAAAGAATAACAAATAAATAAATTTAAAAAATAGCTAAGGACGATATAAAATTAAGGTATAGTGAGCTGGAAGTTGGATGGCAGTATTAGGCTCGTTGGAATGTGTACGAAAAAAGCTTGTTTTGAAGGAATTCGCTGTAGGTTTTATGAATACTTTAAAAATATAGGTTTTAAGGAAAGAGGATTATAAAGGTAATAAATAAAAAAGAAGAAAAAGCACTTCAAAAACAATATTTATAAGGATTTTGGAAAAAAAAAACTTTTTTTTTAGAATTGGGATATATATAATTTTAGAATAGTCATGGATTTAATGACATCATTAAGTACCTAATATTAAACAAGAAGAAGGACCTCAAAATCGATCAACCTAAAGTATAAAAAAATACTAGACAAATCAGTCCAAGTTAGGGGAGTAATTTCTATCCTACTCAGACTATAATTCCTTTACTATTGAAGCATGGCCAAAAATCCTAAATTCCTTGAAGAACATCACAAAACACAATTAAAATTACAAAAAATAAATCAAGAAATTTACCATATGATTGGAACTTTTCAGAATAAAATGGGGGATATAATCAAATAATGCCATTTTAGATTCTAGGCAAGAGAGTAACTGCTAAACTAAACTGGAGGGACAGTTGGCAATTGCTGAGATATATTCTCTTAAAAAATGAAAAAATAATACTTTATTTGGCATAGGCTAGACATGAAATTATAAAAATTGTTTGATGGACCAACCAGAAGAAGTCTAGACAAAGATAGACATCATTTGATGAAAAATTTAAATAATTAATATCGGTATACTTTATATTTATGTCTGGTTAAAAATATTGTTGTAAATATTAATTCCCTATTGTAATGTTCAATTATGTTTATACCAATGAACAAACATAAGTCTTATTATATAGTTTTAATTTGTTATTGATAAATTTGTTTATTTCTTTATAGATTCACCCTTTATCTAAAACTCTTCATCGCACATGAAGAAGTATACGCGTACAAGGCTATTATGTGGCAATTTTTCGAATTGTGTCATAAATTAGGGTTTAGTAAAATATAAGTCAAATAATTCCAAATTGTTAGCTTATTTTGTGTGTGTGTTAATTGTTATGTTATATAATATGTTATATAATTGTTAATTGTGTGTGTTAGCTTATATTATAACAATTGAATTTATAATCATGAAAAAATCGAAGTATACTCCATTGGGATATTGCCCCATTACCATTGTTCTTCATCGCAGAACATATTTGGTTCATTCAAATTAATCAATTTGTATTAAAATGAAAGATCATCATGGTTAAGTTAATATACCTTAACTCTCGCAAAGCTCCTGGACACGACCTTAGCACGACCCACATCTTAAAACATCTCCCTAACAAGTCATTCTATTTATCTGCTGCACATAAGTTCGCTACTCAACATATTTTGTTGACATCTGGAAATCGTCTTTTATGAAAATGATACGTACAGCTAAAATAAACAACGGAATACTATCCTCTTACCGTCCTATCTCTCTCACTTTTGCATTGTATATACGTAGTTCCTTGTTATTTCAGATTGTTAAAATTTTATATACATGTGTATTTTCACTTACTTACTAGGCATAAACTAAACCTGATCGTTATAATTAATGTAATTGTCCTATACCAAAGCAGGAGATGGAATAACTACTTGAACTTGGTTTAAGAGAAATATTCAAATATATTACAAACACGGGAGATTATTTTTGCATCCTATAATAAAAAAATAAAGTGTTTTGACTGACAACACTAGCCTATATCAAATTTTCATTTTACATGAAAATGTACTATATTGATAGTATTTCACTCGCTGAAGATAAATAAATATACAAGTTAAAATTCATAGTTAGCTCTTATTGTTCATTTGTGCCATATTTAATATAATAGCGGGTTGCGCGATAGATTTATCACGTTAATGATGATAATGCTAAATATTTACGGATTACCCACGGAAATTTTATTATTTCTTATTTGTTTGTTGTGTCTAATGCTGTGTTTTGTTTACCAGTTATAACGTGAAACTGACATCGTTTCTTTTTTGACATTTTTAGTGAAAAATCTATAGTTTTCATTACGTCGCGTCAATGTGGTAATAGGGCAGACAATTTTTACTAAATATGTGGTAAAGTGACCCATATTAACCAAAGATGCTCAATAACTCAACGTTTAGAAACTGCTTACTTCTGTTATTTTGGAATTAAAATTAAAAACCAAGACAAATCGTGGGTACCACATTTTAGTTGCAAAACTTGCTCCACAAATTTGATTAAGTGGCTAAACCTAAAGAAACGTTCATTGCCTTTTGGTGTTCCAATGATGTGGAGGGATCCTATCAATCATGCGAATTACTGTTATTTTTGCTTGTATCCACTCTTTCAGCACGGTATATCAAGAAAAAAGAAACGAAGCGTGGTGGCCTCTGTTTCACGGCCTGTACCACACGGAACCGATTTGCATGTTTCTCGACCTCCCGAAGAGTACCAGCAACATTCTGAAGAAGAGATTAATTTAATGGAAATTGGCTACAATGAGTCTACATCCTCACAATCGTCACAGTTTTCGGGTGACAATATTGTTTGTGACGAACCTCATTGAATTTTGCAAGATGAACTCAGTGATGAGATTTAAATTGGCCAAAAGATAAAGCGGGATTACTGGGATCAAGACTAAACCAATGGAATTGCTTCAACCGGATCTCAAAATCAGTTTAAACAGAAATCATCAGAAGAACTTGATACCCTATTTCAAATCCGAAAACCAGCTTGCATTTTGTAGTAACATAAATGGCTTGATGAACACTTTGAGCATTGAATACCATCCACAAGAATGGCGGCTGTTTATAGACTCCTCAAAATTGAATTACAAGCTGTTCTTCTCCCTAATGGTAAAACATAACCATCGATTCTGTTATGTGCATACTAAATGCACACTAAATGCGGACTAATGCTTGAATTTGAGATGAGATACACCTGAAAGCAATTACAATAGACAAACGAAAATGAAGAGAAAATCTTAATTAAAAAATCTTCAAAAATCATTTTAATTTCAAAATTCCCAATTTTATATAAAAAGTAAACATAGTAATAAATAAATATAGTTTTTTTAAATAAATTATTTTGTACTGTAACATGTTACTAAAAGTCAAAATTTGTATATTAGGTTTATCTTCAAAATTAGAGATAATTAAAAAAATCTATTGGTTTTTTCGTACTCATTAATCTCAAAGCAGTATACAAATATAGTAGTCAATTGACAGGCACACAAAAAGTTAAATTTTGTAGACCAGTTTAATATACACGCGAACACAGATAATAACGTACCTTCTTATCAAATCCTTTCCTCTCTGATAACGAATCTGAGTGCGCTGCTGTTTTAACTGTTAGTTAGTTCGATGGATGGACAGGGGTGTTAAGAAGAAGATCTAAAAAAATGCCAACTGACAAAGTGTGAATGAATATTAGCTGTAATCCAAGGGTAAGAGTTTTAAAGTGGCTTTTTAAAGTCCACAAGTCAGAAATAATGGATAAGGCGAGAAATCATTAAAGTGGGCGTAAGAGGAAGAGTTTGAGGCTGAAATTAGCAGCATTGGTAGTGCAGAATAAAAGAAAAAAATAGTAAGAATAATTAACATTAACTTTCGACGGGTGTGCTACTAATACAAAAACCGAAAAGCGTTGAGATACACAAACCATTATTTTTCTATTAATAATGGTATTTTTAAAATTCAATAACAGGACCTAAAATATACTTTTTGAGATTAAAATTATCGATACTATTATTAATAATTAATAATAGTATTAATAATTAATATTAAATATGAGATTAATACTGATAACCTAGAGATCATTACCATTAACTAGCTAAGCTATATTATTATCATCCTTCATCAACTATAATTGAAAACATTATAGTTTTCTATATCTTGGAATATTAGAGCGTTTCACTCGCTGTTTTCTATAAATCTTTTGGATACTGGTGGATGCACGTCCTGCGGTAATTGCGATAATGGAAAACGATCTTACTCTACGGGGAATCCTCCAGACCATCTTTCTACTATTCAGGGTTCCCATAATCCTCCTCGATCTGTTTCATCAGTCACCACCAACATGACCACTGGTCTTGGGATCTCCTGCCGAGTAATAGAAATAGGAACAGATAGACATAATATATGTTGTAAATGACTGTGTAGTAGTAGTCTTATCAACGCATTTAATTACTCTAAGCTTCAGCTCCATCCAAATCTTCGTTAATATTATGCACAAGAATCAACAAATGTTTAAAGAATCATGCGAGTTTCAATAAAACATTTGCAACTACTCTGCTAAAAGTTCCCAATCCTATTTATCATATATGGCAGCTTCGGCAAGTAACGAGCATACCTCAGAATATATAAATAATATAAGGCTAATAAAATATCACTTGTAAGTCACTCCCACTAATAATTTTTTTTTAGATTAATTTATTGATATTTACAACTGTAGTAATATTACAAGTAAATTTGCTAATATGAACAAATGACATGAAAACAAAAAACACTTTTGGAGAAACTACCCATTGGTAGCATTCCAATAAAATTCTATAGTAGAAGGTCTGGAGGCCATCTTCTTTTCAGACGCCTCGAAGGGTTATCAGGAATAGTATGGGAAGCAAGTTGAGAGACTAGCGGATTCAAGTGTGTATGAAGCTTGTCATGGAAGGGTAGGTATCTAGTTCGGGCCAAATCAGCAACATATGGGATATTAAGGTCATGATGGATGAGTTTGTTTGTGGCATAATAAGGAGCATTGAGGATTTTACGAAGGATTTTGGAATGTAAGGATTGGATGGTTTAGTAGAGCCCCAAAGCTCAACTCCGTATGTCCAAATAGGTCTGATAAATGTCATGTAAATGAGTCTTTTGTAATTAATTGGGAGCTTAGAACGTTTGTCCAGTAAATGTTGAAGTAGGCGAAAACGTCGAGCAGTTTCTTGTCTTTTCAGTCTTATTATGAGGACCACTTACAATATTTAAAAATAAAAAGAACAAGTGAAATAATAATTACTAATTTAAAAACCAGGATGCAATAGGGAAATCCCCCAAAACAAAGGGTTAAGTTTATAGAAAAAAAAGAAAAAAAAAAAACCAACCAGTCAACGTTTCGTCAATTCAAGCATCATCAGGATTCGCACAAAAAAATCAGTTAAAAGAAGACGAATCGCAACATATCTAACATCAACAGGCTCTTCATATCACTCCCAAGTTGTTTTTGGAACGTTTTGCAGCAAAGTTGATATCTATGTGATGAGTCTGTTTAAATGAGCTGTGGCACACCTTGTCTTCTTTTTTTTTGTCTTCTTTATTTTTTTTGTGTTTTTACTGGTGATGTCTGATTTGGCAAAACGTTGACTGGTTGATTTTCAATTATTCTAGAGAATTAATGTTTGGTTTTTATTTCTTCTATTTCATCGTATTTGTAATTCAATCATCCAATAACCATTTCTCTTTCTATTTTTTACAAACCTAACTTTATAATTTATGCTAATCTTGTTTTCGATAAATAGACCCTCCTTTACTCAAGCAAATCGTCAACAAACAAGATCAAAGGAAAGACATTTCTAAATAAATAAGACGTGAGATAGGATTTACCAAATCGGTGGCTGGGTTTGGTAACCCCCGTGCCATATATTGTGTAAGTGCGTGCGCCCACGCGTCCACACCCACGTCCACACAAATATCACAGAGCTAGTACACACTCAGGCGCCCATCTTGCCATTGTATAGTCTTCCTAATATGTTATTTATTATTGTATTGTCTTTTCAAAAAGGAATGGAATGAAGGTATTGTTACATTAAAAAAACAGTAGATAATTCTATTTTTATATCTTAATTTCTTTTTAAGAATTAATTTTTTCTCTTGTTGTTTTTTAAAGTTCCTGTAAGTTGCCTGGGATATGTATTCCGCACGTCTGTCAAGTTTATCTCAGGGAGGTCCATGGTATTAATATAAAGTACGTTTTTTATAGTCACTATTAAATTCTTCCTTATTTAACATCAGCTGAAAATATAAACTTGAAATAGGTAATTTGAATACGAAAAATTTTTAAAAATGAAAATAAAGCCTTAAGTCTTTAAATACTGGAAAAAAAATACTCAGTCAACGTTTCGCCAAATCAGGTAGCGTCAGTGCATGCACCTAAAGAAATGAAGTTGCCTGAATTGGTAAGCGTTAGCTTCTTAATTTCTTATTGTATTATAGTAATGTCTATATAATACATATCGCTATACTATTAGCATGATAAATAATACTGTCGGGTATCAATAACTAATTTTTTATTTTATGTTTTTTATTTCCAAATGAATATTTTATTGCATTAAAATGTTTGTTTTTTTTTTTTTGTTTTATATAATTCTAACATTAATAAAATTTATTAAAAGGAAACAAAAGAATTTAGAGAGTAATTTTAAAAACATATGTTTTAATATTAAGTGTAATGTTCGCAAAAACAAAACAAGATCAGTCTCAAGACAGTTGCCCTGTGAGAAGGTTGCTTGCTACCCTACACTTGATTTTGTCGCCACTTTTTCATCACTTTCACATCTTCTTCAACTTGAATTTTGTCAACTCTCACCTGTTAAACTTCTCGCTATTTGATCTAATTTTGGACTTACCGGTAAGAGACATTTAATTTTTCTACTCATCATCATTTCGAATCATCAAGTCATCGCGATCAAGAACTCAACACTTATCAAGAAATCAATTCATTTCTCAGTTTTTCATTGATTCACAGACCAGTAATATTTTTGTTTTAAGACTCATCTCTCTTTAGTAAATAAGTTAATTCATTTTTTATGTAAATAATAGCTTAGTGCATTTTCTTTTTTCATAACTTTTTTTTATTTACTTTTAAATAACTTTCTTGTATTTTCTTAGGTTTACTTGTGCACATTAATATTTTTATAATTGTTCTTTTTCTATTTTTATATTATATATTTATCATTTACTCATCTTTGGATGTTTTTATTTGTATTTACTTGATGAATTTCTTTTCTTTCCTTTTATAGCTTCAACTATATTTATTTGGGGAAATTGACACCCAATCAAACTATTAGGTTTTTTTATTGAATTCACAACCGGCAAATTCGCTCGGATAGAAGGTTAGCGAATTATTATTAGGAGCCCCTTCTTCCACATCTTTATGGTCCTCCGTCCTGGGATATTGTGATTTTATTAAAATTTTCTAGTTAAAATTCGATTTCTATTTTTTCCATTTATAAAACTTGTTGTTTCTTCTTTATTTTGGTATATAGTACTTTTTTATTGTTATTAAATTTGTATAGTTAAAATGGCTCCCAAAGTTAATCAGGATGAATCGGAAGAGCTATTGGATGCTCTTAAGGATGAATTCCGGGACTTAGCTGATGACATTAACGAAACCAAAACCGCAGGTTTATTAATGGAGTCTGACTCGACTAAACAAAAAATTTTAGCCGCTCGCATTTCCCGACTTGATAATACTTTCGAAAAGCTTTCAACAATATATTCAAATTTGAGGAAGCTCGCAAAAAAGTTAAAGAAGCCCTTCACAGAATTCGAATCGGCTTTTAAAGAGATTCGTGGCACCTATTATGAAGCATTAGCATTGGGTTCTTCTCTTGCCCCTGCTGAATCCACTGGAAATAAATCAGTTATTGACAGAGAAGAACATTCTCAATTACGCCTTCCTACGATAAATATTCCAACATTCTCTGGAAATATTTCAGATTGGCCTTCCTTCAAAGACACTTTTTCCTCAATGATTCACAATAATCCAGACTTGAATCCTATTCAAAAATTCCACTATTTGAAGTCATCTTTGAAAGGTGGAGCAGCTCAGACTATCACCTCGATTAATCTCACTCACGACGGCTATGATCAAGCTTGGGCAGCTTTAACGAAGAGGTATGACAGCAAAGGACTTCAAGCAACTCATCATTTGATGAATATATTTAATTTTCTACCCTTCAAAAATGTTCTCTCGCTACCCTTGAACACTTTTCTTCAGTTATTCTTGAAAGTGCTGCAGCCTTTAATAGATTGAACATAGATGATGCCGCTGGATTCATATTATACACTTTTGCTATCAGGTTATTAGACACTAAAACTCGAGAACGTTTTGAAAACGAATTCGGATCCAGATCTGAAACTCCAACTTGGAAGGAATTTTCTGATTTTATCTTTCAATCAATTATTCAGCTCCAATCAAATAATCTCACGGCATATCAAAATCCCACTTCAGTTAACACCAACTACCCACCTACTTACCAGTCAAAAAAGGTTTTGATATCTTCCACAGTGTCCAACGAACGTTTTAAATGTCCTGTCTTTATAGTATTTGTTGTAAATCATAGAATTTACAACTGTTCTATTTTTCGATCACTTGCACCCAGGCAAAGATTTCAGAAGATAAAATTGTTAAATCGTTGTCTCAACTGTTTGGCTTCTGGCCATTCAGCTTCGAAATGCAGCTCTACAAACTCCTGCAAGCAGTGTAATTTACGGCACCATTCCCTATTACATTTTCCGAAAGGTTCTGATCCCCGCACCTCATCTAATTGAAATCAAGGTCCTGTCTCACATTCATCACTTCGAACTAACTCTTTTGAAAACTCTAATGCAAGGAAATCGTGCAATACACCTACCCATTCTGAGTCTTCACAAACAGCTACCAACAACTCGAATCTTTCAAACCCAGAAGCTGTATTGTCGTCGACTTCAAGTGGAAAAGTAAATGTTCTTCTGGGTACTGCATTAATTAGGATTAAAGACTCCTCAGGTTGTCTCCAGGTTGTACGCGCTTTAATTGATAGTGGGTCTCAACGCTCATTCATCACTTCACAATGTGCACGACGATTGCGTTTGCCAATTATTCAAAATTCTCAGAAGTTTGTTGGTTTCGGGAGCAATCCCATTTCTGGTTGTAAACACCAAGTTCTTTGCGCTATTTCTCCTAATAAGGAAGAATCACCCACTCATCACACGTACGCAATTATTATTGATCATATTAGTAACAAAATGCCCTGTGAAACCGTTATGGATAATGTAGTCCAACATTTCCGACATTTAGATCTGGCTGATCCAATGTTCAATCAACCAGGGCCTATAGATTTTCTAATTGGTTGTGATTTATTTGGGGAAATATTAAATGGAGAAGTAATAAAGTCGGCTCATGGATTCCCCAATGCCATGAAAACCTCTCTTGGATGGATTTTGTTAGGACCTGTTTCAACTTCAACTCCCTCTACTTATAGCTCTACCTTGCTTGCCAATTCTGTGCCTTCGTCTGAACCTCAGGATTTATCACAGCTGATCACCCGTTTTTGGGAAGTCGAAGAAATAAATAATGTTTCGAGAATGAATCCGCTTGATGTAAAGAGCGAAGATCATTTTAGAAAAACACACTATCGAACACCCTCTTGGAGATACACAGTCCGTTTACCCTTTAAAAAGCAACCGCCTAATTTAGAAAGCTCCAAGCACATGGCCTTAAAACGTTTTAAAAACTTAGAAACAAAATTCGAACGAGAACCAATTTTGAAATTGGAATATGGAAAAGTTTTTGAAGAATATCTGCAAAAATGTTATTTATCGCCCAGTTTTCAACCGGGAAAATATTTTCTTCCTCACCACTGTGTATTGAAAAGGAGCACAAGTACCAAACTGCGTATAGTTTTTGATGGTTCAGCTTCAACCTTTAATGGATCTCTCAATGATTACCTACTTTGTGGTCCCAAACTACATCCGGAGATCACAGATGTGTTGTTAAAATTTCGATTACCACAAATAGTCATGACAGCCGATATCTGTCAAATGTACCTGCAGATTTTGATTGCTCCTGAGGATCGTTCTTATCTTCATTTATTTTTTAGAGGTGAAAGTTTCGATCACCTCGCCGAATTTGAATTTAATCGTTTACCTTTTGGACTTTCATGTTCTCCCTTTTTGGCAATGCGAGTAGTGCAACAACTCGTTGAAGATGAAGGAAGCAATTTTCCTAATGCATCTCGAGCACTATTAGAAGATATGTATGTAGACGATTTACTAACCGGGGCTGACACCTTGGAAGAAGCTCAAACACTTCAACAAGAACTAATAGCTTTGCTCGATAAAGGAGGTTTCGAACTGAAGAAATGGTTCAGCAATGCAACAGAACTCTTAGAACCAGTTTTATTAGATGAGCCTAAGACCATGGTCTCTTTCTCTATTCTGGAAGATAACGTGGTGAAGATACTGGGAATGCAATGGGATCCTCAACAGGATACTTTTACTTATCGAATACAATCTAGAGATTTGGTTTTAACCAACGAGGTATCCTTTCGACTATTGCCAGGATGTATGATCCTTTAGGATATTGTGCCCCAGTCATTTTTAAAGCGAAGTCAATTCTTCAACAATTATGGCTTAAGAAACTCGATTGGGATGAACCAATTCCACACATTATTTCCAAGTCCTGGGAAATTTTGTTTAAAGATCTAGAACAATTACAAGATATAAAAATTCCTCGTTGTGTAAAACTACACTCCCCAGCAAACATGTCTATTGTAGGATTTGCTGACGCTTCTCTTTTGGGTTATGCTGCAGTTCTTTATCTTCGTTCTGAGGATCTATTTGGACAAGTAGATACTCATATCATGATCGCTAAAACTCGACTTGCTCCAGTAAAAACCCTTTCAATACCACGACTAGAGCTGTGCGCTGCTTTACTACTTGTCAACCTTTTGCGATCGATTCAAATCCTTACTCAGCGATTAAAGCCAAACTCAATTTTTTTGTTATCTGATTCGTCCACCGTTTTGTCTTGGCTAAACACACCGCCTCATCAACTGAAAATATTTGTAGCCAATCGAATAGTAAAAATACTGGATAACTCCGCTCTCGCTAATTGGCATCATATTCGCTCTGAAGATAACGCTGCCGACCTTGCCTCTCGAGGAACTTCACCATCAGGATTAGTTAATCATCCGGTTTGGTGGAAGGGACCTGACTGGATGAAGAAACCGCTGTCGGAATGGCCCCTGAATAAACCAATAAAATCGTTGAATCTTTCAGACATACCTGAAACAAAACAAGTTTGTACTATCTTGGCTACCACATCAAAGACATCATTTCTCCTCGAATTTATTGAAAAATTTTCATCGTATTCTAAATTGATTAGGGCGTTTGCCTTTGTACAACGTTTCCTTGTGAACTCTCGTCGCCATTCAACCAAGAGAAAAGGTCAATTAAGTTTAGAGGAACTTCGTCAGGCTACCCGCACATTGATAAAATTAGTACAAGGACATCACTTCTCCTCTGCAATCTCCGAAAATTCGATTGTAACATCGTTAAAATCTTTATCAATTTTTATAGATTCTTGTGGAGTGTTTAGGATGGGCAGTTGCCTTAGTAATGCCCCTTTACCTTATGATGCTAAACATCCAGTGTTACTACCTTACAAATCACGTTTTGTAGAACTACTTGTCGACCATTTCCATATCGTTTACCTACATGCTGTGCATCAGCTACTACATTCCTTACTACGTCAGCACTTTTGGATTATTTCTGCAAGACGTCTTATACGCACTCGAATACATCGCTGTCTGAGATGTCATCGTTTGAAGGTCAAACCCTATACACCGTTCATGGGAAATTTGCCATAGTCAAGATTCAAACAAGGGCGACCTTTTATAAATGTTGGAATTGATTTTGCTGGTCCATTCTCAATCCGTGAATCTTCTCGCCGTAAGGCAGCCCTTGGAAAGGCATACGCCTGCCTGTTTGTGTGCATGAGCACAAAGGCGCTGCACATTGAAATCGTATCGCAATTGAAAACAGTAACTTTTCTAGCTTGCTTCGACAGATTTATAGCTCGAAGAGGACTACCTAGCAGAATATTCTCCGATAATGGGACAAATTTTGTAGGTGCGTCACGACATTTGAAAGAGCTATACTCATGGTGGAACGAATACTCCAAGAAAAGGGACATCGAAAACTTTTTCGCCCAGCGAGAAATAGTTTGGAGTTTTATCCCACCTTTTGCGCCTCATTTTGGTGGATTATGGGAGGCTGGTGTAAAGTCTTTTAAATACCACCTCAGGAGAGTATTGGATGGCCATCCCCTTACCTTTGAAGAACTCTCTACGATTGCAAGTCTCATTGAAGCAATTTTGAACTCAAGACCTATGTATCCAATGTCATCTTCTCCTGAAGACTTAGATGTCTTGACACCAGGCCATTTCTTGATTGGCGCCCCTTTGGTTGCACTGCCAGAACCAGAATCAATAGAACCATCCCGCCATCGTATTTCAAGGTGGAATCTTATCCATCAAAGCATAGGCAACATTTGGAAACAATGGCGACGTGACTACTTAAATTCTCTACAACAACGAAGCAAGTGGACCACTGATTCGGCAAACGTAGCAGTCGGCACACTGGTGCTTCTTATCGACTCTAATGTACCGCCTCTCAATTGGTCTGTTGGGCGTATTACACAAGTTTTCGCTGGTAAAGATGGTATAATTAGAGTAGTCAAAGTGAGAACCTCTACGGCTGAGTACACTCGTCCTCTTTCTCGTTTAGCTCCATTGATACCCTCCTAATCTCTTAATATACCTGGGAAATTTGTACTCAAATTTGGTGGGCGGTATGTCGGGTATCAATAACTAATTTTTTATTTTATGTTTTTTATTTCCAAATGAATATTTTATTGCATTAAAATGTTTGTTTTTTTTTGTTTGTTTTATATAATTCTAACATTAATAAAATTTATTAAAAGGAAACAAAAGAATTTAGAGAGTAATTTTAAAAACATATGTTTTAATATTAAGTGTAATGTTCGCAAAAACAAAACAAGATCAGTCTCAAGACAGTTGCCCTGTGAGAAGGTTGCTTGCTACCCTACACTTGATTTTGTCGCCACTTTTTCATCACTTTCACATCTTCTTCAACTTGAATTTTGTCAACTCTCACCTGTTAAACTTCTCGCTATTTGATCTAATTTTGGACTTACCGGTAAGAGACATTTAATTTTTCTACTCATCATCATTTCGAATCATCAAGTCATCGCGATCAAGAACTCAACACTTTTCAAGAAATCAATTCATTTCTCAGTTTTTCATTGATTCACAGACCAGTAATATTTTTGTTTTAAGACTCATCTCTCTTTAGTAAATAAGTTAATTCATTTTTTATGTAAATAATAGCTTAGTGCATTTTCTTTTTTCATAACTTTTTTTTATTTACTTTTAAATAACTTTCTTGTATTTTCTTAGGTTTACTTGTGCACATTAATATTTTTATAATTGTTCTTTTTCTATTTTTATATTATATATTTATCATTTACTCATCTTTGGATGTTTTTATTTGTATTTACTTGATGAATTTCTTTTCTTTCCTTTTATAGCTTCAACTATATTTATTTGGGGAAATTGACACCCAATCAAACTATTAGGTTTTTTTATTGAATTCACAACCGGCAAATTCGCTCGGATAGAAGGTTAGCGAATTATTATTAGGAGCCCCTTCTTCCACAAATATTTTATGTATCTTTTTGAGTCTTAGTTCATTTTTATCGGTTGAGACAGGGATTTATTAAATGTCCATACATTTGTATTAAATCAATTATACACCGTGTATCTTTCAACAATGGTTAATTTGTTAAACGGTAGTTTAATTTGTCGTCGATTTTACACTTAATTATAATTATTAAGCATTTAATATGCGGAATAGTTTTTGCTTTATTAAGTTTCAGAGTCTTAAAATATTCTTTATAGAGGTAAATATCATGGGTCATAAAAGTACCTGATTTTTTCAAGTAATGCGTACATCTTAACACCTACAAAATTACATTGCTTGAACTGATAAGTTCTGAAGGTTATAACCCAAAATAATAAATTAATAAAATTTACGAATACGGGAGCGGAGTGGCTCAGTGGTAGAGCACTGAGTAGCCATGCAGGAAATCCTGGTTTAAATCCCGCTGCAGGCAGTTACTTTTATTTAGTCTGTTAGGAGTCTCGATCATATGGGATCTAGAACCCTCCTCGGGCTCATTTAGCCTCTATAAAATATTATAAAAGTAGGGAACCCAAAATAAGGGGGGAAAGTCTGGCAGTTGAGCGTGACCTAGGACAAGTCACCTCCTTGCAGAACCATTGTCCATGAAAGAGTACAGTCTCTATCATGTACTGAACCCCACACCCGTTCACGTGTTGTAGTGGTACAGGTTTTTTTTAATGAATAATTTAGAACTATCGATTGATGTAGTAAAGTTAAAGAATAAATTACCTGATTTTATAATACAATCATTAATTATTTCGAATAAATCAAAAAAGATTTCTTTATGAAAGCATATTAGGAATTGATAGTTTGGGTTATAATTCCTCTGTTAAAATATAAAAGTAATCTTAAAATGAAAACATTAACATTTTTTATGTCGTGAAATATTGCCATAATTTTAATTAATTCAATCAACGAGCCAATCAAGATAAAAATACTTATTCATAAAAATCTGAATAATTAATTAATTATGTAAGTAGAGTATGGATTACTGATTGATCAATTGAATAAGAAAAATATTTGATTGCTCATTGATAAAATAAAGTCCTTGTCACCATTCACTGCACGCAGCTGTCAATGTTTCAACGAATATCATTTATAAATGTACTGACGCTGCATTAAGCTGTCCTAGAAACATTTGTCATTGCCGTTTTTAGAGCATGGTAAAAATACTGGTAAAAAATATATACATATCAATATTTAGATTCAAAATAAATAAAAATAATTTTTTTTTTACATATTAGAAATTTTAATTTTTGTCGAAATACTTATGACGATTTATTTAAATCTCAAGCTATTTTCTATTCTTTGAGAGCTAACCGCATTTCTGGTCTTCTTCTACAAACTAATTAATATGATTTAGGAAAAACATTTTAATAATGAAATAGATAACATAAAATTAAAAAAAAAATATTGAAGCAAACCAGATACGAAAGTAGGGATGATTTAAATTATGAAATAAAATAAAGGTATTAATTAAATTATATGAACTAGTACAATGAGGTATGAGTAATAGTAATATTGTTGAGAAACAATGAAAATAAATTTAAATCAAAAAGAATAATAAGTAAGTTATATCTATATATTATGTAATAAATAATTATGTAATAAGTAATATTTGAAATGAAGGAAAGAAAGTAAAACCATTGTAATATTTATTAATAGGATTTTAATGTATTTTTTTTTATTTGGTTTTGGCCAACTAGGGACCACACGCCAATTTCAATTCCTTCTCATTTATTGCTTTCTTCTCCTCCAATACTCTGTCATCCTTTCACCAAGTCTTCTTTCTCTCGACCACTTTGTGCCTGCTCTTTTATTGTTTATACCCTGGAATCCCAAGTCCAACACTATCTTCCTGAAGGCATCTCTCTCTGCTGCAGGTTCTGCTTTTATGTTGTATATTTCTAAATCTTTTTTAATTTCTGGAACCCAGGCTGTAGTTAATTTATATTAATATTTATTCAATATTAAAAAAATATATTTAATATAAAATAAATATTTAATATAAAGATAAATATATAATTTCCTAATGACATAATTAAATTTAAATGAATGAAGGTGTGATACCCACCTGAACTCGACTGTGTCAAGTTTTCTCACTCGTTGGACGGCTGTGGAATTCCATAAAAAAGAATTATAAATATTAATTATCTAGTTAATTATTTATGCAATCTAAAACCTACCAGGCAGGTGTTGGGAGCTACGGGGCTAAGTTTCACCTTGTTCCATCACTCACCTAGTCTATATTCGGTTCGGCTGCCGCGTCCCGATTCAGGAATACCTTCTAAACTTTAGAACCTAAAGGTCAGGAATGGGTGGCTATGCCGCAAGGAAAAGGTCTGAAGGAAGTCGAGCTTCTTCCGCATCCATAGTGGTAAGGATACTGCCTGAATGGAAATTTGGTTCAAGTGAAGTAACGTTCAGTTGTCATATTAGGCAAGCTTAGTTCAATATACTAGAAAAAAATACATATGTATATTTTATTTTAAAAGGAAACAATAATAGTAGTCATTTTTCGTTAATGTATTTTAAACTTTATCTGTAATGTTCAAATCCGGAAAACAGAACAGAAAATATCCTCAATGTTAAATAATAAAAATTGTATTGGATATTCCATGCACATCCAATTGGACATCCAAAAATGTTGATTTTGACAGTATAATTTAGAAAGATGTGGTATTGGTTTAAAAAAAAAAAATGAACCGCTCACGAAGGATCCCGGCTTCATTATACGGAAGAGGCGGTTCTGTTTCGCGCCCGATATTACGCTCAATCGCTAAGTTTTTCTACCAATTATGGGTACCTTCTTTATAAAGGCTGGGTAAACCTTCATAGTAACTCACAATATCGATCCTTGGCTGTTAACAGACTAAGTAATATCTGCCACACTCGGATTTTAACCTGGGATATTCGGTTCACCAACTCAGCGCTCTACTCACAGAGCTATCCCGCACCCGTTTATATATACACACTTAAAAATGTAGAGTTAACCTTAAAAATAATAATGGCTCACCCTGCCTCTATAAACTGGGGGGAATCTGGCAGGTGAGGGTGATTTCAGACAAATCACCTCCCTGCACAACCGTTCCTAGAAAACATTACAGTCCCTACCATGTACTTAATTCAAGACTTGTTTATAGTGGTACAGTTGTTTTTTCATCTTTATTGGTAGCAATAAGCGAAAAAAATTGGTCAAAGTTGGGAAAAATGATTTCAGTCAGAATTATTATATTATATGGACAGGATCCCAATTTATTTTTCACAAAAGTGTCCGCAAGTTCAAGGAAAATCTAAAATTCAAGTTCAATAAAAAACTATTTATTTTCGGTGTTTATTGTCGCCTTGCAAGTATTGATACTGCTCAGGAAATCAGGAACCACGTAAACAATCGCATTGGTAGGTAATAATAATATAACGGTTGGTTATCTTTTACTAAGAAAACACCGAAATCTCATTAGGAAGTTAATTACTTCATCATTACATTTTATTTTTTTTAATATTTGGTGGAGTAATATATCTGTGGCACCTGTGCATTGTGTGCTAAGTCGAATTTTGTGAATTTCAAGCTATCTACTTAAAATCGTAATTTTTTTCTCTTTCCTTGTGTCTAACACGCTAAGTGTTCCGTCCATTGCAATGAAGGATATTCCTTTGTGAATCGTGGGCTGATACTCCAATCTTGAACTTAAAATATGTTCAGAAAAATTACGATTCTAAGCAGATACCTTGAAATTCACAAAATTCAACTTAGTCCACTATGCACAGGTGCCACAGATATTACGCTCTCTAACTTGTATGTGCTTCTATAGATATACCTTCTATAGATCCTAACATGTGTTTAACTGTCATCAAGCATGTCATAAATTTAATCAATGATGAAGATGTATGTCGTGATGGATGACTGGTTATTCTTTCTAATCAATCATATCTTTGGTTGAGGAATAAAATTATTATGTAATCACCGATCATTGGAGTGAACGTTTTCGATAGGTATTATCCTCATGTAAATAAGAGCAATTTTAAATGGTTTGATTTTCTGTTATGTTTTCTACGGACATCAATTAAAAAATTAGCTGACAGTGTAATGTAAAACTTAAAACTGCAAACTAATTGGAAAACTGTTACTATACAAAAATAAATGAATCGCTTATTGCTGAAATCCCATAAGAGACAAAAATTTCGATATTCATTTTATTTTATTTTTTTGTATATTTTTAATAAACGCTTTGATATGTGCAGAGCCCCCCCTCATGTGCTTATCATTTAAACGAGACGATATGGTCTACAAAATTTTCGTTTAGAGCAGAAACCCCACAGGCAATGGTGTTTTTGTGATAAAATCATTGCGTTGGTACCGCTGAGCCTACATTAGATAGGTTACACATTATGTTGTTATGTTTGTTCATTATTTTGATTCTCCAGTTATATTTTTTCCGTTTGTGTGTTTTAAAATGTCGGGTGAATCAGATTCTAACGAAGAAATTCCGAATAAAAGAAGAAAAGGTGTTGTCCATCCAGAAACTTACAAACGAAACATCATAAAAGAATCTTGAACTCAAAGCAAGTAATATCTAAACTATAAATGTGAGACGGTTTGCCAAGGAACTATTCCCAACGAATTTAAATGCAAATGCCGTGCCAAATGTTTTAAGCTTATCACGAATGAATGATATTTGGAAAAACTTTTACTCCATAGAAAATAAAAATATTCAGGGTGTCTATCTTCAAACTTTGATGGAGAGAAAATAAATTAAACGCCGTAGGAAATCTGTGATTGCAATGCCGATTGAAAATCGTAATGTGACAAATCTGAATGTTGATGAGGCAGACTATGAGGAATTGGGGAGATCAGAAAGTTCATGGATGATTCCGGATACGAAGAACAATACATCACATATAAATAAAAAATAAAAGCAATAAGTTAGTCTATAAAAAGTCTGCAGTGTTAATTTTTGTCCCCAACTAACTTATTATTGCCTATAAAATATTAAAACAGGGTTGAGTATGTATTTTATTGCAGAAACCCCATTAGTGCATAGGGTTGGGGGTTTTTCTACCCCTTCTCATGAAGCTCGGAGAATATATGACTACCCTATGTTCTTTGTAGACCCTTCCTCTGCTTTCAGATAATTTTTCAAAAAAAAATATCAGGTTTTTGTGAAATGAGAAGTTTTTATTAATTTCCCTAAAATTTGAAATCCTGGACTTAAGGGGTTTCTGCAATAAGCGATTCAAATATTAATAAGATTGATTTTTTAAAATATTTTTTAGCTATGATTATCTCGCATATTTCTATAACTGGATGTTTTTACTAATTTTAATTCAAGAAAACTTAAATTTTAACAAAAAAAAAAACTGTACCACTACAACCCGTGAAGGGTTGGGCTGAGTCTATGTTAGAGACCGTAATGTCCAAGGACAACAGTTGTGCAGGGAGGTTATTTTTCGGAGATCACACTCAACCGCCAGATTTTCCCCTCTTTTAGGGGTACTCACCTCAGCTCTAGAAGTGTCTCCATACACCACACATCCTATCTCCAGCTGTTAGCCGATTAAGTAAATTATCTACCACAGCGGAATTTGAACCTGGGACCTTCACGTCAACTCAATATTCTACACTCTGAGCCACTTCTTTCCCCTAAAGTTTAACACGTAACATTAACATTTAATTTTAACAATTACTAATTGACTGCAGGCAGTCGATAAATAGTCAACCTTACTAAATGACAACAGTAATCCTATTAAAGACATATTTAATTAATCAAAGAAATATTTAATTTCAATGTTCAAAATCTTACGATCCAAATATGTGTTCTACCACTTCTTTATATTTATATTGGATTGAATATAAAAAATGTATATATTTTTCCTATCTTATTTTACAATGGAAATCAGTCAAGTCGATATAGTTGAATGAAGGCAGATATTCTCTGTGCCATGGATTGCTTATATGCCTTTCCATATATTAAAAAATATTTTAAATCTATATACTGATAAATAAAAAAAATATATTGAGGATACCAAAACAAAGCATTAACTCTGTCAATTAGCATTTGATAACAAATCAATCAACATTTTTCTGAGCCAGGCATCAGCAGTAAATAAAACAGGTATTGACCACAGATAACACGTCTCACATCAACTGTAAACATTCAAACCATTGGAGATATTACCACTTCCAGAGAGATCTCTACTTACTGTTAATAATAGAGTGTTAGTTACATATAATTTTAATTTTATACAATATATAATAACAATATAAACATAATATTGGTCGAAAAGGCAGCCGGAGTGAAGCGAGTCATTGGCCTCGACCTTGCAAGGCCATTTGGAGTGACGACTCAATGAGCTCGCCTCTTCCATGCCTAACGGGTCTTTCTGCTTCTTCGGGTTATTACTTCACCAAAAAAACGGAACGAAGGAACGATAATTATTAGTCGTACCACTTGGTATACCTCTATCGTTCCTCTGGTATCAATTAAAATCTATATTAATAATTAACAACATTCTGAAATATATAATAATCTCCTTTAAAATTTTAATGAATATATGGTCTTATTTATTACTAAAAGTTGAATTGTAAGGAACCACTATTTAGGAAATCCGATCATTTCTTAGATCTAAAGCAATATTTTATTTTCCTTTACCCTCTTCTCTCTGAAATGCTCATGTCACCCCAAATTTTCAGAATTAATCTTGTAGTTCTGCTCGTAAAGATTCTTCCTGTCTTTAAAGGTCAACAGCTTTGATGGGAAGTCATCCATAACTCGGGTATTTTTCTTCTCATCCTGCTGACATCCAAAATTGCTGGCTCATCAGCTTCTTGTGGGTCAGAGTCCTCTGAGCAATTCGCCTTTATCGTTTCACTCGATATCATTCTCAGATATCTTATTTCACAAGTAGTTCTATATGACCTGTTCATCGATTTTGATGATTCAGTTTCATATATGACTTAACCTCATTCTGAAATAACCTTTAGTATTGCCATCCAGGTACTCTTTGATCTTTTCGGATCTTCCAAAATATTTACTTGTTTGCTCAACACAACCGTTGCTTGATGTTTACAGAAAATTATTTGCCTGGATACATATCCTTTAAACAACTATTTTATAAATTCTGGTTGTGATTCTTGAACAATAAGGGGATTTGCAGATACACAAATAAAAAAAAAATCACAAGATAAGGTAGTTTCTAAATCGTGCACAACATAATCAGTAACGATAACGGTACATACGATTTCCATGTTTTGCCGGAATCGTGTTTCCATCAACGTTTCTACCATTAGAGAAAACAAAACAAATTATATACGCGGTTTGTTCTCTCCCCGTGAAGTCGAAAAGTACTGATGGGCCTAAATAAATTTATGGCAAGCAAATTAATTACAGATTTTATTAATATCAGAAAGTTTAATTAAATAGAGAACATGATAATATCATGTTCTCTATTTAATTAAACTTTCTTTTTATACATTATATAAAAAATAAAATGTAAATTAAATTTAAATTTACTTATTTGTAAATTACAATATATTTTATTATATGGTGCATATTTGCGAAAGAAATTTACTTGTATTAGCCTACTTTAGTATTTAAAGATAAAACATTTTTAAATGAGGTTATCTATAAAAAAAAAAGAAGTAAATATTGATACTAATTTGTTTGTCCCTTAATCAATATTTCCTTATAATGCTAATTGTATATTATTTATAAAGATTAGCTGATTAATTTTCTAATTATTATTAATGTTGCAGAGATGACGAGAATGGGGTCTTCCTCCCAGCTTGGAGACCTACGGCGTTACAGCAAAGGATTACGGTGAGTTATTTATTGCTTGTTCAATTAATAAATAATACATGATAAACAAACTCGTTGTTTATAAATGGAAAGATTATAAAAGGAAGAACATGTTATGTAACATTTCCCTATGGAAAAAGGGATTTAGGTTGGGTAAATTTCGAAAAATCCTTCCTACACCTTGTTTGATTTTTGTTAGCCTTACAAATTGATGATAAGGATAATACTTATTTATAAAACGATCATTAAATTTAAGAAACAACTTAAAATTTCTCTCATTCATCACTGTGTCCTCAATATAAAAAAGTTCAATCGTAATGAATAATGCAAACACTGATAAACAGTAAAAAAAAGCACTAAGGTGCGAAAGTCAAGAAGCGAAGCAATTAGTTCAGGAAAACAGCACAAAGCAAAAGGAGAATCTTCCAAAGAAATATTTCCAGCAGTTAAGGAAATATAATCAACTAAAAAAAACCCGTAGAGTTGAATAAAGATAATAATGAGAGGCTACAATGAAACGGTCCAGCTTTCTAACGTTCAAGTTCAAAAAGGAAAAGTTTACTTAAAAAGTAAAAAGAAAGATTTTTTTAAAATAAAAATAATTTCTCCGCAGAGAAAGCAAAGCCAACCAGCTCAAGTGATTAGGGATAAGTCAAGTTATGATTATTTAGTTAATAAGATCAACAGATATTCTAAGAATATTTTTTTCCAAAAATGGTAAACCATTACTGGTGTACCAATACTCCTTAGTAACTAGGATAAATTACTATTCATTAAACATTTCCAAACAACATTGGCTCGTTTTGTGAAAAACCGATATTAAGACAATTATCAATTGAATAAATTATGTTGATATGCCTTAAAAATTACCTTGACAACTAAAGTGATCCGATAATTATAAAATTATCGGTTGTTACAATATTTTAGTGCTAGAAGAATCATTATTTATTTTTATTTAAAAATAAAAAAAATTGTCCATTCATTATAAAACTGGCAACTTAAACGACCTAACAAACCGGTTTATAATCAGGTCCAATTAATTTTCTATGTCATCCCCCAACTTTTTTTAAAATATCCTTCCTGAAAGTTTTATTTAGGCAATAAAGATTAGATCTTATGCCATAAATTATTTAAAATTTGAAAGAAACATAAGTATAGAACTAAAATAGATTGAGAAATAATGATTTCTAGTCAACTATAACCTTAGTTTCACTAGAAACAGCACAACGCTCGAGATTTCAGTTATGTTTTAGTAAGAGGCAGCTTTCCAGCTATAATTAATTACTGACAATTATTGTGATAACAATAACAAGTAATGTGATTCTCAATATCAAGGGCAGTATAGTTCACATATTCGATACACTTTCCAACGGATTGTGCGGTATTGTTAAGACGTAACAAATGGCACCGCAGTACAATACTTCTTTTCTTACTACACCGTGTCGCTTTTTATAAAATCCCAGACAATTTTACTTTCGAAAAATATGCTACGTGCTTTCAGTTCATTCTAGTGCGCATGTAGTATTAATGGTTCTATAGTAGAGTATCTAACAATTCAAAAGACTATCCTCGTCATCGTATCTTAGAGTTTTTTTTGTAAAATAGCATTGCTTCCAGTTCTATTTGTATAATTTTAGCATATTTAAGAAGAAAATATATAATTTTATTTACTTAGAACCCAAGCCAAAACGATTAGAGCATAGAAGCCTTAAAATACCATCGGGTAATAAAATGCCCATGTAGCACAGTTTATTTTAGTATATTTATTTTTATATTGTATCATTCATAAATAAAATCTTAATAATAATCATATTATTTCTATAATTATAACGTCGGGTCCAAGTATAAACATGTATGAATTATAATTTTATTCCAGTAAATAAATTGAGGCTTGTGTGGAGAAATCTTTACGTTTCTCAAAGAACAATTTCTCTGAATAAGAAATGTAAAAATGTTGTCTACTTGTAAACGCAACGTCTTAATGCATTCAGAATACTGAATACTGCAGGAATAATGGTTCAAAATGTCCAGAAGAAGATGAAGTACTAAATATAAAAACAGGAAATCAAAACGTCTTAGTCATAAAATCATAAAAAAATTTCCATCTATTATAATTAGATTTCAAGATATAAATCTGCATGCCCCCTCATCAATAATACCCATCTACTTTTTTATTATTATTATTTTATATTCTTCCATTTTTTTTGTTTTCCTACTATATAAAAATTAATAAATATTATAAAAAAAATATAATTTTTTAATGGTAATAAAAAGGATATCTTTTTCTTCCTTAAAAATATCAAGGATTAAAAAATATCCATTTGTTACATTTGAATTTCAAGATATAAATCTAAATCGACTGGATTATTTATGATGTCTGTTTTTATTTTTTATTATTTTTATATTTTTTAAAATGAGATAGTATATTATATTAATTATTTACAATCCTTGTTTAGTAAACATTTTAATCAGTACGCCATTGATACATTTTTAATCCTTTGGAATTTTATTCAGATTTTTTGTTTTAGTGTTAAAAACCCATATATGAATTACAAAATAATTCCTAAAATCTTTTCTAGGAAATTAGTCCTAATTGAATTTATTTCAATGTCATTTGTTTCTGAAATGGGAATTAAAATTGAAGTTAAAATTAATGCATTTGTGAGATGGAGCTCTGATAACAAAATTAATTAGCTTTCACGCAAATTTAATTACAACTATTAAGTTCAAATATGTTTCGGATTTGTTATTGTGGTAGTTAAAATTTATTTACTGGTCGCTCGCTAACGTACACATACATCAAACTCGAATCCCAAGTAGGCGTTGAGAGGAAAACGTTCGTACAACAACCTTTCAAACATATTTAAACAACTTCATCAGCCTGTATTACGTGTAGATGGAAGGAGATAGATGCTGACATATATCTCGGAACGCTTGACACTCGTCAAGACGGCTTAGGGACTGAATACATCTGGGTCAGTCACAGCTCTCTATATTTGTTTACACTTGTAGAGAATTGGGTCTCTCTCTGTTGCTGAAGGAGGTATTGGAGTTCTTATGTACTGGAGAACTAATTTCTTTTAGTTGTTTAATGTTCTAAAACAATCTTCGGCCTTCTGAAAAAATAAGTCTTTGAAAAGAATAATAACCTATATCGTTGTGCAGTGCTTAATTCAGATCCATTAAGATGGCAATCAGTCCTTTGTGTAAATGCTTGTTTTAAAAATTAAATTATTAATGATATAAATAAATATTCTTTTGCTTTTATGAAAAAATATACTTTTACTATTAAACCAAAAATTACACAATCAATTGGAATAAACTTGTTCTGAAAAAAAAAATAGAGCTAAATTCATACAGTTTAACCTCAATTTTAGGTTTATATTTTGTCGATTTATCGAAGTACGATAGTAGAAGTTGGAAATCAGATAAAGTGGATTGGGTATAAAATGAGATGTATACTTTCAGTCTGAAATACATAGTTGTGTGAATCTAAAAATATTTTATTTATTTTAGCATAATGTAATAAAATATTTTTATTATGATGATGAACGATTTATTTATGTTTTCAATTAGTTCTTCAGAACAAATTGACTTTGTTCCTTTTTATAAAATAAACCATTTTTTTTTTATTAGATCAATTTTAGGAGGTTCGGATGATATCTTCCTTTTCATGAGACATAGGTATTGCTTAAACTTTAAGTATGCTAAACCATGCTGCATATTTTCCGCCCAAGTCTCCAATCTTGAATTAACAGCTACTCTACTCAATAGTGTGAATAATAGCCTGGGGGATACCAGTGTATGTCAAAAAGAAAAATTTAAATAGGGGAATTATCGAATCAGGAATTAGAATCGATCGATTGTTTTCATTCTTAACTGCCTTGATGACCTTCATAATATTTCCAAATCCCTTGTTTTATCTACGGTTGAGCCCCCCCCCCAAAAAAAAAATATATATATATATATAACACACGTTCGAAATACATCATGGCCTTTTCATTTCGCTTTTGTTCTATCCGCCTACGGAGATTTTATTTTGTTGGAATGTTCTTAAAACGCGATCCCTGTTTCCAGAGTTTTGACATTAAACTCATTTCTTTTTTATTGATGTTCTTTTTTTCATTTTAATATTAAATCTCGTTTCTTCATCATATCTATTATCTTGGACTATTTATGTTATTTAAAATACAAACTGTTTTATACTATTTATACAACAATGTAAATTAATTAATTACTCTAAACTAGAACTGTAAATCTGAGATGAACCTCCATAATCCATTTTTTATTTATTTTTTTTATAAAATATTTAAGCGTTGAGGGATTTGCATCATTTTGATCATTTTAAAGATGATCATTAAAGATCATTTTTTCGTGGCTGAAAATATTAATAAGATAAAAGGTTGATTATGTATATATAAAAATTCGAATAAAAAACTTTAGCATTATTTACAACAATCTATGCTTTCTAATTTTTTATCTCTAAAGAACATAATAAGATTAAGGTTTTAAAGTCTTAACCCTCTCTTGTTATTAAAAATTAGTTTTCAAAGCTATTAAAAATTAATCCAGACAATCTGATGATTAATACTATTATTTCAATTAAAAAAGACAGTATTAATTTTGATCTTGGTCTGCAGTTAAGCTATGTTTTTTATTTATCATGATATACTTAAAATGCAACATTAATTGGTTAGTTTCTTATTATTAAAAAGCATCAAGGCAAACAAACAAACAAGTCTTTGTTTGTTTTATTTCTCCTCAATTTAATTAATATTTTTTAAGCTACATTAAAAGTAACTATAAAAGTCAATTTCACAGAGGGAATGTTTTAATTTATGATTATTTCAATAATATGTAAATTTTCATTGATAAAGAAACTTCCAACAATATAGTAACATTCAATAGAATAATAAATAAATTTTAAATAATGTAAATGATTTCATTAACATGTAAACCTAGAATTACCCAACATTTTAGAAGATCCGTTATTGTGTGGTACTTGTAATAAAGTAAAAATTATTGACTGGTTTACCATTTTAAATATTGTTCAAATGTATATATTTCATATTTTGTGTGATTTTTTATTTTTTTTTTTTGTGATTTCAGATCTTCCTCTAAGAAGAGCGCCGTATATTCTGATTATTACGAAGAAGAATCTCGGAAGGAAAGCAGTAGTAACCTCGCTAATAACAGATCCATCTCTTTGGTAAGTTTTCAGAAACTTTTTTTATTTATTTATTTATTCATTTTTTAGATTAATTTATTGATATTTACAACTGTAATAATATTACAACAAGTAAATATGCTGTAAGAACAAAGGACATGAAAAAAAAAAACACTTGTGGAGAAACTACCCATCGATAGCAATCCAATAAAGTTCTATAGTAGGTCTCGAGGCCATCTTCTTTTCAGACGCCTCGGAGGGTTTTCAAGCAACTTAAATAATAATATTATTCTTCCGTCAATTCCTCGATAAAGAAATTTATGGTTTTATTTTTTACCCTATTGTGCGCTGTGAAGGAATTACTATTCTCAATTAAATCAGTCTTCCCATTTGAACGGAAATATTCATTTTAAATTCATAGTGAAATTTGTAATAATTGTTCGTATCTCGCAAAACTCAAAAATGATTAAAGTTAAACTACTCTATGCATGTTATAAAATATTTAAATGTTTGCACTTCTTGTTGATTAGTATACACATTAATAAAAAGATTCCTTAGAATATAATAAAAAATCTATTCAATGTATTACACAGTTATATTTTATAACTAATGTAGATATTTTACTTAAAATTATCAAACCGGAAGAGATTCATGAAGCCCCCAACAGATCTTGGAAAAAATATTTTTAAATATAATCGAATTCTTTAAGTCCAGTAGCTTTAGTCTTTATTCTAATGGAAATCAAATCAAATTCGGCTTCAATCAATAAATTAGAAGGGTTACATTAAATGAAGCATCAAACATATCTTAATTTTTGATAATTTGTATATATTATTATAAAAAAAATATATTTTATAATAAGCATAAACAAATATATTTAATAATAAATTTATATCACTTATATTGTCATTTATATAAATGTACATGACATATTAAATGTAAGGTTCATAAACTGGCACTTCCCTCAAAACTCACTTCCACCATATTGTACGGAAGATTTGGGAATCGTGTTAGTATTAACAAATAGTTTAAATATACTTACCTAGTGCAATACAGATTTTTATACTTTGATACTCACAGATTTTTATCTTTCTTCTCTCCCCATCGATTTCTAGGTCTCTAAACCGATACAATTAAGTCATGCAGCCAATACCAACAATATATTTAAATATATTTATTATTCTGGAGCCTACTTAAGGTCTGCATAATGTGCTATTAGAAACAGTTTGAACTTTATCCTTTCGGGTACAAGGTCATCCTGTGGCTAAGGAACTGGAACTAAATTAGTTCTCAATACCGCATTCCAAACCAATCTAGCTCATATTTATTATTATTAGTCCGCGCTAAAGTTAATTATTTAATTCGATAGTATAATCAAAATGCTAAATAATTATTAGTTGACCATATAAATATTATGGAGAGGAAATTGTGTTGGCCAAAAATAAATCCTTAATAGTCAGCTACTATTTATTAGAAATCAACATGTTGACCCACACATGTCTGCTTCAGCACATTGAGGTCACAAGTATGGGAGTTAAGGAGGAATAGTCGTTTTCCTTAATCTTCATCAACTCTATCAAGAACAAAAAGTAATTATACAAAAGGTTTCTAACATAGTTTGGCAACAATGGGAATGACAATATTTATTTTAGTGAATAAATATGTGTTTTTTAGCAATCTACAAGTTTGGGTATGCTACCATCATGTTTATAGTATATTTATTAAGTTAAGTATTCATTTAAGTTTTAAAATATATTTAAGTATTTAAGTATTCGAAAATGTAAAAGTTGGACTAGTGTTGTATGATTGAGTACATAATAACATGTTTTTTTATATTAAGTAAATTAAATGTTAAATTTATAGAAAACAGGTTAAATATTTTCCCTCAAATAAACATGGCGAAAAATAACTTGAAGCAAAATTGAAGTTATGATGGCAACAATTAAGGACTAAAATTTAAAATAGACGGAAAGAATTATTTTAAAATTAAAATTATAAAAAAATTTAGTACAAATTAAAATATCTAATTTTAAGTAGAAAATGGTGCGACAGTGCAATACATTTTTTATTTCTTGAAAAATCATGCTAGGTAGATCATTTAATAAATTAATAGATGTATTGTTATTCAATAATTTATTTATTAGTGCTTTTATAATTAATTAAAATTAATATTTCAATGCAATATTAATTTTAATTAATTATTAAAGAAATTAGTCTAACAAAAAAAAAGTGATTCCGGCCAGGATCGAACTGGCGACCTTCTGCGTGTAAAGCAGATGTGATAACCACTACACCACGGAACCGGGTTGGTAGGAGATTCTCACAAATAAGATTATAAACATTATTGATGTCGATTAAATGTACATACATATTTTTTGTTTAGTGGTGACAATTTGTTTCACTAAACTATTTATAAATTAACTGAAATAATTAATTAAATTGAATTTTAATGCTTCAAATTCTAAAATTATTTCATATGAATTTTAAAAAATAAATCGTAAGCTAATGCAGTCTTTTGCCCCTTATGCTTACAAATTAAAATAAAAGGTTAACCTCAAATGACCTCTGATCGGAATAAAAATTAGGATGCAAGGGTTTGGATTAGGGTTGCTGATTACGAATCCGAAAGGTAAATTATTGTAAACAAAATGACCGATCCAGTATGGCGGGCATGGAGGTCATTTGAGATTTTAACAGACAAAACGCACGTTTGGAGCAGCTAATTTTTGTAAATTTCGAAAGGTTATACAATAAACTAAAGGCCTAGAAGCGAAATGTGGCAAAATATTAATAGGTACGAGTATTCCATTAATTCATAAGTTTATACTACATTTCAATAACTTGCACATTAAGTTTAAACTCAACCAATGTAAAAATATTTTCTACATACCTCCAGAAGTCGTATCCATATCTCAGAATTGAAATTGAACACTTCACTTGAAAATTATTGATTTTAGAAGTAATTGTACTTTTCGTAGTTCAGCGCGCGACGCACTCTTCTCGAAGGCTAATTTCAAACTTACGCAAATAGTCCCATTTCGAAAATTTATTATTTGGGGTTTTGGCTACGAATTCGGGATTTTCGCCCACTGTACGTCGTCCAGGAAAGAAAAAAAATCCGGAAATGTAGAAACCAGGGAGTGGTGAAGGATTGCATTTTTCGTTGTCTTTTAATAGTTTTATTTTATAAAGTTAGTGAATATAAATTATTTCAAGACGTTAAGAGGTACTTTCATTATTTTTCTATATTTATCAGATAAGTCCGAAAATGCGAAGCATTCTACTGAAATTATGTATACATAAATTACAAACTAGAAGAGAGAATGCGCAATTATATTTATCATCACAAAAAACATATTCAGGTGCTTTGGAAACAAAAAATATAGTTGCACCAAGAAATTTTTCCTTTAGTATCTTCAGTATCGTTTGTCTTTAGTACAGGATGGTCGTGTAAAAACTTTTTCTTTTATGCATTTAATTTTTGTACTTGTAAATATGTTACTTGTAAATTATTAATCATTACCATTTTTTTTTTTTTTAAGGGAAAATCTAGTGATTTCAAAGAACCTTGACAGATGTGATAAGCATTTTATTTGAATTTTTGTGGTTGAAAGTTGTGCATTATAAATAAGATAAGAGTGTTCATTGAAATGAGGTAACATTAGCGACTGAAAGGATAATTGTTGAAGACGTGGTGGCTATAAATGACACTCCATAATCATAGATATAATTTATTACCTCCGTCATATTTTATCGAACTGGTAAAATATATTAAATTACCTGAGAGCAAACGTAGTTCCATTATGCATACATTCCAGACAGAAGGTTTTTCTGATAAATCCCTTCTTCAGATTTATTTAGGCCTCAGGCTCCTTTCACCGACGGATGTATTTCGTGATTTAAAGTCGGTGGTCTATGGTTCCTCTTTGTGTGGATCGTCCTTCAGGAATGACTTCCTCTTAGGATACAACTAAAGGTTAATTGGCTATTGTCCATATGATGTTTATGTTGCATTTATTTATCCACAATCAGAGTATATCTGAACGGCATACATGTATGGTTTACGCCTAATTTGATTCCTACGGTGAATTTAATTATTGTGAGTGCGCAACTGCAGGTTATAATACTGGCAAATCATTCTTGTATTTGACGTAAATAGGCCTATGAATATCCTACGTTAAGAATAGTTTAAATTAGAAGCGTTGTCAAACGATTTAATTTTACTTTAGTGGGGAGAAACATTATATAGGGAGAAAATAAATTGTTATTCGTTATTTGCTTTTCAAATAAATAAATAAAGACTTTTGCTGAAAAATGGCTCCGAGATTTTATCACAACAATTGTTATGATTGTCACCACGATTCCACCAATTCCAAAAAGAATGGTTAAGTACTACGTCAACTGTAAAGTTATTAAGAAACCTTAAACAAACGAGAACCAGAGAAATATGTACAAGACATGTATAACAAATAAACTCAGTGCTAGAATTCAATGACTGGCCACAGCTAATTTAGAATATTTAAGTTAATTTCATTTCCAATTCATATATAAGTTAATTACTTTTCCTTTATCAATAAACTTGTTAAAAATTACTCTTCATTTACTAAATAATAATGCCTTTGGAGACAGACTGCTTTACACTGACGACCGAAGTAATAAAATAAAAAAACTGCTTGTAATAGAATTTTATTATAGAAACAATGGAAAATCTGAAGAAAACTTAATATTTCCTCTAATACTGCAATGAAATCTAGATGTAAACCCTAAAGTATGTTTCTTTGTTAATCTAGATCTTAGAATACCATAGACAAGTTATGTGTTAGTCTTGGAGTCCTAGCTGTCGATTCTGGTAGTTCTAGTTTTCGATTTTTAGTCAATTATGAAGTTGGAATAAACAAGTATTATGGAAAAGTTTAAATTTGAAGTTATATTGTCGATCGTTGTTGAAACCTAGGAAATGATAGTAAAAAATAATACCAGCAATAAATGGCTGTTGACTGTTTTATGGGTTCCATCATTTCATACCTTACGTAGGTTTTCAACAGGGTCACTTGTCAACAGTTCTAGGATCTCCATCGCAACTTAATATAAGTCATTAACTTTTTTTTATTATACCGGTCTGTTCTTCGTCGACAGATACTTTACTGTAGATAAGGGGTCTTAGTATTGATCTCGAGTCGTAACCTCCATTCTTGGTAAGTTGTAAACTTCTTCGAGACAGTCGTAAATTGATCGTTGTGAAATAGTGGACAGAGCAATAGCCATAATGTTTCTTTTGTGCGAATAGCTCTTTTATTCAAATATAGAAGTCCAATATTTTTATGATTATCACGAATATTTCGAAAACACGTTCTCGAGCACAGCGTATGAAAAATATAACAAAGAAATATCTTTTAAACGGGCATTAATGTAATATTATATTACATTATCTTTTCTCAAACTTGCAAATAAATCTATATTAAATATCAAAAAAGATAAAAAGTTAACATAAGTTAACATTTAGACTAAAAATAGAAAGCTAGGACTACCAAGTTATAACAGGAACTATTCAGCCGGCTCTCGCATGGGTTTCTTATTATTTTCCCTTATTTTATCGTAATCAATTCAAGTTTCTCTCAGTGAAATTATTTCCAAATCGGACATAATCCTCCCGAAGTAACGTGTGAACCTCCAGATCTGTTCACACACTCTCACTCAACAGCTGTTTGAACTCCAGTCCTGTCTTGATAGCGATGGGAAGAGGAATCGCTGTGCAGGAGGTAGGTCTTGTAATCTACAACTATTTTATTGTATGCTATTAAATAGAGTTGCATATACACATAGATCTATTGTATTCTGTCTAAAGCTTGATTTCATGTTAGGGCTGCGTCATCTTTGTTTGTCTAGTCGAGAATCCTCCTCTTAATTCTTCTGTAAAGAGTATTTCTAAATATTTTTTTAACTTATAGTTTCATTGAGCGTAATACATAGACAGTTTAGTGATTCGTTATTATCAAGAAACCATCAAAACATAAATTTCTGAATACATTATTTCATTCACTTCAGTTTTTTCCTCATTGCACCTCTTGTAATAAGTTAAATGTTGAAATTAAATTCCAGTCATTCAGTTATTCCAAAATTAAAGTTTATAGAAATGTAAAAATTCATCCATTTACTTCAAATTTAAAGTCAAAGACAATGAATTTGACATTATTTTAATTTGCCATATTGTGCAGTTTGATGCATTTATTTACCTTTCACCGTTCAATTTAAATAGAGTATGATAGGTTAAATAGTTATTCGACTAGTATTAAACGTATATTTTGCCTCGAAGAAAAACACTATTAAATATATAAAGCTTTAAAAACCAAAAGCGAGTTCCTGATCGAAAGTGGATTAGATCCAAACTTCCAAAATTGCCATTCACAACATTTTGCCGCTTAATTCCTCATGGTTTCAGTTAGGTTCTGAACCTGAAGTTTCGGGAGCATAAGGCATTTCGTAACTAACGACAAATTGCATGACAAGCTAACAATGTGAAAAGGTAAATTTTCGAAATCAAGATTAATATGAATGCTTCATATACTGCATTATGCAAAATAAACTTTAAAATATTTTCAGATTGAATTATATCTATCATTTGCGTCAACGCTAATTTTTTACTGATGTTGAAATGGTTGACTTTTGACCATTCAAATCTTAAAAAGTTTGAAATGGTCGGGGGGTGTAGTCAATAAAGTTTACACAAAATAATTTTAACTTATTTTCTTTGGTTTAATTTTTAGGACATTTGCTTTATTATCAGGACTATAATAAATAAAAACAGAATTGCTATATAAACAATGCAGTACCAAAGAGGATATTGGTTATATAAACAGAAATGAAGAGAATGGCAAGAAAGAAATACAATCAACAAAAGTTAAATTATGGAATTGATGAGAAATAACCAGAAAAAAAAATCTAAAAGATAATAAAACATATTAAAACTAGAAGAGAAAATAATTTATTTTTTTTATTATTAATTGTTATAATTTTAAAAGATTTTTGTTTTGAAGAGAAAAGATTTGTCCTGGCCGGAATTCAAACCCGGGTCGTCTGCGTTTTTTGTTTTGAACAGAAAAGATTTGCTCTGGCCGGGAAAATCATTTCTCTTCAAAACAAATATATTTAGAAAATATTTGATTACAAAATGAATGCCAAGTTATGGTGAAAGACCATGTGAGTTTGTAATTGGTACTACTAGAAATATAATGACCTAAAAATCAGGACGAAACAAATAAAATAAGTTAAACCTTATTGATTGCACCTTACCATTGCACACTCTTATAGGATATATCCTGCCAACCATTTCCACATCAGTTGTTTTTTATAAATTGAAGAATTATTACCCTATTGTTTTCAAGCTTAGAGTAGGTTAGATTTTAAACTATTTCCCAACCAGTACATTTTTTTTTCTACTACTGTTTTTAATTATTTACCTCTTCCATATAGACCGTTAATTAAGGTAAAATGCGTCACCTTGGAGTTACAATCGCCAGGTTTTTGTTTGAGCTTTTATCCTGACCCAGTTGGGAGAGAGCTATTGCTCTCCGGGAGTATTGCGAGGCAGGGGTCAGGGCAGCGGAGGTCGTACGCCCCCGTCGACGTTAACAACTTTCGGTACGGGCGATAAAGATCTGTTCTTGCGAAATGAAGGAACATGCTCTATAAATAAAGAATAAGAAGGCGGCTGGCAGTGGACTGAACGTCTTTTAGGAAAGCGTCGTGTCAGCTCTCCGGACGCTACACTAATTCGGTGTCTCAAGGTCTATCTTGTCGTAGTCCTGATTAAATAAAAATCATTCGATCCCTCGAGGATTCGCGTATACAGTACGTGACTTACGAAACAAGCTTGCATAACTTCCAAACCTAAAATTGAATAAAAAGAAAAAATGAAGTATGTAACTAAACATATTAGAATATTACCGATAACAATGAAATAGACTAAATCTATATTGATAGAAAATAAAATAAAACTCACTGCCAATCTGTAAATAGAAAAAGGTAAAAATTACCCTCGATGGTAAAAACACAACTTCGGGTCGGACAAAATGTCGATGATCGGAGCCCTGATTATATCAGTTTGAATGTAAACAGGTGGGAGCATTAAATGCTCCGACTGACGTTAAAGCTCACATTGCTTTATATAATGCTCTCCGCATCGAAACTGTTAACTAGCGTAATTACAAGTATTTAATGATATATCTCGAAAAGCGTTGCCCATGAATATTTTTGAAGACCTCCTGATGATAATATTCCCCAGTAAAAAATATATTTCATTAATCAAACAATTTGAGGCATTTAAATCAGTTTTAGTGAAAACCCACAAGCATTAGCAATTGGTCATATTTTGATAGCCTGCAACTATGAAAATATATCGAATAATACAATAGAATTTAAAAGATACCTAAACACATGTGATATACCCATAATACTCTCATATAATAAAAAAAAAAAACCTGTTAATTAAAGTAACCTACAATCCGTGAATGTGTCTGGGGTTCAATACATGGTAGAGACTGTACTGTTTCATGGACAACGGTTCTGCAAAGAGGTGACGTCCTAGGTCAAGCTAAGATTATTATCATGATTAAAGTCTAAATGACACTAATGATGGTAACTCTTTGAAATTATTATTATCACAAATTTGGCTAAATTTGTGAATCATTCATATTAAATTTACTGGAACATCTTCAGTCTTATAGCTTATTAAGGCTATTACGAGACCTTAACTGTTCGTTTTACTTTCATCTACTCCTGTAGGTCAATGATAATTTACTAAGTAAATATAATAAATATCATTTAGGCCAATTTCGCGGATTAGTAGATTAATGGGGCAATAATTACTAAAGAGCCTGCGGGGTCTTCCACCTAATCGACTATAATCTTGTCTCTTTAACACGCAGTTTATGTTGGCAGCTATCGTAGAAAGCCTGCCAAACAAGTATGCAGACAGTAAATAAATTGATAAGACATTTATAACTGCAACAGATTGACTGCTGCTGTCAACTCTAAATTGGCATAATTGTAAAAGAGGTGCAATATGTAATATATAAGAATGATAACATTTTCCAATTTTTAATATGTAAGACCTAACGACTTTTTGAAGGCTGATTTCCTTTTTAACATTCCGGTTTTTAAAGATTTTATGATTATCGTATTTTAAAACAATTGATTTAATTCTAATATTAAGTTTGTGTTTTAGATTTATTTGTATTTTAAATTGTTAGTTCCGCTACAAGTTATATGTTATGTTTATACCCTTTCTGTAAATCACTATCTCTTTTCATAAGCATAACAATCTTTGCTTTTGTCACAAAGGATATGCTTCATTATTCTTTTCAAATTAATAATCCTGATAAACAGTAAGATTAACCGATAAGAGAGGTGAGCACATTCATCTTAGCCTTTGGTTGCAGATCATGTTGGAACGTCCTTGAACCAGCTTCCTATAGACCAATGTATCAGGATGGTCTGAATGTAAACTGCAATGGTGTTTACCAAGCTTACTACGGTGTAAATAAAACCTGCAAGCAGCCGACTAGTACCATTCTAGTACAATCTACATAGACATCACTCCTTTCTTTGTGCTTGGCAATGTTCGTATTTCATTTAATATTCATGGTTATTTATTATTAAAATTTATTGATTTATGATATTTGTCAGATTTATGTTAAAAATGAAACGAAAAAAAGTTGAAACCATTCACCACGTGTATGCTTTGTCTTCCAATTTTTTAATGTTCACTCATTATACAAGCAATCTGACATCAATGTAGATTTTCCTGTTATTATCGACTTTATTTTGAGTTTTCGTCTTCATTATGATCTCTACTATTCTAACCCCTTTGGACATTTGTTCGGCTGTGTAACAGATTAAGAATTAAATTCCCTTTTACTCTGCTCGTAACGCTCCTCAAACTGATATTTAGTTCTCTAGGTGAGAAATGTTGGACTTCTATTCAACTAATGACTAGTAATTTAACATGATCCTGATTACGGGATGCGGCATGAAAGCATGAAATGTATAACATGGTGTCAACCATATATGTCATGGTAACATTCATGGCTGTTTTTAACATTTTAAACTCACATAAATCATATTTTTATGAATAATTTTGGAGTACTGAAAAACGTTTTGAATCTCTAATGAACCACAATGGACGAAAAACACGTTAATCTTAAAAACACGAATCGCAACAATATCATCCTGATATTTGATACAGAGAAAAACACTTTTGCACTACAACCCCTGAAGGGGCTTGGGTTCAGTACGCGGTAAAGACTGCACTGTTTCTTGGACAACGATTGTGCAGGGAGGTGCTTTGACATAGATCACGCTCAACTGTCAAATTTTTCCTCCAATTTGGTTACCCAATTTATAGAGGTTGGATGAGGCAAAGAAGACTTCCAGATCTCAAAGGATTCAACCCCGTCTTTTAACAAATTAAATAAAATCTGCTGCGGCCGGATTTGAACCCGAGACCTTTGGCACGGTGCTATACCACTGAGCCACTCCCTCTCCTATATGATGTCTATAACACTTTACATCTTTATCTATGATTGTTATTCTTACCCTTTTGTCATTATTATTTTATGGATGACGTTCAAACTTTTTCTCTTTAACCCATGTCAACTCGTATAATTAGGCTAAGATAATAGGATTTGATTTATTAAAATATTAAATTTTCACTGCAAAAGAAGAAGACATAATGAAATTCGATCACCCGTGTTGACGGTAGGTATAGATCCGATAGACGTAAGAGCGTTCGAGGCAGTCCATCTTAGCGGAATTACGAAGATGAAGAGGAACACTTTCTCCCGATGTATGGGAACATCAGATGTAACTCATAATTGTTCTAGCTTTCTCCTTCATCAGTCTATTTGTTTTTTCTTTGAAAAGAGAGCTACCGGGAAATTGTTATCTAGGATATATCAGATGATTTTTTTTTCTCTCCAAACATTTCTTCCTGTTATTAATAATATGGTATGAAGAAGATAAAATAATTGATTTCAAAAAATTTAGCTACTAATAAGCTCAAAAGTTAGCGCAGGAAAATAGGGTCTGTCACAAAACTTCCAAATCCTGTTACACCGAAGAGTAAAGAACTTCCAAACACTAAGGCCTCTTAAGAGAAACTCACTGAAGATGTTCAATGAAGTTGCTAATAAATCTATGACTTGTTTTAGTTGTTTGTTTTTTAAATTAAACTAAATGATATTATGAGATGAAAATGGTTGACTGGACGATCTTATGTAAAGGAGATAGTTGGGGGGTGCAGTCAATAAGAACACCGAATAAGTGAAGTACTTATATTATGTGCCGACGTTTCGACCTACAGTGTAGGTCATCTTCAGGGCGAATGTTGGGAAGCGTGGCCGTTACATATAGCGGCTAGAGCGTACTTCGTAGTACGTAGCGGCTAGAGTACGCTCTAGCCGCTATATGTAACGGCCACGCTTCCCAACATTCGCCCTGAAGATGACCTACACTGTAGGTCGAAACGTCGGCACATAATATAAGTACTTCACTTATTCGGTGTTCTTATTGACTGCACCCCCCAACTATCTCCTTTACATAAATGATATTATGGTTAAACAGTAGGTATACACTTTGTGATTAATCATGCTTTTATTGGTTTATATCAACTCTGCTATCCTCAAGGTCGAGTGATTACATTCCATCATTCTTCCTCGTTGTACACTCTACCTTTAATTCGGTTTTGGAAGCTGATTGAGCTACACTAAGCTCTGCTCAACTCCGCTTTTGGTGGCTGGGAACCCTTAAATATTCAATTATATATTATTCAATATAAAATATAATTAATTATTACAGTATACATTTTCATTAAAATATAATAGGCTTGATGAGACCCAGAAAGGTCTGCTGGTCCAAAGGGTCAATTTCATGGCTTTTTCACGAATAGATCTGCCACAGCTGGATTTGAACACTTTATCGCAGGAAATCAGATCTCTACAAACTGATCTATCCCACTCCTCTCATTCTAATTAGAAGTGATGAACGATTGAATGCGATTGTAATAACGAATAACCTCAGTTTAAAGCTTATGTTATTGTATCATCATGCATGTATCTTTCTCAAAAAATGGTGTTTTCGTTACTACAGATAAGCAAGTCGATTTACAGTAGAAACTTGATTGATGCCACCATTAAAGGTCCTAAATTTTTAGAATTTGGTAGTGGGTGCTCATTTGCGATCCCCTAACAGTCTTCAATATCTTTAACTCTGTAATTTCCTAACAAATGAAGTACGTTTCATGACGAAACCTTATTGGAAATTCAATTATAAATCTCATAAAAGTCACATATGATAAAAACACAAATCGGTTGAAGTAGAAGTATATCAAAAACACCGTACTCCTCCTGGCAGTAATATTCCAGAGCAATTACTCAGCCATCTCCAAATTGGACTGCTCCAGGGATGGACGTTCAGGTTTGATGATGACTATAGCTAATAACCTCGATCTAATTTCCTAGTCTGCCGAGATACCTATAATATTTGCTTCTAGAAATAACTAAGAGGTTACTACTTAAACGAATTTTTGGTTTGGTATTTTAATTTTAGTGCATTGAAAAATAAATGAAACCCAAACCAAGGGGAATAACAGTTAAATCGGTTAATATATTATATCATATAGAATGGTTATGAAAACAAAAGAAAGAAAGAAAGAATATAAGTCAACATGCTACTGGCTTCAAATCAACTAAAATATCACAATATTTCATACCGCTATTCAAATTTGCCATTATGCCTTTAGTAGCAATAGAAATGGCTTGATATGAGCAGCAATAATAATATTAAATAAATAAAATAAAATGTACCGCCGGGTAATAAAAAGCCCAAGTGATGCCGACTATTTATACTATATATTGTAGTATTAATATTTGTATTAATATTTATTAAAATAAAATTTGGAAAATGAAAAATTTAGGATCCATTCAGTGTATAACAGGTATTTTTCTTGTGTTACCATCTTTTACCTTTTATTTAAACCGATCCATTGTTTAGTTTAATCATTGGAGTCGGTGTTGAATTTTGAAACTATAGCCATATATAATGAATCTACTTTCTTAAGGTCAAGAGAATCCAGGAAAATTACTGTATATTCAATATGCGATTTACAGTGCAAGACATTTTTTAACACTTTAATGTCCGTTCATACACGTTTGTGATGCTTCCGCCGAAACGTCTTGACCACTGCCACAATCTCTGAGCGATGGTTTCTGAACGCAAACGCAAGTGTGGATATTGCTTCGAATTTGCTTAGAATTTCGTCACTACTTCTATGATTTTAGATAATTATTTTTATTTCCTTTTCTTTAGTTAACACTATGGCGACCGGGTACAGTAGGATAGGATACGGGATAAAAAATTACAATGGACTTACCAAATATTTAAAAACGGACAAATAAGCTTTCTTTGTTTGTAATAAATTGTGCTGTTACTAACTCATTTCGCGTTTATGAACATCAGTTGTTGTTGTCGTGTTTATTATATGGCAAACCAGGAGGCAGAAGAGGAAGAGGAAGGCCCAGGTTGCGATGGCTGGGTGGTGTGGAGAGCGATCTGCAGAATCGGACAATGGAGAGGTCGAGCTGCTGACAGGGAAGACTGGAGAGGCGTTGTTGAAGAAGAAGAAGAAGAAGAAGAACATCAGAACATCGATCGTATTCTGAAATTATATTATTTTATTAATATAATAGAAAATTACGATTTTTTTATTTTTTTAAAAATGTCAACTGGACTCAATCAATGGATTTTTTTTATTTAAATTAGCAACTATGTGGATAAAAAGTACATCTAGCGCCTTTCGTTTCGACCCGATAGATACGTTTATCCGCAGGAATAAAACATCAATTGGTTAAAATATCATTAATAAACATGGATATACGAATGTATTATCGTATTTTTTATGCGAATAAAATGCATATTTTATGTGTAAGATTTGTCAAACACCGGTACGCGTTATTCATGGTGTAAATTTGTCGTCAAATTATTTCGTGAACTCATGTGATTTTCGTTTCGAAGTGAAAAGTTCTTTAGCTGTGTTTAGCGACTTTTGATAGGGAATGAACTTGTGCGCATTGAAGAGGGCAAGGCTCATTAATGGGCTGTAGAGCCTTAGAAGAAGAAACGTCGTTAACGAAGTAGTGCAATGGATACTAATATTAACTTTAAACATTGAATTTTTTGTTTCATCAAAAAATTTATTTGTAACAGTTCAAGGTCTTGTTTTATGAAATGGTTGAAAGTACATATAATCTATGCATTGTTGAAGTTAATTGAACGCTGATGTTAATCCTAAAAATGAAAGTAAAATCGGTGTAAATACAATATAAAAAGTATAACTACATATTATTGTAATTATTATTTCAATTAAATTATTCTTATTTTATATTGAAGTATAGCCCATCAAATGTTTTGATTAATAAATAAAGTACTTGAAAATGTACATTATTACTGTTCGGAGTGCCGGTCTGCAAATGTGAAAACCAGGCTAATGTCAATAATTTAAAATTTAAGTAATTCTTACCACAATTGATGTAGAAAATTTTAAAAAACAAAAAACACAGTTATTCCTAAGTTTTGAATTTTCATTTCTGTCTGCAGTCTTCATGACTGCCTATTTAAATAGTTTTAATCCATTCTTCAAAAATACTGCCGGCCTCTGGTGACGTCTGAAACGTATACGTACGACAATTATAATGTTAGGACTTTTTGATATATTTGGTGACTTGATAGTGGTACATATATATATATATTTTATAAGAGGAATATATCCATCACTAGAGACACATTACTCCACCACTAGTGGAGTGATCTGTTATATCTGGGATCGGGGAAGAAGATGCAGGAAGGAGATCCTGCCAGGAGAAAGGCTATTAGCCGAGACGCGATGGCAGCTGAGGGAATGCGGTGGAGCCATCCAGCCGCCCACTTGCGAGCGATTGTTGGGGTCCTATCTGCGGCGCTATAGTTCCGCGCCTCTCTGCTTTGTTTATTGATGTCGGTTTGATAACAAGCCTTGTCCCTAGCTCGTATCTTCCTCACCGGTATTGTACAAGATAATAAACACGGAAAACTTCATCATATATATTATCAAGATATAAACCCACTTGACGTCTCTCTCTAGTTTATATTAAAAAAAAAACATGTACCTCTAAAATCCGCAAAATTCCCTTGTTCTTCTGTACTCATTGAAGGCCTTGAATTTTTTATGTGGTATTTGTTTGTTCATTTAACGCCACTTTATGCTGCTATAGCTAATTCTCTAAGCCTTAGCCACAGGTTATCGTATGTTTTCTGTAAATCTATCATTAATAGTACTTATTTTTGCACGCATCAATATGTGCTGAATCATTATTATAAAAACAGGATCCGTCCCTGTTTCTGCTCCGGCCTATATAAAAAAATAAATAAATTAAAGTTATAGCCATAGACATCTAAAAAATTCTAACAATATTTACCAGAAGTGCACGTTAACAAAACTCAAACATATTCTCGCCTGAACTACTAAAACCCAGGTACATTTGGGTCCAGGCCATAAGGATCATAAGGACTGCAGTATTTCTTCGAACTGTTGTACAGAGAGGTGATTTGGACGTAGAACTGACAGGTTTCCCTCTGGAGTACTCACATTATAGTGGCTGAAATAGCTCCTGTAGAGTGTAAATTTCAGGTTCAAGTCACTCTCCGCCGGTCTCGAACTAGGGACATATGGTAGAGCTCAGTAGCCCAGCGCTTTTCTTACGGCACCTAGCTTCTCATTTAATTTAGTCTGCTAATGAGATTATGAGACCCTAATATTCTATTTTGAACTCTTCCTTTAGCCAACTATAAGATAATTATGGCAATTAGGATTCCTCATAATCGATATTTTTCGCTATTCGACTTTCCCTGAACGTTATAAACTAAAAATATTCATTGTTAGCCAGCCGTTACACCCAACGACTTCGCTCTCCAAATCGGCCTGAAGATGACCTACACTGTAGGTCGAAACGTCGGCACATAATTATAAGTTTATTACTTATTCAGTGTTTTTTTGACTGCACCCCCCCAACTATCTCCTTTACATAAAAATATTCAGTTTTGACTTATAACTTTTTTTTAGTTTTCTTCAATTCCCAAAAAATATTTTCATCATTAAAAACTGGAAACATTCTTAATCCAAGACGGTGTCTCGACAGCATTATTGTAATTTATAAGAATTTCGAAGTAAATAATAAGTAATCAAGTTATTTCAGAACGACAGACCTTGAGCAAAGATTGCAGACAGTCTGGAGTATCTTCGAAATAAAATAAAATAAAACATAAAATTTTCCTTGCTCTCTTAATATTCAAAGTCTGTTCACGCAGTCCATTGCATGTGTAGCCAATTTGCAGTATTCCTCTGATTCGTAACGATTCATTATTTGCATTATTTATGCATTGTTAAACTTAGTAATACCTCATGCGAATGTTAATTATGTTTATAAAAGATATGAACGCATATGTTTGCATTTAACAGGAAATAAGAAAAATATTTTGTTTGTTGGAGTTTGAATCAGATAAAGCTATTCCTTTTTATATTTGCTAAAATATTGAGAAAAAAATATATTAAGCATGATCGAATATGTTTACAAATAAGCTAATATAAGAATGCTAAAGTAATAATATAACTCTGTCTGATGTTCATTAGGTTTAACATTATGAAAGAAAGTTGATTTATCTTTTAAAGTTGATCCAACATTCTCTTGCTAGGAATAAAAATGGATATATTCAACGATGATCTGCTTAGGAATAAATGTCAACTACCAAAGGCCGGATTCGAACCTTCCTCGAATATTTACCGGGCTGCTGTAACACGTTCATCAACAGTAAAATCATATTTGCTGTAACCGCGTTCATTATGAGCTAAGTATTCTGACATTATTATTATAAAAATAACTGAACTAACAAATAACACAAACTCCAACCAACATAAAACCTCCAGGACTTACAACTCGGGTTGTAAACTAGTGATTCAAAGATTCACCTGTGGAATGTGGATTAATTACACAGGCCAACAAAAAAAACCTTTTTGAAAACTTTTTTAATTTTAATAGCTGATCTTGATAGATTTTTATGTGCTGAATCCAAATCTGCTCGTAGTTTTTATGTATCACCCTTAGTTTCCAAGCAAAATGTATTTTATTATATAGTCTAATACCCATTTACAGTATATAGGGAAATCAATGAAACACTGTAGAATCGTAAAAATGGTTTGTATTTACAGTAAAATACTTGGAATAGTAATTTTATGTGATGATACAAGGTTCACTTGTCAACTGGAATTGGTTTATATTTTCTTTCCCTTTTTTCCTTGAAGCTTCTTGTGTAGCTTTTCCTGCGATGAATAGCTTGCTGAACTTCCCGGTGAAGTGACCAACAGTAATCCCCCATCATGTTGGTATTCCAGCGGCCCTGGTAACGTTTTTCCATCACTTTAACGTCCTGGTGAAAACGCTCACCTTGCTCCTCACTAACATCTCCTAAATTTTCCGGGAAGTAATCGAGGTGGCTGCTCAAAAAGTGAACTTTCAGGCTCATCAAACATCCTAACTGTTCAAATTTTTTTAACATGTTAGCAACAATAGCCTTATATTCTGGGTCTTTTTCATTTCCCAAAAACTTGGTGACAACTTGCTTGAATGAAACCCATGCTTCCTTTTCATTTGAGGTCATTGTGGATTCAAAGTTAACGTCAAACATCATTTTTCTAATATCAGGCCCGGTAAAGACGCCTTCTTTCAGTTTAGCTTCTGAAAGGTGTGGAAACTTCTGACAGAGATATTTGAAACAAAGCCCATCTTTAGGCAAAGCCTTTACAAACTGTTTCATGAGACCTAACTTAATATGTAGTGGTGGTAGGAGCACGTTTTTTGGATCTACAAGGTTTTTGCGTAAAATGTTCTTCTCGCCAGGCTTTAAAGACTCCCTAGCAGGCCAGTTCTTTCTGCACCAATGTTGATTCCGAGCTCTACTGTCCCATTCACACAAGAAACATGGAAATTTGGTAAAACCCCCTTGCTGACCAAGGAGCATGCACGTAACTTTCAAATCACCACATATCATCCAACCGTGTGCAGAATAACCTATTTTATTTAACACTATTTCTAGATTTTCGTAACTCTCTTTCATATGTACAGAATGACCGACAGGTACAGAGGCATACATGTTACCGTTGTGTGCTAAAACTGCCTTCAAACTATTTTTGGATGAATCAATAAACAACCTCCAATCTTCTGTTTTGTATTCAATTCCAAACTCATTCATTAAACCATGAATGTCTGAGCAGTACACCAAATCACCCTCTTGTTCAAAATACTTCGAAAATTGTTGTTCTCTCTTCCTATACACATGAATGCTGGTTCCAGCCGCCAGCAAGTTCTTTTCTTTTAGCCTAGAGCCAAGCAGTTCAGCTTTTTCTTTTGTTAAGCCCAGATCCCTAACTAAGTCATTAAGCTCGACCTGAGTGAACAATTTAGGCTCTACATTTTCTTTAACACATTGGAATTCTTCATCGTGTTCATCTAACTCCGACTGTACATCAGAAAATACTTCTGTTTCAATAGAATTTAAGTCCTCTGGTGGTTCCGGGATTGGCAAATCTACACCGTGCCCTACTGGTCGGATGGCGGACGGAAGGTTAGGGTAGCTTATTACCTTCTTGTTCTTAGAGTTATGACCAGTAATATCTACACTGCAAAAGTAACAGTCATCGGAATGATTTTTTGGTTCCCTCCATATCATGGGAACAGCAAATTTAAAGTGTTTTTTCTCTTTTTTTGACCATTTCCTGAGGTCTTCAACACATACATAACATACCTTATGCGGTGCCCAAGGTTTATCCTGGTCTCCAAGTTTGGTTCCAAAGTATGCTAGATAAACCTTTTTCACAAAGTCTGTAATGTTTCTTTGGTGCTTTTTAATAACAAACTCACCACAAATATAACAAAAACTGTCAGCAGAGTTTTTACAGCCGCGATGAGACATTGCACTGAGCACATGTACAGGAAACGTAAAAGTGAGGTTATGTTGAAAATAAACAAAACATCAGCTGTTTAGCATGTGTTTCAGCAGTGCTGCCAACATCATCTTTGTTCATTAGACCTATTTTTTCATGTTATCTTAACTATGAAAAAGCTGTTAAATTCTAAAAATATTTCTTTATTTCATGAATTTAACTATAAAATGTGAATAAATGGTGGGTGATACAACTTTTTAAGCATCATATTTGGATTCAGCAACCTAAACAACATAAGAATAAGGTATTTTCATTAAAAAAGTTTTTTCATCGTTGGCCTGTGTTATTGATCCAGAATGCCAAAAAGTTGGGTGAAGCTAAAGGGATCAGGTATGAGTAGAGCTATCTGATTCTTTACATTCTAAAGAAATTTATAACGAGTAAGAAGGAAAAGACATACAATTTTGTAAATGAAAAATAATTACTCTCTCTCTATGTATATATATACATTGGAAACTACTCAAAGTAAAAAAATGGGGTGTGGCTTGGTCATGGGCACGGCCGTGTGATGTACGTGAATACGTTTACGTTACGAATAATATTTTTATACAAAACATTATTATTTATTTATTCAGGAAAATATCAAGTAAACAAATAATTACTGAGTTTCACTATAACTTTATTAATTATAGGTATGTGTGACTCGGTCATGTGGTGTTTTATTCTTACCATTTGATCGATCTTGATAAGCCCTTTCCAACCGGATACGATCTCTGTATTTGGATTTGGCTTTTCGAGACGTATAGAGGATTGTGCATTATATACTTTTGATTATAATTTTTTTATTCTAGCACCTTATTATGCCCACTATCTCTATTTTACACTAATGTTTTATTTACAACTGATAGATTTTGACGACAGCTGACGATTGAAACCTAAAAGAACGTTGTAGCTTTTCCGAGTCAAAAGTTATACTGTAAGGAAATCTCGATATGCAGCAAAATGACCTTAAAATTGCGGCCCTTACCTATCCACCGCGCGAGATGCTTCACAGTCGTCACTTATTGTAATTAATTATTTGACCTTTTGCTATCAAGTGGTCTAGTTACATTCGGGAAGGAGATTATAGATATGTAACTGCAACACCAAAGTGTACCCCCGATTTTGTCATCATCCATTTTTTTTTAATTATCTCCCACTATTGAAGAAATTTTAAAGACGAATTCACGTCAAAACATTCAGCACAATATTAAGGCATAGTCAAGAAGCACAATTATTTCGTTTGTTTTGTCTAGCACAATCAATACCCTAGCACAATTCAAAAAGCATTATTCAATAGCATCATTCCAAATACCGCCAAAAAGAATTCATTGCTATGTTTATTTTTCCTAGCACAACTCCCGTCTGCGTTCCTGCACAATGCCTTCGCTTGAAACCACCCCTCGTTGACATGCCAACTAAATCTTCTTAATTTTCCAACAGGTATCTTGGGTAGACAGTGTTTGCAGCTTTGGGAGTTAATCAATCGATATGCTTTCTGTCTAAAATTAGACTAACCTTCCTGAATATGGAGCGTGTTTCTCAACCCAGTGATTACATTATCGATTCCATCTACTGGTTGGGGAAATGGACCAATGGATGTAATCTTATTTAACTTTTATGTTGTTATAAATGTTTTTAAAATCTTGCAGATTGGTGGTCAAAATCCCCTTTGTGTTCTATCAAATATACCCTCAGTAGTATGACATCATATCCTAGTAAAATGCCCATGTAACACATATTGTATATTTTAATATATATATATATATATTTTAATTTTGAGATCCCGATTAAAGTAATGTTCAATGAACATACTTCCCCGTGTATACCTCGAAAAATTGCGAGATCACAGAGATATAGGATCAGTGAAGAGAAAGGATTTGTCTAGCTGGAATGCGTGCCTTGGTAGCTCAGTGGTTAGAGCACCGCGCTGGAAACGCGGGCGACCCGGGTTCGAATCCCGGCCAAGACATAATCTTTTCTCTTCAAAATTAAAAAAAAAATAAAAATATATATATATATATATATATATATTTGTGTATAGTATTATTAATAAGTCCAATCTTGAAGGATTAGAAAAAAAAGATTCGTCAATATAAAATCTTCTCGACCCATACAATCTATAAAAGGTAAGTTATTTGTATTACCTTCAGATAGTGGCAATCTCCCATTTAAATCAATTCATTGTTTAGTGCAATTGTTGGAATCAATGTTGAATTCATAAACTAGTACCATATATAGCTATAGAATGAATAACCCACTCTTTTAAGGTCAAGCGAATCCAGCAAAGTTATTGTATATTCACTATGTGATTTCCAATTCGATAATGTTTCTTGGCACGACTTTTATTTTAAGATGGTGACCTTGATGGTGATATTTCACCATTTCATCATCCTGTGATAAATCAACTCACAAAGGACCAGCAATCACCTGGTCATCTTGATAAGATCACGAGCAATCAGAAGAAATGGGGCAGAGGGAGGCACGATCGCCTTTGACAGCACTTGAACAAGCCCATTGGATCGACTGTCTCTTTAGCACGTCCACTAGGGCCCGTTACACCTCGTCTTCTGTCCGATGGTAGCAGTCTCATCCAAGAGAGTAATCCTTATCTTGGGATGATTCTGTCGTTCTTTGTATTGTTAGGCGCTGTTTCATTGTGCTTATACATGCCCATACCTAAGGAATGTTTCAGTCGATAGAGCACTCTTCTGCTAAGTTTCATCTGTCTTTTTGCAAGGACGTTGTGCGTATTCTCGCAAGATATCGGACTCGGTTAGACTAACATCGCTTTTTAGGAAACATCGCTATTAGTTTTGTACATGCAAGGCTAATGAAAATTTCTAGAATAACACTGATTTAAATGATAAACAAAACAACTGTTTTACATTAATATTTAAAAACCTGATGTCGCTAAGCATATTACAAGCTTATACTCAATCAGCAAATCGAGTAGTTGAATCAGCTTCGTGGATAATATAAAGAATAGTGCAAGTGCGAAGAGCTATATCAAATACAAGATCTGTATACAAAATAAAATAATTATTGTGAATTATAAAGTTTTGAAGTATAAGTTAAAAAAAGTTTTAAAAAAGTGGTATAAATCCATTTGGATAAAAAAAAAATTATTCTTTTGAATAACTTTAGTGGTTATTATGTCATAATAAAATTTTAAAAGGTTTATAGCGTTAAAAACATCACTCTACTAAAATCACTCAAGTACTAGGCGATAAAAACACTTGCCGTTTGCCCATATTTTAAAACAAATTCAATTGGAAACCTTTAGATATCGCGAATATGAAAAAATGAACTTTAACTAACCGACTTAAAAATAACAGCTCATATCTTGTACTATTTACTGAAAGTAATTATTTGTTAAAGTAAAATTAATGAAACAAATTTTCATTTCTCAGGTTCTAGATTTCAAATACATTGTCTTTTTTGTCATTACTAGTCCCAATTACCTAATAATGAGATCGAAGAGAGTCTGAATTCTTGATGGAGATTATATTATTCTTTTAGCGTCTATGAATAATTTTATTCCCTCAATCTTTACGATCGCTAGGTTAATATTTTCCTGTATTAATACCAATAGATTGATATCGTGCCTACTGAAACCGAGCCACTAAATGGTGTAACGGTACTGGTATCGATTTCTTGTGCAACGAATTACCTCGGCGTTAATAGGAGATTATACTGTTTAATCACGAAAAATAAATTAGCTTAGAAAATTATGTAGGAAAGAAAATGAAACAAAAAATCTTGCATAAATAACTAAAATTCTTACTATCGTATTCCAGTTAGGTTAGAATAGACTATTAAATTACCAGTTCTATAAAAAAAAAAGTAATCCATTGCAGTCTCCTTGAAAAAGTTCACCCAGCCATCATTCACTTCGCGATTTAAAGGATTTTAAACGTGCGAACGCTTGGAATAAATTGATGTGATGTAACGGCTCTGAGCGCAACGAGCCGACTTACATAAATATTAATAAGGCACCCGATTCAATCTGTTGAAGATATTTACCGCCATCTCCTTCCTCTTTTTATTTTGGCCAAAGGTCCCTGGAGGCTTCGGGTCAGTTATAGTTCCTCGAGAGAGATTTGTAGGGTCTTCTTGTTAGGATGGCCGGCGTTCCTCGGGTATGCTGATGTGGGTTATGCCGACGCGATGTATGCGGTGTGATTACCAATATGCAATAAAGCCCAAGAAAATTTAAATACCAAATCAACTCCGTGCTGTTCAAGAAGGGTTAATCCGCGATGCCACTAATAGTCTTTTTATTTGACCACATGAATAATATATATGAACATATGCAGCCTCGGTGAATAAGCGTTAAAATCGAATTTGGTCTAGAAGGTGTTAATTATACTGAAGGGAGCGAAGTAGAGTCATTCTCGTAGTCTTCAGCTTAAAATGGAGTTACTATGTAAACAATAACTTCATTTCAATCCACCACCTGATTAGCTACGTATGTACTCACGAATTCAGTACCTACACTTCCCTCAAAAATATTTTGGACAAAATTCGACTTAATCAATTAGTCATACCAATCAAAATTTTATACAAACTTTCAATGCAACAAAGAAATTATTACAACACAGCGAATTAGTCCTTGCATGGAACGTTTTATATTATACCGTCCACACACTTGTACTAACTCGTATAAGAAAAAATCGTGAATAGCAGAACTCATTCTGTATTTAATTTTTACTTAGTCATGAGTATATTTATTTGTTAATTTCCAGAAGTTTTTATTTCATAAATATAAGCTCTTTGATCAACAGAGATAAATATGCTCATATTTTGATCATTTCACAAAATTAAAAATATCAAAATGGCAGGTTGAACGAAACAGGAAGCATAGACCCCAGATGGTTCTTCTCAAAAGTCAACTCAATCCCTAAAAAATTTTCAAGCTTTTATGCCAATTGGGAGCGGTAGTAGAGGTGCAGAAATTCTCTGTTACTGGGCCTTTCCATCTCTGAGCTTTAGCCTGGATGGAATTCTGTAGCTAATAATGCAATGATAAAATACAGGTTAAAGTACAAAACATAAAAGATATGCGTCAGTTTGAAATTTCTTAAAATTTTGCTTCCAAAACTTTTAGCATTATTTCTTGGATCCAGTTTTTAAAAAATAACTGGTTCTTGTGCTTTTTCTTTGAGTAGGAGTCGTACGATTCCGGCTTCCGTTCATGGACCTAAAACCTTTCGGCAACCGATGAGTAACCTGACGTAGGAAGATGAAACTAAACTTGTCAGGAGATTATCATCTCATAATTTGCTGGGCGGTTTTCGTTATATTTAAGTCAAGTGCCTACGCATGTATCCATAAATTATTTAATGAGGTGTATATTTGTTTTTTGTACACTGATTGAGAGATATTTTTAAAAAAGGATAGCAAATCCGAAGATTCGCTACCGATACCACCAATCGCGGTCCAAGGATCTCAGTCCACAAATTAACTCAGTACTTTTCGCAGAATTGAGATCATCTGACAAGAAGTAATGGACGCCCCGAGAGCTCTATCAGGAAGTCCATTATTCTTGTTATTATATTATTATAATGTCCATTACTTCAGAATACACTACCATTAAACCTCCATGTTCAATTGTAATTATTTTTTATTTTTTTGGTAACACAAAGAAGTATAAAAAATATCATAAATAAAACGATATTTTTAGAGGTTTCAAAAACCACAATTTAATAGAAGACAGGATTCGTACATTTCTTTTTATATAAAAATTGTACTACGGTAAAGATGGGCACTATCCTACCAGAGTATATTAGTATATAATTTCAAACTTGGAGTAAATGTAGATTATTTCATCTAGTTGGATTTTATTTACTTCTATAAATACGAATGTTCTGATGTCAGTAAATTTAATGTTATGCAATTTCCCATGCTATATAGCATTAAAAAAACAAGAATGAACTCACATAAGTATTTTACAACTAACTCAAAAATTTACTCGAAGGAAAATGTGCTCTAGCAGTAGCTAACTACTAATCATTGAATAGGTTCATCGTGACTTCCGTTTGATCTAACTTGATTTTTACTGTTGTTAGACTAAATATACAAAAGAAATTATTTTTTATGAATTAACAAAAGAATAACTAATACAACCATTAGACATGGTCCAAACATTCAAAACACTTCAAAATAATATTGTGCCAGAAAAAACAACATCATCAATTTCCGTAATTGAAAAAAAAAAAGTCCACAAGAGAAAAGAAATGTGTGGAACGTGTTATTACTACTATCTCTATAAAAACAGTTGATTTTTTTCCATCTCTGTGGAAATCCAACCCAAACAATGTCCCTCATTTTATTTCACCAGAAAAAATTAAGCTTCCTAGAAGAGTCACGTATTACAAATAAAAAATGGCCTGAGCTCATCAATAAACTTTCCCTCTGAATAGAAATCAATTTTTACTTGTAAAATAGGTTTTGTAAATGCTTTGTGATACCGTAATAGATTTTTTCGATGCTATCTTTAAACCTCATTTGGGATCACATCAAATGCTTTCTTTTTTGACTGTTGTAACGAATTTGTTTGTTCAATGCTTATTGTCTGTATAAGACTCTCGTCCGCCCTATGCTTACCTACGGTTCCGAAACTTGGACTACCAGTATGTTGGAAGATAAAAAGCTGCAGATTATTCAAAGAAAATTACGACGATTCTTCGGCCCCATTAATATTACCGGGGAAGTGCAACGAAAAAAAAAACGTAAAAAGATACTAGCTACGGTATAGATATCAAAGTGATAAAATTAAAACATCTTAATTAATAATCGCTAGAAGGAAAATTAATACTACTCCACAAGGATGCCGATGACAAAGCAGTTACAGGGACGTCGAGCGGTCGGTAAGATGGACGGATTGCTTAGAGAATGATGCCCAGAAAGCAGGAACAAATGAACAGCTGGGTAACAACAACCAGCGACAGATGAGCATTACAAATAACACTGGTCGACAAAATTTAACTTTTTTTCTTTCACAAGAATTAAAATAACATTCTAAAAATATTTTTCGTGCTGAATTCAAATATAATTACAGTTTTTCCCAATCGGGCAGGAGTTTTGTGTGATATTCATTTGAATTTTTTATAATATTCCAAAAAATCCGTAACTAGCTATCTAACTCAAAATTATAACTACTGATTCTGACTTATCTAGAAAGTGGTAGATAGTGATTTTCGGGTATATTTTGCATCTGGAACGTCTCTCATTTTAGTCCAACAGTAGTCAGCTAGCATATTGGAACTCCACTTGCCTTGGTATGCCTTGGTACCTTAGTGGTCTTGCAGATTGGGAAAATATGGTTCTGATGAACAGCTACTGGCTTCATATGTAAGATCATTTTTATTTTCATCTGAATCATTTGAAGTTTCAGTCAGGTCAGAACCAGAGTTATCACTTAAGGTTGTATCTGCATATACTGGTACGGGGAACTCTTCACTGTGTAAGACAGGTCTCATTGCAGATTGCAAATTCGGATACTTAACTGTATATTTTGTTTTAGAACTGATTCCTTTAATATTTGTCAAACAAAAATAATAGTCAGTTAAATGATCCTTCGGTTCCCTCCAAATCATGGGAATTACAAATGGCATATGATGTGTACCATTTTTCCACCCAGTCAGCAGTCTAACACACGACAACAACAGCATGTATTTGGGGCCCAGCTCTTATCAAAATCACCAACTTGACAGCCAAAGTAAAGTTTATCACACTTCTTTACAAGTGGGGTCAAATTTCGCCACTGAGACTTGAAGGTCAGCAGAAATTATCTGCATGATTTACACAATTTCTTGGCATGATGAAAAAATAAAGCACAGAAATACAGCATGCACAACATACACAATACACATCTAAACAGAAAGGAAGGAAATATTTCACTACTCAACAATCTCACAGTCAGCTCAATACTGACACATCACAATGCCAAAGAGGTCTGAACATGTACAAACAACAACAATGAACCTGCACAGTCATGTTTTATTGCGCTTCAGCATGACATTGCAAATAATTTCAATAATACAGCTTGAGTAAAATAGCTACTTATGAGGTAACGGTTCCTATGACAGGTCAAAGAAAACGCTAAAATCATATTTTGAAAAGTAGCTTTTACAGAAAAACTATGCCTGATGGGAAAATTCTGACTACATATCTGAATTCAGGATGGAAAATGCCACTAGATTCACTATTCAGATCTCTTGTGAAAAAAACCTTGTCGACCAGTGTAATATTCTCATAATAATAATATGCAGAGAGAACCTAAAGATTGCAAATAAAAATCTACCAATTATTCAATGTGGTAAATTATAAACCCCAGTGTAACTAAAATTATTTTAAACTATTGTATAATTTACTTTTTTCGTATTCATTTAATTTTATAATCATATTTATTACATAACAATTATAATAACATATTTTACGATGAGTAAATATAATAATAGTTCTTCTTCAGTTTCTACAAAAGTTAGTATTTAACTATTAACGTTTACAATCATGAATAATTAAAATCTCTTGAATACATAACGGCCTGACATAATAAAGAAAAGTATCATGACTTGCAAAAGCAATGTTCTAAACGAATTATTAGGATGTACGGTACTCTAATGCCGCATTAGGGCTGTAAACATACGGAAAGTAATTATTTTTTATTATAGTTTTTAATTACAAACCAGTTCCTAGTTAACATTACTGTAATCATTTCTAATGAAAATACATCTAATTTCAAACCGTGAAAGTCATACATCCCGTTGAACCATCCTGTTTTCTAGTGATCGATGTCTGAGAGAGTACAGTCTGCATGAAATACGAGTATGATGAGGTATTTTCGACTTTCCCTTTACCATAAATATAGAGAAAAGCTTTCATTTTATAATGGATTTATCGTTTAGTAAATCTCATTATTTATTTTATTACCTTATAAATATTCAGAAAGCCTAGGTAGTATGTATTATATCTATAAATACTCGTTTGTCAGGATCTGCGACAAGTAATGGACATTTATAATTATTGTATATTTACTAGTATAATAGAAATTATTTGATTTCTAATATCGGAGATGCAAATTATACTGACGAATGATTCTATTCTGCTGAGAGAGTTTGTGCGCTACATAACAATTCTTATCATATAAACATCCAACAGCATCGTTTATAAGTTAAACAATGTATGTTTTCTTCTTCCGTTCTGAAAATTCTTGATCGTCATCTACAACAGCACGACATGCTGGGGCTTATACAATGGAAAACCCAAGACAATACCCGTGCTGAGGGGTAATAACTGAAAAGGCCGCCAAAGAGGACCAAGATAGATGTAGTATTGTAGTTATATAATTACTCTCTTCTAGGTACCTTAGCTCTTTGTTTTATTCGACATAGTATGAACTATGTTCTCTTCAGATCGCTCTATTTCCAGTTGTCTATTAAAGCTACGATGCTTCGTGTCCCGTTGTAGAAGCATTCAAAGAACACACCTTGAACAGAAGAGGACGAATTACTCAAAACAAGAATTTTCTTAGAGAAACAGCAAAGGACTATTCGGACCAGAATAGCCAACACCTAGGAACATAACCGGGCTAGGGCAACCAGAGCAACGACCCTGTCCGGAGGGTCAACAACAAAACAGGGAATCCAAAATTATCCTATTTGTCAGTATTTCTTTTCGATGGTGCATTGCGTTTTTCCTATCTATTTTTGCTAATTAAAGTCAAAAACAGAAACTATTTTTATAAATTAGAACTACTTAAAATAAATAGAAGTAAAAAAAAATTAAAAATATGTACCACTACAACCCATGAAGGATCTTAGTATCAGTACAGGGTAGGGACTGTACTGTTCCTAGAATAACGGTTATGCAGGAAGATGGTTTGCCCAAGATCACGTACAACCGTCATATTATTCCCCTTATGTGAAACACATTTGCTGGCCAAAAAAGGTTGATTCTTTTATCTCGTTACAGCTGATGTTTTGTTTACTGTCAACCTAACATCACTTTCATGTTTCCTGTACATGTGCTCAGTACAATGTCTAATCGCGGTTGTAAAAACTCTGTTGACAGTTTTTGTTATATTTATGGTGAGTTTGTGATTAAAAAACACCAAAGAAACATTACAGACTTTGTCAAAAAGGTTTATCTATCAAACTTTGGAACTAAACTTGATAATCAGGATAAATCTTGGGCCTTGCATAAGGTAGTTATGTACTTAGTATTACTTAGTATATGTCAAAAGATCTAAGAAAATGGTTGAAAAAGCAGAAAAAAATACTTTAAATTTGCTGTTCCTATGATACAGAGGGAGCCAAGAAATCATTCCGATGATTGCTACTTTTGCAGTGTCGGTATTACTGGTCATAACTAAAAAAACAAGAAGGTAATAAGCTACCCTAACCTACCGTCCACCATCCGACCAATAGGGCACGGTGTAGATTTACCGATCCCTGAACCACCAGATGATTTAAATTCTATTCCAACGGAATAGAATGTATAGTGTTGCGAGAACACGGAGATATAGGATCAGTGAAAAGAAAGGAGATGTCTAACCGAGAAGCGAACCAGGATGGCTGAGGTGGCTAAGCACCACGACGGAAACGTGGGAGACCCGGGTTCGAATCCCGGTCCTGGTCATATCTTTTCTTTTCAAATAAAATAAATAGATAAAAAGGAAGTAAGGAAGGAAATAAAAAGGAAGTATTTTCCGATGTATAATCGGAGTTAGATGAACAACATGATGAAGAATTCCAATGTTTTACAGAAAATGTAGAGCCTAAACTGTTTATTCAAATCGAGCTTAACGACTTGGTTAGGGATCTTGGCTTAACGGAAAAAAAAGCTGAATTGCTTGGCTTTAGACTAAAGAAAAGAACTTGTTGGCGGTCGGAACCAGCATTTATGTGTACAGGAAGAGAGAGCAACCATTTTCCAAGTTCAAAGAAAACTATGGGTGATACAAAAAAAAATAAGGCCAGATTTAGATTCAGAACAATGTGTGCAACGATGTGCAATCCATAGATACGCGTAACAAACTCTTTAAATTATTACACTCACTCCCAATACCATCCATTAATTTTAGTATTCCTTCGGATTCATCCGATTTCATGGTTTGTTAGCTACGTTTATACAGGGCAACCACTCAATTCCTCTTCCGCGCTATTGAAGAAATCGATTATTATAGAACCGATTCGGCCAAGGATCGATGTTTTAAGTCTTACCCGGAACCAACGGAAAACCTTTATCCTGGGGCGACAATGTAGACCTGAAGGTGGGAAAATCGACGTAGTATGATTATTATATCGATTATCTACCGACAACTATTGATCATTTCCAAAACTTGATATTCCTGCAAAACAAAGAGAAAAAAACAAACACTGAGATCTTTGATCTGAGATTTGTTGTATGTTTGGTACAATGAAAATGCACTAATAACAAATTTGAAAAGAATAAAGAAAGGATTTGTGAATTATTATGGAATAAAAAAAACTATTGTATTTATTTTAAATTTAGCATATATACCGTATTAGACATTTTGAATGAATACTTCTTTCTATCACGAATAGTTAAAGTAAAATAACCCATTTTGGGGAAAATATATATCAAATTGGCGAGTGCAAATACCTATATTAATAGTCAATATAATGTAATTTTAATATTAATAGTCTGTCAGAATTGTAATTTGAGAACCGGTTTGTTGAACAAACTTTATTATTTGGAAAGTCAAGAATTTTCTAAAATTGTAATTGGAAATGTTGGGTATGTCTTTGATGAAATAAACCCATATCATTAAATATAATTTTTCAAACTCTGCTTGAAAGTTTCTCTTGACTCCACCAGGCACAACAGCTACCTATACCATCCCGGATAACAAATTATCAAGTCTCACAAGACATACTCTCTAATCATTACAAGAGCGGTAGGAAACCACAACTCATCAGTGAATGTCAACTCATCATTTCAGTTCAATCTTCAATCTTCTGAACGAAATACTATAACAATTGAAAAACATGTCCAATACCATACTTTCTATTTCTTATTACTTTTGCATCATATTTTCCCTTATAAAAAATTAAACTATTACTCTGGTTCGAAGTTCTGCGGAAAGAGGTGGGGGAGAGTTTTTACATCTTGAGCACAATTATTATGGATTTTTACTTCAGATGTGGGATCTATAGACCTTCCCGCGGCACACCCAACCTCTATGGTACTCTTAATTGGTGCAAAAACCTGTCGGTTGTGTTCGATGTTCATGGATTGTAGTGGTACAAGTTTGTGTTTATTTTACCTTATATATTGCCGTTTTAAAGATTTGCTAATCACAACAACCCCACCGGATTAATTTAGTTGAAATATAAATTGTGATGATGACAAGGTAGCAACAATCCAATGTATATGGAGAAGCGAGCGTTGTGGTTACTGCTAAACTGAATAGGTTTAGAGGGACTGGGCGTATTATCAGAAGAATGTACATTCTCCATATAGTTAGTGCAGCTCCCTGTTCTTCCAACTTCTCCATGCATTTTCCTTTTTTTTTTTTTGTACCGAAAACTTTTTTTCGTATTTTTCCTCCGAAAACATGATTTTTTAAATATTTGTTAGAGATTTTTAGACATCTGGGAGTTAGAACCGAACGTATTAAGGTTTTATACAGTCTGTAAAACATTTCATTACAGTTTATATGTTTCTTCATAAAAAAAAAAGAAGTAAAATATAAACAACTAATAAAAATAAAATGTGAACAATAGAACTCCATCAATAAGGTTTCATTTTTAATACATATTAAATTTTAAAAATTACGACAGTTTACAGAATAAAAATTAGTTGGAGATTCATTAAATGAATAAAAAAAATAAAAACGCTAGGGGACGAAAGAAAAAAAAAGGTTCAATTCTGAGGTATATCGGCCTTTGAAATAAAATACGTTCCGGCTTTCTCAAGTTGGAGGAATTCCAAGTATACAAAAGAAAAACTCCCACTTGGATTGTTGCTAGCTTACCATCATCACAATTTATATTAGAACCAAAAGAGAATAAGAGAACCAAGGAGAATCATGGGAGCCATATTGGGCATAAGTAAAAGAGTTGGCAGACCAAGGCTCAGATGTTTAGATGGTGCTTCCTAGGAACTTCCAGGGTATTCGCTTAACTGGAGGTCGATTGCAGAAGATGGACAAACCTGTAGAAGGCTTCTAGAGGAGACCAGGACCCACCTTGGGTCGCAGAGTCGTGCAGATAGATTGTATGTATTATAATAAGAAAATATGTTAGTATTAAAGTAAATATTTAATAGTAAGTATGAATATATTGAATAAAAAAATTCAATGTTTTAGTTAAATAATATCTATTAAACTTCTAATTCTCCATTAATAAAATAGTAATAAAATGTATTGAAGACAATCTACCCTACAATTTCTAAAATAACTCAATACAAGTGGTTACATGCAGTGTTAATCACTTTTAAGTTTAATTGCTTCTAATTTTCCAATGAATAATTTCCGTCAGCGAAATAAAATAATAGAAATCTCAAACATCTTTGGATGGATATGAGAACCCATTTTAAAAGCAGTGTTTTTAAAACTAAAACCGCCACCCCCTACTAGCTATTACATTCAGGTTACTCAACAGCCGAAAGACACTGGCCTAAGACAGTGACCTTTCTCCCCATTGTTGGCGGCCATGTCTTATCTCACTGCCATCTAAATAGCGCCTTTGTCAGGGCTAACTTGATCGGCATCTCGCATGAGTGGGATAATATAGGCGATATACAATAGACCAAATACCTAGCATACCTAATGGTTTGAAAAAAAAAATCATGTATGTTATGATGTTCTCTGGACTATTTTAATAATATATTACTATAATATAATATTTTTTTTAAATATTATGAACATATAATGATTTATTTTATGACTGAAAATGTTTTAATGCTTACTGCGTTATGTTTTCACTTTTCCTTTATTAGTCCAACATAACTAAAATGAATGAGCGTGTATTCTATACAAATTTTCTACGTAGAACTGAATTAAGCAATACATTTCTTCATGTTGTCATGTTTTTAAGAATCAAGGAATTGTTGTCCCTTAAAAGCACCATAATAAGATATGTAAAGTAGCGTTAAACTGTTATTAAACATAACCACTGTCAAGATTAGGAACGTTCGTCATCTACTATCCATAAATATCTTCTCCATCTGTTTTCATTTAATTGGATATGCAGTAAAGATTACTTCATAGTAAATTGTGTATGTGTCTTATACAACGACCATAGATAAGCTGTAATTATTACATAAATCGCAAATCAGGAAATAATTAAAGCATGGTCCTAATTTATATTGTACACGGATCAAACAAAAAATAAAGACTGGCATAGTCACAAAGAGGTAAGTAATTTTCTAGGAAACGGAATTAGTCCATAGCGGAACATTAACAATGCAATAGAAAAGTGAAAAAACATTGATTGTTACATGAGTTTAATGTTGCACTGTCGTTCACATAGACTGTTTTCCAGATTGTTATGTTTTACTCTGTGGAAAAGAATAAGGTACCATGTTAGGTAGACTGTTTTGAGTATTAACTACATTGAGAAAGCAGAACGGTGTCATTCTCATAGTTTTTGGCTTGAAATGGAGTTTTAATAAAAACACACACCCCTTTTCAAGCCAAAGCCTATCTTAGCCTCTTATTCACTATGAAAATAAAACAATTCTTCATGTTTAAGAAAATTTTTATTTAACCAACGGGGTTTTAGATATATTATATAGACTCAGGTTAAAAAAAAATACCTGTAAGTGCAAATACATGTTTTCTAAGGTTCATTATACGGAAATAATATATCAATATTAACCAAATAATAATATTCTTCCTTTTTTCGACTTCCCACGACAGTTATTTCTCATTTGAAAACAATAACAGATGCAACATATCACTTGTAAACACGAAACTAAGGGACTCGTGCGAGGATTGTTCGAAGATAATACATCCGTCTATAATCTTACTAATATTATAAATGTGAAAGTTTGTATGTTTGTCTCTCTTTCACGCAAAAACTACTGAACGGATTTGTATTAAACTTTACAGTAATATAGGTTATACATCAGAATAACACATGGGCTATAGCAAGCGCGGATTTAGGGGGGGCGCATGGGGGCAGGTGACCCCCCCCCCCCCGACAGTTTTATAGGAACAGTGGAGAACCCATTATAGTACATAATTAAAGGAAAATAACATGATCATAGTTGTTAAAATATCAGAAAGAACAAGAATGAAACTATTTGTTTTGATATACTACTAATCTTACTAATATTATAAATGTGAAAGTTTGTGTGTTTGTTTCTCTTTCACGCAAAAACTACTGAACGGATTTGGATTAAACTTTACAGTAATATAGGTTATACATCAGAATAACACATGGGCTATAGCAAGCGCGGATTCAGGGGAGGGCGCACATGGGCAGGTGACCCCCCCCCCTCCCCCGACAGTTTTATAGGAACTGTGGAGAATCCATTATAGTACATAATTAAAGGAAAATAACATGATCATAGTTGTTAAAATATCAGAAAGAACAAAAGTGAAACTACATGTTTTGAAATACTACTAATCTTACTAATATTATAAATGTGAAAGTTTGTATGTTTGTCTCTCTTTCACGCAAAAACTACTGAACGGATTTGGATGAAACTTGACAGTAATATAGGTTATACATCAGAATAACACATGGGCTATAGCAAGCGCAGATTTAGGGGGGCGCATGGGGGCACCTGCCCTTCCACACCCCCTTAGTACATAATTAAAGGCAAATCAGGAATTTAGCATCTTTAAATTTGCAGATAGGCCCTTTGCATGATTTAAGAAGTCAGTTTTGAAGTTAGACATCTGAAATTTTGTACGAGTAACCTATTGTGAAAAAATAAATTATTTAAATAATTAAATTATTTATTATTTTAAATTATTGTTAAAAAGTACTGTCAAGAAACTTTATGCGGTAGTCCAAATTCTATGCGAGCGAAGCCGCGGGCAAAAGCTAATATAATATAAATTCTTTTAATTATTCGGCGAAATCCATTTATGACCTCACCCATTATTTTTGACTAGTCGAAAGTTGAGAGACAATGTGAATTTTTTATCTTTTGTAACGCAAACCCTTTCCCATGCGATTCGAGCTGTCCTACTTAAATCCTTTGTCAGTTCGCTGTAAAGTAAACAAAGTGAAGAATTGTCTCAGCACGTCTATTTCGTAACAATGACTAATTAAAAAAAAATCTGCGATCTCAATCTTAAACAATTAACCGTCTCTATTGTTAAAGAGAAAAGAGATAGCAATTAAAGGTATATGTGTATTTTTAGAATTCTTTGCGATAAACGTATTATTGTTGATACGAATATTACGAGGAAACCTACTTTATTGTATTTTCATATCGTTTTTTCAGAAGGACAACGACAAACTTAAAAAATTGGCACTTTGGAGACAGACCTTCAGTAGCAATTGTATTAGTCGAAGCTTTTTAATTCAAGAACGGCGTATCTGATATTCCATTTCCAACATGTTTTCTTCAATAAAGCCGAGTTTTGAGTTTAATCATGTTTAAACTTGAGGTTTTATGAGAATAATGACATAAGTTATAATCAAAAAAGTTTGTTAGAGAAGAGATAGTTGACTGGAACTTCTAATGTAAGGAAGTAATAGTTGGGGGTGCAGTCAATGAAAACACCATAAGTGTATACTTATTTATTATGTACCGACGTTTCGACCTACAATGTAGGCCATCTTCAGGGCTATGAGAGAGAAACAAACAGAACAAAACATTTTTTATATTTTTGTTCTGTTTGTTTCTCTCTCATAGCCCTGAAAATGGCCTACATTGTAGGTCGAAACGTCGGTACATAATAAATAAGTATACACTTATGGTGTTTTCATTGACTGAACCCCCAACTATTTCTTCCTTACCTTACAAAAAAGTTTGAAGTTTTTTAAAGTCTTCTAATGAATTGTAAAAGAATTTCATACCATCATTACAATAGGAAACGTTTGTTTCACCAATAACCAATTTTTTATTTTTTTAACTCACATATAACTTTCAAATAGTCTATTGAAAAATTAAGTTTTTTGAGTTATGACACTGTTCTTTTGAGTGAAACATCGCCTATTAATTAGGAAAATTATATTTGGGTATGCTTTTATTTTTATGTGTGCTCGAGTCATCTCTTCGTGAAGGGTATGAATGAATTGTTTGATCCTTCCATTCTCTTTCTTATTTCTGTCATATAATGGGAGGAAACGCGCTTTATTATGTCTTCATATGTAGTTATGAAATGATACAAGAATGTAATGAAACATTATCGTACGTTCTATTCTATGAGTTCTACATATATGTATGTACACCCATGAAAAGGATGAGTCGAAACCAGGAAGTATTGCTCCTCTAATCTTTACGACAGAAGAGGAAGATAAAGAAGAATAGCATATATTCACTTTAATATATTTATCAGGAATGTAATTCGTGAACGTCATGTTCACCGAAGGAATGAACGCCATAACTTGAGTTAAAATCGTATGTCTAGATAATTCCCCTGGCATTCTCCTGAACGTTCACACCTATCGCAAATGTTGACAGCCGAGAAGGTAACTCTAAACCTGGGAGGTATAATATTGCCTCAAGTCGGAGTACTTTCACCTAGTACGATTCTTTTTTTGTTTATTTTTTTCTTTACTCTGCCCCTGTAAGCTGATACCGTACTTTCGAATTTGCTTAATGAAGTGATTTCTTCCGTGATAGAGGAGACACTTTGACGGCTGATCGCGCATTATTTGTTGCATAATAAGGAAGCAATTTTATAGAATCAACAATCAAAAGGCATTGATATATTTATTCTTCAATCTATAACCTATAAGGTTCTAAAATTAAAAATTGATAAAGAATGATCTCAATTGTTGATGTATCCCCATACAAGACTGAAAAGACAAGAAACTGCTCGATGTTTTCGCCTACTTCAACATTTACTAGACAAATGCTCTAAGTTCCCAATTAATTACAAAATACTCATTTACATGACAGTTATCAGACCTATTTGGAGATATGGAGTTGAGCTTTGGGGCTCTACTAAACCATCCAATTTATCTCTTATTGAATCCTTACAATCCAAAATCCTTCGTAAAATTCTCAATGCTCCTTATTACTTATGTCACAAACAAACTCATCCATCATGATCTTAATATCCCATATGTTGCTGATTTGGCCCAAACTAGATACCTATCCTTCCATGACATGCTCCATACATACTTGACATCTCTCAACTAGCTTCCCATACTATTCCTGATAACCCTCCGAGGCGTCTGAAAAGAAGATGGCCTCGAGACCTTCTACTATAGAACTTTATTGGAGTGCTACCGATGGGTAGTTTCTCCACAAGTGTTTTTTTTTTTCATGAAATTTGTTCATATTAGCAGATTTACTTGTTGTAATATTATTACAGTTAAAAATATCAATAAATTAATCTTAAAAAATTGTTGATGTACAAATCATGTATTCCAAAGGGCTAGTAATATTGCAGAACTTTTATCACTACGAAAAATATGAATCGTTAACTGCATAAAGGCAACTATTTCACATTCTTGAATTTGCAAGAGACAAATAAAATGGGACCTTTTCCTAAACTATTTCCTCATCTGCAGTAAGCAGAATATTGGAGGTTTCAAAACTGTGATATCTAGCGGACTAGTGTCCTTTCTTCAGTAAGCGATTTTTCTTTTTGTGCTGAAAGATAAAATTTAAATAACATGGTCTTAAAACTTGGCGTTCTGTAGTTAGCCATTCATATAGGGTCGATGACCTGAGTGGATAGCACTTCGCTAGCGAAGCAACTCGTAGATTTGATTTGAGGATGGAAACCAAGCTGAGATAAGCTTATGGTTCAGTAAGTTTCAGAAACTTCTCATGTAGCACTTGCGAATCAAGAAAATTCTCAAAGGGTTCAAAATAAAACCAAGACACATAAAAAAAAAAGAAGTAAACATCCAATGGATTATAGCAGAATTCCAAAATTCCATTGATGGGTTGCTTATTGTCCATAAGGTTTGGGAGACGACTCTATTCTTCCAGGTATAAAGGGTACATTTATGTCGCCTGAACAAACAAAAAAACAGTCTCTTGCGCCAAAGTAGAATAAGTACGCGAGATAAGATAAAATGGTTGTGGGAAAGAGGCATATGATAACCATTTTTAAAATAATTAATGAAATTTATTTTATAATTGGCCGGATTATTAGAGTTCAAGATGTTGTGTGAAGGATTCGGGAATCGTTCAAGGAAATACCAGCTCTTAGTATGTAGCAGAGAGTTAAGAGCGAAATAAAATATGTCAGTGAAGGAAGCTGAAGCATTACAATATATTTCTATAAGTAAATTTTTAAAATTATTACTCCTAGCTGCCCTTCCAACATTTAGATAGCCATCTCTTGAATGTTTCTTTGATTCACAAGACATTTTTAATTATTGTAATAACTTAAGGCAATATCCTATAGTAATAAATAAAGATAATACTATTCTCTATTTTCCAAAGCCTGAAATGAATAGTATTGCATAGTTTATCGGAACGACAGGTATTTTTTAGACATCATTGTATATATTGTTTGTTTATTCACATTAACAAATATATGTGACTTTTATTCAGGGTTAATTAGGATAGGAGACTTTACAGGACACCATACAGGATCCGGATCCCCCGTTTTCGTATCTTCCGAAGGATTGCATAACTAAGGATCTTTTACTCCTTTTCAAGAAATCCTGAGGCCACCTGCTAATCTGTGAAACCGCGATCTCGGGCTTAGTAGGTAGTTGTGCTTACCACCAGACCACAGATGAACTTCCTCTTCTCTCCACGACTGTATATTTAAAGTTAATTTAAACAATTTTAAATTTATGTAACATTTCATTCGACTTTTTTGACGTTGATTAAGCTCGGAAGGCTAATGCAAAGCGGATAGTAAAGAGCGACAGATCTGCCTTAATGAGGAACGTGGGAAAAATTCCCAAGCAGTACTACCAACTCTTGTTCATCTCCAGTGAATGTATTCTCAACAGGAGCATCTTATCAGATCTTCCTCACCTAAACCCTCGTAGGATTACACTCCATTGCTGGAAAGTTTACTCTCGTATTGTTTCAAACCTACTTTCCAAATAGTTTCTTAAAATCTAATTATTCCAAAAAAGTGGAAAACACTGTCTATTGCGGATAGTATTTTTATGATTTTACTGAACTTTTCACACTCAGAATGCCAGCAACTGAATGACAAGATAGCACACGAGGCTGAGGTTGACGAAAGAAGGTTTTATTTGGAATGTCGTAAGTAATTATCATTAAAGATAATTACTCATATTTCTTTTAATGTCTTAACATTATTTTAAATTGAATTCTTTTCCTGATGTTGTTTAGATTTTCATACCGTGATGTTCCACACAAGAAGTGTGAAAACAGTCAAATAAAAGTTCAATAAAGTCGAACACTAACTTTTCATTGAACCAGAACAATCCATCGTGCCATTTTATTCTCTTTCGTATCCTCATGTAATTTTTTTTCCAACACTTGTTACACAATCCAAAGGAAGTTTTCTAACCATGACTTTTAACTTCAAATTGCAGATATTTCTAAAGATTATAATAATTATATATTTTTTTTAAATTTTATTGTGATTATTTAAATATTTTCATTTTGAAGGGAAAATATTTGTCATGGCCGGGATTCGAATCCGGGTCCTCCCCTCCCTACCTCTAGCGCGGTACTCTACCAACTAAGCTAATTTTTGGGATGTACAAATTGGGAAGTGGTACTCTACCAACTAAGCTATCCCGAATCTCGAATCCCGGCCAGGACAAATCTTTTCTCTTCAAAATAAAAATATTTAAACAATCAAAATAAAAAAATATATATATAAATATAAAATTGACGTACGTCAACTAGATCCCAATAGAAGTAATGTTCAATGAACAATCTTCCCAATTTGTATATCTTAAAAATTTGCTGGGGATGTGGGAACGGTAATGAGAATGGATTTGTCTAGCCTGGTTACGAGCCCATGTAGCTAAGTTGGTAGAGTACCGCGCTAGACATGCGGTGGACCCGGGTTCGAATCCCGGCCAGGACAAATCTTTTCTTTTCAAAATAAGAGGATTATAATAATCATTTTGATTTAAAGATAATACAGCAGATAGAAAAACTTCATTGGTCAAGAAAATAAATTTGAACGAATCACAAACATTTGTGACTTCTTGCTGATGTCTGAACTTTCTTACGAATGTAACCTACGTGATTACCAATGCCGTCTCTGCAACATTGCTGATTTCATTTGTTGTTTTTTGCAGAATACAGATCATCTTTGTTTTTTAAAGTAAATATTTATACCGTTACACCCTAGTTTAGACCAATATATGACATAAGTGCAAAGATATCTTTCTTTACTTCTTTAACAGGTCTACGATCTGATCACACGAAATCTTTATAAATATTAAAATTGATCAAATTAGTTGTTTTACCTTTGAAGTCGATTATTATTATAGATACTTGTGTTTATTTATTTATTTTTTAATGTAAGTAAATCATCAATATCCTACTTTCTTTAATAATTCCAGATCTTTGAAAAAAAGCTGTTAATAATTACAAAGTATTGATGGAGACTGGTTTTCCGCGATGAGTTTAAGATTCAGAGTATAAAATAAAAACGATTCCGAAAGATACCGTTTTGTAGCCCCCTGTTGATTCTCATTATACAACGCAAATGATGGTGTTTATTTCCATAGAACATTTCCTTGGCATTGTGAGGCGCCGTTTGTTAGTTCCCAGCCATTTCCTGTCTTTTTCCTGAAGATGGTAAACAATAATATCTTATGAAAAAACAAGCAAAACTATTTTAATTTTAAAGTAGTTTCTTAGCTCACGCAATCTAATCTATTATATTCGTATACGTTTAATTATTGCCATGTTTTTTTCTCTAGCTAAAATAAATTACCTGAGATGAATTTTTAAGATAATTTTTATATTCTATAATTATACTAGTTATTCGTGTTAATTATAACTTACGTAAGTATATCCTTTGTATAGAATAAACCCTTCCAGAAAAGTTGAAAATAAAAATAAAAAATTGTCTCAAATTAGAGAAGTAACAGTTTTAAGGATTTGGTACTTGTGCATTAGCTGGTCTGCATGATACTGGTGTTATATTTCGTGCGCAATTAAATTGTTTTCCCCTGTTTTACTTTTTAAGGTTTTTTTATTGTATATTTAAATTTCTGAATTGCTTATTAAATTTAATTTTTTGTTGTTGTTTGTTCATTTAACGTAACTTTTTTTCCTATGGCTAATCGGACGATGCTACATTGGGAGGTCTAAATTTTGCCTATCCAGTTTTTCAACGACGGGGGAAAAGATCCCAGGGAATACCTATCCCGATGCAGAAGGGATTTTCAACGAGTACCTGACGTACAGGCTTTGGATTGTTTACTCCCTTTATAAAATCCTAGGGTCACCTGTCGGAGTTTTTGTTAATTTAACTTGTGTTATATAATTTTTTTTTAATTTTTTAGTTAGCCGGCGCATCCAACGACTTCTCTTTCCAAATCGCCCTGAAGATGACCTGCACTGTAGGTCGAAACGTGGGCACGTACTAAATGTAAGTCTAGTACTTGTTTAGTGTATTTTTTTACTGCACCCCCCAACTATCTCCGTTCTCCGTTATATAATGTTGTTGTTAATTATTTATTTTGTGTTGTCTTACTCCTTTTGTTATTGCATATTTAATAGGTACGGTATAAGACTTTGGAAATTGCCACCTTTAAAACAATTTGTGAAATACTTTCAGAAGTTGGGATTAATTTCAAGGACGCAATTTTATGAACATATTCATGAAATAGATTTTTACAATAGAAATAGAGATAATTTCTATATAGTGTAAGGAAAACATTTATATAGAAAGAGGAATGTTGCTACAGGGGTCTAGAATTAGCATTTTATTATTACATTTTGTGCATTTCAACTTCCATTAACAATGACAAGGGAAGTGTTATCAGTATCAGATATCAATGTTAAGGTTATAAACAGTGGCGGATAGCAGTCTCTGCTAATGCAAGTCTGTGAGGTAGTTCGGATTGCGCTAGATTGAACTTATGGGGAATCTGCGAGACAGATATTTTAAAGTTGTATCCATGCCTTCTGCCGTGTGTTAATAGAAGTTAATGCCTTCCAGTAAAAGCTGGAATATATATTTCTATCGGAACACGCGTGCAGAGAACACTAAAATGTGTAAATGTGCTGAATGCGAGTTGAGACGTTCGCTAACGGCTCAGTGGGTGGAATATAGATTGAATTTTAAAGCACCGAAGTAGATGCTATCTCCAACCAGTCATCTGATACCGGCCTCCTAAACCCGAGTTACTTATTTGTAAGTTCAACTGAGATGAAATCATTTAATGCCGTTTAATAGTCACTTATTCCTTTAACGACATTACTGTAGTACCGTAATCCACTTTTAGAAGTCCCCTTCGTCATCACGTTACATTTACTTAAACTCCAACGAATCAGTTAAATGTTCATTCTACTATTTTACAAATTTTCAATAAATATTACATTTTTAACTCTCTATTATTAACTTCGTCTATCTATATGTACTATATGTAACAGAATCTTTGAACTCGATTTCCAGCTACTTCAAAACTTTAAACATACTTCAGAGGACCGATGGCAATGCTATAACTTAATAATTTTGTCTCATTATCCTGAATAGTACAATCAGCATTAGCGATTTTTCATATCAGGGTCACATTTCTACGTTTGATGGAGTGATTTCAAATGAAGATTGGAGAGACATTATACTGAGTGCCAAACAGCATTTTGTTCTCTTCTTTACGGATGTGAAATGTGAACCTTAACTCTGAACGATGAACAACGTCTTAAGGCATTCGAAAATAAGACGTAGAATATTCGGACCAAAAAAGGATTATACAATGGAGAATTTTGGAGATAACACAACGGGGGAATTGGGGAGTATGTGCCCGGTTAATAATTATAATTAAATAATAGCGTCGCGAAAATTATGATGGGCTTGTATAATTGTTGGGCTCGGTAACGAATTTCTAAAAATATAATTATACTGAAAATATAATATTCCTAAATATATATCAACTGGTAAACCAATAAACGGTAGACTGAGGCATAGGTGGGAGGATTACGTTTAGAGTAATCTGCTGGATTTGTGTTTGGGTGGTGGTCCGTGAATGGAGATCTGTAAGATCTGTATTGGTGGTACCAGTTTCGAGCCTTTAGGTTCGCTAAGCCTTATTATTATTTTTTAGTTCAGTCTTTTACATTTTATCGTAAGAGAAATGGATGTAGTATAGGTAGGTAATATAAAGCCTCACGTAGTAAAAGAGATTAATTTTAAAATGATGTTTGGGAGAGGATCAAAAATACTATCTTCTAATTTGTGCAAAATGGACACAGTTTTCAGAATCCATTAGTGTTTTGGAAAATATAAGAAAAACCTTAATTAAGGAGGACTAAAGGTCAACGCTTGACGACATCTTTCAATAATATAGCTACCGAGATTTCTCCCTCACCCTTGGGATGACAGCCCTTCGATAGGGAGGAAGCAACCTGATAGGAGAAGGACCGTTAGCGAGAAGTGACCCAGTTGGAGAGAAGCTGCAAGGACCGGCACAACCAGTCCTGCTCCTGACTATGGAGCTCCATTACCTACTTCGTTGGACATACTTCCTAATAAATATCTTGGATCTGTTTTGTAGGATAGTCACTGAACTCGCGCTTGCTGATTGGGTATCGTACCCTTATACAGTATATGGGTATATTCTGTGTTATATCCACATTTGTGTGGCTGGGCGTCAGTAGGTTATTAGTGGAATGCATCTTCGCTGATCATTGTCACATTTTTACATTACCTTGTTTATTCAATAAATAGCTAACTAACTAAATTATTCGATAACTTTTCATGTTTTGCACGAATGGAGAAATGGGCGCCAACCGTATTTTTACAATTTCTAGAAATGCGATAATATCTCAAAGAAGACGAACGAATTCTATCTTAAAAATTGACAATTACATTATACTGGGCATCAAAAATGGTAGTGCCTAATTTTATTTTTACGTAAGGAAAAATATAGGTATCAGTCCCACCAGTTGTTGCTTATAGTTAGATCATACCAACTTTTATTTTGTTTCCTTCTTAATATTCTCATAAATAATCGTGAAATTTACTATGGAAAAAAGAACGTAATCATGGGGAATATGTATACTTTGGTAATCATGTCATCTAAAAATGAACGTTTCTACAAACATATCATCTTATACTTTATATCTTAGACGATGATATATGATATATACAAAACCTTGTGGTTTTTTACACCAGCGATAAATGGCGTTGTTAGCGATAAATACGTTAAAACGCGAAATAGCGGCGATTTTTACGACAATCTTCCTTAATGCTCGAAAAATGAAAATATATATGCGTACATATATTTCTTAAAAGAGAATTATCCTGAAATGAAAGCAAAACTTTTTCCTAGTCCTGTCATAACTAGATGGAACATGTGGTTTCATGCAGTGGAATATCTAGCTGAATAAAACGATGCTCTCATCCATTTCATGAAGGAGAATGAACCCAAAAACTCGAGTATTGACTAAATTTTAGAGCAGTTTGGAGATAGTATCAAAGGGAACTTTGATATGCATTCATTTGACATATGTTGACGAAGTGTATGGCGAATTTATCAGATTGGTAAATGTATTAGAAGAGTCAAAATATCCACACGCTCATTTGCTTTGGGAGGATTTGGTGTCTCTTAGCCTTACTATATAAAAAATGAGTGATGATGTTTTCTCTGCCAAAACCTTAAAGGGTGTGCAGGGAATAAAGAACCAGGTTTTCTTAACCCAAATAAGAGAGACTTGTTAGAAGAGTTATAAGAAACTGGCATCGCATACACTGAACCGTCAAGACAACAGCACTAATCTATTTCTTGAGCACGCAGGTAAAATTTTCAATCATGCGATTGTAGGTCAGAATATCCAGCGATCAGACGCTATTCTTTTAGCAAGTAAAAGTAGGCTTGCACCAACATTCAAATTTGTTGATGACAGTAAATTCCTGAAAGGTAACAGCTATTTTCAAAGACAGCTTGTAGAGCAAATGAGGGATGGAGTCACTGTAGACATAATTCAGCTATCTAGCTGTAAAAATTCTTCACAGAGAATTCGCTAAGGCAGCTCTGATGACTGTGTGGGCCCCTGTGAATAGTGTTGACGCAGAAAGATTTTTAAGTCGCTATAATATTGTATTGACAGATCGTAGAACGAACATGACTCATTTATTGTAGAAACATGTGCCATGTTGAGTTTCAATCAATAATACTATAAACATGTTTCGAGTGATTTTGCTAATTTAATTGTTTTTCCCCTCTTGCCGACTCCCATTCTTTAACGTTATCCTATTTACCTATAAACGCTATGAAAACGCAAAATTAGAGCTTTAAAAGCTATTTTTTCAATAATTAATGCTACATTTCTTAAAAATTAAAACTATCAATCAGTTTCTCCACCTGATTCGAAACAGAAACGTCAAACACTGATACTTTCTGTACATGAATTGCTTAACTTCCTTACATTAATAAACAAACAAAACATTTGTTTTTTCATAAAAGCTCACAACATTTATCAAGTAATAATTTGATCAGGTTGATATGAAGTTTATACTGAGAAATACATTTTTTTAAAGATATTAACACTTTTCTTATATAGACGAAACAAATTTTTTTAACGCTGCAATTACAAATATTTAATTTCGAATATGAAAAAAATGTCATATGTAAAAAAAATTGGTGTTTTGCTTTATTTATATTTATTTATTTTAAAGTTTTTATTAGTAAACATTTTCTTCAGAATTATACCCGCGTTGAAGATTATACCCATATATATGCCCATTATTTAATTCTAACAATAACCTTGTCAGCATTTTTTTAAATAATTATATGGTGGCCATGGCTGTTCATCAACTTCTTCCACATCTTTGTAAAATAACAATGTAATCACTATTAAATAAAAAAACACAGCTCTGAGCTAGAGAAAGTGTAGCTCCTTGAAAGGTTATTAAATACCTTCTAGTAATTTCCTGTTGACTTCTTGAAACGATCTGCTTTTTTTCCTAGACCTCCGTCGTAAAAATGAAGAGATCATTTTCTTTGAGTCATTGTGTAACAAAAAAACTGCTCCCTTTATCGAATTGACTTTCAATGGGCCATAGTTTATTTAATTATTTTTATATAGAAAGCTATGATTTACAAATTAAATACTTTATTACAAATTACAAATATTGTATTTGTACTTATTATGTGTTATATTACTGTCTTCTTCTTACCGTGCCTTATCTCTTTCGGACATTGGTTATTAACATGGCGATTTTAATTTTGTCGGCGGAACTTCCAAACAATTGGTCAGTTGAGAGACCAAATAATTTTGAATTTCTTAATTATTAATTATTTAATTTTCAAATTTGTAAGTTTAAATTATTAACATAAGTCTGTTTTTCAGATCTATTAACCGGACAATAATTACTATACATCTTTAAGTAGTTTATTACTTACTCAAAACATATGATGGGCTCCACATCATCATATGTTTTGATTAATAAATAAATTACTTGAAAATTTATATTTAAGTGGGAAATAGTTGACTGGATAATCTAATTATGGATTCTTGTATAAATAAAAAATCATAAGTTACATAACTTTTCAAATCGTAAAAAGTATATCATTGCTTGTAATTTAACTATGTTTTCCATTCTTATTATGTCTCACCAGTTTGTGCATTATGTACTTTTTCTCACTAGTTATTTCATCGTTTATCTTTATCTCTGTATTTCTTTACATTACTCTCAATTCCTCCTTGGTACTGCAAAATTTTATATAGTTATTTTCTATTTCTTTCCTGGCCCTGAAGATGACCTACACCATGGGTCGAAACGTTGGACAGTAAAATTAGTTATGCTTATTTTGTGTTATCATTGACTGCACCCCCTGAATAATTCAATCCATCATGAAACTGTATATATTTGATTATTGTTCAAAGTGTCAATTCATGTGAAAACCAGACTTTTGTTAATAACTTGAACTTACAAATTTGAAATTTAAATAATTCAGACTATAATTGATTCTTGTTGTGAATCATGAGTTTAAACTTCTGTCGGCAGTTTATGACTACCTATTTAAAACATTTTTTTATTATTATTAGTATAAGTTTTCGGTCAAGTTTTATTTTATGAATTCATAGCGTAAGGGAACATTGCTTCGGGAAGTTGTCAGATAAGCAATGTTAAGATTAATAACAAAGTAATAAATTACCTCTTGGTATGTTGCAGCTCCGTTATTGACGACGATTGGTCCCGAACTACCGAAAGTTCATAAACATCCGCAACATAATTTCCTGAATACCTGGCGAGGATGCCGAAGATTCCTGACACGGCGAGGAAGAACCGATATAAGTGCCGCCGGGATCAGCTCCCTAACGACCTAGCATTAAAACTTGCCCCTTGATGATGAGCCATTATTGCCGCCAATTTCCGCCATCGCCTACATTCGATGTTCTTCTTCTATTTTCTCTATTACTAAGAGCCCTGGCTGCCTCGTCATTAGACATAATTCGCCCGAGAGCTCTGGATGATACCAATCGCAACACTACCTATCGCGTCGTGGATTTCACAATCAGGTTTCTTGCCAAATAACAAATCCATTTTCGACCCTGATCCTCTTGGGCTGTTTATTTCAATTATCTTTCGAAACGTCAATCTTACGATATTACGTAATTATTAAATATTACCTAATTACATTAACATTAAATAATTTATTCAAGAGGAATGGGGCTGCTCGGTACCTAGGGAATTCAACCATTTACCTCCAGGTTCCAAGCTTGATACTGGATTGTATAACTCATGCACAGGCCGCTAGGTTTCGCAGCAAGTATGCTGCTGACGCGAAGTTTCAAGTTTACTCCCCACCAAAAGTCACTAAACGCGGATAAAGAAGTTTTCACTTCAAATGATATTACCAATATTAATACGTTTTCTTGGCTAAAGGTAGTAATTAATTAAATATGATTGAATGCGTTATCAAACCACTTTTCTTGTTAATGTTACGATAGAGATAGTTGGGGGTGCAGTCAATTAAAACACCGTAATAAGTGCATACTTATTTATTGTGTGCCTACGTTTCGACCTACATTGTAGGTCATCTTCAGGGCTGTGAGAGAAAACAAAATAACTAATTACATTACAGTACCAAGAAAATGATGATATAATATAATGTAAAGGAGATAGTTGGGGGGTGCAGTCAATAAGTACACAGAATAAGTGATGAACTTATATTATGTGCCGATGTTTCGACCTACAGTGTAGGTCATCTTCAGGGCGATTATGGATAGCGTGGCCGTTGGATTTAACGGCTAGCAGGTACTGATACTGTCCTGTACTGATACTATCCAGTACATGCTAGCCGTTAAATCCAACGGCCACGCTATCGATAATCGCCCTGAAGATGACCTATACTGTAGGTCGAAACGTCGGCACATAATATAAGTTCATCACTTATTCTGTGTACTTATTGACTGCACCCCCCAACCTTTACATTAGATCATCCAGTCAACTATTTTCATCTCATAGATGATATAATATAGTAGAGTAACAGAAAAATTGAACAAAATAGTGAAGGAATAATACGAATTTATTCATATATTTTAAATAAATTATTATTATTAATAAATTCATATTATTCCTTCACTATTTTGTTCAATTTTTCTGTTACTCTACTATATTATATCATAATTTTCTTGGTACCGTAATGTAATCATATAGTTATTTTGTTTTATTTGTTTTCTCTCACAGCCCTGAAGATGACCTACAATGTAGGTCGAAACGTCCGCACACAATAAATAAGTATGCACTTATTATGGTGATTTAATTTACTGCACCCCCAACTATCTCTCTCCTTACATTATAAGTTCCAGTCAACTAATTACTTCTCTAACACTTTTCTTGTTATTTATGTTCCAGCGAAAATTCAAGGTACAGCTTTTTGAAACTGTCATATTTTTAGTATATAAGAGTGTGTGTGTGTTTGTAAATATCATATGTTGGCATCTAGTTTTTTTTTAATGTCCAATAATTTGCGAAAACAGAATCCTTCTGATTTGAAAATCATGTAGGACGTTTTTTTCATGGAGAAAAGTTTCTTTCTTATATTATGCTGTAGTTTTGTGGCGTAATAGTTTGGTCTAATAAAAACTATTTATTATTGAGCATATTTATGTTTTGTTATACGAATATTTTATTGTTGCAATTTTATCGGATTGCTCTTCAAAGCAACTTTTTACTGGACTTTTAACTGGACAAATCTTTTCTCTTCAAAATAAAAAAACTTTTAAAATGTTCGTTTCGTTCTCTAATTTGATATTTTTATTCCAAAGAATAGTGTTTATGATATTTTTTTTTTTCTTCTGAGTATATTTTCGTCTCCTCAAATATAAATGTTCACAGTATAACCAATCCAGCGATTGGTCTAGTGACACAAAGCACATGTATTTTTTGGTTGTTGGTACTGGAAGGTGTAATTATTATAATCGATTATAACTGCATTACTATCTGGAGGTCTTTAGATCATTTGAGGACATATTGTCAATTATATTTATTTAGTAAGAATAATAATAATTAATGAAAATAAATAATTGATTTATTATTTGAAACAATAAATGTGTATCTGTTTCAGGGAGCCCTTCACCAAGGATCCAGCCCACTAGAACCCAGGATGGCGCAGCTGGAGACTTTAGAAGCTAAGGTACAGTTTATTTATAAAATTTCAACATTTAAATTAATTATTTTATTTAATTATTCATAACAAATGTTGATATAAAACATTTCATTATATGTTTATTACCCATCTAGACCATAAAAATATTAATGCAATCTCATTTTTCTTTACCCTGGTGGTTAAATTAATGGAATCATTAATAAATTTACAATTTTTTTTTATTTAAAGATTTTTGGATTATGCCATGAAGAAGAACCTGAATTGAACGAATACATATACCTACTTAAAAAACACTAATGAACAAGTTCACAATATAAGCTTACTTTATAAGTTCACACCTGAAGTTGTAGGGCCGATTTCTTAACTCTTAGGTTTTCATTATACAATAGTTTCAGAAAAGAAATATGATAACCAGTAGTATTATTTATACCCGATCACTGTTAAAAAAAATATCTCAGTACCGGAGACGAGTTGGTCATTCTAGGAAGTTAGAAACAGGAGAACCATAGATGGAACCAAATATCTCCACGTCTATTTTATTAATGTTTTTCTCTATATATAATTTCTTGTAGTGCTATGTGTTTAAACTTATATAACATTTTACATTTATTCATGCTCTTCGTTTTACTCAAAAAGGTCTACAATGACGATCAAAAAGTCGGATTGCAAATAACTAATTTGTATCATCATCATGATCAAAAAATAAAATAAGGTTTAATCAAATCCACGTAGTTGAGGAAGGAAAATTCGCGATAATTACCGACGATTTTTGATCCACCCCTCCAAAAAAAAATTGATCAATTGATCTTATTGTAAGAGAAACGTTTTGTAAAGCTATTACCATTGGGCCAGCTTGTCCTTTACGAATGAAACTAATTAGGGTATCCTTGAAAATCTTAAGGATTGCTCACGACTGGAGGAAGAAAGGGAAATCTATTATTGATTGGTCGACGCAATGGCCAATAGGCCGCCTTCAGGGACGGTCACTGAAGGCACGAACAGATCCCTTGCTGCATAATTGAGATCTTTTGTCGGCTAGAAGACAAAGAGGATATATGTTTTATAGAATAATCTAATCTAAAAGGTACTTGTGTATTAGCCGGTCTGCATGAAACCTTCTCCCTTATCTCGCGTAACCCCTGCCTATCACCTGCCTCATTTGATTTATTTGTTTGTGCGTTATTAAATTGCTTTCTGTATTGTTTGTTAGTGTTTTGTCCTGTTATGTTTGTCTATTTGTTTTTAGCAGTACCGTGATCCATCACGGTCAAAAATATTTATTAATTTCATGGTTTACTAAGTTTAACTTTGTTTTTTTTGAATTAACAGACATGAAAAATGAACAGCCGTTTGGGAATAGCCGTCTTTAAAAGAAGAAACTTGTGAAATACTTCCAGAAGTTAGGAATAATTCCAAACACGAAGTTATATGTAAAAGGTCTTCAAATATATTTTGATAAGGATAAAAATGGAGATGTTTTTCAAAAGTGTAGGGAAAATATTTATACAATATACAATATATATACAGTGGAGCTCCACGCAATAGCCTCGGCACTCTATTTCTCCATGACGATTGAACAAATCAACATTGTAATAGTTACTGACTCATTGAGTTCTTTAAAGGGATTAAATAATATGTACCCCAAACTTCCAATTAGCCTCAAAATACACTCCTACCTGCACATGTTAAATAATATGGAAAAAAATGTCTTTTTTATTTGGGTGTCACGTAGGGATTAAAGGAAACGAACTCGCGGACAAAGCAGCGAAACAAGCGCTAACGCTACCAGGACGAGGCGTGGCCATTTTAACACCTCCAGAAATAGGGCTTCCCCAAAAAAAAAAATAAACGAAAATTGGCAAGCCATGTGGAATGAGAGCCCACAGAGCAAATTAAAAATCGGTGAAACCGTTGATCACCTCAAATCGCTCCAATCGCAGGGAGGAAGTTGCCTTAACCAGGCTAAGAATAGGGCACACAAATCTTACTCACGTCCATATTATCCTAAAAAAGCCACCTCCGAAATGTCAGCATTGCAACAGCATCCTTACAGTCCATCATATTTTTCAAGAATATTCTTTTTACACCTCTAGTTTAAACAAACTAGGTCTTACAAATAATATCTCGAATACGCTTGGTGATAATCAAGATAAAATAAGATTAGTATTGAAATTCTTAAAGGAAGTGGACATATTAAAACAAATATAAATTTTTTATTTCTTTATTTATCTTTTATTTATTTATTTTGTATCTATCTGTTTATCTTTTATTTATTTATTTTTCCCCTCTTAGAAATTCCAAATGTTTAATTCATAAAATAGATGTCATAATTCACAATTATTAAACATTTAAAAGAACGTAGATGAATAATGGAGAAATTAAACTAAAACTGAAAATCTTATTATTGGAATAATCAAATATTAGAATACACATAGATATAAGACTCTATAAACAAATTATCACAGGCGTTGATGACCGTATGGTTTTATCCCTTACACACCCAAACAAACAAACAAACATTTATACAAGAAAATGAACGTGGCTAGAATTAGCAATAGGTTTTCTATAATTATTTAGGAAAATTTCTTTATTAAATCGCCAAATGACATGGATAGGCATGAATTTCAAAATCAAGATTTATTTTGCTATTAAACTCCCTTATAGATACTAAACAAATCTGATAAAGAATCCCCCTTTTTAGAATATTTTATTCACAACACCCAGAACTCAATTACGTTAGCACATGACGATTCGGGAGTCGCAATTCACCATAGATGGCGTGCCATCGAATGGCTTTGGGTCTACTTCGACGCCCAACCTAATTCTCAATCATATTAGTTTCGATCTTTTTGTTTATATTTTTTTAATATTTAAAGACCTTTTTTCATTATATAACAAAAGCTTTCGTTTGTTAACTTTTATGCTAAGTGATCAAAACTTCATTTGATGATCCAGGTTCATAGTATTCAGTGCTACTACACTCAAAAAGGGTTTTGGGGTAAGTACATAGTAAAGACTGTACTTTTTCTTGGACAACGCTGAACCGCCAGATTTTTACCTTCTTTATACTGGATGGATAAGGCCTAGGAGGGTCCCAGGATCCATCCCCACCTATAAACAGATTATATAAAATCTGCCACAGCTGGATTTGAACCCGGGACCTTTGGGAAAGCAATTCAACGCTTTACCACTCTGCCATCATTCCGCTCGTAAACGTAGCCAAATAGCTCTGAATACCGATTTTTTTTTTTTAATGAAGTCAAGATTGATTAGAAATCGAAATCATTACTTCTTTGGTAAATCTAAAATAGAGGAGACTGTTGTATTTTGTTGTAAAGTTCATGGCCTTATCATTAAGCACCTATGTCGTGCCTGATGTTATACCTCTCTCACTCCTTCTTTCCGTAACTATTGAGAACGTTAATGACTCCTCTGAAGATATTTAAATGGATTCTAACGGTTGTCCTGAGTACGGTTGTTTTCGCACATAAAGGCGAAACCCTGAGAGCTTATCTCAATCGGATAATAAAAGGATTGAAGTTCCGTGTCATGAAAGTTATTCCAAAGGAGCCTCAATGTAAACAAGCTTTGATGGGAGCTTTTGTAGCGTCGCCTCAGTCCTTGGACCGTGTCCGATCTTCCCTTAGCAAACATTATTCTTATAATTCTTGGTCGTGCGGTTCCCTCCATTCCGCTAACTTAGGCTCAATCCATTCCATATTAATAAATACATATGTACTTGCGTGCGTGTTTATGTGTGACACCTCCACACTTCCGCAATCTCGCTAGCAGTAAAGGTCTATACCGCATTCGGATAAAACCCCATGGCACTTCCTCCAAAAGTCTTAAACGTCAACCATAAAAAACAAACACGTAAATATAAATTTATAAATCCAAAAACACAAACATATATGCATATGTCAATTAATCAATGGTTGACTTAAAGAATAATGGAAATATGATGTAGTATTATTCAAAATTTAAAAAATTAGACTTATAATAGTTTACTTGTACAATGTTACTATTTATATTAGCCTAAATGTTAGTCAATGTGTCATAAGAGACAAAATTAAATAAATAAGATATTTTGTTACTACAATCCTTTTCAGCTTAAAAAAAATAATATTGATTAATATATACCTTTTATTTATTCTTTAGCCTATAACCAGTAAAAAAATGTTTATTCCTTATATATCGAGATACGTTTCGGCCTAGGCCATTTTCAATCTTCTGTTTAAATTGTTTCATTTTTTCCCCTATTATATGGTTAACAATTCAACCATAAGTCATTCATCTGTAAAAATCATGCACAAATTCTACAAATGTAACAATATAAATAATTCAATAAATAAATCTGTACATAAATTCTTTTATTGTCCAACAAATAACTAAAATAAAGCATAGATACCTCAATTTAAGTGGTTTTATTCTATTTAAAATTCAGAGGGAACCATGTCCTCTATAGTCAATTAATAATAAGTTAAACTTTGATCTTAGTATATTATGATCCTTCATATTATTTTTCAAAATCTTTAAATAAAATTATATTTAATATTATACAAAAACAACTCTCAAATTAAAATTACATTTTCTATATAATCATTAATGTAGTCAACAATAGAAAAGAAGCAGGAGATATTAATAAGTTATATTCATCCGTTATTCTAAAATTGAAAAAGAAATAATATATAGGTTTTATCTGCTCAAAACATAACCTTCTCATCAATTGCCTTCTGAATTTCACCTTATTTAACCAGCAATAGTAATTTAATTTATTAAAACAATTGAAGTATAACATAATATTGGAATAATTTTTATCAATATGATTGTTTATTTTTTTTTAATTTGAGAGTTGTTTTTGTATAATATTAAATATAATTTTATTTAAAGATTTTGAAAAATAATATGAAAGATCATAATATACTAAGATCAAAGTTTAACTTATTATTAATTTACTACAGAGGATTAATTTTCCCTCTGAATTTTAAAAAAATTTTAAATGGAATAAAACCACTTAAATTGAGGTATCTATGCTTTATTTTAGTTATTTGTTGGACAATAAAAGAATTTATGTACAGATTTATTTATTGAATTATTTATATTGTTACATTTGTAGAATTTATAGGTTCAAACGATAGCTTTAAATTAAAAAAAAAATGAAGTGATGAATTTTTTACATTTTTATTATTCACACTGACTTACTCCAATTCGGAATGATATAAATAAAATTACTTGATGAACCAATATCATTTTAATTTTGGTTCTCAATTACAGCTACGATGATTCTTTATTCCAACAATTCTGAATAAGTGTAGTTGAAGAGAAATTTCGGTTTTTCATTATATTAAACTGAATCCCAAACTATGTTCAACAATTGAACTTTAAAAAATGCTATTTTAAAATTGCTTTTTTGAAAAAAGAGGCATGTATTATAGCAAAATGTCGAATAATTGATCCCAAAGAGATACATAATGTCGGCCCTTGAATTTGAATATTTGCCTCAAAGAGTCGCTCTCCTTTTGCGTTTTGAAAGTCATTATCATCATCACGAAAATCACATTTTGGCTCATTCGTTGGCTGGACATGTTAGGGATGTTAGGTACATCAATGCCCATCACTTGTGATATGTAAAATTTGAGTAGCTGAAAGGGTTTATTATTTAATGCTCACTTTGGAAGTAAACATCCTGACAATAACCTCAACAAATTGTAATAAAAAGCTTATAATTTGGAACGACCAACCATCAAGCTTATAATAATATTGTATTGAACTCTAAAACTCAGATCTCAAAATATCCCAGAAAATCTCCATCTCAAATTTTCTAAATGGGCAAATTAAGTCCATTCAGGCTAATTTAAGGATGTAAGACTTTGTCCTTAATAAGAATTCATATGCAGCAGGAAGAAACATATGTAAAATTATTTTCATGCTGACATAAAAAAAAAATAAAATTAAGTAATTAACTAAGTAATCTTGCTAGTCACTATATCATGGCATCAAGCTAGGCAACAAGGTAATTACACAGAGTATAGCTGCCAGTAGGCGTGGGCTATTATTTTTTCCGGTTTCTTGATTGTTGTCAAGCTCATTTAGACAGTTGTTCTGTTCTGTCTGTGTTGGGGTACTTTTCCATTAGCTACAATCTTCTGAGCAACGATTGTCTTCAATAGTTGACCTTTGGTTCTCAACCTTGGCTCCTGTGTCACACTCTGGTTATTAATGACCTTCCAAATGCAGGGGATAAGCAGTTGTACATTATTTTTCCTACTTTTGTTATATTTTATTGATTTCCTTGAGGGTAATCAGCTGCTTTCAACTGCTGTTTAAATGAAAAAAAGTTTCATCAAATCTTAATAGAAATAAAATGGATTAAAGAAGTAAAATTTCTTTTACCTACTTCAAGCAGATTGTCCTATTTTAATCCTGAGCTCAAAAGGGTACTGTAATAAAACATTTGATTCGATAGAATCCAGTTCTAATTCTGGATATTATACACTTGATTTGATTAAAACAGAACTAACCACACCCTTTCCATAATATCCCAAGATCACCACCCTCTTGACCAATGTTTTTCCCAAGTTACTTCATAAGATGTAGTAGTACTGATTTTTAAAATTAATTTTGTAGTCAAAGGTTACAATAGACTTGAAAATAACTATATTTAAAATGGGTATTCTTACAGATGGCGAGTATAGAGGTTTCCTTGTCCACGACACCCAGAAGAAAGAAGGCCAGTAGCACGGCCTCAACACCAGTTCCACCGTCTGTACATAGCCTGTTTGGACCAAGGGCTGCTCCAGAGCAAGAAGAAAACAGGGTTGAAGCTCTCTGCCAAGGGTTAGATTATTTTATTTAATGTTGTATGTTAAGCACTATTATAAAATATTTTAATATCATTAATTCCATTGTATTAAAGTGATTAATAATTGTTGAAAAAAAATTGTATTATTTTACTGGTTTGAATCTTAAATAAAATTATCAAATCCATCATTTCTTCACATTAACTTAGCCTCGTGAAAGATAAACTTGTCTTATCATCAGTAGCACTATAGTATCTTATTTTATTAATGTAATGCACACAATGAGGGTCAAAAGCCTACATGTAAGATTATTTATAAATCAAAATAGAGATGGGATTAATTTAGAGATCTGATCCTATAGAAGTGGAAAATAATAGATAGAAATATTCAGGCTAGTCTATTATTAGTTATTGAAAAATAAATCCATAGCTTTTTCATTCTCTTTTTTTTTTAATCCTACAAATGCCTTGAATCACAATTTCTTTTCAGTAAATTATAAGAAATTTCTTCTGAAATTTATGATTTATGATGATTTATTTTTAGATTGAAGGGGAACTTGTGGAATAGAGGATTACGACATGGAGGAAATGGAAGCCTGACAGACAGAGAGAGAAAGACAGCACAAGAGAGGTTAGCAAGGCTCAAGTGTGACTTGGACTCCAAACGGCTAACCATAAAGAATATAAAAATTGCATTAGATACTATCGATATTTCAGAGTAAGTTCAACTTTAAATAATATTATACTGTCTTATTCTACTTGAGTAAGATTATTTATAAAATTAATAGAGAAGAATTTAGGACATTTATTTTGTTTTTCAAAAATATTGTAATATTAAAATCCAAATTAAATAGGCTATTTCACAAGTAATGAAAGAAATGTACCTTCTTATTATTAGAAATCTGGATGGGCATTTTCCCCCTTGATTATACTCGTGACCAGCCCAAGATGGGGTAATTTCAGTTTTCCCTTTGTTTAGCAATCTTTTCTATCATTTTATCAAATTTATCCTACCCCCATCATACCTTTTTTCTTTCAACGTAAACAGGACTTATCAAGATTGCTAAAGTGGCGCCTGGAGGACCTCTTCCACCATGGCTTCTCAGGATATCATGAAATGTGTATCTCTCTTGAAACCTCATGATCTTAATACTTTCTCTAACTTCAGATTTGACGGATTGAAAATCCGCCATTAAAGATTTTTTTTTAATTCATAATTTGACCAAGTTTTTATTTATTTTTACTTTACCAACTTCAGGATTACTACAAGTTATAGCAGCTATTAGGGCAAATGTTCAGAAAATAGCTCTTCAAGAAAAAAAATAGACTTTTTTTCTTACAGTCAAGCCATTTAGTTTTCAGCCATTTTACAAGATATAACGACGAACTATTTATTTACCCATGATAACTTATAAAATTTATTATTAAAAAAAATCTATCACTAACCCACCTTGATAAACCATTGTTTCTATAACTGATGTAATTAATGTAGCACATACATTAACAACCTCTATTCTCATGATTGAACATATTTTAGAATAAAATATCTGTTCCAGTAATATTGATGTACGAATACAGCAAGCAGAACTTGAATACCAGCTCGGCAGGGAAGAACTGAATTTACTTAGTATAATGGAAGAAAGTCGGAATTTACAAGTTCTTCTTGAAGAAAACAATATCCAACAGCAAACTATTTTTAGGTAATAACCAATAAAATTAATATAAGTAATTAATGATCATTAATTATAATGAGAAAAAAAGGAAAGAGTACAATGTTGAATTGTTAATTAAATAAATTTTGAAATTAAAACACTCTGGAAATAACATCATAATTCTGCAGTTGTGTTTGTTCTTAAGGGTTTATAAGAGTTCGCACAATTTAGTCATACTTATTATAACTATAAGCCAAGTGATTCTCACTTATAAATTTATGAATCATGCTCCAAATTTTCAAACATCAACCACTATGTGCTTAATGAAACATTTTTAATTTTTCACCTTTCTGCATTGTCAAAATTCTAAATCATTTCCTTAAATTTGTATTATAATTAGTGCTGTTGTTATTACAATAAATGTTGTTTTGAAATTTCAACCTTTAGTCAAGAAAAGTATATTTGACAAAAATGCCATCATGGATCAGAGTATGACCCCAGAACAAGAACTGGGTATGTTATTCCCAACAAGCATACTAGCAGGGAATTAATTTAGTACTGTAGTGTTGGTATAAATCAAATTCATTACTGTTCTTAATGGAGGATTATAAGTATTTAAGTAATGGATTTTTTATATAGAACATTTATATAATCATGCCATACTTGTAATACATTGAGAAATCAAATTCTATCTTATGAATGCTTTTAGTTATATAGGTAACTCAACCGTAAGTCTTCATGGAATTGAGTTGATGTATGATCCGAAAAGTCCACAATTTGGTGTTAATCATAGAGAAGAAGGTGGAGTTCTGGTGGAATGGGCAGCGGAAACTTCTGGTCTTGTAAAAGGAGATAGGTAATTTAACATTAGATTATTTAATTTATTATTTTTTTGGTGCAACTCCAGAGTGTTGCAGCCTCCTTCATTACTAATTTAGCCTAATAACTAATTTGAATTTAACAGTTATAGATTGTTAATAATACCACTGAGTAGCTTCTCTACTTGCCTTTAACCAGACTTTAGCCATTACATTGTTTTAACTGTAACAGTTAAACTCTTTATTATACTGAGAAAAAAAATTTTTTCCTGGAAACTTTGGAATGCTTATTATTTTTTTTAACAGAATGAACTAGTACTTTTGAAAAATTTAAAACATTGTTGAAGAAAAAATAAAGTACATAACAAAAAATAAAATGAAATTAATGACTTTTGAAATTTGTTTGTTTATTTATTCATTTAACGACACTTTATACTGCTACTGCTAATCAGATGATACTACAGTGGGATTCCTAAATTTCACCTATCCAGGTATTATTAGGTTAGGAATCTTTAACAAGTAACTGACACAGCACAGGCTTGGGACCCCATTTTACATCCCATCCACAGGATGGCATTAACAAGGATCTTTTTACTCCCTTTATCTAACATAACTAAGGGCACCTGCACGGCTGCAAACCCGCTATATTTTATAGTTTATTGAAACCAGAAGCTACAATCTGTTGAGTGGTTTAGCCAATATCCAGATGGATTCAGTATATCTCATATGGATTCAGTATATCTCACATGGATTCATATTCTGCCAGATATACTTTTTTATAAGTGAAGTAATAGGAGTAATACATATCTGATTTTTCTTTAATATATCCTATTATAATAATCTGTATTTATTTTTTAAATGCTTGGTGAATCAATACAGAATGTAACAATAATCTGTTAGCAGCCGGAATAGATCCTATAGGATCTAGGACTCTCCTGGGGCTCACCCACCCTCTATTAAGTGAGAACCCAAAATAAGGGATAAAATCTGGCGGTTGAGCTTGATCTAGGACAAATCACCTCCCAGCACAATCGTAGTCCAAGAAACAATAGTCTGTATCATGTACTGAACCTTCATAGACCCTTCATGGGTTTTAGTGGTACAGGTTTTTTTGTTATTTTTTTTTATTATGTAACAATATAACTTTAACATCACTTCTGTTTTTTATATAATAAAATAATCTACTGAATGTTTTAATTCATTTGCCTTAGGCTACTAGAAGTCAATGGAAAGTTGGTGACTCGAGCTGAAGAAGTAGGGAGACTGCTTGTCGTAGCACCCAGTCCTGCTCAAGTTGTGGTCATGCGAAAACAGCGAGCAGACCAGCTTATGTCACATCTCCAAGCAGAGCTCTCAGTTGTCAAAGAAAAAGCTGGAGAAGCAGAACGCACAAGGGATAGCTTCCGCAGAGATAATTTACGCCTCACTCACAGGTTGGTTAGGTGTGCAAATGGACAAATATTTTGGAGTAATGCCTACCAACATCGTTTTTAAATGCTAGTTAAATAATAAATTTTAGATGTACTGAAGAAATTTGGACTTGCAATTAGAAAATCTTAACCTTAAGTGACTCAAAAAATTAGCCAATATAAGTTCAAGCATTCGGAAAAAAAAATCAAATAAAAATATAATATTGAAAAAGTCACAGTGATCGTTGGTTTCTATAAAATAAATAAATTCTTGTTTTATGTGTGTGTAAGTGAAAGCTTGTAGGTAGGTGCGTGTATGATCATGTGTGTGTAAAATAATTAAATAACCTGATATTTATTTAAATATTACAGAAATACAATTTAATTTGATTATATATTTATTGATCTAGTTAATTCTTGTTGATTTACTAAGAGCCTGCAGAGTAATTTAAGAATATTAATTTTGTTGCACAATGAGATAAGCTCCAACTGTTATGATTATTTTTTCATTTAGTTTCAAAATAATATTTATTGTTACAGGATTTCGTACTTAGAAGAACAAGTAGCAGAATTACTGGAACGTGCGAGAGAGTCAAAACCAAAAGCAGTTCCGCAAGTGTTCCAAAAAGGAAATCAAGTAGCACTTGTTGCAAATTTACCGGGTTTAGAAAAAACTGAAAATAATTTACCCCAAGCGAAAACCAGATCTCATCATGAAGAAGCAAGATCTGCTAAGTCAGTTGATGTGATTGAAAAACCAAAAAGGAAAAAAGATCTTCCCTCTGCCCGAAGTACACATTCATTGGATGTGGAATGCAGTAGGCAACGGCATTCAGACCACCTCAGCGGTGAACCACGGCAAAGGCATATTCGTGAAGCTAGATCTTCATTGTTTAATTTTTTAGATCGTACCAAATATGATTTTGACTCTGAGCCAAATTTAGATTGTAGTTCAGAGAGCTCCCTAAGACACAAGAAAGATAAAACGAGACCTGTACCCCCGAAGAAGCCTATCAGGCTCTCTCTAACTAGAGCAACTAGCCTCCAATCTGTTGAAAACTCTGAGAAGAAATCTCTCAAGCGAACACACAAAGGCGAGGCACCTCCAGTTCCACCTTTAATAAATGGGCATAGTAAAAGTGTCACCAAGAATTATAGCATCCTCCTCAATGGTCATAAAGATAACCATACCACTAGTCAAACTAATGGCCAGATTAGTGTTCAAATAAAGAACCAAAATGGTCATGCTAATACAATAAATGGCAGTCATAGCCATAACCATAACCATAACCATAAACATAATCACAGTCATACCATACATATAACACAATCAGAGAGCAAATGGTGCTAGAGACACTATTGCTTTTAAGACTACTTGTTTTTGTGATAGACTTTATTTTTAACAAGGAATTTGTTAAGATACTGATAATGAACTAAGCCAAATTATTTTTGTATAGGTGATTTTAGATTTAATGCCATCATGTTCCTCTTTAAGTGTAATATATAAAAGATGTAATAAAATTACAAAATTATACCCTAAAAATTTACTTAATATTAAATTTTAATTATCACGCTTAAGGTATAAAATATATGTGAATTTCTTTTTAAAATTACTAAACTATAAAAAATAAAATTTCTGTTTTTTTTTTGTTTTTGTTTTTTTATCCTCACTTCACAAAAAATGTAAACCTGTTTACATTGGATCAAGATAAGTTGTGCTTCTAACACATAAGGAGTGGAATAAAAATGGATACAAATTGGTCAGATAAGTTTAAATTATAAGATTACAAACTTTTAGAAAAAAAACTATAATATTTACTTTTACCACATTTAAAAGTAAATATTATAAATTTATGTAAATATTTTTTAATGGTAGAGCATAGTCATACATCAATCAATAGTAATTCACTGAGTATTTAAAGCTTCATGAAGTAGTTAATGAATCAATGTCAAAAAACCTTATTGACTAAATTACAGTGATAGGATAGGTATCTGGATTTATTTATTATTAGTCCCATGTGGTTTGGACCTATTTGTCCAACAATGAATAATTTTGTGATTATACCTAAAATAAATCACCTGTTTAACACTTTAATTGGACCTAAGTATTAATTGGGCATTTCAATCACGTTATAAAAATTATATTGGTCATACAGCAAGTTCAGTTTATAAAACTGAACAATGAATCATGAATTTGAAGATATATTTGTTGACTTAATACTTTGGTAGCCTTCCTATAACGATTTCAGGATTTTTGATATATACTTCATTACTACTTATAGTCATTAATATTCATTTTGAGACTATTGAATAGTTTTGAGTAAGGCTAATCAAGATAAATAACAATACAGTTTTCGATTTAAAAAACTTCTTGGTAATTATTTCGCAAGTTATCTCTTCAAGTAGAGTCACAAGTTTTTACTTTTCATTTCTTTCCCTTTTAATATTTTCCAAAAATACAAGTTATCATGAGCTTTAGTATTCAAAAGAGAATGTAATTATGGGAAATATGTATAATTCGGTAATCATTTCATCTAGAAATAAAATTTTCATCTATATATATCATCTATAATTTATTTTATTGTTATATGATATAATTTTTTTAAATATTTTATTTGAAAAGAAAAGATATGGCCAGGACCGGGACTCGAACCCGGGTCTCTCACCTCTCCGTGGTGACGCCTTAACTATCTCGGCCACCCTGGCTCGTTTCTCAGTCAGTCATATCAATTCTTTTCACTGATCCTACATCTCCTTGTTCTCGCAATTTGCGATGTATACACGGAGAGAAGGCGTCACCACGGAGAGGTGAGAGACCCGGGTTCGAGTCCCGGTCCTGGCCTTTTCAAATAAAATATATCATCTATACTTTAAAATGTTTTTGAAACTTTTATTTCTTGATGAAATGATTACCAAAATCTCCTCACTTGCCATAATTACATTCTCCTTTCTATATTCAAGTTCACGATAACTGGTATTTTATGAAAATATTAAAAATGACACAAATAAACAGTTAAAACTTGTAACTCAACTCGAAGCGAAAATCTGTAGAACAGACACCAAATTTTTATAATTTATCCAGATTAGTAAATCTTACTATTAAATTTTTTTGTCGCAAGATAGAGCAACTTATTATCAGTGGATCCGAGTCTTATGGACCAATACTGTTAACCAATACCAATACTGTGTAAAATTAAGAATCATTTTCTTATTTCTTTTCACTCCCTACATACTTCAAGGAGTTACTCCCAGTGTTTAGTTTTTCTCTCCTCCTCCATTCACACCATTTTAAATATCTTTCCATTAAAACAACTCTCATTTTGTTAACCCATTAGAATTAAATATTAGACTTTAAAAATAAAACAAAAAGTATATTGAAAAAAAATTTATATTAAGTCAACAAAATAAAATTAACATAAAAACAAACATATAAGATCTGTATCAATAGCATTTTTATACCTACCCTCCAATTATCTTACTACTTATTTGGAAATAAGATATGTATTTAATGAAAAGTCTGACAAAATTAGTATTCTGGAATATATGTATATTTTCTTACTTAAAAAAAAATAAAGAATGCAGCTGGAGCTATTACTTATTCTTTATCCAAAGTCCCTTCTTATTAGAGCGCCAGTGTTAAAGTTGCTTAACCTTACATTGGGATACAAGCGCCACTGTTTAGGAATTCGGACATAAGAAACTATAACGCAAAAATACAACATTTATTATGTTCAAGGGCGGATCCAGGATTTTTTTCAGGGGGGGTGCACAACGGCCAGACGGGTAAAAAAATTAACAATAACTTACAAATTAACTTGTATTATCTCTAGAAAGATTTCAAAGGTTTATTAAAATATCAAAACAATAGTTTCACTCCTGTTCTTTCTATTATTTCAACAACTATAATCATGTGATTTGCCTATAATTATGTACTATAATGGATTCTCCACAGTACACAAAAAAACTTTCTGGGGGGGCACGTGAGTTTTTGGATCCGCCCCTGTATATGCATATTTAAATAATATTTACATATTAATTGTTTCGAGTACTGGACTTAAAATTATACTTTCCTTTTGTTTTATAAATACAAAAACCCTTTTAGTTCAAGCAGTCATTTATTTATTTTTTCTTTACATGTAAACGTTTCGACCCATGTGGTCATTCTCAATACATGTTTCCAATCATCATTCAGTCAGCACATTTCAATCCGCAAAAGACATCTATAGAATATTCAAAAAAACGCAAAACATTACATTATAAAATTTTTTAAAATATATATGAAATATATATGATGACGAATGTATATATATATATATATATATATATATATATATATATATATATATATATATATATATATATGTATATATATATATATGAATATATGAAGATTCATGTTTTTCATATATATTAAAAAAAAATTTATAATGTTAAATTTTATAATGTAATGCTTTGCGTTTTTTTGAATATTCTATAGATGTCTTTTGCGGATTGAAATGTGCTGACTGGATGATGAGTGGAAACATGTATTGAGAATGACCACATGGGTCGAAACGTTTACATGTAAAGAAAAAATAAATAAATGACTGCTTGGACTAAAAGGGTTTTTGTATTTATAAAACAAAAGGAAAGTATAATATTTACATTTAAATAATAATATTCTTCAATTAATGTTATTATTTACAGGATAATTTATGGCTGTAATATCAAATATTTCCTTTAATATGTCCTTTTTTCGAAACATAATCTCTGTTGTCATATTTTCTCCTACTTTTCCATTTTCGTTTTTGAAGCAATCTACCTCAAACACAGTGTCCACTCTGTAAACGCACTACTTGACATGTTTAGTGCTTCTAAACAAAATTTAATAGATGCCACCCCTTACACCATAAATAAATGAATCTTATAAAATTAACTATCGGTAATCTTGTCACATTAAGTCAAGTTCCAATACTTAAACCGCACTTACTTCTGCAACTTCTCAAGTAACACCTCCTAATCATTGATTTTAAACATAATTCATGTTGTGGGCTTTACAACTCTTCTTCTGAGACAATATCCCTGTTTCTTCCAAAAATGATACCGCTTCGATCTCTGTTTTCGGAAGATCCCAAATTTTCATAATGTTGTATAAATTTATAAATGAAAAACAACAAAAATGCGACGACAACAAAATAGACGACAACCAAAACGCAAAAACTAACATCTTTTACAAGATGGTTAAAACCTCATCCCTTATCAGGGATGACGCCCGTGTAAGAGAAAAGTGCCTCCATGTGAATATTAGTTCAAATATTTGACGAAAATGTAAGCTCATTCCTCTCTTTCAAATTTTAAAATATCCATCTCCTTCGGGTAGACCCAAGAATAGTATGGTATTTTTATTTTGTTTTGCTTCTATAACGGAGAACTCATTAAGTACTCGGGAGATTAAATGTTTATTGTTAAATATAAATGAGCAAAAGCACAAAGCAGACATAAAATAGTTAGTAAAACATAAATAGAAAAATTCGACTACCTGCCGAATAATTACCGTTTCCGGTTTTTATTTCAGAGACGGAAGGTTCATTGTGGGATGAAAGGTATTTATGTATGTAAGATTGTTATAAGTTTGGAATTTTTTTTTATGATCTCTTGGTTATATATTTCAATGTGAGCATAATTAGTAAATGTGCATTTTTCACTAAAAGAAATAATTTTCTACCATTTTGATTGTATGAGGAGATATTATGGCTGTATTTGAAAAAAAAATGGTCAGTAGAAGACCATGACAGATAAAAGCATCAATGGAGGATTAAATGGATTACAATGAATAAATACAATTTTATTTCACTCTTAAAAGTTTATTGGAATATTTTATTTTTCATAATTGATTATAGTACAAGAAACAACAATAAAAAAAAAACAATTAGCTTATTTTGGATCACACATAGTAGTGGACTAAGCCCACTATTTCTTCCACCTGTACATGATGCCTTTGTTTGTGCGTAGTTATCAAGCAATGTTTGGTCTATAGGGGCGAGTACTCCTATCTAGGTTCACACTCAGTGTCTCAAACAGTAAATAACAATAATTCTAGTTATGATCACATGTTAAGGAGTTTCCAGAATGCTACAACTGTTTAGAGTTGGGCTGAATAAAGTTTCAAATATTCCAAGTACTGTAATTTGATAGAATCTTTCCCAAGGCCTCTGTTACTCTGTTGTGAGCCTCCAGAGCATACAGGCTTGCAAATGTTATACTTCTTTACGCACCCTACACCAAGGTACGTCACGAGTTGTCTCTCCCTGAATATGTATGATGGGATCTGCTCTCTCAGCTTTTCCCTTTGGCAATTCGCACCTTGTATCAATCAGATTGGTACATCTTTCTGCATTTTGTTTGACACCAGAATTACAATTGAATGCCACCATAGCCCAGTCGTCTTTTCTTAAATGTTTTAAGAGGAATCACAGCTCCTTAACACATTAATCATAATTCATCAAAAACTTAGCTCCAAATGGTCCAGCCAAGTGTCCCAAACTTATTCATTATTTCTCTCAGCCAAATAGAAACTAACCCTTATCCCGAAAATTTCAGGCAAGGTTATAAATTAGGCAAATTGGCTCCCAAACCTACCAAAAACCCTGAAAGAAAAGACAAGCCCATCAGAAGTCAAACGATCAGATTATAGAAAGAATAAGTTCCACCCACGGATTCGGAATCTATAAGTACCGAAGTAGAGAAGAACATTTTCAGTCTCAGATTGAACCCTCAGGAAGCTTGCAATATTGCTAGCGAAACATCGGCAAAGAACTTGACGATATCGTCGAAACCGAAAGAAATACGTGATGAATGGATTGATAGTAATATTGTTTGGACGGCTTGGGACTATCGGAACATTCGCATTGTTCGAAATCCTAATTTAATACGCCGCTTTAGTTTTTCATCACAATGTCAGCCTCTTTTCTTTCTCACTGTCACTTTGGCACAACGAGCTATCATTGCAATGATATATCCAGACAAAGAAAAATATATTATCCTTGGGTTTCTGCGTTGGGGTCCTTACTTCAAACAAACAATACGCAACATACGTATGAAAACCAATGACCGTTAAGTACTTTTGAACTTTATGTTGGCCAAGTATGTACGATAAGATGTTGGAGAGTCGTCATTTATGAACGACCGTTCGTTACGGTGTTCCAACAGAAACTTGATGCCGACAACCATTCTAAACGGAACAAGCCGTTCTAGCTTTTACCTCGTTCCAATTATTTTCCTTCCCACTTTCTTTTCCAATTCATTCAAAGAACGTGCCATATCGATCAACAATCCTAAACAGTTGATTCCGATCTACTACTGGAATTGTTCGGAATTTGTTCCGTTCTAATCTCACAATGACGCATCTTAATTTCGTTTCCATCATTATTCTAACCAATATTGGAAATATATTTGATCGACTAACTAATGGCTTGTCATAACTAAAAACGAAAAAGGATTAGTACAATAGTTTTCCGACTTCTCATTTTCTTATCCATTCGAATTTCGTGAACGAATTTTAAGGATTCTTTCCAGCCGTTTAGATGTAAAACAATAGCAGAAATAATGAATATTTTCCAACTCTTTGTTTGAATTTTTTCTCTTATATTGAAAAATAGGTAACTAGAGTTTAGCTGCCTAAACGATTTTTTGAATGTTTAGGATTGCGCTGAAAGACATGAAGTTTAAATATTTTCCGCCTTTTCATTTACCTTTCGTCTTTAATGCATTTTAATGATTTTGTCAACAAGTCCGTAAAGATGAGTCTATAAACATTTCTAACTCTTATTTTAAAAATAATTAAGATTTAAAGTTAATAGATGCAGTTCATTATATTTGTTGTCGTGTATCTATCTTTGGTAGATGATCAAATAAATGTTAGAGGTCTTTTAGACTACTTAATTATATAGTAGAGAGAAAAGAGTGTGAAAATTCTTTGTCATTCATTCAATTTTCCTCTTATATCTTGTAAATCTGTGCTTGGAGTTGTTGTTAGTTCATTTAACGTCACTTTATGCTGCTATGGCTAATCGGACGATGCTACAGTGGGAGCTCTAAATTTAAGCTTGGATTTTAGATACTCAAATAGCTTTCCCTCTGATTAGAGATATTAGACAATCAACTGATAATGAACATTTTCTTACTTTTCATATTGTGAATATTTTTCACTGTTTAGTTTTTTTATAATTTAACAAACACCAACCAATCGAAATTAGCCATCTATAATAAGCAGAGGGAGGGATTATTATGGTGATGATATGTACAATGAGTATTTTAGTATGAATGAAGAGTTCATACAGTGAAGAAAACAGCCTGAAGCGTGCACAAGCTTCCTCGTTGTCCCTTTTACCAACGACTGGATGAATTGCCTGCTATTGGAAGAACTGAAAGAACATATTGCAAACTTCTGTTTCCTATCTTCTCTTATGTCCATGTATGCAAAGGACAACTAGATACGTGTACAAGTAAATGATAAATCCAAGCGTACTCCTAGGTATCATAGCTTTGGTCATCGATCAGGAAAGATATGAGAGACATGGAGAAAGCCTGTATTGTGTGCCCACAATGTGTTAAAAGTCAATTACAGGATTTTGTTAATTTAAAACATTCATTAAGATTTACTTAATATCACAGTTATAATCAGATCTAACTAGGAATCGGCCGACCTGAGTTTTTACATTTTAATGAAATTCTGTTGTAATAATCTCCCTTAGGTACTATTAATTTTTTTTTGCAACGCAATCAAAAATTGCATTTGGTTTTTTAAAGTTCCTTTATTTATTTTTATTTTTTTATCCCACTATTATGAACAAAACAACAATTTTATAAGGCAATAAAAGATCAAACTAAGATTTGTATTCTTCCATTGAAGTAAATATTTTATTCTGTTGATCAAAATTCAGTGCGAAGCAATCCTTAAAGTTTTTTTTTAGAACAATTTTTCCTTTATTTAAATTTCCCGGGCTACTGAAGGAGATCGGTCTAGATAATAAATGGTTGGTATATAATATATTTGCAACAACGTGTTAGAATTATTTCATCAGGGTTTAAGTTACTATCCATTGTATCTTAAAAGAAGAACCTAAGTTTTCAGATGCCGGTTCATTATTGATGTTCTCTGAAACTTATACATCCTTCATTGGGCATGTCTCGCGCAGATGCAGACTAAGTTCCCTAGCAGCCATATATAAGAGTATTTTTGATGTTATAAGCAATTTTAAAAGTTTATCGAAGTGCTACGTATATTGCTGACACTGGAGAGCTCTTAAAAGATTTAGGTGCGATGGTTTCAGGATTAACTAAATGTGAGTTGGGTTCGGTATACTTGGCATTTGCCTGTACAGGGTTTGATCGATCAAAATTTTAGCAGTTTGTGAAATTGTGTTGTTCATATAGCATAGTCTTTTTAAAGCGAATAATATGCTCAAGTTTCTAGGTTATAACCTTTACAGCGTTATATTATATTTGCCCTTTAATTGCCTTTTGTGTATGTGTAAATGTGACATTTATCAATCATGACTGTTTCCCTCCTAATCATACATACATATATTTATTTATATATGTATATAATAAGTTCAATAATTTCATCCTCTGTGATATAAAGTGTTGGCTTAATATATTAGTGACCATTAGCAAGTTATTTATTGTATCTGAAACAGCCTTGTTTACTTATACGTCCCAATAAAACCTTCAATATTTGTTTTGTTTGCAGAATAAATTAGAGGTATGTATAATGGTATTGGACTTCCAACCCCTCGGGGATCTGGCACCAATGGGTATGTGCAGAGGAATTGGGCTAGTGTGAAGAAATCGAAAGATAAAGTTAACTATAGGACTGAAGATGATATTGATAAAATTGATGCTGCTGGTAATCGGCAGCCCAATAGTGAAATTCTTGATCATGAAAGAAAGAGAAAAATAGAAGTGAAATGCATTGAATTAGAAGAAGTTCTGGAACAACAAGGGTGAGTTTTGATATTTTATTTGTATTGAATGTTAACTTGTACTACACTGATTAGTTTAAGTTTTTACTAGCATTTCTTAAAGCCATTCTAAAATAAATACAACTATGAAAGCTTTATTTTCATTCGAAAATATTTGTGTCAATGTTAACAGTCTTTCTATTTCTAAAGTTTCTGTTACCAAAATTGATAGTATACATGCTACTGATAAACAGATTATAGTTTTCCATAGATAATTAACATTTTTATGTGATTTGGAACTTGTCTTATTACTGGTTTAATAAACCATTAAACTAATGTAGACAGAGACCCCAATGCTTTACACATCAAAGCTATTAAAATATATTTACATTATTAGAATGACTTTTTGTATTATTTTTCAAATGAAATATTATTCTATGCTTAACATTACTTTATCTCCTCTTGACTAACTTGTGCAATTATAATTTTCATGCACAGTTTTTCAGTGTGAATTTCTTTTATGTCACCTCTGATAGATAGCTGCCTTGTATTGGTTCGTACCGATCCAAATAAGTTATTGCTCCTTATTTTGTAATCATCTGAGAGATAGCTGTTAAATATTGTTATTTCTTAATTGAAATACTATTGTGTCAATTGCATTTACTCGTATATTTGTATACAAGAATCTGCCCAATGGAGGTTTTCTTTTAGAAGTTCTTCTTTCTTTAAGAAATACATTTGAACTTATATCAAAGGTTATTTCATTGTCTAATTTGTATTACTGTTTTTTCATCAGTAAACCTGATAATTGATAATCATCACGCAATCTTCAATCTTGGCTATTAATCAAGATTGAACTTTGGTTAGTAGCTGATCATTAAAGTTTTAACACCGAAGTTCTTTCATACGTCTTTTTTAAGGTTATCTGATTAAATATATGAATGTGGCTTTTCACTTTGTTTTTTAATAGTTATCTTATATTTTGTTACTATATCTATATTTGTTTATCTTGTTTCTTTGTTGATTGAAGGATAAACCATGATTTTTACTTTATGTTTAGTTACCTCCAGGATGAGATTGATGCGAAGGTTGCTGCTTATCGGACGATGTTAATGGAAAATGATTCTAAGCTAGAAGATCAGCCTAGAGATGAATATGGCAGGATAATGTGAGTTTTTACTCCTTTGTGTTCATTTTTTAGTTACCATACCTCTCATAGATGTTTTATTATTTTGATATTCAAACTCAAATGTTCTTTATTCCAACGAATACTCTTACAAGGTCAAACGATGAATTTTTATTTCTCTGGTATTGATTTCATAAATTATTGGTAAGAAAATCTTATGAATAACTAATCGCTTTATTATCTCAAAGTTATTAAGTATTTATATAAGCTGTGTTGAGGAAAGGTCAACCATTTTGATTACAGAAAAAGTTCTATTATGCATTTAAGGACTTAATTAACAGTTCTTTAATTATAAATAATTGCTCATGTTTTCATTCTTTTTGATTTTTGAACAGTCTTACAGCAATTCAGCAAGAAATTTCCTCTCGTGTTTAATCATTGTATGCTCTGAGTTCTAATTCTCAAATTCTCAAAATCATCTTATATTCTAGATATAATAATGATCTGAAATATTTATTTGTGAATGAAAAAAATCTATTGGTACCATTTTTTTTCTGATATTTTCCTTGATTTTTATAACTTGGCTATTAATCCATGGTTTTGCTATGTTCAAATTTGCAAAATTAAATATTTTCTATAGTAATTATTTGTAGTTGTTTGTCTCTGTGTTAAATTTAATATGTGAATAGTTGTTTCTATTATTTTCTTCATCTGACCCAGACACATTTCGATATTTATGAATAATATTTTGTAAACAAGAATACATATTGTTATGTTTATAGTTGTTACTGCTTTAGTACTTTTAAAAATGTATCGAAACATCTTAATTTATTCTTTTGAGTTAAAAGAATGACACTGCTATTTGAACTGCTATTTATTTACAAACTGACAGTCATGCAATTATATAAAATACGGTTTATTATCCCACTGCCCTTTTACTTTTCACAAACATTTTGCCATGTTTGAAACAGTTCAATTCTGGGTAGAAAATTGCTAGCTGACTGACCACCTAAATTTGTCTTTTTATTTAATAGGTGCTTTATGAATGAATCACAATTCCCATTTCATAGTTTTGTTTTTATTTATTTGATGCTATATCTTCTATAGACGATATCACTATTTTCTTCATGTTAATAAGGCTGGATTTGTATGGATACTTCCTGTAATTGGTTATAAAAAAGTTTTTTATAATATGCTAACAAAAAATTGTTCTTAGAATGACTAATAAACTATACACCTCCTCCAAGTGAACTGGAGTTTCTAAGATTAATTTGGAAGTTTTTTTCATTTTTTGTTCAGATTTTATTATTTTGTATCTTGGGCACCACAATAAGACAGTATGTGTTGGCCTTACCTTGTAAACTGTGTTCTTCTATACTTTATAATTATATTTATTGTTTATAGGTGACTCAGGCCTTGGCCCGACCTTAAATTAAAAGTACAAATTATTTTATATTTATTATTCATTTATTTAAAAAAAATTTGATGAGAAGCTGTTTTATGTTATGTAACCATCCATTATTCTATGTACATGTTTGCACAAAGATCGCTACATAAAAGCTTAATTTATTAATATTAAACCTATCTGTGCTTGGAGTAGAATGATGATTACACTCATTATCTATCAAGAAGCCCTGACTCATTATGATTTGTAGTTCTGTAAATAAGAAGGATGTTGTCTATGTTCTGTTAGAAATAGGTGAGAATGTAAAAAAAAAAATCATGTATTGAAATAAGAAATAGGAAAAAGTTTTGACTAGTGCCTAATATAACTCTTCAAAATTATTCCAAAATGGTTTTTTACTACCTAATAGTTAAAGACAAAAAAAAAAGTGTCCAGTCGTATTTCCTTACTACTTTAGCTGCATAACCAAAACTAAAGTTGTTAGGCATAACCCCACTATACCTAAGATCACTGGTTAAATGGCCCTCAGATTTTAAAAGGGAGGAAAAAATACTTGGTTATGGTTTCCTTAGGAAGGGACGTAAAATGCCAAGTACTAATTAAAGATCCCGATCCTAACTATACCCAGATAGGCAAAATTTAAGACTCCCAATGTAGTATCGCCTGATTAGCCATAGCAACATAAAGTGACGTTAAATGAATCAAGTAAGAAACTAAAGTTATTCTTCACTAATATTGATAGATTTAATGTTAATGTTTGCCTTTGTAGACACAAATCAATCTTTTAAATGAGCTAATATGAAATGTTTCAAGTAATATATAGTTTTCTAGTATAAAGAAATAAAAATAGTTAATGGGTTTGTATAGGAACATGTACATTATAGCTTATAATTTACCACAATCAAGGCTTTATGAAGCAATATGAAGAATAGCCAAGTATGGCAGAGAGAAAATTTTTGTATTGTTCATATCTACAAATCTAAACACCCAAATTTTTAGAGGGAGTTAACCTTTTTTTCTTCAGTTGTGGGATAGGAATATTATTAAAACATTATAAAATCAAAAGGTCATGGGGAATAAAATGTTTTTATTTTTTAATAATTTATTATGGTATTATTGTTATATACGTACAGATCTATATGTTTTCGCCTACTTTTGCCCTTATCAATTTCTTTTCTTAAATTTAAACGGTTTTTTATTTGTCCCTTAAAGGTCATAATCTAGGATTTCTAATTATTGAAAGCTCGGGTGTGTATGCATTTAAATACATTAATTGAGGTGTTGATATTGAAAAGGAGGTAAGTGCCAAAATTGCCGAACTTTTTTTTTCACTGAAACTATTCTATGTTCCAAGGCCAATAGCTTTGAAAAGGAGGTAAGTTCCTATCACCTCTCATTTAGGTTTGAGCGATGTCACAAGATGCCGCTGGTGGCAACAGAATGACAGATAATTCTGTTTCAGTGGGAAAAAAAATTTTTGGCAATTTTGGCACTTATCTCCTTTTCAATGTCAACGCCTCAATTATTATCTTGTGAAATTTGAAATTATTTGGGACAAGGATTGGTTTGTATGTAGTGTTCTATTTTATTGTTACCTCTACCTCACGGGTTAAAAACTGGCTGTGACAGTTATATTATTTGTTCTGTTAATTGTCGTGAATCAACACTTACGTGATCTGGAAACAGTCATGTGCTCACCCAGCCTCTAGAGAGTGCATCATTAATTGGGTGAAAAACCTGGTGATTGAACATGATATCAACTTTCTTCCACTATTATTGGCTTAGAAAGACTAAAGCCAATAATGTTATTAATTTTACTGGTACAGGCTTGAAAATGTTTATAGAAATGAACCATCATTTTATTAACTGTTCGAAATACAGTTTGAAACTTTTATGTAGTATGTTTTGTTATAGTTCTGTCATTTGATTATTGCTACTCTCAATTACGAGTAATCTCATTTATTTATTTTTTTAATTAGAATTATATAGCTTCTTATTAATAAAATAATATAAAAATGGTTTCTTGGTATTTACATTAAATTAGTCATATTTTTCTAAAGTAATTTTATGTTTTTTTTGCTGAATAAATAATCATAAATTACATATATGTTTTTCTATCAGGCTCATGTAGATATTTTATTGAATTGAAGATGTAAATGTTTTCTATATTGTTTGAGTAGTAAACCAGAGTTTGGCTTATTGATAATAATTAATTAATTAATAAATAATTATTACCTAATTAGTATTAAATATTAGATAGGAATTATGTTAATGTCGGATGTTTGTTTTATTTTGAAAAGCTGGAGTAGTATTTGTAAAAATAATTATTAATCGGTTATTTTAATCCTTCCCTCCTGGACCAATAACTAAATAACCCACCACATGGGATCTGTTACTGCTGCCTAGCCTTGTTCGATTTGGATGTAAATAAAAAATACTTGCCTATTATTAGCATAGTCAGCCAAGACAACGCAACGGGATGTTCTGAAGGAATTTTTATTTATCTCATTTGAAATATTGAGTTCCTGAACACTTCGTTCCGTCTTTGGTTAAGATTTTAATTTAGAGATTTCATTTTATCGCAAACTAAGCTAACAGCATTTATTAAATTAAATTCTGATGCATGGGGCTCATCCATAATTTTTATTCGCGATCTTCAAGAACTCCAATACTTCTAACATCCCTTACCTGGTCCAAAAATTCAAAATCAGGAAACTTTTTTCAATAAAATATGTAAATCCTGTTTAGTTTTCGTTCAGAGCACTTAATAATGCAATAGGTTTTAGTCACTACAGAACTTAGAAATAATTTGTGTTAACTAAAAGCAATCCTCTACAGCTTTTCTTTTTCTATTTAGATAAGCCTTATTGTTGTTTGTTTTCTTGTATTTGAACTATAGTTAAGAAATAGTAATTTTAAGTTATTTCACTCTTCCCCGTACTACGAATGGAATATTTGATGTCGTAAGATCGTTACTGATTAATGTCGTTTCGTATCGCCTTCGTGCAAGATATGCCACCAACGTATTATGGTACTACTTCCACAGAATTGTAAAAACTATTTCGTTTTGTTAGTCTCTATCATTCCGTATTCTCTTAAACTAGATTGTATATATTAATATTAAAAAATAAAAAGAGACCTTACATGAATGTTAAGACCGTGGAAAAAATTCCAAAGGAAAGCCCTTAAGTCTCCTAACTAAAACAGAAATGGAAATTATCTTAAGGGCTTTTCGTTGGAATTTTTTCCACGGTCTTAATAGATTGTATATATTTTTTTCTCAAACTTATTTTATTCAATAAACCGTTATTGGTTTTCTCTAGAACTTAGGCTGTTTTTTGGGTAGTAATTTTCTTGTCACATTTCCCCTATTTTTTCTCACAGAGCCTCGTTTTTGTTTTTCTCTGAAAGAGCCTAAGTTGTGCAATATTTCCTTATCAAGTTCGAGTGAAACGTATTTGAGTACAAAGTGTAATGAAAGTGTACAGTTCATAACTTTGTTAATTGATGATATCAAACTAGAAAATTTTTAGTAATTTGACTGTATTTTATCTTCGTATTTAAATATCATTTTCTATAAAGTTTGGCTAAACTTTTAATTACTAATGTGACTTTATATTGTCTGGATGATTGTAAAAAATATAAATATTCCCTTTAAATTATAATGATAATAAATTGAACAAGACAAAGTAAATCGAAATTAAAAGTACGTTTGAATTTTTTCAGACTTTTAAAAAAAAACGAAGCCCCGTATTTTTCGAATCTTAATTTTCAATAATGTTATCCCTACAATTAGTAAACCTCGATCATGTTTTATCGTCTTCAATGATGAACCTTTGATATCGACCAAGAAAAAAAAATTCCCTCAAAATTTGAGATTGGAGGATGCAACCATATAACCCATCGAAGCATTTACTCCTAAACATTCATTTAACATTTTAGATTTTAATTCAAAGATAATATTTCTATTTCTTAAATAAGGTTATTATATTTATGATTTGTTATCATTGTCACCATAATCAATAAACATGCATTATGTTTCTAGATATATGGATTCAAAATTTAAGATAAATCGTGAATGAACATCTTATATATTTATGAAACATAGCATTAATTTTATTTACAACATTCTTCATCTTAACCAAAGTCTTATTTTACTTTTGTAGCGATTTTATACGTTTGAATTTTTTTTTAACACGCTCATATTAGCTTCGCCTGAATGTACGTATTTAAGAAACGGATTTTTTAAAACGCGATCAGCCACTTCAAAAACTGTTTAGTTCTGGCCACATTATTGATTCGATTAAATGGTCCTATTGCAGATTTAGTTGAGTATTAGGTATACGATCTAAACTCTTGTTGAATCTAAACTAGAAACTATTTTATCTTATGAGGGATATCTATTCTTATGTTTCGCGGATAGTAAGTATTTTCTTTCAATATTTTCAGCAATAGTGCCTACTTTGCGGGACAAATCTGCAGATATGAACCGAGGACTAAGAATATATTTGTGTCGAAGATATGAAGATCCTCTGGCTGTGTACCCTCCGGATCTGGCGGCATTGAGTAGGCTTTAGCGAGAATGGGAAGATGGAGGCGGTGCGGCGCTGCGCGGTTCCCGTTTACACAATCGACCCCTCAGTTCGGGGCCACCCTCTCGTAGCTTAGGGCCCCTGGCCCTCCACAGTGCCTCCGCGGTGCAACCAAGTCTTCCAATCACAGTCTTCCAAACATATACATATATATTTAGGCAGATATTTTTATACATTAGTTATTAAGTTAGTAAGTCTTAAGTGACAATAATGTACCAAGAAGTGGGATGCAAGAAAGAGTCGGGGAAGCGATCGTTGTGGGGGCTGGCCCTTCGGGATGTGTGGGGCCAGGAAGTGCTGACCAGGCGGTGCTGTCCTTGTAGGGCTATATCTTTAGCGGAGTTGAGGATATGCCTCCTCCCGTCCTACAGAAGGTCCAGGATGCGCTCTGTCGTCAGGTAAGTCAGTCATCAGGGTTAGCCTTCAGCGGAGGTTATATTTACTTTCTTAGACCTTTGCATGATTTTTTTAGGTTTGACATTTGATTATGAGTGAGTCGCTCGCTTATTAGTCTAATGTTATGTTATGTTAACATTGTTAATGTTAATGTTATCTTAAAGTAGTGAGATTTAATGCTTCCATAAGATTTGGAGCCAGGTAACTCAATGTGTTGGGTATTTATTTCCCTTCCCTCTCTCTAATGGTGTGCTCCTAGACCTTAGATTTGACATCTGATCATGAGTGAAGGTAACTCAATGTATTGGGGATTGGGTAGAATTTCTTCAGATTGTCGCGTCGAGTTGAGCCACAACAAGTTTTAACTTTTCATTTCTTTCCTTTTTAAAATTCTCGAGAAATACAAGTAATCGTGATATTTAGAATGGAAAAATAGTGGGCATCAGTTCCACAGGTTGTCGCTTCGCATCGGGTTAAGTACAACTAGTTTCAACTTTTCATTCCTTTTTAATATTTTTGAAAACAAATATAATCCTGAGTTATTAGTATGAGTATGAAAACAATGAATAATTATGGAAAATCTGTCTCGGTAATAATTCCATCAAGGAATTAACGTTTCAACTAACAGTTCGAAGTATTAAGGATGAAATATGTTGGTTGAAACGTTAATTTCTTGATGAAATGCAAAATTGCATGTTTCCCATACTTAAACTGTTTGGTATCAGTTCCGCAGGTAGTCGCTTCGAGTTGAATCATAAGTTTTAAATTTGATTAGTTTCATTTTTATTTTTCTCAAAACAGAGAACTCATGTAGTTATGGGAAATGTGTACACTTGTGTGTGGACAATGAAATGTGTAATCATTCATGATGAAATTAGTATTTCAACAAAACTATATCATCTATACTTAATTTCTAATTCGAAATATTAGTGGAAACGTTTATTTCTTGATAAAATGATTACCGATATATATACACATTTCCCAAGTTTACACTCTTTTATCCATACTAAAACTCAAGATTATTTTTACTTTCGAGAATATTAAAAATAAAAATTAAAACATGTGGTTCAATTTTGAGCCACAATTTGCCGAACTGATTCAGGTTTGACTTATGATCATGAGTTAATAGTTGACTTACTAGTTTAACAGTAGAAATATTTAACGTTCCTGAAAGATAAAATTAACAGTGCAGCTTATCCAATTAAAATGTAAAATTGTGTCGTTATTATTAGGTGCAAGGTAACGCAATGTGTTGGGTACTACTTGTCTTCAGATTCCGGATTCGAGACCACCTCAGACAGATAAATAGTTATGCCCGTTCGGCATCTCATCGGATTCTCACACTATCAATTGGGCTCATTATTTATTTTTCAATGACCTTATATTGATGGTACAAATGCTAATGTATCGAAAGTGAAAAAAACAACACATTTTTCCTTTTCGTTGTATAATGATTGGTTTTTGGATGGGCAATTGATATAAAAATTCATATAGAGTCATCTACAGAGCCCAAAAAAACGTATTAAACTGGTTACATTATATTATATATTGGTTATTACAAAGACTATTGGTTATTGGACCCGACTAGGTTTTGGCGGTACGCACTGATTTTGAATGAATCTGTATAGTTTCTTCACTCATCTGATAAGTGGCGTTTTCACATTCGGTACTATGAATTTATATTGAGGATGTCTAGTTTATAAAAGGCAATTTGGTTTCAGTTAATTTATATTTGAGCCTTGCAAAAGCGTACGTTCGATATCCAAACTATCATTGTTCTTTCTTATTAACACAAATAAATAAAAGCCTTGTGTAAATAACATTTAAATTTTTATAAAGTAGAAGCTTTAATTTATTCGATGGCCACAAAATCGAGAACTCTAACATCGTTTTGGCATAAAATATTTATTCCTACTCTAGATTATCTCGCTAAAAAAAACTGTTTTTTTTTTTTGTTTTTTTTAATGCTGCATTTTTTTAATTAAAAAAAACTATTATTTTTAACAACCTTTCAAAATATGTATAATCTTAGTATCGAATAAAGCTGTCCACGATTTATCTCTGGGATTACTGAACCGATTTTCTTTTGGTACAAAATCACAAAAAAAACAACTCAAAATTTGAGGTCTTACGTTTTATGATACGTAGGAGCCAATTTTGGTACAATATAAATTCGTTATAAGTTCACCGCGCCGTACTTGTGTTGTTAAAAACAACTCGTATTCTTCGGTATTATTAAATTATGTTAAAATTATTATTATTATTACTGCTTTAATTTTTTAGAATTTGCTGTCATCTTCCACTCTTTGCGAGTTCTCTCTTTTCCCTTAAAAACAAATATCAGACAGCGAAATCGTACTATATTAGATAAAATGGGGCGTCCTGAATCAAAAGCGGATAACTCCAAAATTTCAAAAATTTACCTTTTGTGGCTCGTTTAGTCAAGCGATTTTGTCTATAACGACAATTTGCCGCCTTATTTTTCACTGGACTTTAGTCCGGCTCTGAATCTGAAGTTTCGGTAGCATAAATCATTGCTTAAACAAACCAGTGAAAAATGTAAAAACAAAAAAAATTGAAGTCATCAGCTTTTGATCCTGAATGCCTCTTGCACAGGATATTGACCTATATTACGCTGTAGTCCTGTAGGTCTCCTGGGACGAGTGAGTTATCAAATCAGACTCCTTGCACCTCTACTTCACGCTTCCAGGGATCCATCCTCCACTTCTTCTTGGTCTTTACTTAATTTTTTCTCACTTAAGCGTATCTTCAGGTGGAAAATCTGTATTGCCCCCCCCCCTTCTTTATTTTTAAATATCCTCTCCGACTCATCCTTCATGCTTTGATACAGCTCATTGCGAACAATTCACGACTACCAATCTGGAACTAATAGCTGATTTCCTCCCTATATCTTACTTCTAGGAATTTATTATAATTTTAATTTATTTTCTTTAAATCAGTATTGCTGCCCATTTTCCGTTTTAATTTTGCTTAACGTTGTCCTATATCGCAATGATACATTTTTCCGTTATACATGCAAATACAGTGCTTTCTTTAGCCTGGCTGTGCATATTATTTCAATATTCAGTCAGTTAAGAAAAACTTACGATCTCTTTAACATTTACTAGACAAAACAAACAACCTCTACTTTCAGTTTATTTTGAGATCGTAAATATAACTCCAATGTTTTATTGCGACGTTGAGCGGCAGACTATTTCAAACCATTGTGTTTTCTATGCATCTTCATAAAAGCTTACTCGTAATGTATTATTTACTAAAAAAACTTACCTAAATGCTTTTAATGTAACATTACATATTCAGCCCAAACTTTCTTAACTTTCCTAACATTATTAATTACATACAACCCGTATAGTTGTCTCGTTTTACAAAAAAATAATTGTATTTTAAAACTTTGCTCGAACTATTTCAATCATTTCATCAAAAATTCGTATTATTTGTTTTCCCTGTACCATTACAATCCGTGAAGGGTCTGGGGTTCAGTACATGGTAGAGACTGTACTGTTCCTAGGACGACCGTTGTGCAGGGAGGTGATTTGTCCTAGATCACGCTCGGTTGAAATTTTTCCGCCTTATTTTGGGTATCCTCTTTATGGAGGCAGGGTGAGCCCCAGGAGGGTCCTAGATCCCATAGGATCCATCTCCGATTGCTAACAGATTGAATTAAACTCTTGCCAATTGCGGGATTTGAATACAGACAACTCAGCGCTATACAACTGAATCACTCCGCTTCCTTCGTATTACTAATCCATAACAGCACGTAATACTTACTACGTACTACTAAACTAATAATACAAGCTATTAATGAGCGGGCTAATTCAGTCGTAGAGCGCTGATTGCCATCCGAAAATCCGGCTGTGGCAGATAATTTATTAAATCTGTTAACAGGCGGGGATGGATTTGGAGACACTCCTGGCGCTTACTCAGCATCTATAAAGTGGGTATCCTTAATTTTTTTATTACTAATGTTTACTCTAATATAAGTAACAACAAAAGTTGATAATACCTCTCCATCGTTTTTAAGTTTCAATCTCCATATTGAACATTTAGAGATAGTCGAGGGATTATTTGGTGGTGTCTTCAGCCATCCCTTTGTGGTATAAGCCGCTTACCCTCAAGTGGCCTTAGGGCGATATAGGAGTGGGAATTTAGTCCTTCAAAGGGTAGCTTAGGACTTACCACCCAGAGATCTCTAAAGAAGTGTTCTAATACCTGCTCTCAGTTTTTAAACATTACAAACGTTGAGATAGTGCAAATATATCTGATGCATCTCCTATCGTATCGACATCCCGAAGTACGTTGTGGGAACGTAGGTTGATTGTGAATTGGTTATTGAGAAAACTATATAGGTTGCTGGTGTAGAATTCGATTCTAAAAAAAACTGTGTGTTTTGTTGATTTTACCGAATTTGAATAAACTTTGTAGGCCTATTTCAATAATTTTCTTCATCTTACTGGATTTATTACATGTATATAGTAATAAAAATATTAAATCCGATTGGTGCTTTACTGGAATGTAATCTATATATATATATAAAAGAGTCATTCATTCAAGTAAGTAAAAAAACCTTTTTCCAGTCAAACATTTTTTCTTTATTTTAAAATACGTTTCAACATTCCTCAGTCATTTTCAATTTACATCTCTTAGAAGTCCCTTTTTTTATTTAATTTAAATATATTTTTTAAATACTTATAAATTTGCACATTTTTAACCTTTTAGTAGATTGTCAAATATTTTATATATGTCAAAGTACATGACATATAAGTATTATATATCAAATTAAAAATTTTCTTATAATACTTAGAGTTTACAATGTACTCCATGGTCATTATTAACATTTATTTATATTTATAAATTCACCATGAAATTTTAGATTTACCTTCTAATAAAATAAAGAATTACGTGTTTTTTTTTAATTTTTTGAAAATCAACCCGTAAATGTGTAAAAACCATAACATATTTATGTATGTATGTGTATGTATTTATGCACCCCCCAACTATCTCCGTTCTCCACCGTAACATATTTAGTTAGAAATTTGAAAATAAGTAAGCAGGCTTACTTTAAACCTAATAATAATGGTATTTAAGATTTTGCAAAATCGACCCCCAGAATGCTGCAATAAGGGATGAAAGTTTGTATGGGACTTGCGTCATTTTTAATCTGCCACTTGTGGGCAAAACGTACTAATTCTAAGTAGCTATACAAACGTTCCATAAAAACAAAACAAAAATAAAATAAATAAGTAAATAATAAAAATATATACGTGCGGAAAAAATATATGAATGCTGTAATATGAACAAAATAAATGCGTAAATTGTAATAAAAATTAAGTCTAGAAATAAAATAATTACTTACATTCGTAGCATAATTACACTAATATAATTTCCCAGTGATCCCCGAACCAAGATTCTTCCCCAGGAATGAGGGCAAAGCATGAGTCCGGGGCCCCTGCCCCCTTTCGTTCACGTCACTGGTATTAAACGCCAATGGAAGCTGGTTAAGGGTGCAAGACATCACACACACAGAGGTCGTGAGTGGAGAATCTGGCCAGTGTCAGTACTCCAAATCACATTATTACAACAGGTCTCGGGGCCATTGACGGTTTAGATACATGAACGGCGGGATTGGTTATGTGGATGTGTGTAACTGGATAATGACTTTGCTAGGGTATCGGGATGACAGGCAAGGTTTTGGTGAAAGTTGAAAAATTTAGTAGGGATGAGGTCGAGGACGAAAGGAATGTGGAGATCATTATGGAGGGTTTTGTTGGAGACATAGTAAGGAGCATTGACAATAGTTCTCAGGACTTTGGATTGAAAGTATTGAATACGTCTGATATTCGATTTTTTTGCGGTCCCCCACAGTTGCAGTCCAAAGGTCCAAACAGATTTGATGATTGTCTTGTATATTAGAAGTTTATTGTCCATTCAAAGGTGGGAGGTCCTACTTAGTAATTTGTATATTTATGTAATATTAATTAATTAATATGCATAGTTTGCTGAATCGCCTGTTAAGTTCTTGTTTGTTGAGTCTGGTATGAGGGTTCCATGTAAGACTTTGGTCTAAGAGGAAGCCAAAGTATCGTACTGTGTCGGAATTAGTTAGGACGGTTTCATTGAATTCGACAGAAGGGCATGTTCCCCGGCGAAGTGCAAAAGTCACGTGTTTGCATTTCCCCTCGTTGACTTTGATACGCCATTGGTTACACCAAATTTCAATGAGTGAAAAGTGCCTTTGTAGGTTCGAGGAAACCATTTCAGAGTCTGAATGAGATGATAGAATGGCTGCGTCGCCTGCGAACGTTACAAGGAACGTTTCAGGAGTAGTTGGGAATCAGCGGTGTCCAATATGTATAGGATAGGACCCAAGAAGCTACCTTGGGGGACTCCAGCTTGAATTGGGTAAAGATTGGAGTATTCATTACCACAGCGTGCTTGGAAGAAGCGATCAGAAAGGTAGGATCGAAGGACTAGGCATTAGGTATGAGGTAACTGGGTTTTGAGCTTGAACAGCAAACCAGCATGCCATACCCGGTTTGCTTGTGTGATTGTGAAAGCTTATGATATGTCCAGAAATGCGCCTGTGCAGTATTGTTTGCTTTCAAGAGCGGAGGATATGTGATCGACAACTCGGAGACCCTGCTGGACCGTCGAGTGCCTGGGACGGAATCCAAACTGATGTGAAGGAGTGTTATTGGATTCGTTTAAGGAGGATTTTTTAAATTTTTTGGAAAAATAGGAAGAAGGGTGACAGGTCGGTATGATGAAGCGGCATTGGGTAAATAATTGATAGGGGTGGTAATCAACCTAGGTCTCCGTTAGATATTTCACTATTTGCCGGTATGTCTCGGGCGTGTTTGATTGGATCTTCGTATCATTTGTCCTACTAGTGCAATAGTATTTTCCAGAGCTTACTGCCTTGTCCAAAGAAGTTTAAAGTTTTTTATACTCCGTACGAAAATTTGTGGTGGCTTATGCACTTTAGGAGCTGATGTGGACTCAATTGCTTCTCTAGGTAGATTTATCAGGGGCTGAAATCTGTTGGGTGAGAAGAGCGGAGAATCTTCAGTGAACTCGGTTAATGATCCTGACTGGGTATTTTCATTCGATGGCCCTGCCTTGGGTTCCTTATTATCATTTGGAGTAATAGGAGGTGTACCGACTTAACGCCTTCTATTAGGTTTAAGATTAGTTGGGTTATTTCTGGTAGTTGATTCTAGGGATCGACTTCTCTTTGCATTTTCTTTTTTATTTGCTTTGCTAGATAATACCTGGTGGTAAAATTTCATTTTGGAATGTTATATTTCCGGAGGAGATTAAGAAAAAATAAAGGTAGAACAGAGAGGGGAGAAAACTAAATAAAAATAAAAAAGATCGTACGAGAACTAATCTAAATACATCTCACATGTAAATTTTCTATTTACTAAAGTCGAGTTTTAAGTCCGTAATTAGCTAAGAAACTTAACATTTCACTTCACTGGTACACTAACTATGACTATGTAAAAGAAAGCCATGAATGTACGATAACAGTTAATGAATATAGAAAGAAGTATCAAAGAGACGATGTTGCTCACTCCATCACGTTCTGTGAACTCTTTTTTTGTTTTAGGTTTCATTCCTATATTTAAAATAAAGAATTACGTGTTTTATTTATTTTTTCGAAAATCGACTCCTGAAATAGGGGATATAATAATAATAATCAGGGATGGGAATTCGGGTGGGACTTACGTCACTTTTAGAGCGAGTGACAAAATTTTAGCAACTGTAATGCTACTGTGAAATTTAAAAATTCCAAAATTGTGCAATGGGACTAAACTGCATGTATAAGTTTTGCACAAAAATAAAGAAGCGACTGTAATTACGGGATGTGGTCGAGGAGAAACGTTTTTTTCCCCACAGATACCTCTAATACCATCTGAATATACATTTTAATTCAAGAAATTACAGTTTTGGATACTACATTGTGGATATCAATTGAAAACACATGGAAAGTTCTGTAACTATACCATTTAATATTTAATAGGATATTTTATAAAAATCGATAAAGGAATAAGAATTTGCCTATTAATTCTTTAATTTAAGTTGGAGTAGGCAGTTAGTTGATTCACTCTCCATTTAAACTCTTAAGTTTTTATTCTAAATCAACGCGGAGGAAGTCGCGGGCATAAGCTAGTTTTTTTTTGTTTTGTTTTTTAAATATTTTATTTTAAATTACATACAAATTTTAAAACATTGGTGGGATAATCCCAAAAGCTAGTTGATAATATTTCAGTGTAGAGATAAATACTAAGAAGCCTATTTTTTCTTTTGTTGTGACATAACTTGTTCCCTTGAATTCTCTTCCCAAGTCATTTATCTTTAATGTATTAAGATTGAAAGAACCTTTTATTCTTTAATAAACCAATATCAGTTACCGACGTGGTAATTAAAAAATACGTTTAAAGATTTCACAAAAATACTTTCAATCATGTCTTATGGTTATTTTTAGCTACAAAGAATTTTATAATGCTTTCAAAAAAGTTAATAGTTTATGTATCAGTATTGAAAAGCTTATTGATATAAACGTATTTACACCTTTATTTTTGTTTTAACATAAAAATAAAATCTACACTGCAGTATTGCAATACACGAGGGGGGGAGGGGTATTGGAATGGACCTTTGTAGGAAGTAATCTATCTTCCCAAGGATTATGTGATCATTATCGATGAACCAGATTTATTTTCCAGTCCAATGAAAAGTCAGTAGGATTCTTAGAAACTTTGTGTTCATCGTAAGTCTCCGGATTTAATTTTGAAATATGCTATGTAGATATCTTGAAATTACATCAGCTTTCGCCAAATTGCTACAGTGATCATTCAGTGTTAAAAAGTCTCACTGCCATATTTTTTTTCACCTTCTTGCTGATAGATTGAATTGATATGTTATATACGAACAGAAAGAAACTCTGGTGGCAGAGGCCCAGATTCTTTTGAGAATTGTAACGCCCAATAGTGAGTGAGCGATACGAACAGAAAAGTGAATACCAGCTTTGTCAGCCTATTATTTATTCATGCATTACGACCCTCAACGACCACCTGGAGTTGATAAGAATTAATTGTGATAAGAGCCCTCCCCTCCTACATTCACCCCCTGCGTGGTGTCACTCCAGCAACTGTGCTGAGACTGTTCGTGACAGCCGGTCGTGTCATGTTGCTGGAGCACTGCGCTACGTTCGAGAAGTTCCCTCATCTGGCTTCTTCTCCCGAGTCCTCGTCCTCCAGCTCTTTTCTTCTGTAAGTAGACTGATTTTTGTTATTATGACTATAGGATGGGGCTTAGTAGATTTTTGTTCTAAGATATTTTTATTTTTTTTAGATTAATTTATTGATATTTACAACTATAATAATATTACAACAAGTAAATTTGCTAATATGAACAAATGACATGAAAAATAAAAACACCCATCGCTAGCACTCCAATAAAGTTCTGTAGTTGAAGGTTTCGAGGCCATCTTTCCAGACGCCTCGGAGGGTTATCAGGAACAGTATGGGAAGCAAGTTGAGAGACTATTGATTCGGATTCAAGTGTGTATGGAGCTTGTCATGGAAGGATAGGTATCTAGTTTGGGCCAAATCAGCAACATATGGAATATTAAGATCATGATGGATGAGTTTGTGACATAATAAGGAGCATTGAGGATGTTACGAAGGATTTTGGATTGTAAGCATTGAATACTAGATGAATTAGATGGTTTAGTAGACCCCCAAAGCTCAACTCCGTATGTCCAAATAGGTCTGATAACTGTCATGTAAATGAGTCTCTTGTAATTAATTGGGAGCTTAGAGCTTTTGTCCAGTAAATGTTGAAGTAGGCGAAAACGTCGAGCAGTTTCTTGTCTTTTCAGTGTTATATGAGGATGTTCTAAGATTAAAAATAAAAAGTAAATTGACTTCAACCCGATCATTATTAAATGAGAGAATGAGAAGTCAAGAGATACTAGTGGTTGTAAAGATAGAGTTTCGTATCAATTTATAGATCGTTAATACATATATCTCCAGCCTCTTTGAGAAGTGGCTACCAGTAGAATTTAGTCCAGTGAGAGCTAACTGTATTGAGGGATGCGTAATCGTGTCTTTCTCGTAGTTATAGTTTTGAAATGGAGTAATATAAGCAATAACTTTTTCATGTGAATGCTTACTATCCTAACCATTAGACCATAGTTGACATACCTACGGGTAATAGAAGGCTGTAGATTTTGCACATACATATTATGTTGTTATATATTTTGTAATTGTAATTTAATAAAATAAAGTAGGTTCAGAAAAAGAAAAAAAAACAGTGAATGCTTAAGTTAGACCCTTATCCACAACGAAAATAATATGATTCTGCTTCTCTAAATACAAGAAACTTATTTTGGAGGAAATTAGACTTAACAACTTATTCAGTGGGACCGTTTAATTTTCAATTTTATATATCAGTGTTTCTTACTCTTCTGTTTAAAAGTCATTTTGCTAATTCATGAGAACTGATTACTAATTCACCATATACAATTTTCTCTCCATGTTTATATTTTTATAATTGAAATTGAAAGACATATTTTAATTCGCTTTTAATTATTTACAGTTTATGAAATTCGCGCGCGGACTCATTTTTCTTACATAATCACGATTTTTCCTCTTTCGTTGGTTTAGTTCTTCATTAGTTTTTATTAATTATATGATTTAGTACTCTGATTTAAATACTTAACAAATGTTTAACAAGAACACAGTTTAATGCATATTATAAGCAAATCAAATTATCAACAAAATGGAAATCGGCCGTAAAAAAATAAGGTTTAATCAGAATAATATTAATAAATGAAACTATCTGTTGTAAAATTCAAAATCATTATCATCACATTTTGATGTGGATTTTAGTACTCCATGCAAATAATAAGCTGATAGTTTTTTTTAATGGATCAAGAGTAGTAGTCATGCTTAAACCGGTTTATCATGAATGTAATAAAAAAAAAGTTTCCTGTTTGATTCTTTGTTGGTTTATTGGTTTGGATTCGTTGCAGCTTGCACTTCTACACGTCTTCTCTAAAAAGAGTTCTACAAATTAGATTTATAGCCTGGGGCCTTATCTTGATCCCCTTCTCAAGGTCTAGGGCTCGGTGCAACTTATATCTTTACGAAGCCTACATATACCAGACAATTATAATTATTATTATTATTATTTTATTTTTTTTTTTTGTTGGGACCTTAATTGATTTTTGTTGTTGTTTTAAATATAATTGTACATATATATTAGTGTAGTTTATTTTTAAGTATTGATTTAGAAATGTTTCTTTTTTGTTATTTCTACTGTTATAAATAATTTTTCTATTAATTTCAGTTATTTTCATTTATCTTTATTTTTTTTAAATGGATTCAGAGCGGTCATTAGGTACTGAATCGGAGGACAATGTAACAATGTCCGAAATTAGTGAAACTGATTCACAATATCTAAAGTATCGTCAACTTGAAAAACGGCAGCGAAATGCTGCTCCCGGGTCTGCTGGTACCTCTCCAAAAAAAAATAAAAATAAAAACAAATCAGCGTTAAAGCCAACCTCACCACCAAATACCCGTAGTAAAACATCTGCACCCATAAAAAAATCAATAATTAATATAACAACCAGCAATCAATTTGCAGCCCTCGAAAATGTACCCACAGAGCCACCTCAACATCAAGAAACATCTCAGATTTCCGAACCGGTTCCACCTCCCATTTTTGTCTCAAATGTTCAAAACTTCTTGACCTTCTGTCAAGAAATAGCCAAACTGATCGGAACAACCAATTTTAAATGTTATTCTCGTGTGAAAGACATAAAAATTAATACGAACACCAAAGAGAATTACAAAAAATTGGTTTATCATCTCACCGAAAAAAAATATCACTTCCACTGCTACCAGTTAAAAGAAGATAAGGCCTACAGAGTTGTTCTGAGAGGTCTTCACAGTACCACACCTACTGATGCCATCAAACGGGACTTGGAAGAGATCGGCCACAACGTTAGAAATATATCGGTCGTCCTACATCCCGTTGAAAAGTTCCCCCTACCGTTATTTTTCGTAGATCTGGAACCAGCCAGAAATAATATTGAAATATTCGATATCAATAGGCTTGTCTATTCAGTCGTTCGCTTTGAAGAGCCAAGGCAAAGACCTTCAATTGTCCAATGCACAAAATGCCAAGCACTCGGACATACAAAAGCGTACTGTCACTATCCGGCCAGATGTGTCAAATGTGCTGGAGCACATGCAACAGAAATATGCAAGAAAACAAGGGAAACACCTGCAAAGTGCGTGCTATGCGGTGAGGACCACCCAGCAAATTATAAAGGATGCATGGTGCATAAAAACCTACAGAGGCTAAGATCCCACCATGCACCATCAAATAGTAAAGAAGTAAATGCTAAAGAAGAAATAGAAAAATTACAAGACATTTCATTTCATAGTAATCAACAGCAGCCGTTGACCTCAACAAATATTAATCCTCCTCAACAGGGACAAAAAAAATATTCATTCATCAGTCGAAATCAGCAGATGCGGCAACAGGCGCCTCAAACCTCCCAATCCCAGCCAATGGTTCCCAAATCTCATCCACCTCCACTACCTCCACGCCAAGACATCCCTTCTCACCATCTTCCTCTACGGGTGAAGCTTCCACCTCAGAGTGAACCCACAATTCCATTCCAAACTTCTTCCATTATAAACCTCCAAACCCAAACACCATTGAAAGTCGAAGCAGCTCACAGTGTCCCAAGAAGGGTCCAACTCCCAAACAACTTTCCAATAAACACTAATCCTCCATCTCAACCTTCTGTCCAATATCCTAGTCCCAGTCAAAATCCAGTAGACATCAACACAATCCTTTCGACCTTCTTATTTGAACTTAATAATACCATCAAACCACTCATTTCCCTTCTAACCCGACTCCTTTCCGAAATGCCATTTACTACCCCACGATGAACACTAAGCCCCTATCAATCATACTGTGGAATGCAAATGGCCTACATAACCATCGAGACGAACTTGACTTATTTCTTCATGACAATCACATAGACATTGCCCTATTGACTGAAACACACTTCACAAAGCGATCATATTTTTACATACGTGACTACATTACTTATAGATCAGATCATCCTGACAATACAGCACATGCCGGTTCTTGTATCCTTATCCACAAATCCATTCCTCATTCTCTTATTCCTTCTACTTCAACTGACGCCATTCAATCAACTTCAGTAACCATTTCAACTAGTCCTTTCCATATGACTTTCTCAGCTGTATACTGTCCTCCTGGTAACTCCCTTTCTTATAACCTCCTCGAATCCTTATTCCGATCCCTCGGACCGCGTTTTATTGCCGGAGGAGACTACAACGCCAAACATCAACGATGGGGTTGTCGAACATCCAATTCCCGTGGTAGCATCTTATCCCGAATTTCAACCTCTAATAGTTTCTCTATCCTCGCACCCATAAACCCTACTTATTGGCCTACATCGCTCAAAAAACGTCCAGATATTCTTGACATATTTGTTTCCTCACAGATTTCCTGCAATCAAACAACTATAAAATCCCTGGATGACCTTTCCTCTGATCACAGTCCAGTACTACTTCAAGTACATTCAATTCCTATTCCTAAGCCCTCTCATCTCAGACTGATTACTGGACGTGTTGACTGGGATAAATTTCGATCGAATCTGGAAAATAATTTAGACCTCAAAATTCCGCTTAAAACAAAAGTTGACATCAATTCTGCAATAGACAAACTAACAAACGCAATACAAACCAATATAAGAGATAGCACCTTACCAAGGAAAAATCATTATCAACAGAGTAACTGGCCACTTCATATTCGCGAGTTATTAAAAGAAAAACGACGGGCAAGAGCGAAGTGGCACCGCACCAGATATCCATCGGACAGGAGTCATTATACCAAACTAACCAACAAATTAAAATCAGAGATCAGAACATTCAAAATTCAAAATTTGTATTACCGTACAGAAAATCTGAGTACTACTGACAAATCCTTATGGAATACCACTAAAAAACTCCTAAAATATAAACATTTCAACCATCCACTTTTAACCGATTCCCAAACCTGGTCAAGATCTGATATAGAAAAATCACAAATTTTCGGCCAGCACCTATTCAACACATTTAACCCTCATCCAGATATCCTTAATCCAACCCACTCTGAATGCATTGAAGCAGAATTAAGTATTCCTCTTCAGATGTCCCCTCCTCCTAAAGCATTCCATCCTTCCGAAATATCAAACATTATTCACAGATTACCCGTCAACAAAGCCCCTGGCCACGACCTAATTACATCCCATATTCTAAAACGCCTTCCTCGGAAAGCGATCCTACTCCTTACATATATATACAACGCTGTACTCCGCACCACGTACTTTCCTGATTCCTGGAAATTATCCATAGTTAAGATGATACCAAAACCTAAAAAACCACCAGAACTCTCATCCTCTTACCGTCCTATATCTCTCCTGCCCATAATGGGCAAAATACTTGAAAAACTCATTCTGAAACGTCTTCATCCTATCATAAAATCCAATCAAATAATCCCAGATCACCAATTTGGTTTCCGAACATCACACTCCACTATCCAGCAATGCCATCGTGTGGTGGACGTTGTCTCATCCGCATTAGAGCGCGGAATGTACTGCGCGGGAGCTTTTCTCGATGTAGAGCAGGCTTTTGATCGAGTCTGGCATCCGGGACTGTTGTTCAAACTCCGTAAATTCTTACCTTCTACTTACTTCCTTATTATCAGTTCCTACCTCAGTAATAGAGCCTTTAAAGTAAACCATAATTTTACCTACTCTTCCCTCTTTACCCAGTCTGCCGGAATTCCTCAAGGTAGTATCATGGGTCCCATCCTATACACGATATATACAGCTGACATCCCAACCCATCCAAGCACTGTCCTCACTACGTACGCTGATGACACATGTGTGTTATCAGTAAATAATGATCCATTTGTTGCATCCCAAACTCTTCAATCCCATATCTCAAACCTTCAAGAATGGTGTCAAAATTGGAGAATTAAAATTAATCCTAACAAATCCCATCAAATTACCTTCACCCTTCGTCGTAAACCTACAAATTCCTGCCCTACTGTATCCTTTAATAATATTCCTCTGAACTCTGTCGAACAGGTACGTTACCTAGGACTCCATCTGGACAAACGTCTCACTTGGAATCCTCATACAAGACTGAAAAGACAAGAAACTGCTCGTCGTTTTCGCCTACTTCAACATTTACTGGACAAACGCTCTAAGCTCCCAATAAATTACAAAAGACTCATTTACATGACAGTTATCAGGCCTATTTGGACATACGGAGTTGAGCTTTGGGGCTCTACTAAACCATCCAATTCATCTCGTATCCAATCCTTGCAATCCAAAATCCTTCGTAAAATCCTCAATGCTCCTTATTATGTCACAAACAAACTCATCCATCATGATCTTAATATCCCATATGTTACTGATTTGGCCCAAACTAGATACCTATCCTTCCATGACAAGCTCCATACACACTTGAATCCGCTAGTCTCTCAACTTGCTTCCCATACTATTCCTGATAACCCTCCGAGGCGTCTGAAAAGAAGATGGCCTCGAGACCATCTACTATAGAACTTTTTAGAGTGCTACCGATGGGTAGTTTCTCCACAAGTGCTTTTCAAGTCGTATTAGACATATAGCAGATTTACTTATTGTAATTGTATTATAGTTGTAAATATCAATAAATTGAATTAAAAAAAAAAAAAAAAAAGATTTATAGCCAACTACAGTAGGACAATGCTGTGTAGTATAAAGTTATAATAAACGAAAACATTACGGCTTACGTATTTTTATTACATCCATGACATTGCAATTGAATAGTTACGCGAACCACAAGTAGTCCTTGCTTATTCCAAGATAACAATTAATTATCCACGATATTAATATTTGTTCGTTCTAATTCTACCATTTCGGTATCGCCTAAGGAAAATTAAAATTGTAGATGGTATGAAATATTCATTTTAAACGATTAATTGCTCGCCATAGCACCGTTCCAAAATAGCTTGACTGAAAATTCCTGAAACGGAGGACATTTTTAGATTTGATTTATGAAGTGGAAAAAAAATTCTGGATCGAACTCTATGAGCAGGAATACTCGAATTACAATTTTTTTCACAAAATGTTTTCGCCTTATGGTATATTTCGTTTGTAGATAAGAAATACACAAAAGAAGGTTTATCATACTTAGTTATCACATCTTTTTTATAAAGATATATTAAATGATTTTTTTTCTTTTGATATATTAAGATCTTTAATCGTATCGAACAATCGATTTTTTTTTTTTAAACACTATTGAAACTTTACAATCTGCCACTTCCGGGCGATAAGTAATGGTGCTATGTAGCTTACAATCATTCTATAACAAAACAATGATGTAATCAAAATAAATATAAACATACGGACAAACAATCGATTAAAGATAATTTTTCAAGACATATAAATAGTATTACGTTATATTTACGTTTTTTGCCATTTAATAATTGCGTACGATAAACCAGGTAGTTAGGAATCCATTTGCTTGGTGTCACTAGATAATTGAGAACCGACACCAAAGAGGAAGCAGCTGTTTCGACCCTCCCAGATTATTGATCCTGCCGGTCTGGAACATGGGCTGTTCATTTTTTATTTTATGCAGTCGTATGTTAGTACACCTGTTACCTGCTGAAATGACGTAATTCGGATTTTAATTGTATACCATTGTCCATGTTGGCATTTATTAAAGCGTTACATACTACAAGTAGGAGAACTTGAAGTGTAAAAAGGTCTCTCACGAACCCGCTATTTTTTAAATAATTTTATGCAAACTAGAAAAGGATCTTACTAACTTTAGTATCATTAGTTTCGACTTTTTTAAAAATATACTTAGCTCTATGGTATTTAATTAAAAAGTATAAGTAGCCTTTATAAATAAATCGAAATAACATAAACTACTTTAAACTCTTTAAGGAATAATGCCTTTTTCATTCTTAAAATTGTATCTACATTTTTACCAATTTTGTTAAATTTTTACAAATTGTTTTTTTGAAAGCTTATTGGGTGTAGATAAAGATAGGAGAATTTTCAGTTACATTCTTTAAAAACTGGTAACTGAAGTTTTTTCTTTATAATAAAAATTGTTGACATTGGAAAATAATAAGGTTGTTTTTTTCCGTGTTCTGGCAACTCTTAACACAGGGTTTATAATAAGTAGACCACAATAAAAGATACCATAATCCAATCGACACAGGAAAATTAAAAATAATATCTCATACTTGTTTTGTAATTCACTTATGTTATGTTATGTTTTTTGGTTATATTCAGGTATGAAACTATGTCTCCTAGCAATTAGGCCTTTCTATATATATAAAAAAAAAGTACCACTACAACTCATGAAGGCTCTTGGGTTTAGTACAGGGTTGAGACTGCAATGTTTATAGAACAACGATTGAGCAAGGAGGTGATTTATCCTAGATCACGCTCAATCACCAGGTTTTTCTCCCCACTAAAAGCACTCACTTTATTGAGGCTGGTAACAGCTCAGTGGTAGAGCCAACCTGTTCTCGCAAACCACATGCAGGTCTTTGAAGGATTATTTGTGGCTCTCAATAAATGTACCAGAGTTCCCTTTTCATTTTTGTGCTATTATATTTTAAAAAATTATTATAGTTCCATATGTGTTTCAAAATGTCTTTTAAATTACTGACAACAAATATGAAAGACAAAGTGCAACATTGTAACAAATTTCATTTCCGTCCAAGTTAAGAATGATAAGACTCATCGAAAACTGCGTGAACGAACATAAACAGTGGCGTAATCGCCCGTAATCAACAAACTCCAAACCGATTTTGAATTTGTAAACTTTCATTGCAACGGACAATTTGCATTGTGCTCTGGAGGAAACAATTTGTATTACTCATGCTACGCATATAATTTGCAATCTGGAATTTTTCGTAAGATAGCTAAATTTGCTTCGTAATATAGTTTTACTAACACAAAATTTCTATTTTCTAAATTTATTTGTTTATTTACAGTTCTTTTAAAAATATGAGGACAGAGAACGAAAATAGAAAAAGAAAATAGAAGTTTTAATAATGAGTGGAAGGAGAATTTCTTTTTTGGCAATAACGGAAAAGCATTATAATTCTATGGTTTAATTTTAATTCTAAAGCTATCAATTTACGTCGACTATATGAAACCATCCTCAGTTTTCTAATCAGTATCCACCAAATTCCAAATTAAGAACAGATAAACTTGCTTCTTTAAAATCAAATTTAAATAAACAACAGTCAATTTTATGTAAAGGAAATAGTTGGGGGGTGCAGTCAATAAGAACACCGAATAAGTGAAGTACTTATATTATGTGCCGACGTTTCGACCTACAGTGTAGGTCATCTTCAGGGCTAACAGAGAAACAAACAGAACAAAAAATGTAAAAACATAAAAGTTGTACAGTAACAATAATAGTGACAAATAATGTAGAAAAATACAAAGTGGCAGATATGAAAATAGAAGATAAAGAATATTAAAAAGGAGCCAGATTATAATAAAATAAAGATATAGACAGATTTAAAAATTAATGATAATGAAAAGGCATTAAACTAGTGGCAGATATAATAAAATTAAGATAAAGACAAATAATTGAACAACAACAAAATAATTGAAATAGTGACAGATATAATTATAGAAAATGTGATAGAATATAATAAAATTAAGATAAAGACAGATATAACAAAGATATTGATAATGAAAAGAAAATGAAAATAATGGCAGATATAATAAAGTAAAACAGATTTAATAAAATTAAAGAAAATGAGCAGAAATGATAAATAATAAATAACGCATATAAAATAAAAAATAGAAAATAAATGTACAGAATGGATAGCACAGTACAAATTAATAATATAAAGGAAAATCAAAAGGAGGAGTTAAACAAAAGAAACAAAAATTAGGATATTTACATATAAAGAAAGGTTGGAATATGAAGAATACAGAAAAACTAGTAAAATAAAGGTATAAAATGTATGATAACGGACTTGATGATGTTACCAAGTTACAGAAAAGTATGGAACTATATGTACAATAACAAATGTGAATAATAGAAAAACTATTGTACAATAACACCAGTGTACAAAGACTGTATTGAAAATATAGTTGATAGGAATAGAATATGAAAAGTTAAATTAGGTGAAAACGCTAGTACAGTAACAATAGTTTACAATGTATGTATGAAAAAAATTAGATGGGATTAATGAATTAGAAAAATAAAAGAGGTGTTTAAAAATATGAACACATGATTACCAACATATGATGGATGCCAAAATGATAAGGGGGAAAAAATAGGAAATAGGAAAATTAAAATTGGAGAAAGGATAAAGAGAAAAGTTTAAAGTAAAATATAAGGAAGACATAAAGAAGAGGAGACATACCGAATGTTGGGAAGCGTGGCCGTTACATATAGCGGCTGGAGCGTACTGAGCTATGGCCGTTAAGAAGGGGGGAGAGATAGGAGCGGTATCTAGTGGCCGAAAAGTTAACTATAGAAGGTAACTATACTGGAGTATAGGAAAAAAGGATACAATTAATATAAATAAAATTAAAACAATGAAAGAAATGTCGATAGAGTGATAAAAAAGAAAACATCAATGTCAGAGTAACGGGAATTTTAACGGATTCCAGCCCAAGAACGTTAAGACCGGAGGAAGAGATAGGAGCGAAATCTAGTGGCCAAAAGTTAACTATAGAAGGTAACCATGCTGGAGAATAGGAAAAGATGGGAAAAGTGAGTAGATGGATGAAATTAATATAAATAAAATAAATAAAAAATGAAACAAAGAAAGAGATGTAAATCGAGTGATAACAAAAGAAACATAAATGACGTAGTAACGGAATTTAAGGTCTTTTGAGTAAATTAAAAATTTGGGAGTAGGTAGAGGAAAGGTGATGAGAGTCAGACTTAAGATTGATAGAGGAGGAATCTAAATTTATGTGGATAGTTTCAGAGAGGATGCGTTTGTCATGGTTATGAGCTGTAGCTAGGATAGACGTTTTTTCAAAATCAAAGGTGTGGTTTAAAGAAATGGCATGTTCGGAAAGTTTAGAGGAGGTATGGTTATGGGAGGAAATGGCATATTTGTGTTGAGTGTTGACTTATTGACTGCACCCCCCAACTATTTCCTTTACATAAGATCATCCAGTCAACTATTTTCATCTCAAACAGTCAATTTTGATGACCTTTAGCAATCAAGCTACTAATGTGGCTGATGCCAGTTTTGTTATTGCCTGGAATATTGCTCATGCAAAACGCCTGTATGGAGTGAGAGAGCTCATTAAAAAAAAACTTGGAAGATGTACTTAAAGTTTTAGATCCAAATAATGCAGCATTACATAAAGTTGTTTCACGAATTCCTATCTCGAGACACACAGCTGAATGACGCATAACTGCAATTAATACATCTCTTGAATATAATTTTAAAAGCGATTTGAAGAACTATATTGCATTCAGCTTAGCCCTTAAGGAATCAACAGATATCACAGATCTTCTGCAATTGGCAGTTTTCATACGTTTTGTTTCACCTGACTTCATTGATAAAGAAGAATTACGATTTAGTAGCACTTCAAGAGTCAATCCGCAGTGTCGATATTAAAAATGCATTAGATTCCATAATGAAAACTTTTGATGTGCCTCTTAATAAACTTGTAAGCATTGCAACTGATGGAGCTCCGGCAATGGTGGGTAAAAAAGTTGGTCTTATTGGGCTTTTAAGAGACGATTCTCAAATTCCATAATTCATGCAGATTCACTGCATAATTCACCAAGAACATCTCGTTAAAAAATATTTAAAATATCTTGATGTTATGAAAACAGTGTTACACATTGTAAATTACATTCGCACCAATGCGACAATTCAAAAATTTCCTTGAAGAATTAAAGGATGAAGAACTTCCAAATGACAATAATTTCTTTTGCATTGTAGATGGTCATCTAGCTGCCAACGTATTAATATAAACATAATGTCAGTAAAAAAAATTGTTAATAAATACGTATTTAATTGCGGCTCACGAAAAATTTGAAAAATGGTTCGGGCTATCAAGGAGCTTGGCCACCTCTGCCATATATAATTATTAAATAATTCTTTTATTCAATAGAAATGGGGTTGCTCAGTTTCCAGGGTACTCTAATATCTACCAAGTTCCATTCTGGATGTGAAAAATATTAAATTATTTCTGCTGTTAACAGTAGTAACTAACACATTTAACAGTTAACAGAATAAGTAAATTATCTGTCACAGCTGGATTTGATTTAGGGACCTTCAGCACATTAACTACATCTGAGCTATATAAAATTAAAGCTGTCAATATTTATTATAAAGCCATATTCATTTTTTGTCACTTTCTATAATTTCCAAGATATTCTCACTCGTAATTTCACCAATTTTATAAGAAAATAAAATTCTGCAGTTTTTTGCCACAAACCCTAAATTATTTATCCTTTGTCCTAGGAAAGATTCATGATTGAAGAAGTTGCAGAACATTAAATTTCCAATATTTTTTTTTAATTTTATATATTAATATATAATAAGCAATATATTAAATTAATATGTGGAAGAAAGTGGTCAGGGTAGAGGTCAAAGTGGTCACCTCTACCCACCCGGACCAATTTCTTCCACATATATTATCAAAGTCAACAATTATCATTCAGTATAAATTAATAATTGAATGGAATATAAATTTTAATAGTTTAACTATGTGATTTTTGATGATAATTTCTCTACTCATGCATATTTTTCAGTGTCCGTGAAACTCATCAGATCGCTGCTGCTCAACAAGAGAAGAATGCTAGGCTGCGTGAAGCATTTGGCATTACTGATCACTTTGATGAAAGCAGGAATGGGAGCGAGGCGCAAGTTGATTCTAAGAAATATCCCATCATCCATTCACCATCACCCTCGCCTCCCAGGTGCTTTATTTGTTTTATTTTTTTAGCAATAATTGCATAACATTAAATATTTATATTTCTAAGTAACTAAATGGTACTGAAGCTATAAATTAACACCTAGCCCATTCTCTTCTTGGTCAGGAGGAGTTTCAGCTCAAAAATAAAGTTGTATATTGTTATTAGAATTGTTTAGGATTTTATATATGTCTAATCTTCCCATTTAACTTAGGATTTCCTCTTTTTGTTATTGCTAGGATTATCCTCAAGATTTCATGTAAAAAAATCCAATTATTAGTAAATTTAAATTTATTATAAATTTTATAAATATATCTAACAAAAAGTCAGTACGAATTTATATTGGCTCAATAATATTAATATTTTAACTATTTCCTATTATACTAATTTTAACATTATTCCAACACAAAAGTTTTAGTAGTAACACAACTGATCTGTTTTAATTTATACCAATGAAAATCATAATAATTATTTCGCCCCTACAAGTTTTTATTAATATTGTTTTTATTAGATTTTCTGTTTATTTCAAAATATACCTAAGTTAGATATATTTATTTTAGAAAGCTTGGAGGAGAATCTAAGAAAGAAAAAAAGAAAAAACAAAAGAAGCATAAACGAGACAGGTACTAAATATCATAGAATCCTATAGACTAATAGTAGTTAGCTTGCTGGAAGTAATACCTCCATTTTCTGTTTCACGTAGTACACTTTAAAGGATAAATAAAGTCATCACGTTCAGGTAAGATACGCAAACAATGCGTATGACATAATGTACATATTGTAACGACTCAAGACATTCAATTCATCATCAGTTAACCGATTTGTTCACCTTTTCGATGAATGGAGATAAATGTTTTTATTAGTTTTTTTAATCATTTAATACTGCAAACTTTCAGCTTTTTTGTCCTATTTCAAGTGTTCATTTAATATTCCCATATAATCAATCTTTCCCTATTTTCATTCGGTTTTAATTTGAAAATTGCCCCTCTTAACCAGCTGATATTGGAGCTGTATCTCTTTAAAATTATTATTTTTAATATTAAATTATAAAACCACAGTAGTTTAATGGTATCTCATATCTTGTTTTAGTTTCAGGCCCAAAATAAGGTGGGTAACTATTTCGTGCTATGTCGGCTATTAGAATTTGGGATTTTTTAATTTAATAAAATATCATTACATTCTCATCTCTACTAAACTTTGGTGCAGTAATTTCACTTTAAAAATAACTCTAAACTTATTTATATTGCATTCTGTTATAATATATAAAATTTTGTCTGTGTGGGTCTTTTGTTATGTGTCATATATTGAAATAGAATGATATTATTAATGAGTTTAGAAATAACTTTTTTTAAAAATAACTTATGAAGTAAAGTTACTTTCCAAAATATTAAATCATGCAATTTCACAGATTTCCCATAAAATAGTCTTAATTTAATGGAAGCATTAGTCCACCCGCCTTAGTTTGTTCTTGTGACTATACATTATTAAAAACAAGTTAAACTCTTGGTATAAGTATGAAATATCTGTGGTTTTAATTTATAAAAGAAGTTTAAATATTTAACGCTGGTTCGGAGGTCCATGTCAGTTCAGAAATTAACTTTATTTTTGTAGTATTTATTTGCAAAAACTTTTAATTATGAGGTTATTAACGATAGATCATTTTGTTTGCCATGACCGACCTTGCCTGATTAATCCTGTAAGTATAATTACATTATGAGCATTTTTGTTTGAATCCTCAAAATTCTTATAGATTTCATTGCTGTTTTTATGTTGAACATTCTGTTGTTTTTTTTCTTTCTTTTTTTTTATCTTTTTTACTCACATTTTTTGAGTTTCTTTTTTTTGGTGAAGGAAGGAAAGGTTGTAGATTTGTTTGTTGTGTGTAGGTGTTATATCTGTTTTGTTAATTAATGTTTTTATTTATGAGTTTTAGATGTAAACGACCGTAAGATGATTTAGTTGAGGTTATATTTTTTAATAATATGAATTCTTTATTTATGATGTTTAGAACTGATTCTCCAAGGGTGAAAAAGAAGTCTAAAGAGAAGGAAAAGTCAAGGAAGAAAAAGAAAAGAAAGAAGAGACAATCGTCCTCGAGTTCAAGTGATGACAGCAGTTCAGATTCTGAATATGACAGGTGATTATAATGATACGATATGATTGGCAACTAAGTAATTGCAGATTTTCCCGGTTGATGGCTTTATACTTTATTTTGTTTTGTTAACATGTACAAAGCTCTCAATCTAAATATTTTTCGGACCTCTAATTTTTATTTATTTAAAAAAGCTATATTGATCTGTTCTTTGGTTTGTTTTTATTCCAATATAAAAATGGAAGAACAAGACTTGCACTTCAGACACATTTGATTGTATTATTTCTGAAAAGGCAAGAGATCAAGCGGAAAAGTTATTTGTCACATATGGAAATAAAGGCAGTGTCAAATTTCCATCTGGTGATTTTTCACTGAAAATAGCTCAACAATTGAAGTCAATAAGACCCATATCAAGGCCATTATCGATTCAGATCTTTATAGTTCATCATGTGATATTGCAGAGAACCTGAATGTATCGCATATACGCATTGAGAAAAAAATATAAACTTGTCTCTTTCAAGAAACTTTATTTATGGATCCCTCACCAGTTTAAGGAAATTTCTTTGGTGCAACTCATTAGCATCTGCAATTTGCTTCTGCAACACAGCAAAGTTGATCCATTTCTGAAAAGATTAATTACAAGTTAGGAAAAGTGGATAGTTTATAACAGCAATAATTATTTTTATCTATGAAAAATGTTACTTAAAAAAATATTACTTAACCTCTATTTTAAGGTTATTCTTAGTTTGTAATAGTTAATATATAATTATTCTTTATTTTTACAATAAATAATCTATTTTGGAACTTTTGTTTCAGTGATGATAGCAGTGGCCATGACAAGAAGAAGCCACACAAAAAAAAAGTGAATGGGAAGGGTGATGGAAAAGAAATGGTGAGTTATAAAAATGAAATGTTTCCCGACATTTTCAAATATTTCCTTCTAATTACTTTTAATAATTAAATCCTCTTATACCTTATTCCTTTCTCTTGTTTTTTTATTTTTTTTTATTATACTATTTTCTTTTAGAGTATTTATTCTTCTAAATTATAAATTTTAGCAGAAATCAATATTTCTTTCTATTAATATAAAGATAATAATTATTAAAAATATTTTACTGTTTAAAACATTTATATTTGAAATGGTTTTATGTTTGGCATTAATTTTTAAAAATCTGTTGAATTGTTAAACACTTTAAATTTATATTATGTATATTATGCTATGATTTCTGATTAAAAATTAAATAAGTTATTATTGGAAGGTTTCATAGTTATTCTTGGATGATTTTCTTTAATTATTTAAATTTTTAAATTGATGTAAAAATTATTCCGATCCACAAAAATTTAGTTAAAAAATAAATTTGATGAATTCTTACATAACTCATATAAGAAAATCATTAAATCAAGTATTAAACTGAAAATATACCCAAATCAGACTGAGCAGAAATAAGAAGGATGGTTTGACAACTTTATAGCTTCACCTAATGTTTTAGCCTATCCCTTATCCAAACATCATCATAAATCCCTCGACTTATCCAGACATCATTACAATCCAAGAACCATTGCTTACTAGCCCTACAGTAATTTATTACGATATGTTCATATATATTTTTTTAATATTAAGATGTTAAATAATTATAGCAGCTACTTTGGTCACCTTAATTAATTCTTAAATATTTATTATTTTGACAACACATTATATGTGGGTTGCTTTAGCAAACTATTTATACACATTGGTAGGTTTTTATGCTTTCTCTTAATTGGTTGTATCGAACACTCTGAAAATTTAATTTTTAAGGAATAGTTTTCAAAATTTTAAAGAATACATTAAGTTTTAGCTATACTTTCAATATTGAATAGCCTCTGGTGTTTTAGTTATTTCTAACACAAAATTCTAAAGCATAGATTGAGGTTGTATTCAGTTTTCCTCGGTATTAACATTTTTATTCCAACATATAGCGCAACACGATGCTCTAGAAAATTTTAAAAAATGTAGTAGTAATTTTTTTTTTTATCAACATCAAAATATAACATAATGGTGTCAAAAAATCAATTTCCTATAATTCTATAGTTCTATTTGTAATAATACAAAAATCCTAATTTGTATTACAAAAATAAACAATTATTTTGTTGAAATATTTTGAAAAATTTTATCTTCTCCTAAGCAATTGGAAAATGTATATTGTTTAATATTTGTTGAAATTTCAAATGTTATTCACTCATTCCGCATATACTGTGATGTTTGTTGTATAAATAAGAAAAGTGGAAAACTTTTTTTTTTATTTTTTATTTCTTAACCCCTTTGGTTGTTATTAATATTTGAAAAATTGCATATTAATATTACTAATGATACATTGTATCTCTTCTACTGCACCAGGTGCATTTTAAGAGAGGATTGTCTGAAGGATTTTCTGAACATTAATTAAATGGAAGGAATGGGGGATCCAGTGATGGGGCTCACTAGTTCTGTCTGATAGAGGAAAACTTGTGTTGAAAAACCAAGTTATTACCAAAGACCGGATATTATTTCTGGGAAGGGAACTTAAAAAAGTATTCAGTAAAAGTGTAACAAACAAAATATTCAGTGAAAAGTGTGTTGTTAGGCTCAGGTGAATTTATATCTATGCAATAAGTGTTTTAATAATAAAAAAATACTCTTGATTTATTATTCGCGAACCTTATTAATAACGTTGTTGATAAGATGGGTCCAGTTCAAAAAAAATCATTTCGAATTTCCTTTTTTTTTCTTTTTTTTTATTCCCTAGAATTATGAGCCTATTTAAATTTTGAAAAATTATAAAAAACTTTTATTTCATAAAAACAATAAATACTTGGATTTATAAAAATTATATCAAATGTTAGAACATTTTAAAATGCCAAATATTCAAAAATATTTCTATTTATATGAATAACAAAAAACATTTTTATTTAGAGTTTAATCCTCTGTCTCATTAGGAGGTAGGTCTGAGTAGGTCTTCCAACATCAAATGGAGTGTGTTTATTATATTTAATAGTAAAATGCTCTTGATCATCTAGTTATCATTTGAAAAAAATTATCTCTTTACCTGAATTATGCATGTGTTTAGTCTGTTTGCCACTGGTATTTACTTACAAATTTAATTTACAAATGTTGAAATATTTTTGTGTTTCAAAGAAATGATAATTTTGGTCAATAATTCAAATATATACCTTAAAAACATTAATAAATACAGTGAAAATAAGTAATAAAAATAAAAAGCAGATTACTTAAATATGCAGGTGTATAAAAGCCCGGTCTCTGGTTATGACTAAATTTTTTTAATAATGTCCATGCCTTGATCATATTTTTAATTTCAAATTATATAGAATACAATATTAATGTTTTTAAATATATCATAAATAATGATCATTTATATTATTGTATCATGTAAGTTTAACATAAATGTGCTTTTTAATATAATATAATTGTTTATATATACTGGTAGAATTTTGTTCATGTTAAGAAATGTTGTTTACATCATTTGCACATTTTATTTTTTTGCAATCACAGTTATTCCTCATATATTTTATTGTATTTTGTTCGTTGTCTATTATTGTTTTTGCTATTTAAACTTTTTATTATGAGCTTAAATCAAAGTTGTTTATTAACTTTAATGAAAACCAAAATTATTGCTCTCTTCTCTCTTATGAAATATTGCTAGCCTTTATTAAGGACGTTTTCACACACGCTGTGGAATGAGATTGTCCAGTAAGTATAATCATACCTCTATATCTCTATCTATTCTATTTAATGTGGCACAAATTCGTTCTTCTCAAAATAAAGTGATTGCATTTTTTTAAAAATTAGTTATTAATAATCAAGTCATTTTTATCATTTCCCTTTGCAATGATACTCTTCTTTTCCTAAACTTTGCTTTGTGATGTTGGTAAGTTGGTTTAATTTCTATAATTTAAAATATCAGTAAAAATGCCATTTAGATTACCTTTTATTAAATGACTCAGCATTAATGGATTATGATAATTACTTATCTATTTTTGCCTGTGGCTGACATTTGAATATTAAAATTAGATTGCTGTGGATTGTTGATTGATGATGAGGATACAGATTAATAATTTAATTTTTTTGTTAATAATGCATTGTTTTTAATGCTTACAGAAATCTCGAGGGCGTAAAAAGTCTGAAAGTGACTCATCTAGAGAAAGGTATGCTATAGTTTTATTTTAAAATTATTATTTTAATTGATTTTCTTTGGTTGTATAAGATGATGAATGCAATCTAGTTGTATTAGTGAATCAGAATATTGTCTGTGGATATTATACCATATTTCATATTAATAAGTCATATTGAGTTCTTCCTGAAAGGATATAAATTCTTAGAAGGCTATTTGTATTCTGTTGCCAGTTTGAAAATTAATCTAAGATCTTGTTATCTGCCTCTGAATAGCCTTGTGGTTAATAAACGCTCTGATTGCTAACTTATAAATTGATAGTCTTTATATTATTATAGAAAGCGCAATAAATAAATAAATTAACTTAATTCTTTTCGTTAGTTGTTCAAAATTTAAAATTTGTTTATTTTAATATTTCAGTTCTCCTGAAGCCAAAGGAAAAAATTCTAAGAAGAAAAACCTGGAAAAATCTTCTTCTAAAAAAAGGAGGAGATCTGCCTCTGAAGATTTTAAAGCACCTTCCAAATCAAAGAGGCAAAGAAGTCCCAGTAGGTCTCCCCCTCCAAAAGAAAAGAAAAAGTTTAAATCTACCAAGGATAAATCTCCTGATAAAAAGCAAGTTTCTTCATCACCGTCTAGAAACAAGGCAGAAAGTCAAAAACATCGTAAGGATACTTCTTTAAAACGAAAATGCAGTGATAGAGAAAGCAGGTCTCTTTCTTCAGATCGATCTGTTAAAAAGAGGAAGAGCCGGAGCCCTGAAAAAAAGAAAGTAGATGGGAAAAGGAGGACAAAAGATAGCCCAATCAAGAAAAAATATGAAAATCTCGATAGATCCAAAGAAAAAAAAGAAAGATCATCCAGTAAGAATAAAATGAAAAAGGATAGATCTCGTAGCAGAGAAGAAAGAAGATCCACTAGCAAAACCAGTTGGGAAAAACCTATTTCATATGCCAGAAAGAAGGATGCCAGTCCTATCAAACAGAAAGAGATACCTGAAAGTTCAGAAAGAAAGGATCAAAACAAAGGTGTTAGAGAATCAAACAGAAAAAGATCTAGGACTGGAAGTCGGGATAGAAAAAGTGAAATCTCCATAAATTCTAGAAAGGATAAAAAAAGATCTAGTCGTTCAATGGACAGAGGAGATAACAAAAAAGAAAGATCTACCAGTAGGAGCAAGGAACAGTTTGAAAGTAGAAATATCAGAGCCAAAGATAAGCATTACCGTGAAGAACGATCATACAGTAGAAGTAAAGAGCAAAAGCGACGTTCTTATAGTAGAAGTAATGAAAGGGGAGAAAGATCCTATAGCAAAGAAGAAAAGGAAAGGTATTGGAAATCGAGCAGGAGTAAAGATAGAAAAAGTCGCTCTGCTAGCAGGAGTAAGGATTCTACCGAGCCTTTGAGTAGGAGAAGTAAAGAAAAGACTGAATCAAAATCATTTAATTATAAAGATGAGAAAGAAAAAGATAGTAAAATTCAAAGTCGAACTATTGGCGAGTCTCGTTATAAGGAAATGAAAGACAAGTTCAGAAAAGAAAAATCAGTGAGTAGAGAATCCAGTGAACAACCCAAAAAAGAGTTTGGAACCATTAAAAATAAAAGAGAACTGTCTGTCAGTGAGGAAGAAAAGAAAAAAATGTTAAAAGAAAATAAGCGTGAGAGATCTGATAGCTCCACGAGAAAATTACCATCTCCTTCCAAAAGTCCTATGACAAGTAGATCAGACAAAAAGAAAAGCGTTTCTAAAGAAAAATCTCCTGCAAAAGAAAAAATAAAGTCAGATAAGAATAAAATTGGGAGGAGATCAAGTTCAAGGTCTAGTTTAAGTTATTCACCTATCGAAAGATACCCAGAGAGGTACAAAGAAATCTTGAAGCCTAAGCCAGTAGTTAGGCTACATGATTCTAGTGGGGAAGAAGAGGCTGTAGGATGTGAGCGCGAACTGGAGCAAGATGTAACTGAGAAAGAAATGGAATCCCTGAAGAAGTTAAAATCAGGCCTGGCAGCTAAGGCAAAGGAAAGCCTTGAGAAAGCGGCAGCTGTGGCTGTGAAACCAGAGTCCATATCGAGCCCTGACATCACCCCTCCCAGGAAAGAGGACATGTCACCCATCGATAGGACAGCCCTGGCTTCCCCTACAGTGCGCAGGAATAGAAGTCGCTCATCAGACTCATCGTCTAGTTCTGGCTCATCTTCATCTTCTTCTTCGTGAGTAAATGTTTACTTTATTTATTTATATTATACCTAAAACTTCCATGGAACTCCTGTACACCCCAGCTTCATTAACCTGTTTTATACTTTATTATAATAATTTGTTCAAAATTATTTAATAACAAAATAACATACTTGATCTACACATGAGGGCTTTTGGGGAAAAACGAGGTAACTCACATTTTCTTAAATTTACCATGGAATTGGTATCATTATTTTTATTAATTTCCATGGAGATTTCTGGTCCTGTATATCTGACAATGAAGAGGATGAATTTAACAAGCTTAAAGCCCAACTTGTTGAAGTCGCCTCACCTCATTTTTATCCCACCTTTAAGACAATTTAAAAAAAAAAAATATTTTATTGAATTGTACAACTGTAATATACACATCTAGTACAATGGCTATAAGAATAAATAATGCATGGCAGGACATGTACCCACTGGCAGCACTCTAATTACATTTCTATAATAGAAGGTCCCGAGGCCATCTTCTCTTCAGATGCCAGGAGGCTTAGGAGGATTGTCCGGGATGGGATTGGATACAAGGATGGAAATTAGTGGGTTTGGATGGGCCTGAAGTTTATTATGGATTGCTAGGTATCTGGAATGTGCTAAATCGGTAACATATGGAATGTTAAGGTCATTATGGATGGTTTTATTTGTGACAAAATAAGGAGCGTCTAGGATTTTGGATTGCAAGGATTGGATAAGCGAGGAATTCGATGGTTTGGTGGAGCCCCATAGCTCAATTCCTCAAGTCCCTATAGGTCTTATAACAGTCACATAAATAAGTCTTTTGTAATTGATCTGAAGCTTTGAGCATTTATCTAGTATGTGTTGAAGTAGTCAGAAGCATCTAACTGTTTCTTGTCTTGTGTGAGGATTCCAAGTAAGACGTTTGTCTAAGTTGAGTCCCAGGTAGCAAATCTGTTCAACAGGGATAAGTGGAGTACTATTAAATGATACAGTAGGACAGGAAGTCATGGGTTTTCGGCGAAGGGTAAAGGTAATGTGATGGACTTGCTGGAATTGATTTTAATTCTCCAATTCCGAAACCATTTTGAGAAAAAAATAAGTTACCTTGTTTTTCTATGGTAGTCTTCATATCTCATGTATACATCACATGTATGTATGATATCATAAAATTCATCTGCTGTTTTGTACTTTAAAAAAAAAATATATTTTTAAATATTATTCATTCTAAGATATAATACAGTAAAAGTTAAGCTGAAACATTGGCACAAACTAAATAAGTTATGCTTATTTATTTTGCACCCCCTGATCATCGTCAGCATTGCTCAAGATACTTTTGGTCGACCATTTCCTTATTGATAACATTTTTAATACTTCTGTTAAAAATAAACGATTTCGAAAACATTTTTTCAGACTTAAAGCATTTGTTTTCTTTTTGGTTATGATTAAAAACTGTTGTTTTAACAATGTTCTTTAAATGTTTCTGGATTCCTCGGTTTCTTGATGGATCTCTGAGTGACTTTTGGTCCATATGTTAATCCAAATAATTAATCGTATGTAGATTAACAAACTGGAGGGCTGGAACAGCATCTACCATCTTCCTACCCTATTGAGACGGCCTCTTCTAAAATCATCCATCAGTTGGCTAAATCTGGTGATGCAAGTATTCAGTTTCTTGTCCAGTTCAGTGCTTCTAGGTACAATTTTATGCCCTTAGTTAAGTCCTATTATGTTGATAAGTGATATTTTTTTGGTGGAAGAATGTTATATCATCAACAATTGTGGTCAGTAGCATCTGGTTGTTTTTATCAATCAGTGCATGTACTGAATCAAGTGAGTATTGTTACTACTACTTAAGAATTTTGTATTCTTGAAAGTGGTAGCTGTGCTAGCTGATCATACTGGACTGTTTCACTATTGATAATTCACGTTTTTTAAAATTTATTTATTGAAAGTTTACTATCTCTTATATAGAATCATGATCTGTAACCCATTGATCATCACTTGTATTTTACAAAGCAGTTACATGAAAAAGAGCTAAATTGTTACATTTCATTTAACATAGTAATGTACAAAAATATTTGGTATAATAATATATTAAATTATATATTAAATAATTTAAATAATTTAATTAATATATTAAATAATATTATATTTAACATGTTGGGTTTACAGCTTAATAGTTAAAATTTATATTATGAAAATTATTTTATCTCTTGAAACTCCTTAAAAAATATCAAGTTGTGTTTTTATTTAGTTACATGTGGTTTTTGTTTTCTGATTTAAATTTTTTATGTAGTTATACTAGGTCTGGCTCTAGGAGCAGTAGAAGTAGTGATGATGATGACAGCTCTGGTCCACCATCGAGGAATTCCAGTTCTCCAGCTAAATCTAAATCCAGGTCATCATCCCGGAGCAGGTATCTCTTTACTGAGATATTAAGTTTATTTAAAAAGCATTAAACAATGTTCGGTGGAATAAAATAATTGTTTTAACAAATAATTTCACATTCAATTTGTCTTAATTGAATACTACATACATTCTAACAATTACTTTTTTTTTTTTTTAATTTTGATAAAGGGTTTGATCAAGGTCTAGTCGAGGTAATGACACTGAATGCACGGTTATTGGTTATTGGAATAAGGATGTGAAGATTTAAAAAATATTTATGATTATTTGAAAAAAATTTATATTTATGATTATTTGGAATTGATAATTAATGCTGTAGAAAGAATGGGCAGTTCTATACATTCAAATTCATGGGTTCTATACATAAGCCAGCAACATTTTTTTTAAAAGGTTTATTACTTTCATTTAGGAAACTGGAATATTTGACTCTCTCTCTCTGCCTTTGATTCTTCAGTACATTTAAAAATTATAAATAAACCAAGAAATATAAAATAGACATGTACAGATAATTGTTTTTTCAATCTCCATTCCTAATTTTGATGTATGCTATGATCTTTAGAACTATGTCTTATATTTCTTCGTAGGAGTAGATCTGGTAGCCCTTCATCCAGCAGCTCATCTCGTAGTAGTTGGAGGTCTGGTTCCAGGTCTAGATCACCTTCGATTCCTCGAAGGCACGGCTCTCCTAGTTTTTTAGACAGGAGGAGAATCACCAGGTAAGGTTGCAATTTTCTATTGTGATATAGTTAATGTAGATTTTGCCTGAACCTGAGCACTCATATTCTTTTCAGATTGAGTAGCTTTGAATGAAATCCTTATTCAAGGGGTATTTAAATACCACTGTCTAGAAATATTATTGGTTATTTTAAGCTAGTTAAATATCACTAATGAACACATTTAGTGCTAAAAGAACAACTGTCATGCCATTATATTTTAATGGCAATTTTCTGATTTTCATTTCCTGTTTCAATTATAATGAGACTTGGTGATAAATTAGGCATTTCATGTTGAAATGTATAATATCAATAGTATTAATAAATCCCTTTGAAATAAAATTATCTGTTCTGAAGAAACCCTTTTCTTATACAAAATTCCATTTTATAACCTATAAATTAATACTGGACATTTCATTACATAAAATTTTAATTTACGTCACAGTTTGTAATATGAACTTGATTTATTGTTATTCATTATATTTTGCTAGTTTTCTTTTATGCTCAACCATAAATAAACATACAAGTGTCATATAAAGATATTGTATTACTTGTTTGAACATTCAAGCTACCACCTGAAGGAAATAAAGAAGTTCTCAATATTTGCATGTTCACTTTTAAATTATTTTTTATTAGTAATTCATTTTTTAAATTTATTATTTCAATTTTCTGGAACATATGTTAGCTTTATGAAAATGAATCTAGCTTATAAATATTGTGAATTAATTTGTCTTGTTAGAATGCATTTTTGTAGTGAATGTGTGCACTTCTAGTTATCAGATGTGAAAGTATATTATACGCTTTTTTGTTATCATTTTCTCTCTATCTCAGCCAGTTAAATGTTTTCATCAATTTTACTAGAAATCATTCTAGCTTATTAAAGATTTTTTATTTTACATATTTCTGTTTCAAATATATTGTCGTTTCATCATTTTAATGAGATATGAAGATTTAAAGTTAGATTAACCAAAATTCTATTTTATTGCTCGGAAGTATAAAAGAAATTTTATTTATTCGCTCGGAAATAAGGAAACTGTCTTAATCTAAAATCAAGTACAATAGTGCGTTAATGATGGTTTTATTACTTTAGAAAATTAAACCCTTTAAAAAATAGGAACTGTCAAATTTAAATTGTAGTTAAACACTTATACATTCAATAATGTTTCAAAAATCAGTAGAGTTTAACCATTAAAAAAACCTTGTACCAAATAAATATTTTCCCATTATCTAAACTAAATATATTTCAATTTACTTAAAATATATGATGGGAACTATGCTTACTTAAAGACTCTTTTCATTATTTGAATGGAAAAATTTTAATGCTATATAGCTAAATTGACAAAACTTCATTGCATGATTTAAATTTATGACAAAATATTAGCAAATCTAGAAATGGTTCATACAAGCATTAAGAACTATAATTCTGAGGAAAAAATATGCTTTTAATCATGTTTGATACTTTAAACCGTGAGAGAGAAAAATGAAAGAAAATTCAAGAAATTTTACATCTTCGATTTAAATTATTGAATTCAGTCGAAGAATTTAAGTGGCTAATAGTGAATCGTGTGTCCTCCACATTGTAAAACTAATAGATTTGTGGTAAACTTGTTTGTGAGTGTAAAGCTGTCATTACAGATAATGGGTTACTCATTAATAGGATAGTAAGTGTGGGAAAATGTCCTAGATTATTTTGTTAGATTCTACATTTTTTTCTATAAATTCATTAAATTAGTGATGTAAATTTACAATTTTTATTAAAGTTTTTGAATTTCAATATAGATGTTTTTAAATTTTTGATAAGTAAATTTGAGTCGAATGTGGCAGTTTAAAAACATTCTATTTCATGTTTTATTTCCTCTTCTAAGTCATTTAATCGTATTTACCGTGGTAATTGCTAGGATAAAATAGTTAATAAATGAAAAATGCTAAATATGGGAAAGTTACATGCATTATTTTAATTTATATCCTTATCAATTTGCTTATTCTTTTCACTTATAATTATGTTTATTTTGTTTCAAGCGATGATCAGCAAGAGAAAGACGAATGACTGCTTACAAATTATGGGGAAAACTAGTATTCGATGTAGATTCAAGCCGGGAGCCATTTCTTCAATTAGGAAGGATTTAGGACATAGTTATAAAAGGGAATTTATTTGAAATTTAATCAAGTTATATGTCAGTTGAAGATCTCATGTTATCTCTTGTAAATATGAGAGCTTTGGTGTTTTTAATTAATGAAACTTATTTCTGTTTGGTTTACTTTTTGTTCTGAAGGGATGTGTGTAGGTATTTTGTCTATGTACCCATTCTTCCTTATGTTAATAATTTCTACTTATTAAAAATTCATACTTTTAATTGTTATAATTAAGTTATATTGGAAAATCATAAGCTACTTCAAACTTTGTATATCTTAAGTGTATTAATAGACTAATTAGTCGATAAAAATTGTGTATTTATATTGTCTTCTCATATAATACAGTTAATAAAAAAAAAATTAGCTTCGTATACAATCAAAACTAAATGTATTAAATATCAATATTTATATTTGTTATTATTTTTAAAATTTAACATGATTGTAGACTTTTTTTTAATACCTTTAGAAACACACATTTCTTCAGAACTCCAGGATAGTAAAGTTACCGGATTTTTTTTTTAATCTCTTTAGAATATTACATTTCAAATATATTTCCTTATCTTTCCATTTTCATTCATTTGACTACTATTTATTATTTACAAATTATTTGTATAAATAAAATTATTCATGAGCAATTTTAAATGATTAGTACTCTGTTAATGTACGATTTTCTTTTTATTAGAAAAATATTTTCTAAGCGAGATCAGGCTTAAGAAGGTGCTAACATGTGACTGATCTATGTCTGAGCTGACTGTATTTTTAAAATCTTCAGTTTATTTATTTTTTTTTTTAATCCGAGTATTAGGCTGAGCTCTTTAGAAATTTAACTAAGCTAGCAGCCTTGTATCATATTTTCGCATGACCTTTTGTTGATCTTGTTATCTATTTTGTATATAAGGTTGTATTTTTATTTCAGTTGTAAGTGTTTTATTTAATTTCTTTTTTTTTCTTGTTATATTTTGCTCTTTCAGTTTGTTTAGTTTTGTTATTTATTATTTTTCATATATTTAAATAAAATATTTTTGTTGATTGACAGGTTTTAGTTAAGAACTTTACTTCTTATATAGTGAAATTAACAAAACAAAAGTAAATAAAACATACTGAAAGAGCTTAATTCATCATATTGTGTGTATTTGTAATTCAATAAATGAATTTTCCGCTTGCACAGTTTTTTTATTTAGCACAATCCTTTTAGTTTTATTTTATTAAATTATTTTTTCATGTTTTTTGTTTTAAGGTTTTGGTTTTTCTTTCTTTTTTAAATTTTTTTTAATTATCTCAAAGTTGTAGTAATTCCCTGAAATGACCCCTGGGAATTTTTTATAGGAAGTGCAGAAGTAGGCTCAACAATCTAGGAGTGACTAGGCTTGATTGAGAGAACTTTTAAAATAAAATACATAAAGTAATGTATCTTATTTTATGCATTCCAATTGTTATTCCCTTCTTTCAGGTATTTTTCTTGGTAATGAATTATTTGAAAAAATTAATTAAATAAAAGTAAAAACATGTTAAACATTAGGAATAAAAATAGAACAAAATAAAGTACTATTAGTTCAACAAAACAACAGCCACAAATAAGGGAAGAATCAGAAATAAATACCAGTTTTATTCTTGTCAATTACGGTTGCCTTTTATTTTGTTACATACCCAGAGAATAAATCTCAACTCTGGTGCAATTTATGGTTCAATTAGAATATCTCACCCAATCTTTCATACTCTCGAGTTAAAAGCAACTGTGAAAAAGTCATCCCAAATGATTATTATCGTAGTGACTTCACTTTTTTATTTTCATATTAAACAATTTATTTTTATTGATACTTCTTCAGTGACTTGATATAGGTTTAAAAAACATGAATTTCCTTCTTAAAACCTACTTAGTATTACATATTGAGAGAATTAGTCTGAAACAGAGCTTGCAGTGCAGTATTCATGAGAATAATCAAGTAGTTACTTCCATAAGAAATAGTAGATTGATTACTAATTATGGAATTAAAAGGTCCTGATGACTAAAGCATTACTGAAAACCAAGGATTTATATTTGTGACACTTTGTTTAATTAGGAATGGAAAAAAGCTGGATAGGAAAGGTTGCCAACGTTTTCTTAGCAAAGAAGTGAGTTCAAGATTCAATTCTTGGGTCTTCCACAAAATTAATTTCATTGCTTCTGAGCTGAGTGTCAACAAAAAAGTGGAAATAAGGTGACACTTAAACTCTTTTCCACCACAGCCTTATTTTCAAACGTTATGTGTCCAATATGAAGAGAATTTTGACATCTGTTGTATTTGATGCTTAATATATATTAACTACAATGATCTTCCCATTACTCCATCAATTCTTGTAGTGCACCTAAATACTAAATAAAGTTTTATATATATTTTTAGCTCTAAACATTTAATTTTTGATTAGTTTCAATATCCAATTATCCCAGGGTTATAAAATTATTTAAAATTTCATGGCACTGTTTTGTCCATCATTTTCTCAAGTATGTTTCTTAAGTGTATATATCTCCCTCAAGACAAAAAATCTCTTATTTTCATAGAACCCAACAAATATAAATTAACGAAGTTAAAAAAATAAAAATAAATCTTTTGAACTCTATTACTTGATATCAAACAGGGTTTTATTAGTAAAGAAGTTAAAATTAGTTGCTATAACTTTTATTGATCAACATAATTTTAAGACATAATCAGCCCCTTAACTAAAAGCTAGTCAATATCAGGCTATTTCCAATCAAAGTGGCTAAAATAATTGTAGATTTTAAAGGTCAATATTTTTGTGGTGGATTCATCACAGAAGTGAAACTTCGTTGGCCAGATTTGAACATGAACTGCCCTCAGTGTCCGTATATGCTGTTTCAACCAGCCTTATTGTAGATGAATATTTTATTTTGATATATTCTTTCTAATTGTATTTTAAAAATAGGAATATTTTTTTAAGAGTTTTTTTTCTACTTTATATCAAAGGGATTTTAAACTCATTAAGCCAATCGATAAAGCCCACTATTAAAATGGGCTTCAATTTATTCCAGTACAACCACTTCCTCCCTCAGTCTTGGATCATGTCAGCTTAAAAAACCATCCTTTCCCCAATCTTTAGATTTCTATTTTTTATTTTGTTTTGTTTAAATAATTTTTTTTATATTATTCTAGAAGCTTATTCTTGATGTACATGTAAGTGCCGAACCTTTTAGTACAAAGATGCTCTTTGTGGTAAGTATCTTTCAGTTTTGTGAAATGTTTTCAAATGCATGGCTTTTGTTTGTTTTTTGTATGCAAATTATTATAATTATTACTTTATAACATTAATCTATACAGTTTATTTTAATTGTTTTAAATAAATTTAACAATTATGTTTTTGTACATTGGTAATTTTTTTTATATTTAAATGCAATATTATTTTTTTGCAGGTTTTATTGCTTGATTATATTGAGTATAAGGCTATTAATTGAAATGTATAACAATACTTAAATCTAATAATGTATGAAGCTTTCAAAAGGGCTTGAGATAGCTATCAACTAACATATCATTAATTAGCTATTTTCTGTTATTTGATAAATAATCAATGCAAGTAATAATCATCTAGTTTTTCTTTCAATATTAAATATCCCTAACAAGCATTTAAGATAATAAACAATATGGTGTGTTCTATTTATTTTTGTTTGTAATCTAGATCAAATACTTAATAGGCATTTATTACTTTTTAAATAACAATTTAATGAAATTAGATAATTTATTTTTAATACAATATATGTTATTGACAATTATTAAGATCTGAATAAATATATTAATGGCATCTTCTAAAGACTCATCACTTTTTCTAAACAAGTTCATTCATAAATTAAATACAATTAACCATACTTGTATATTGTAATGTGTTATACATGGTATAGATTTGGCATCAGATTGAACATTTAAGATATTCAGGCACAGATCGAATAAATAACCTTTACTTTCAAATTATTCTTGGCATTGGTTTCTCACATCATAATACATAACTACATTAAACCATGGAATGATTTTCAAATAAATGAAAAAGTTTGTTTCTTGTTTAGACCAAAATCATTCAAGATTAGCTGTATGCACTGATGAAACTGAAATTTCCAAGTAGATATACCCGGGGGCTCAGCAAAAAAAGAGATAAAGGGAAACTTGCTGAAGATAGCATTCACCCGAGCATTGAGAGTTGTTAGATCACAGTGCCTCAGATATGAAACCTTTATTACTATATTTTTATTTTAAAGAGAAAAGATATGCCCTCGGCCGGGATTCGAACCCAGATCCTCTATCATTTATTACTTTAATTCCATTTAATACAAGATAGTGTTTTTAGGTTTTTTTTTTTTTTTTTTGTGAGAAAAAGAATAGAGTTTAGGTATGGGCTAAAATTATTCAAAAACATATTGATTCAAATCATCCTCAGGCAAGCCATCATTAATTAGTTGCATTAAAAAGTGAAAATTTAACAGTCATGCTGATTGTTGCTATTAATTGATCCAGCAATGGACCGAAAGACTGGATGTCTTTATGTTTCTATTGAAAATGCAGTCAAACCATGCAGAAGTCGGTGCCAAGTATATTAATTACTGAGATGACTTCATATAGTTTGTGTTATGGTTGATGTATTCTAAGAGCCAGTTGAATGGCTTTGGCTCCATTGTTATTAGATGTAGTACCATTGGGCAGGCTTCAGATAGATTTATCTAATATTATATATGATCTGGGATAGAGGCCGCTGGCCGATGTGTGCTTCCAAACTTAGTGGATAAAAATGGTACAACCAGAAGAGGACCCATCCTCTCATTTCCACAGGCAACTTTTAGAATAGGGGATAATAAGTCAAAAATGATTAGTGGATGTACAGATCTACCAAAAGGAATTTAAGGAAGTAGAGACTGGTAAGAAATTTGGGGCAATGATTCCTCTATGTGAAATTGTGAAATATTGACTTGGTGAATTATAAAAGTTAATATAACAAGAAAATAATAATAGTGTTTTATAAAATTTCATCTTATACTATAGTATGGGCCAATTCATAATAAATATGATGCATTAAAAGTATTTGACCATGTATCATTAACAGAAGAAAAGGAATTATGGTGATCATGTGCTACAAATCTAATTAAATTTAGGAGAAAATTGAGAGTTATAGCTGGTGAGCCTACAGGCTTGATCTGGCGTCATTGCTTCTTGAGAATTATTTAGTTGAGAGTAATTCGTAAAGAATGCAGTTAAGACTTCTCGGACTAAACAGTTAATCATACTTTTTTTTCATATTATTTTTATGTTCTTGCTTATAATGCCATAATCAACGCTATTAAAATCATTTCGTATTGAGAATCAAAAAACAGAATAATATTGATAATGCGCAGCTTAACCTTTATCTGAAGAAGAATATATTATTTTTAACACAAATATGCATATCTTGAGTTGTGCTACTTTTATTACTAGACATACGATGTTATTTCTAGTTTTTGCTGCTCCGCAGAGTTTTTGGACCTATTAATGTTAATATTCAATGGAGAAGACAACTAACCGAGAATTGTAGGAGATTTTTGGGAACCCCGACATCATTACTTGGGTGAAAATTGATAGATTAGAGTGGGCCGGCCGTGTGATCAGAATGAATGAGGAGGTTCCCGCGAAGAAGCTACGGAGGGAAAGTTCGACCGTGCTAGAGGAAGAGGAAGACCAAGGCTCCGATGGGCAGATGGAGTGGCACTGGATACCAGACGTATCTTAAACGCCCGTTACTGGAGGGCAGCTCCTTTGTAAGAGCCGCCTATCGAAAGCTCCTTGATGAGGCTAAGACCCACACAGGGTTGTAAGGCAGTGTTGTATTGTTAACAAGAAAGTGGATCGTGTTTACAAAAGTACACATCTATTGGGCTAACACTAATAAGAGAATATTCCTAAAATAAAAAAAAGTATGTAGGAAATTTATAAAGAAACGTTATTGACAAAAAAAATCACCCGCAGATTATGTATCTAAAATTGAAACTAGTCAACTAGAAAGGTGAATTTTAGATTAATATAAAATGTAAAACAATATGCAGGCTAATTTATTTTTGTGACTAATAAAACATTGAATTATAATTTACAGTATAGAAGTATAGTTTTATACATACTTTTCAAATAGTTAATTTATATTACAATATCCATACCGACGTATACTGCTCAGTATATATTATGCGATTGAAGCTTTTGGTTGGTCAAATGTGAACTTGTAAGTAAGCAAGTGGCAATATTCTTCGCCAGGTTCCAAAACAGAATTAGGAAATGATGGAGTATTAACAGCATTTGGGAAATTTTGAGTTTCAAAACAAAATCCTGCATACCTATTGTAAACAGCCCTATTTTTGCCTGGTATGTTTGATAAATAATAGCCTGTGTAGAACTGCATTCCTGGCTGGTCGGAATACACTTCCAGGATACGGCCAGACTTTTTGTGAAACGCCCTTGCACAAAATCTCATTCCTTCACCATTAATACAATAATTGCAATCATAGCCCATATTTGTTCTACTTATCACTAAACCTAGATTTTTTCTATTTCTTATATCGAATTGTGTCCCTTTCACTGGCAACAATTCTCCAGTAGGTATCATGTTTTCATCAACGGGGGTGTATTTGTCTGCATTAATTCGCAAGTCGTGGTCTTTAATCCCTTGCCAACCTGTTTCATGACCAGCTAGGTTGAAGTAAGTGTGATTGGTCAAATTAATCGGTGTTGGATGGGTAGTATTCGCCCGCATTTCTAGTTTCATCTCATTTGTTTGTGTGAGTTCATAAGTAGCTGTGAATTCCACTGTCCCTGGAAAACCTTCTTCCATGTGATAACTGATGCAGGTGAACATTATTTTATCCGCCATAACTTCCACATCCCAAATCTTCTTATCGAGACCGAAAAATCCACCATGTAGACAGTTCGGCGGGTGATTAATAGCTACATTATGAACTTTCTTTCCAATCATAAAAGTTCCATTTGCTATTCTGTTAGTTACACGGCCAATGATACCTCCAAAGTATTGATTGAAGTCCGCCTGATAGGACGACAAATTATTTAACCCTAAGACGATATCAACTTTTTTGCCTTGATGATCTGGCAGTTTGATAGATGCAATGGTTGCTCCGACTTGCAACAGATCCACGCTCATAATTGTGTTATCTAATGTGTAACAGTAAATAGGTTTATAAAAATTTCCAACCTTTATCTCGCCAAATTGGGCCTTATGGATCAAAATTGAAGACATTATTTATTGTTATTAGACGTCCTTGCTTCTTGTTTTACAGACCTCTACCATCACATCAATCTAAATATTTTTTAAATTTATTATTTTCTTTATTTATGAAGACTGCATATTTAGTATTTTTTTTAAAAACCTAATCCAACGAAAAGTTCAATTATTGAAACATTGGAACAGCTGACTACATTCATATTGTAAAATATTATGCTCAAATAATTTAAAACTAGTCTACTCTTAAGAGAACTCTGGCAATATATATCCTCTCAAATTATAGATATTTAAGCGATGTTAAGAAACCATGCTTATTCGTACAAACTAAAGAACATTAGCAGTACAGTTTACACAACATTTTGGTTAAGACACGTAGTTTATAATGACCCTCTTGAAGTTACTGTTTACAAAATAATTAGCTTGCCCACCTTGAAATTATCCCTTTCAGTTTTTACCTTTATGGAGTTACAAACATTTTCTGTGATTAATATTCATACTAAAACGTTTTTGTATTTTGTCAACTGCTTCCATTGTTACGTAGTTACCATGACATTGGCACGTCATTGGGACCCTACAATATTATGTCTCGCAAATATAATCACTTATTCTTTTGGGGACTTGTATAATTCTCATTGTTCTCATTAAAATAAAAATCAAGGTAAAACAAAATGTGACTCATTTCATTCCAATTCTTAGACAAACTGACTTTCGATAAAATCTCTAAGTTTTATTAAAGCCATTGAACGAAATTAATAATCAAGATGGAAATATTCCAATCCTTCTTGAAGTTTCTAAGCTATTGATAGCTCCCTCATGAAAATCGTTCACCTCAGGGAGCGGGATCAGTGTTCTGTACTAATGCATTAATATATATGAGAGGAAGATAGTTGACTGGATGATAAAATGGGGAACGGAGATAGTTGGGGGGTGCAGTAAAAGAAAAACACTAAATAAGTACTAGACTTATATTTATGTGCCGACATTTCGACCTACTGTGTAGGTCATCTTCAGGGCGATTTGGAGAGAGAAGCCGTTGGGTGCACCGGCTAACAAGCAATCCGTATTGTTAGTATTGTTAGTTAGCCGGTGCACCCAACGGCTTCTCTCTCCAAATCGCCCTGAAGATGACCTAACTGTAGGTCGAAACGTCGGCACATAAATATAAGTCTAGTACTTATTTAGTGTTTTTTTTTTTTTACTGCACCCCCCGACTATCTCCGTTCTGCATTAATATATAGTTAAGATTGATACTTTGTTGAGTTCAATTGTTTCTATTTGTGATTGAAAATAAATTTTCTCTCCAAATTGTTAGTTATTTATTTTATTTTTTAAATAATGATTGAAAAAGTTTTAACTTTGTCCTGGTTGGTTTTTAAGTCGTTCAGTGCCTTGAAATCGGCATGTTAAATATATTTCTATTGTCAATTTTTAACAAGATAAAAGGAACAAACTGGAATTCGTATCATGTTGTACTTTTGCTTATTTTTTATTATGAATTAATTTAAGTATTCAGATGGAATTGGATACATGAGTAAAAAATAGCATGTGCTTTACTTCGTTTAGGCTACGAAGAATAGATTGAGTCCACGTTGTTTCATTAGCCCTAGGCAGCATATCTCTTCTTGCATTTCTTGGAAGTCTTCCGTATGCCGCAGCATTATTCTTTCATAATTAGAAAATGCATGATTCGACTAGGTTATTTGTTTCTCAATGCATTCTAAAGTAGCTTCTGATTACCTTTATCGTTCCAAAAGAGATCCATTTCATCTTCTCACAATGTTTTTCCCTGGGCCTTTTCTTTAATTCTAGACTTCCAACTTTTTCCTTTGCTTCTTCCTTTAGTTATTAGGCGCTTACTGACTCATTGGTATTCTTCAATAGATGTTTCCATGCAGTTCCACAAACCAAAAACGCAGCCAGAAGTATTTTCTTTATGATATTACAAATGATTTTGATGTCAAGTAGCCTACCTATCTCAAGATACCCTAATAATTTCCTACTGGTTGTATTTAACAATGCCTAAGGCCCGGGGCTCAAATACGGCTGCTGGCAACATTTTTATTTAATCTGTTTGCAGCCGGAGATGGATCGTATGCTGTTGGCTGTACAAATGTTCAGAATCCATTCTCTATGGTCTCTATGGTCTCCAAATGCTCCTAAAAAACCTGACCTTGCTGGCCCCACCATTCCATATCTGAATGATATTAAATAATTATAAACTCCTACGTTGCTTTAGTTTACTTTAAAAACTTAATTTTGTAAAAACCTTATAGTCGATGATTCTTAAAACTATTAATGGCTCTATTACATAACCTGTTATAATTAATATAGGTATAACCACCCTGTATTATAGAGGTATCACCCATATTTATGTCCCCCTAAAAGAATACAAACCCTAAACCTTTATAATCTCCTTTCTGTTCTGGATAATCATGCTATCCGCACTAAGGTTAATACTTCTGCAGTATTTTACGATTGCCAACTTTATTGAACTAGACTCATCAAGATATTGTTGTGTTGTAGCGCCAGGAAGTTGCCCGTTCCTTATCATCGGGCTACTCCTTCTTCGAGCAGCAGCGAAGCAAGCAACGATGACTCGAGAAGTTCTTGGTCTAGAAGGAGTGCCTCTCTCAGCCCAACATATTCTCGATAGCTGCTATGCACCAATGTAAACCATGCATATCTGGTGTCCAACTTCATTATATATTTACAATTATTACATTAAAAAAAGTTATTGTATCATATTAATCTGTTGTTAGGAATTAACGAGTATTTTTACAAAGCACTTCTAAATTAACATAATTTATTTAACATTTCGGTTGTTTTGAAATCTACCTTTGATTTCACAAGATCTGCAAAAGCAAGAAAAGCCTTGTGAATTTCACGACCTCTTTCCGAACTTTGTTACCAGCTAGGAAATGTTTTTGTGAGCAATGAGGATATTACCTATGTTATTTCTAGTCTTTAAGAATGTTAACCAATGAAACATTCCAGTTATATCAGTGTGATATACATAATTATTTCTAGTCCTTAAGTATGTGCAATTATTTATTTATTCAATGTTATAGTTGTTTATTTATTATTTATTTAAGTAACTTATTTTGTTATTATTTATATTAATTATGAAGTCATCAATACAATCTAGTCATTGATATCATTCCAGTCACACAGTTGTATGTTACTTTTACATTAGTTTTAAGGGAAAAACTGGTTATTATTACCTATCTAGTCACTTTTAATACTCATAAAAGATAGTCATACATATACGAATTTATTTTGTCTAAGTGTTCGTATGGTTGATACGGAAAATATGTGTTGCTTGTATTCGTATGTAACTTACTTTAATTTACTGATCTCAACGATACTGTAACTACTGTGAATTGTTATAATTAAAATACTCAGCTTGATATTATAAATCAACTTATATTTTACTCTCTTTTTCATGAATTTATGTACAGTACAATACTAGTCAAATTTGTTCTCTATTTAATTTTATGTAACATTATTGTTGTCAATAAACTAGTTTTGAGATTTATAAATCACAACAAATTCTCCTATCAATTTTACCCCTTTGTTGACTAATTCAACCAAGCTATTAATTTATTTAAATTCATCAAAATAGGATTCACTTTCAGCTTATCGTTCCTCTGTCGTAAATCAATGACTTCTTGTCCTCCTGTATCGTTTAATAACATCTCACTGATTTCTGTAGAACAGATCCGGTACTTAGGAATACACCTTGACAAACGCTTAACTTGGAATCCTCGCTTAACTAGACTGAAACGACAAGAAACAGCCCGCCGTATCAGGATACTTCAACAATTAAATGTTGAAGTAGCCTTGTAGCGTTTAACGCTCTAAGCTCCCAATTAATTACAAAAGACTCATATACATGACAATCATTAGAGCCACCTGGACTTACGGAATAGAGCTTTGGTGCTCCACTAAGCCATCGAATTCCTCTCGTATTCAATCCTTACAGTCCAAAATCCTTCGTAAAATCCTCAATGCTCCTTTGTTACGAACAAAGTAATCCATAATGACCTTAATGTCACGTTTGTTGCTGATTTAGCCCGAATTCGATATCAATCTTATCAAACTTCACTTCCACACCAAACCTACTAGTTTCAAACCTCGCAACCTCTTCAATTCCTGGTAATCCTCTGAGGCGTCTGAAAAAAAGATGGCTTCGTGACGTTCTAAGTTAAAATTTTTATTTGATTGCTACCACCGGGTAGTTTCTCTACTTGCCTTTATCTCGGAACATGATTTATCTTTCATTATATTTACTTGATGTATTCAGTATACAGTTATAAATTTCAATAAATACATTTTTAAAAAACAACTTATCGTTAAATTGTTTCAACTTAATTTTCTGCATAAACGACATGGACATATACAATCTATACACTTGTGAAGCAACTACTCTGTGTATGTGATGAATTATAATAAATAAATATGAAATGAACTGAACATGAGCATGTACTTTAAAAGAAGAGAAAAAAATACGCTTTGATATACTAAATCATAAATAATAGGTTCTAATGTGCATGGCACAAATTAAATGGTCACTTCATTTGGAAATTTCACTTCTTTAGTTATCTCAATTTGGATTTTAACAATTCACAAAAAAGAACAATTTTTTGGCAGATAACTCTACTATAGAACTTCTAGATTTTCCAATGGTATTTAAATCATCATTTAGATCATGAATGATTTAGACCAGGAATGGGCAACCTTTGACATGTGGGCCAAACTTTAGTGTGCAAATACGTTCGTGTGCCACGTTTAAGAGTATTGTAATTTAAAGTAGTATTCATAATTTTTAGCGATAGATATCAGACATGAAATAATACGACAATTATTACAGTACAATTTATTAAAATAACAAAATTAAATGAAAAAAACAGATACATTATAATCAAATCGTTAAATTTGGAATTGTTACAAACTACGAAAGTTAAATAGCGAGTTGATTTCATGAAATCAATGAGACACTTGAGCTTGAATTTGGGAAACTAATCCATCGATGTTTGGAATAATTCCACTGATACAAAGACGTAAAGAATTTTCCAAATTATCGTCAGTCAGCCTTGTACGATGTTTTGATTTATTAACTTGCATCAATGAAAAGAACTGTTCGCATTTATAAGTACTGCCAAAGGCACAAATCAATCTTTTTGCGAACTTTCTAAGCTGCGGAAAACGGTCTTCTTCGAGGTAATTTTTGTAGGAATCGCACAACTCCACGTCTTCAAATTCATATATTTAGGAGTGAGTTTTCTTGAATCTCGATTAACTCCATTTGCAAGTATATTGGAGCATTTTGTACATTATTTTTTGTTGGAGTCGCAAATAAATTGAAACAGTCTTCCATGTTTTTGAAATCGCTAAATCTGTTCGAAAATTGCTCCGACAGTAACTTGAGTTCTTCAGTATATCGAGCATAAGCACTATTTTCATACCCAGAGAGCGTGGTGAAATGGTAACTGTTACCAGACAAGCATATGTGCCTCCAATAAGCGGATTCTGTTCGGAAACGCTTTCAAATGGCTGTATAAATCATTTACTAACTGTCCTTATTTTTGAAGTTTCAAATATAAATCATTCAAATGGCCTGTAAGGTCGACCAGAAATGCTAAGTAACATATCCCTTTTCTCTCAATTCAAAATAACTCAAATCAGATAGTGGTTTATCTTTTATTTGCATAAAGTCTGCTATCTCATTTCTAAGCTCGTCTAACCGTTTCAGCATTATCCCTTTGCTTGGCCATCTGACTTCACAATAATATGTTACGTCCTCATATCCGGCTGATATTTCATCCAAAAACACCTTGAATTGACGATGGTTAAGTCCTCGGGGTCGAATAAAATAGATGGTTTTTACTACCACATTCATAAAATTCTGGAGTCGAATGGACTTAAAACACAGGTGCTGTTGGTGGATAATGCAATGAAGGACTATCAAATCATTTTTTTGCACATTTAATTCAGTTGCTTTTTCATTCAAAATTCAAATGAAACCTTTACGTAAGCCGACCATAGAAGGTGCACCATCTGTGCATAGTCCAACTAATTTTGACGATGGTAAGCCAAAACATATGAAAACCTTTTGAACTACATTAAAAATGTCCTCTCCTGCAGTGGTTCCTTTTATTGGCTGTAAAGCAAGCAATTCCTCAGTAATAGTGAACTCTTTATCAACACCACGAATAAATATAGCCAGTTGAGCTGTGTCAAACAAATCGGTGCTCTCGTCTAATGCTATGGAAAATTATTCAAAACCAGCATTTGGCAGTCAGACAATGTTGTTTTTATATCATTATGATGAACCGGACAACGGTTGGTCTTGACAAACTATTTTTTTCAAATTCATTTTTCTTTTCAGGTCGCAAAACACTGCAAACTTCAACATACACTCCTTGATGAATTCTCCTTCGGCAAATGGTTTTAATAACATGGCCAATTTTGAACTAACTATAAAACTAGCTTTCACAACATTGTTTATGAAATATTTGCTGCTGTTTTTCCAAATTTGCGGTAAGCTTCTGGATTTTGTCCTTTCATATTTGTCCTGTCATTGAGAGCAGCGTAGGATTCTTAGTTGAGTAATGCCTCTTTATATTGAATTCGTTCATCACTGTAAAGGATTCATTACAAAGCAAACAAATAGGCTTACCGTTGAGCAAGATGAATAAGAATCCTTCAGTCCATTTTCTTGAAACTGGTGACACTCTGCACCTACTTTTCGTTTCTTTCCACCAGACATCATTTTCGTTCGATAAACTTATTAAAATAATATAATTAGTAAGCACTCAAGATGCACAAGCCACAAAGCAAATTGACGCCACAACCAGTTCGCTAGGATATCGCTTGTCGAAGTTATCACCTCGGTAGCTCAAATAGAACTGAACTAAAGTTCCAACCGCTTTTTAATTCAAAATGAAGGAATGAACTATAATCGTCTAGTGTAGAACAATACTATTGCGAAGAAATAGTCTTTTGTTGCGCCGCAAGATGATTCCTTTTGACTGAGTCTCAGACTCTCTGAATACTTTAACATAAATTTAACAATAAGCAAGCAAGGGGCTCTAAGAGATCATCTTGAATACACACTGTGATGTTAAAGAAGAAGGAATGTTTTAACGTTAGAAAGGTTTTTAGTAAAACAACAATTGTTCTAGAATGGTGGGTTTACAGAACATAACGATGGTTATCTGTCAGGTTATACAACAGTAGGAAAATTTCCCTCACAGGAATGGGATTAAATCATCTCATTCACCCTGAGTTTTAATAAAACATTTGGCAAAATTTAAGTACAATATTTGAGATACAAAAGAAAGAGTTAAGAAAACATTTGGCATAATTAAAGTACATTATTTGAGATATAAAAGAAAGATTTATGACTTCATTCAAGATTTGTAACACCAGGGTTAGTTTTCAATTAGTAACATAGTCTTTGAGGTAAGGAGCCTTGGTCACACGTTGAGGTCTTACAGGTTACAGGTTGAGGAGGGGCATACTGGGATTCCAATTTCATTAGAGAGAGAGCCATGAACAGATGGAGTGGCAGAGGGTTCTTTGGGATTTACCATGTTAGAGGGCTCTGAATGTAAGGGAATGTTCTTACTTTTGAGCCAATGGTACATACATGTAAAACGAGGCTGGCACAAAGATTGGTGAAGCTGGAGTCAGTAGAAGTGGAAGCATTACAGACACGGGAGAGTGTGTCTGCCTTGGTTTTGTCCTCACCAGGGCGGTAAGATTTTGACATTTTTATAGTAACATTGGAGATGTTAAATTTTGTATCTGATAATTTTATCAAGAGCAGTTTTTGCAAATCCAACACATCTACATCTATCATCTACACTATGGTAAAATATTCCTAGATCCAGCAGTCCATGTTACAAGTGCTTATTTTACTTTTTGACAGTCAATATTATGTTTCTTGAAGTTTCCAAATGGTATAATTAAGGAAGTGAGAGCCGAACAATTAAGGAGTTCAATCAGATAGAGATACTATCTCCTTGCAGTATTCTGACAGAATACACTGCATGTGCAATGTACTGGAACTTGGAAAACATTGAGGTGTCTGTCTCCTGGAGCTGTGCACTTAAGAGTTTAGCAGATTTCGTGTAAAATGTATACAAGTTCAGGATAAAAATATGAAGGCTGGTGGAATTAGGAAGAAAACATTACATTACCTAGCAACACTGTTACTAATCAATAATTGAAAAATCAATAACAGTAAATATTATAAATATTTTTTAATTTATTGATAACTATAATCAAACATATACATAAACATAAATATATACAAAAAAAAGGGATATCATTGTTAAAATAATTAAAAGTTGGTCTGATTAGTATTTACAAAACAATTAAACCATATTTAAAAAAGAAAAATACTCTGAATTTACAATTAATATTCATTCATTTCTAAATAGGAAAATAATTAACAGTTGTTATAAAATGTGTATTTATTCCTAGAACAAACTTTTCTCTTTATAAATATGAAGTAATGAATAAAAATACAGAAAACATATCTAATTATTTTTTTATTTTATTTTTTATTACAGCATTATAACTATACTTATTTATTGAATGTATTTGATATAATGGTAATACTCTAGTCCTATAAGCCCAACTTGCTATGCCAGCTATTTTTTGGAATGGTCTGTACATTGAATGTTGAAGACTGCTGTCTTTTAAGGGAGTCACTGCACATCACTATTATCATAGTTGTTGTTATTTTATATATTTAATTTTTAATAATTTTAAGATCATCGAGTCCTACTTTCTTTTTAATCGTAGGAGAAGGATTTCTGTCTCAATGAAACTAAAAAATTATTTAGTTGTTGATACTCTATTTGCTTCTTTGCATCTTTTATGGGGGGGTTTTAATATTGATTCTACAATCCATAGCATAATGGATTTATCTTTTTTTGAATCATAAAAGGACAATTTATCTCCGATTAAAGGATTTTTAGTTATATATACCTATTCCTTTTTTTAACTTTAATTATGCGCATTAGTCGTGTTACCTCATTTTGAGGCTTCAGGTTCAGAATCTATAATCTTAGCTATTTTATTTAAATTAGAGGTTTGTATTTTAATTTTGTATAGTCGTATACTTTATTTTCTTTCCTAGCCCACTATGGCAATATTTATTATGGTTTTATATATATATATATATATATATATATATATATATATATATATATATATATATATTAACTTTGTGAGTATTTGTAAATAAATTTTAATTACATTTAATGTTATTTGTCTTTATCTTTTAGAACTTAATGTTTGATAGTTCATCAAAAGCCTGAAATTATAAATACCCTCAATAAGAATACATAAAGTACAATTCATTTCAGATTTAATAAATTCAGCTCTGAAACTAGTTAAAAAATCATTAAGGACCTATTGATATAGCATAAAATACATATTATTCAATATCAAAGACAAGTCTATCTGAATACCTTCAGGTACATTCAGCATTATGTACAGACCCTGCCAAAAATATTAGCCCACCCATCAAGATGGTGTAACAAAACTGTTTTATACAATAATTACATTTTAAACTGTCAATTTAACTTAAATAATGTTCTAAAAAGGGGTTATATAGCGACAAGTAAGAGACCTTGCTACAAACCATTTTTTCATAATTTTGACTATTATTAAGTTTTCTTAAAAAATATGTAGAATTATTAACAGAAAATATATTAATATCTACTACCATAGTATAAATTCTGATGCTTAATATAGGTGGAAAATTTAAAAAAATAAAAGTTCTACAACCTGTCTCAGAATAACCCCATTACCTAGAATTATAATCAAATGAGCTCAATGCCATTAAAACTAAATTATATTGTTTAAAAGTTTTCAAATTTCATAATTATTAATAAAATGAAAAATTGATTTATGTATCTGAATATATGTTTGGTTTTGATTTAACCATTTTAATCCCTTATACTAGAATTAATGACTAAATAAGAATTGCATATTTCTTTTTAAAAAAATATTTTCATCAAACATAAACAGAGTAAATTCAGCCAACATGTTATTCAATTATCTATACTTAGAAAACAAAAGTATGCATTTTTTTTTATATTTTTCATTTCATAAAGATTTAATAGTTTACACTATACTTTTTAAAAACTATAGCACATAATTATTTATTCTATATAATCATTTTATAACTCCTACAATTTTCCATTAATTATAAACACCATTTCTCCATAAATTTTAAATATTCTTAAAAATTTGGTTCTTTTTATGCAATAAATTATTAATGAACATTTACAATCTATATTATATTTAGCTATCACATCAATTAATCATCTACAACAAAAGGCATTTCATGATAAACTAATAATAAAAAAAAAAAAGATATTGCAACATTAATTTGAAATTTAATTATATTAGCACAAATACCTTCTACAACGATAAATTAACAAATTAATGCTTGAATTAGTTAACGGATTTAAGGAATAAACACACATTACTACTATCTACATCAAGATATGAAAAATCAACAAATGATTAAGGCAACACTGCTTTATAACAATGACTAGAGTAGAGGTAGAAAAAAGCAGTGTTCCAATAAGCTCTATACACTTTAATACTATTTTGATATTTTTCCCATAAATTGTATAATTTATTAGATTAAAAAAAATGACTAGCAGATCAGACTAGAGAAGCAGCAATACAAAATTTGCTGCTTGTATTGACATTAAACAATTACAAAAATAAGGCTGTTAAGTGACAACAATGAGGCAATCTGACAAATAATTACGTACCTATAATTGAAGACATAACAAGACAACAGGATTACAAAAATATTTTGTATCCGTAATTTGTAAGCTATTTCAATACTTTGTTAAAAAACGATAGTTCATTAAATTAAGAAAGTCGATATATAAGTACTGAAAATAATGTAAAGTAGATTTTTCTATAACATCTCTCTCCATTTCTTATAACTGGTAATCTTGAAAAGAAAAAGTCAAATAAGAGTCATAGGGAGAATAGTTGAAAGAAACAGCAAGTATTGACGGTTCAATTGAAGAAAAGAGGTAACAAACATGCAGAAATAAAGGAATACGTTACACTTGAAATAAAATTAAAACTATTTGTGGACAAGTAGTTTAGTTTTTTTATCTTACTGAATAATTAAAAAAGAAATCAACTGGAAATTTATTTTAAGGCAAATATTTAATAAAATGGCATGGTGCATACAAAAGCCATTTTAGTTGCACATTAAAAGATTACTAAAAAATTAACAATGGGTAAGTGATAAGTGCTGACTATGTCTATAAGATGGGAATGATCAAAGGATGATCTGCTGAATTTATACTAATATTCCAATTGCTTTTAATAGTTTCTTCATATGAAAAATGATTTACAGGCAAAAATAAATATTGAATTAAAAAAAAAAAACTCAGAAATACTGAACTAACTGATAAATCTAAATATATTTTAGGTAGATACATACTGTTCAGAAGTACTATAGATAGTGGGGTCACCTGTTGTTAGCATAAAAACCTACAAGACCCAAGATTCTGGGTTCGCAGCCTGACAGGTGGCCTTAGGATTTTTTAAAGGGAGAAAAACTATAGATGGCAATGAAAACTGAAATTTTGTAAAAACAGCATTATTTAAATTTTATATAAGGAAAACAGGCCTGGCTCAGTCGAAATTACTTACAGTGAGTCTTTGGAATTAATTTTGGCCTTTCCATTTCTGTTACATATCTCTAACTTATTACCGACTTTCTGTGCCCATGTTGGAATGTATTTAGATATTAAACCAAAATAAACAAATCAGGCAATGGGTCATAAAACATGGAATCTATGAAATATATTTGTAAATTGAAATTTTTGGCAAAATCTGATTTCATCGGTTATTAAACCATTCTGTAAGAAATTCGTATTTTTAAAACAGATTATATTGGTAATAAGTTACAGTAAGGGAGTGACGTTTAACTTTGGAACTAACTTTCATTTTGACAGTAACAATATTTATTTTACTAGGTCATATTAATGATTGAAATTGAAATTGAAGAGGGAATGTGATAAAACACCTAGGCTCATACATTTAAGTATTCCAACACCGATCACATTCATTGCTTGGCTTATCAAGATGCAAAGTTGGGCAAAATAAAATTTCTATCATTTACTATGCATATAATTTTATAGATGTAGAGAGGTAGTATAGAAGAATCGCAATGACCAATCAAAATACTGGTATTCTATCATTCTATAAAAAAATATACATGATAAGTAATCGCAATATTATTAGAAATTATATTTTGCCTAACTAAAAAGAAATTAAAAAACTTTTAAAAAAATTAAAAATTAAAAAATCCAATGAATATTACCAATAATTTAAGCATAAGCTACATCATGTTGGTTTGGAAAATTCTTCACCACGATTTAATTCAACAAATGGATCAAACAGAGATTATTCTTAACATACTTTAATCACAATGTTAAAATAGTCAACAAATATAAACTTTTCGACAAAGGTAGGTTTAAAGTAACTTGTGAATAGATGGTGAATAATTAAGGAAGTGATTTGAAAAAAAAATTTGAATTTAAGAGGGGTAAATGAAAGTATTATGAAGAGAGAAATGCAGAGAGGTGGTAGCCAAGACCAAAAATAATAAAAAGAAATTTTATTTTAGTATGGAAAATAGATGTTATGAATCATTTCAATAAAATAAACTGTTTTGAAGCAAATTTATCACAATAGAATGAAATTATAAATATTTGAAAAATATATCTACAACTAAGATATTTATGTTCACATAAATACTGTAAAAAAATAAATAAGGCATTAAACATTAAATCCAAATCTATAGTTTCTGTTGGTTTACCTAAGTTACTATTGTCAATGGATAATATATAATCAATACTGAATATAAATGAAATTGGAGGAAATAATGCTAAGAATTTCGGCCAGTAAGAATTATATCCTCTTACTGATAAAAATGGATGAAATAACTGACAACATTGATTTGTATGATGTAACAAGATTTTCAATACCCTCCTTTCATATTTTGATGAGTTTTAATGATGTACTCCTCTGAGGAGGCCCAGGCCCGCTAAGCGGGTTGCCACGCCAATCAAGATGATGAATAATGTACTAAAAAATTAATTATAAGAAGCAGCCCCAGCTTTAAGGATGACCATAATGCCTATATAACAATATTTTCTTACTTTTTAAAAACATCAATTACTGTTTTATTTGAAATAAAATTGAAATCCCTGGTTTAAAAAATAATAGGATAACTAAAAGAACCCCAAAATTAAACACCAGTTCATTAAAAAAAAAGTAATTACAATTAGTTGAATTAATTCTAAACACATATTTTCATTCAAATATTTTTTGCCTTATTATAAAGAGAAAAAAATAGTTATTTTAATTTTAAGGTTTGTTAGGAAAACATGAATAAGTTAAATATTAAAAAGTAAAAAGGCATGAAAGAAAATTAGGAGAACTTATTCCTAGAATTGAATGATAAAATGATATTTTTTGTAAAATATTACCAGTACATAAATAAATTTGGAAACATATTATAAGTTGTTTATACTTAACTTAAAACACCTGTAAGTTGCATAGATTCTTCAAACCTAGGACAATAGCATTCGGGATATAATTAAATTGATAGCAGAATTGGATACATGAATAATCATATATAAGGAATTTCCTAAGGCACTTGTCTAATGCTACAGCCCCTAAAAAACATTAAATTGTTTTCATTGTCAGAATGTCAGGTGGTACAATCTTGATCGTAGAGAAGGTACTTGTAAAACCTAGGTTTTGATAGACTCTTCAATTCATCACATGTGGAAGGTTTCAGTGACTTTTTAAAGTTTCTTAAAATAAAAAAAATATTTCTTTTAATAAAATAAAATTAAAAGATCCCTCGAGTAAAATATTTAAATGAAAATATTTTTTCATAAAATTCTTATCACCTTAACTTCTTTGCAAAATATGTTTCAAATTTAAGTCATCAGCCATTATATGGTAAAACAAAAAATCTCTTATTGATAATAATTGTTGACCTATGATAATTTATGTTGAAGAAATTGGTCCGGGTAGAGGTCACTGAATGAAATTCTCAAGTAATTTCAGATGATATTTATTGTTAGCCAACGTTTCGACCTACGTTGTAGGTCTTCTTCAGGGCTGTGGGGGTGGGACGGGGGGTGGGTCCTCTCTGGCTATGAAACACTGACTGATGAAACATGAAACACTTCAGTCAGTGTTTCATAGCCAGAGAGGACCCAACCCCCGTCCCACCCCCACAGCCCTGAAGAAGACCTACAACGTAGGTCGAAACGTTGGCTAACAATAAATATCATCTGAAATTACTTGAGAATTTCATTCAGTGACCTCTACCCGGACCAATTTCTTCAACAAAAAAATCTCTTACATTGCTCACACATAAGTATGCACCCTATCAACAAACTGATTTGCTAAGTAAAAAGAGGTGACAGACAAATCGTGTTCCTTAAAAGAGGACAGCCCTTTTGAAGATTTTGTCCATCCTCGAAAAATGTCCTTCATTTAGATATATTAAAAATTACTTCAGTGATGCTGCATTGAGTCGTTACACAGAATTTTAGGACAAGAGAGTAATCAAAATTGAATGTTGATACTTCGGCTGCAGGACTTAAAGTAATAACATGAAGGATATTTCTTTCTCCGCAATTTCCTAATATCCAGTTAGAAAAGGAATATATTGGCATAAATATTCATTCAGTTGAAAAATACTAATACATTCAGTTTTTATCAATACTACCAGTAATTAAATAATTAAAAGGGTTTCAAGCATAATTAGTATATTTTTATATTAATTAATAAAATCCTTCAATTTATTTATGTTGCACTTTTATCTCTTTTTTTTTTTTTTTTTGTTCTTTTCATTATAAAAATAGTGGTCACCTTATAGAGCAAAAATTTTCTGACAACAGGGCTACAGCATTAGACAAGTGTATTTTATGACAGGCCTTCAACATTGGACAATTATATTTTATATTTTAAGTATTGGCATTAAAATGTATTGCATAATAAACTATCCCATTTTCTAGGAAAAGATTTCATAATGTCATAATAAAAATAAAAACATTATAAAATCACAAAAATTTTCTATTACAGTTAATGACCATCTCTTAACTTGACCTTAATTATGAAATTAATATTATTTTACATTTTCACTATTAAAATGTAAATATTTAATAATTAACAACCACATCAATATTGATATTTTTATCATTTCCAGGATATCTTACGATGAATATCCAAATATAAAATTAAAACTAAAGTTTAAAATACTAACCTATAAAATATTGATGTCCTATTAGTCTTAATTAGACTAATGGCACAAAAGATTAGAAGACTAGAGCTGAAACTGACGAGCAGCTGCTTTTTTATCTCTTGCTAGTTGTTTTGGGTGCATCCTCTTCCGGTGGGAAAAGCAGTTTCCTGATGAGGCGAATGCTTTTGGGCAGTAAGGGCATCTGTAAGGCCTTTCTCCGGTATGCTGGTTTATGTGAAACTGGAAAAATATGATAATAATAATTTTTATTATTACACAATTATTATTTGGAATAAGTACAAAGAAATCTATAACAATATTAGAGGAAGAAAGTGTTCCAGGTGGAGGTAAAAAAAACTCTCTTAAATAGGGAGAACTGATTATTGGAAAACCAACGTTTCATCCCACATTGCAGGTCTTCTTCAGGGCTAAATATACAAAATACAGACAAATCAAAATTATGCATGGTAAATATTAAAAATACGTATAAGCATCAAGGTATTTGAGTGATAAAAACATAAAGATGTGGGGGACCCTTAGATAAATATACTAAGCAAAGGGAATAATTGTAGAGTATTATCAAATAAGTAATACAGATAAACCTAGTAGAGATGAAGAAATACAAATAAAAAATAGATAATAGAAATGTTGGAAAATCTTACTAATATTATAAATGTGAAAGTTTGTATGTTTGTCTCTTTTTCATGCAAAAACTACTGAACGGATTTGGATGAAACTTTACAGTAATATAGGTTACACATCAGAGCTATAGCAAGCATAGGTTAGACATAGGCTATAGCAAGCGCGAATATAGGGGGAGGGGCACAGGGGCAAGTGCCCTCCCCTCCCGACAAGTTTTTAGGTACTGTGGAGAATCCATTAAAGTACATAATTAATGTCAAATCGCATGATAATAGTAGTTACAATAACAGAATGAACATGACTGAAACTATTGTTTTGATATCCTACTAATATTATAAATGCGAATGTTTGTTACTCATTCACGCAAAAACTACTAAACGGATTTGGATGAAACTTATTGAGTAAAATAGGTTATACATCATAGGCTGCAGCAAGGGCAGATTTATATGGGGGCATGGAGGCATGTGCCCGCTCCCGTTATAGTACATAATTAAAGGCAAATCAGTAACTTAGCATCTTGAAATTTGTAGATAGGTTCTTTGTATAGTTTAAGAAAGAAATTTGGATAATTCCACTCCAAGGGTTTCCCCTTTAATATAATAGGGGTTCAAAGGTTGTATCGAATCTGTCAGTTTTGAAGTTAGACATCTGAAATTTTGGATGTATGAGTAACTTATATTTTAAAAAAATAATTAAATTACTCATTTTAAATGATCTTTCACGAAACTTTATGTGGCAGACCAAATTCCACGCAAGTGAAGCCGCGGGCATAAGCTAGTATAGAATAAATGACATATTAGTATTATTAAAAGCTAAAGTATGAAAGATTTAACTGATAAATTGTAGTAGTGTTACAGCAGATAATAAGATAATTGTAGAAGAGTTATAACAGATGAGGAATTAAATTATAGATGAAATGAATGAATTATAGAAATGAATAATAGAGTATACATAACATAATGGTAATATTTAAAAGTATAGTATGGAAGAGTTACATGACAGCGGATGATTAAAATTATGAAATAACACAGAATAACAATAAATTATTAGACAAAAATAACGGATACATAAATAAATACAATCATTCAGATACCTTGATGCATACATTTATTTTTAATATTCACCATGTATGATTTTAATTTGTCTGTATTTTGTATATTTATCCCTGAAGAAGATCTGGAATGTGGGTCAAAATGCTGCCTTTCCAATAAACAGTTCTTCCTATTTGAGAGAATTATTTTTACCTGCACCCCAACGATTTTCTTCCTAATATATATAAGGTCAACTAATATTATTCAAAAAAATTACTATAATAATAAGTCTTAAGATATAATCAGTTTATGAATTATGAATATATAAACAATAAAATTATCTTACTTTAAGGTCTTGATTACGTTTAAAGGTCTTCTCACAGAGGGAACACTTATGAGGCCTGAGGTTGGAGTGAGTGATCTGATGAGCGCGTAGAGTGCTTCTAGTTGGGTATACTCTCCCACAAACTGTACACAAGCACTGAGTGCTGTAAACACGATGTTTAGTTTCAACATGAAACCTACAACCAAGAGGTTATATATCTTTTTTACTGAATATCATCAACAAACAATGATGATATTCATCTTATTACGAGCGCGGGAATTGGCGATTCCTGGAAGAGAACAAAGCCCCCTTGTCGGCAGAGATGAAAGAGGCCTTTTCGCGAAACTTCGAGATCCTTCCCGTATGATCTAGATCTGTCATTCTGTCTATTTAAACAGCATCTCGGCGCGAGTACAGACAGAGTGTTAAAGCATGCGGTACAGTTAACATCGCAAACAGTGATAAGCCAGTGTGATAAGTCAGTGACAGTTTGTGAGTGTAATTGTGTGACAGTTTGTTATATTTAGAGATTCTTACGGTCGGTAGACTTTAATTAGTGAACTGTAAGTGTTAATTAGTAGTAATTAATTAGTTAAGTAGCAGATGTAATTTTATGTGCTTTGTACAAGCTTATGTAAATAGTTGAGCTATTTAGTAATAATAATATCTTATATTATTGTAATAATTAAATAGAAGTTAGGCATAGATTATAAATATCTAAAAAAATTGTTATTGTAAATTTATTTCAGTTAATAATATATTTGTTAGTAATTTCTTTGTTTAGTTTCTTTGTTAGTAATTGTTAATAGTTTAATTGTATTCTTTTATCACTTTTGTAAATAAATATTAGTATCTTATCAGCTTATCACTGTTTGCTTCATGTTAACTGTACCGCGTGCTTTTACACTCTGTCTGTACTCGCGCCAAGATGCTGTTTAAATAGACAGAATGACAGATCTAGATCATACGGGAAGGATCTTGAAGTTTCGCGAAAAGGCCTCTTTCATCTCTGCTGACAAGGGGGCTTTGTTCTCTTCCAGGAATCGCCAATTCCCACGCTCGTAACAATCTGATACAAAATATACCATAGCCCATCTAAAAATCTTTCAGTAATTTTAACTTTAAAAAATGGTTTGAACAGATAAAATGAATTTCAGATGAAAAATTATCATGAAGAGGATAGAAAGATTAAGTGCGAGAAAGAGGTCGTTGATAGTGGTCTCAGCTACGGCATGTATTGAACAGTATGTAGATTGAGGATAATAGCTCAATTTAGGAAAATAAAATAAAAAATTAACCTTTTTCTTTCATAAACTTGCTTGTTTTTCTTATTAATTATTAAACTGGTATACTATTGGTTATTTAAAAAAATATATATATTGTTACACATTCTTGAGGATACAATATATTACAGTTCTAAAGTATTTATAGAATATGCTAATCATCATCAAAGATTCATACACTCAATCAGAGCTAAGTGCTTAAAAATTGAAGAGCTCTTTAAGATTTTTTTTTCCATAATTAACAAGTTTAAAGAAGACTGGACAAAGCTATTATTGGCAGAAAAAAATTAAAGCCTATTCCATGTTGAATGGAAGGAAGCTCAGCTTTGAAAATTAAAATTTTAGGGAAGGTCTACATAGAAATAACTTGGCCCTAGTAATATAAGATTGTAAAGATGGTTTGAATATATATTAGTATTACTTTACTGTTAAACAGATTAGGTATCCACCCATTTTGTTCTTAATGCTTTCAATTTGGAACTTTATAATATCAAACAACATGTTTACCTAAATACTCTTTTAGGTTTCCACGGCCACTATTATTACAAAAGACTTCCTTGATTTCTTCTGGTTTAGACCGTGTTGATAAATTTTTCGCCAACGTTTCGCCAGCCATGCTGCTAACTTCTTCTCGTTTCTCATTTCAGCCCTGAAGAAGTCAGCAGCATGGCTGGCAAAACGTTGGCGAAAAATTTATCAACACGATCTAAACCAGAAAAAACCAACAAAGTCTTTTGTAACATGTTTACCTGTTTAGATTGAGATCTGATGAGGCAAGAATTTTTCTCATTGATAAATGGCCCCAAAGATGATTCTTAAGACTGAGATCAGAGTTGAACCCTCTCGGACAAACTGTGCACTGATAAGGTTTTCCTTCAATTAATTGAGCACTGCCATTGTCTTCTCTAAAATTAAATATAATTAATAGTGCAACAGGTAATTCACTATGATATATCTTACTGATCCAAGTAAACTAACTCAGAATTTGACTCAGATCGTGAGGAGCTGTCTGGTTCTGGAGAGTTTTTCTCGAATTCTTCATCCTCTTGATCAGCTAAAAACAGCATTGGGTCAACTGTAACTTCCAGTTCTGTCACATCAGGTTCATTTTTATCCTTAAAACAATAAATAAAAAGAAATATTTCCACATAATAATCATGGACTTATCATGTAACACAAACAAACTAAATATAATATTAATATATCCAAAGCCAAAGTTAAGACAATCACCACCATATCCATTTATACCTTTGGGTCAAACCTATATAATAGATAAATCTTCTTTATTTTTTTTTGTAAATAAGACCTCTTGGCCAACCAATAATGAAATACTAATAATCATTTTAGTGATTGTTCGGTATCAATAGCTATTTTTTATTTATTTAATTTTTTTTTACTTCCAAAAGAATATTTATTGCATTAAAAGCCAGATATTTTTTTTTTGTTTTATATAATTCTGAAAATAATAAAATTTATTAAAAGGAAAAAAAAAGAATTCAGAGAGTAATTTTCAAAACATATGTTTTAATATTAAATGTTCAAAAAAACAAAACAACATCAATCTCAAGACAGTTGTTGTGTGAGATGGTTGCTTGCTACTCTACATTTGATTTTGTCAAGACTTTCTCAATCTTCTTCATCATGAATTTTGTCAAATCTCACCAGCAAAACTTCTCGCTATTTTCATCTAATTTGGACTTACCGGTAAGAGACATTTAGTTATTTTCTACTCATCAAGTCATCGCTATCAAGAACTCAACACTTTTCAAGAACTCAGTTCATTTCTAAGTCTCATATTAATTCACCAACTAGTAATATTTTTTTGTTTTCAGAATCATCTCTTTTTAATAAATAAGTTAATTTCATTTTATATGTAAATAATTGTAGATAATAGCTTAGTGCATTTTCTTTTTTTCATTACTTTTTTATTTAGTTTTTAAATAGCTTTCTTAATATTTTCTTAGGTTTAGTTGTGCACATTAATATTTTTGAAATTTTTCTTTTTCTATTTTTGCATTGTATATTTATCATTTACTCATTTTTGGATGTTTTTATTTGTATTGCTTGATAAAGTTCTTTTCTTTCCTTTTATAGCTTAAATTTTATGTATTTGGGAACATTGCTACCCAATCAAAATCATCTATATTTTATAGAATTCACAACCGGCAAATTTGCTCAGATAGAAGGTTAGCGAATTATTATTAGGAGCCCCTTCTTCCACAGTGATTGGTTCATTATTTCGCCTAAAATTGCTGTAAGAAAATTTTGGTTGATAGAGTGGTTAATTACTTTACTTTAGTAATTAATTTGATACTATTGTTTTTTGAAGGTTTTTTGTTTGTTTTTTATTTGACATTACTTCACCTTGCATAGGATACACGACTGATCTATTAAGAGAAAAAGAATATTTAGATTATTTACAATTTATATATATTAGATTTACATACGGTTCTTAATATGTTAGTTTTAGCTTTCCATTAATAAACAAGGTGTTTCTCTCAGAAATGAAATGCTCAAAAGATTTCAAGTTTGATTACTGTGCTGGCCGGCATATCAAATTACGGATTGCTCCATAAGGAACAATGTAAAAGGTGATAAGATGTAGGAAGTATGAGCAATTTAAATATATTGGTTAAATATAGAGAAGAGTAATTAGTGCTGCACAAAAATTTTATCGCGAGCTTATCTCAGCTCATTCGTACAACAGTAACTGAACAGAACTCTAGGTCAACACCACGAAACAAGAAAAAATAAGACTGGTACTTTTTAACTACATTTAGGGACTTGACACTACAAATAAAGCAATGTGAAAGCCTTTCCCAAAAAATTATTGATTCTCAACCTAACTTTATAATTTCATCTTCGAGAAAAAAAAAATCTGCTTCCAGTCAATTATTTTATTGTTTTATAAAACAAAACGTTTCGACACTATGGTGTCATTTTCAATTATTTCTTTTTCTGCATTCCTTAAATTTTGATGTTTTGTACAATTCAATAGTTCATTCTTAAAATTCTTAGTCAAGTCTTCTACTAATTTGTTATTATATGCAGTTGGTGCTCGGATTTCACCTTGATTGTTCATTCTTATAATTTTTTTTCTTTTTTTAAACTGGATTTATTGTAAATTTCATCTTCGAGAAAAAAAAAATCTGCTTCCAGTCAATTATTTTATTGTTTTATAAAACAAAACGTTTCGACACTATGGTGTCATTTTCAATTATTTCTTTTTCTGCATTCCTTAAATTTTGATGTTTTGTACAATTCAATAGTTCATTCTTAAAATTCTTAGTCAAGTCTTCTACTAATTTGTTATTATATGCAGTTGGTGCTCGGATTTCACCTTGATTGTTCATTCTTATAATTTTTTTTTTTTTTTTAAACTGGATTTATTGTAAATTTCATCTTCGAGAAAAAAAAAATCTGCTTCCAGTCAATTATTTTATTGTTTTATAAAACAAAACATTTCGACACTATGGTGTCATTTTCAATTATTTCTTTTTCTGCATTCCTTAAATTTTGATGTTTTGTACAATTCAATAGTTCATTCTTAAAATTCTTAGTCAAGTCTTCTACTAATTTGTTATTAGATGCAGTTGGTGCTCGGATTTCACCTTGATTGTTCATTCTTATAATTTTTTTTCTTTTTTTAAACTGGATTTATTGTAAATTTCATCTTCGAGAAAAAAAAAATCTGCTTCCAGTCAATTATTTTATTGTTTTATAAAACAAAACGTTTCGACACTATGGTGTCATTTTCAATTATTTCTTTTTCTGCATTCCTTAAATTTTGATGTTTTGTACAATTCAATAGTTCATTCTTAAAATTCTTAGTCAAGTCTTCTACTAATTTGTTATTAGATGCAGTTGGTGCTCGGATTTCACCTTGATTGTTCATTCTTATAATTTTTTTTCTTTTTTTAAACTGGATTTATTGTAAATTTCATCTTCGAGAAAAAAAAAATCTGCTTCCAGTCAATTATTTTATTGTTTTATAAAACAAAACGTTTCGACACTATGGTGTCATTTTCAATTATTTCTTTTTCTGCATTCCTTAAATTTTGATGTTTTGTACAATTCAATAGTTCATTCTTAAAATTCTTAGTCAAGTCTTCTACTAATTTGTTATTATATGCAGTTGGTGCTCGGATTTCACCTTGATTGTTCATTCTTATAATTTTTTTTTTTTTTTTAAACTGGATTTATTGTAAATTTCATCTTCGAGAAAAAAAAAATCTGCTTCCAGTCAATTATTTTATTGTTTTATAAAACAAAACATTTCGACACTATGGTGTCATTTTCAATTATTTCTTTTTCTGCATTCCTTAAATTTTGATGTTTTGTACAATTCAATAGTTCATTCTTAAAATTCTTAGTCAAGTCTTCTACTAATTTGTTATTAGATGCAGTTGGTGCTCGGATTTCACCTTGATTGTTCATTCTTATAATTTTTTTTCTTTTTTTAAACTGGATTTATTGTAAATTTCATCTTCGAGAAAAAAAAAATCTGCTTCCAGTCAATTATTTTATTGTTTTATAAAACAAAACGTTTCGACACTATGGTGTCATTTTCAATTATTTCTTTTTCTGCATTCCTTAAATTTTGATGTTTTGTACAATTCAATAGTTCATTCTTAAAATTCTTAGTCAAGTCTTCTACTAATTTGTTATTAGATGCAGTTGGTGCTCGGATTTCACCTTGATTGTTCATTCTTATAATTTTTTTTCTTTTTTTAAACTGGATTTATTGTAAATTTCATCTTCGAGAAAAAAAAAATCTGCTTCCAGTCAATTATTTTATTGTTTTATAAAACAATAAAATAATTGACTGGAAGCAGATTTTTTTTTCTCGAAGATGAAATTTACAATAAATCCAGTTTAAAAAGAGAAAAAAAATTATAAGAACTAACTTTATAATTAAGTGGCTTTATCATTTATATTGAAAGAACTATCATAATAAGTTAACCAAAATGATTAAAAATGCCAAAGAATGAGAGTAAGATACAATAAATAAAAACTAATATATTATATTATACAGTATAATACAAACCAATATGGAATACATCATTCCAAAACTAAAATGTGGTAACCACAGAACATAGAAGGCAACCATAGAACTACTAGAAGGCATGCCAGGTACGGCCAACCTCCCACTGGTTCCCCCACTCTTTCCGCCCTCTTGCAGCAAGTGGTGCAGTGCTAAGTTTACTTCTCTTACTTAGCTCATGTACTTCTGTTTACTGCTGTGTTATATATTATTCAACATTGTATAATCTCGTGGTGTCTTTGTATTTTGTATAGTTTTTGATCTGATCACTGAGCGTGTATTTAGCAAAATGCCTTGTTGTGTTGCATTTGGATGCAGCACAAAGAATGCCGACAAGCCTTTCAATCCTCCTCACGTTTCACATGTAAATTCGAAACCTAACTGTTAACTATATATAATAAATAAATATACCACAAAATGTAATATTTTCATAGTTCACTTAACCCTCTAAGTACCATGGAGTCAATTTAGGTATCACATATTTCTAATTTTTGAAACTTCATTTGAAGAAATCGATTGATCTGTCACATTCAATGAATTTTAACACAAAACTGTCTGGAACAATTAGGAACTGAAACGAAAGTATTAGAGAGTCCTTTCGAATTTTTACAAATTTCTCTTCTCTCAAAAATGTGGCTGGGGTCCTTCTGGGACTCCCGTGGTATCAGACGTCACCTTTTAGTTTTCTTTCTCCTTAGTTATTTAAAAAATCCATAGCCATAATAAAACTAATTTTTACTAGCAACTATTACTAAAAATAGATAAATTTTACTGGAATTTTTCTTATTTGAAGGATTCAATTCACTAGAAACAAAGTCCTACTTTGTATAAACACTTCCTGGAATTTTTTTTTTTTTTTGAGAATTATGTTACTTGGTTTATTGGTTTCATCAGGCCGTGGTACTCAAAGGGTTAAAATATTTCTATATTATGTAGCTTGACTTGTTCGATTGTCATCAGATTCCCCACTGATGAAGAAACCCGAAAAAATGGGTTCAAGTTGTAAGGAGACGAAAGTGGGAGACATCTAAACACAGCCGTTTATGTTCAAAACATTTCAAAGAAGAGAATTTTAATAGGTCTCCATTCTATAATAAACTGAAAAAAAGGTGTAGTCCCTTCAATTTCCGATGCTTTCACTGAACATTTAAAACCTAAACTTTCTCAGGTACCTATATTTTCTACTATAAGCATAGCTACTCTACTTACATGAAAATTTCTTATTCCTCTCAACTTTTTCTGTAATAGAAAAGGAAACTGATTCAACGAAATGAGACAACTTCTGTGAATAGTCGTTCACCGAGTAAGAAGAAACTAAAAAAAATGTTGGAGAGCTCCTGTTTAAATGTGCAAGACCTCACAACTCAACTAGATGAAAAGAAATCCAAACTGGATATTGCAACATGTTCTTTGAATGACATGACAGATTCTGTAAATTCAATCAAGAAAAATTTAGTTGAATAAAAAAAAAAACAAGTCAGAATATTGCAGCAAAAAACAAGAAGATACAATAAGAAACATTTCACATTGAAAACTATAATTTCCCAGTTGAAAGAAAAGAGTTTACTGGCCGATGAATATGCAGATATGCTTCCAAGTTTGTCAAAAACATCGATAGCTCTTTATAATAGACAGCAGCTCAAGAATAATAGTCCAAAATTAGTGAAGATGTACGATGACAGACAGAGCATTTGCAATCACACTTAATTTTCTATCTATTTGTAAAATAAGTGAAAAATTGTTTAGGTACATGTCCAAGCATAAAAGACTCTCACCCAAGTCGGAGGCTTTTGCATCACTCTTAATAAAGCATTGCATTGGCAGAAATTTTTTTCCTAATGCAACACATTTTCTAGAGGACGAGTCTCACTACTCATCAATCATCTCTGCAATGGGAATATTATATTTAAAACCTAGAATGTACCACGAATTGAAACGTTTCAATGACAATCAGCATCTGGAAAAGATGCGTGCGAAGAATAATAAACTTGTTTTATTTAAAGGACAATAACATTAAAAGTAATGTAGTTTACAATTAAAATACTCTATAAACCGAATGAGCTTCATTTTCCCTTTTTTGTTACCCATTATTTATCACTGTATATAAAAAGTTACCACATAAAGACAAACGATAGTAGGTAGCAGGTGTTGGAAGTATTAAAGTAACTAGAGCCGTGTGGACATGAAATGGACTATATTGGCTGCCGGCAAGATAAGATTTGTTATTGTATAGGGTATCAGGTCTAATATATCTGCCGATCCCAAAGAACATAGAACCAACAGCTGCTCCCCAGTAATAGTATTACTAAGAAAATAAGCAATTGGAACTTTCCACAGTGAATTTATCCCGACAAGATAAAACATGAGGAATTCTTGGGCTAAATAAACTGAGCAACACTTTCACAGCTGTAAGGGGCGGAAGGAGTGGGGGAACGACTTCAAAGCTGGCTTCACCAGCCTCCATCCAAAGGGCCCTAATGCCGCTTCTAGTTAGTTCTATGTTCTGTGGTGGTAACTGAAAATTTGTAGAAATGAGAATGCTTGATTCCAATTATGGTTGCAGAAGAAAAAGACCTATTTTAAAAATTAAATTGGTCATATTTTGGATCCTTACTTAGTTACATAACATATTCAGAAGGGAATTTCTCTTCTTGCAAAGGGAATTAGAACAATAATTAATATGAGCAGATAAAATGAAATACAAAATAAAACTAGCAAAACAGCCGACAAAAAAACATTGAATAAAACTCAAACATTCAAAACGCTGCTTATGAAAATAACAAATAATAGTCTATGGCTCTTAATGTTCTAATGATCCGCTAAAGCATTCCTTACCTTTGTGAGGATAGAGTGCAACAGACTGCCTTTTATTGAATCATCTGTACCCTCATCCTCAGGTGGAGAAGGAGGTGACTCACCGGAACCCATCATCTCCACTAACTTAATTTGAGTGAGGGCTGCCATTCTAGCGAATTCGTGAATACTGTCCAATTTGCTAGTACACACTGTACAAACTGTTTTCGGAAGAACATCTTCTTCAGATACCTGACACAAAGAAACATATTTAATAATCCACAAATAAATATGTACATGAAAGCTTGAATTCCAATAATATTTATAATATGTTTAAATTCAACTAGTATAACATTTTTTACTACAAATACAACATGCAAATTATATTTCTCAACTTGTTAAAAAACTACACTCAATTAGCAAAACAGAAATATTTAGAACAAAATATTTAATTTAACGTTATAACTTATTGCTTACAATACTAAAGTAAGGGGAATCATCATAGGCTAAATTTAGTTAGTAAATGATTAAAGCATATTCATATAAACAAGTTCATAGTAAATATAAACAAGCACTTTATAATTTCTTGAAACATAATTCACATTTGATAAACAATATCCAAGTACAAAAAATTATTCTAACACACAGATTTGAAAAAAATAACAAAATAACATGTATTATCAATAATGCAACAATAAGTATTCATTATCAATAAAAATGTCAAAAACTCACAGTGATATAGAGAAATTTCTTTATCTTTTCTTCTAAATCAATTTCTTTTCCTTCTTTACTATATATAGAGATGCCTTCAGATTTGTTGGTACATATCCTACACAAACTTTCAAAACCTACATTTCCTTCCATTTTTAAAGAATTGTTTATATCATAATAAAAACAACCCCCTTAGAAGGGTAACAGAAACACTTAAAGGCTACATTGACCTGATCAGCTGATAGTGGCGGGAACCAGAACATTTGAAAAATCTGTGGGTGCTATATGGTAATGTGTACATACATAGAATATTAACCAACTACAGCCCATTTAAACGCCGATTCCTCCATTGTCAAACAATTCCTCATGCTACTCCAAATTATTAACAATTATATTAATATATATTAAGTTTACCAAGTTAATTTTAATTCGTTTTAAAAATAAGCTGAAAATGAAAAGTTTTTTTACCATTTATGTGTGATTATGGAGAACTTATTAACCACTGGAAATCATCTTATTATTTTTCAGTAAGTATAAATAATGTTATTAAGGGATATTTTTAATGAAGCCTCACAAAACCGTTCTCCTGTCAGAAATACATGAATGTGCGTCTTTATTGGTAGATATATTTGTATGCTTTGGGGTTTTACTTTCAATATTTATCCCAATCTTTATTCCTAACTTCTTGTACTTTCCGTTTATCTCGTAATATAAGGACTTTTTCAACATTAATGGCTTGTTAAGTGTTAGGTTCATTCTCAAATAATCCGGCTCTTGGTTTAATTGGTTGCTCGCCAATCAGCTTTCCTATTCCCGATAATTCACTTCCACAACCATTTCTGAATAACAGATATGGCATGCATTTCCAACACACCTATTCCTCATCCCAGAATTTCTGATGCAACATTATAACTCATAGTATTATTATAAATAAAAATGAAAATGTTTGGTATTAGATTTATTATTTTAAGTGAGAAGAGATAAGGAAGATTTAAGGATCATCTATCGTTTTAATTTTCATGTGGATGTTACTGGAGTACATATTTAAATCATTCATTGACGTGAGTAAAACCTTTTTCCAGTTAAAATTTTTCTTTATTTTAAAAACGTTTCGACTTTACTAAGCCATTTTCAATTTTCTTTTCATTTACAAATTCTAACTGCTATATAAGTCCATCAATACTTGAACAATGTTACTTATACATCTGTACATTATCAACCTTTTAATAGTTGTCCATTAAACAAAATAAATTTTTACTAAAATAGAGCCAAAAACTCATGTTTAGAGCCTGTTTGGGCTGTCGATTGTTGGGATGTATTGTACCTTTTTCTTCGAGATGTGATTCACATAACCCCCTTTTTGTTTTTGGTGTCTTGATAATGCCTGAATAGGCGAAACGTCGACTGGTAAGTGGGTGTATTTTTGAAACATAAGGCTTTGCATTGTGGTTTTTCCCAATTGCATTATAATAAAAAATATTTTTTTTTTCTTTAATATCGAAAATGTTTTCCAGTGTTAGTAATTCATTACTAATTAATTAATTCATAAGTTTTTAAGAATGTCCATGGAGAACATTTTCAAACTCCAAGAAACATTGTTTTTTATTTTATTTAATAGACAATTATTAAAAAGTTGATAATGTACAGATTTATAAGTAACATTGTTCAAGTATTGATGGACTTTTATAGCGTTAATGAACAGAAAATTGAAAATGGCTTAGTTAAGTCGAAAAGTTTTTAAAATAAAGAAAAATTTTAACTGGAGAAAGGTTTTACTCACGTCAATGAATGGATCATCTATCTTCAGCGTCTAACCCTTAATTACCCTCTATTCATGATACAATCAAATTTATTTATAAAATAAAGATAATAACTGTATTTTTATTTCTATTTCAATAATCATTTAGGTATCAGCTCCGCAGGTTGTCGCTTTGAGTAGTTTTAACTTTTCATCCGTTTTCTTTTTAATATTTACGAAATAATATTTCTGTAATCATTTCACCAAGAAATAAACGTCTCAATTAGATAACATTTTGAAATATAGATGATATGTTTTTTGATAAATCTAAGTTACAACCTGTGGAACTGATAGCACTTGTATTAATAAAGCTACTTAAATCTATAAATTAATTAAATTATAATTTTATCATGGTTAGATATAAGTATAATCTTTTTTACTTATTGATTATATTTTCAATAATAATATAATCCTTTTTACTAATTTAAAAATATATATGTATTTATTTATAAAAATACGGAAATATTTTTGACTATGAGTCAAAAGTTTTAAGGAAAAGATTAAAATATTGTTTTAGTATTTGCTTTCCACTCAACCACCAAGTACTTGGAAACAACGTCATGATTAACTTTTCCTTCTCCAACGTTAAATGTTAAATTTGTGTTCAAATTTTTAAATTATTTTGAATGTACAAAAAAAATCTTTGATGAAGATACTAACATAATTTTAGAACAAAGTTAGCGGAGGAATTCTTTCTCGGTGTCAACTTTATCTGATTTAGTACAAAGCAATTAATAATTAATAAAAAAAACTATCACTACAACCCATGTCTTAGGTTCAGTACGTGTTAGATACTGTATTGTTTCTAGGACAACAGGTGTGCAGGGAAGTGATGTGAACTAGATCACGTACAACTGACAGGTTTCCCCCAATTAAAGTTACCCACTTTACATATGCTTCGTGAGCCAGTAAGGTCTCCGGATTCTACAGGATCCATGGTTTCAGTCCCGCAGGTTGTCGCTTCGAGTTAAGTGACAGAATATTTTAACTTTTCATTAGTTTTCATTTTAATATTCTCGAAAATAAAAGCAATCGTGAGTGTTAGTGTATATTTATATATATAGAGTGTAGTAATGGGAAATATGTTTATTTCGGTCAACATATCATCAGGAAAGAAACGAGAAACGTTTCAACTAACATTTCGAAGTATACATGATATGTATTTATTGAAACGTTTATTTCTTGGTGAAATGATTAGAGAAATATACACATTTTCGAAGTGACGATCTGCGAAACTGATACTGGATGTTCCTTAATTCCTTTGTAAATAAATTTATTTGCTTTTTTAATGGCTTCCATAAGAGGAATGTCTTCACCTCCAGCTAGCTCATTTTACCTACAAGTAGGATCATATCATTTTGTTAATTGTAATTCACTTTCTAATACCAATAGGTAAAATAAGTTAGTAAAATCTAATCATGCGCAAAATTTCGCATGATGGATGATTTATCCTTATCACATTGTTATATGTTTCATGCTCCGAAAAAAGAATAGTTTGGGGCCCAGGCCTATCATCTGGGGGTCATATATACATATACATATATGGGGGTCAGCTATCTTTGTCGTTCTCTGGCTTAAGGATTTAATTGAAAAATAAAAAGAGACCTTGCATAAATGTTAAGACCGAGGAAAAAATTCCAACGAAAAGCCCATAAGTCTCCAAACTAAAACAGAAATTGAAATTATCTGTCCACAGACAGATATTTGGACAGATAATTTCAATTTCTATAATCTATTTTATCTTTATATTATACTAGCTGACCCGGCCACGCGTTGCCGTGGCTGTTATAATAGTTTAAAAAAATATTAGTTAAAAGTTGAATTTAAAAGAAATAATGAATTTATGAAAACATGAATTAAATAGATTTTACATTTTATTCATCTTATATCTAACTATATCATATAATATACAAAATTCCTAACTGATAAAATATAAACATGAGTTTAATGAATGAGGTATATAATGTTTGATTTTTAATTATGGCTAGTAATATTATATAAAATTACTAGCTTATGCCCGCGGCTTCGCTCGCGTCAGCCACATAAAAGTTTCGTGAAGGATCATTTTAAATAAATAATTTAATTATTTTTTAAAAATATAAGTTACTCCTACATCCAAAATATCAGATGCCCAACTTCAAAACTGAAGGATTCTATACAACATTTGAACCACTATTATATTAAAGGGGAAACTAATTAATGATTAGTTGAAACTAATTAATGATTAGTCCCTTGGGGTGGAATTATCCAAATTTATTTCTTAAACTATACAATGAACCTACCTACAAATTTCAATATGCTAAGATCCAGATTTGCCTTTAATTATGTACTATAAAGGGGGGGGGCACATGCCCCCGTGCCCCCACATAAATCTATTCTTGCTGTAGCCTATGATGTATAATCTATTTTACTTAATAAGTTTTATCCAAATCCGTTCAGTAGTTTTTGCGTGAAAGAGAGACAAACATACAAACTTTCACATTTATAATATTAGTAAGATTAGTAGGATATCAAAACAAATAGTTTCACTCATGTTCTATCTGTTATTTTAACAACCATGATCATGTGATTTGCTTTTAATTATGAACTATAATGGATTCTCCACAGTACCTAAAAAACTGTAGGAGGGCACGTGCACCCGAGCGCCCCCCCATAAATCCGCGCTTGCTATAGCCTATGTGTTATTCTGATGTATAAACTATATTACTGTAAAGTTTCATCCAAATCCGTTCAGTAGTTTTTGCGTGAAAGACAGACAAACATACAAACTTTCATGAGTATGTATTTAAGATAAATATTTATTTAAATTTAATTGAGCGCTAATCGATGCACAATTTTTTTTGTTAATCTGTCCGTTGCTAATACAAATATATTAGATCATTTACTAACACTTGGGCATACATCATGTAATTCCCCATGAGAGAAACATGGATTTTTAAGTCCAAACCGCAAATGGACATTGTCTGGCCTTGAGACCTATTGATGGGCATAGCAAAACCAAAGCACATATCAAATTGAAGTCTTTTGAACGGTATTATGGGTTCTGATGGTATTATTGAAATACGTTCCAATAGGACGATTTCTTCTTTAAATATTCCAGTCAACATGGCTGCTTCAATAACATTTCCGGTAATATTTTTTATGACCAAACGTGTACCATTGCATAATTTAGGTGGATTCAAATTACGCAGAAGAATGATAGGTGAACCAATATTCATCCGAAGCTTGTGTGGTGGCATTCCTGGTATATCGAGAGAATATAAAAATTTAGTTGGATAATTTACAGCTTGGTTTTAATCAACAATATTATTGATGGATTTAAAGGGGATTAGATCTCCTGGTAACAACAGTTGTATTAAAAAGTTAATTTCGTCAAAATCAGCATTTTTCGCAGTCAAAATAACACGATTACTGAGCCATATTATGGTTCGTGTAATTATTTAGTACATCCAGGAAGACACTCCTAATTAATTCATATTTTGTCTAAACAACAGCGCTGAAATGTTCTGGTAATTTGATGGATTTTGTATTTGGATGCAGTTCTATTTCACCATAAAAATAATTGTTTTAATCATGCGTTAATCTCATCGGCAAAAGTAGAGCGTTTTTTCCAAAACCGCGCCAATAAGGAGATACAGGCCAAAAACCGAAATAACTCCGAAAATTTCATGGTTTTCAGTCGTTAATCGAAATAAAACATAGCCTATATCCTAAGTTGGACAATGTTACGTATCCGTGCCAAATTTCATTAAAATCGGTTGAGTAGTTTAGGAGTCCATCGCGGACAAACAACGTGACACGTAATTTATATATATTAAGATAATTTTTTAAAATATTTTATTTGAAAAGAAAAGATATGGCCAGGACTTGGACTCGAACCCGGGACCTTCACCTCTCCATGATGAGCCTTATAGCCTTATAGCCTAGAGCAACCACGGAGAGGTGAAGGTCCCGGGTTCGAGTCCCAGTCCTGGCCATATCTTTTCTTTTCAAATAAAATATTTTAAAAAATTTCAATTTCTGTTTTAGTTTGGAGACTTATGGGCTTTTCGTTGGAATTTTTTCCATGGTCTTAAGGATTTTATATTTATAACTTTCATAATAACATTCATTTGTGATTGTAGGTTAGTTTAGTCTTGTAAGAGTATTTATTTTCAATGTTGAAGTCTGTCGATTATATTAAGTCAACTTCAAAATATAATCACTGTAGTCATGCTCTCTTTTTAAATGAAACAAAATAATAATGCAACTCCTGAAATGTATTGTCCTGGCTAAAGTTGGTAGAGCATGTTTTATTTTTAGGTCAACGGTTCATGGAAGGTGATGATTCGTCAAATATTATGTTCGGGTTGGGAAACCTGCTACATAGAGGTAGGGAGAGCTCCAGGTGAGTCTACTGATTTCTCAGATAGATTCATGTTTAAAACATAAGAAATTACTATAATTTATTTTATTGTTATATTATATAATCGTTCTACTGATCTCTTTTCTCGTTTCCGGGACCTAGAAATCAGTAACAGAGTAAAAAAAGAGATTAGTATGTAGTACAGTAGGTACTTTAAATATTTATAATAATAAGAACCTTTATTTGTTCATAAAATATAATAAATATATACAAAACTTTCTATTTTTTCTATACCTATCACGTATGAACAAAATCAACCTTTAGTTGAGGTTTTAATTTCGATTTTTTCTACCTATCACTATTGCAAGCACACGAAATAATGTACCTGTCCCATCCGTTTCCACTCTTTCCTATCCAATGCTACTCTCTATCAGGCTGCCCCTCCGCAGATCTATTTTATTCCTTGTCTCAGTGTGTCGGTGGACGTTTTCTCTTCCTTGCGTGCTCTATACCATATGGATACCAATCTATAAGCTGCCTGGTCCATGTTACAGCATTCCTTCTGATGACATCTCCGGTCCAGGTCCACTTCCATAAATGGACTTTTTCCATGTATCTGTAAGGTCAGTCCAACGGCGGATCCAGGATTTTTTTCTGGGGGGGGAGGCACAACGGGCAGACGGGCAAAAAAATCAATAATAACTTAGAAATAAACTTGTAGTATTTCTAGAAAGGTTTCAAAGGTATATTAAAATATCTAAACAATAGTTTTACTCATGTTATTTCTGTTATATTATTCAAACATTTTAACAACTATCATCACATGATTTGCCTATAAGCATGTTATGTAATGGATTCTCCACAATACACAAAAAACCGTCTGGGGGCACGTGCCCTCCCCCTCTGGATCCACCTATGGGTAAGTCCTTAATCTAATCCACTTATTTGGTTTTCGATCTTATCTAGATATTCCGAGGAGGTATACTTTAAATATTTCGCTGCCTTAAATACTTTCCCTTTGTAATTAAACATATTTAATTTTTACAATGTTTGAAACAATATAAGAACATTGTTTCTACCTACAAAGTAGGTCGAATCGTCGGCACAAATAAAGAATAAGTCTTGACTTATTTGGTGCTTATTTGACTGCACCCTCCCAACTATCTCCATCCTCCATTAAGAACATTGTTTTTTTATCTAAAGGGATATATTAGGCTATGGTAGACGATTTTATGGTAGCTATTGTTCCCTTGATTATGCTTTACTTGCCTATTTTACCTTAATTATTAGGATTTTTTAATATGAAATTTCTAACTAGTTTATTTATTCCATTTTGAATGTTTTCATTCTAGAAAGCGATATTTTTTCTGACATTTTTCCAGTAGTACTCTTCCTGGAGACTGACATACTGATAACAACTCGCGAACGAAGCAGTTGTGATGGAATTGAAGTTCAATAAGGAGGCGGGGCAGCAGTAGTGGCATGGATCGGAGCAACGATGTTTCTCCGGCCGAGGAAGCTGCCGGCCAGGGTACGTTGTCAATTTACAACATATGCTAAACATCAAATAATAAAAAAAAATAATAAAACATATAAATCTTGAGGTAATTACAAAATATGGAACCACCTACCACCTTGCCATCTAACTGAGCGACCGTTGGAACTCAAGGTTATTTTTTAATGCTGGCCACTTAAAATATGCCTTCAATTGCGTCAACTGCATATTATCTATGCACAACCACAATTTCCTTATTCATTTTGGTAGGTCTATCACTTCATGACAGTATTGTTGTATGGTTTGACTGCAAATAGTTTCCCATTCTTTTAAGTGGAAATAGATTTGGTTTTGAAAAGTCGAAATTACATCTACTTTCTTCGATTATTCTTGTGTTTCTCTTATTTTATTATGGATTTATAGGCTTCAGTGCAAGGGAATAAATATAATTCATGCATTCTCTCAAAAACTGCTGTATACAAAATAGTGTGTACTATTATATGCAATCCTTTAGTAGTAAGTGGTGTTTAATTTTAAATATTTTTTTTATTGCTTCACTAGAAGTATGGAATATTTTATTTTTATCTATTATCAATACGTTAGTGTCCTGAAATTTATGTCCTTCTTATCTGAGATGTCATGGAATATATGTTCCTAGTTTATAGTGGTTAAGATTACTTTAATTGATTTAGATTCGAACTTTGTTCTTCAATTCGATAAATTTGACTGTTAATATACTGCAATAATGTATTGTGTTTATAATGATTTTTTTTGTGTTAAACATATTTGAAAATTTTAACATTATTTTTATTCTAATAGTTCTCTGGTATCTGCTTTTTTGTACTTGATTGTTCGTTAGTGTGATATCTAGTAGATAGTGAAATTAGAAGTGTTAGTATCAATCAGAAGATAAGAAATGACTCAGGATTAGCCAAAGATCAGTTAGTTCATTTCTCACTGTGATTAGGCACGTACATAATGCTACGGATATTCAAAAGTATAAAGAAAAATCAAAACAAAAGAAATAAATTGGGAAGTGTTGATAGTAGTGATTCACATTGTGTCAAAGGTGAATATTTATTTTTTGTCCTTTTATTTGCTGATCGTAATACTGAATTATGCATTTATTAATTATCAATTTTATCATTATTGAGTATTTGTAAATACTATCTTTATCATATTTTTTTGTTTGAACTCCTAGTTTATGTATCCTAATGTTTGAAATAGTGTACTGTTTTTGCCATAAATTTGGGTTGCAACAAATTAAATATTGACTTTTTTGATTGAATTGCGAATGGAAAAAAATATATAATAATAATTTTTCCAGTTTTAAGTGGTCCCTGTTTGGTCAATGGTATTGCCAATACTGTCCGTTGAATTGACGATTGTCAATTAATAGGCGTTCAATAATAGAAAATATGATGAACAAAATACCTTGATCATTTAAAATATCATTTCTGTCTTTCAATTTAGATAAATTTGGAACAATTATTTTTTTTACTTAATTTTTATATATGTAATCCATTATTCAAGTTGTTATCAAGTAATGATTGATGTACCACTTTCTACTAAAAGCTCCTTTAATTTAAAATTTCATTTATTTAGTGATTAACAGAGTTCATATTAATACTTTTGATTTAGTTTCTTTGTTTAAAAAAATAATTAATACCTAATTAAATAATTAACAGGGTCATTTAGTAATTATATTCTTAATAAAGTGTTTTTTATTATTTACCTAAAAGACTTTTTTAAAATGAAAAAATTTCTGATCTCCAAATGTATCTTTAATTCTCGAATTTTGGTTGATTTTGACCTGCACTCAAAAAAGGTTGCCGATCCTAGATCTAAACCTTGCTTGGAGATTACCAAAGGATTCCAGATTTAAAATACACCTTACCAAAGATTAAATTCTTTTGATATAGTGGAATTAAGGTATCAAAATGGGTAGGTCCATGAACAAGATATGACAAATTGCTGTGACATGTTGAATGTATATCGATTTTACCTGTAATTCTCTACAGCTGGGTGAACAGTGTATTACTGGAAATTATCACTAAAACTGACTGCTTATATTTCAGTGGTATATTTCTTTAGGAAATTTTCACTGAAATCAAAATAAATCACTGATCTATGAAGCTGATTTTTGTTGAAAGTTTCAACCCTGACTGTATTCCCCCCTCCCATTTTCTTAATTTTATTGTGCTTATTCTTTCGACATTTTGACAATACAATCTTTGCTTAGCTATGGAAATGCATAGCATATTAATTACTGCATATATGATTAATTAGCACTAAACCAATTAAATTATTAAAAATTAAAAAATATATTTTATCAATTCAATTAAGTACTGTATAATTAATAACTACCAGGGATGGATTTAAATTTGATTGAATTGCGAATAACCAGGTTTACAAAATTGAACAAACAGTTAAAAGAGGTTTATACAATAAATCACAGAATGCATTGTAAAATAAGGCTTATACTTATTCATTAATCAAAAAAAAAAAAATATATATATCTGCTCCTTACTTTAACATCTAACTCTAGATTTCATCAACTACATAAATATAACTAGAAATAGTACTCCACCGATTTAGCAAGTCATATATTACCCCTACTACAATATAATCCATAAAAATATATGTGGGAAAATATTTTCATTAGAATTGAATTATCTAATTTAATTATTTACTATTGATTGTTAATATTATTTGTATCTTAATTGTAAATAAATGTTCACTGGATTATTGAGGTTATATAAGAAATTTAGTTTCATATTTTGATTTGAAATTTAACAAAAATATTAATTCAAAAAAAACATTTGCTAGCAAAATCAGACAATAAAGATAGAATTAAAACCCCTGAAAATAATACTGAATACTATTTTCACCTCATGCTCACAACTTTTTGCTCTAATATTTATCAAGAATAAAAGATTTAAATTATTGAAAGGTGCCCCTAATGCTCTGAAAGCTACATTTTGAATGCTTCCATGACATAGTTGTGAATTTAATATTAGTTGAATAATAATAGTTGACCTTATGTAATTATGAGGAAGAAAATGGTTCGGGTAGAGGTCAAGAAAATTCTCTCATATAGGGAGAACTTTTTGTTGATAAACCAACGTTTCGTCCCACATTCCAGGTATTTTTCAAGAAGGTAACTCAAAAGAAAAATTGATCGAGTTACTTGCTTAACGTCTTATATATAACTATTTTTATTTTGAAGAGAAAAGATTTGTCTTGGCTGGGCTTTGAACCCGGGTCGTACCCATTTCTAGCGTGGTGCTCTGACCATCTGAACTGCCAAGGCTGGTTACCAGGCTAGACAGATCCATTCTCTTCACCGATCCTAATAAAAATATTTAAAAATAATCACCATCAAAAAAGAACAATAAATAAAAATTAAATTATAAATATATCCAAATAGTTGATACATGATCAAAAATCCTAATGCTACATTGTAATTAACTATTTAAAATATTGTAAACTGAAGAATCCTATCAACAACAACTGTTATTCTCTTAATGTAAATTATGAATTCGCTCGCTTTCCTGGAAATTGAGAAAGTGTTTTGGGATGAATGTATTTTTCAATTATATTTATGTTTCCATTTCAGAAGAAACAACTCCAGAAGACACTGATCTATCTGTAAGAGATGTCGTTGACCTCTTGGAAGAGCAAAATGCTATCATCACTGGTATGGCTAAAATATCTTAATTTTTTTTAAAATTAAGTAAATATTTGCAATATTTACACAACAGTTGGATGTTCACAGGTGGTAAAACCAAGGAAGGTTATCCCATCATTACACTGCCTGATCTCGCTAATTTCTCAAACCTTCTTGATTCAGATTACCAAAAGCTTATGACATACCTCACATCAGTGCCTTCGTTAGTTTTATTTTAATTTCAAATAATACTTTACGTTTAATAAAGTGTATAATGTTGATTTGCTATAAATAATTTATTATTAATCCTAAAAGGGACGTGCGCTATTGAACTAAAATTAATCATTTATTTTAGAATGCATGAAGCTGACTTAGGGTTTGCTCTTGTTATTGATCGAAGAAATGATAAATGGAGCTCAGTGAAAACAACACTATTCAAAATATCCGTAAGTTTTAAAAAATAAATAATCAATATTGAATGTTAAACAATATTATTAAATTAGTTACATTAATTAGTAATTATTAGTTAATTCTTAATGGTTTTTATATTTAATTTAAAATATGGAACATTTTAAATTTTTGTGTTTATCATTCATTAATTAATTCATTTATCATGAATTATGCTTTTTAAAATAATATTAATATTTTCAATTTTATTTTGTTTCAGGGTTTTTTTCCAGGCCTCATTCACATTGCTTACGTTGTAAGGCCTTCTGGATTTTTTCAGAAAGCAATTTCAGAAGTTAGCAACAAGTTTTTTAAAGAAGAATTCAAATTTAAGGTAATATTTTTTTACTTATTTTATTGAAAAATCGATCGCTGATCACTCTACTTTTCATTTTATGATTTCTTATCATTTTAAGAGTGCTGGTGCCCACTCTGTAAATTTTTAAATTATGTATTTTATTTGTAATATAGATGCCCTGCCGATTTCCATTTCGCTTTCTTTGTAGAAGTGCGTCTTTATGTCCTTTTTTTTCTTTTTTTATGAGCTTGGTTTATCTTATTCTTCTTTGTACAACTTCTTTTCACTTCTATCTGCACATGGGTCCTTTTCACTGCACAGGGGTTGACAATTAATGGAGGATAATTGAAATTCGGTGTATAGTATTGATATTAATATTACTTGACAAGTCTTTTAGTAACTAAAAGTATTAATGTAAGCTCTATAAAATGTTTAAAGATGTCTGGATACTTATTACTTTTTCTTTTATTAACTTTATTTTTTTGTTTACATTAAACATTTTAAAAATTTGTTCACTCCTCAGCTATGTATGGAATAATCTAAAGTTCTATCTATTGTTTGGTCTGATTTTACTTGCTTTTTAGATAAAGTAGCTTTGGAATCCTACAATTCTGTCTTAAACATTAATTTAGGGCTTCCACTGATGAATCATAAAATGAAATGACGTTAAACGAAAGAAACAAGCATTAATACGATTTTTGTTTTTAGGTCATTGTTTGCAGCAATGTGGAAGAGCTTCACCAGTTTATTGATAAATCAGAACTTACGAAAGAACTTGAAGGAACCATGCAATATTCACACCAAAGATGGATCTCACAAAGGATAGTTAGTATATTATCATAAATTTATTTAATTTTTAATACTTATTATATCCATTGTTTATTGTTAGTTATTTTAAGTATTAAATCAAGCATTGTGGATACCTCACAGAGTAGTGGAAGTACCTTCAAGTATTGGATTTTTAACTTTTTGTGTCCAGTTTTGATGTCAGGGAGAGAAGAAAATTTACTTTCTACTGTATTATAGTGTGATAATTTAGTAAGCAATCTTCGCAAAAGTCACCTTCGGGCTGACCTCATAGAGGAGAAGCAGTGCCCTTTACCTCACTACCCAAGTCTGATTCACTCACCCTTTGTCCTCATTGTGACAAAGATGGCTGTTATTATTATGTCTTTGCATTCTCTTTGAGTTATTACTGTTGTTTTGTGTTCGACCCTGCTATAGTAACTTCAATTTGAACCTTTTAATGTTATTAACGTCGTTATAGACTCGGCTTTTTTGGACTTTCAGATTTTTAGAGATATTCGACGATGCAATGGCAATGACCCTCAGTCAGGTGGGGAAACTTCCTTCTCCCCACACCTACCCAACCTTCCTCTGGTTCTGAAAAAGGATGTTTTCTAAATTGTCAGAATGTAGATACAGTCCGGCTGTAGGGTTGCTGAACTCATTTAGGACGTACTCTATCTCTATATACTCTATGTAAAATTATTATCTTACCTTATTATAATGATCTTGAAACAATCATACCAATTAGTGTATAAATGTCTTTCTGGTATAATAGATGGTGCACACTTTCGACATTGTAGTGGTCTCAAGGATATTCCACACAATGATGACGATGCATGTCTTTATTGGGAGGCTTGGCGTATGGGAGAAATGTCATGTGCTGGCATTGAATATTAAAAAAAATAAAAAAATAATTTTCGTATTAAACAAAAAATGTACTTCTAGCCACATAGCAAATATTTAGTAAATAAACCACTAATTTTTTTTTGTAATGCATATAGAGTGAAATGTTATCTCCAGAAATGTAATATTTTTTAAATTTAAATTAGGGTCTGGAAGAGTTTTCTCGACAAACAAGTTCAGTATCTGGTTCCTTAGACAAATTTACCACACGATTACGGGAAAGTCCTGTTGAACCTCAGGTCGGAGCTCTCAATTCTGAGACTCAAGACTACCTAGCTCTCAAAGAAGAGATCTTGAAGACTGCCAAGGGCGGAGAAACTCTACTGGCCCACTTTCGCTTGGAGTCTGGACCATCTTCTCTAGTCAATATAACTGCAGTTGAGAGGTAGTTTTAAACATTAAATTATTACATTAAACATTATTCTCCTTTTAACCAACAATCTTCCTGTTAGAAGTTTCTTTTGGGCCTTTGAGAATCTTTTAAGGCTCAATTTAATTTTTAAATTGATTTACATCAGAGTGTATAGATTATTTATGAAATATGACTGATGGACTTGAAGGTTTATTGATGGTTTTTTTTTTTAGTTACCTGTAATAGCAATGTTAAAAATTCGAATAATAAATTTTATTTTTAATTGGGAACTATTCAACAAGATTAAATCTATTACTTGTAAATTTAAAACCAATATTTAATCACTTTATTACAGGCTCCTTGTACAACTTGAAGAAACTGAAAGAACTTTTGATGAATTCTGGGCAGAACATTCTTCAAAACTACGGCAAGCTATTGAAATTCAGCGTTTCAATGCTGACTATAAACGAACACAGGTGAATTTATTTTTCTGTGATACTGTTTAGTTTAGTTACATAGCAATAGAAGTATTTTTTTTAAATAATAGGGATTAATTATTATTATTTTTTATTAATTTGTTTAGTATTACACATTTTGCGAAATTTTCTTCTTTATTTTTTTGCAATATTTTATTTTAAAAAACAATTTTATTATCATTAATCTTGTTTACTGATAATAAGTATAAGATTATAAATTAGGTGATGGATTCACTTTTTGTTTGTAATTCATGTACATTCTAGTGTAACACTGAAGCTAATAATTAATTTATTGTTGCTAGCACTAACTATGACATCTTACATTTATTACATAAATCTTGCTGAGGCAATTGAAACTAATCCTTCTTTAAAATCAGCTATTTAAACATGTTTATTACATGTATTCCTTCTGTCTTTTGTATCCTGTATTTTTATTTTTTGTTTTAGACTTATTTTATATTTTAATGTTTTTATTTGATTGTTTAGAGCGTTCTAGAAGCTGATTTAAAAGCTGTTTCTGAATCTACAGAGATTGGAGAAACAGTTCAGAGAATGGAATACTTGATTGCTGAGTTTACTGCTCTTGAAAAAGCTTGCATTGTAAGTTTTTGAAATTCTTTAGATTAGTTAATAAATATAGACAATACATTTAATAACATTTTTCTTCTTAGCGTGATATGGACCAGTGTGATGAAGTTCTGAATTTTGGAAGAAGTTTACTCCGTGGAAGGCATTATTGGCCTCTCGAGTCAGTGACTGTACGCTGCGAGGAACTGGAAAGAGCATGTTCTGTGCTGAAGGAACGGTTAGCTCAAAGGAATCGCTCTATAGCCAAATCACACCAATTACAAATAACAGTTGATCAGGTTGGCTATAGCATACTCTTATTCACCCTTTATCTTTAATATTATTTATAATTTAAAATTGTGCTCATGTCATTCCAATGAATTTGATTGAGTATTATAATCATATGGGTGCTTTAATTCAATAACATACTTTGAAATTACGAAGCTGTGCTTTTGAGTTATCTGAATTATTGCTAGCTTGGACGAAGCTGTACTTTTGAGAGAATGGTAATTGAAGTTTTCATTAAATGTTAACTCATTAATGCTACAATTTGAAATATAATTTTTCGAACCCATTTACAATTAAATAATTGAATGTAATTTTTATAACCGATAAAATTTTACACTTCTGACAGTTTTTATACATATTAACGTTTATTTATATAAATATTTATATATATATATATATATATATATATATATATATATATATATATATATATATATATATAGGAGAGATTTCTTTATATATATATATATATATATATATATATAAAGAAATCTCCATATGGGTATGGATCTCCATATGGGTAGATATATATATATATATGTATATATATATATGATATATATGTATATATATATATATGATATGTATATATATATATATATATATATATATATATATATATATATATATATATATATAAAAAGAAATCTCTCCTGCTCTAACATGATTATTTTTGTGGTTTAATCATAAAAAAATAAATGAATTACCATTTTGTAGATCCTACTAAAATTGGAGAAAAAAAAAGTTTGATGTGTCGATCTTCCTTTGAAGCTACCCATATGGTGACCATTATTAAAGAGAGATTGAATCAATTCTTTTTCTAAGAAATATATTAATTTTTTTCTCAGACTTATATAATTCATTTTTTAGGATCTTAACGAGTAGAATTGAGCCCTTTTGTCTTGAAGAATCTTGATCATGAGAAGTGGTCTGATAAAATTGGAAGTCAGAGAATGTTTTGCAGGAATATAGTATCTGACTCCTATAATTACCGCATTATATGAAAACATTTTATGGGGTTTTAATTTTTCTTCCCTCCATTCTTTGTTTACTTTTTTGACCATTTTTTATTGTCACACCACGGACATTTATTTATAAGTATTATCATTGATATAAAGATGGGTATTGAAATATGTTAGCTATTAAATCTTAGTTACATTAAATTTATTATACTGGATAAATATTCATTCTGAGTGACAATTGTCAGAGAAAACATTTAGCCGAAGGTTATATATGAATCTATTTCTATTATTATTATTATACCTTATGTTCTGTTTTATCATATTGTGCAGGCTAACAAATGGTGCAGCCACGGGATAGACCTCTTGGGTGCTAAACATCTCGATAACTGTTCTTGTGCCTTTGACGTTGCTCAAGTTTCTTTAGCACAGCTTTCAGAATTCACCAAAACAGCAGATCAATTTAATTCTCTTCTTGTTGAATATTCCACCCCTGAAACTAAAGCTCTGGTTTCTCAGGTAAGTTATACTGGTTAAATTTCAGTAATTCTTTTGAAATATGATGACAGGCAATTTAAAGTAACTTAAATTGCTGATAATTATTGAGCTCACAGAACTGCTATATGATAGAGTTTTTTACCAGAAGCTTAGAAGTGTTCACAGAAAATTATTACTAATCAAGAGCCATTAATTATAAGTAGAAAAACCTTGTAAGGAACATTAAATCTTTCTTCTTTTCATATTTGCTTTAAAATTTATAATTAAAAACATTAAAAAAGCTCTTATTACTATTACTATTCTTATTACTTTTGAATGTGTGGTATAAAGTTTTCACCTGACAGCAGCTTAGTTAAAAGAAACAAATACTGCATACCTTTATCGCATTACAATAAGACTTTTAATTCCTATTTTAGGTCTTACAGCGGATAGATGACGTGCGAACAATGTGCGACAAACGGATAGTTACCCTGAGGAGATTGGTTGAACGACCTCCTGGTCCCACAGGCCCAGAACCTCCAGCCCCAACTGCACCTCCTCCTCCGCCATCTAGCCATGATTATATTCTTAATAAGGCCACTATCCAAAACCAAAAAGTAAGTGACTTATATTTTTTTTTAATTTTTGTTAGTATTGGGCTGATCTCAGTTGTTTTTTTCTTATTTTATACAATACTGACTATGGCAGAATCATTTCCTATTATTAATAAGCTCGAAAATTTTGTTAAAGAGCTGGGTTTTTATGTAATTTGATAACACAAGTTGTTTTACTTTCTTTGTTTTTATACTTCTAATTTAAAAAATATATTAACAGTGAAAAATCATATATATATATATATATATATATATATATATATATATATATATATAACTTATGTACTTCACCAAGCAAAACATAAAAAAAAAGACAAAGTCGGGAAATAAACAACTCACTTGAAGGCTGGTTAAACACTGCTTTATTCAAGTTACAATCCTCTATTTACAATGTTGACATCCACTGTTTAGGATTAGTGTCTATACTGATGTATGTCCTATCTTAACTCCCCCCCGCCAGTTTACGAATACCCTCATAAACTCAAAACAAGACAAAACATAGTCATAACATAAGAATACAAAAATAATAACAGGAAGAAAATTAAATACAATATCCTCAGATCAATAAAACTATCACTTACAAAAACCAAAAGAAAAGAAAACTTACACTATGTACAAGAACTCACTTAGCACTTTAACTTAAGATCATTATCACTCTACTGACCTACTTTAACAAACACTTAAAAATACAAAATAATAAAAATACTAAAAAAAAAATACAATCAATGATAATCATACATATTTATAGTCTAGTTTCTCCAGCTGGAATTTTCAGCTGTTCAATATGTACCGTTCTATGTTTTCTGGGCTCCGCCAGACTCTGAATGGTGACCAGATTGTGCTCCCTAATCGCAATCACTTTGAATGGCCCCTCGTACCTGAGCACCTCCTTTGCGCGATTTGACACAATCTTTCTGTAAACAATATGGCCTATCCTAAGAGTTCCCAGGATATCCTTCACACCAAAATTATCCCTGGCTACTCTCTTACTCTTCTCCGAGACCATTCTTGTACACGCTTTTCCCCATATTCGGTCGAGTTTTATTCTGTTCGCGACTAGGTGTTCCGCCATGGTGTCTTCTACGACCATACCGTTCCCGTCCCTACGTCGAGCCCGTAAACCAAAGAGGACCTCGAAAGGGGAGAATCCTGTACCCATGTGGATTGAGTGGTTGTACGCCGCAACAGCCCGAGGCATCGCCACATCAGCCTCCAACCCTTTATCCGCATGGAATACACGAAGATGTTCGCCCAGAGTACTATGGAGCCGCTCAATCCCTCCCCTACTTTTGGGATGCCCGGGTGTATTCCGGTGCCAAGCGACACCGCAATCTATCATGTCCTTCCGCAGTTGGGCATTGTCGAACTCTCTACCGCTGTCCGAGGAAATCGAATCTGGCATCCCGTAACATTGGAACCATGTTCGGAGGGCGTCACCGACTGCGGCCGCTGACTTCTCTTTCACCGGATGGGCCATGGCTATTTTACTGAATATGTCCACGATAGTTACCCACTTAAAGCCCCTCCACGTAAAGGTGTCAATTTGGAGGTCCGTTAGCGGCGCTATAGGCGTACACGTCTCCACTTGCAACCCTACCGGGGGGTGGCGATCATACTTCGCGACATGGCAAATGGCACAGTCCCTCACAATCTCTTCGACCGTTGTCCTCATCCCCACCCAGTAGTACCTCCGTTTCAATGCTGATACTGTTTCATTAACCCCCCTATGATTAGTTTTCCCCTGATGGTAAGCTAACATGACCTCTTTTTGGTGATCGGTATCCCGGATCGTATCCACCATAAGGCGACACCTAACAAACGACCTATCCATACCTATAGATAGTGGGTCGCCCCTACCTTTGACGCGTCTTTCAGAACTTGGCATATCTGTTCTTCCTTGACTCCAGGTTGAGACCAGATAGTAACAATATGATGCCTCTCATATCTGGAATATTCCATTTTCAGTAACCCTGTGGTCCGTGTCTTCCAGATTATCTGTCGCGTCTTGCCATTGATCACCTCATCCACCTCCTCCATGTCCGTCAGTCTCTCGTCCTGTGAATCCTCCTGTTCGGGAGATTCCCCGTTGCGGTCTGTTTCTCGCTCTCCTTCCCCATCTGGCGTCCATTCACGTACGAACCTCTGAAGCCCTCCGGAGGGTTCCCCTTCTCCTGAATCGATCGCATTGACCTGTAGGGCACGAGATAGCCAATCCGCCACCACATTATCCTTTCCCGGCTTGTATGTTATCTCGATATTATACTGGCTCAGGATCTCCTTCCAACGCATCACCCTAGCCGACGATTCCTTCAAATTCCCCACCCACAGAAGTGGCCTGTGATCGGTATGAACTTTGAACCTCTTACCGAAAATATAGGGCCGGAAGTGTTGGACTGCCCACATAATCCCTAATAACTCCCTTTCCAATGTGCTGTACCGAGTCTCTGCGTCTGTAAGCCTCCTGCTTGTGTATGCCACGGGCCGTTCTCCCTGATCATACTCCTGCGACAAAACCGCTCCTAGTGCATATTCACTAGCGTCGGTGGTTATCGCAAATGGTTTCGAAAAATTCGGAAATGCGAGGACCGGTTCTGTTTGCAACCAACGCATGCATTTCCTAATGTTCTCCTCGATCTCCGGGGTAATCTGAACTGTGCGCCCCTTTCTTAACAATTCATTCAGAGAAACCAGATGTTCGTCCATCTCTGGGACAGATCTACGATAATAATTGAGGGTTCCGAGTAATCTCCTGATTCCCTTGATATCGCTCGGCATCGCCATTTTCCCTATGGCTTCCACCTTCTTACTGTCAGGCCGAACCCCTACCTCCGATATTGAATGCCCTAGGAAATTGATCTGTTTTTGCCCCAATATTGATTTTTCCTCCGACAATTTCAATCCAAATTGACGGATTCTGTCAAAGACTCGCCTCGATATGACCTAACTCCGTCTTACTAAAAACCAGGAGGTCGTCCATATAGACCTGACACATATTTTCATCTAAGCCCCTCAAGAACTCGTCCATCAGTCTCTGAAAAGTTATTGGCGCATTTTTCAAACCAAACGGCATACGGGTAAATTCGTAATGCCCCCTCTCAAACGTGAACGCTGTTTTACATTGGTCCCTGGGATGCATTCGAATCTGGTGGTACCCTGATTTCAAATCCAACGTACTGAACACTGTTGCTCCGCCCAATCTGTCCAAAATGTCTTCTAGTCTGGGAATAGGGTATTTCTAATCCAATGTGTTGTCGTTGAGTTGTCGGAAATCCACTACCACCCTGTAGCGCTCCCTAGTATCCCCGTCAACAGGTTTCTTCTTGACCGCCCATAGAGGACTGTTAAAGGGCGACGTACAATCGACGATAATTCCTTGCCGTTTGTGTTCCGCTATCTCCGCCCTAATGTGTTCCCGTAACACCTGTGGGTACCTCCGCTCCTTCACGTGCGTACTCTTCTCTGACTTTAAATGAATTTCGTGAAAAGTTTCCCCAGTCACACTCAGGGGATCCCCCTCGCGAAAAAAAATATCCGCATATTCCTCCTTTATGCCCGTCCTTCAATCCTTGCCCTGGGCGATTGCACCAACGCACCGCACATCCCTTTTCACGCTCTCCATCGTTTTATATATCCGCCTCCCTACTTTAATCACCCATTGACCCTCTACATTACGTAGTTTCGCCCCTAATTTCCCGAGGACATCACACCCCAAAATCCCCCCATATTCACGCGGCATAGTCTCTACCACATGCAGGGTTGCTATTCCACCCTTTTTCCCTCATTTACCTAACGCCAGGTCAATTTCCCCCTCCACCGTACAGGGACCACCCAAAGTGACCAACTTACATGAGCAATCCCTAATTTCTGGTTCACTCTTTCCTTTAAATATAGTTTGTAAACTATCTCTACCTATTAGAGTACACGAACTCCCTGTGTCCACAAGACACCTCCACCCCTTGCAAAACTCGATAATAGGCAACCGATCACACCTCTTTATGATATTATTTACACAAAAATGGTTGCCTCTCTGCTCACACCATCCTCATTCTCTACTCACCTCCTCGATTCTCCTCCCTGCACTCCGTTGTCTGCTCTTTCCTCCAGGGGTCCCTCTGCCACCAGGCTCGCTGCCCTCTGTCTCGAATCCTGAAGCCTCGGAAGATCTAGACGAATTGGATGGCCTTCTGCTTCTTCTCCATATTCTCTGCGCATTTACCTCCATCGGCTCTCCACGATCATGGTTTCTCCGCCTTATGTATGGACATTGTCTCGCCATGTGTCCCTCGCTGTGGCACTCAAAACAGCGCATGCGTGGGCATTGGGCCATCAGATGCCCTGTCTTCCCACATTCGTGGCACTTTCTATCCTCCTTTCTCCCATTCCTTCTATCTCCAAACGGCTTTTTCTCTCTGGGTATTCTGTCTCTCCTGCTAAAGTCTCCATCCCTTCTTCTCTCTCGGTCTGGTCTTGGTCGATTTCTTCCTATATCATTACGGCGATATGACACCTTACACCATCCTGGTTCGAAAACTTCTCCATCCTCTTCATCGTGGGCACTCACATCCACCATCTCCTGGGCGCATTCCATGAATGACTTATCTCTGGGTAACCCGTCTTTCTTTCCGGTATCCCTAGCTAACTGCACCTTCAAGACTGTGGTCATAAACAGCATCCACGTTTCGACCGCACCCGTATCCATTACCTCGCGTAACTTCTCATTTATCTTATTTAGCCTCACCAGCAGTCCTGCAGCATACTGACCATTTGTCTGATTTTGACGTTTCACCTCCCGAAACATCTGCAGCATGTCTTCTTCTGGGGCCCATGGCCCCCCTCCCTTCGCTTTTTTTAGCCTTTCTTTTATCACCTGCCATGCAGTATCCTCATCTGCTTGGATCAGATTTAGCACGCTCCTTCTGAGCCGTCTTGCTAAGGCTACCCGTAGTCTTTTGGCATCTGTTTCTTCCAAACAACCTGTTGAGACCTGAGACTGGATACTGTTCATAATGCCATCCCCGCCCTTGAGAAAATGATTCAATTTGCCTACATCACCATTAAACTTCTCACATGTCTGATATTTCCCTTCTTAAGTCCTGCGCATTTGCCTTTCTTAATTTCATTTTTTCCAGCTCGTTTGTTTCCTGCGCTATTCTATTTGCCTCCTGCGCAGCTAAGTCAGCTCGTGCCATCGCTAGGGTTGTCGACGGTAACGGCGGGAACTCGGGATTCACTGGTTCTGACTGTGAAGACTCCAACGTTAACGTTGCAGGCCTAAGGATTTCTCTTTCACCATTCATAATGGCACAATTAGTTTTTCAAATTTTAAAGAACATAACAAAAAAATGAAAGTACGTAAAAAAAAAAAAAATAGCTCTGTAACGAGATCACAATAGTTTCTAGTGTCCTTGAAAGAGAGGAGAGAAAAAAAACAAAAGAAAATATTCTTACTGCACTGCTAAAACGTTTTCCCGGGTTTCGGCACCACTTATGTACTTCACCAAGCAAAACATAAAAAAAAGACAAAGTCGGGAAATAAACAACTCACTTGAAGGCTGGTTAAACACTGCTTTATTCAAGTTACAATCCTCTATTTACAATGTTGACATCCACTGTTTAGGATTAGTGTCTATACTGATGTATGTCCTATCTTAACTTATATATATATATATATATATATATATATATATATATATATATATATGTAATGTGGTAATGTAGAGCTGGGTGAAAATAACTTTAAGCCGTATTGATTCCTAAAAAAACATTATATTTGGTATTATTTACAGCACTATTTACAACAAAATAAAAGTAAAACAATTGTAAATAAGAAACTTACCTAAAAAACAATCGGTTTTTAAAGGTAATATAATCAATCTTTATAACTAAACAATCTTTATAACCAAACACAATGTAGCAATCACAATATGTCTCTGACTGACGCTTCTTAAATACCAAAACATATGTTCCTGAGGTTACAGCATGGTTATACCTCAGTTACAAAAGTAAAATGGAATGATTCACTTTTACATCTCCCCCCCTTGAAATGGTAAAAGCTTACTACTATGTACATAATTGTGCGACCGTCGCTGTCCATAATTAATTTCATAAATGTTTGAAGATATTCGACGTGTTACCTTGAATGGTCCTGTGCGCAAAGGATCCAATTTTTTACGATTTAAACGATTGCCTGTTTCTACAAAAACCAAATCGCCAATTTGAAATTCATCCTCCTTTTTTTTTCTGTCTACTCTGGTTTTATTCAATAGGTGATGGTTTCTTGAATTTTGAAATGCTTGGATCCTATCTGCTTCTAAATCTGTTGGTGTGTTAAGAGATGGAGGTGTTATTAATGATTGTTGTCCGGTAAGTAAATAAAGTGGGGAGAACTTGGTCACACTGTGAGTTGTTCTGTTGTATTCTTCCGTACATTCTAAAGCAATCTTGGACCATGGACAACGTGGTTGTTCACTAATCTTGCAACGGATGCGGTTGACTAATGTTTAGTTTAAACGTTCATTCAGGCCATTTGAGAAAGGACAATCCACTGCAGTGAGTATAAGCGTAATATTAAACTGTTGAAGAAAATTTTTAAATGTCCTAGAGTTGATTCCTGCATATTGATCTGCAAGTAGAACTTTTACATCATTTTTTTCAAAAATAGGACGTAAAAATTGAATAAGATTATTGGATGTTTGACCTCTAGAAGAGTAAGTATATGCAAACCGTGTGAAGTGGTCTACCAAAAGATGAAGAAAACGTTTAGGTGATCGATTTCCTGCAAAACCACCAATCGTATCCAAAGACATAATCTCAAACGGTTCCTTTGCTGGACCTAATTGAGACAATAGGCCAATTTCTCTAGCTCTTCTCGATTTGTTCTTTTTACAAGTTTCACACTGGTTACAAAATTCTGTAATGAGTTTGTCCATATTTTTGAAATAATAGAAAGGTCTTATCTTGGCTGCTATATGACCTGATCCAACGTGTCCATAATAAATGTGAATTTTCTTTATTAATAATAAACCAAAATCTTTCGAGACAAACAAACGTTCTCTGCCTCTTATCTTCTTAAAAATAAAATCGCCCTTTTTATACAGCTTTCTGTTTAAAGTGAGTTCATTCTGGTTGTCTTCTTGCTCACGCTTCAATTCCTCAGTAGTAACTAAATTGACAATTTGAAGTATTTCTTCACAGTTTTCAAAACTTTCTAGCACTGGGTTTCTGGATAGAGCATCTGCTTCTTGATTTGACTTACCTGGTGTTGTATCTTGATCTCGTTTTCCGCCATGTGTTTAGATATAGAGAGAATAGAAGGTGATAAAAAGGTTATATATTCTATGTGTTATGTATTAATTCCAATTGAAATAAAGTATGTTTTCTTGTTTTCCCAAAGTGCGTGTGTTATTTTTCAAATACCGGACATTCCAAACATAATAATTGGCGACGAGGATTAAAACATCGAATAGTTCAGCATTAATGACTGCTATCAAACCGAATATCAAGATTCAAAATCGTTTCTAACCTCCGTCTACGAACGTCACTACGTTTTTCATCATACTACAGGTATCTTATTTTTCATTATACATACAGTTTACAATGGATGAGAATCAATTCAAAAGTTTTTTAGAAACGTTCTCCCAGGCACTTGCGTACAATCAAAAAGCTCTTGTAGAACAGTTGATAGCGGGCGGAGGCATTACTGGTAATGGTAATGTTGCACCGTTTGAACGATTTGAGTCAACATTGGAGAAATTCTCATCATACCTCGAACGTTTCGAAAACTACGCCGCTATGAAAAACGTTAACTGTGATAAGAAAAAATCCCAGTTACTTTTGAGTTCAATAGGCCCTATTCAATACAACAATTTGGCCGCATTTCTAGGACCTGAGAGACCGTTGAACTCACTTGATTACAAATCTCTTTCAGAGGAATTTTCGAGGATGCTGATGCCCGCTGGGAATGTTGTTGTTGCTCAACATTATTTTCTATCTTGCTACCAACAGGACTGTCAGTCTATTTCTGAATATGTTGCTACGCTACGACGTCATCTGTCAGATTGTGAGTTTCATGTCGAATGCACTGAATCTACGTGTAAGAGAAAAGTCTCGATATCTGAAGTTTTCTTGCGGGCTCAGTTTGTGCGAGGGATCCGCGACGATTGGATCCGCGAATTATTATTACAAGCTAATATTACTAAGTTTGATGACATTTTTAAAAAAGCATTGGCATTGGAAGCTTCGCGAATTCAAAGTAAGGAAATGAGTAGCATGAGCTCCTCCCTGGCTCTCACACCGGGATTTTCATCCAACTCAAGTGATGTTAACAAAATTTCACGTCGTTCAAATACAGACAAAGCTGGTTCGCGTCCTCACCACCCCCGGGACACCACTCCAAGCTCGCGTCGTCGTCCTCCATCACGTTCGCGGGATTTTTATCGCAAATTGGGAATTGAAAATTTATGTTTTCGATGCGGGAAAAGTTCTCATAAATCAAATGACTGCCAAATCGACCGAGAAAAACTAAGATGCACTTCATGTTTCGCACAAGGTCATGTTTCAAGAGTGTGTATCAAAACCTTATCTAAATTACCTGTTGATTCTAAGCAAATCGGACATGAATCTGACGAAAGCCACTCTGATCATTCAACCCAGTCTTACGGATGCAATGCTATTACACATGTCTCGTCTAGCGTAATTGATTTATATGAACTCAATGCCTGCTCAGGGAAGTATATCATAACTGTGTCTCTCAACAGTAAACCTTTCAAAATGGTGGTGGATTCTGGTGCGAAATTCTCTATTCTGCCGGAAGACAAATTACAACAGCTTAACCTCAAAAAAGACCTTTTACCGGCGCATATTAACTTCAGAGCTTTTTCAAAGGACATCGTCCCCTGCAAGGGCAAAATAAACGTTGCAGTAACCTATAAAAACAAACGCATTTTAGCCGGCCTGTACATTGTTCCACCTGGCCATGACGCTCTTTTGGGTCGCGACTGGATAAGGAAGCTTGGACTAGAACTTAAACAGATCGATGCAGAGATGTCACTTAAACATGTTCCTCAGGATTTCACAGATTTCTACGCCTTAAATGAGGTTGGCATTCTTAATGAGTTTCCTGAGGTATTCGAGGAAAAAATTGGGTGTGTCCCAAATTGCAAAATTTCCTTGACATTGCGGGAAAATGCCAAGCCAATCTACACCAGAGAACGCACAGTACCATTTGCTCTTCGTGCTCGAGTGGAACGGGAGCTTGACTCACTTGAAAAATCTGGCATTATTGCACCAGTGGCTACGAGTGATTGGGGATCTCCCCTTGTTGTAATTCCAAAACCAGATGGAGGAGTCCGACTTTGTGTCGACTATAAATGTGGTGTAAATGAGCGCTTGGTTTCTGCAAATTTTCCTATTCAACGAGTGGAGGATGTTTTAAGTAGCCTTCGTAATTCCAATTACTTCTGTAAACTCGATTTGTTCAAGGCATACCTGCACCTCCCGGTAGATGAACAAAGCAGCATGATACAAACCATTTCCACCCACAGAGGGACATATAAAATGAACCGACTAAGTTTTGGCATTAAGACTGCCCCGTCAGAGTTTAATAGAACTATTTCTCAAATCCTGGGGGGCCTGCCCAAATGTGCTGTATACTACGATGACATCCTAGTTCACGGATTTTCCTTGGAGGAATGTCAAAAAAACCTTCGGCTATGCCTCAGAAGACTGTCAGAGTATGACTTGCACCTTAATAAACACAAGTGTTCGTTTTTCACTACTGAAACTGACTACCTTGGCCATGTCGTTTCGAGGAATGCTATCAGAAAAAATCCTCAAAAGATCCAGGCTGTCTCCGCACTACCACGCCCACAGAATGTCGATGAAGTTCGTAGATTTCTAGGTATGCTTACCTATTATGCAAGATTTATCCCTGATTACTCAACGACTTCATTTCCCTTACGAAATTTGCAAACTAAAGGACACCGTTTCAAGTGGACCAAGCAATGTGAAAATGCCTTCCTTAAACTCAAAGCAGAAATGTGCAGTGACAGAATTTTAGTTCCTTTCGATCCAGCACTGCCTGTTATTTTAACCACAGATGCTAGTCCGGTGGGAGTTGCAGCAATTCTTAGCCATTCTGTAGACCGACATGAAAAACCCATAGCCTATGCATCCCGTGCCCTCACACCGTCAGAAATGAACTACAGTCAACTTGACCGGGAAGCACTAGCTATTGTGTTTGGAGTCTCACGATTCTATAACTATATCTACGGGAAACATTTCTTTTTGGTTACTGATAATCAGCCACTTTCCCGGATTTTTGGACAGAACCGAGCTTTACCACAGATGACTTCAGCCAGACTACTTAGATACGCCTCATTCCTTTCAGGTTTTGACTATACAGTTCTATGCAAGAAGAGCAAGGAAAATCAGAATGTGGATTGTTTATCAAGGGCTCCTCTCCCGAATTCGAGTAAGACTGCAGATATTTCAATCAATGATGAGGTGAACCTTATTCATTTTGAATCAGTTTTCCATGTTTCCAGCACTTCAATAACAGCTGAGACCATCGCTGAGGCGACATCGTTGGACTCGGATCTCCAGAAAATCATCAAGGATCTGCAAACGGCATGCCAAGACTCCCCTTACTCTATTTCACATGGAATCCTATTCAGGTTGGATAGAGTGGTTATTCCAAAGCTTCTTAGACCCGCCATATTGAAAGAACTCCATGCCACTCACGTTGGCATTACAAAAATGAAGCAACTGGCTAGAAGGTATGTGTATTGGGAAGGGTTAGATAAGGAAATAGAACACACCGTCCGAGGGTGTTTGGAATGTGCGCCATTAAGAAACAACCCACCAAAAGTCACAGTACACCCATGGGACGATCCGAATGCCAACTGGGAACGCCTTCACGTAGATTACGCTGGGCCAATGAACGGTTTCTACTTTTTTCTGTGCATTGATGCGAAGTCCAAATGGCTGGAAGTTCGCGTGGTTCGAGACGCTCCGACTACTCAAGTGACCATAACCTTATTGGACGATATATTCTCCAATCATGGATTCCCTAACCAGATTGTATCGGACAACGCTTCTATTTTCACGTGTAGTGCTTTCGAACAGTATTGTAAAGATCGAGGGATATCACAACGCCTCATTGCTTCTGGACACCCAGCAACCAACGGACTCGCAGAGCGAAGTGTCCAAACTCTGAAGAGAAGGCTAAAAGCCACAGCAAGCGAACCTGGAACTATGTCTGAGAAAGTGAAAAGAATCCTTTTCCGTTACAGAGCAACTCCCCTTTCATGTGGGTTTTCACCGGCAGAGTTATATCTAAACAGGAAAATGAAGATTAAACTAGACCTTGTTTTTCCAACCACACAGCAGAAATCGACCAGCTCTACTGATTGCAGGCGATCGTTGAAAAAGGGAGCTAGAGTTCAAGCTCGCCTTTATCAGAACAATAGGGATACCTGGTGTTTTGGAACAATCGTCCAGTGTTTGGGCTCTAGGCATTATTTAATTAAACTTGACTCTGGGCGCACCCTAAAACGCCATATCAATCAACTGATTTCTACCGATGTGCCTGAACCACAGGATATTCCTCAATCTCAGGGAAACAGTGTTACGTCAGGAAGAAGGAACCGCACAACTCGCCATGTTACATTCGACGTGCCTCAGCAATTGCGTAAAATGCCACCAATCCTGGACAAATTCAAAAAATCAATTGATGCGACGTGGGAGCAGAAGCAAACCCCTACTGCAGACTGGCTACCACCTACACCACAACTGATCCTGGATCGGACTACCTCTGTGAATGAACCACCCGAAGACTTGGGTGTTGTTTTGGACCCGGAACAGAATTTAACTCCAACCACCCAGACTACAGGTAGAAATGAATTAATGCAGCCTTCGCTAGAACATCGCAATGTGACTCCTCGAATTAAAGCTCGCCCTCAAAGAGAAATACGTCGACCAGCATACCTCAAGGATTATGACTGCAACAACCAAGATAAAGCTGAAGATATTGAATAGTACCTTGCATCATGGCTTTTATATATATATATATATATATATATATTTTATTTTTATTTTTTTTTTTTTTGTATGACACCTTCCTCCCTATTTTGTTTTACTTCTCTATCTTAGTTTGTTTTTCCTTTTCAAGTGGCGGACGCCTGCCTCACAGTTTATAAAATTGTTGTACTATTTTGCAGGACATTATCATAGAATGTTCCTTTTTAAAGTGGCGGACGACTGTTGTATCTTGATCTCGTTTTCCGCCATGTGTTTAGATATAGAGAGAATAGAAGGTGATAAAAAGGTTATATATTCTATGTGTTATGTATTAATTCCAATTGAAATAAAGTATGTTTTCTTGTTTTGCCAAAGTGCGTGTGTTATTTTTCAAATACCGGACATTCCAAACATAATACCTGGGGAGTATCTTAAAGTGAAATCGTACTGTGATAAATAGTAAACTAAGTCTCCCAATTCCTCATCAGTTCTTGCTTTGATTTTTAAATTTTCAAGCGGTTTGTGATCAGAAATTACTACAAACTTATGTCCAATTAACCAATGCTGCCAATAACGTACTGCTTCTTTTATAGCTAAGCATTCCAGATAATTGCTTTTTTCTTTGCCTGAGCTGGTGTGAACTTTTTTGAGAAGTATGCAACTGGGTGTAATTCGCCATTATCCTGAATCTGTTTTAAAACTGCTCCAACCCCAAGAGAACTAGCAACTGTAAAAAGAAACGTCATTTTTTTTGGATCAAAAATTGATAAGATGGGGCTATGACATAAGTATTCTTTTAGTTCTGTAAAAATTTCATCACATTCATCTGTCCATCGAAATTCAGTATTATTTCGTAGAAGGTTATGCATTGGTTCAAGTTTTCTTGTGTAGTCAGGAATATATTTATGATAAAAATTTATTTTTCCTAAAAATTGGCGAATATTTTTCTTGTTTTGTGGTCTAGGAAAATCATTGATTGATTTCAGGTTATCATGATGTGGTCTGACATTGTTATAACCAATAATATGACCCAAATATTTGACAGAGGGCTGTGCAAAATTACATTTTGATAATTTCAAACGAAAACCTTCTAATCTAATTGCTGTCATAAGTTTTTCAATATGACAGATGTGCTCATTGAAATCCTTGGAAAATATCAAGATGTCATCAATGTAGTTAATGCAAAAATCTTGAAGTCCATAACGTCGAATTGCATTAGCGAGGATACGTTGGAAAATTGATGGTGAAATTTTTAGACCAAAAGGTAATCTTTTCCATTGGTAATGTCCATTCTGTGTAACAAATGCAGTCTTATGCTTATCTTTTTCTCTGATTGGTATAGACCAGAATGCTGAATTTATATCAAAAACTGAATACCATTGACAGTTTCGAGCTTTTACAATTATATCCTCAATCATTGGAAATGGTTGAGATTCCGGAACTAGAATTTTGTTTAATTCACGAAAATCAATACACAATCTTGTTCTTCTATTGTCTTCTTTCTTGTATGCTAATGTTACGGGTGCTGCAAAAGGAGATTGAGACTCTTCTATCAAACCTGCTTCCAGTAACTTAGTTATTTGATTTTCTATTTCCAGATTATCTGGTATTGAGCATCTATATGGTTTTTTTGAAATATATCTGTTTTCTAAAAGTTTAATGTGACCTTCATGATTTTTTATTTCACCAACATCATATGCATGTTTAGCAAATATTGATAAATTTTTGTGAATTACTTGTGAAAGTTTTTTCTTCAAATCATTATCTAAATGTTTCAATTTATCAATGATATCTATGTTCTTTCCATTGTAATTTATTTCACATAAATAATTCTCTTTAATTTTTTCTATTGTATTGTCGTCGACACGTTGTAAAATATTTAAATTTTCATCTTGTATCAACTGAAATTTCTGTATAGCATCCAAACCCAACAATACATCGTATGAGAAATTGTCATTTTTAATCACATGAGCTTCTATTTCTTCTTTTATTTTATGTATTTTCATTGGTAACTTTATCTTGCTAAAACTCTTTTCAACACCACTAATTGTTTTAAATATCTGTTTATTTTCTAACATTTTATCCTTAATACTTTCTACAGTCTTATAATTTATAAGTGTTACATTAGATCCGCTGTCATAGATCCCAGTAACTTTATTTTTATCGACTGTTATATTTAATCTAATTAGTGGTGTGTGCCTACATTTTTTGGCTCTTCTTGAAAATTGACCTCATCTGCTTCATAGATGTTAACATTTCTTCCTTCAGAATAACCTTTATTCCGACAAAATTCAGGAGGGTGATAACGCCCTGAGAAACCCTTAGATTCACATATTGTGCATGGCCTTTTTCCAGTAATTTGTTTCTTCTCTGAAGGACCAGCATTACTCTTAGTAGCACCATATGATTTTCGAATTTCTTCATTTTTTTCTTTAGGGTATGCTACACTGTATCTTCGAAGTTGATTCATCAGCTGCTCTGTAGTATGGATTTCTTCCTTATCAAGGCGGTCCTGAATGGAAAAGGGAAGACCTACAACTATATGATTAATGCGTGACCTATCAGACATAGTTGGTTCTGTTTCTAATAATAATCTTTCCTTTTTCAAAGCATAATCCATCAATGACCCAGTCTTAAAATGAAAATTGTAAGCATAATGTATATTACGCCAACTTTTGTCGCCATATGTCTCTATAAATGATGCTCTCCATTCATTCCATTTACCTTGCACAGTAAGTTTGCATAAAGTTGAGCTGTACCAGTCTAAAGCATTATGTTCTAAAAATAGTCGCAATATTTGGATCTTATTTTCATCTGAGTTCATTTTATGTCTTTCGCACTCTTTTTCAATCCATTCAATGGCATTTCCTTTACCACGAAATTTGTCTAAAACAAACTGTTTCAGTGCATTATTAATGTCTACAGACTTAACAGCTTCTAACCTTTCAGTCAGCTTCTCAATTACCTTGATGAGTTCCGGCTGATTTCCAGTTTCTCCTATTGATTTATCTTTAGCTATAGAAGGTTGAGGACATTCCTGTAATTCTTCTAAATAATAATTTTGGAAAACACAGTTTAAGTTTTCATCAAAATATATTGGAACTATTTCAGGTGGTAAAGTAACCTTAACATTACGATACTGACCTTCTTTGGTAAAAGATTTGCAGACATGTTTGATAATACCAATTTTAAATAAACTAGAATGTAGTTCAGAATCTTGATATTGGTTAGGAAAAACATATGTAGTTTCGCAGGTCATTAATTTCATTGAAATAACCCTAGTTACCAAATTACTATTCTTCTTCTTTTCACTTTCAAATCTAATGCAAACCTTTACTGGATCCATAATTTATCTTCATAAAAACCGATTTGTAATGTGGTAATGTAGAGCTGGGTGAAAATAACTTTAAGCCGTATTGATTCCTAAAAAACATTATATTTGGTATTATTTACAGCACTATTTACAACAAAATAAAAGTAAAACAATTGTAAATAAGAAACTTACCTAAAAAACATTCGGTTTTTAAAGTTAATATAATCAATCTTTATAACTAAACAATCTTTATAACCAAACACAATGTAGCAATCACAATATGTCTCTGACTGACGCTTCTTAAATACCAAAACATATGTTCCTGAGGTTACAGCATGGTTATACCTCAGTTACAAAAGTAAAATGGAATGATTCACTTTTACATATATATATATATATATATATATATATATATATATATATATATATATATATATATATATATATATATATATATTTAGCAGTTATTAATACATTAATAGCAATGATATATCTGCAGCCCTGGTAAAAAGTTGCCTAAGTCGAATTTTGTCCAAATTGAGTTAATTGTGTTAAGGGAAGCTGCATTATGCCATTCCCATATTTTTGGGCTTGAAATGGGGTTATAATATGCACAATAAATCCATTTCATGCCTTAAATCCATCCAATGCCTTAGCATTTTTTAACTATGAAAACATCACGATTCCACTTCCCTAAGACCAATAAACTCATTTTGATGAAATTTCAACTTAACCGCTTATTCACAAAGGCTGTAAATATATTAAAAATTTAAAGTAGTGATTCACTGATCTACCCAATCCTATAAAAACATACCCACTCTTTCCATAATATATTTTGGCAGCAACCAAATAGCTTCATCTAATGTGATTTAAAAAAAATTATGCTACATGAAGTTGTGATTAATACGTAGTAAGGTCCAAAAGTTTCCGGCCTGGAATAGAAGGAACGGTGAAAGAAAAAAAACTGATCTTACTGTTTTTCAATATACTCTCCTCTAAGTTCAACTCACTTAATACAATGCTTTGGCAACATTTCTATACCATGAAACAAATAATTTTCTTAAATATTTCATTTGAAAAGAAAAGGTATGACCAGGACCGGGACTTGAACCCGGGTCTCCCACCTCTCCGTGGTGGTGCCTTAACCATCTCGGCCATCCTGGTTCACTTTTCGGTCGGTGTTCATCTGCAAATGTTCTTTGACGATCCTCAAAACAGTTCTTTTTGAAAGCCCCAACCTCCCTGCTATTTCCTTGGTTTTCAGTCTCCGGTCAGACAGCAATTCAGATTCCACAAGTTGGATTGTTTCAGAAGTGACAGCTTCCGATGGGGGACTGGGACGCAGGTCATCTTCCAGACGTTCTCTCCCTAACTTAAATAATTTTGCCCCTTTCACTGTTGAATACGAGGGGGAGGACTGCCCGTATGCACAATCCAAGCACTCCTTAATTTGCGCACGAGCAAGACCCTCTTTAAAAAACAATTTAATAACCGTACGATACTCGAGTTTGAACATTGTAAAAATGGGGAGTTTCCTTCAAGGCTGGAAACTGACTGACAGGACTGAGGAAGTGTGTGTGAAAAATATTTTCTTACTCTAATTGTAATTATTTAATATTGTTCATTAAAAGATTTATTCTAAAATGTAAGTGTGTATTCTATATTGATATAGATTTAGGTTGTCTTGGACAACGGCTTTTTTGTATACTCTAGGGGACGCCATGTTTGTCAGTTACACACATCTCTAGTAGCGTCAGTTTAGCCAAACACCATGTACTTGTTCAGATGTTATTAAAGTGTTCTCGTTATTATGATACTCTGCTGTGTTTATTTTATATTTTTCTAACCTAACTTCAATAGTGCGGGCAATGGGTATGGAGTGGACAGGCATGGACCTGCATAGGCGTGCAGGTCCCAGCACGTTTAAAGGAGGGGAAGCAGGACAGGCTGGAAACTTATGGACCTTACTACGAACTGTACTTCAGGATCAACTGCTGTATCACTCTTCAGTATTTATGTCTATCTACATGGCAGGGGTTCTGGTTAGAAAATTGTAGAAATCATAACCATTGATGCAGATAGGATTTTTATTTACTGTAGTTGCCTAAATTTAATTTTACCAAAACTGGATTCCATGAAATATTGATTTATTTGAGACAACTAAGCATTTAATTACACCCAGCCAAGAAGGTCTACAAAGTTACTATCCTGTCATGAGGAGAGAAATAAAATCTAACTGAACCCTTTGTATTCCTGATGATCACCGTCCAACTTTTTAGTTGTTTTACCCGGGCATCAGGCTAGACTGTCACATGACACTCTCATACAAATTACTAACATTGATTGACTGATAAATATTGATATAAGGTGCTTTTGATATTGATCAATTGATTAATATAACAAAGGCCATAGGAAAAAAGATATAACATATATGTAGTCTTTTATTAATATGTCTTAGTAAATTTTTTTGTTTATTTCAGGATGAAACTGACAATACTAGAATGACAAACGGTGTTGTCGAAAAAGAACAGGAAGTAAAAAGAGGTCATGTCCTTGCTGAGCTTTTAGAAACTGAACGACTGTACGTATCTGAACTTGGATCTATAGTAGAGGTCAGTATGTTTTTTCTCATGAATATAGTTATTTTTTTGTGTGTATTTTATGTTTTTTTTCTTAAATGATTATCTGTTCTTGAAACAAATATCTAATTGTAGGGCTACGTCAGGGCGATGGAAGATGATGAGCTGAGGCACTTGTTGCCCGTCGAATTCCAAGATAAGCGTTACGAACTGTTTGGTAATCTTGAAGAAATATACAAATTTCATGGAGACATTTTCTTACAGGATCTTGAAAATTGTATATCAACCACTGAGTTGGTCGCCCTTTGTTTCACTCACAGGGTATGTCATGATTCGATGTTAACAAAGCAGTAATAACTATCTTTCTTTGATATTTTAAATTTCCTGTTTACCTAAATTTCATAAAATCGTTTTAAAAATAATATGTTAGCCAATACCTTATTTACATATCAAGTCAGTTTATTCTAAAAATGACAAGAGGAATCTTTCTCTAAAATTTTAACAATATTGAAATACGTACCATGATTTAAGACATTTGATTCAGAAGAAAGAGTTATTTAGAGGGACAAAGTAACATTTTCACTTAATATTCCTTAACTTTATAGATGTGTCTTGTCAAATTATTGATCTGCCAATGGCCATACCACGTTAACTACACCGGTTCCTGTCCGATCACCGAAGTTAAGCAATGTCGGGCGTGGTTAGGACTTGGATGGGTTATGGATTAGGGCAGATGGGAAAACAGGCGGTAACCATCTGGGAAAAACTGTGTGCTGTTGGCATCAAAGTTATCAGTTAATCAAATAAATACATATTTGGCTGTATGGATGGAAGGACGCAATACCAATAAAAAATAAATAAAAATAAAAAAAAAATTATTTATATATACAATTATTAATATATGTATATTAATATTAATTTATATATATATAAATAATATATAAATAAATATTATATTAATTATATAATTTATATATATATATATATATATATTATATAATATATATGTATATATATATATATATATATATATATATATATATATATACATATATATATATTATATAATATATATGTATATATATATATATATATATATATATATATATATATATATATATATATATATATATATATATATATATATATACTTTTAATTTTAGGTACAATGTTATAATGCATATAAAAATTTAGTTTATGCTACATATTGTTTAATAAATATTGCTATCGCCATTAATGTAGTGATTTTAATTATGTTTAAAAAAAAATTAATTGATGTTTGAAGCAAAATTGTTACCTTTGGTCAAGAAAGATTATATCCTTATTAGGTATTAAACTTCATATCCAATAATTTTTAGAAGGTGATGTATAAAACATACCAATTAGAATCATGCTCAAAACTTGAATTAGTAACTAACTATTTAGGATTTGATCTGCTTATGAGGATCTGGAATACTCGATAACCATTCTTGACTATGAATTTTAATATTTCTCAATACAGGGAAAATGAAAAAAAAAAAAGTGTTTTGAAAAAGTAATTAATATACTTAAAGAAGATCCAAAATATACCTGTAGTTTTTTTACTGATCAGTTATATTGGACTGTAATATTTAAATGTTTGGTTTTATTGAAATCTTCCTCATATTTGCAGCATGTATTTTTTTTTATTTTTTGGTCATAATTAAAGTGTTATTATTGCAGAGAGATGCATTGCACAAGCTCTACAGTACCTATTGCCAGAACATCCCTCGCTCGGAAAGGCTTCGAGAAAGAATCAGTGATGACTCCTTCTTCAAGACTTGCCAGACTAGATTAGGGCACAAGTTACCTCTTGCTGCTTATTTACTCAAGCCTGTTCAAAGGATCACAAAATATCAATTGCTCATTAAGGTATTTGTTTATATTGAACGATAATTGTTGACCTTGATAATATATGTGGAAGAAAGTGTTCCGGGTAGAGGTCACAATGAATTTCTCGTAGAATTGGAGAAAAACTTTATTTACATTGGCTAATCAATAAAGTTTTTCTCCAATTCTACGAGAAATTCATTGTGACCTCTACATGGACCACTTTCTTCCACGTATTTGTTTATATATTCCTCTTAGTGAATATCTGATGTGTACAAATGATTTGGTGAAACATAATCATAAAAATATTTAAAAATTAAAACTATTAATAACAAATTATAAAAAGATATGGTTTATACTTTTTACTGACTACACTGTAGGAGTTTAATATGTTTGTCCTGATCGTTTATGATTCTTTTAAAGGACAGTTTAATTGATTAAGTTCAGTTTCTCTAATTATTCATCATAATCTGTCAATGTTTTGAAATATTTTGAACTTAAATTAATAGAAAATGTGTTAAATATCTTCTTTTAAGGATATGCAACAATTTTAGTCCAAGAACAAAGAAAGTTAAACAAATCAATCAACTTTTACATCTCTTAACCCTATGTATCTTTTAAGGTATGGAATGTATTTGCATATCTACTATCTACCAATATTTTGTTATTTTGCTCATTAGAGATCTTTATTTGCCTGAATATTGAACATTAGTGTAGTAGTTAAGCACCTTATAAAAAAACTTGCTAGGAGCCTTCCTAAACATAAAGCAAACCTTCCTAAATTTAGTTAATTTTTAAAAAACATTGAAATAGTGTGTTAGAAGATATAAAAGCATGTATTCTTCTTCAGGAAAAATATTAAAATATTGTGTATAATTTAGGACTTACTTGGATATAGTGATGGAAAGAAGTGGTGTGGAGAATTACAAGAAGCATTAGATTGTATGTTGGTCGTCCTCAAGTGCGTGAATGACAGCATGCATCAAATTGCTATCACAGGCTACAGGGTATAGTATCTTCCTAATTTTGTTTTATTGGAATCTTTTATAGCTAAACTTTTTCAATCAAGATAAATTACTATTCTTAATCATAACATTGTTGAATTATAAATGTGTTATAGAAGCTAAGACTTTTATTTTTTTTGATCGATTAGCATTCCATTACTCTATTTAGTTGAGAAATTGATATTTATTATAGTAAAGAATGTATGCTAATCTAATACTAATATTATAGGGTGACTTAGCTGCTCTTGGAGAATTGTTGATGCAGGGGAGTTTTTCTGTTTGGAGTGAAAGCAAGAAAGACAGACTGAAAGAGTTACGCCTCAAGCCGCGCTCACGGCACATATTCCTGTACCGAGCTGCCCTACTCTTTACCAAGCGAACAGCGCTTCACTCTAAAGCTACTTATCATTTCAAGCGGATAGTTAAGGTTACAAATTAATAATTGTTTCTTTTAAATATAACCTACGGATTTGTTATTTTATTTGTTTATGTTTTAAAAAAATGTTCTTTATCTTTTGTCGTTAAAGATGGGTGAAATAGGTCTTACTGAAAGTGTCAAAGGGGACAGTAGACGCTTTGAGATTTGGTCACCTGGAAGGAGTGAGGTCCACACTATCCAAGCACCGAGTTTGCAGGTAAATAAATTTTGTTCTCGTAATTTATTGTTTTTAAAATATCAGGATATATATATATATATATATATATATATATAGGAAATATATGAGTTAAACAATTTTTAGCTTTGATAATGTGTAACTTTATTGCATAATTGTAATTCATAAAAAATGTTGGAAACATATTATTGAATAATCGATATAGAAGTAGTCATCACGAGACTAAGAATCGGCCACACGCGGATGACACACAGATATTTGATTGAGAAAGATGTACCACCAAAGTGCGGAAGTTGCAGGGTGCAACTATCACCCACATCTTGGAAGACTGCCCCCTGTATGAAACATATTTTCAGGGCTTGGGGATTGATAGGAAAACCTCGACTATCCTGGGAAATAACGCCGCAAATATAGACAAAGTGATAACCTTTCTTAAAGAAAATAATATTTTCAGTAAAATATAATAATTATAGGTTAAATGGAAATAAAAGTTAAACCAAAAAATAATAAAGAACTAAATATTGAACCAAAAGAAGAAAGAGGCTGATAAATGAATAAATAATGAAATAAACATTTGAACAAAAAGAAGAAAGACGCTAATGACCATAGATGTTGTGCGTCTATAAGCAATAAAACCTAACCTCATTGAATAATCAAGAATTTTAAACAACTTACTATTATTCTTTACAAAAGTAAAAAGTTGTTGCTCCCAGTAATGAAAGAACAAGATCTTATTGAATAAAATAATAAGCCAAAGGAAAGATGATTTCACTACACAGAAGTGCAAAACCTGTTATGTTGTATAAAGATAATATTAATTCTATTCTTTGTAAAATGTGTATTAAGCAACAACACACCTTTCTAGTGTTTTTGATATTAAAGTGAATCAGTGACTTTGCTTAATGTAAAGTTAGTACAAAGAATATCTAGGCCAAAAATAATTTATATATGTCGCATGATTAACATATAATTTTTTATTGAATGAATATAACTTTTAATTTATTTTTATTAATTGTTATTTTGATGGTGATTATTTTGAAATGTTTTTGTTTTGAAGAGAAAACAAGGTCCTGTCCAGGATTCGAACCTGAGTCGTCTGCATCTCCGGTGAAATGCTCTAAACCTCAAAACAAAAATTCTCTTCAAAACAAAAATATTTAAAAATAATCACCATCAAAAAACATTTAGTAACGATAAATTATAAATAATATATTGACATAAGTCAACAAGATCCTAATTAAAGTAATGTTCAATGAACATTCTTCCCTGTCTGTACATCGCAAAAATTGCGAGAACGGGGATATAGGATTGGTGAATAGAACGGATTTGTCTGATTGGGATACGACCTAGTAGCTAAGTGGTTTAGAGCACTGCACCGGAGATGCAGATAACAACTCGGGTTCGAATCCCGGCTAGGACAAATCTTTTCTCTTCAAAACAAAAATATTTTAGAATATAACTTTTGTTAATGGATTAATATTACATCTGAACAGGGTTCATATCTATTTTGTGGTTGTAATAGGCAAAGGCAGCATGGGTTGATCAAATAAAGGCATTACTCTTGGAGCAGTTAACCCAACTGAAGGTCAAACAAGGTGTTAAACACTCGTGAGTATTTAACTACTATTTTTTAAATTTAAATATTGAACTTAAATATTAATTATAATTTATTTTTATTATTTTCTAGTGGATTAAGAGCCATGTCCCTTGATGGGGGTCTTTCCAAAGGCAGGGATGAAGATGAACTTGCTTCTTCATCAGATTTCTCAAATTCAGATGATGAAGAAACATTTACTAATCAGGTAATGCATTAATATCTATTAATTACTATTATTATTTATATTTAGCCCCACAATTGAAACTTAAAAGAGGAGAACAGTAAATGGATTCTTAAGCTTTTATTAGTTCATTTTTTTATATTATCTAATGAGCACGAATGCACACCAATAAAAACCTGATACTTAAAGATTCAATGCTAAAATATTAACTTTTGGGTGAAGGACTCGAGATTGCTAATCTTAAATGGTTTTTGCTTCGAGACAAAACCTTGAACTATTTGGAAATTGGTAAGAACTGAGAACAAATTATAAAACTATGGGGGGGTGCCAGTAAGTAATGTTGTTTCTGCTCTTATGGATATATGTTTGTCATTTATCTGCTCGTTATGTACTTAAAAATCGTTCCATAGACATTTTTAGGTTAGAGCGACTAGTTTACTTATAAATAATTAAACTAATTTTTTTTGTTGCAATTTATGATGAAATACCGGAGGAGGTAAATATCAGACATGTATGGATTTTGAGTTTCACAATTTATTCTTTAACTGTTCAAGCAACAGTTGCTACCAAATACATTTGCGATGTTTGCCCTAATGATTAAGACATTTGTAAATATTCAAGGTGTTTTATAAGTTCCAATTTTGATCCTTATGACTCGAATTAGTCAGGAGGACTGACTACTTTAGACAATGACATGTCAAGGAAAGAAAGCATGGTAGGATTTGGATCCTGAAGATAATTATTGGATGATTTGGAGTCATAATATTAATATATAAACAAGGAAAAGATTGTGGAAATTTATTTATTTTAAAATTAAATTTATATTTTCTGCATTGAAAATTGTTCAATTTCGATTGAATTATTGTTTGTGTTTATATCTAATAATATTATTACTATACTAGTAATATTAGGGCTATGCCTCAGAAGACTGTCAGAGTATGACTTGCACCTTAATAAACACAAGTGTTCGTTTTTCACTACTGAAACTGACTACCTTGGCCATGTCGTTTCGAGGAATGCTATCAGAAAAAATCCTCAAAAGATCCAGGCTGTCTCCGCACTACCACGCCCACAGAATGTCGATGAAGTTCATAGATTTCTAGGTATGCTTACCTATTATGCAAGATTTATCCCTGATTACTCAACGACTTCATTTCCCTTACGAAATTTGCAAACTAAAGGACACCGTTTCAAGTGGACCAAGCAATGTGAAAATGCCTTCCTTAAACTCAAAGCAGAAAAGTGCAGTGACAGAATTTTAGTTCCTTTCAATCCAGCACTGCCTGTTATTTTAACCACAGATGCTAGTCCGGTGGGAGTTGCAGCAATTCTTAGCCATTCTGTAGACCGACATGAAAAACCCATAGCCTATGCATCCCGTGCCCTCACTCCGTCAGAAATGAATTTCAGTCAACTTGACCGGGAAGCACTAGCTATTGTGTTTGGAGTCTCACGATTCTATAACTATATCTATGGGAAACATTTCTTTTTGGTTACTGATAATCAGCCACTTTCCCGGATTTTTGGACAGAACCGAGCTCTACCACAGATGACTTCAGCCAGACTACTAAGATACGCCTCATTCCTTTCAGGATTTGATTACACAGTTCTATGCAAGAAGACCAAGGAAAATCAGAATGTGGATTGTTTATCAAGGGCTCCTCTCCCGAATTCGAGTAAGACTGCAGACATTTCAATCAATGATGAGGTGAGACCAAGCACTTCAATAACAGCTGAGACCATCGCTAAGACGACATCGTTGGACTCGGATCTCCAGAAAATCATCAAGGATCTGCAAACGGCATGCCAAGACTCCCCTTACTCTATTTCACAGGGAATCCTGTTCAGGTTGGATAGAGTGGTTATTCCAAAGCTTCTTAGACCCGCCATATTGAAAGAACTCCATGCCACTCACGTTGGCATTACAAAAATGAAGCAACTGGCTAGAAGGTACGTGTATTGGGAAGGGTTAGATAAGGAAATAGAACACACCGTCCGAGGGTGTTTGGAATGTGCGCCATTAAGAAACAACCCACCAAAAGTCACAGTACACCTATGGAACGACCCGAATGCCAACTGGGAACGCCTGACGTAGATTACGCTGGGCCAATGAACGGTTTCTACTTTTTCCTGTGCATTGATGCGAAGTCCAAATGGCTGGAAGTTCGCGTGGTTCGAGGCGCTCCGACTATTCAAGCGACCATAACCTTATTGGACGATATATTCTCCAATCATGGATTCCCTAACCAGATTGTATCGGACAACGCTTCTATTTTCACGTGTAGTGCTTTTGAACATTATTGTAAAGATCGAGGGATATCACAATGCCTCATTGCTCCTTGACACCCAGCAACCAACGGACTCGCAGAGCGAAGTGTCCAAACTCTGAAGAGAAGGCTAAAAGCCACAGCAAGCGAACCTGGAACTATGTCTGAGAAAGTGAAAAGAATCCTTTTCCGTTACAGAGCAACCCCCCTTTCATGTGGGTTTTCACCGGCAGAGTTATATCTAAACAGGAAAATGAAGATTAAACTAGACCTTGTTTTTCCAACCAGACAGCAGAAATCGACCAGCTCTACTGATTGCAGGCGATCGTTGAAAAAGGGAGCTAGAGTTCAAGCTCGCCTTTATCAGAACAATAGGGATACCTGGTGTTTTGGAACAATCGTCCAGTGTTTGGGCTCTCGGCATTATTTAATTAAACTTGACTCTGGGCGCACCCTAAAACGCCATATCAATCAACTGATTTCTACCGATGTGCCTGAACCACAGAATATTCCTCAATCTCAGGGAAACAGTGTTATGTCAGGAAGAAGGAACCGCACAACTCGCCATGTTACGTTCGACGTGCCTCAGCAATTGCCTAAAATGCCACCAATCCTGGACAAATTCAAACAATCAATTGATGCGACGTGGGAGGAGAACCAAACCCCTACTGCAGACTGGCTACCACCTACACCACAACTGATCCTGGATCGGACTACCTCTGCGAATGAACCACCCGAAGACTTGGGTGTTGTTTTGGACCCGGAACAGAATTTAACTCCAACCACCCAGACTACAGGTAGAAATGAATTAATGCAGCCTTCGCTAGAACATCGCAATGTGACTCCTCGAATTAAAGCTCGCCCTCAAAGAGAAAGACATCGACCAGCATACCTCAAGGATTATGACTGCAACAACCAAGATAAAGCTGAAGATATTGAATAGTACCTTGCCTCATGGCTTTTATATATATTTTTTTTTTTTTGTATGACACCTTCCTCCCTATTTTTTTTACTTCTCTATCTTAGTTTGTTTTTTCTTTTCAAGTGGCGGACGCCTGCCTCACAGTGCTAGTAGTTTATAAATTTGTTGTACTATTTTGCAGGACATTATTATAGAATGTTCCTTTTTAAAGTGGCGGACGACTGTTGTATCTTGATCTCGTTTTCCGCCATGTGTTTAGGAATAGAGAGAATAGAAGGTGATATACAGGTTATATATTCTATGTGAGTTATGTATTAATTCTAATTGAAATAAAGTATGTTTTCTTGTTTTGCCAAACGCGTATGTTATTTTTCAAATACCGGACATTCCAAACATAATAATTTCTAAGCTCTATCTGAATGCCTCCTATTAATTAAAAATATGCCTTTGGTTTTAGGGCAGTCGTTACCGAGTCCTTGCTGATTACACAGCACTTAGTCACAGTGAGTTGAGTATGAAGGAAGGAGACCTTGTGTCCCTACTGAAGGTTGGGTGTGCCGGCTGGTGGTACGTCAGAGCATTTGGTAATTGTTTAATTGTTTGGTAATATTTAATTCTGATATTATTTAGTAGTTAGAAATAATTAATCTTCATGCTCCTTTGGTTTAACATTATTATTTATTCTAATTATATAAGGAAATGTGGGTAACCTTTTACAGCTAGAGCTCTTAGACCAAAATGCATTGTTTGTTTGTGCTCTGAAATAAGAGTTAACTCTATCAGGTTGGGTACAAATCAACTTTGCTTCTTTGTGGAGAATGCTGCTATTATACATCTTTATATACTTTATGATATTATACATCTATCATATACTGTAAAAGACGATGGGAATGGTTGAGTTCTGTTGAAATCAGAAGAATTGAGAAAGAGAGGTCAATTATTTTCTCTCAGTTTAATTTAACCCAGATATTGACTTGAAATCTTGGTAATTGTTTAGAAAAGGTCTCCCTTTGAAAACCTCCAGTTGTGATGTCACAGGAGGGGAGTACCTTAGGTGATAACCAGCGCCGTCTACATCTCGCTACCGGAACTTCTCACTCGCCACAGTGTTTGGATTAGTAGGAGCTAGCGGGACAAATTTTTTTCCGGCATTTTTGCATTTCTTTCGACTAATTAAGTATTGTAATTATAAAAAACGGTTTTTAATTAGTTACCAACTGAATTTAAGAGGATTGCTAGGATAATAATTAGAAAATTAAAAAAAAACATGTATAATATAGACAATATATAATAATAAAACTGATAAAAATCCATATTTATTCTGGGACAAGTTTCTTTAGAATAGTGATACGGAACATAAAATATATACTATAATGTCTTAGAGTATTAAATAGATGCTAAATAAGATATATAATAAATTGGAATAATTGCTTGCCAAAATCATTTTTATTTTCCTTTCAGAGTCCTCTGTAATGTTTTCAAAACTAATTTTGGTCGAAAACAACTCAGAGAGATAAGAGTTTCTTTTTTCCTTTGGCTGCATCAGCCATTCTTCAACAAAATATCTTCTCGAAATAAAGTACTCTAAAAAAATGTTGTACTCGAGTGTGCAGGCTTCATTTATGCCGAAACTGGCATCAAAATCAGAGTAAGAGACTGCAACTGATACAAATCATTTCGGAAAAAAAAATTTATCCAGCTAGCTCCTACTAATCCAAATACTATGTGGCGAGTGAGAATTTCCGGTAGCGAAATGTAGACGGTGCTGGTTATCCAAAAATGGCAGTGGACCAAAGGGAGACCTTTTCTAAACAATTACCGAAATCTTTAATATACTTATAATTTACAAATTTTCTAGGTAACACCAGCTATGGTCGTTCTGATGGGTGGGTACCAGCTGCTTACCTCGAACTTGCTGCTCGAAAGTCATCGCGTAGTTGCCATTCAGTGACAAGTGATACATCTTCTCAGAATGATTAAAATTCCTTTAGTTCCAGGTATTTGTAAATTATTTATAAGTGTCATGAGTATAATATGCATTTTCAGATATAAATCATAGCAGGTTCTTTTGTTTTATTTTCATAATTGCCAATTACTTATCTTCCTAATTTTTTATGTTTCAGAGGTGGCTATGATTAAGTTGTTTCTTATTTCCTTTTAGAAACAATCACTGCTCCAAAAAACTTAAAATTTATTGCTATTTGAAAATGGAAGGTTATCCTTCAGTATCCTATGTACAGATCACATTATTAGTGGTACTAAAAATGGTTCTGTTTAACATTCGTAAATCTCTCTAACAATCGTCATTTCTCTTAGTTTTCATTATAAGGTTGTGCTCTTTGAAAATTTTAGTTCCTCTTATTTGAATTTATCATTGTAAAGAAAGTAATTTCTTTAAAGCATGAATAGATACTTTATAAAAGACACTGATATTCACAAGAAATGCTTCATTATATTATTCTATATATATTTTTATTATTCTACCTCGTCTACTAAAAAACCTGCCTTGGTTTCTATTATTTATAACAGTTTTAGAGAATGGGGAAATAGCATCATTACTTTTACTCTCCTAATTAGTCATTAATTTATCGTTCACCTATTGGCATTTATTACTGTAGTTACAATCAATTACTTAAGAAAGATTATAACAAAAGTATTGATGTAGATTTTATATATTTTGGGTGAAATTGTTTATGTATTGTGTTATATTTAAATTTTGTGTGAAGCACTTATTATTCTCTAACATTATCTTTCTTTATTAACAGAAAAGCATGAAAATGTATATAGCATTGAGGACAATTTTGTATGTTTCTAATATTTGATGAGTAATATGTTGCAATGTATATATACTACAGGATGTATTTTTTCTAAATTTTGTGATAGTGAAAAAATAAAAAGTACATGTGATAAGTGAAAGTTAAGAAGGTTATTCCATGGTTGATGCTCTTATATAGCATCTCTTGTAGGGTGAGAATTCTTTGTTAAATTTCCTCTAATAACATCTTTTGCGATTGGAATGGAATGTAAGTAATCAATAATATTTGGAAAAGACTGTAAAAACAAATTTTATTTTAAGGAATAGGTTATTTTTTTACTCTTATTTTATTCTTATATTTTGTGATAATATTCTTGCATGTTAGAGAGTAAATTTCAAATTTATTTCCTAACCCATTTTTTTATGCACTCATTATTATTATTATTTTTTTATTACTCAATATTATTAGCACTCAAGTTTCTTATGGGTAAATGTTATTTATTTTTTAATTTGCTTTTTTTTTTAATTCTTTAAATTACAATTTGCTTACAAATTTATCTGTCTTTGTTAAAACAGATTTCTTACTATTTGAAGGTTTGAAAACCAATGATTATTCCTTGAGTGTGAAAGGATTGAAAAAATTTGGTTCTGCCAGAAATAAGATCTATCAATTAATTCATAAGAATTTAAGAAATTGATCTCATTACCCTTAGCTTAATAAGGGTTAATATCCTAGGGGCATTATTTTCGCTTAATCCGACTAGCTTACTCTTTGATTTTCTTTTCCGTGTTTTACTCTGATTGCTTACAAAGAATATTCTATATTTCATATTCTTGGAGGCATAAATGTATAAAAATTAACTGAGGAGCAAGAAAAGTGGTCATCCATCATTATTTATTTTGGTATCAAATCAAATTAAAATTAATATAACATTAAATTTTATAATAATTAACAGAGACCATATGTTTCAAAATGATGAATATAATTAATACTAGAAATTAGAAAATTTAATAAATTAATAGTGGGGATTTTCTCCTCTGTAGTTTATTTTCTTTAAAATTTAAGGTGCATTCCAGAAATTTTCCGTTTGATTCTCGAAATGAATCTGGTTAAGTAAGGCATACTTTATTCACCTTGAAAAATTTTCCCAATAGTAGTTTGGACACTTAAATGAAAAAATGGCTACTTTAATAATATAATTTTATTGTTTATTTAAAAAAACAAATAGTAAATTAATACTGTAAGTTTCTTCCAGTTAAAATCTCTCTAAAACCAAATCATTTGAGATATCAATGCAAAATCACTTTTGTTCAGTCCCTTGGTTTTAATTATTTATAAAAATTGCAACAATAATGATTCTTCTTTTCCAATTTAGTTGGATGTCTTCTGCAATTATAATTTTATTGTAGTGTAGACCTTCTTATGTTAAACAGTATTTACTTTGTTCAACTAACTTGTCTTGAAAATCTGTTGTTTTGAAGATGTTCCCCCATCACCAAAATTTTAAACACCAATCAAAAACATTAAACCGTAAACTGGTTGCAGGAGAACATTATTGAAATGCTAACAAATTTTCAACATATCTAAGACAAGCAAAAATAATTTTTCTTTATTATTATATTGCTATTGATTTAATAGGGGTTTTGAATGATTGTGGTTTGATGAAAATGTGTATCTGTAATAATTGTGTACTTTAATATTAATTGGCTGATTTATAAGTTAAAAATAGAAAAACAATATTCAAATTAACCTGTTGGTGATATATTTATTATATCTCTGATTCAAAATTCTTTATTTTTTAAGTCTTTTAACTAAATTTTGTTAGTAAAAACTAGTTTTGATACTACATATTAGTTTACTAAATTAATAATAAAACTTAAAAAAAAAAATCTTGTTTTTCCTGACACAGCATTATTTTAATTATTGCCAGTATCTTATATAATGCTTACAAACCCTTAGGCGATATTTTGATAGTGATTTCTCAACGTATAGTTATTTTCTATATTTTACTATTTACAATAATTTGAATAAAATGATTCTAAGAGTATATTGATAAGTTGTGTCTTTTTAGTTGCTCTCAATTAAACTAATTTAAATTAGCATGTGTCTGTGGAGTATTCAGAAAGTAACTTTTCATTTTATTTTTATTCCAAAGATTTACATTTGTCTAACAAACCGTAATAAAAAAATAAGTTCTAGTCAAAATCATTGCTAGTCAATAATTCCGACCTATGTTTTAATTTAGTTTTGTTATTTAATAAGCCCTGCTATTAGTTAAGTGTTATGAAATCAAATATCGAGACCAATTTATATTAATTAGTGTTTATTTCTTATGCTTGCCATCAGCAGTAATAGATAAATTATTACCAGATCCTTAATTATTACATTTTCATGTTAAATATTATTAGCATTTTTCCAAAATTTAACTATAAATTTGGGCTTTTTATATAAATTCAAAGTCTAGAAACATAGATCCAATTCCATACAATAGATCAATTCTGTAGCATTCAATTTTCTCGAATTGTGTTCAGATTCTTATTATGATTATTTTTAATTACTATACTATTAGTATCCAAAATTTTGGTTTATTACATTATTATATAGAGAGAAAGAACAGTTTCAGGTGTGTATTATCTATTATTGAATATTGATGATGGATACAGGATATAAGTGTACATGCCTTTAGTGTTTTGATTAATTTATTTTTAAGCCTATAATCAAGATTTGTTTCTTGTTGTAATACTGTATTGCTAGTATTAACTTCACTGAAAGCATTCTTATAAACTTACTTTTTGTTTTAATTTTTTTAATTTTCGTTATTCGAGTTCCATTTTTCGATGATATAAATTACTTTATACAATCTTAAAGGGAATATTGGGTTTGGAAATGTTATTATGTCATAGGGCTATAAACAATTTGACTACTTAAAGATAAAAAGTTCGACTAAAATAAGAAAGGCACATAATTGTTAATCAAAAAAGTAATTGATAATGTCCTACTTGGCTTGGGGATGTCTGAGTTTATCCTTGTTTGTTTTGTGGATGTTATGATTCGTGTATATTTCATAAGTTTTCTATTAAAAAATGTAAAGTCATTTCAAAGTGCCACAAAAAATTACTGGGAGAAAAAATCAAAACCGTATTATGAAATTTTTATTTGTTTTCAGCTTTAGCTTAAATCATAATTGTTATATTTAGTAAAAATATAATAATCTAATCTAAGCACAAAATAATTAGAACTATACTTATTTAAAATTAAGGTCCAAGATTAAAAATATTTTTTCTTGTTTTGAAAATAGTATTATTTTTCTTCAAACTGTATCCTTCCTCATGTTACTGCAACCATACTGATTGTTGTTATATATTTTGAGCATTTTATAGTTTGTGTATTAGTTACTTTGAATAATTATTTAAGGATCTAATTTATTGATATAAATGTGAAGCAATGATGTTCAACTCTTAATTCTCAAGGTGTTGTTGATAAAGATCTGAATTAGTTTTAAAAACTTATAATTGATTAATATTTCAGGATTCCAAGTTACCTTGTTAACAATAGTTGTAGATTGTTGTGATACACAAGTATATGAAAACAAATAACATTGTTGATTATTTGTATATGCTGCTCCTCAAGTTTCTTTTTGCATTAATTTTATCAAAAGTGCTGTGAATGAAAAAGGGATATATTATTGTAGTTTCATATTATATTCTTGCATTATTTGAAAATTAAATACTATAATTTATTAAATTTATTTTTATAATTTATCCTATTATTAATAATTAATTAAACAATATGTAAATATTTGTGTCCATTGTATTTTGTATCTCTTAATGTTATACAAACACATTATACATATAATATATATATATATATATATATATATATATATATATATATATATATATATAATAAAATTAATAATGTAATGAAGATAAAGTATCATCCAGAATATGATAGACTGTGTTAGTGATTCGCTTTATAGAATTAAAATATGATAATTTGCTTCTGTAATATTTTTGTTCTCTAACTTGATTTTAAAGAACACAGCTTTACCATTATATAATATTTATTATTATATTATAAATAATAATTTAAAGTTGTTTAATTTAATTCTATATTCAATAGATAGTGTTATAGATAATTTTTCATATTATCAAGACATAAATAAGTTTAAGTTTTAATAAAGAAATTGTTGGGATAAAGCACTATATTTATTTATATGGTATAAGAGTTGATAAAATATTTACAAACTAAATAAATACCGATAAACAAAGGATTTATTTAAACAACCTATTTTGTTTCAACATAGATTTTGTTTTGAATTTTTAGAGATATATTTAGAAATTGGGTCCTTATCTTGTACTGAACCTAATACTCTTCATGGGTTGTAATAGTACAGTGATATGGAATTTAAAAAAAAATAATCTAATGTTGCTGTTTTTATTTGAAAGTTACTTAAACAAAATTAAGGTGTTAATAAAAATGTGTGCTAGCTATCAAGTGCATTTAAATTTAATTAGCTGTTATAAACATTTGTAGTACTTATTTGCCAAGGATTTTAATAAGAGTATGTATTATAACACTTAGAAGTTGTTTAAAAAATATTATGACATAGTTACTATAATGAAGATAATATACCTATTTTTTTAATAAATTACACCAAGAGGAATGAAAAAACAAAAATATATAATTGCCAAGTTCAGTTGTCGGTGTTGGTTTCTTAAACGTCTTATTCACATGTTTTTCTGATTTTATTATTATTTCTATCTATTCACATTCAGAGATCATTAGGAACAATTTATTGGATTTTAAAAATATTGTTTGTATAAGTATCCAAAAATAATTTTCTGGCATTATTTTCTCAAAATCACAAATCTGAATAATGTGTCGGTAGATTCTTCATTATAATTTGAACTTTCTATTAACCGGTAAAAAAATTAAGTTATATAGTCATTTATTTATTGTATTTTATCAAGAATTAAATAACTGGTATAATTCAGTTCAAGAAATATTCTGAATAGTTAACTCTCTATTATTCCTTAAAACAGTTTCCAACTATTATTTTTGTTTTTGTGCATTTAGATTAGAATGATCTTAATATAATCAAAGGCAAATTTACCTATGTACTTTGAAAACTGGTAGTTAAATCAGTTGAGTGATTCTAAAATGACAAAACACATTTAATAAATGAATGTAGAACATTTTGCTCATTAGTCTTCCTAACATTTAATTATAAACAGTGATTGATTTCATTATATATATGTATTAAAAGAAACAATAATGTTTAACTTTCTTATAGAAGGTTTTATATAAAGACATTACCAGTATTTATTTAGCATTTTTTCTAACAGTAACAAGTTTGCCAAGACATCAGTTTATTGCTTTGTGTTTGATGAAATTTCCCATGAATGTTTATTAAATTTAGAGTTGTGTATGAGAAACAAAAATAGTCTTATGTGAAAATAATTTTCTGTTATCGAAACAACTTAGTTATTTGTATGTTCACTGTAATATAAAATGCACCCGAATTGCTAAGGCTAGTTATAGATTTTATTGGTATAATATTTTATATTTTGTACATTATTGTATTTGGATTTATACAAATAAAACATAAATAGACTGTTATGCATTTCACTGTTTCCTCATGCCACTGGGACTGTTCTCAGAGAAGTTATTTCTATTTTTGTTTTGGCTTTGAAGATGTAAACAAACAGATTGCCTGCTAAGCTAGTGATGTGGTTTAATTACTCCCGAGTGTTGGATTTTGATTATTAAATATTATAGGTGTGTTGTTCATTACTAATGATTCATTTTTATGTCAATAATTAGTGATATTAGTCAATGTCAGGAATTATATGGATCTGTTTGTAAACAGTAGGTTTATTAATTATAACATATTACTTATATGCTTATTTATTAATTATATTAACAATTTTCTTTTCAAATCAAGTTGTTATTCAATCTAAAAACTTTTGGAAGATCTGGTTGGCTGTGGGATTCCTTAATATTTTATCTCATATGTGAAACGTATTAACAATTTTTTTTTTGCTGAAAATTAAGTTTTTTAAAACCTCTTTTTTCAACTCAGAAGACCTAGAAATGTATAAATTGTTTTTTAAGAATATTTATTCCACTAATGATTTTCTGTAAGACAAAGAGGTTATTATGGATCTAGGGCGAAATCCCTGATGGTGCCAACATGTCTGTTTAGATGGAGAGAGTAATGCAGATTTTCTCTATGATGCACAGATGCCATTAGAAAAGAATTTAAAGAGCCTATTAATAGACAATGAAAAGGTTAAGAGCTGTACTATAAGATAAGCATCACATATTTTCCAATAAGTTGTATCAACTACTTTAATTAATGATCGTGTAATCCTGTAACTATGGGTTTTTAGATATTTTTTTTTTTCAATTTCTGATACATTTTTCATGAAAATTCCTAAAATTCAATTGAATTTTCAATTAGAGTTTTCTTCTTGCTAATTTTAATGTTACTAAATACTGATTGATTTATGTATAATATATTCTTAATAATCTGAGTTATGACATGAACAATAAGAGGATATATAAAAGAATAAAATCTTCTGTAATTTGTTTCTATGGGTCTGTTGATTAAGTATATTCATAACCTTTAATTGGCAGTACTCCAAAATCTCAAAACTATCCATTTTGTTAGGCAACACACATTACGAGGAAACTAAGCTTTTACACAGTTTAGAGATACATATTTTTTTTTTTAAGTCCAATGTGTGTTTGTATCCATTAATAATCTGAAATATACTCTGACATCTATAATTTAATATTTTTTTTTAGGGTAGTAACTCATTTTCTCATACTAATAATTCCAATGTGGACCCTCCTTTGTGCCATACTTTGGTGCTATAGTTCCGCTTCCTCTAATGCAAAGGTTTCTAACCTTTTTTGGGGGGGACCCCTGTTCAAATGAACACGCCACTCTTGCACAATAAATCGTATGTGAATATGAAAATAACAAAAGCAAGTATTTCATTGGGAGCAAAACTTCTACTTTTACCATCCAAGACACAACATTAAAGTTTCAATTTAAGATAAAGAAATACAATGAGAAAAATGAATAAAATTAGGTTTAATATTTTTTTTAACATGTCTCGCATCCTCCAAATTCGTCTCATGCCCCCAGTTTGGGAACCACTGCTCTAATGATCAAGATAGAGGAAAAATAGTAGGAAGGTAGCTACGATGAAAAACATTGTCTGGTTTTTTCAATAAAATGGTTTAATGGTTAGGTGGAATGTACTCTACCTATAGGGAGCTATCTGTATATAGTGTATATTGTGTATACACTGGAAATATAAACAACTGTCACCATAGATCAGTTTAAATCAAAATTTATTTGTATTTTATTTAAATCCTTTGAACACTTACACTGGTAGTCTCAATCCATGATAATATCTCTCCTATTTCTTAGCCTAAGGTGGGTTCTCCCCCCTAACATTCCAGTGCTGTTTCTGCCTTTCTTCCCTCCTAGTTTCATCCCAGCTTTTTCCCTATCCAGACCGGGATGCTTCACCTTGTCGAGACCGGGGAGTCCTGCACTGCCCCAGAAAACCTTCTGAGGATCCTATGCTCCAATAAGATTAGCACCTCTTTATTGGTCTTAGAAAGCATCCATGTTTTTGAGCTGTAAATATATAGGATAGACTGGTCTTATCAAGGTTCTGTTTAATTTAAAGATAAACTAATTTTATTTTACTATTTATTAATATTGCGTTGTGTTTTTACTGCAGGAAATTGCATGTATACCCATTAAATAAATTATGAATCTATTTACCATATCCATGATTGGATGAGAATGCTCTCAGACATTAAAAGATTCAGCGGAAATTTTTATTTAGTGAAGAATACCTCACCCTTTATAATAAAGTTATAAATAAAAAATAAGATCCAGTTTAATGGAAAATGGAAAAAAATTCTAAACGTTTCTTTTTCTCTTTTAAAATTTGTTTCATTTCTTATCTTTCTTTTTATTTTCCAAAGCGCTACACTAAATCCAAATAATTATTTATAGGAACATTTTTGATATAGAATGTTTATAAATAAATATGAAAATTTGTTTTTTTGCTCATTTAACGTCACTTTATGCTGCTATGGCTAATCGGACGAATGGGAGCTCTAAATTTTGCCTATCCAGGTTTAATTAGGATAGGGATTTATAACGAGTACCTGACATCGTTCAGGCTCGAGACCCCCGTTTAACGTTCTATATGAATATGAATATATATGAAAATTTAATTTTGTTTATTCACAAAAAAAATTAATGGCATGATTTTTTTGCACGTTCAAGAGGTTGTACTTCAGGAAATTCGTGGCCTATGAACAACCATGTTGCTTTAGTTGTTAACCTAAGACGTTTTGATTGGAAATATTGCAATTTTTCATTAAATTACTGTCTTGGATTTACAGTAATTTAAAAAACATACGTTGTTTACGGTAATGAGTTACATGAGAGTTTCAATGTTGTATCCTTATTTTAGTAGAACCTCTCTGATACGATCTGAGAATCTTAGAATCAAGAATTTAAATTCTACTGAATCAAATAATTTTAATAATTTTATTACTAATAAGTTAAAAAGCTCATTAGTCTTGATGCATTATTTACTTTCATAGTTTTCCATTGCTCACTTCATATGTTTGTTTCGAAATATTTATTGCTAGAATTTAAATCCTTTAATATTTAGATGACCGTGTGGATAATCAGTTCGTGACACCCTTGGACACAAGATTGACATTAACGGCCTCAAGTATCGAAGGTGTAGGAACGTCTTGGAGACAGATCGACGCACAGCTGCACTAGGCACACCCCAGCTATTTTTGTCTCGCGTTCTTGGGGTGTGGAACTTCTTGATGAATTTTTTTTCCCTCTTGGAAACACGTAAATATACTCAGGGATCTGAGTGGAATTAGGGAGGACTAGTTTTATGTGACTAAAGATTAATAAGATCTATTAAGAAAATAATGAATTAAATTGGTCAGGGGTTGCGGTCAAAGATAACTCATAATAAAAAAAACATATATGAGGCATGGAAATGCAAAAAGTGCAAAATGCAAAAAATATAAATCTATATTTTATAATTTTTAATGCTTTTCACAAATTTAGCGCCCTCTATGCGGTGGTACTTTGTTCACCATTCAAAACATGTCAAAGCCAATCTAATTTTTCTAAAAATACTTGTCTTAAATAAATAATAATTTCATAATATCCTAAATAATGCATACGTTTGTGATTCCTGAAAACATTTGAAATTTGGATTTATCCCCTTTTGCATCTCAACGCCTCATATAGCACATACATAATGTCTAGTGATTTTTTTTTTAATTCACATATCTCACTTTTATTGCTTCTTGAGTCGTTAAAGTTTTCTACAATATAATAATGTAAAAAATCAATAAAAAGATAGGATCTATATGGTGGGCTATATTTTTTAATGTACAATTTATCAAGATTAAAGAGAACATATTTTTATGTTTTCCTGTCCCAGGTATTCTGAAGATTAAGCCGATGCTATTTTTGGCATTGTAAAATGAATGATGTTTGTTGACAACCTACGTGACGTCAAAAAACATCTGCACAGTTAGAAATGAGTCTTTCAACGATATCTCTTTGTATTTGTTTTCTATGTTTATGAGCTTATTCAGTCTAAGGAACAAGAAGGGGGCGTTTTAAGCTTTGGTAGCTATATATAAACTAATAAATAATTATATATTTTTATGAATTATTATTATTGTTATTAGAACTTTATTTTCTACCTTTATTCAAATAATAACCTTTTATTTATCCTCGTATGTCATGAATGAAAACTTTTATATTCTTTAAATCAATTAGATAATCACGGTCAATACTCCGTTATTTCCTTTCTCTCTACTTAAGAGACGTGTATGTAACCTACTTATGGATGAAAGTAATCTTAGTCTTAGTTCTTACCGCCATTCCACTCATTATATCAGTAGTGTAAAATAAGTTACAATATCTACCCATGTTATAATAATAAAAATTGTTGATTCACATTTAATCACAAAAAAAAAATTACTTGAAATGATATGATTGCGTAAGGTTGTAAAACGTTAGCCGAAATTCTATGAAACTGTTCAAGTTGCAATGATTACATTCAGAACATTCATGGATCAATACTTATTAAATAATTGATTTCTTATCTATCTTATTAAATGCTAAGGTTGGGTGAGCCACGGAAGATAGATCTGTAGATCGTTCAGGGTCGATCAACGGCTGTTAAAAAATTAGGTGATAGCCGTTGATTGAACAACTGTATTGATGTATTTTCGTAAAATATCCGTCTTAAATCTTACTAATATTATAAATGTGAAAGTTTGTATGTTTGTCTCTTTTTCACGCAAAAACTACTGAACGGATTTGGATGAAACTTTACAGTGATGTATGTTAGAGAAGAATTGGTTGACTGTAACTTCTAATATAAGGAAGAAATAGTTGGGGGTGCAGTCAATAAAACACCTTAATAAGTGTAACTTATTTATTGTGTGCCGACGTTTCTGCACCCCCAACTATTTCTTCCTTATATTACAGTAATATAGTTTATACATCAGAATAACACATAGGCTATAGCAAGCGCGGATTTACGAGGGGGTGCACGGGTACACGTGCCCCCCCGACAGTTTTTTAGGTACTGTGGAGACTCCATTATAGTACATAATTAAAGGCAAGTCACATGATCATGGTTGTTAAAATAACAGAAAGAACATGAGTGAAACTATTTGTTTTGAAATCTTACTAATATTATAAACGTGAAAGTTTGTATGTTTGTATCTTTCACGCAAAAAATACTGAACGGATTTGGATGAAACTTTACAGTAATATAGGTTTTTGGCAGGCACGGGGACACGTGCCCCCACCCCTCCTCCCGACAGTTTTTTAGGTACTGTGGAGAAACCATTATAGTACATAATTAAAGGCAAATCAGGAACTTAGCATCTTGAAATTTGTAGATAGGTTCTTTGTATAGTTTAAGAAAGAAATTTGGATAATTCCATCACAAGGGTTTCCCCTTTAATATAATAGGGGTTCAAAGATTGTATAGAATCCGTCAGTTTTGAAGTTGGACATCTGAAATTTTGGATGTACGAATAATTTATATTTAAAAAAAATGATTAAATTATTTATCAAAAATGATATTTCATGACACTTAATGTGGCAGATCAAACTCCACGCGAGCGAAGCCGCGGGCATAAGCTAGTAATTAATAATTCTATCAAGTTTCTATATTCGACTGTCAGATTTTTTTTAACCATTGTTAATTTCATGTGAATATTAAATATGAATAATGTATAGAAAAATTTAACGGATACCTTTGCTGTTATTACCGAGTTGTATCATTTAACGTCAGTTTATGTTGCTCTGGGTAATCGGACGATGGCACAGAGGTAGCCCTAAATTTTGCATATCCAGTTTTAATGATAACAAGGATCTTTAGCGAGTACCTGACACCACACAGGCTCGGTATCACCATTTATGCTCCCTCCACAAGACGTCATAATCAAGAATTTTTACTCCCTTTAAACAAATACTAAGGCCACCTGTCGGACTTCGAACCCGCGATCTTTGGCATAGTAGGTTGTTATGCTATCAGACCACAGATAATCCTCTTGTTAGCTTGTGTTTTAGACATTAATGTAGTAGATTATATAGGTAGAAATAATAATAAAAAATCACCTAGTCACCATCATTTCTTCGATATTAGTGCTTATTTCTAGACATCTAAACTTGCTAAATAAGGTACCCTAAAGATAAGCTAAAGATCTGAGGCATAAATTTCATGTGTTCAGATTGCTGTCAGCAGTGGTTTAGTGCTTAACCACATTGTTTTAAATTTTAGCCGTTATCATTTCTCTTTTATATATAGAGCTACGCGGTATTTGACAGGGGAATTCTATTTCAAGATTAAGGATATAATTCATAAAAAAAGCATTTGTTATCATAAAAATTCTCGTTGTCTATGAAGCTAATGAAGTTAGCTTTTGGTGATTAGCTGTAGTCAGTAGTTCTGTGGGTCAATTATAGCTTTAAAAAAATAGGGTAGAATGGCATTTTTTTTTAATTAAAAAAGAAATAAATAAAAAAAGAGAGAGCCATGATAGTTACTAGGTGTAACATTTGTTTTGCAAATGACCCTTATAAGGAGTTGACTGTATCAAGTGAAGATAGGCAATGGCTCTTTAGTCTTTTAGATGGGTTTTAGATAGGGGTGAGTATAATTGGGGATAAACCGTATCGTTTTCGCGACTTCATTGCCTTATCGAGTTCCATATAAAATCCAACATAGCAAGGTGAGGAGATTGATGTAGAAACAACACTGTTAACGTTAGGTGGGGACCAGATAAGGAACAGTACGTTGCCAGGGTAGGGAGGAGAGAGGTCAGTTGTGGCTACGCCTCAGGTAGAGTGGGGGCGCCTTTCGTTATTAATAGTGTCTGAGAAGAGGAGTCAGTAGGAGGCAGCAGTAGCAGCAGTCATGTCGAGTAAGTAGCCCATCTCTACTATAAGTCCTCTATGTCCATACTTAATATTTCGTCTTCTTAACTCTCTAAGTACCGGTCTGGATGCTGCTTAGGTCTCAAGGCCGCCTTCTTCTCTCTTTGGGCCTTGTATGGTCTTTTCTTGATATTTCTGTCACAGATCAGGTTTCTATCTGTCTTCGTTACCGTTAGATTTGAGTCCTATACAAACAGAAAATTACGTAATGTTATTCAATGGTCACCTTGTCTCTTATTGGTTAGTGTTTCAGACTCCCTCTGGAATTTGTACCTTAGGTTAGAGAAAAACCTTCTACATTACGATTTCTGGTGAGTGCAATTGCATAGTCGATCCTTACCTGGTCGTCTTCCAATTCGACAACAGATTATTCTGAGATTATGTATTCACGTCATAAAAATAAATATTAGAATTTTGCAATAACAATTTTTTTCAAAACTGGTTATGATATTTATTCTGGATATTTAAAAAAACAATTGTCTCGTTGAGCTTAAAAACAAAACTATTATTTATGATAAAATTTACTGAAGGTTAACAGCATCTAATGAAAATTTTAACCATTTTTCTTTTCTCTTTAAAAATAAGAATATTTAAAACTCAAAAATTGACCAATAATTGTAAAAAATTAGAAAATTTTAACCTCAACGAAACGGATAATACTACATGCTTTTCAAAAATAATGCATTATATAGATCAATGTAAATAATCACTAAAATCGTTTATGTTTTTAAATGTAGCTATTAATAGGCATGTTTAACAAAATTCAAAATGTCTGTTTAATTATTTTGGGATAAAAATAAATGTTAGAATTTAGCTATAATAGTCTGTTTTCTAACTTGTATGATGATATCTACTATGGATATTTGCAAGAAATTACGTCAATGGATTCGTTGAATATGTAAACAAAACTGTTATAAAAATTACTAAAACTAAGCAGTATAATCTTAACAAAATTTTAATCTTGAAGAAACGGACGATACTACATGTTTTGCAAAATAAGGCTTTATATAGATCAACATAAATAATAAATAAAAAAGTTTTTGTTTTTAAACTTAGCATTAATAGCAATGTTTAACCAAATTTAAAATGTTTCTTTATTTATTTTGATAAGTAGGTTGAGTTAAAAAATTAACAATCTATGTAAATAATAAAAATAACGTATCTGAACCATAGTGTTAGCATCCTTAATATAATCAAACCTTAGAAAGGAACAAAAAGACGTTTCAGATCACACTGTATCGCTTGTTTTAGATAATGGTGAATATTTGTAATTAATTTAATTTTATATTAATTTATTTTACGATATAAATTGACGAAAAGTAACATTGAATCAAAATAAGAATAATCAAAGAAGAAGATTGATTACTTTTGACGTACAGATGCATGGAAAACTCTTAATGAAATATTCCTTTTTAAATTATTCAAAATTTTTGGATGCGATTAATAATTTTTTTTTTTTTTTTTAAATTTTTCCGACAAAGTTTACTTTTATGATTATAATAAAAAGATAGTATGTTTCTTTATTGCATGGTAACGAATTTTACCATTGTACATTTTACCATTATTAATAAAAATTTTCTTGTCCATCCGCAAGGATGTCTTAAATACTCAGACAAATAAAGGAATAACAACAGTTGTGAGTTTTGTTTATTTTACCGGCTTGTAAGAAGCCCTAATCATAATGTTCTTGACCCCTCTTGATCCGCACTGATTTTGATAAGAGATACCTTCAGAACAATCAGTGATTAAGATTTGTATGTCTCATGATTTTGGTTGTATATAAAATTTCTCCGAAAAAAGGATTCTTTTCATAAATAAAATTTAACCAATAATTTGGAATGATTAAAAGATCTTCTTGATTTTTAACAGCAGTATCTCTAAAAAAATGCGTTTTCAGTTAGTTTTCCTTTATATTTCCTACTTTATACATTACATTTAACTTTTTTTAAATCTTTAGCTTTACAATGTTATGTTGGAATTCCATATCTACGCCTATATTAATAAGAAATTTTCGCATTTCATTCGTTTAACTGAAACAGAGAGAATATTTCTTCAATAGTTAAATACCACATTATTTTTAAGTTCATATCCAAATGATTTATTACTTTACTACTAATAAAGAGATTTGGTCAATTATTTTAAATAAACAAAATTAACAACAATTTACTGGAAGAATTTTTTTAAAATTCAACATTAAAGGGCTTGTCAGAAGAAAGCAATGTTTATTAAAGACTATTTAACTGTGCATTGAAATAAAGAGTATATTAGAAATCTTTTGTACCGTTTTCCTGAAAATTGTAAAAATGTAAAGTCTATTCGAAACAGAACATCACTGTCAAGTACCAACTTAAATACGTTAGTTTAGTTACGTACACATTTTCATTTCATTTATAAACAAAAATACAGAATATTTTGTAGTATTTGGTTGTATGGACTCTAGGGATGTAGTTGTAATTTGTAATTTCCATTCAAAAACGAATTCGGAATTTTTAATATCGTAATTCTTCTTCATAGGAGAAATGTTTAGTAATTTCTTGTAATAGAAATTAAAAGGATAAATAACAATTAATGCCTGTGATATGTTTTATACGAGTTTTTAGAAGCATGTGAACCCACTGTTAAATTAGACGTTTGTTACACAACTATTTAACATATTGAATAGTTATATTGAAAAGCTTGATGGCGAAGAGAAACTGTAAAACACCCCATCTCCCGTTACAGTTGTATGTCTAATTTGAGAAGATTCAGTATGATTTGTGCAGAATAATTTTAGATGTCTACAGATTAGAAACGAAATTCTAATTACTCGACTGAATGTGTAAACACTAGGCTAAAATTTGTTTGAATGATACAGTCTGTCAATTTGGCAACTGAAACTGCCAGGCTCTAAATGAAATAAACACCGGCGTTCTTTCGAAAACAAACCAGCTTTCTCATCAACCAAACATAAACCTGTTTTTGATAGAACGAATACCGTTGTAAAAGAATAAAAGTAAATAAATTAAAGCAGAGGAAGAAGATATTCCTTTATTTCGATATAAAAGGCTTAAGATTGCTTAAACACTTAAATCCTGCAAAATCAATAAAGCTGTTTTTTAATGTAACAACTTTGCTAAACAAAAATTCTTTTTTTCTATATTTAACTTACTTATTAGGGATAATGTCAGTTCAAAGAGATACGGTGTGAATAATTGCAATAAAATAATACTTGTTCTTAGCCCTATGGTACTCAATTAAAATAAAATGTTTATTATTATAGAGGAGAATGGAGATAGTTGGGGGGTGTAGTCAAGAAAACACCAAATAAGTCAGGACTTATTTATATTTGTGCCGACGGTTTTATTATATTTTATTTTGACGACTTGAATAAACATGTTTACACTGTTTGTGTTTACCTTTACGTCAACGATTTTTATTTAGCTTTAATTCTATCTGTAGGAATGAAATCATCAGGCTTCATAATTTTATTTCCATATTATATCAATTAATTTATTTCCGAATGCCACAAACTTTACCTTCTATCGTTTCTGACCTGGAATTTATAGATGGATTCGAATTCCAGTCGTAGAAAACGACTTTATGTTTAATCTAGATGATGCAATTTCTATATTCTTATTTTCAATTTTTGATGGCATTCTAAAAAAATTATTCACACTCATATCACATCTCACTACACATGCACAAGTTAGTTTAACAAAGATCACTTTAATTCTCCCTATATTAAATATTAGCTGCAAGAACTATATTTAAATGGTTTTAATATGATAAAATGATACATTCTTACACGTTTTAGTAAAGGTAATATTCTTTGACACCAGCTAAGTATTCTATTTACCTTTTTATATTTACATACATATTTAATTAAAGTACAGATAACAATTCTGGGTTATAAGAGACTTTTTTTTTATTTTTTATCTATTTTCTCGCAAAGTACGAGATGGCATTGACTCATTATCCGGATGCCAACGTTGTTTTCAATAAGTAGATAATGTCCAAAAAAAGCTGTTTCATTAGCAATCGTGGAAACTTGCATTATTTTACTGGTGCTATGTTCCTAAACTTTCGTAATTATTTAATGTTTTTTTATACTAACGTAAACAAAAGTTTTATAATTATGTTCAAAACATTAAAAATAAACACATATAACGATTATGTTTGTCCCTTTATATCATCTTATTCGACGGTCCATTAAAACAAAGAAGTCATTTTCCACCTGTTACGGTAACTAACGCGACTCTTTTTTTCTTTAGACATTTCTTTTTCAATTGTATCCTACAAATCTCATTTTAACTTTTCTCACCAATCAGTTGAGAGGATTCTGAGGTCATGGTACTTATGCTTCAGATATGCAGTTTATTCAACAATAGTTAAGGAATAACTAGGTGCCTAGGTGATGAGCAGTGAAAGTTTTTGGTTTAAATGATCGAGACGCAGTCAACTGATATTTAAAACTTAAAATTTCTAAAAGATTACGGAATAGAAAAGTAATACGTTCAAAACTTTACGGCTTTACAATATTATCAGCATCTTTTTTTCTTATTACAATAGTGTAAAAATTGTTAATAATACATACTACGAATTAGACATATATTATGGATCAACCTAGACAAGGAAATAAACCCTCTCCATTGTCATGAATTGTTTAACTAATAGATGAATGAAAAAGTCTAGAAAGTTTAGATAAATTTGATTAATAAAGTTGTATATTAATCTTTTTCTTTAGACTAATCATTTCCGGGTAGCTAACGATCGAGAAAATACCATTATATTATAGTGTTATAGAAAATATCCGTTCGAAATGATATTACTGTGTTAAAATTATTGCTGGATATTTTTTTTTTCAGAAATTTCATGTAAAATTTATTAAGTTGGACTTTTTCTTTAAAATTACTACTACTTTCCACATAAAACCTGAAAAAATATTCAGGGATAAACATCTCATGCGACATAAAACGCGGTGATTAGGAACGAAAATAATTTAAAGATATTCGTTTAGTTTTGAATACCTTCAGCGACGCAGTTTTTGGCTTGAAAATGAGTTTTTCTAAAAATAATTTTATTTACAAGATGACATTGGTCCCCCGAAACCTGGCTTCTTTTCCAGAAATATTGTATTAAATCAACTAAACCTCTTCTTTATTTTTCTAACTCATATGTTATGAGCGTTATTTAAAATGTTAACTTATTAATTAATAGTCGAAAATTCAATTTTATGAGGGCATTATGGTTTAATGCAATAAAATTATAAACTCGATGCTTATCAAAATTTTCATTGACAGGATAAGAACGGCGATGGCAAGATATATATTTTATCCCATCTTTTGGTCCAGATCCAAATAAAAGTTAATATTTTATAGCAGTATTTTAGTGAATATATTTGGGAACTATTTGTATTTTATTGACTTTATTAGTTTATTTATGTTTAAAAAAATAAAACAAAAACAGACAAATTTTATTTTTTCTTGAACTCGAAATATAATTTCGCTTTAAATACTAGCCCTCTAAAATACATGACAAAATAAGTGTATACAAATACAGTGTGCCAAATGGAGTTTGTTATAATATTCCTCAACTAAATATTATATAAGTGAGTAATATTCTAGTTATACCCTAATTGTGTATTCCATTAGTGGAATTAAACAGATCATTTTAAAAACCAATTGATTTTATTTTATATTAATAAAATTTGTATTCTTTTTGTTTTTCCTTTTTTGTTGTACTATTTTTTTCTCCCTGTGAACTCTCAGTAATTCTATATTTCAAAATTTTATCATTTCTACATTATTTTTAGTTTTAAAGTGTTTTAAGTAACATAAAATTATTTAACAGATAAAACTCTGTGTACTCAATATAAAATTATAACTAACAATACAAAATAAAATAAATAATTTTATTTGAAACATACTATCGAAACTACAAGATGATTTTTTTTTCTTTTTCTTGCTCATCAAATTTTAAAATATTTCTTACATAAGTTACAGAATCAGGATTGTATAATTGAAAAGTAAACTCAACAAATGCACCTTTGTGATATAAAGCCGTGATTCAGTAAATTATTGTTTAATTTAATCAAAAGATCTGGCATTGAAAAAATTTGTGAAGGATATTTAAACAATCATTAGTTGTTTTTCTTCATTTTACGTTTGTGAATCAAGTAGATATCAATGTTACTTATCTCAATCTGGTTTTAGAATTTGTGTCTGGCATATGTCAGTAGTGTAATCTACTGGTTATAAAGAAGAAAAAATATTCATAGTAGTGATAGGGTAAAATAAAATTATGGAACATGCGTTGAGTGTTTTATTGCTAAACGAAAAATAATGATACTCGAGGTCTGTATTTACAGAAAAAATGCCCGAGTGGAAAATAGTTGACTGGATAATTCAAATGATGGATTGAATTGTCAGGTGGTGCAGTCAGAGATAACACAAAAATTAAGCAAAACTTAATTTTTATAAATCATGCCAACGTTTTGGCCTACGTTGTAGGCCATCTTCAGGGCTATGAAAGAAACAGAAAGTAACTATAAAACACTTTGCAGTACCAAGTAAAATATACAGTATTATAGTAAAGTAAAGAATACAGAGCGTCAGATAGAATATAATAGGATATGTGTGAGTAACAGATTTTATGTGCAGAACAGATAATAACGTAAAGAAATAAAAAGGGAAAGAAAAATATGAGAACGTAAAGAGTAAGATTAATAATGGAAAGGTAAAAAATAAAGTGAAGATGGCCTACAACGTAGGTCGAAACGTTGGCACGATTAATAAAAATTAATTTTTGTGTTATCATCTTCATATTCATATTCATAATCATATTAGCAGTCTTCAACCTATCATAAAAAATGTACATTACTTCAAAATACAGTTATTTATTATTATTGTTTTCACTCACAGATCTCCAGCTCTAATTATAATTAGTAATTAGATTATTATTAGTAATAGTCTATCGAATGTAATTACACTAACCAAACCAACAAAATTAAAACACGTTGAAAATTGTTGAAAAATTTTAAGTTTTTATTTGTGAAATTTAAATTTTTTGTGAAAGTTTATCACATTGCGTTTCATGTTTTTTGCAGCCATAATAAAAATGATTAATTGTTGTTTTGCTTAAAAATGGCTTAAACGAAATAATATAATAATAATTAAGAGAAAGAAAATTGTCCGGCTGGAGGTGAAAAAAATTCACTTAAATAGCGAGAACTGTTTATTGGAAAGCCAACGTTTCGAACTACACCGCAGGTTTTCTAAATTCTAAGTAATAATTAACATTATTTCTCATTACATATATTTATTTTTATTCTTATATTGTTGGATATAAAAAATATGTAAATATTTAATGCATTATGGTTAAGCTGTTTGTTTCATTTCGTTTTGATTTACTATATTATATATATTAATTATATATAAGCTCCATTTTTGGCTTGAAACGGAGTTATAATATGAGCAATAATTTAATTTAAGCCAATGCCTGGTTTTTTATGGACCACGTGAATAACACAATTCCGTCCCTAGTCATTTTACACAAAATTCTACTTAACCGCTTGTTCACCGGGGCTGCATGTGTATATATTTATTTATATTTATATATATATATATATATATATATATATATATATATATATATATATATATATATATATATATATATATATATATATATAGGTGTTGCCAAAATCCACGGTTTTTTAAACCGTTAAATAATCCCAATAGCGAAGAGTGACAGTTGGAGTTACAGCTTGCTCGTTCTCCTTGACCTGCAATAATGAGTTCTAGCTCTCAGCTGAAGATATTGCAATGTACCACTGATATTATTATCTTACCGATAATAAAATTCGATTGAAGAGACAAGTTTTTGTTAATGTTTGTAGAGAATAACACAAAAAACCCATTAAAACTATGTAAGTGCTCACTAAAAGAGGTCTCTATCTTATTTATTTTATATCTTACATCGTCACTTTTATGGCAGCTTTTTATATTTTTAAAATTTAATAATTGTGTGTTGCGTTTTATTATTTGCTTACCAAGGTGCTTCTGTTATTAGTCTTTATTATTTTTAATTGAGTTGTATATAAAGCTGTAAAGCTAATAAAGCTTTACCCACTGGGAAGTGATCGAGAGGGCGTCCCAGAGTTTCACATCATGGCTAGAAGTAGAAGAAGCAAATCCCTCAATCAAATGAAATGGTTGGAGCCAGATTGGGAGGAGTGGCTGAACTCCTTGACGCTAGAAATAGCATGTGAGGAAGATAAAGAAGACCCAGGAGTAAGGAGAGCAAATAAAACAGGATGAAAATTTTGGGTGAAGAAGAAATTGGAAAGGAGAACTGGTTGAAATGAACGTGGCCCTTAGTGGCCTAGTGGGAAAAACAATATAAATAAGAAACAAAACAAAATAACAATGCTCTTAAATGATCATAAGTGGTTAGTCGAAACAATAATAAAATAATAGTAACAAGCTCAGGCTACTACTGTGTAGTTTTGTTTTCATAAAAAATTAATCTGCATGTTAAAACAAAAAAAAATCAAATGGGCCCACTGTATCACTTTGCCCAAACCAGGTTTCCACAGCTTTCAGTGATGCCCCCGTATGGCGTACCAGTCACCGACGGGGCTTGTGCTGAATTGAATCAAGGCCTATTATGTAGATTAGGTAACAGATCGCCCGACATTTCAATTGCCTGATTCAACCAGTTAGAAGAATTTTAATTCAAAGGGCAAGGTTTGTGGGACAATGACCACAACTCCTTCGTGTTGGTAGATAAGGTATCAATTTAAATCAGAAAATAATGCTGAAGGCCTAAAACTTTTGATATCTTAAGAGATATGAAATAATTAATACTTTTTAACTATCAAAACTGCATTCTTACCTGAATAACCGAATGTGCTGTCAACTTCAGGAATGTTCATCTTAGTCCAGACTGTTTTTTTTTAAATTTTATTTCAGTATTTAACCAGCTAAAATAATTGTTTTTAGTTTGAATAAATACTAAAATAAAATATAAGTAAAAAGTAATTTTAATATTCGGTAGAAAAGAAACCATCAAGTTTATAGAGGGCACAATCAATGTTTAAAGGTGTTTTGACTCACTATCTTATATTCATTTCAGGAGACACTACAAAATCACGATTAAAAATCGAAACAGAGGAAGATAGTTCTACCAAAATAATTACGAGAGAAAAATTACTCGTAATCAAATTTAAGATATTTATTTTCGTTGAACCGATGTTTTCTATTTATATCAGATTTGCTATTGATCATTGTGGTTTTGAACGGCGATTTTAAACTGAATCAAACAATGCTCTGAAATCAGCTTGGCCCTCTCGTAATTTCCATGTACTCTTCTTTCTTGTATATTTAATTAACTATAATGAAACATCGGTGACAATAGCCTGTACTTAATTAATTTCGCTCAAAGATACGAATCTTTCCCTCATGTTGTTGTTATTTTCCATTCAGTTTCAACCATAAGGGAGAAGATAATGTGTTAGGGTTGTTTTTAACTTAGGGCTTGAGATGTTTGATCGGTTCATTCCAGAACCTCAAAGTATATTTAGCTCCCGGTTGAAGAGGCCGTGTGTCAAAAGGGGTCTTTCTTAGCCGGTGTAAGATTATAATACATCCTCTTCTGATACGTTCGAAGTTGAAAGACAGTAGCTATCTAATTAAGGATAGCATCCGGTAGATAATAATGGAATTAGTGATAAGCGCTAGATAGAAAAGAGATAAATATAAAAGAAGAGAACGATTTTTTTTTGTACAAAGCTTAAATTTTCGTTTAGTTGATTTCATTGATTGACTCGAGCGGGGTGGCTCAGTGGTAGCACGCTGAGTTGCTGTGCTGAAAGTCCTGACTTCAATCCCGGCTGTGGTAGATAATTTATTTAATATGATAACAGCCAGAGATAGATCCTTTGTGATGTGGAGACCCTCCTGGGCTAAACTCGAATATTTAATTTTATTATATATATATATATATATATATATATATATATATATATATATATATATAAGATAGTAATATGAATACACTTTGTGGAAGAAGGGGCTCGTAATAATAATGCGCTAACCTTTTATCCGAGCGAATTTGCCGGTTGTGAATTCAATAACAAAAAAAAAACTCGTTATCTCGTAGTTTGATTGGGTGACAATTTCCCCAAATACATATAATTGAAGCTATAAAAGGAAAGAAAAGAAATTCATCAAGTAAATACAAATAAAAACATCCGAAAATGAGTAAATGATAAATATATAATGTGAAAATAGAAAAAGAACAATTACAAAAATATTAATGTGCACAACTAAACCTAATAAAATACAAAGAAAGTTATTTAAAACTAAATAAAAAAGTTATGAAAAAAAAGGAAAATGCAATAAGCTATTATCTACAATTATTTACATAAAAAATGAAATTAACTTATTTACTAAAGAGAGATGAGTCTTAAAATAAAAAATATTACTGGTCTGTGAATCAATAAAAACCTGAGAAATGAACTGAGTTCTTGAAAAGTGTTGAGTTCTTGATAGCGATGACTTGATGATTCGAAATGATGATGAGTAGAAAAAATTAAATGTCTCTTACTGTAAGTCTAAAATTAGATGAAGATGGAGAGAGCGGCGACAAAATCTAGTGTAGAGTAGCAAGCAACCTTCTCACAGGACAACTGTCTTGAGACTGATCTTGTTTTGTTTTTTCGAACAATACACTTAATATTAAAACATATGTTTTGAAAATTACTCTCTCAATTCTTTTATTTCCTTTAAACACATTTTATTATTATTAGAATTAAATAAAACAAACAAAAACATCTGACTTTTAATGCAATAAAATATTCGTTTGGAAGTAAGAAAAAAAAAGAAATAAAAAATAGCTGATACCCGACACACTTATACAAACCTAGAATAAGTCGTAGGTGACCAACTCATTTTACGCCTTACTTTAAATTTGATTGGTTGATATCAATAAGAGTGCATTGGTATATTTCCTTTTTTATATTACAAATCCTTCTTCTTCTTCTTTTCCTTCCTCCTTGTACCTTTCAGTGTGGAGGAGCCTCAACCCATCTCATGCATTCCTCTCTATTTTGTGTGAGTTGTCGCATTTCAGCAAGATATGTCCCCTTCTTTTCTATCAACTTGCGGATATATTCATTGTATGCAATCCCGAGTCTTCCTCGAGGTCTCGAGCCAGGAGGTCTGGCCTCTATTATCTTCCGTGGATCTCGGTCCCGACTCATCCTGCGTACGTGTCCGAACCATCTCAGTTTCGCTTGTGCAAGGTATCCATTAACGCAGGGATCTCTAGTTCTTCTCTAATTCTTTTATTCCTTACACAGTCTCTTCTAGTTTTACCTGCTACTCTACGTTGGTATTTCATTTCTACCGCAATGATTCGGCTGATGTTCTTATCACTAGCAATCCAACTCTTACTTCCGTACTTTAGGATAGGAAGAAATATCGCTTCAAAATGTGAAGTTTGATTTATTTGCTTACTTCACGTTTACCTGCAATGGTGTTACAAGTCTGGTAAATAAACCTCATTTGCTTTCTTTACTCTGCTTGAAATTTCCTGGTCTATCTTTCCCGTCTTGCTAATAACTATTCCTAAGTAGGTATAATCGTTAGCATTTTCCAATATTTCTCCTCCACAATAAAATATCTCAATTCTTGCCTATTCCCTGGAAACAATGAGTACTTTGCTCTTGGATGTATTTGTCTGTTTTTTTTCCGCAAATGCTCCTCCTGCAATTGAGTTATCGCTTGTTGCAGTTTCTCTTTTGTATCAGCAAATAGCACAATTTCAACAGCGAATAAGTTGCATTTTGTGAGAATTGTCCTGAGATTCCGGTTTCCTATCGTTGTCCAGGGTGTCCTTCTTCTACAAATCTTATGGATCTCATCTATCAGAATTAGGAAGAGGAGGGGGCGCAAGCTATCTCCCTGTTTTACTCCTCACTCCATTCGGAATGGCTTAGATGCTTGACCATTAACACGTATACCTTTTGGTTCTTGATGCGTTGACTTTATACCTTCTATTAGATTTACAGGGACATGCTTCAGCTGAAGAGATTCCCATAGGTTTTCCTAGGAACAGAATGCTTGTAGGTCTAAGAATGCAAGATCCATATTCTTTTCTCTTTCCCACGCACTTTCAAGAATATTTCTCAAGATGAAAATATTATCCCGTATGTCTTCCTGGACTAAACCCAGCTTGTTTCTCTTCTAAGTCATCCTCTACTATTTCCCTCAGCCTGTATTGGAGGATCGACTTATACGTTTTGTAGACTACTGAAGAGAGACATATCGGCCTGTAGTTGCTGCATTCGCTTTGCAGCAACTATTATAAATAGGAATAATAACATTTATTTCCCAGTCCTTCGGTATCTTCTTGTGGCCCCCTACCTTCTGAAATAGGATCTGAAGAACTTTCACCATCTCCTGTCCTCCATATTTAATTATTTATGGTGAGATTAGGTCATATCCTGCAGCTTTGCCAGTCTTAATCTTTTCCATGGATCTTTCCACTCCCTCTTCCCAGGTAGTGTCATTTTCATTTCCCTGCATTTCCTCAGTCATTGGTCCCTGGCAAGTTTTCAGAGAAAAATATTTCAAAATGCCTTTTCCATCTATCAAGGATCTCTTCTGACTTGGTAAGTATTTCACCGTTCTCATTCATTCAAATCCAAAAAAGTTAAAAAAAAAAAGAAAAGTCGAACGAGAATATTGGTATGGAATAGATTTGCTTTTATAATGTCGGCAGATAGTTTAGAATTCAAATAATTTGTATAGCTTGCCAGATGAATATGAAGATTTATATAAAACTGCACTGGATCTTATGCGATCTTTTAACCATAAATCAGAGCTGGTAAAACTTCTGTCGGAGAAGATGTCAGATGTTTCAATGCACCAACAATCGATGAAGTTGCCATTGTAATGGTTGGAGAAAATTTGGAAGCCCTTCAATTTAGCGAAATAGGGCAGAACAACGTCTGCCGGGACAGCTAGTAATTTTAAAGGGATGGATCCTGAGGTATTTGGAGACCCTCCTGGGGCTCCAGCCTCTATAAAGTGGTACCCTTAATATGGAGTAATATTAATGAGAAACCAGGCGGTTGAGCATGATCTTGCACAACCGTGTTCCTAGACATAGTACAGTCTCTACCATGTACTGAGCCCAAGACTCTTCATGGGGTATAGTGGTACAGTTTTTTTCCCCAAGACAATATTATATTCCAAAATTTCTTTATTATAGTTTTTCTTGCGGTGATTAGGTTAATCTAATAGCTAAATGAAAATATATATTTTGACATTGAATATCGAATAGGAATAACAAGCAGTATAACGTAACACAGACCTTGGCCTTCGTCATCGTTAATGGGCTTTATTATCTTATCTCTTCTTCGGTTTTAATATGACTATATCTCGTAATTAGTGTCATTGCTCTCTGAATATGAATGAGAATCTGGGCAGGAGGTTAAGGCTAGACTTATAGTAGCATCTGTTTCCTAATACCAACAGAACAGTTAGTGGATTCCAAACGTTGTAATTTATTTTAGATAAAACATGATGTATAAATTTAATACATCAAATGATATCAAGGCTCATAAACGTTAACTGTGCGGTAAACAACATATAGAAAATAAAGTGGGATAAATGCGTGATCACCTCGTGAAAAATAAAAACTCTGTTGAGAATCAATTGGAGATATTGATATATCTTGCATCAGTTGGGTTGTAAAACCATCCATTACATCAACCTCTGATGGATTAAGGTGGATCTTTTAACTTCTTTTATATCTGCAGCTCCAGTGAATTTTTCGCAGAGAGAGTTAACTTTATTTAGGAAAGTAAAATCGTGTCATTCTCTTAGTTTTTGGCTCGAAGTGGAGTTGTAATATAAGCAATAACTCCTTTTCAAGCCAATGCCTGACTTTGCCCCTTATTCACTACGAAAACAACTCAATTCCGCTTCCGTAACAAGAAGGAACTCATTTTGGAGAAATTTTGACTTAAAAACTTATTCAACTCATACTGACGCCTAGGAAAATAGCCGAATATCACATTTAAGTCATTTGTTTTTCAATACATGCGTACAAATAAATTACGCATTCCACTTCATTACTATCATTACACGTTACATGTAAATCGACGTTTAGATATATATTATTGAGTATCTAAATCGATTTTAATATTCGAAATACCTCCAGATATTCTTTACAAGCTCTTTGATAGTCATTGAAATGTAAAATCTGTTTAGCAATGGGTCCTGTCATTTGATTGCATCGGCTCGTCACCTTTGGACAGTCTAAATCTGCATTCATCGTCTTATAATAGATCTTGTGAAGGGTTGTTTGTCTGGACCACACGGAAAATCTTCTATTAGATTCTTGACTGATACTAACTTCCAATAACTAATTACATGAAAGATAGTATTTTAATAATTGGAGGGTTGTCAAATAACATTTAATAAATACAAATTATCCATAAAGTAGAATCATTTTAAAATATATATAAAAAAAACCTCTGGATAGTGATTGAAAAAAAAAGAAAATTTAATAAATATAAATTAATGGTAATTAATATAAATATTAATCGTATCGTAAGAAAAAAGTAAAAACAAAGCAAAAAAAAAAAGGAATAAGTAAACAATGAAACCTGTTATAAAAATAAAAATAAAAATTAATCATGCAAAAACGAAAAAAAAAATACATCAGGAGTCAAAGTTTGAGTGATCTGTGTTTTTTCGCCAATCGTTATGTTCTTTACAATTTTTTTTTGGCTCGATTACTTAACGACTATTTTTTTTATAATTATTAAAAACACGTAACTGTATTTTATTTGCGACACCTCATCGCATAGATCTGGCCTTGGGTTTGTTTACGATTCATTAACAATTACAAGTCACCTTCATGCAACTATCTTGAATGCTTTAACAACTTTTTATTCTATGAATTTATATAAATTATTTGTTAATAAGAGTATCTGTACCTGTATTTAGAATTTACCAATATTTTAAAAGTATATCGCGAATCGTTGATGACATGGAACGCAATTTGATAGCAACAAAACGTGATTAAGATGTATATCTAAATAGAGATTAAAAACAAATACAAATTTGGATCCATTCGAAAATTAAATCGAAATTGATGCGCCTAAATTACGTATATAATTGCTAATTTGTGGTTGAGAGTAGGGAAATATAATTTAAAACACGTTAAAACTTAAAACTAAGATAAATAATTAATATAATTATAGTGAATTTAAATTATTATTATTTTTTTATTTTGTTTTCCGAATTTTTCATGCTGAACAGAATTTAAAACGGTTATTTTCTAATTTCATTAACAAAATATACATTAAAAAAAAATATTTGTACGTAAAGAATTCTTCTCTCTATGTAAACCATGCCTTTGCATGGTTTTGTTGAATAGGTAGTTTTGTCCCTCCTAAAGATACTGATGGATGACTTGAGATACACGATTACGGCATAATTAAAGTTGGGTGAAACTTGAATTGTAACAAACAGATTGTTTTTCTAATGAAGTGCAATAGAAGGAAATACTTAGAATTACTTAGTATGAAGTATACTATTATTATAAAATATAACAGCTGATTACTCAGGAAAAAGAAATTTATTAGGATCAGTTTTGATCGAAGAACGAAGGGACCTAAAACGTGTAACCTTTATATACTTTGCCTCAACACCACATTACTCTATCTGAATAAGATTAATGTCCATCCGTACGTTCCACCTTTGAGGGAGATAAATTGGCTCCACAGATTTTTGGCATCTGTTGTTCTGTTGTCAACATCATGCCGTGATAGCTGAGGCCAAACACCGCGGATTATGCAAACGGGCCCTGTCGTGGACTTTATAAACGTTCACTTGTTCTAATGGCTTCGGTTCAAGAAATTTATGACCTCTTGAACTCACAAGGATAAAGGGGCAATAGACTTTAACCTTTTCTAAATACGAGAGTTTAATTGTTATACAAGAGGCGTTAAGGATCTAATGCGAATAATTCCAAATTTCAAAAATTTAGTTTTTAACATTTTCCGCTAGTTTGGTCAACCGATTATGAATTTATTAGGTTCCCGAAACCTAGGTTCAGAACCGAGCTAAAACCATGAGAAATAAAGCAATAAAATATCGTGTTAGACAAACTTTCTTATCTAAACTAGCGAAAGATGTGAAAAAGTCAATTTTGCAGATATCACCTTTTGATCCGGAGCGTATCATATATAAGATAATATGAATACACATATACAAACATAAACTAAGGCGTTGATGACTAGCTGGTTTCACGCCTTGACTTAATAACAACCAACTCCAGTGGAATTGCATATTTCGTTTTTCTTATTTATTCTGGGACACGACCCTATAGAATAACAATACAGGTGTTGTATGCTATTATGTCCTAGAGTGTAAAATAATTACATTTAATTAATTATTATAAGTAATTTATTAACTGAGAAAGAATAAAAAAAAATAATAATGAACAAAAAAATGCGAATTATCTACAAAATAATATTTAAAAACAGATTAGAAGAAGAAAAAGAAAACAATTAAAATATGTTAACAATAATGATATAAGAGAAACAATTTATGGTTACATATATATCGAATTTATCGATTTAACCAAGAAAAAAAAAACAACCCAAAAAATGAAGAAAAATTAAACAATAGTAACAGAGATTTACATTTAATCCCTTCATGTCTTTTTTCTTTTTTAATATCTAACTAGATAATATTGATAATACATATGTACGTTGTTTAAATTCCACTCACTCATAAATACATAACAACACACATAAATGTACATCAAAAAACATCATTCATTCATCGAATAAAGAGGACATAAAGTCAAACCTTATATAAATAAAAGATAATACGCATTATAAATATATATATATTAAATGTACATCAAAAAACATCATTCATTCATCGAATAAAGAGGACATTAAGTCAAACCTTATATAAATAAAAGATAATACGCATTATAAATAAATAAATAAATAAATATATATATATATATATATATATATATATATATATATATATATATATATATATAATTATAAATTAAAGTTGGACCAGAAAATTAGTATGGAACAGAATTGTTTTTATAAACGTTTTGAATTTAAATAATTCTTATAGTCTAGTTCCGGATGAAATATTTTTTAATGGTACGTGTAACTGTATTTGCTCAGTACACCGGAGGTAAAGGACACCATTCCATATTTTTGTATTTGTTCAGTAGAGCGAATTTTCCATAAATTTGAGCTATTAATTTTTTTTTCATCGTCTCTTATAGAAACAGTGTTAAAGAAAATATTTCACATTGTTATTGGCATTATAGGTAATTGGAATTATTGATCATGGTATTTATTCATGACAATTCACCTAAAATATTACCTATTCTGTGAACATGGTATCCTTTAACTCCGGGACACAGATATATTATTTAAATATAATAGATCTCTTTCATGCTCTTATGAGTATGCATTTCTACTTAATAATAATAAATAAATAAAATAATAAATAAATATTAAAATATAATAAAATAAACTGTCGGGGAAGTGTCGAATCTTAATTTCATTTCTTAAATTTATACCTCCCGAGTTCAGGACACGGCTACACACACTAGACAACAGTAAACTCGACAATTATTCCGACGTAAGGTTACGTACAGTACACACCTCAGGGCCACCTTCCCTGGGAACACCCAAGTTTGGAGGGTACATGTCCCCTAGGTACGGGGCCTTTCTTGCTGGGCTAATCACCTGCAAGGAAGTACATTTGATTCAGAGAAACTCAGCGAATAGCCTCCGAATGGCTAAACGCTCCCCTACGCTGAGAGGCACAAAAGGGTGTTGCGAAAGAAGAAAAAAATAATACTAAGGCTTGAATAAAAACGGAGAAAAACCCCCAGAGAATTTTTATGTACGCTGATGGATCGAATTTTATCTCCTAATAGAAAAACTATGAACATCTAGGTTTGTATTGTAAATAGACAATACCCGTAGGTAGCATTATTTTGTGAGGCCCATAAATAAATAAGGCTAATTATTATTATACAAAATAAGATTTTTTTTAATTATAATACATAATATTCCTTCACATCAGTTTGGATTCCGTCCCAGGCACTCGACGGTCCAGCAGGGACAGGCACTTTGCTCTTGAAAGCAAACAATACTGCACAGGCGCATTTCTGGACGTAGCACAAGCTTTCGTCCGGGTATGGCATGCCGGTTTGATGTTCAAGCTCAAAACCCAGTTACCTCAATCCTTATTCCTAGTTCTTCGATCCTACCTCTCTGATCGCCACTTACAAGTACGCTGTGGTAATGAATACTCCAATCTTTACCCAATTCAAGCTGGAGTTCCCCAAGGCAGCGTCTTGGGTCCTATCCTATACATATTGTACACCGCTGATATCCCACCTACTCCTGAAACCTTCCTTGCAACGTTCGGAGACGACACAGCTATCCTATCATCTCATCCAGATCCCGAAATGGCTTCCTTGAACCTACAAAGCCAACTTTCACTCATTGAAATTGTGTGTAACCAATGGCGGATCAAAGTCAACGAGGAAAAATGCAAACACGTGACTTTTACCCTTCGCCAGGGAACATGTCCTTCTGTCCAATTCAATGAAACCATCCTACCTATTTTCGACACAGTACGATACCTTGGCTTCCTCCTAGACAAAAGACTTACATGGAATCCTCATACCAGACTCAAAAGACAAGAACTTAACAGACGATTTAGCCAACTATACAGATGACTATATAAGACCTCCGATCATTCAATAGACAATAAATTACTAATATACAAGACCATCATCAAACCTATTTGGACCTATGGACTGGAACTGTGGGGGACCGCAAAACAATCGAATATCAGGCGCATTCAATTCTTTCAATCCAAAATCCTGAGAACTATTGTCAATGCTCCTTATTATGTTTCCAACAAAACCCTCCATAATGATCTCAACATTCCTTTCGTCCTCGACCTCATCCCTACTACATTTTCAAACTTTCACCAAAACCTTGCCTGTCATCCCAACCCCCTGGCTCAGTCATTATCCAGTTCCACACATCCATATAACCCACCCCGCCGTCTAAACCGGCAATGGCCCCGAGACCTGTTGTAATAAAGATATTTGGAGTACTGGCACTGACCAGATTCTCCACTCACGACCTGTGTGTGTGAAGCGCCCTTAACCAGCTTCCATTGGAGTTTAATGCCAGTGACGCGGCTGGGAAAGGGGGCTAGGGCTTCCCGGCCTCCTGCTTTGCCCTCATTCCTGGGGAAGAAGCTCAGTTCGGGGACCCCAGACAAATTGTAAATAGGGTATGAATGTGTACATTTTATTTTATTTTTATTATTAGTATTATTATTATTATTTATTTTATTTTATTATTATTATTATTATTATTTTATTTTTTTTACTTTATTTTATTATCATTTCCGCATTAATTTCTTTCTGTTACCGCATGTATATATTTTTCCGCATGTATATATTTATTTATTTTATTGTTTATATTATTGTTTTGTTATGGAATGACTGTAAGCTACATAGCACTATTACTTATTGCCCACAAGTGGCAGATTGTAACATTTCAATTAAGTGTTAATATAAAAAAAATATATAATATATAATAAGAATTTTAATAATAACAGAAATTAATAATAATATATAATAAAAAAATATATATTTTTAACAACAGTTTTTGTGATAGGGAATTATGTCGAAGAACTTTCATAAAAAATAATTGAATGAAGAATACTTCTCAAAGTATAGTAAACATACTATAAAGAAATCAATTATGAACAATTTCACAGCATTGGCTGATTTGGGGGGGCCATGGGTGCCATGCCCCCCTATAGTTGATATTGACCTGAATTTTAGTTGGTTTTCAACAAGAAAACACGTTTTACACACCAAAATTATTCAGTATCGAATGTTTTCTCAATGGGTGCATCCAAAATCGGCGATTCCCAACCCTTTTATGTTTTTCATTCACATATAGATAGCTACCGCTTTGATCAAGGAGCTTACTTTATCCATGTTATTGTTTTCTGGCCTCAGTTGTCTTAAATTGAAAATTGATATTTTATGTATCTTCATTCATATGTGGATCTCGTACATTGATAAAAAATTCACATTGACCCATGGCCCCCCTCTAAAAATTCTCCTAGATCCGCCAGTGTTTCACAGTAAAATTTTAAAGCCACGAGCTGTGCAAATGACACATACTGATAAATAATCGAATCATTATCTCGCTCTGCGTCATTTTGGTTAGAAAATTGTTATCATAAATTGATTTTTATTTCCTATTGATTATAGTTCCCATCTTGTTGTTTTCAACCTCAAAATCAAGTGATAAAATGAAGTAATGTTTTAAATAATTACATTGTATTCGCTTTCGATGAAGTGTTCCAGTAATTCTAATTCTTAAAACATTCTAATCTTTTTATACATTTCTTATAACTTATTTACCTAACCCTCGAGATAATGGATTCAAAATTTGTATTCGAATTGAGCTTGTTTCAATTTTACATTTTGGTGGATCGACTTCGTTCCCATTCTTGCCATATTGATATTAAACATAATAATCTCACTGTGAGAATGATATTCTTCAGACACACTTTAATAGCGTGGGTGAATAAAGTAACGTCATTTATGCCTTAATTTTAGGTTATAATAAGTGGAACATTGTAAACGCTTCAATAAAGATAAAAAAAAAACCTTCAATTTTTAATTGCTTATTTATTTTTCGTCATTGGTGATGTAGATATTCTTAAAACGATGACTCATTAATTAGTTTTATACATTTTTAATTGTGTTGAAAATGCATTAGGTCTAATACGGCTTACTGAAAAAAATTAATTAAGAAATAATAATTCCTTCTTGTTGCTGAAAGAAAGTAAAAGCGTGGCTACAAAATTCAGTACGCTATATCTTTGCCAATAATGTTGCCTATTTCTTTAATATTGATTTTTTATTTTATAGGGATTTTGATTACCTTTCAATTTATTGATCAAGTTGTGCGTAAAGAAAATAAACATGTTACGTAGTTGCGATCGTGATTGTATAATTATTTTAAGCCATCAGCAGTGAAGGGTACATCAACAGCACCAGTGAATAAGTGGTGAAGTCGAATTTTCTCCAAAATGTGTTTCCTGAACTTAAGGAAGCGTGATGGAGTTATATTCGTTGTGAATAAGGGGCTAAGTCAGCCATAGACTTGAAATAGAATTTTTACTAATAAAACAACTTCATTTCTATTCAGAAACTACGATCATTACATGGTTAGTTTTTTCTCAATAAAAAAAACTTATTCTGGAGAAAATTCCACTTGACCCCTTATTTACACTATAGATATATGATGAGCGGTGATTCATATGTTTCTCTGAAATATCAAGTAAGATATGGCGTTTTCAGAAACAATAGAAGCCAAATGTTGGACCCCAGTGTTGAAAATTTGTTTACTTCATTGCTTAAAATATGATTATTGAAAGTATACAACAGATAATTTATCGAGATGAAAGGAAAATGTTCTTTCCTTCTTCTTACTGCGACGTATATTTTGTAGGAGAGTGTTTTCTTGGTCAGATGAAAAAAAATCTAAAAGTTATTATTAGTTGTTTGGTGGGTGGTGCTCTAAGAATTAATGTAGTTGACGCCCGGACCATGCCAAAACCCTACGTAGATAATCTTGGGCCAACGAAATCTTTCATCACACCATTTCATCACTGATGATTATTTACTTTGAAATGGGCTGTATGCTCAGAAATAGGTCGAGGGACAAAGCCAGTGATAGAAATGCGAGATGTGAAACATTCTTGAAGTACTAAACCTATTTTCACAGGTCTCAATCTTAGATTTAACCACTTATTTACCGGGGCTGTTTAATACACTTATTAAACCTGAAGAATTTAAAATCACAGTCAATCACAAACCGGCCAATTCCATAATTCAGGCAGGAGTAGATACAAGAATGTTTTGAGAAACAAGGAAGGAGCGTACATGAGTACCAAGTCCGAATAATAAAGATGTAATTCCATCACGTAATCGCGCCACACCGCATATCTCCATAAAACCTTTTCCTAACTCTTCCTTTGTTTTATACTAGAATTTCCAGCGATGTATTACAGAAAAATCAAACGAAATTCAAGGGCGTGTGATATAAAACATTGAAGGCTTATTTCCCCGGGTTATTGGATTTGTTTCAGAACAACCATTGAAACCATCAACGTCGTATTTGGTAAGGTTCTGACAAACTGTATAATTCGGACTTTCATTCTGAAGATTGTTCGAAACACTTTACTAAATTTGTTGCACTGTGGGCTCAAAACAACGTAAAAAATATATAGAAAAACACTGCAAAATCTAGTGAAAACAAGTCAAATTTACAAACTAAAATAAATCCTCGGCAACCCCTTATTATGAGGAGACGAATGTAAATCGATCGAAACTCAAACTCAGAGATGTTATTTGATCTTTCTGTACAAGGGCGGATCCGGATTTTTTCAAAATCCGACAGACGGGCATGCGGGCAAAAAAATCAACAATAACTTGTAGTATTTATAGAAAGGTTTCAAAGGTGTATTAAAATATCTAAACAAAAGATTCACTTATTTTATTTCTGTTATTTTATCCATATATTTTAACAACTGTCATCACATGATTTTCCTCTAAGTATGTACTGTAATGGATTCTCCACAGTGCACAAAAAACCGTCTGAGGGGGCACGTGCCCCGAACCCCCTCCCCTCCCCATGGTTTCACTTCCTACTAGGTTATGATGGTAAAATTAAATTATTAAGACTTAAAAATAAAAATTTCCAATGACTATGATGTTTTTCCAACATAATTCCAAATTCAATGTGCGTCATTATAATGTCTATATGTAATAAAATCCCTTTTAAGAACTGCTGAATAGTAGCTTTGGTTTGAAGAAGCTAAAACAACAGATAATAATTTACGACGACAATATATATTTCAAAAGCGGTCAAGTTGATTCTGACCAAATGGTCTGATTCGATCACTATGACCTTGCCTATTCTACTAATCTAATTTGAAATGATCGGCCGATTCGGTCTGTGTGGGTTGGTTGGTCTGTTGGACACACAATGTTAGGTCATCCAAAAAACAGAAAAAAAACTTTTTTTTTACATTTCCTAAATGTAACCCCTAAAGACTAAAAATAGAAAAAGTTAAAAGAAATTTTCTTTTGAATGCATTCCAAATTCTCAAGAAAAGGTATTTGAAACACAAAAAAGGTCTTTAGAGATTAGACTTAATGAGACTATCTCCTACTTTAGCTCCAGTATTTCCTTCGATAAATACTTCGAATTGTATAAAGAACTTCGATTCTTTAGACCATTTTCCACCTATTGTACAGTTTATTATGAACATTGCTTTACATTCTTCACCTTGCTGTGCCAATTTACGGACTGAAAATGTCTTCATAAACATGACCATTTCAGGTTACAAAATTAGGATGAAAAGAAAATTGTGCGACAGCATTTATATTGCTTAAAAGGTTTGTTCATTTTTGTTTAGATTAATGAATGATGCTCATGCTGAATTAATACGAAAATCTCCAGTTTTCCCAAAAGACCAGAACACATGTACCCTACAACCCATGAAGGGTCTAGGGTTCTGTAATATTATAGATTATACTGTTTCTAAGGCAAGGGTTGTGCAGGGAGGTGATTAGTCAAAGAGCTCGCCCAACAACCAGGTTTTTCCCCCAATTAATGCTACCCACTTTATAAATGCTGGGTGAGCCCCCAGAGGGTCTGCAGATCCCACATGGTTCATCCACAGCTGTATAATTATAATATGTAATATATCTGATACAGCCGGATATAAACCTGGAAGCGTAGCATATTGATTGCATACTGAGTTACCCCACTCTCAGTATGTATTTGTGTATCAGAATATTTTTTTCTGTAAGAAAAATCAGCACCAACAGAAAAAATTCTTAAAGGGTCTTATCAAAAACAGATTTATATAATGGTTTTTTTGATGGTCCTGAGAAAAAATAGTGATTTTCAAATAAACAATGTGCCCAGTACTGGGCCCTGATTCGTAATTTCTGTTTGTATACAGGAGAGAGGGTAGTGAGCACATAGTTATAAACATCCTAGCTTTCATCACAGAACATTTTAAATAAATAATTTAATTTTTTTTTTAACTATAAGTTACTCGTGCATCCAAAATTTCAGATGTATAACAGCAGTTTTTGCGTGAAAGAGAGACAAACATACAAACTTTCACATTTATAATATTAGTAGGATATCTGTCTACTAAATATTTTCAAATACTTAAAGAAGTATTGAAGACTTGAGAAATGTATTTCAATACTTTTTGACTGAGTTTTCTATTTCTAAGAAATAAATTGTATCTAGTCAAGACTAGTGAATATTAATACTAAATATTTCTACACATATTTATTATATTTTTCTTCAGACTTCGAGGCTTATTACCCGTCCCATCCAAAAAGAAGTATAGTGAAAAATAAATTGACTGAATGCAATAAAGAAGTTGATGTAACAAAATAAAAATAATTTGATTCATATTCTATGTTCAGGTAAATTTGACTTTCTCTTTCTAAATAATAGTGAACTTTTTTAATAGATACCATGTAGTATGAATAACATTAACAAACTTATTTATGATAGCTACTATTAGTTTTTCTTAAAGAAACTGACACTTGAGACTCTGAAGGCTCTGTTTTTACTGTTTGGTGCTGCTATCTGAACTATGTGAATGAAACCACAACATATTTCATCCATTCTCTGACTTCAGTAATTTTTAAATGTACTTATAAGTTAGTATACCATTGTTAATAAAACTTACTTGAAACTTATTTTAAAATAATTTATTCAATGAAATTTACAACTGTATTATACTAATACACATTAACATGAAATGAAAAATAGAGAAACTACCCAGTGGTAGTACTCAAATTCTTGAAAATTAAATTATAAATATAAAAGTAAATTGAATATTTCAGATTCTTAAGAATCAGAATGAATCTTATTTGATTCCGTAATGTTTAATTTAAACACTCTACCACATTGGATTATGTTTTAGAATGCTTAACATAAGATGTAAGAAGGGATAAATAAAGAAAACAAACACAGTAATTCATCATCTATAAAATTAAACTAAAAATCAAAACAAAGAACTTTTCATTGTTTTATTTAATGCAATATCTTCACCAAAATACCTGCTGTAGTAGAATTATTTGAACTGTTATATTATTTGTAAAATGGGGGAAGGTTTGTCCCTAGTTATAATTATTTTTATGGTAAAAAGTGAAATATATGAAATAAAAGTTAATATTCTATTAAGCAATTCACACAGTTATTGAATGTTTAACAAGCGAACATCATCAATTTCAATGAGGTTTTTTCAGTTCTAGAAGTCCAGAGAATATTAGAGGTATCCAATTTTTCGTTTATTTTCATGATTATTGTTATTCATGTTTGAAAGGATGCACAAAACTAGACCATTAATATGAAGAGTACAATTTGGCTGGGGTAGCAGTCATTAATAACACTAAATAAGGTTAACTTATTTATTACAAGTGCCGACGTTTCGGCCTACAGTGTAGGGCATCTTCAGGATTATAAATTTATAGCTTATAGATTATAAAAGATATATAAGGATAACAAAATGACAGCATGTGTGAACAGAAAGGTGATAAAGTAAAGGAATATAAATAGTGAGATAACTGAGAAAGTAAAAATAAGATAAAAAATGAAAAATACAGAAAAAGTTATTTTTATTAATTTCTTCTATATTTTATACATTTAAATCAAATTTAATATTAATATTTATTTATATAAATATATTATACGTTTATTTTCATACATTTCATATCATTACCTGTAATTTTAATAAGTTTTCCATACTTGTATGCCTCACCAGTTTTACATTTTAACTTTTTCTGTATTTTTAATTTTTCATCTTATTTTTTACTTTCTCAATTATCTTACTATTTATATTTCTTTGCTTTTTCAACTTTCTGTTCACATATTCTGTCATTTTGTTATCGTTGTATCTATCCTATGCTTCTATACTCTATGTGTTATTCTATAATTCTTAGTACTGCAATGTTCTTATAGTTATTTTTCTGTTTTTCCCACTCAGCCCTGAAGATGGACTACACTGTAGGCCGAAACATCGGCACTTATAATAAATAAGTTAACCTTATTTAGTGTTATTTATGACTGCACCCCCAGTCAATTTGTATCCTTCATAACAATCTTCCAGTCAACCATTTTCTTGTCTATGATAGAGAATTTATACTTTTCTTATACATTTTTTGTTCTAGTTTAGAGAACATAAATATATATTTTTTTAAATATTTTTCCATCTAGTATCATAAATAACGTTATATGGAAATCCGTGATGCCCCTTTAGTTTCTTTTATATAGTTATTATTACATAGTAGATTAATGAAATCGTTTATTTTGTATGCATATTATTGTTGAGGGCGAGAGTCAATCATTATCTAACGGTGATATTCAATGTGATTAGCTATAGATTCATTAACTGCTTTTATTTTTAAATTGTCAGTGCTAAAGAAGACATTGTTTATCGTTAATAGGAAAAACAATGTATGTTGAAAAGTAGAGGACTTTTCAAAATACATATCTGTTGCTCAATGGTCAGAAAAAATTTCAGTCCCTCCAGAAATGAATCTTTAACTTTCATTTTGGAAAACTAATATTTATGAATTTAGCAAGGATGGTTTAATTGAAGTAAAATCCTCTGGCATGACTCTTAGACCGGGCGCTAGAGGTAAGTGAGTATGCAAAATGTGAGGACCGAATTCCACCAATGGATTTAAGTTAAGGAAAGGTCAAAAATTAATAATGTGGATCTTGCCGGTCAAATATTTGGTCCATTTTTTTTTTTACCCCTCTACTCTTATTTTTAAAGGAAATGTATTGAGTACAATCTATAAAATCATGTTAATGATTATTTCAGTAATAATCTATACTTTTTTCTAATGGTGAAAGTGAGGATGGATTGTTAAATGAAAAAAATAAAAGTAATAAAATCTTTTTTATTAATAAAAAAGATTATATATAAAAAAAACGGTAAATTTAAATACAAATATACATAAAGTAGGCAAATAATTACTCGTTTATATTTAGACAATTGTTATTAATACATTTACATAGAGAAATACAATATAATTTTGATTTTTTGCAACTGTAAGACATTGTGCGACAATTTGCAGTACATTTACAACGTTGAATTAATAACTCTGGTAAAGGCGGCTTAGTCATTTGTCGTGGACGTAAGTTACCATTCAACTTTTCATAACCGTACAAACAATAATCGATGGGGTGTAATTGTGTTTGATAAGAATTTTTCCAAATAAATGTTTATACTGTACTCCCTACTAGGAAAAAAGGCCTTAAGTAAAAAAAAAATGAAAATTGAGTTAAGGACAAATTACGATTTTGTAGGGGTTTTCTACCTATTTTCGAGGCTAGAAAACTCCACTCCTTCAATGAGAAAACCGCTAATGAAATATGCCTTATGTCCTAAATTGTCTGACATTCTAGTGGGTCCCATTTTATACCTAAAATAGCCAAAATCGATTTTTTAAAAACTAAAATCGGGTTTTTTATTTTTTATATCAAATTATTTGATCCTTTAAATGTACATTTTAGAGAAAAAAGGGTGGCAGTATATATTACGTTTTATTGAATATCTCAATTGAATATCTCAAATGAAGTGGAGTTAAGCCGTTCTTCCTAGGCCTTAATAAATGGAAATGCAAAGCATCTGATGTGCATATTACTTTCATCAAATTAAAACCGAAACCTATGTTTTGTAAAATCAGTTTATATCTGAGTTCATCAGCAAATTTTTTGAAAAGAAATAAGTGCAAACTATTTCTAACTGTTTCAATTGTTCATTATTTAGGTCAAGGTTTCCCAAAGATATAAGGTCTGTTTGTACAAAATTTTCAGAGGCAGCTTTCAAACATTAAAATCCTGCCAAATCTGCCAGTAGTGTCGCAACCACTTATAGCATGCAATGCTGGCAAAATATCGCATATCCTTTCATCCAGTGATTCAGCAGCTAAATTACATCCTAGAAAATGTTTCTTTGTATGAGAACCATCGAGCCATAGACCAAGACACCCGATATTTGCTAAGAATTTCCAGAAATAAATTCCCAATATGAATAGATCTGTATCAGCGCTGATTATAATAATATGAGCATGGAATCCTTACTGCATGGAACATATGGCCAAGCATTCTTGAATCAGCTTCTAAGTGGTTTGATTGTAATTCACACAATAACGATCCTTGTAACTTGAAACATTTAGTTGGATCGTCGAATTCTCCATAAATGAACATCTCGCAGTCTTCTTTAACTTGTGCATATTTTGGAGTATTAGTGCAAATAAATCGAACAAGTTGTAATTTATTTTGAATGTTTCCTAGAAAAGCTTTACTATCAGCAGAATTACTTGAAATCATGACATTTTTAATAATTTGGCCTTTCCTCCGTAACTTTGACTCCAAAAATTTTATAGAAATATCGTCATATCTGTCGAATATTACTTCTATTCTCTTCAACAATTGCATAATTCTTTTGAAGAAAGCCCCGGTAAAATCACCAAACGTATTGAACTTATTTAACTGAATTTTTTGAACAAGTGCCATACCATCAATTATATAAATTTTGAAAGTACTTAAATTTATGATATCTTGCTGAGTGCTCTTGCATTTTATTGATATTTTCAACATCCTTTTCGTCCGTATTAATTCTCGATTGTGTCCATTCATTATGACTATTAATGTCACCTGTAGTGTCAGATTGTATTCCAAGGTATGAAGAAAGCATTGAGTGAACGCTATTTTTGAAAGGATGCAGAAGCAACCATCTTTGCATTGCTTCTTCATATTTAGTGATGCCAATTAAGCCTCCAGTCACTGCAGAAGATCGATTTTGAGATTCTTCTAGTGCTAAGTCACAGCCAACTGCATTGAATGTTCCTGCAGTTCGCTTGATGGCATGCATTCCTCTCTTCATATCGTGTATAACGTCTAGAGGTAATTGTAACATATCTTGTATGTAAAGTGTCACCCCTATGAATATAATTTGTGTGATTCATAGAAAAGAAATAAGGTAAAATTTGTCGAGTAGTCAATAAATGTAATTCATAGTTATTGATTATACAAGGCACCATCACAGCTGGTGGCAAGATGTGTTTTGTTTATTATTTGGGGTCTCAGGTATAAGAATCCGAACATAGTTGCCGGTCCTCACATTTTGCATACTCAACTACCTATAGCGCCTGCACTATCTGCCTTCCCTGTCTTTTCCTTCGTCTGGATCCTAGCCTAGACTCACATATTCAATGTTAGGCAATAGTCTAACAGCTTATATTTTTAATTAACTTAGTTTTTTTTAACTTATAGTATATTCATCATATTATATCCATATTTTAGTTTTTAATTTTAAATCGAAATAAATAATACGAATGCTTACTGATTTAACTTGTGGTCTGGATATTATGAAAAAAAGGACATTTTAATTCTGCTTTGGATGCTTGAGTATATCTATTTCATGAACTTCTTGGCCTAATTTTCTTTCAGGGCAATGTTAAAGGAGTGAAAAATTAATATAAATATTAAAAGTTGTGCAAAAAATATTTTTTGTAATAGTAGTATTCACCATAGTTTATAGATGTTTTTGAAAACTTAAGTTTCATACTATTCTAAAATCTATTTTAGCTGAGCTGATTGAGAGTGTAAACTATATGAACTTAATGAATAATTGGATTTATCTGCTCCATGAGGACATGCTTAACAGGATATAATATTTTTGTTACTTTAGTGTCAAATATATAAAAACAGACCGGGTGGATACTCAGATGAAACTTAGTGCCGTCGTTTAAATTCTTTTAATAGAATGCTAGCTAGATAATGTTTATGTGGGAAGATGTAAAGCGCATATTCTCGCTTGCCAAGTCTAAGCTAGACCAGTAAATACGTTCCATTTGGTTCAAATTTAGTATATCACCCCCACGCTAAGGCTTTGGATTGTTGGTCTTATTTCTGAATCTGATGCGTAAAATGTTAACACGTGTGGGGTTTCTGCGTTTCATATTCGTAACTGTTATGTAAAAATATTTAGAAAAGAAATATTGGTAAATTTCGTCAAAAATAAAATACATGTGATTGGCTATTCAGCAGATTCCATTCTATTGCTATGTCATGGCATTTTAATTAAATAAATCAATTGATAATTCCTAATCGGAGATTCCCAGGGGCCCCCACTTCCATTTCATCTCACACGGCTATAATACTTTTATAGAAACCCATCAAATAATAATAATAATTGGGTCCTGTATCATAAAACATTCACTCACGTCTTTATTAGAAATAAATACAAAAAATTTACATCAGTGCCTCCTTGTGAAATCCTTTGGAATTTCATTATAAAAGCAACATAAATTATTATTCACAATAATCATCTGAGTTTATGGTTATTTCGTCATCCTTCGTTCCTATAATATTTTTCTAAAATCTTTAGGATTTACATTGCTTTGTTATGCTTCTATTATACTCAATATTGGCACTAAAACAGAAATGGTATACTGTATGCTAGTCATATTTCCGAAGATTTCTTTTCACCATGTGAGAATGGTTTTCCACTTCTCTGCTTTTTCTTAATTAGAAAATCCTTCCATAACTCATATTCATCTGTTTTTTGACATTTAACTAACAAGGAGAGGCCCTTAATTATTTCAAATAAACAAAACTAAAGATACTTTTGAGATAGAATTTTTTTACGACTCCGCAATTAAGTGATGCCAGATTATGTTAATGAGGATGATACCTGATGTTAATTTAATTTAAATCGTTATGTATTCGTATAACGTAGATATTATATTGATATTTTTTTCTTGAAAAGCTGATATCGAGAAATCTCTTATATTTCAGGAAATAAAGGGCGCGTTAATAAGTTTTTAATTTAATTTAATTTATCTTGAATAATATTAACTGACCTTATTTATTGGAGCGGCTCAGTGGTAGAACACTGAATTCCCATGCCGAAAATCCTGGTTCAAATCCCGCAAGACTTTTATTTAATGTGTTAGCAGCTGGAGATGGATTCTATGGGATCTAGGACCCTCCTGGGGCTCACCTAGCCCCTAAAAAAGGAGGGAGAATCTGGTGGGTGAGCGTGATTTACGAAAAATCATCCCTCTGCAAAACTGTTAACCAAGAAACAGTGCAGTCTCTACCAAGTACTGGACCCAAGAACCTTCACGTTGCCTACCACGTTGTAGTGATACAGTTTTATATATATTTATACGAGGATGAAAATCATCAAGGTGGAGTTAAAAAAATTCTCTTAAATTAGTAGAACTGTTTATTGTACTGCATACTGTTTATTATTTATTAATTTAATTTATTTTATTTTTTTCCGTTCCATTGCTGTTGGTTGTTGCCGTTTTACGCGGAAACCTCTTTTAATAATATACATCAACAAGGTTACTTGGGAAAATTGCAACTACCACTTCAAAAATAACCCGTTACTAATATAGATTTAAAATAACATTAAGGATCGTGGGGCATACATTGCCGCGCATTGCCGGATTTATAAATGCATATGCATAAATATATTATGTATGATGCAATACCATTTTTAAAAATGTAAGAGTGTCAAATATTTCAACTTTTAATGTTAAGGAGAGTGAAAAATATGGTAATAAATATTTACATCTTAATAATAGTATTTTAAAAATACTAAATGCCAGCAGAAGCCAACAAAAAAATATAACCTTTATATATTCAGTAAATCCATTATATTTGAGTGCATACAGTCCAATTCAAAATTATTCACGTAATATGTAAAAAAAAAATGTTGCTCGAAATTCCCAAAGTGCTTGGTTACTTGTTCACTGTCTTGAAAGAATTGGACCCACTATAACTCATTATCTGGAGTTTGAATTGTTATGATTGATTAAAATATTCTGGTGATATTACTAGTTAACTTCTAAATAATAGATAAGTTATCAATTCAAATTTCCAATAATGTCGGGCCGTTAACAAATCGTTTTGTTTATTAGTAACTTTAGTTCTAAGATAGTAAAGTATTTACGTATGAAATAATTTTTCTGCTCAAAATTATCTCAGGACAAAACAACATTGTTAATAAAAAATATATATATTTTTATATAATCAATCCGTCGGGTGTAGGTGGGATTTTATTCTTCATTGTGTATAATGAATTTAGAAAAGGAATCATGTTGCACTGTAAAAAGTCACAATATTTTTTCGTCTGGTCTAATTTATATAATTCAAAATTTACATAAAGACATACTTAATTCATAAAATATATCATCATTGGATATACAGATTTAAAAAAAATAAAATAAAAATTGAAGTTTGGTGGTTACAAATTTAGAGATTTGTCATTATTGGTTATTTCTATATTAATATTTAAGTTCATTCTCAACTTTAAGTCTATAATGCATTCCTTTCTGAGAGAATCATAAAACCCAACTTGACAAATTATTTAAAGAGTATTCACAGACATTGTAAGTAAATGGTGATTTTTGTTCGTACTCTTTGCCAAAATAGTTGGCCAACTATGCCAATGCCATTCTGCGGATCTTTAAAAATATTTTGACCCTTTTTAGATGGCTTAGAAAATGGTATTTCTTTTCTGGTTTTGGGGCCAAACCGGTGATTAGTTGACTATTAGGTTTCCAATGTCTGTTTCTAGCCCTAGAATATACTCGTATCTTGGGAAACGCCATCCTTAAAGATCCCATGACTAAGTATTATCTCTATCCATTTAATGAATCTGGACCAGTTGTATTTATATAAGATCAAACTAAATTATTGTAAACTTTCAGAAAAAATAAATAGTTCAACATTAGTAATACAACATTAGTAATTTTGTAAATTAACAGGGACATCTCTTTCAAGTACATTCTAGAAAAATATATTTCATATGTTCTCCAACAAAAACTATTATTTCATTAAGATTTTTTTTTTAAATGGTGATCCTGATATAATATTTTAGGAGGAGGTGCGATATATTATTACACAAACAGTAGCCTACCCAGAGAAGAGGGACAGACAGTTAACCTCTCCGTTTTTCGAAATTCGTGAAAATATAGCTTTTACTTTACCATAGTAATACTTTTGAGATAAAATGACAAAGCAAGAAAAAATAGAAAAATATATTCATTTACCAGGGAATTTAGAATATGGGCAAAAATAAATATGAAAAAAAATGATCATCACATCGTTTAATGGGACTGTACGAGTATAATAGAATAACAGAATACAATACAAAAAGTCTTACCCCACTTCTATATTACAAACCATCGCCAATTTAATGTTGAAAAAATGTCATATTTTTTAATGCAAAATAATGGAAAAACTATGGCTTGTAATTGTTCAGAAGAACATCTATTTATACCTGAAATTCATCAATGAATAATATAACAAAAATGAACGAAATATCGATACATCGATACTCACTGCTTTTATTGATTTTAAATATTTAGTGCAATTAAAGAAATCTATTTTGTAATTCAAATGACACAAATAGGTTTCTTTAATTAAACAAAAAAAAATTAAGCAAGCAATTCACTGTTTTTCGTGATATTAAGCTTTAATTATTATTAATTTAAATTAAATATTTTTATTATCATTTATTAGTTCAAATGGGACCGATAGCTCAGTGTGTAAAGCGCTAAATTGTGGCGAAGGTTCCAGGCTCAAATCCGTCTCTCAACCATAAATTATTTAATCTGTGGAAGACTCATGAGACACCCAGCCTCCACAAAGTATATATCCTTAATTAGGGAAAACCTGTCGGTTTAATATGATCCCGGACAAATCACCTCCATGCACAACCGTTGTCTTAGAAACAGCATATCATGTGCTGAATCCAAGGCCCTTCCTTGGCAGTGGTACATGTTTTATTAGTTTAAATAAAAGAAATGATAGGTGATGTTAAAAAATTATCAGAATCATATTTTATACTAACAACTGAATAGACAATTGTTTAGAAAGCTTTCATTAAACCCCTAGAGATGGCACTATTAGTTCAAATTTGAAAACAACAACAACGTGTATTCATTACTTTTCTCCGAACCTTTAAAGTTAGGTATTTAGTTCAAATTGAACGAAAAAATATTTTGCCATTTTTCTGTTTTATATTAATATGAGTTGGAGAATTGTAATTCATATAATGAAGAAAATAAAATACAATAATAAGGCATTGCTATATTTTAACAGCATGTAATCTCTCACCGTATGTATGTAAAATGTGATATTGTAATATTGATGTATGATACAAATCTAACGCCATAGAATAAAACATCTTTACTTACAGATAACTATATTAGAATCCTATTGACTATCCAGATTCGTCACATCGTACAGAGGTAGAAGAGAAAAAAATTTTGACGATGATATATACGTTCATAAAAATTTCAAATTAATTGTTTAAGATATGAATTTTATCAATGGGGTTGACACGTTATGTATATTGATTAATTCCTGCGAAGCTTATCGGAGGATCCTGGAAGCAGAAACTCGATTTTTTATTGAAAAGTGTTTACTATTACTTTTACTACAGGGATTTTCGTTGATGTAGTAATGGAAATTAGATAAATTTTTTAATATTAATATATAATTTTATAGAATAAATATTCTATAACAGCACCCCCCCATTAAGGAATTTCCCGCATCCTTCACTGACTAGACTCCTTCCCCCTTCCTCACTCTCAGATTTCAACCTTAATAACAAATATAATCCCAATGACAGAGATCTCAGGTGATGGAGCGAGTATTCCTGTGGTATGGCGACCTTGCGCTATCTTCCAAATATAATTAACCTACTTACACCATTCCCTTCCAATGATCCAAAATTTTTCAGTTTAGGGACATTTTTCTTGAAAATCGTTTTCGAAATTAACGTTTTCTTGGTCGGTTGGCATTAGACCAGTGCTTCCTAGATATTTTTATTTAGAAAACGTTTTCAATTTCCGCTAATTTATTCTGAACCGAGTCGTAGCAACTGGATCTTAAGCAGAGGCCTAGGATTTTGCAAGAATATGTTTTCCTTGTTGTAATTTTTAGTTCCAAAACATCGTAATAAGAACTATTATTAGGCGTGAAATATTTGAGGACATTTAATCTATATAAAGTATTTGCTCAAAACCTTATTTAGCTATTATTGATCCAGCATTTTATTATTCAAGTATTTGGTTATACTTTTATTAACTGTATATTGCATATTGCGCGTTGATTGCCGCAGACAGAAGCATATTGTGCTCCTATCGTGTCTCTATCATGAAAGACTCATTTCCTTTTCCGTAACTCAGCAGATATATGGCTGTCTATAATGCCTGCTTCATAGAGTTTTAATTTCTGAAAGGAATCTGCTTTTGTAAAAATAAAAATAAATATTGACTAAGTAATATTTACCTATTTTAAATATTTATGATTCCTATGAGTGAACAAGATAGTTATTAGGTTTATTAATTAGTTTTTTTATTATAAAATATTGGTTATTCTTGCACAGTGTTACAGTTAGACAATTTGAAATATTATAAATGATAAATACTCTTGATGAAATATTTAAGATAAACCAAACGTCGAGATAAACTACAATTATGTTAATTAATTGACCTTTACGAATTAATCCACTGAAAACTATTAAAATGTTAATTAAAATAAATAAAAAAAAGAAACTCTTTAGAGACTAACTCGTGTATTTGGAAAACAATGAAAATCTTTGCCTGGTCTTAAAAACCGATAGTCAACCAACTAAATTGGTGTAAAATAAATTTAATTATAGTTACTTAATACCATTTTGAGACCAAGATGAGAGTGTTACCCCGAGACTCTGGCGTTGTCGGATCAAGTCGGGCGATTGAATCTGCTTCATGGTAGACCCACAAAACGAACCTTAACCTTTCCGTTCTGGTTAAAATTGTTTTGTTGAATCAACTGAAAGGTAATAATGGTAAAGGGAACCTGATCCATGAGTAAAAATAATTTTCTACATTTTATCTATGTCTATAATATAAATCTGATCTCAATCTATTTATCTATCTCCATCTACAGTGTATTGTATTCTTTTCTAGATGAGGCGTTCGTGACGTTGGCTACCAATGATACCTATGGATTGGGTGCATTGGTACTTGGCAGGTCCCTGAGGAGGGTCGCCACCTCCAAGCAGACGGTCGTCCTTATTACAACCGACGTCTCCCAGAAGATGAAGTAAGTAGTGTTGGTTATCTATATAATAGTATAACTATACGAGTTGTGTATTATATATTATTACGTCTTCCAGAGAGGAGCTGAGCCAGGTGTTCAACTTGGTGGTGACGGTGGATACCTTGGACAGCGGCGACGCAGCGCACTTGGCCCTCATGTCCAGGCCAGAGTTGGGAATCACCTTCACTAAACTCCACGCTTGGAGGCTGGTACAGTTCTCCAAGTGTGTCTTTCTCGACGCAGACACATTGGTAACTATCAGAGCAGAGTTTTGATTATAAAAACGTTTTACATGATTGCAAAGCGGTCTTTGTTTCTATTCGTTGTTGACATTCAGATATTCTGGGCTCTTACCAGTTTTGTAGGTATCGGATGGTTCATAATATTGTTACGGCTCTTAATCCTTAAGCAAAATTTATGTAGTCTTATTTTAGTTTTTACATAACTTTATCCTCATCTAAATTTTGTATTTACGTTGCCTCAGGTAGTTCAGAATTGCGATGAACTCTTCGAGAGAGAAGAACTGTCCGCTGCTCCTGATCCAGGTTGGCCCGACTGCTTCAATTCAGGAGTCTTCGTCTTCGTTCCCTCCGAAGCCACCTTCAAGGCGCTCATCGACTTCGCTGTAGCTCATGGAAGCTTCGATGGTAAGTTGTACAAAAGCAGTTGCTATTATTTAAAAAATAATTAAGGTGCAGTTTCATTTCAGAATTAAAGTTAAAAATCGAGGTTTTGCCACGTTTCACAATTCTTTTTTTATTCTATTGTTCAATTGACTATAAACAAATTGAATTTAAAAAATTTTGTCTTCGAAATACTCAACATAATTCCACTCTACACATTTCGGAAAATCAAGACCAAACTTAAAAATAAATAAACTTATACAAAATCAAAGACCATTCAAAAATTAGTTTACTTAGGATGGAATGTATGCAGCACAGCAGATGGTTGAAAAAACTTCTCATATATAAACCATGATGTAGATTTATTAAACCAAAAATACATCGTTCTGCTACAGAATAGCCTTTTTTAGGATTCTCAGAAATGCTAAACTATTTTATTTAAAGGAAATCTGAACTATGATAATGACTGGTAACTTAATTTACTTGAATAGTTTTTGAATGTATAAAGTTAAAAAAAGTTATAAAAAAACGTGACACAAAAAAACAAATAAAAAGTATGAATTGGCAACGTTTTCTGTATGGATTCGGACCTTAGCCCTTATGAAATTTTTGTTACACTTGATGTTTATTATTATTTATTTAAATATTTAAATGTACAGGGACACGTTGTATGTATTCTTACAGTCCTAGTAAATATTAGGTATTATATATTAAATAGTAGGTCAAGATATTTCAGGCTTACAATATTTCTCAACATTTTTCTGTAGAAAAAAACACTTTATCGGAAACATTAATGACATCGCCTTTTAAAGTAATGGTTGCTATTCTTTTCATAAATATAGCCAAGGTATTGTGGTGTAACATAACAATGAAGTTTAGACAAAATTAAAATAAAATAAACAAAAAAATTGGTGATAATGATATTAAAAGTAAGATAAATCTTTCAGGCGGTGACCAGGGCCTCCTCAACATGTTCTTCAGCGACTGGGCCACAGGAGACATCCGCAAACACTTGCCATTTATTTATAATGTCGTATCCTCGGCCACATACTCTTACCTTCCTGCATTAAAGCAGTGAGTGTTTTATAATTATTTAAGTATCTTTTATTTAATTAATTCAGTTTAAGTATATTAAATCTTAAATTCTTCATGCAATATTTATTAGTTATAAACAAATAGAGTTTTATTATCCACGTAAACTACAGCTTCATAGTATTTGGATCATTACCACTCGTGCGATTAAGTAATAATATAGTATCAATTAAAAAAAAAAAATTAATTTCGAGATTTATTAAAATGCAGACTAAAAAAAAGAATATTGTACTGTTATGTTAGCTGCACTATCTTTAAACAATGTTAAAAATTTTTTTCGATCCACAGCAATTGCTTCTAGGATTTATGATTCATATAAAATTCACACAGAGTCATTTATAGACCACGAAACCACTTCTAATGACATGGGTAAAATACGTTAGATGGGTAAGATACGTTAGACATGCATGGAATTCAAATGGACCTGGAAACAGTATTTTTGCTTTCCTGAAAAGATTCGTTTTTCACTTTACAACTCATGTTTTTCACTGTATACTCGATTCTTTAAATTTGTATCGACAATATGTTAGCATTTTTTCAATGGTTATATTCGTGAATGGATGTAAACTATCCCCCATAAACGTTATTTTATCACATTAAAAGCTGTTTCTCGTAACCTAGTACACTTGACTTACATTAGGTAAAGCCGATTATAGACCAAGAAAGGCTTCATTTAATCGATTATTGGCATTAGATATCGGAAGAATAAGATCCATTATGTTACGTGAGGCAATCGTATCAGACTGATGTGAACCACTCGTATTCAGCCTGTGACTGAACCAAGGTGGCCAACCCAAGCAAAATAATTTAGAAGGAGGGGCTTGAGTACTACCAGTGGGTAGTTTCTCTACTTGTCATTCTCATGTCATTATGTAACACGCATTCTATTTACTTGTTGTATAATTGTAATACAGTTGTAAATATCAATAAATAAATTTAAAAAAAAAAAAAAAAGAGGGGCAAAATGTAGCGAAATATTTGTTTACCTTAAGATAAAAAATGTTCGTTTTTAATTTTATTGTTTAGATCTTTATTAATTCAATGAAATTAATCAGTGTTATAGGATGATAATATTTATTTTGAAAATACTTAATAAATAGTATATTTCTTTAGAGGGAAAGAGAAGGGCAGAAGAAAGAGTGACAAAATTCAATTTAGCCCTTCAAGCAAAAAACTTATTTCCACACATAGCTTAAAATATCATTATAACCTTTTTTCACTTTTAATTTTTCTTTCCAGGAAATATTTTTAAAATATGTTTTATCATTGTCGTCACCTGCCTATTTTTGTTTTCCTAAGTTATGGAAGCAGTTTTGTTAAAATTTCAATGCTATGTTGCAGATAAAAATTTAGTGTTATTGTTAAAACTATTTTTTTCATTGTAAGGTGATGTGATAGAGAGGATGGGAGGAATGATCTTTTTTAAGTCCTGAGCCAACTGTCCTTTACCTGAGTTTGTTTATGAATAAAAGTCATTATTTAATTTAAGGAAATTTTATTATTGGCCTACGTACTATTGATGTTCACTTAATAGGAACTGATGTCAACTGAAGAAAGTACCCAATTTTTCACTTTAAATCTTAATTCAGTCAATGAAATGGTTTAGTGTTATAGGATGATGATAATTATTCCGAAATACTGTAAATTACTCAAGTACCTATTTGGTACTTAAGTTAACTAGGTACTTAAATAGATACTGGGGAGGAAAAGGGATGGTTAGAAGTAAGAGTGGCATAATTAAGTTCTCCCCTTCTAGCAAAAAAACTTAGTTCTAGAGATAGCTGAAAATAGCCGTGAAACTTTTATTTTACCTTTAATTTTTCCAAATGATTCATGGAAATCATCTTGTTATAATGATCCTTGGGTCTTTTCTATTTTTATGACATTTTCTTAAAACCCATATATTTTAAACCTTAAAATATCTTAAGATAGATGAAATATGTAATTACATGAATCTATTTTTAGTTTTGGAAGCCAAGTAAAGATCGCTCATTTCCTGGGGACGAACAAGCCTTGGATGAGGCAGAGCCAATTAGGAACTTCATCTCCTTACCAAAGAGCTTGGTGGAGTATATTCAGGGAAGACGTTGCCGGAAGGCTCTCACAAGATATGGTACGTAATATTACCTTCACCTCACATAAATATGTTCACTATAAGTCTTTTACAAAATGGCTACTCATGTATTTTGCACTTTTACGTGTTCATAACAACTTGATACAGTGCTTTCAATAGAACTACTGTCTACATCTCACTACACTGACCCACTAGCTTCAGTTTTTATAAAAATTGCAAATGCATGGTGTTTTATTGTGTTTGTGTGCTATTCATGCAAATATAATCAATATTTCTTTTATTTAATTTTTCCAACTGTTGTAAGTTCCAACTGTCCAAATCATAGAAAAGTTTCATGTTAATTTTTTTGAGTCCAAAATATCCAAGCCTGAAATGATTTAGGCGATCATTGCTTTTTTAAATAATGACAAAAATTAGTAGTGTCTTCATTCAAAGGCCTGGATTTCATACAACTTTACGATACAGTCGCATTTGGGCTCTTTTACACTATTTGTGCTATTAATTCTTTTAATAATTAAAATAAAAATAAGTATAAGTTTTCATAATTTTTTTAGTATAAATGGCGCAAGGCAATTCTTTGCGACGACTGAGCTGCATCGTTAAGCTATATCATGGGCTATTGCTAAACTCATATAAATTATACTATTTAATTTCAATTATAAATAGATTATTTGCATTGAGTTATTAAAGGAGGGTGATTCGTCCTATTACCGTTTTTTGAATAGGTCTTTCAGTTATCATAAAACAAATTATAAAACTGAATTTTGTGACGAAAAAAAATTAAGGAAAAATTATGTGAAAACTTTTATGATTATAAAATAAAAAAGTCCAGTTGATTTATATTTTTATGTTAAATATGCGATTCTTCGGTTTTAATGCTATATTATGGTTATAATAAGGCTGATTTTTCCCAATATTTGAGATAGTTTGTAGATATTTAATTACAATTCACATTTAATACAGTAATTTCTACTTCTAAGCTTGTGTGATTATTAATTGTTTTTGTTGTTTTTGCTATTTGTGTTATTAATAATGATATAGAATGGCAACTTTACATATTTATTTGTTTATCTGGCTTTCGTCTATGTAAATCTTTTAATTAACCAGAGCAGTTAGTACTTTCGCTTTGGAGTGGTCCAGTAAAATAAGATGAATGTGAATCTAGTGCTTGTTTGTTGTTGTATTTTTTTTTTTTTTTATAAGCTTTATGTCAATTTTACCAACATCAAATGAATGATAAACAAAATATTGTAACTAATCTATACAATTTTTATTCAGGAAATCGATGTAAAAATGGTTAGAAAACTATATCGTTGATAAATATCTTGTAATACTATTTACACTTATATATTCTTACACTTATATATTATATAAGCTGTGCTATGCTATGAAGTAACATAAGTAAATCGCAGAGATTGGTTGGGTGTGGTTGTGGAGGCCCGCTTTCTTGTAGGACCGTAGTGCCAAATTAATAAGTAAATAATAATGTTAAGTATAGCTAATATTTGGTTTCAAAACATGATATTTAGTAAAAACAATTATTTATTAAACAAAGTTTAATAAAATATGATATGAGACTAATATTTTTTTTAGGATACCCCTATTTTATTGGTCTTATTAATTTTACTGGCCTAAAATTCGTTTCCAATTAGGGAAAGTATTTGCTGTTTTACCCCAAGGCTAAATTCGAACAGTATACGCTACTTCTGAGAAGTAGGTTGACGATGATGCGTCGTCGTTTTGAAGACCTGGTTATTTTGGACTCATTTTATTGGAATTTTACAATATTAAGAAAGGATAAATCAATTCAAGTGTTTAATTATATTTAATTAATTATAACTATAAATTATCTAGTAATTGAATAATGTAAACGATAGCGAAAAGTTCAGAATGCGATGCTTTATCATTATCGGCTCATTTTGTTATTCAATGGCTCATGTGGGACTGATCTTTTTTCCAATTTACCATTGCATTGGGTTGGGGAAAGGATTTTTTATGGCCTTCCTTCAAAAAATCAGTAAAATGAATTATATGAGCTCTCTTGGGAAAAATATTTATACACATTGAAAATACACAACTTTGTCTCAATAAAACTGACATTTTACAATCCAACGACACAAGTACATACAAAATTACATGATTTAATACAAAAGAAATGTTTTATATGCTTCCAAATATTTTCCACTTATTTCCAGACAACCAGACATTTCGCACTCACTGATATTATCGACCGAGAATAACTTTATTACGTATTAAGATTTTTGAAGAGAATATCGAAAAAGTTAGAAAATTATATCCAGTTAAAAAGATAGTACCTGTGCCCGAAAAAGCAGAATAGAACTAAGTTGTTTTATATTGCTATTAGATAAAAAAAATGCCAGTCATAACGAAGCTGAATTAAAAAAAAACTGATGATTGTTTTGCTGCAAAATAGATCGAATATTTGTTACAAATTACAAATTGTTACAAAAGTTTGATACAGAATGAGAATAAAAGTTCGTATAATATTTATTTTTCTGGACAACTCTTAAGATGAGTAAAATAGAACGAAGTTGCCATTCTAAGAGAAGTTTTTAACTAACAGAATGTTATACTTTGCCTTGCTTTGATGCAGATTGTCGCTAGGCCGTTAACAGAGAGCAGCACAACCCCAATCTTACTTCCGAGGTACAGGTTCAAAGATCCATGGGATTTCGTGAGATATGAAAATGATGGCAACCGACAACATTGCCCTCAGACCGGGCAACATCATCTGAATCCTGACGGACGTTCTCAGATTATTTTGAACAGAGATGAAGTTCAAAATTACCATGTTTTTAAACAATCGTCACCAACCGTTTACGATTCATTTCAAAGCTATAAAGAAAAGGAATCTTTAGAAAACAACTCTTTGACTCCACCAAGGCCTAAACAGAGTCAAGCTGAAAATTTAAAACATCAATCCCATAATATTGATGAGGAAAACAATACAACAGTTAGAAGTAGAACGGAAACTGAAGCGACGGAGTTCTACAAAAATTATTTAGCATCTACTACTATAGTGAAACCTCTGTCATCCAATAATATTATTAGAGATTTTCCTATCCAAAACGCAAAAGAGACCACTTATAGTAACAATGATGTGAAGGATAAGTATCGAAATCAAATAAAACATATCAAAGATCTCAATTACAAAAACATTCCAACTAAAGAAAAATCAACCCATGAGGTAAAAGTTTATCACAATACGGAAAACAACCATACTCGCAACGATCAAGTGCATTCTTTTCCAATACCAGAAGCGGTAGGGACGAAGATAAAGGAGGTACATACGAAAAATATGTCAAATTCACTAGCGAGAACCAGTGAAATAAATGAAAAACTAGACAAAAGTGATTCTGCTACCAAAATTAGCGTTCAAATAACTAGATCTGATCATTTTCCCGAATGTAAAATCTCAAAAAATATTAATTCCCCTAACTCTGTTGATGAAGAGGAAATTTCAAAAGTGGACAGTTCAATCACGACTGCAAATCCATGTCTGAAAACTGAATGTAATAAGACGATTCAAGTTAACACGACGGAGATAACAATTACTCCTGAAAACAGTTCGTCCAAATTCGAAGAACAAAAAAGTATATCTAACGCAACTGCTGAACGTCATATACCTAAATCTGATATTGATTTACGGAGTAACTGTACATCTAAACCCGTCAGAATGGGCAGAATTGCCAAGAAAACATCCCAATGCAATCAAACAAACAACACCCCTGACAAACATCATGACCATGACAAGATAACATATGAAATCACTCAACAAAACTCTCACAAACCAATTGGGGCAGAAAACCATAAACATTTTAATGTAAGTATCACTGTAAATAATTTTTGTTTCACGAGTTAATTTTATTTTTCCTTAAAGTCACGATGGATTTTATAATATGATTTATATAATATACAATATGATGCAATTAAAACGAACCGATCATGTTAAACATAACTGTCCCCTTTAATGCCACTAATATATTCAATATCACTTTAAAGAAAACGATTAAAAAGGAAAGTTTGAAAACAATGATATTTTAATATCCCTGTATGTAGAGCTGGAAGAAGCGAGTAGAGTGGCATAATAGTTATTTATGCACCTAGGAACTAAAGAAAATCATTATTCCCTCAGCTGTGAGTTTGTTGCCGAGCGAATGCGAGGGAACAATCGAATAATTATCTTTACTCACGAGGCCAAGCCGAGGGAGTAAAGCATTGCTGGTAATAATGATCAATTTAGTCCCGAGGGGCATACAAGATTTTATCTCCAGATGAGATGTAAAAAGGTAAAAAAAAATACGCTATAATATTTTATATTATGTTTTACAATAAATTCAATAACCGATTTTTCAATGAAATGTGCAATTATTACAATTTACAATTTCGGTAATTTGAAACAACAGCTGATTTTAATGGCTGGTGTGACAGATGTACCAACCTAACTTTTTCAGTACAAAACCTACATTATTTAGATGAATTAGGTTATCATCTTTTTACTTTATCCCCTTGGGAATAAAGTTAACTTTTTGACTGAATTTAATTGAATGCACAGGGAGAAAAGACGTACTTTAGTAATATTTAATTGAGCCAAAAACACATGTTTTGTACCAGCTGGAGATAAAAAATAATTGCCGCTATTTGATTGTTTCGCACATCTTACTTCACTAAATAAAATTAGTTAATGTAAGATGATAATTAATAATAATAATTTTAAAATAATATGATAATAAGGTAAGATCATAATACATATTTCAAAGTATTGTATATAACTTAAAATACTATTGTGGTAATGTTCATTATTAAGAGGTGGGATGAAGGGGGGAGTTGAAAGATGGGATACGAATTTGAACTTCTTGTGATTCTTGTGATAATGACTAATTACAATATACAATTATTTGTACCGTGGTTTACTCCATTTGCTATTAGTCAATCACTGCAGCATAATATTTTAAAGTTAATGTATAATATAAGGAATATTGATCAAATTATTGGTTTTACAGGCTGGAGTCGCCGGAGTGTTAGCCCGTGGGGAACCAGATGATTGGAGGAGGGAAGCTTGGGAAGCAGGGGATGTCGACTATTTAGGGCAGGATTCTTTTGACAATATTTGGAAGAGGATTTGTGAATGTGTTGGAATCACTGCTCAAACTCTCTCGGCTCCTGCTGCACCAGCAGCAACATCTGCGGGTATCGCAAATCAGCCTTCTGCACCGGCACCACCTGCAGAAAAGACTGAAGTCACAGCACCTGCCGACAACGTTGCTCCACCACCTACAGAGAAGCCATCTGTTACCCCTCCTGAAAAACAAACAGAGTCTGTAACATCAGCCCCAGCAGAGAAACAAGCAGAACCCGAAGTACTTGCACAAAAACAAGCCGAACCTGTAGTCTCTGCTGAGAAACCTGTGGAACCTGCTGTTCCTGTCGAAAAACCAGCAGAACCCGAAGTCCCTGCACAGAAACAAGCCGAACCTCTTGTCTTTGCTGAGAAACCTGTGGAACCCGCTGTTCCTGTAAAAAAACCAACAGAACCCGAAGTTCCTGCTCAGAAACAAGCAGAACCCGTTGTCTCCGCTGAGAAACCAGTCGAACCCAAACCCTTTGCAGAAAAACCAACCAAACCCACAGTCCCAGCAGAGAAACCAGTCGAACCCACAGCCTCAGTCGAGAAACCATTAGAACCTACAGCCCCAGCAGAGAAACCAGCCGAACCCAAAGCCCCAGCTGAGAAACCAGCCGAACCCTCTGCCCCTGTAGAGAAATCAGTAGAGGCTGTAACGTCTGCTGAGAAACCAGCGGAACCTACAGTTCCTGCAGAGAAACCAGTAGAACCAGTAGTCCCTGCAGAGAAACCAACAGAACCCGTTGTTCCTACAGATAAACCAGCAGAGCCCGCTGTTTCCGCTGAGAAACCAGTTGAGCCCATATCATCTGCTGAGAAACCAACGGAATCTGCTGTTTGTTCTATAAAACCATCTGAACCCTCAGTCCCTTCTGAAAAACTTGCACCGGTACCTGAAAAGGTACCAGAAGCAGCGCCCGATGCAGCCGAAAGCAAAGCGGTCGTAGAAAAGGAAAAGATAGTTGAATTAACACCTACAACAGTAAAGCCATCAGAACTTCCAACAGCAGGAGAAGTACCTCTAGAAAAACCAGTAGCACCAGCACCAGCTGAGAAAAAATCTGCCAAACAAGAAGCACCAGCGGTGGAAAAACTTCCTGAATCCGATCAAAAACCAGCTACCTTAGCTCCAGAAACGCCAACAACTACCACTGTTGAAAAGCCTGAGGAATCTGCCATTACTTTGTCTAAAGAAACGAAAGCGGTACCATCAGAAAAGAAACTAGAAGCAGCATCAGAGAAACCCATTGAGACTATACCTACTGGTGAGAAACCAACGGAAAAATCGACAGAATCTGCACAGGAAACTACAGCTGCTGAAATGTGTCCTTTGAAACCTTCAAAAACTAAGCCTCCTGCCCCTGAACCACCTGTTGGTATTTCATCTCAACCTGCTTCTTCAGAACCTTCCTTAAAGTCTGGAGAAGCACGGATCCAACCACCCGCAGTTGGTGAAGAAGCACCCGTATCCAAGCAAGAACCAAGCACTCCTACCGTAACCCCACCATCTGGGCCTGGTTCACCCCAACCTGCCGATGTTCCTCCAGAGGTGTGTAAGCTTCAAGCTACTCCATCTCAACCTGCCACTCCACCTGCTTCATCCCACCAAACAAGTGATGCCCCAGTACCACCTAAACGAAAACAGGGAAAGAATGGAAAATCCGGAAAAGGAAAAAAATGAGTACTGAGAATGTTTTTTTTTTCCTTAGCGCTAAAAATAAACTTACTTCAACAGTCTGACAGATCTAGTCTTCTTGTCTTAATCTTCTGCAATATTTAAGATTACTGCTCAGGTTTTATAAAAATGATTTAATTTCTTTCATGTGCTTGTAGTGTACTTGATCACATTTATGAAAAATTTAAAATGATAAATAAATGTTTTAAAAATCATCTTTTAGATGGCTTACTTAGCCATAAAATATTATTTTTTATCGATAATGTTAATATTACATGTAAATTTATATAATCATTTTTTGAACTAGTCACTAGAAAATGTCATTATGCCTAATAATTGCTATAATTATTAATAAAAAAGTTTTGATACTAGATTTATATATTTTTTCTTAACATTTCCTGACCTTATTAGTTTCACTACCTACCCTCATTTCAACTCTGTATACAGTCATAGTTTCTACTCGAAATTCAGCATTTACTATTTTACTTCTTTCGTTGCTATGCAAATGTCTAGAATTTCATCTTATCATCAATCTCATGAGAATCGAACCATATGATACTAGCTTGAAAATTAACCAAAACATTGAAGGATCAACAGAAGAACTTCTCCATATTTTTATTGCATCCTCTTCATTTAAAAAAAAAAAAGAAGCAAATTAAGATTTGAATTTTATAGTCCATATTTTTTTTTTAGTTTTCCCTATTGCAAAATTAGAATCTACCAGTTTTCTTGACAAGCTTAGCTGATTTTGATTCTGGTTGGATATGTAATATAATGGTTAACCATATACCGTCTTAATGGAGTGAATCTTGATGGACGACTGACATCGATGACAGAAAGGATACGTGACTACAATGCCAGTAAAGGTGAGGTATCTTTTTTCCGAGCCTGAAGTCTTTTGCTAACCTGTTTCTGGATTGGCCAAGTCTCCATTTGATTAATCGGCGAATATTCTTTTCAGGACAACTTTTCAATAAAGATCTAAAGTGCAGAGAAGGTTTCCTCTTAAATGGGGATGACCTCTCCCACTCTGCCCAATCCAAATCTTGTAATCATAATCTGCATTTTCAAACTCTCAAAGTTTGGCAGAAATTAGCCAAATTGTCCTCTTTATTTAATGTTTATTTTTTAAAACTGGAAGATTGGAGTATATTGTTGTATATGGCACTGCAGTGCTCAAGTGTCAATGAGCCTTACATTGGAGACCGTCTGTGACAGATCAACAGCTTACTATGGTTATCGGACCTGTGGGATTCGTATACCCTTCTAAAGCTCAACCACAATTTAAAAAGTAGGTACCCTAAATTGGAGAAAAAATTGACCAAATCACTTATACATCCGTTAGATCTGGAAAAGTATGTACAGTTCTGGCCATCTATTGAACCCAAGTCTTAAAAATTTCTATTCAAAAAATGAGCTACAAAAATAATAATAAAGGTAGTAAGAAAATATTAAATATTATTGAGCCAAATTCTAACTATGCGATTTTTTTTAAATCATCAACAGAAATTTCTTTCTTATAAGAACTCGCTCAAAAAAACATTACCTTAGTTAATTCCCAATCCTTACCTGCCCATTTCGATGAATTTCAAGAATATTTCATCCCCAACTTTTACCATATTATTGCAGCCTCTGAAACTTGGCTTAATCCACATATTCCTATCTCCTCCATCACCCTACCTGACTATCTGTTTCTCCGCCATAACCGCGTTAACCGGACCGATAGAGGCGTGGGTATTTATGTCAATCAAACCCTAAAAGCCCGAATACTTGAATCCTCTCTTCCATCTGATGTCCCCCAAATTGAATTCCTTTTCACCGAAATATCCTGTAATGGACACCCACTCCTTTACGTAGTTGTATACCGGCCTCCTTTAGTGCCTTTTGAGTCTATCCTTGAATCTATCCTTTACAATTACATTCCCTTCTACGAGGTGTGGCTATTAAATAACGAGACTGACGTTGCAATAAAATCTATTTTTATTTTATACATAATTACTTACTATCACCTTCAATATACACCCATTCTCTATCCCTACAACGCTCCATGCGAATTTTCCATTGTTGGAAACAATGCTGGAAGTCATCTTCTGTCAGGTCCTTCAGTACGCGTGCCGCTTTCTCTTTTACAGCTTCCACGGACTCAAATCACGTCCCTTTTAATGAAGATTTCACCTTAGGGAACAGATAGAAGCCACATGGTGCAAGATCTGGTGAATAAGGTAGATGCTCTAACACTAGGATACTGTACTGGGCTAGGAACTTCTTGACAGATAACGCGGAATGAGCTAGTGCATTGTCTTGGTGGAGAACTCATTATTTGTCCTTTCACATTTCGGGTCGTTTTTTCCTTACTCTTTCATGTAGTTTTGAAAGTACCTCAAGGTAGTTATTGATTAATAGTTTGACCTTCAGGAACCCAGTGAAGGTACACAATCCCATGAATATCGCAAGCAACGTCAGTCTCGTTATTTAATAGCCACACCTCGTACAACCATATCTATAATAATAATAATAATAATAATAATGTCTTTATTTATTCTGGGACGAGTCCCTATATAATAACAATACAGGCATTGTAAGCTATTAAATCTTAGAGTGTTAAATAATTACTTTTAATTAATTATTACAATTAATTTAATTAGTGAGAACGAATAAAAAAATGAACAAATAAAAAATGTGAATTACCTACAATAACAGTATTTCAAAAACATATTAGAAGAAAAGAAAGAAAAAAAATTAAAATAAGTTTACAATAATTATATAAGAGAAACAAATTTAAGGTCACATATATCAAATTTATGCCAAGAAAAAAAACAAAAAAGAAAGATTAAACAATATTATCCGAGATTTACCTTTCATCCCTTTTTGTCCTTTTTAATATCTATCTATATGACATTAATAATATAAGGAAGAAATAGTTGGGGGTGCAGTCAATCAAAACACCAAAATAAGCATAACTTATTTATTATGTGCCGACGTTTCGGCCTACAATGTAGGCCATCTTCAGGGCTAAGAGAGAGAAACAAACAGAAATATATAAAAACGTAGCAGTAACAAGAATATATAAAGTGGTACAGGAGTGAAAATAGAAATAGTGACTAGATATGATGAAGTAGTGAATAGATATATGATAAATAAGAAAAAATATAAGACTGGTTACAGAATATAATAAACTTAAAATAGTGATAGATAAAAATAAAATTGTAGATGATGAACAGAAATTCTAATGGTGACAGATATAATAATACAAGAATACGAATATAAACTAGAAAAAATACATGTCAAGAAGGGATAAAATGTAAACAATAATGTAAAGAGAAAGAAAAATGAGGAGGTAAACGGAAAGATACAAAAAGAGAAGATTAAAATATAGAAAAAGGGGGGTTGAGTATGAAGGATTTAGAAAAAACAGTTTAATAATAGATATGGGTAAGATACCAGACATGAGGGGTTACATAGGTAAAGTGTAATAATACAAGCATATATAGAAAGAAAAGCTTGATAAATTTCAAAAATTAAACATTGAAAATAGTGGTATTTAAAACTACAGCGATACAGGCGATCTCTGACGGCCAAAAAAAAATAATGACAAAGAAGGACGCAGGAGAAATGCAGATGCAGAGGATATAAGAGACCGTAAATAATGTAAATTGCGTGAAAATTATAAATTAAATTAAATTCAAAAGGAGAAATGCAGATGCAGTGGATATAAGTGACCGTAAATAATGTAAATTGCGTGAAAAATTAAAAGTCAATGGTCAAAATGTAATTAATAAAAGAATGGCATAATAAATTAAGAATGTAAGGTTATTTTAGTAAATTAAAAATTTGGGAGTAGGTTAGGGATAGGTGATGGGAGTCGGTCTTGGCATTAACGGTAGAGGAATCTAAATTGATGTGAATGGTTTCTGAGAGGATGCGTTTATTATAATTAGGATAACGTCGACGTATTTTCGAAGTCAAAAATGTGGTTAAAGGATAGGGCGTGTTCGGAGAGTTTAGAAGCGGTTAGGTTGTGGGAGGAGATGGAGTATTTGTGTTGGGTAATGCGGTCTTTAAGTAGGTTTTTGGTTTCGCCGATGTAGGAAGAGTTGCAGTTGGGAGTAGAGCAAGGAATACGATAGACGACCTGAGAGCGATGTTTTAGAGGAATGGGATCTTTAACGGTAAACGGTAAACGTCGGCACATAATAAATAAGTTATGCTTATTTTGGTGTTTTGATTGACTGCACCCCCAACTATTTCTTCCTTAAATTAGAAGATACAGTCGACCAATTCTTCTCTGACATTAATAATACATATGTACGTGGTTTAAATTCCACACACTCAAATATATGAATACAAAATAACACACACAAATGTACATCTAAAAACATCATTCATTCATCGAATAAAGAGAGCATTAAGCCAATACTGATCCCCTACTATTTTCGATTTTTTGGGAATTGTAGGGATAATAGGTGCTGGAATATACGGGATTTGAAGGTTGGAAAATTATTGGAACGACGAATGGAAGAAGGTATAGAGTTCCAAAGGAAGGAGGATCGGATCAGGAAAGCTCTGTCAAAAGCTGCAGTTCGGTGGGATGCTGTATATAGATCAGAGAGCCGAGAACGGGTGTTGCGGGAGAGGACTGTGGTTTTGAATTGAAGGAGATCGAAAATGTAAGATGGTCGACGGGATTGGATAACTTGGTAAAGGAAAGATGCTAGGACGTACTTAAGGCGGTAGGAAGAGTAGAGCCATTTCAATTCTTCGTAATATCGGGTCACCGAAGCATCTCTAGGGATCCCAAAGATGAATCGAACGAAGCAATTAAGCAACCGCTTTAATTTTGCTTCGAGATCCCCAGAGATACCCCCATACACCGAACAACAATAGTAAAAATGGGGAACAATTAAGGAAGAAACTAGGAGTTTACGGATTTCAAAAGGGAACAGGTGACGAAGGTAATTGAGACGCTTTAAGGTGGAGAAGGTACGACGAGAAATTTCAGAGATATGGTTTTTCCAGGAAAGGGTCTGGTCAAAAGTAATTCCAAGGTTTTTGACAGTTGGGTAGAATTTGATAGGATTATTGTTTAGAAGGAGGATTGGATTATGGGGAATAGTTTTAAGGAAGTAGTTTGACCCTATTATTATTGCCTTGGTTTTGTCCACGTTCAACTTTAGCTTGTTATCCATTGCCCATCGATTTATTCGATTCAGGTCATCTTGGAGTTTTTCGGTGGCTAATATTAGATCGGAAGGGGAAAAGGATAGGTACACTTGAAAGTCATCGGCATAGACATGATACTGGGAATGTCGGATAAGAAGTGGAAGGTCGTTTATGTAAATGGCAAATAGGGTGGGGGATAGTGATGAACCCTGTGGGACACCACAGGATAGCGGAAGGGTTATGGAGGGAGGTTGACCGGGGATCAAAACATATTGGGAGCAATCTGAGAGGAAAGACTTGAACCATCCTAGAGCACTGTTGGATAGAGGTAAGTTTCGTAGCTTGGCGAGAAGGATATTGTGGTCTACTGAGTCGAAGGCTTTGGAAAAATCTAAAAGGACCAGAATTGTTAATTTTTGCTGTTCAATTGCAGTATGGAGATCATGGGTGATTTTGAGGAGAGCGGATTGAGTTGAATAGCCTGAACGAAAGCCGGATTGGAGAGGGTTAATGAGGGAACGTTCTTCTAGAAAATTTGAAATTTGGTTTTGGGATAGGCGTTCTAATGGTTTTGAGAGGTTAGAGAGAAGGGAGATAGGGCGGAAGTCATTTGGAGAGGAGGGATTTTCAACTTTATTTAGCGGGCGCACTAACGCGGTTTTCCAAGGCGTGGGAAATATGGAGTTTTGTAACGAGAAATTATAAATATGATGTAATACGGGCATTATGACAGGAAGGCAGGATTTTAGTAGCTTTAAAGGAATATTGTCGGGGCCATAGTCACTGGTGCGCGATTTCAGAATGGCGTTTAATAGTTCGTCATATGATACATGGGAGAAAAAGAAGTTATCAGGGTTAAAGTTTATATGATCAATGTCGGTAGCGGATGAGGATTTAGGAGATGTGATGGGTACGAAGTGGTTATTGACATTGTCTGGCGTGATTGAAGAGGAACGGAGTTTACCGGATACTGTTGGCGATAATTGTCGGAGTATTTTCCATTTGGATTTGAGATCGGTTGCAATGGTGAGGATGAATTGGATGTGGTTTGATTTTGCACGACGTATTGCAGATTGTGTTTCATTGCGAAGTAGTTTGAAACCTGCATAGTCTACTGATAGACGTGTTCGACGAAATTTTCTCCTTGCTGCTTCTCTTTTCTTCATCATTTCTTTTATTTCTGGGGTTAGCCAAGGTGCCGATGGACGGCGTAAGGTAAGGGTTTTTAAAGGAGCGTGGATGTCTAATATGGATTGCAGATTGGAAGTCAAGGTGGAAACCATCTGATCGATGGAACTATAGGAGTAAATGACGTCCCAGTTGATGGAACTTAAATCGGATTGAAGTGATTCGAAGGAAAGGAGATCCAAATTGCGATAGGACACCGTTCTGGGAGTAAAGGATTTGACTGGTAGGTCATATGAAATTTGAATGAGATCGTGTGATGAAAGAAATGGAACAGGATGTTGGGACGAGGAAAGAATTTTAAGAGGTGAATCAGAGATAAACAGGTCCAACCAGGTATCCGAAAATTGGGTGTGATGAGTTGGAGAGTAGGGAACTAGGTAAAGATTGAGAGAGAATATTAGATTTGAGAAAAAGGATTGATTGCTGGAATTCGAAAGCATATTAATATTGAAGTCACCACATATAATTATATTGGTGTAGGTAGAGACTAGTTGAAGAAGAGAGGATTCGAAGTGGTTGTCGAATGGAACATGAGGAGGTCGGTATACTACGGCATACAGAAGAGGAGAGGAGAAAGTTGAGATTTCAACAAATATGTATTCTAGGTGAGGAAAGGTTGAAGCGGGAGATTGAAGAAGGATTTTAGCTTTAAGGCTTTCATGGATATATATACCAACTCCACCTCCCCTGCGGTCAGATCTGTCATGACGTATGAGAGAATAGTTAGGAAGGGACAATTGAGAGGAAAGAATGATAGGTTTGAGCCAAGTTTCGGAGACCGCTATGACATGGTAAAAGTTATCTTGGAAATATTTCTGAAACTCATCAATATGTGCAATAAGGGATTGTGCGTTAATGTGACAACAGTTCAGTAAATTAGTCATAACTAAGGACGAGAGAGAGAAATGACAGGTAAACGGAATACGGATTGAGGGATAGAAAATGAAAACTTTTCGGGCAAAGAATAAATTAAACGATGATCATAATGAGTGAATGATGTGAAGATAGTTTTGAGTGATATGAAAATTGTCTTTTCTGAGAAAAATGAAATTAAAGAAATTCGTAAAAATAAATAACTGTTGTAAAAAAAAAGGAAACTGCTTAAATAAAAAATAAGTTTCAAATATAGAAGCACTTCTTCTCTACCTGAATGAAAAAGGAAATGAAAAATAACTATAAAAGAGTACAAATCTATATAAAAAAATAAAAGTGAAAAGTTAAGGTGACTATTGGACGACACTCAGCTGAAAACGTCCAGATCACTAGGCTTGCTAATTGTCACTGCTGGGTAACCGTCCGACTGTCTACATCTGACTCGGCCTCCACTGAACCAAACATACTTAATTTTTGCAGATAGCTGTTTCTGCCTGGCTAGCCAGTAAAGATGCTTGTTGGTAGGAGTCATAGCTTCACTGACGTAGACGTGGTGCGCCTCATTCTCTCCCCAGCCTAGGTGTCGAATGGAAAAGTCCCTTTTTATTTTCCTCTGACGAACCAATTCGTCCCTTAGGGCTTGTCGCACGAATCTGGGGCCAGGAGTTCCTTCTTGTCTTGCCCTGAGCCGTACGGCGTGGTCCAGATGTTCTTTCTGGCCATTTCAACACCAATCTCCTTGTTAAATCAAATGACACCCTATACTTGGAAAATCTCTTTCTCTCTCTAAATCTCTCCATTGTTACATTTTCTTCTACCCATCATACCCATCGATCAGACACATGGTTAGATCTGTATGTCATCGATTCTCCTCAGAAACGATTCTCCTCTTCTTAGTAGTTAGTCCCGTTTCTTTCCTATCACGATCTAATTCAAATTTCATATAATACCCAAACTCCGAACAAACTGTCTAAAACCTTTACCTTTCGCAACCTAGATGCTGTCAGTCGTGAAAGCATCTTGCCTTCCCTAGAATCCCTGATTTGAAGAGAAATCTATTCCTGTCCCACTATTGATTCCATGGTTGACACACTTACTTCATATCTTATTAGTTTCCTGGACACCCGTGCTCTTCTCAAAACTACAACTTTCCGTCGATTACCTGCTCACTGGTCGGGTCAAAACATAAAAGAACTGCAGAGGAAGCGCGAAGCAGTCCACATACGCTAAAGACGGACAAGACGGACCGAGGATTATCAAGTGTTTAGGACTATTCGCAACTTAACGCAATCTACAATAAGGCAGGCGAAATCCAAATACTTTCATGAAGCCCTTTCCTCTGCGCCTGATCCTAAATCCAAATGTCAAATTCTTCGTAAACTCTCACTTCATTAATCCCCTTCCCCTACAGTCTTTCCGGTTTCACCTGATGAATTGAACACACATTTTATGTCTTCCCCTACTAACTCTCGATCTAACCTACTTCTCCTACTTTCTCAATAGCACCATCATTCAACCACAACTTTTATTTCTCCGATATTTCACCCACTGACCTTATCTCCTCCCTATTGAAATCTCACTCTAATTCCATCGGTTCTGACTAAATTGTTAAAAAGATACATCCCCGAAATTCTACCTGCTTTCTCTACATTTACAACTTTTCCCTACAAAATGCAGTTTTCCCTTCCTCCTGTAAAAAAGTAATAGTCCATCCTATTAACAAATCATCCGATCCTCCAAGCCCAAATGATTTCCGCCCTATCTATATACTCTCTAACCTTTCCAAACTCCTCGAAAGAATAGTTCAGTCCCAAACTTCTGGAAAAAATTTTCTGGAACAGTCCAAACTCCTTGATCCACTTCAATCAGGCTTCCGTCCCGGCCTTTCCACACAATCTGCCCTCGTTAAAATCACCACCGACATACATACTGCCATGGACGAAAAACTAACAGTACTAATTCTACTCGATTTTTCAAAAGCTTTCGCTTCGCTGGACCATTCCATCCTTTTCTCTAATTAAAATCTCTTTCCTTTTCCAACAGTTCCATACTCTGGTTCCAAGTTTCCTCTCGTATAGGACTCAAACAGTCTCCATCCCTAATCAATCCTTATCCTCTTTTCTACCGCTGAACTCAGGAGCGGCACAGGGTTCTAGTATTTCCCCACTCCTTATCAACTGTTACATTAATGACCTTCCCAAATCAATCCTCCACTGCTCCCACTATCTGTACGCCGACGATTCCCAGATCTATTTGTCCTTTCCTCCATCTAAGATAATAGCTGCATTTGCCAATATTCAAGATGGTCTAGATAGGATCAGTGTCTGGGCAAACTTAAATAAACTGTCTTAGAATGCTGCGAAAACTCAGGCCATTCTAATTGGTTCCAATACGCGCAAAATTGTATTACAATCATCTCATGGTCTCCTATTTTCTATATGAAGTGGTGAGACAAATACGATTAATGTAACTTTTTTTATATTTAATAGTTCTGATTGGTTGCACTGAAATATTCCCTATATTATTCTTGATTTTATTTAATATTAAATACCACAGTTCTTGCTGAGTTGTCAAGTCGAGGGTTTGAGTTTCAAATCCGGCTGGGGTAGATAATTTATTGAATCTGTTAACAGCCGTGGAAGGATCCTGTGGAGTCTGGAGATCCTCCTGGGGTTCACCCAGGTAATATAACCTTAAACACCCATAAAATGGGTAACCTTAATACGGCTGAAAACCTTCCGGTTGAGCGTGATCACGGACAAATCATCTCCCCGCACGACTGTTTTCTTAGTATCTGCCTCATACTGAACCTACGACCCTTCTTAGGCTGTACAGTTTTTTTTTTGTATTACTACAGCACTTAGTCGAAGATCCAAATAGGCATATTATGTATAGAGGAAATCATTATACTCTGTCGTTTATAAATTAAATTGAGCAGAAATATAAAGAATATCTCTTTAAAAATTTAGACCTTAAAAGTCTGCCATCCCCTCGAAACTGGGGCATGGATCAAGTTTCTTATTTGCCCTCTCCCTTAAAACATCCCCTTCCTCCATCAACTCCAAAGGGTGGCAAAAATTCAACGTTAGGGGATGAGCCACCATGTTGCGCCTTACTATACCTGTCTTTGATTCTAGGGTTACCAACTAATAATAATACTTTTAGCATTATATAATATTAAAAAAATTTATATTTGAATAAAGATGATAAATTTGCAGAAAAAATAAAACAGATAAAGACAGTTATTTAGAAAATAAAGTTTTTGTAGTCTTTCTCTGGTTAAAATAAGGCTCGTAAAGATTCTCGGATATCATTTATTCTAAGGAAATAAAAAAAATTTTTTTTTTAAGTTTTCATGGAAAAATCATACTCTATTATTCACAGTTAATACTCAGAATAATGACTGTTATAGATCTTTTTGAATTTCGCAAATAAATTAAAAATATGTAAACATAAAGTCTTAAAAGTTAGTCATAAAACTTTGAATCTTATTGAGAACCATCCTATCACTTTCAGATTTTTTTTCGTTAATTAACATTAATTTCTTATCAAGAAGATATAACAATTTTTTGTTTAATATCTTTTAGAGTTCCTGGTACTGAGGAAGGAGATATAATTTTTTTAAATTCGACAACAAATCGAAAGCAATATCAGACAAAGTATTAACACAATTTTATGTTGATTATAGTTTTAAATATTTATATTAAGACCTACAAATATTTAAATAATTATTGGAATTGTGGATTGGAATGGTTTGGAATACTTGTGAAAAACGAAAAACTAAAAGAAAATTGAACAAAATACCTTTATTTTAAATAGTTTTTTCTTATGCATAGCAATTAAAGTGAAAATTAAATTCTTTAAGATTTTTAATACGAGCTACTACTATTTTTATAATTAATCTACAAATAGAAATGAGTAATATAATTTTGACAAATGTAAACGAACTCATTTTTCTTATCCTAGTTCTTATCAAAAAGGACGATAGTGGGGGTATTCATAAAGCTAAATTTCAAGGGTTATTATTATATTTTTAGAGATACATACGGTATATAATCAACATAATATCATAACTTATTCAACTCTTATGTAATAAAAGTATTGATTGAGATAACCATCCTTAAACGGCAAATAAGAAAATCAAGGTCAAAAGTGTTGCATTTTAGCGCCATACAGCTGTTGGGACAGAGATGGCCGATACTCCGGACGGAGATGTGGTTAGACCTAGGGTCCTTGTTTTCGGAGGTAAATATTGCCATTAGTTTGTGTACAAGCTCGTTTATTTGCTCAGAAGTCGATTATTTTTATAATATTTAGTTGTATTTTTGTACTAAAATCCAGTTCTACATTTTACTTTGGATTTCGCACAGGATGCGGATTTGTAGGTCGTAACTTGGTCCACTATCTTATCGAAAATGAATTGGCTTCTTATGTCAGGATTGTGGACAAAGTGCCCCCTCAGGTTGCATGGCTGAACAAAGCCCACCAGGCCGTTTTTGATGATGCCAGGGTGGAATTCAAGAGTGCCAATTTGATAAATGCAGGTATGAAGTCATTCACCAAAGTGAAGTATGAGTCATAGCTTGCTTAATTGTGACAATAATTTCTTTGTCGGTTTTTAGCTTCATGTGATCAAGTTTTCGAAGGTAAACAATTCCAAATTGCTGTAAACTGTGCTTCTGAGACTAAACTTGGTCATGAAGATGAAGTATACGAAGAAGGTGTATATCAACTTAGTCTTAACTGTGCAACATCAGCAGCGAAGCATGGTGTTGACAAATTCATTGAGGTTTCCACTGGGCAAATGTGGTCTGACAAGGTATTTTTAAGAATATTATTATCAGTTTTGTGAGATTTATTTTATATATGCAGTAGTTTATTATTATTATATATTTTTTTAAAGACAATTCACTCCGAAGAAGATGACGTTTCGCCTTGGACCACTATTGCTAGGTACAAGTATAAAGTAGAACAAGAACTAAAAAATATCTCGAATTTAAATTATTCAATTATTAGGCCAAGCATAGTTTATGGGAGAGGTGACAGATCAGCATTAGGTGAGTTCTATTAAAAAATTTTAATGTAATTGGAGAGTATAGAATATGTATTACTTTTCAATTTATATATTAAATTGATTGTTTATTTGTGAATATTTTATGAAATTCAGTCCTTAATTAAATAAGTGAAACTATTCATTTCACCTTCCTACAATTTCATTTATTTATAGTGAGCCTTATTACTTCTAATTGTTGAAGTGCTTGTTCATCATTCTGTGGTAGATTCAATTTTTTTTTATAGAAAATACACAACAGGGATTTCTAATGGTTATCAGCAACATTTGAGTTATATCAATAATTCCACAATCAAAATGACAATAAAATGTAGTGATGCTTTTATTCTTAACATATCTCAAGATAATTATAGTCGCTATGTTTGTAATTGTTGACTCTCACTTGAAATTGGCGTTTTGATTTCTCTTCAGCAAGTGGAAGTTAGTTTGATTAGATTAAATCCTAAATTTCCCAGTTTTATATCATGCATTAAGAATTATATTGATTACAGTCAATAACTTCTACTTACTTAGGAGATAAAAAAGAGTAATTACTACTCTCTGAAAATATTAATCCAGCATCTGCTAGAATAAAACAAAAAAGTTTTTTTAACTTGAAAATTAGTTATAATTTTTTTTATTAAAACCTCAATTTTCATTCATTTATTCGGTTCTATATATTTCAGGTGGACGTTTACTTATTACTCCACTGTATCAAGAACTCACTGAACCGTTAAAGCTTTTGTGGGGAGAAGATGTAGGAATGAATACGATACATGTAATAGATTTAGTGAGGGCAATTTGGCATCTCGGGACTGTGGCTCCTAATGGGCTCTACTTGGCATCTGATGAAGGTCAGACAACACAAGGCCTTCTCATGTCCACTATCGGAAAAGTGTTTGGTGTAGAGCCTACCTACATCAGTAGCATCGTATTATCAGTTTGTAGTGTGGTATGTTGATAGTTGATTGTTGCAAGTAATTAGTTAATATTCATTATAGTCAGCTGATGTTTATTATTTTGGCTTGATTAATTTATACAAATGTTCTATTTTATTATTGCCTGAATCTCCCCAAATTTTAAAGTAGAGTATGGCTCTGTAGCTGAAGCTCTGATTTCCTTTATCGTAGGTTCTGGGTTCAAACCCAGCTGTGGCCGATTAATTATTTATTCTGCTAACAGCCTTGGTTGAACCCTGTGGGATCTAATGACTCTCCTGGGGCTCACCCAGCCACTATGAAGTGTGTACCCTTAATTGGGGGTTAAAACCTGGTGGTTGAGCGTGAAATCGTACATATATCCCTGCAGAACTGTCCTTAAAGAAGTACAGTCTCTGCCATGAGTTTTATAAAATAAAGGTTTTATTTTTTCCTAAATTTTATATTTTTTTATTTCTATTTTTACCCAATTTTTAATGTATATTTTTACCACAAATTGGATTGAAGTATATTGCGGTACTTCTTTACGCCATGCTCGATTAGCTAAAACAATATCTTAGACACAGAGTTTGTTCACCCTCTGGAAAATATGTTGTCTATTCCTAATGGGCATAGTTGGTTAAAAGCTTTTTAATAGAATTCTTAAAGAATTCTTTGGGGTGTCCTGTGATCTAATGGTTAGCATAACAACCTACCAAGTCAAAGATCATGGGTTAGTAGCCCGGCAGGTAGCACTTGGATTTTATGAAGGGAGTAAAAAATCCATAGTTATAGCGTTCAGAAGGGATGTTAAACGGGAGTCCCGAGCTTGTAAGATGTCAGGTACTCATGAAATATTCCTATCCTAATTAAACCTAGATAGGAAAAATTTAGAGCTCCCACTATAGCATCTTCTGATTAGCCCTATAGCATAAAATGACAAAATAAATTAAAAAAAGAAGTTTCTTTTTTATAAACAAACTATACTTCAATTGTTTCTACATTAGAATAAATTATACCTGTATTTTTAATATACTTAGATAATGAATGTATCTTTTTTTTTTTTTTTTTTACAGTCAGATATCATGGCAATTGCAGATGAGGCTAATGATAGACATGCTGGTCCATGGGCAAATGCATGTCGTAAAGGTGGTGTAAAAAACACACCCCTCTCTACGTTCATAATTTCAGAACAACTTCTCAATCGTCACATAAAATTAGATAATTCTAAGCTCAAATCTACAGGCTTCCGTTTCCTTCACCCCCAAATTTCTGAGGAGCTTATTAGAGACGTAAATACTATTTATTTATAACTTAAGATTTCCCCTTGTATCAATTAATTTTAATAGTGAATTGAGGCGTTAAGTATCAAAACCAGTTTGATCCAATTTTTATCAAAAAAAATTTGTTAATGTGTTTTGAAAGTTTAAAAGGTATTCTAAAGCGGTTTCATCCCATACAAAATTGGCCACAAAGTAGGTGTTGTGCAACAAAATCAGTTTGATCCAAGCTTACTCAGTTTGCCGCCGTTAACCAAAAACGGACTACAACCCACTGTTAATGATTCTAATGTAAGCGAAAATAAAGACATTTTAACTGAAAGAAATTTTATTTAACATTTTTCTTTTTCTTGCTGTTATACAATTTTATAAAATAGCAATTCAATTGATTTTTATTTTAATAATAAATACCTACTACTTTTTTATGCTTGTCTTATAATATTTTTTTTTTATAATTATTAATAATTTTTAAAAAGATGATTCTTTTCACTAAAGGATATGTTATTATTTTCACAGTCACCTTACTTTAGGAAACTGATTTAAATTTGCAGTTTAAAAAAAAAGTTTGTTATTTCAATCTATAATAATTAAATTAATTAACATTAATTACTATTTTTATAAACGGTTTTAAATATTGCATATTGGAGAATCCCCAATATTTATTTTTCATCTTACAAAATAATTTCTTCAAAAATACTGCAAATTCATGTCATTAGTTGACTAAGCATTCAATTTGGTTAATAATTAATTAAAATTTTTAATATGTTATGAACCCCGCGAATCGACTAAAATAGTTCTACTGATCTAATAACAGCATACTTTTGACATATCTGAAGCAAAAATTTGTATAAGATGTTCCAAAAGATGGTTATGATTTTTAAAACGTTTTTTGGCTCTCCTAAAAAATTTTATGAAATGGATCGAACCGGTTTTGATACTAAATGCCTCAATTTAGAGTGTGTCTATTAATTCTTAGCTTAGGTCTTGATGTTAGAAATATTCATTTCTTAATTTAAAAATAATTTCATCTGTTGATTTTAGGAAAATTTTATTTATGTACAACAATGTCACATTTTTCTTATTTTAGTAGTTATTGCGCAATTAAAATATCCACTGTTGAGAATTATTGCTAATTTAATTTAGAGTGTGTCTATTAATTCTTAGCTTAGGTCTTGATGTTAGAAATATTCATTTCGTAATTTAAAAATAATTTCATCTGTTGATTCTAGGAAAATTTTATTTATGTACAACAATGTCACATTTCTCTTATTTTAGTAGTTATTGCACAATTAAAATTAAAATATCCACTGTTGAGAATTATTACTAAGTGGCTGAGTTCCTCAGTAGCAAGAATTAATGCTAGTAACATGAAAAACTAAGAAAAGAACCATGAATTGAAAACAAAACCAATAATTATTATGAAGACCTAAATATAGACAATAACAAAGAAATTGAAATCTCAGGGACTAAAATCGAAGATACCTTTTGAGATATCAGCTAAATGATTCTAGAACAAACAGAAAGAAATTTTAAATCACAGCTCAGTAAAATATTAGATCAGCCTTGCGAAAACGACACAAAAATATGGCTTTAGCAAAACATAGCAATATCAATGAATTATGTTTTAGGCAATATACATAAAGATAAGATAATAGAGAGCTGTAAAAAATCAGTTGCTTACAAATAGCTTTTTTATGAGAAATTAGCTAATAAAAGATCAAAGGATAATATGATTATTATTTGGTGGGGAGATTAATCGAGGCTTTACAGAAACTTAGAAAATGCTCGACTTGAATATTCAGAAACGCTAATGTTACCTTATAGTGAATGTTATCTATATATATAGAGCTTATAAACAGAATTGAGTAATTTCTCTAACTTGGGAGCATCATTGGTAGTAAATGAATGAAACTGAAGGAGGCGTAATTAACAGAATGTACAAACAAACCAGAGAATTTATCCAGTTGTACACCACCTGTAAGAACGAGGGCACTTCTGTTTTAAGCAAAAGTTCTTTATGCTTAATAAACTGGAAAGGTCTTTAAAAGAAATAGGGAAAACCTTTTATTTATTAACAGATGTTTAAGGAGTATACTGAATAAATTCCTACAGAGGCTAAAATCAAGCCCATGGATGCACCAATCATGAATAGGAAATGGAAGTGGATTTTTCATACCCTAAAGAAGAAGAATCATTCTATAAAGCAACATACATTGTATTGGAAAAGGTCAGTGATGGTTGAGGAATGAACCAATCAGGATTTCAATGGATTGAAGTAAGGAATTTGAGACATCCTTAGCCCATGATGTTTATGTTGTTTGTGATGTTTACTTAATGTTGAGATATCAGTTACGATCAGTTGATCAAGTTGGATCTTACATTTTCTGCTGAATTCGTGTTTACTTCAGCAATATCTGTTGTAGATATAAAAATATCTGTTATTTCTTTGATTTTAATTTTTTGTCTTTAATGCAAATAATTTGTGATTTATGTTTCTCTCAGGCGAAACATAACGATAAGTTCAGATCTCAAATGTGGAACAAGTATGTGTGCTATGCATCATACACCACACTATCATTATTTTTTCCACAAAAAAATATCATTATTTTTTCCACAAAAAAAATTACTTTTTTTATCCTTCAGGTGCTGATGATACTTACTAAGATGGAATTAAATTGTTTTAAATAAAACAATTTAGTTATTTTTATAGATTTTTTTAATTAATGGATGGAGATTCAATGAACATAATAACATTTTTAATCATAACTTAAAAGCATTTTAGTACTCATTTTAACACCTACGTATATTTATGTTTATAATTTATATTTTTCTTTCCAATTTTATTATTTTAACATATTTTTGTTACAGATCATTGAAGATTACATTGCTATGAACATGTTTCCATCACAGCTTCTTCCTTAGTCCCTGCCTCTGGTATTGTTTTATTGACTGAAAAGCTTTAAAAAGAAAGCATGCTCTCCGATTATTCAGATTTGATTTTTATATTATTTTAATATATCAATTTTTTGAATATTTATTGAGTATAGTAGGACATGAGCATAGTGATTAAGTTAGAAATAACTAAGAACTAAAGGTGCTAATTCATTCCTTAGAAATGAAACATTCCTTTGATTTTAAGTTCGAAACCTTTTATGTTGATATCTATTAATACCGTTGTCTTTTCAAAAGATATTAAAATATTGTACATTAAAAATGTATGTAAACCTGAATAACCTCAGATATCTAAAATTTATTTAATTTTGTTGGCTCCTTTGAGTGTAAATATTCCGTTCACCATATATGAAATGAAGTTTAATTGTTTTTATTCAAATCCTTGATATTTCTATTTTACTATGAAGCATATAATACCATTCATATATATAATACTTTATTCATACAACACAGGAAACACTCATTTCTTAATATAATTTTACATGAAATATTATATAGTAATGTTGATAATCCAGTCATAATTCAATATTTGAAGATTTTAGATCAAAAGGAAATTATGAGTGAATATTCAATTTAGGAGGAGATTAAACTAAATATATCTGTAAGACTGATTAAATTAAACTGCTTTAATAAAATAACTAAGCAGGGTATCTATTTAGTACTTTAAACAAAATTCTTAGAGTCTAAGCATCTATTCTGGAAGATATTAAATCAAATATAAATACTGGATTAAAAATCTTATTGTGATTTATGATTTACAGCAGAAGTCCTTCAATTTTAAAGCATCATTCTAATTAGAAAATTGAAATTATGCATTTAGTAGAATCTTTAAAGTGCTCGCTAGTTTAAAATTTATATCGCAGGCAATATTTAGACAGATTTTCTACTTTTAATAATTAATGACAATAAAAAAAATCTTATTATTTTTATTTTATATACCACTACGCTGTCACTCTCTTATTTAGATTTCATAATAAGTTAAATTAGATCATAAACATGCTGAGTTTTCTGAAGCCATTAGATACCGGTTGGTAATACAAATATATTAATGAAAATTATAAAAACTCAAAATAGTTTTTATAAGTGAATGATTAAATATATGCACCTGGGAATATTCTCCTCTTAGATTTTATTATTGTACCAGAAGTACATCCAACCTTTCAAAAACTCATTGTTTAGGATGGTAAGCAAGTGATTTTTCATGGCTATAATGTTTCTTAAAGTATTTAATTTAAATCTAGAGCAATCTATCATCTTCTGTTCTGTATCTTAGGAAAAAACTACAAGTTTAGTAATAAAATAAATAATTTTTGGCTTTAAAATCTTCTAAATTTACCTTGAATTTGGTTTAAAATAATAGTGAAGTTTTATATTCTGATTACATATATTTAAAAACGAATCAAACCCTTTTTAGTTCATATTGGTGAATTTGTTTTTTAAAAAAAATGGTTGATCCTCATAAAAAAATTATGTAATACAATTTTTTTCACATATTTTGTGGCTTAAAATATTAAATCTATGGAGGATAAGTCAAAACTGAAATAATGTTTCATTGTAGAAGTAAATATTAGATTAATTAGATTGTGAGCAGTAGTGCAACGGGGAGGATTAATCTTTGCCTACTGTGCTATTCAAAAAGAAAAAAAAAATAGCATTTCAAGGCATTAATTATTTTCAATATGAGTTTATACTAGTCTCATACTGTAAAAGGAGAGGCTCATTTAAGTGATTTTTATTTTTTACATGACAATAAATACTGAACTAAAACTTCATATAAATAAAATATACATCTGCTATTATATATATTAAAAAAGAAAAATCTATAAATACTTATTTTTCAGTTAACAGTTATGAGGAAACTTACCTTACAAAGTGGGATAATTGTTTCAGTATCTTATTACTAACAACACCATTTCGTTGTTTTTATCGGCTTTTATAATTAATAGGAAGAAGTAAATTATAAACTTCAACTCTTGTCCACTGGCTTCAAAATAAATTACATTTTATTTCTGATTTAATGACTTGTGTAGTAAATGAAGTCTTCCATAGATGTTACAGTTTTTGTTTGTATTTTTAATCTCTGGCCTAAGGAATAAAATACCAATGGTTCTTTCTTAATAAGATGCTTATTTAATGTCACAACAATTTTTTTTATTTGGTGATTTTGCGCTTATCAAGAAATACTTTGTTTCTAAAAACAGTTATATAGCTTGATTTATTTTTAAATAATTAACAAATGTATATACATAAAAACAACTGTAACAAGTAATTTTAATTTTTTTCCACATATTTACCCATACAACCTTATGGCTCGAAAAATATTCTTCCTTAAAAAGGAAGACAAGTTACTTCCGCAATGTGCCAAAATTACACATTATATTTTAAGTTAATAATGCTTCTAATGATGTCCAAATTTATTGTAGTATGTTCATATGAATGTATAAAACTGCCAAGATAACTTTATACACTTTTATAAATTGAATATTTTGTTTTAAAAAGTCATTATTTTTGTGATAGTTTGGCAAAGACTGTGGGCCAATTGATAGTTGCTAGATTAGATAGAAGCATAGATGATTAGATAAGAAAATATTTTATAAAACTGTTGATGATTCTTGTTACCTTTTATGGCTGATTAAAAGAATTATTGTATTTAAGATTTTTTTTTTTATTTGAAAGTAAAGTATATGTGATTTATAAATTTATGGTTTAGATTATGAATTTTACTCGTTAATTTTTTAAAATTATTATTTGAATTATAATTAAAACAATTAAGCCCATTTTATTTCATATTTAAATAACTGCTCAATGGATTGAGATTGATAATTTTATGAATAGAGAATGAGCAACTCTTTGAATCACTCACACTTCTGTGTTGGTTACTAAGTCAGGTACTTATTAGTGGGTTCTTTAGTGGATTTTGATAATGTTCAACTTGTTGCTTTGTCAAACAATATCAATAGACTAATTATTGACAATATCTTATATTGTGTTGCTGAAGAATGGGATCTGTATAGTGTAATTAAAATATATTGCTAGATTATCATTGAACAGATTGTGTTGAATACTGTTTTAATTGCATTTTTTTAAAATAATATGTTATGGCCTGTACTTAAATGTCCTGATGATGTAATCTCTTTTAAATGGTTGCATAGTAACTATTAAGGACAGGATTTACAGAGATGTCCATGTATAAATTCAGAAATGTTAAAGATTTCTATAAATAAATGTTAAATTTATATTTTTTTTTTACTTACCTATTTCTTTTCAGCTTTTAGTTTGTATTTAAGTCTGAGTTTGGCATAGTATTTTTAACTAGTTTCAAATTTCATCTTAACAGACACAATAAATGAATATTTTAAATGTAGTTGGTGCAAAGAAATAAAGTTTGAGATATACTTTTTTTTTTTATATATAACCATGAAATATATGGATTATGTGTTATTGTATTTTGTTTTCACCTTATCTTAAGGCATTTCTTGCTATCCTTCAAAGAAATATATGCCTGAATATGATTTCATGTAGTTAAAACTAGAGACAAAAGGTAGAATCTAGTAGAATGGTTAAAATTCTCTCTAGAATACTCTCTCACGAGGTTTCACTATTAAATCTTACAGAGCACATATTTATCAAAATGGTGACAACAGTCATTTGTTTTATTATATAAAATTTATTATAAAATATTTTAAATGCCTGTTATCACCTTCATAAGAGGCTCAGGTTTTGTCTGGAGGTCAAGTAAGATGAACAAAAGCAAAAGCTGAATATTTGCCCCCATCTTACATGTGTGCAGTCTAAGCCCCATTATAATGGTACTGGGATTCAAAATGACAATAATGCATTTGGCTTCTTCCCTCCAATGCCCAATGTCACCACAAAGAGTTTTGCACTGCAGTAAAATCACAGTTGCAAGCAAGAGAACTGAACTTGACAGCAACTATATGTTTCCAGTTAAACTTCATCATTCCCATATTATCAATAACAGATCCTCTTCACCCTTTGTCTCATTTAGGAAATCCCCACCTTCCAGGCATTTAATCCAGTATCTGATATATATCTAATAAGAACGAAATAATATATCTTTAACCTTCAGCGGTTCCCATCATCATCTCAAACGAAAACCCACCATAGAGTGGGCAACTTTCAGTTGGCTCCTCCTGCACTACAGCTGCCAAGTTCCGCATTTGTAGAAAGTTTCTCGAGCCAGCCAGTAAAGTCACCTTTGTACTATTTGTACTATAGCTATGGATCTCCTTGTCAGACTCGCTGTAGTCAAAAGTCGCACTGCAATGGATTAGCCCAAAACCTAAAAGACTACATCCAAATGTTCCTAGGGAATAGATAGGAAGGCGTCGATTCTGATAATCAAGAGTATAAGCTGTCCCATAGGTTATAGTTCATAAGATTACTGCCCCCCTCTCTCACTCCATAACTCCAGTACCGTACGTAATAAATTATCCATGAAGTGTATCATAAATAATGTAAACTTAATTGTCTTTCAAAATAAACATCAACTGATGATAAATAAATTATCATTTATTTACAAAAATTTATTATAAATTACAAGATACGTCAGTAATTTAACTATTGAAAGCTGTGTTGCTAAGTGTGTTGAGCAGTAAAATATTGTCTGACTTCGGCTATGACAAATAAATTATTTCATCTGTTACAGCTATATTTGGATCCTCTGGGATTTATAGACCCTCCTTGGACTCACCCAGTGAGGTTATTTAATCCCACTCGTGTGGGTGGAATTTTTCCTACTCTTGTCTAATCTGACAGATAACAGTTGATATATTCTGTAAACTCACCCTTCTTGTACAGTTGTTTTAAGCTAATAAAAACCTTTCTAAGGGTAAAACATTCGTTCTTCATCATCAATTTTATTACCTTAAACAATCTAGTCTTTCGTTTGTATTTTGAAGTTTTGGATTCTACGATATTTACGAGTCATGTCATTTTAAAAATTCAAACCTTCGGGTCGGAGATTCAATCACGGGAGTGCCGTCGTTTAGTTTGTGATTTCGTGGATGTTAATTGTGTCTAAACATTAAAACATTTAAAAAACATCTGTAATTCGCAATGGACAAGTAGTCTGACAAATTCTGTGCAAGTCCGGATTCGCCATCTACTGGAAAGGAGTTCTTACATTGGCTTAAAACCTTCAAAAATTTCATCTCCTTATATAGGAATCCCTCCACGCTATTCGATCTCTTCTTTCCACAGCAACTAACTCCACTCCCAATGAACGGAGTCTCCTTGTCGTCTTGGTTAACACCTGATCCTGTGCTCGGCAAAAGGAACGTGCGAATCAGCAAATATGAAGACCCTGCCGAAGAAGTGGAATTACTAGAAGTTACCCACAGTACGCCCTAATTTGCAAGCAGGATGGATCAGAATCAACCATGTTCCTGAGATAATTAGCTCCTAGAGGAACTTCTGAAATGTTGGAGAAGCTATATCTTAACGTTGATGAACCCGCTCCAATATTAGAGCCCTCTAACATGGTACATCCGGAAGTACCCTCTGCCACTCCATCATTTCATGGTTCTCTCTCTAATGAAATCGAAAAAGTGTGCTCCTCAAGACCTCAACGTGTGACCAAGGCTCCTTCTTACCTCAACGACTAAGTTACTAATTGAAAACCGACCCTGGTGTTACAAATCTTGAATAAAGTTTTAAATTTTTCTTTTTTATCACAAATACTGTACTTAAATTTTGCCAAAAGTTTTCTTAAAACTCAGCGTGAATATGGTGATTCAATCTCACTCGTGCGGGGGAAACTTTGCCTCCTGTTGTCTAACCTGAGAGATAACAGTTGATATGTTCTGTAAACTTACCCTTCTTGTACAGTTGTTGTTTAAGCTAATAAAAATCTTTTCAAGGGTAAAACATTCGTCCCCATTTTATGGGAACAACTTATTAGTAAAACAGCTGCTGTTTGGGCAGATTTGATTCCTGTGTTCAACTGGATCAAACTATAACTAAATTTTTGATTAGATGTGTTTCGGATCTGGAATGAATTGGTACTTTCTACGTATGAATAATTTAGATGGAGAAATGATATTAAAAAAAACGTAAGCACATATCTTTCTTATCTGTTCATTGTAAGCAGCCCCATATGCGTAACGAGGGGGGGGGGTTATTGGGGATGTAACCCCCAATTGCTTAGAAGAAATTTAAAAAAAAATTGTAACAATTTAAAAAATAAAACTTTGAAGGATTTTACTTTTTCAAAGTTATTATTGTGGGATTACAGAAGTAAGGATCAATAATGCCAAAAACACAACAAAGAAATTGCAAACCACAGAACATTGACTAGACTATCTATTCAATATTCAATATTTAATATTTATAATAGACTGTCTATTCAATGTTCTCTGGTGCAAACACAGTTATTTTAATGAATAAAAGGTACGCTAAAATCACAAACCAAACGTAATACTGTTTATTTACAATTAATTATATTATTATAGCGGCGTTAGTGGCACCTAGCGGCAACAATAAGATCGCAAATATGAGAAGAGCGGCTTAGACAATTCTTAGAACAGGGGTCGAAGATTCGTTTCCAAACAATCGTTCCTAATCGATCTTATTCAAATCGTTCGGAGCATGAGCAATATTTTATAAGGAAAATTGTTCCGATCTGGACTGGAACGACATCATTTCGTTATAAAACAACCGCTCCCGAACGGAACAGAATCCGCCAGGAGCGATATTTTGGATCCCTTGAGGATTTGAACCTGCGGAGCAAAAAAATATCATGTTTCTTTCTGAACCTTGATTTTGGCCTCAAACCAAACAACTAAAAAAAGTCCCCGAGGCAGCCTCGGGAAGCAGCGAATTTCCCCCTAGAAATCCTTCGAAAATCATCCAGTTTTAACTGTTCCAACCACACAGATAAAAATTTTCTACAATTAATATTTCTTTACCATTGACTGTACTGTATTATTATTATTCCACAGATTAGCGTGGAAAGGTGTTTTTCGTCCCTAAAGTTAATACTCACTGATCACAGGACTCAGCTTTCAGAAGAAAATTTGGAGAATGTTTTATTTTATAGACTTAACAATTAACATTTAACAATGTGTAAATAGGGTATCAAGTTGTGATTTCAATACTTTCTTCATCTGAAGGATGAGAAGGATCGATATTTATTGTTCTGGTCCAGATCGAATCCTCAAAGGATGGAAAAATTTCGCTCCGGTCGGGATTGAATCAAACAGCAGAAATAAAGCATCTTTTGCGGATAGGATTCGAAATAGAGCATTTTCGAAAAGAACATTACTTTTTTACCTTAAATAATGGTTTCATTCAGAGCAGCAAAAATATAAATATAACGGTTTCATCCCCTGTCTTAGAATCAAGAAGTTAAGTCTGGATGGGTCTTGAAAGTCCCCTATGCAATTAAGTGTAGTAAGTTATTGTAACCAATAAATAGGATTACTTGTATTTAAAAGCTACTTCTTGATTGCCCTTCCAAAAATAACATTTAAAAAAAATTATAATCTATATATTTGTTTTGAAGCTGCATGATTAAAGTATAATAAATATTATACCTATATTACGAGACATCTTTTTTTAAGGGAGTAATATGTTGGAGTGGTTGACTGGTGGGGGTAAACCCCTCCCCATGAGTCAACTCTAGTTACGCCAATGAACAGCCCCGATTAATAAGTGGTTAAGTCGAAATTTTTCTTCGAGACCTACTTCACGATGTCTGGACTGAGGAGAGACTACCCGTGGAACGGAAGAAGACAGTTATTTGCCCGATACACAAGAAAGGGGATACATTGTCTTGTAGTAATTACAGAGGTATTTCGTTACTTCCTTGTGCTTACAAGATATTGTCGATTGTGTTGTTCAACCGGCTGCTTCCATATGCTGAGAGAGAGGTCGGGAAATATCAATGTGGATTTCGAAGAGGTAGGTCAACAACTGACCAGATATTCACGCTCCGGATGCTGCTGGAAAAGACCAGAGAATACAAGGTGACGACACACCATATATTTGTTGAATTCTTACAAGCCTATGACTCGGTCAACAGAGCAGAAGTATATAAAGCAATGCTTGAACATAGATATTGCCGGCAGGTCGTTAGCAGCAGTCAAGGAAGCATTTATCGCACTGAGAAATGCTGCAGCGAGGATGGGACTTATCGTCAACTACTGCAAAACGAAGTGCATGTGCATAAACCCCCAACAAATAAACCTTGAAAACTATATCCAAGTTGACGGGCAGAATGTGGATTGAGTTGAGGAATTCGTGTACCTTGGATCCCAGGTGAACCAACAAAATTATATTGGGGTAGAAGTCGAGAAGCGGATTATCGCTGCTATTTTGGTCTCCAGAAGCATCTATGTGGTGGTCTCTTGTCCAAACCCTTTAAGATAAGACTGTACAAAACTCTCATCCGACCAGTTCTCACATATGCCTCAGAAAACTGGACCCTGACCCAAGCACACGAACTCTCACTATTGAGATTCGAAAGAAGGGTCCTCAGGAGAATATATGGTCCAGTTTTGGTGGATGGAGAGTGGAGGCGTCGGTCCAACAATGAACTGAGACTGCTTTATAAGGACCTGGACGTAGTACAGTTTATAAAGTTAGCAAGACTGAGGTGGGCCGGACATGTGATTACGATGGGTCAGGATGAAATCCCAGCCAAAGTCCTCAAGGAGCGAATGTATGGTGTAAGAAGAGCAAGCCGATCACGACTTCGGTGGGAGGACTGCGTAGCTTTGGTCGCCCGGACCGTATTGGATGTCTGCAATTGGAGGCCAATGCCTGACTTAGCCCCATAGGACGAAAATAACACTATACTGCTACCCTAAGAACAAGAAACTCATTTAAGACAAAATAACTAATAACTCCAACCAATTTCAAGGCAATGCTTGGCATAGCCCCTTATTCGCTAAGACAATAACACGATTCCGCTTCCCAAAATAAAAGAAACTCACGTTAGAAAAAAATCGACTTAGCCACTTCTTCACAGGGACTATAGACTTATATAATGCAGTGTTTTGTAATGAATAATTAATAAACTGATTACAAATAAAACTTTATTCATCAAGTAAGAACACATACAGCGCCCATGCGATCCAAAGAGGTATATTCTTACATATATAACATTTCCCCTTTTCTAATAACTGATCCATAAATTTCTAATAATTAATACATAAATTTCTAATAGCTAATACATAAATTTCTAGTAACTAATACATCAATTTCTAATAACTAATACATCAATTTCTAACAACTAATCCATACATTCCTAATAACTAGTACATAAATTTCTATTAACTAATCCATAAATTTCTAATAACTAATACATATGTATTGTGAACAATAATACTATAATTCTCTTTTCCTAACTTATAATCTAGTAGTTTCTTAGGTATACTTATTAACCTTCCTGCTCTACTTGTGACCACTTGATTTCCCATCAGCGGTTTCCCTTTATGATTCCTATCTTTAGGACTGCCTTGCAAATCCTGCTCAGTGCTAACCTCTATAGACTCCTGTCCTAAATCCATCTCGGATTTTGGAGAAATATAAGTTTCATTTCTTCTATATATATTGCCACTGTTGTCAACTACATTATAAGACCTAGGGTAAGGAGCGTCTCCCTTAATTGTCCCTGGCAGCCACATACTATTTGGCAATTTCTGAAACATAATTGTCTGTCCCTCCCGAAATTCAGACGGTTCTTTTCGTGCTGACCTATCATAGTATTTTTTAGTTAATTCTTTGTGCTCTTCCATAATTTTTCGATCACTTGCATAAGTTAACTTTGGGACTAAATTATTGAATGAGCAGGGAATATTGGTTCTTAAGTTACGACCCATTAAGATAGTCGCTGGGGAATTTATTGGTGCTCTAGGTGTAGCCCGATAATTTAAAAGAGCTAAATAAGGGTCCTCTCCGGCATCAAGTGCTTTTTTAAACAGGGACTTGGCTATTTTAACAGCACTTTCGGCCAAGCCATTTGACTGAGAAAAATGGGAGCTTGACATGACATGAACAAATTTCCAGTCGTATGCAAATTTCTTGAAGAGTCCACTATCAAAACACAAAGCACCGTCAGAGTATAGAATAATTGGAATCCCATGTCTGGCGAATATTGACCTTAATTTTTCTATAACGGTGCAGCTCTTTAGATTGGGAAGGTATGCCACCTCCAAGTAGTTTGAAAGAGCATCCACCACTACCAAATAATGCTTTTGTTTAAATTCGAAAACGTCGCACCCTACTTCAGTCCATGGAAGAAGTGGAGTTGTTTTATATTTTAATGCCAGTTTCACTTTATTTCTTTGAAATTTTTGACAAGTGTAGCATGATTTTACAAACTTTTTTATATCTGAATTTATTCCCAGCCAAAACATTGTCAATTCTGCCCGTGCTATAGTGCGAGTGATACCCGGATGGCCAGTGTGCAATTTCTTTAGCATTAGGTGCTTTAGCCTATGGGGTATTATGATTCGGTCATTTTTGAATAACAAACCTTTAATCACCGCAATTTCCTCTTTAAACTCAAAGTATGGTTTTAAACAAGTTTTTAATTCCCTATATGTTGGCCAACCTTGTTCCACAGTTTTTTTTTTTAATTCTAATTTAATGCTGAATCATTAGCCAAGTGAGTTGAAATCAGTTCCCATGTATCCCGAGTTACTGGTAAATTTTCTATTAATAGATATATTTGCAAGTCCACATCATCGAACTTAGTCTCTTTGTCACATCCAGCCAGAGAAAAATCCCGAGAGAGAGTGTCTGCCAGATACATTTCTTTCCCCGGTGTATACACTACTTGCAATCGATAAGGCTGTAACTTAAGCATCATCCTCTGAAGCCTTGGTGGGACTTTATTCAACGGTTTATTAACAATCGCTACTAAGGGTTTATGGTCAGTTTCAACCCTAACTATGTCCCTACCAATTATATACTGCCTGAATTTTTCAGCACCAAAGCACAAACCTAACAACTCCCGTTCAATGTTAGAATACCTACTCTGGCTTTCGGTCAAGGCCTTTGAAGCAAAAGCTATGGAACGACCATTTTGGGAGAGTACTGCACCCAAGCCGGTCGAGCTAGCGTCAACACTCAGTGTTAATGCTTTATTGGGGTCATAAAAACCAAGAACTGGGGCCTTAATGATACATGATTTTAAGTTATCTAATGCATTTTCGTGATGAGTTTCCCATTTGAATTCTCAATCGTTTTTTAACAATTCCCGGAGACAAGCACTCTTCTCTGAGTATTCGAGTATGAATCGGGATAAGAAATTGAACATACCTAACACTCGTTGAAGTGATTTCTTATCTTTTGGGATTTTTAATTCCGAGATAGCTTTAATTTTTTCATCATCAATTGAGATACCGTCCGCCCCAAAATTGTAACCCATAAACGTAACCTGATCAGTGTCAAAAGTAAATTTATTTGAATTAAACTTAATACCATTTTTTGACGCAGTTTCTAATACTTCCAGTAGTTTTTTATACAGCTCTGCCTTAGATTGAGCCCCAAAAAATACATCATCCGTAAATGTTATAACATTCTTAATGTGTTGGAATGTATCCCTTATTTTTTTGTGAAAAATTTCGGGAGCTGCGTTGATTCCAAATGGGAGCCTCCTGAAAATGTAACTACCCCAGGGCGTTTGGAATGTACATAATCTAGCGGATTTTTCATTTAGACTAATCATCCAAAACCCGGATTTGCAATCCAGTTTACAAAAGTGCTTATTACCTGATAACTGTGCAGTCATATCCTCCAAGGTGGGCAAAGGATAATAAGGGCGTTTAATCGCCTTATTAAGAGGTCTGGGGTCTAAACAGATACGCAGCGAACCATCCCTTTTCCTAACCACCACCATTTGACTAACCCAGTCTGTGGGTTTCTCAATTGGCTCAATGATACCCTTCTGAACCATATGATCCAATTCCTGCTTTAGTTTGGGTAATAATGCATAAGGAATCCTACGTAGAGGAGATACCACCGGTTTAACACCTGGATCAATATCCATATCCACTTCTCCTGGGATCAAGCCTACTTGACCATCAAATAATTTTAAATATTTGTCAGGAATCAGTGACTCAATGCCCCGTAACATACTGTCAACTCTACAAATAAGGCCCAATTGTTCAGCCGACTTTAGTCCCAGAATATTAAAGCAACATTGCTCAACTACTATAAAATCTAAAGTATAACTCTTAGATCTATAAATACAATTTAAAGAACACAATCCCAAAATCGGTAATTTATGATTTGTAAAGGAGGTTATAATTACCCTCGATGGTTTCAACAAAGAAACATCTAATTTCAAGTCTAGAAATTGTTGGAGACCCAAAATGTTGCACTGAGCTCCCGTGTCCACTTTAGGGTGCACATCCTGACCACAGATCTTCAATATTGTAGTGTACCAGTCTGCTGAGTCTGAATTCATGGAATGTACAGTAAATTCCTCATCACTGTCTTCCAAATGGAGTTGTGCTAATAGGCCCACATCACTTTGCTTTTTCTTCTCTATCGAGTTACATTTCTTTGCAAAGTGGTTAATCTTGTTGCAGATAGAGCAACATTTACCAAATGCAGGGCATCGTTTATATTCATGTTAATATCCACAAAACTTACAGTCTTCCACTACTCGAACCTGCTGTTTACTCTGAGTTTGAACATTCTTGGTATTCCCTGGATGTTTATACCTATGACCTTGGTACCGTAAATTATTCCTAATAACATCCACACACTGTTCTTCCTTTATCATTCTTAGTTCATCTGGATCCTCCTTCTAGATTTTGATTACTTGTTTACTCACAACCTGCTGAGCTCGGCAGTACTCAAGAACTCCAGCAATATCACCCATAGACTTGCACAATAATGACTGTTTCAGTGAATCATCTCTAATTCCACAAATAAAAATATCCTTCACCAAACTGTCCTTAAGGACTCCTAGTTCACAGGTCTGGGATAGGTTTTTCAATATCGCCATATATTGCTCAAATGACTCTCCATCCTCCTGACGTCTCGTAAAAAGGCAGTATCGTTCCTATGTGATGTTAAGAGAGGGCACAAAGTGATTGTCAAAAGCCTTCAGAACTATATCAATTTTTCCTTTGTCCTCTTCTGTGAGTTGAAATGATTCAAATGTTTCATGGGCCTCACTGCCAGCATGATGTAACAATATAGCTACTTTTCACTTACTTTTAACCTCCTCAAAGTACGCATCAATAAAAGTTAAAAACTCACTCTTAAACCTTTTCCAATTTCTGGACATGTCACCTTCCATACAAAGTGGAGACAAGTTACCCAGTCTGCCTTCCATAACTAATCCTTAAGTTTGCAAAACTAACAACTCTCTTCAATTTAATCACTATCACTTTCCACTACATAACAATATTACTTTGTTTTGAACCGCTGTCACCATGTTTTGTAATGAATAATTAATAAACTGATTACAAATAAAACTTTATTCATCAAGTAAGAACACATACAGCGCCATGCGGTCTTCTCCCTCACATCGACACACAATCCAAAGAGGTATATTGTTACATATATAACATGCAGTTTAAAAGAATCGACTTTTGTGAGAATGGTTAATTTATCTGCTTCTGTATTTACTTGGCCATTTTATGGACGATTAAATGATGAGTTATTTTTAAGCCCGACTCAAATCAAAATATCAAATATACACAATTTTAAGAGAATTTAGCCGATATTGAGCAAATTATTAATACTTATTCAACCAAACCTCAGAAAAGGCAAAGAAATGACTTGACTAAAGAAATCAGGCTGACCAATCACCACGCTGTTAGCAAATGAGGTTAACCATCAAATTTAGGTTAATAAGAATAAGGCTTTTTCAAAAAATTAATTATTATTTTATGTAGGAATATTGATTGCAGCGATCCTAGTTTTTCCTAGCAATGGCTTTAAATGAATTGCAGGCTAGCGAGGCTGGTACCATGCTTTTTGAACTACCGGCCATAAGAATTATAGACAATTCAATTACAAATATTATTGTTATAGGTATAGTTAACCATAACTGTATACAGAAGTCCATAAAATATTTTTTATGGATTTGTTTTATTTATTTGTTTATATACCTTATGGATAATAAATATACATGAAATAATAATTAATTATTTCTTAAATTCTTCTGAAGATGAATGTTTTTAAAGTTGGTATTTCTGTATTTTACATTATTTAGAGAATTAATATATAGTGCGTTTATGTTTCGTACTTTTTTAATATTTAAGTTAGCACTTAATATTTTGCTAGGCGATTTAATTCAAGCTTCTTTCTGAATTTTTGGAAGGAAATTTCAGGTATCTCTGTAAATATTTTACTAGTAAGTTAATATTTCATTACCTTATGCTTCACATTTGGTGTTTTTGATTCGGTACTGGAAGGTTTTGATCATTTAAAACCTTGGCTTAGATTTTTACAGTTTGTTTTTATTTGCGGTATTTCTGTTCATTTTATTTTATTTATCAGAATTTCATTGCAAGACAAAATAACTAATTGAGTAATTGTGAGTAATTGAGTTAGTAAGTGAGATTTTTTTTGTACTAGTTTCCCTGAAATAATTAATAAATAAGTCAATCAGTTTGCATATATTTTGCTTAAGTTTTTAAGAAATGAATGTAAAACTGTTAGATACTTATTTTAGTTAGAGAAGCATGAAATGGGGTATCTGTTCTGCTGGTTGTCGCTTCGAGTTGATTTACAACAAGTATTTACCGTTTATTTGTTTCACTTTTAATATTTTTCAAAAATACAAGTTATCGTGAGCTTTAGTACGGAAAATAAAATGTAATTGTGGGTAAGGAGTAGATTTTGGTAATCATTTCATCGAAATAAAAGTTTTGACTAACATTTCGAAGTATAGATGATATATGTTTGTTGAAATGTTCATTTATAGATGAAATGATTATTGAAGTATAGACATTTCGCATAATTACATTCTCTTTTCCACACTACATTATATCTTGTATTTTTGGAAAGTATTAAATGGGAAACAAATGAAACGTTAAAAATTGTGATTCAACTTGAAGTGACAACATTCAAAATAATTACTTGAAATGGTTTATGTTGAGATGATGAATTACCTTAGTATGGTTATCTGATTGTCATTTTTAAACTGAGGTGAGATTTGATTAAAAAAAAGCTGATTTTTTTTTACTTGAATGTCTAGGAATACAAGAAAAGCAACTTCATATGGATCTGAAAATAAGACTCAATACTAATAAATAAAGGCGTTCTAATATTTTTTTAATGTTGAAGCCTGTTGTGTAATTTACCTCCATCGAATTCTTACTATCGGGTGTATGTGCATCACATTTTGTGAATGCCACCATTCACAATATGACCATAGGAACACTACATTTTCTGTTATATAATTAAGCTGCTTTTTGTTTATTAGTAAAAAACAGTTAATTCAATTAAAGTTTTTATCCATTTATTCTGATGTTGGTTTCATATCCTCTTGCATGAAAAAATAAGCTAAATAATAATTGTTTTTTTGCAGATACTTAGTTGTGTCAGCTGGTAAAATAAGAGCATGGAGACGGCGACAACACTCAAACAACATATTATAAGTATTCGCAAATTATTTGGTGTCAAAAAAGATGCATTAAGTGTCTATGAAGTGATATCCAATTGTTTTTTGTCAAGACCAATGTCCAAACATATAATCGAGTATGTTATGTTCATTTTTCATTTGTATAGTACCATATTCATTTTTATTTCCCTACTGCTACTCGGTAAGATAAGTATTGCAATCGAGTTAAAGTTCTGTTGATATGTTAATCTATGGATTAGCATTAAGAGAACTCTGGGTTTATGACTCTCGGTCACATTGTAATATGGATGACATTAGTAACATAATTGAAAATCTTAATGCAATAGAAAATCATCTAATAATTAAAATTATACCGTTGATAAATTTTGAAAGGAAAATAGCTTCATTTTTCCTACATGACTTGTTTTTATTTAAAAAAAAAAGGCCCAACCAAAGAGAAGCAAATTAGAGGCGCCATACTGAAATTATTAAAAGAAGGCTCAATTTTAGACAAGTTTACAACCTGAGGCCACACAAGTTTATGTACTATATTTCAAAAATCCTGGCAACCAGACCATAGTTTTCCATATAATTTATCGAGTTGAATGTGCATATATCACATGAAATGGCTGCTAATGTGCATTACCTATTTTGATATTTACTATAACAATTTTGATCAGATACTGTACAAACATTCACAGGTTAAATAAAGCTGTTTAAACAGTGAATTTTGCACCCAGACATTATCCTGATAAGAATGTTTCTTAAATGTAGTTTTGAAAATCAGATTGTTAGTTTTTAATAAATTTATGTCTGGATAGAACTGTGACTGATGAAGATTTTAAATATTACACCCCAGAAATTCATTTTTGTTATTCTTGGCAGTCCCAAAGTAAAGATTTTTTTAATTTAAGTTCAGATTTTGTTGAAATACCATCTACAGTTTATATATTTATTATTTCTAATTTGTAGAGAAATTATTCAAAGAATTATTGGATTCTCATTGATGGATTCCACCAATGCTGATAATATTTGTAAATACATTTTTTTGATGACTCTTCAAAAAGATGATGGTGTTGGCATAGCAATACGTCGTATCTTCTTGCATAACCTCGAAGTACTGTTTCAAGGTAAAAATTTACATGTTTAAATAACTTATCGTTTTTTTAATCAATGAACCCATAAAATAGTAATTACAATTAAGTAGTCCTTCTGATACCCAGTAGAAAATTCTGCTTGAAGATATAGTGATTACTGAATAGATACTTTGTGTACATTTCATACCATTAGTACATTTCATATCCTACCAAATCATTGCCCATAGTACTACCAATATGGCTGAAGTTTTTAATTGCAACTGGACTCTTAAATATTTAATTTAAACTTTATACTGCATCAGTACTACGCCATATTGATTGATCTATGTAGGCTGTTAAATAAACCAGCAACTGGTTGGTTTATTGGGGAGCTATATCTGAATGACTTGGTTGAGTTATTACAGTAATACTGAATGGTCTTATACATGTGTCTTGGATTAGCATAACTTTGATCCAGCCACTGAAGTGTTTTGTTATGATCCTGAATATCATTGATCCATATAGATAAAATGAGGACACATAATGTATCTTAAAGTTACCACTCTGTGCTGGATCTTTTCTGAAGACTGCCTGGAAATAGATATTAACTGGACCCAGATGGGAATCAAATCTTCACCCCCAACCTGCTTGATATATTCTCTGTTCCATCCTAAGCATAAACCAAATGGTGAGTGATTTACCTTTCGAAAAACAAAGCAGATCTTCACCTAACTACTCACATTGGTGCTTATTGCAGGCCGATTGTTATTTATTTTGCACAGGTTGTTAATTTATTTAACTCCCAAGTGACTGAGAGAATGGATCTCCTCGAAGTGGAAACCTCAGAGCGCTTGTTAAATGTAAACAATTTGTCAAGTCAAATGGTCTTATAGAAGGGTTTTTAATGACACTTAAATTAATGATTTTAATTTTTTAAATTCATAACCAGTTTTTTTTTTTTTTGGAAAACCAAGGACTTCAGTCTAGTATTATGAAATAGCTGTGTTAATTAATACCAAGTATGAAATCACAAATAATTTTATATTTATTGTACTTTTAGATCGTGATAACAAGTCAATAATCAAGGACTCCTCAATGCGTCGCAATCTGGTTAATTTTTTTATGTGTGCTACTCATTACATGCGCAATCCTATGAAATCTCCTGTGGATGATTTAGTTTCAGCCTTGTTGATTGTTATCAATTCCTTAAATTGTTCAGAAAGTGAAGAAGATTTAAAGGTGTTTGCGAATTCAGTAAGTATTGTATTATATTATATATAGTATTATTATTTATGTATGACTCTTGATTACCATGCACGTCGGCCTAAAAATTCCCATTGTGCTGGAGTCCTAAAGATCCCTAACATAGGTCTAGACTTCTGAGAAATTTTAGATAGTCTTTAAATCTCAATTCTTGAAGTTCCTTGTGTCTTCCAGGGCCAAGGTCAAGTGTCCTCTTTCGACTTAGTGCTGTACATTCAAAGAAAACGTGCCAGGGGGTTTCATCCTTCTCTGTGCACCATTTGCAACTGAGGTTCTTGTTCAATGCCCAAGCTTGAATGCACATGATGCAATGTGTTTCCTGAGTTTACAGTGCCCACTGATGGTTTCAACCATACTTTTGAGGTCAGTTCTCGACATGTGAGTGGCTTCTTTCTTGATTTTATCAGAAAGATTGTCATTGGGATCCTTTATAAAAAGTTTAGTATGCCTTATCTTGGCTCTATCCCAACGTGTTTTTATCTTCCTCTTGGCTAGTTTGTTAATTGTATCCTTAGCCAGGGGAAGGGAAACCCCGCACCATGGTTCTGGTCCAATTGGAGCGATAATTGCTCCTTTCTTCGTCAGTGAGAAATTTGATTACCTTATTCTTGTGGTCCTTCATAGTGAAGGCACCTGCAAGTATTGCTCATATTTCCGCTTGGAATACAGTGGGTGTCGTTCCCAGAGCTAAGTAATGACCCATGCCCTGACAACCCCTGAACCAGAATCCCAAGCCGGCACCATACTCCCTTTTGGATCCATCCGTATACACATTTAGACCATTGGGTGGAGTAAAGCAATCATTCTTGCTTTTACAAATCGCCTGTGTACTAACGTGAAATCTTTTATCAAAGTTATATTTATTCAGAATTAAATCTGAATGCTTTTTTAAATCTACATTTCGCTCGATTATATCAAAGACACTTCTGTGTCTAAAGTCGTTGGTGGGTTTCTTAATCCCTCCTATTTTCAATAGCCTGTAGGCTGTCTTCATTGCCTCTGCTTCAATTAGAATGTCAAGAGGAGTTAAATCAAGTATAGTTTTCAGTGAAGCGGTAGGGGTGATTCTCATGGCCCCAGTGATCATGATGCACCCAAGCCGCTGCACCTTCTCCAACCTTGATCTATTTTGTTGGATACCAGCTTTGTGCCACCAGGCTATTGAGCCATAGGTTAGCACAGTTCTGACTATTGCTGTGTAGATCCAACGAACCATCTTGGGGCTAATTCCCCACTCTACTTCCCCACAAAGGCTCTTACAAGTCCACAGAATTCTTGTGGCTTTCTTGGTAACATAGTCGATGCATTCATTCCAGTAATAATTTACTGTCCATGATAACACCAAGGTATTTAACCTTCTTGCCGAATTGAATACTCATCCCTTTCATCCTAGGGGGGTTGAGCTCTCTCAATATCCTTTTGTTGGTAAAAGGTACAATTACCGTTTTATTAGGATTGATGTTCAATCCTACTTTCGTGCATCATTTCACCACCATTCTTAGTGCAATTGTCATCAGCTCTGAAATAGTTTGCTGATCAAAGCCCTTGATGATAATTGCTATGTCATCTGCATAGTCTATCGCTTGAAAACCCGCCTCATTTAGGAGGTGTAGTAGTTCGTCCACTACCAGGTTTCATAGGAGGGGGGAAAAAACACCTCCTTGGGGGCAGCCTGCGGCTGCCTTAACCTTCAGGTGATAATTGCCCATATTGGCTTGAATGAGCCTGTTCTTTAGCATGGCAATAACCCAATTAGCAATGTTTGGTCTAGTGCCATGCTTTTGTAGGTCATTAGTTAATATATGAGTAGGGGTATTATCAAATGCCCCCTCTATATCTAAAAATGCTCCAAGTGCGATTTGTTTCCACTGTAGAGCATCTTCTATTTGGTCCACCACTGCATGCAGCAGTGTCGCAAGATTTGCCCTCTCTGTATGCATGTTGATGCAGCATTACTGATCCATCATTGAGATATTTATCTCTGATATATCTATCAAGATTTTTCTCTATTGTCTTCAACAAGAATGAGGAAAGACAAATGGGACCATGGGTCATATTCTTTCCCTGGTTTGGGAATAAATATGACCTTAACTTCTCTCCAAGCTGTTGGGATATAATTATGGGCCAGACAGCCCTGGAATAGAGTGAAGAGCCTGCCTAAGATGATTTCAAGACCCTCTTTTAGCATGGCAGGATAAATTCCATCGAAACCTGGTGTTTTGTATGGCTTGGGGTTTTAACTGCCCATTCTATGGCGCTGGTATTGAAGATTTCACGGACTTCACGGCAGGCGCATGTATTCGTATTATTAATTTCCCCACAGTACCGTATCCATGAGTTCCGTTTGGCTTTCCTAATGAGGTTATGATATTCAGTTAGAGCGTGTCTATATTCGATCCATTCACCAATCCTTTTTGCTTTATTAAAAAGTATTCTGGTTCTAGATCTTGACTTCTCTAACTGCATGTTCCACCAGGGTGCATTACAGTTTGACCCTTTAGTGGTTGTTCTACAGTTATCCTTGAATGCAGTGATAAGTGGCTTAGTCAGTAGTTTGTTTAAGAACTCCAGCTGATAGGTATTAGAAGCCAAACTAGGACATTCTTTAATTAAGTCTTGAAGATTTGTCCTTCCAAATTTGTGTTTCTGAGGTTTCTATAGGTTGCAGGCCTTGAGGTTGTGGCCTCAAGTTCCTACCTAATATATTTATGATCAGAACTGGAAAAGTCTTTAGAGACATGCCAGTTTGTAATATTTATCATTCTAGTTGATTTGAAACTCAGAGTGAGGTCTATGACCTTCTGTCTCTTAGAAATTTCAAAAGTTGGTGTATTACCTTTGTTAACTATATCTAGATTATTAACTAGCAAATATTCCAGAAGGGATTCACCTCTACGGTTAGTATTGCTACTGCCCCAGATGTTGTGATGGGCATTGGCATCCGCCCCAATAATTCCCATCATTTTGTGTCTTTTGAGATACTCAACTATACTCTCAAGGCAGGTCGTTGGGACTTGTTCCTCGAAGGTAGGTACAATGAGACCAGGATAACTTTCTGGCTCCCTAAATTGATCGTTACTGCTACAGAGTCTCTGGAACATAAGGACCACATTGGAAAACAATTTTAGCAAGGATGCAGGTTCTGGGCCTTGGGCAGTTTGCTTGGGTAAGTCTAAATCCCTTCAGGCCCAGTCCCGCAATCCTGCTATTTTTATTAATCCACGGCTCTTGTATAAGTATAATATCAATGCTATGACTTACCACATATTGCTGCAGAGTTCCATTGGCTGCCCTGCTGTGATGGAGATTTATCTGCAGCAACTTGATCATCATAGTGATGAGGGGGGATCACCCCCGGGACGTGGTGGAGTTTCCTCCTTCCCACTGCCCGGGGACGGTTTGCGGCATACGGGCCCGACCGTGTCCATGGCCTGACGCCCCACCCCGCGATCCCTCCTGGCTTTGTGCTCTGTTCGCTGCTGCCTGGTACCAAGCTTGACAGTGACAGATGCACTTTGGCCTAAAGTGGACCCGGGCATGGTGACGCAAGCCGCCGACACAGCCGCACCCTGACCGCCACCTCCCACCACCTCACCCTTTTCCCACCTCTTCACCAGTTGTCACCTCATCCACAGCTACTTCCGGTGTGGGTGCGTCCTTTCCTGGAAAAAATTTTACCTGTAGGTTGTGAAACCCATGGTAGATTCTTCCATTCTTTTCTTCAATGGCTTTGGCCACAGATTCACAATGTACATCCCATGTTTATGGGTCTTGTTGCCAAGGATCTTCCATCTCTCAGTCTGCAGGCCCGTATTCTGTACCTGCAGATTCTGTAGGCATTCCTTAATACCTTCCACTGGGTTTGGTATGAAGATGCCTATCTTCCTGAAACCCTCAAGTTCTTTTGGGTCGCAGGTTTTCAGCGGCGCTCCCTCCCATGGGGAGAGCTCTGTGATATTGCCAATGAACCAATCCCTGGTAGACTCGTCCTTGCAGTTCACCACCAGTACTCCGTCTCTCAGGGAGTAGCCGTTGAAGCCAACAGGGGCTTGTTCAGCCTTCCTCTCTCTCATTCTTTCCAGGAGCTTGAAAATCTTCATTCTTTAGTTTTTGATGAGGGTAATCTGTGTGGGCAAATGCAACCTCAATGCTTGCGGCTGCTCCACTGTAATCCATTTTAGGTTTCTTCACCATTTTGCAAGGTGAAGGAGTCTCCTGCTTCTCCATGCCTCTCTTCCTTTCATCCTTGGAGGTTGAGGGTTGAGTTTCGGCGGGAGTCGCCTTCTTCTTTTGCCGTAGAAAGTTCTTTCTTTGGCTATGCGTCATATTCTTCCAGACTTTGTCTGGAAGTTTGTTTATATTGATCTCAGAGGTGGTTGCCAGCTGCTGTGCAGGTGGTTCCCTTTCCTCTGCGAGGTCTGAGACCTCTTGTTCTAAGTTGGCCATCAGTTCAGAGACCGATTGGCTAATTCCTGACGAATCAGTGATATTGGACTCCATGGAGTCCTCATTTGTTTTAAGATTAATGTAATTCGGGTTCATTTTGTTCCCACCCGTATCAAGGAAATAAACGGTCACCCATAGCAGAGCCTTGTTACTATAGGAAGGCATTTATTGAAACTGGAGGTCGCCCAGGTGTCCGGAGTTCGCATAGTAGGATTGAATCACCCTCAGCCATTCATCCAATAGCCTATGCAGTTCCGCCTGGATTGGGGGATGTTTATCGACTTCCCAGTCTAGTTCCGATAGGTTTCGTCAGTGAGGAGGAACTCCCCATTGTGCAGAGGTACCACGTGCAGGACGAGGCTCTTCACCTTGCTTGGATTCTGGTACTAATAAAATTGCTCAGAAGCCAAGACCAATCAGACTCTACCAAGAACTATCTCCCTGGGTGCTTTGTAGCTACCCTTCACCACCTTTAATATAGTAAATAGTTTTACTTTATGTTACGTATTTAGATATTAAGTCTTATAGATTATAGGGTAATTGACAGTTATTAATGTTAGAGAAGAATTGGTTGACTGTAACTTCTAATATAAGGAAGAAATAGTTGGGGGTGCAGTCAATAAAAACACCATAATAAGTGTAACTTATTTATTGTGTGCCGACGTTTACTATAATAAGTTACACTTGTTATGGTGTTTTTATTGACTGCACCCCCAACTATTTCTTCCTTATATTATATGAGAGTTATTAATTGTTACTAATTAATTATTGGATTTAAAAGTAGGGTATGGATAATCTTTGAATTATAGCAATGTAACTCCAGATAAAATTCTGCCTGCAGTAGTAATTTATTCATATCAACTATAAATAAATAAATGGAATGAAAAAGATAAAAAGCCTGTACTACTAGATTCCGTGAAAGGTCTTGGTTTTAGTACATGCTAGAGATTCACTGTATCTAAAACTGCACGGTTTTGTAGGGAGTTTACTTGTGTGAGAGATCATTCTCAACCAGCAAGTTTTTCCTATAATTTAGGGTACTCACTTTATATAGGCTGGGTGAGCCTCAGGAGTATCTGTTACAATTAGATTTGAACCCAGGATCTTCAGCTTTGCAACTCAGAGCTGCCCCACTCAGTTTATTAAAATGATTTTAAAAAAATAATTACTGTAGTTTTGATTGATTTATTAATGCCTGCAATTACAATAGATAAAATAAAATGTTTTTACTTCGTATATTATTTAAACTAGAAATGTGTCAATTTTATTATTTTTTGGGCATATCTTTTATTGTTTGTTTATTTAATGTCACTTTGATGCTGCTATGGCTAATCGGATGATGCTACAGTGGGAGCTCTAAATTTTGCCTATCCAGGTTTAATTAGGATAGGGACTTTTACCAACGCGTACCAACGAGGGGACCCCCGTTTAAAGTTCCTTCTAAAGGTCTGCATAGCCAAGGATTTTTTACTCCCTTTAAAAATCCTAGGGCCAGCTGCCGGTCTAAGAACCCGCGATCTTGGGTTTATTAGTTTGTTATGCTAGCCACTATACCACTGGTCGCCCTAGCACATGCTTTTTTTTCATGTTATAATGGAAGTGAGGCCTATCTCACTTTGGGCTTGTACATTAGAGATATAATTTTTGTTTGGAAGAACTGTAGACATATCTCATATATTTTTAATCCTCAATCCTTTTTCTCATACTCACTTAATTTATTTGTTCAATTTTTCTTTTTGCATATTAGTGATCTCTATAAACTATATAAATTACATCTACGTGGATACTAGTTGTATATATAACATATATTGGCTATTACATCACAGATATGCTCCTGATATGGCAGCTTTAGAATAGATCTGGGATCAAGTCCCTTTAGAATAACAATAATGAACAAATAAAAAAAAAAACATAATATTCATCTGGCCAGAAGGCTACATAATAATACAAATCATGAAATAATGAAGAGTGACAAAACATAGTAAAAATAGAAATAGATAAGAAAATAAATAAATAAAGAACGAACTTGACAGGATTTTAACTAATTGCCGAAAATAAATATATTGATATTAACAAAATAATAGTAAATAACATTAATACAATAGTTAATAACGAAATTGCTAACTAAAATAAATGAATAGCATAAGCAGGTGATGAAGTATTTACAAAGTGGGTATCTTCTTTGTTGTTGGCAAAATAAACGAAACACAAGGGTAGCGAAATCGAGTTTACAGTACTAATTTGTTCAAGCGGAAGTTTGACCTGCTTGGAGAGCGACTTTTTGATATGCCAAGAGATGATGGAAAAGCAGGGATTTAAATTAAGCATAAATGAAGAAGAATGGCGGATGAAAGGAGAGATTGAGTTCCACACAGTGATAGAGCGGATGAGGAAGGAACGCTTGAATATCTTAGTTCTGTGGGAAAGAATGTAGATATCGGAAAAGCGAGACCTTGTTTTGTGGTGTTGGACAGAGGATTTGATTGGGAGGAGGCTATAGATATATAAAGGGTGTTGGGAGTTGATGGATTGGTGTAGAAAAACACTAAGGAAATATTGTCTACGGATGGGAGGGAAGAGCCACTTTAACTCATCATAGTGATGTGACACCCGGGATCGCCTCGGAGTACCAAGGACAAATCTTAAAGCGCAGTTATTATTCTTTTTAAGCGGCCGCAAGCATTTTCGAGAGGACCCCGTATACCACACTACAGTAGTCGAAGTGGGGGAAGATAAGGGATGATATGAGCAGCTTCTGGGTAGGTTGTGTAAGGAGATGTCGAGATCTATGGGGTAATTTTAGGGAACTAATTGATGGTCGGGATATTTGGGTGACATGTGGTTTCCAGGAAAGATTTTGGTGAATGGTAATGCCTAGATTTTTAAGATGGGGTGGTCGTTCAGGATTAATTTTATGTGCTAAGGATTAAGGAGTTTTATGTGCTCCAGGGCATTCAGGGTTATCGAATAACATGTATTTAAGGCATGCTTTATCAAGAGAATAAGTGGAAGTTGAAACAAATGTGGTTACTATTGTTGTGTATTGCTAGTGAAATGTAATTAACTTTGTTTTGTTTTTTTATTATGAACAGACAGTTCATATTTTCTAGCTTCTTTCCAATAAAGTTTTTGATAATAAACTGTTCTTTATTGATACTCAAAATGTTTTATTTATTATGGCAGTGATACTAATCGCAGCTTTTACATATCACTATGCAACTATTTATCATTCATCTGCTCTATGGTTTTATTCTCACAAATACAAGCAATCACTTGAAGGTGTATGATTGAAGATGTATATGGAAATACGACACTTAGCAATTCTTCAAACTAATGAGCTAGTTGTTATTATCCATTATTTCTTTTATTGCCCATTTTTCATTTAGGTAGCTTGGATTGCTGGTTATTTACACGACGGGAATGAAAACAATGTGACTTGGCTTGCTTGGAGGGAAGCTTTGGATGAGTTAAGAAAATGTATTTTGGAAGGCAAAGGAGGTGTTTGGGAACTTGGTTGTCTAGAAGCGGCTACCAATGGTGGCAAGCTCTCGATGGAACATTTACCTTTTTATACCGAGCGGCTCCATCCGTCGCAGAAAAAATCCTTGTCAGGGATTTCAAATATCATTCTTCTTCCTACTTCGTCTGCTAACTTTTTCTGCCTTTCGACAATTGAAAATTTTATAAAATATGTATAAATAGATTTTGTTCAAAATGCTTTTATTTTATTAATTAGTTTTTTAATTGTTTTCAATTGAGTCATAACTACTCCTATTTTGTATAATTATAAATTAAAAGTTATTTTAACATCCTCTTTTATTTATTTATTTCTTAAATATACTAAAAATATATCATTCCTCCTTTGTTGTAATGATCTTATTTTATTACAAAATTATTAGAGTTCTAGCCTTTAATTGATTTAGTGTAATCCAGATGCCAATCTAATATTTGTTGAAAGTTAGTGTTCGTTTTTCATCAGCCGGAAACAATACTGTGAAGATTCCATCCTAACCTCTTCCTAGATGCTAGGACCGAATAGTCTACGTGATACTCATTAGGCAGAATAAAACCGAAAAATGTTAAGAATTTTCAAAAGGTTCTTCCTTGTGACCTACAAACTGCAGGAATAAAGAACTGTTGCTTGATTGATTTAATAAACTTTTGGAATAAGTTATTGGTTGGCACATTTTTCGTTAGTTGGCTGAATATTGACTTTGACATACGAAAAATTCTTTGTGTTACAGAATGATAAATCAAATTCTTTTATTAGTAAGTTGAGTTGTTTTCATTCAGCGTTACATATGTTTGTTTTTTGGTGCCTAAATATCCATTCAGGAGGTGAATAAATGATTCTCTTTTTGTTAGGTGACACTAAGCGAGTTGCTTAAAATGATTATGGTTTGGATGTAAAAGTTATCATAAAGAAAGACATATCTACAAAAAAATTGATTAATTAATTATTAAAAAGAACCATAAATAAAAATTAAATTATGAATATAAAATTGACAAAAGTCAACGAGATCCCGATTAAAGTAATGTTCAATGAACATTCTTCCCTGTGTAAGCCTTGAAAAATCGCGAGAACACAGGGATATAGGATCAGTGAAGAGGATGGATTTGTCTGGCTGGAATGCGTGCCTTGGTAGCTCAGTGATTAGAGCACCGCACTAGAGACGCGGGTGACCTGGGTTCGAATCCTGGCCAAAACATAATCTTTTCTCTTCAAAATTAAAAAAAAAAAAATATATATATATATATATATAAATATACTAGCTTTTGCCTGCGGCTTCACTCGCGTGGAAATTGGCCTGTCTCCGTGCCCTCCCCCTAAATCTGCCCTTACTGTAGCCTATATGTAATTATTATGCATAACCTATATTACTGTAAAGTTTCATCCAAATCAGTTCAGTAGTTTATGCGTGAAAGAGAGACAAACATACAAACTTTAACATTTATAATATTAGTAAGATTAGTAGGATATCAAAACAAATAGTTTCACTCATATTCTTTCTGTTATTTTAACAACTATTATCATGTGATTTGCCTTTAATTATGTCCTATAATGGATTCCCACAGTACTTAAAAAACTGTCAGGGGGGGCATGCCCCCGTGTTCTCCCCATAAATCTGCCCTTGCTGTAGCCTATATGTTATTCTGATATATAGTCTATATTACTGCAAAGTTTCATCCAAATCCGTCCAGTAGTTTTTGCGTGAAAGAGAGACAAACATGCAAACTTTCACATTATAATATTAGTAAGATATATATATATCAAAATCAATTCTAATGGGAAATTCTCTGAAAATTATTTGCTTAAAGCTTTAATCAGATCTGGATCGATGTGTTTAATATTAGGAATAACTTCATCACAAATATTACAAGTAAATTAAAAAAGGCAGATCCAAACAACAGTAAACAGATATTTATTATTTAATTATATTAAATAAAAAAATTACATCTTTAAAAATATCACAGTTTTTGGCAATTACAAACTTAGCATCTTGTAAGTTTGATTTGATAAATAATGATGTACATGTCTTTAATATACTAGGAATAATGAATAAGGTATAGATAGTGTTACCAAAATATAGTTTTAAAAAAAAAGAAAATTGAAATTAAAGGATGTATATTGCTATTACTATAATTATTAATTATTTGCTTGTATCTAAGGCTGTTGTAATTGTTAATGTTACAATAGCACCTATAGTGAGTGACAACAGCTCTAAAATGAGTTATTTTTTTTTTCAATATAGTAAACTAAAATTTAATATATCATAGCAAAGTTTATGGATGCATAATATTTTGTGGGAGAATGTTTTTGCAAATTATATGTTTGTTGCATTTTATATTATAATGGCATTTTCTATAAATAAATCGGTTCAGCTATGACTTCTTTCATTATTGGATATTTAAATTTTATAGGTGTGAAGAATATATTTTTTTTCTTAATGATTTATGCTTCAGCAATTTTGTCCTGACACTTAAAGTGCCTCAATGCTATCCGATTGAAAAACCTACTATTCAAAGATTGATTACTTTTGAGGCCAATTCGTAAAGAAAAAAATTCATTAACTTTCAGCTGGTCTTATTACAGCAAATAATTGTTTTTATTCTTTTAATGAATTCAATAATCAAGTTTAATTTCTTGAATTTGTCTCTCATACTGCATCATTCTTATTTTATAAGGTAATGTAATTTGAAATGAATAACGCAGCAACAAGTAAACATCCTGTAGTCAATGGATGTCCTTCATCCGCTGGTCCAATACTAGAACAATAGAAACCTAAAAAATAAATAAAATTAAAACATAAATGATGGAATATTATATAACTACGAGTATGTGTTGTTGGCATTCAATGTGGATTATGGAATTTCCTATTTATAGTTTATTATAAAGAAATAATATGATTAACAATTAGTAATAATAAATTATTACTTCGTCCTAAATCTCTACTATCCAGGAAAGGCTTGACTACCATTGCTCTCATATAAAGACTCGCAACCATGTTGATCTGATTACTACTTAGATCAACTTTTATTTCTCTCTCACAGATAAATGACTTCCCGATTGGTGCCGCAATGGAAGGTTCAATAGTGGTGTCTGATGACAAAGTGTAAGAAATACCTATGGAAATCATAATAATACAAGTTATTTGTAAATATAAATGTATAATGAAAAAACATTAATGTATAATATTTTATACTATATAGCATAAGGATGTTTGGTTTACTACATGTAAACTATTTGTATCTTATTTATAAAAAATGATTGAAACATCATGTAATTTTGTTTAATAGAAGAAAAAATGAATTTACCGGCAGCATATAGCATAGAAGCTGAATCAGTAAATTAATCATTAATGTTAACTAGCTGTGGATCTAACAGGTGCCAATGTTTTATAATTAGTATTTTTAAATCAGATTTTTTCATTTAAATTTAAACTTACCTATTATTAAAGATAGGTATGTTAAGTTTTAAAATATTACCTTCAGCATTGATGAACTCATAAAATAAGTCTGATGGATCACACTGTAACTCTATCTTTGAAACAAACCACCAACCTTTTTCTGGCAACTGAAATAGTAATTAATTAAAGAGAAGTAAATCAAATAAAAATAAAATATTATTTATTTTAATACAATTTAGATATGCCTGAATCCAGTAGAAGTGGAAAAAGTTGGTAGAGTTATTGCTGATTTTTGAAATTGTATTATTTCTACTTTATATATATATATATGCTACTAAGATATAAAATATTTAGTATTTCTTCTTTCTTCTTTCTTAATATATAATCTATCATATCGTCCCTACCATTTCCAACTATCGAATGTGAAAATCGGTACTTTTGAGGAGAATTATAAAAAAACAGTTTCAAGGTTCAATAAAAATTAGTGCCTATAATCAAACCAATGACTTCCGTTTTACATTGTTTTTGTGACTGATAGATGCCCCTATATGAATTTTATATCAATTATCAATCCTACAGCAACTATTATAAGTAGAAAACGAAAATTGTGTTTGTTTCGCATTCGACAGTCGGAAATGGTAGGGACGATATATGCTTTATTTATACTCTAGTAATCCAACATAAATCCATTACCTGACTCTAAAACTTCATATGTGTTGGATTATAGACTCTACTCTACTTAAGAAATAGAAGACATTTCTAACAATTTGGAAACTTTGTTTAATTTTAATTTAAATTGAATGTTTTTTCTTTTTGTTACATGGAAAAATTTAACATTAAAAATTTATCTGATTGTGAAAAATAATCATTTCAATATAATAATCTTTTTTAATCCAATTTGAACCTGACTCTCTAATATTCAATTTTCTATCACCCCAATAATCATACTTTACAAGTTAGGTTAACTGTTAAAAATGAAATAAGATGAACATATTTTTGGTAAAATCTTAAACTCATCCAAAAATTACATTAAAAGTTGTTAAGATCAGAGGTATATTTGTTGTTTTGCCTCACAAAGTTATTGCAGAAAATAGAATAGAAAAATAATTTTATTTTGGGGCCAGATCCATTAAGAATAACATAAGTGAACAAAATTTAGAGGAAAATAGTTGACTGGAAGATCTAATGTGGGAGTTAGGGGGGACAATCAATAAATAAGTTTGTCTTATTTAGCGCTTTTTTTTTACTGCATCCCCAGACTATCTAACTTCCTCATAAGTGAACAAAATTTAATAAAGATAATACCATCCTCTCTGCTCTCTCATCTCCAGAAATATCCATTGTTTTATATTTAACTACTAATGGGAGGTAATTTTAATGTACATATGAGCTTAAACCAACAGTTTTTTTAATGTTTGAATCTAAAAGTATATCTCAAATTTCCGAAAATTGCCACTCCTAATAATTGTTTTATTTGCATCTGTGTTTTTCTGTTATTGTTTGAATGCCAAAAACTAAATATATTTCTATTGAGGCTATATTCTATGTATTTAAAAATAAATTAATGCACATCAGCGAATATACTACAATAAATATATAGACTAATATTTACCTTAATAAAACTCCACTTAAGAACAAATTTTTGCCAACTTATGGATAAATTTTGTTCAATCTCCTCACTGCAATTTCCACTAATTTTTGGTGTGAATGGTACATAGATATTACGGACCTTTCAAAACAAGATCATTTGAAATTATTTATGCACAGGAAGAATACATTATACTTTACTTAATTAAGAAATATCATTACCTGTTCTTTATGAAGAGTAGTTAAGTACTTTAAATTAAGAATAGCATCTACCGTTAGCCATATGCAAGGGCTCTTTCCTTTTTTTAATTGATAAAGTGGAAGTAATATTGTAAAATCATCTGAGGAAAGTAAAATACTGCCTTTAAACAGTTAGCTCAACAATTTATTTGAATTAATTAATGTTTACTCACTTGATGTTTCTGGTTGTACATGAAAATTATTCTGTAAGGATCAGATATAATTATTAGGAAATAAAAGACAGACGAAACAGTCCATATTTTAGATAGAAATACTATTTCATTTACAAACATACTTGTAATTGACTATTTGAAGGTTGATTTTTCAAATTTTCTGGTGGTTTTAAAGCATATCTAAGCTTTACTGAACCAGTTCTGGTAGCTTTTGCAAAACCACTTTTTTGTAAGGGAACTGTAACAAAACATCTATGTAATTGAAAACTATATCTAAATATACCTGACAAATAAAGAAATTATATGTAGCTTGCAATATAATATTGTTGGGACTGGGGAGAAATAGGAAATACTAGATTTATAAAGATCAGGAATGAATCGATATGTAAAGTAGTTTTTTGTAAATCCTGTCACTTAAGATTTATTCATTAGATTCTAAGTCAAATTATATTCTATCTATCATATCCCTGCCATACTTAATCAATCATGACATTTTAATCCACAATTATTTTCCGTTGTATGTTAAATTAATTCTGTCCATCATTTTATATAGTACAGAGTATCCCAAATCAGTGAGAGCAAATTGAGATTAGAAATAAAATTTTCTAAAATGCAAAACATATATTACAACACTGTATCAATCAATATATTAAAGAAAATTTATGATTACTAAAACAATTAATCTCAAGAAGATGAATATATGATTCACTCACTATTTTGTCTTCTAGCCTAATTTAATTATCAAGATAATTATTAATGGAAATAAAAGTGTCAAAATTGTAAAAAAAAAACGTCCATGTATTAATATGAATTAGTTTAAAAAAATTTTAATGTTTAAAAAATCTATTCTGCTATAGTGCTTGTTGGTTCTGAAGCAAAATTAATTCTGATGTTTCATGAAATCATAAAAACAGTTTTAACTTTTATTGAACCTGATGTTATTTTGAGGATTGATTTTTAAAAAGATTTTTAAATATATTGATTTTTTAGATATTGTCAGTAGAAGAATGAAAGAATAAAATATACCTCTAGTAAATAGACCCTGTAAGCCTATGTGAACTACTGCTTGTATAACATACAAAGGTTTACAGGCAACTGGTTTGAACAAGTTTTGATTTTGTCAGATGTAGATTTAATGGGTCTTCTTTCTTAAAGTTCTATTGTGTTTTAAAACCATGATTAATGATATGTACATACCATTTTGATGAGAACATTTTGTAGATCAGAATAACATAACAGTATATAAATAGTAAATGTTGTTTTAATAGTTTTGATTTGTACAGTTTCACTTTTTTAAATATATATATATATATATATATATATATATATATATATATATATATATATATATATTTATATTTATTTTTTTCAAATAACTTCATAAAAACTGGAATTAACTGGGTGTTGAAGCATATCACAATTTTTTAAAAGATAATATAAGTATTTGTTTAAGCCATAATATATTTATCACTAAAGTATAAGTGATAAGGTACTTTTATTTTTAAAAAATTATTATCAATTACAAATTTAAGAGCAAAACATTTCTGTACTATTTACTTTTCAATTATTAAAAAGTACTGAGTTGATGAATAATTTAGAAATAGTATCACAATGTCACCTGTAATAACCAAAAACATACAGGAGTACAAGTAACAATCCATGCCTTCTGAGTTTTTAGTATGCATCTTAATCAAGAGAGAGGAAGTATTAGTTAGTCCAGCAGCTGATGCTATAGCTCAATAATATAATATAGCACCAGTTGCCATCAGCATCATGAGGTCAAGGCTGATTTGTATTTTCAGTTAACTACTTCATTTTATTGGAATTTCATAAATTATATTCTTAACATACAAGATTAAAAATTAGTTTTATATATATATATATATATATATATATATATATATATATATATATATATATGTTTGTGTGGTGACCACATATATCATATTATGGAAATGATTAGTGACCACATATATTAGAAATTATTTAAATGATTAGTGATCCACATATACATATATTATATGTATTATTTAAATGTATAATGATATGATGATATTAAATGTATGAGTATTGATTAGTATAATAATATGAATTGATTAGATGTATGAGTATTGATAAGTATAATTATATGAATTGATTAGTATGTATTATTTTAATGTATGGAGTGTATTACGCCTTGAGGTATATATATAAGAATTGTATTTAACTAATTGTTTATATGAGTTGTATTGTATATTCCGTTCACCTATGTACCATAGCGAGATAAGAATGTAGGAACATATTAACAAGTTTGTATTCGACTGTATGAATAATTACCATAGGTCAATTTATGGCTTCGTCTAGACCTCCTTAAATGTTTATTTTGTCTAATAAAATAGAGTGGGAGATGCAAATGTTGAAGGTGTGGGAAGCGATAAGGCAGTTCCATCTGCGTTATGATCGCAACACTCTCTGACTAGATGCTGACCTCTCCGCATCTTTCATTATCCCCAGATTAGGCTTGTATTAGTAATAATTGAATGATTGTATTAGAAATAAGAATTGCATGTTATACTATTTTATGTATATATTTGAAGAATATACTTTCATTTGGGCTTCCATTGTGAACTTTGTTTGTAATTGACTTTGTTTTCTCCTCCTAAGGATCCACGGACATATTTTTATAATTAATAAATCAATTAGGGGAAAGGTCATTACATATATATATATATATATATAATAAATAATGCATTCAAGTATTTTATTACTCAACAACCTTTGGTGAAATAAATTGTTAGGTATATCAAGTGGTGGTCCTTTCAAAGAGATGAAAATGTAATGGATTATGACACCATCATGACCATTAAATATTTTATTCTGAAGGAAGTGACTCTTCATTTTTAAAGCAAATAATTTTTTGTTATCAATTTTAATTAACCATAATGTTTTAAAATTTGTCATGTGTCTAATTTTTAATAACAGAGTATTATTTATATGTAAATTTGATATAAACACTGCTACCTTTTATGACTTATTAGAAGACTAAGTCTGACTGTTACAAATATAATCCAATATTCAGTTTTTTTTAATATTTCAGTAAAAATATTTAAATTTTCCTGTAATATTTGGGTGAGATTCAAAAAAATCAATCAAATCATCTAAATCAATTAATTTTTTTCTGAGCCTTATGAGAAGATATGATAGGAAGTTGGATAAGATATGTGTTTTATGTGGGTATACATAAGGGAGATGAGAGGATGTCCCTTTATTAATTGAGAATAGTTTTCTTGGGGTAGGGAGCTATAGTTTTCTTGTTTTAGCATAGTTTTCTCCTGTCTAATTTGATAGAGTATGTAAAACTGGGTAATAATAGGGTGTATAAAAAAAAAAAATGACCGGTTTTTAAAATTCAAGTTTTCAAAGGACTGTAAATATTTTTTAATCCTATTTAATTCTTGCCAATACTTAATAATCCTTATACAGCATTCTTTAAGCTTGTAAAATCCCATTCGACTTCTTCTAAAGCCTCAGTTTAGTTATTTGTTTCAAAGAAAAAACATGCAAGGGTCCTACAAAAATCTCTTAATTTTAAGGCACTGCTGGAAAAAAAAATTCACAGTCACTGAAGCAAATCGTGAAATTATTAAATATGAAGAAGTTATCATTGACCAGCGGAAAGGAAGAAGTTGGAAAGGAAGAAGGGCTCTGGGTGACCACTAATGGATATTGGTGAGGTTCTCGCAAGCTTGACAGGAAGTGTGGTGTGTTGAAATATGCTGTTAGTTGCCATCTACACTCCATTGGGAAGGTGCTGTATATTGGTCTCTCATGAACTTACTCCTCAGCAATCAGCTAAGAGGTTAGAAATTTGTGAAAATTTAATGAAAAACACACACACATGCACGGACACACACGCGCATGTAAATTAATATATATTTATCTATGGGTATTTTAGATATATTTAGTGGCAGGAGGTAACAATATTTAGTAATTGTTTTAAAGTGCTACGTTGAAAATCTTATAGTATGTGATTGGTGGTTTTCCTTTAACAAAGGATACAAAATCATCTCTAAGGTATACCATTTTACAAATCAAATGAATCAGTGTATCACAAGCTATGTTCAGTTTCGCTCATTTTATTTTTACATTACGTCATTTGAAGTCAGACAGTTGTCATTAATTATTTAATAGATTTCATGAAATTGTCATGGAAACCATATGAAATGTTTTTTAAATATTTATGTAAATATTATCTCTTGTCCAAATTGTAGAAAGTGATTTAATTAACCGTATTTTAAAAATTGTGTAAGTGATAATCAACTTAATTGAAATGATTTATTCCTTACTTTTATTTTATACCATTTTTAAATTCCTATGTTTTATTATTAACATAATATTCATCACAGCATTTAATGAAATGAAAATAGTGTTTATTCATTTTTATAAGAAATACAAAAGCTGTTATTTTTTTGGTAAACACTAAAACACTGAAGAAAGAACTTCTACAGCTTTGCATTCATTGCCTCTGAATATTTGAGAAAATAGTATACTGTTCCCATTATCAAAATTAACATAAAAAACAAGCGGATGTTTAATTTTCTTAAAAAAAATATTTTAAATATTATACAGTTGAAGGAATGGTGAAAAGGAAAACCTACCTTATTTTTGTACACCTATTTTTTGTATGACTGCAGATCAATCAGTCTTTATAATAAAAGACTTCTCTGTATCAAAACAGATATGTTTTAAAATCCAGTAGAATGAAATAGACACCATACAGTACTAGGAAATTAGAGAATCCACAAATTTAATAATTTCTCATAATTTTTTACTTATATCCATATTAAAGTATTTATACGTATAATTGATGGGTTGGTCACAAGTTTTCAATGTACCAATACATATTACATGGAAATATACACATGTTTACAGTTCTATAAACATAAGTCCATAACATAAGGATAAGTCTATTTTAATCCAATATAAATCAATTAGTATCTTGAAAGTTTCAAAGAAAAGTATTTTAAAATGTTTAATTATGAAATATATCACCGCTATGTTATGATTAAATGAAATTCATAGTTTAATGTCTGATTAACAGTAGGTGTACCAGTGAGAATGTCAGAATCGATTCCTGTATGTAAGCTGGATTTATATAGACACCTGAACCTACCTTTACCAAATACTGGATATAGTGGCCAGGTTGAAAATGAGGTAATCATGCTTTTATAAATAAATAAATATATTAAAATTTATCTTTCTGTACTAGTAGATTCTCTTGGTAGGTTTATGTTTAGTCTTAGTCTATTTTCTCCATGTTACGTCTTTTTACATCTTGATCTTATTCAAGTGTCATTAATTTATTAGCCATTTGATTTATCTTCATTGGTTAATCACTTGATTTTTTTTTCCATCTTGCAATATATTCAGAAGGACCAGACCATAATTATTTTGTTTTACTTTTCTGAATTTACCTTCTTTACTGTAAGGTTCCATCCTATGCTTAAAGGATGTGTAGTCTAACAATTTAGAAATTCAACTTTTTCAAAATTAGAGGAGTGGTAGGGAGAAGGAAGTTTCCCACCTGAGGGCTCTCATCATTTCAGAGTCAAATAACACTAAAATTCTGAAAAAGTCTAAAACTCAATGTCAATAACAGGTCCCAAATTAAGTTCAAGGGCAGCAAGATTGAACGCAAAACAACAATAACTCTAAGATAATTCAAAGATATAATAATGAGCAAACTAAGTCATGATGAGGACAAAGGCGGGTGAAGTTAGGAAAGGGCTTCGCTTCCCCTCTGCGAGACCATCCCAGAAGTGGCTTTCGCGCCTGCTGATTATTATAATACTAAAAATAATTGTCAGACTATAATACTAACAAAAAGCACTTAAAATTACTATCTAAGTATTACAAAAAGTATAATACATTTTGTCATTTTAAGCATCTTTGCGGTTTCAATCATATTGTCCATTCTTAAACATGAACTGTTTCTTTAGTCACCTCACATTAGATTATTAATTATTACTAAAACATTAATATGATTAAAATTAATAGCGCTACACTTAAAAATAATTTTGTTTTATTGATTTCATTAATATAATACCGTAAAAATAAACAGTTAAAGGAAAATGCTTGTTATTTTGAATAATAAAATGAAATAATGCTATACTGCCCTTTAAGGTAAGTAAGCAGCAAGGACCTGTGCGATGTAATAGAGCTATGGGTGGTAACGAAGGACCAATTTGTAAACGAGATATCTTGAAGCAAATGGGTCTACCAATACCAGGAGAGGAACCAGCTACATGTGATATGGTGAGAAGCTAATTGTATATAAAGAATCAAACATGTCTTATAACAGGAATATCATCCAAAATGGTCTGGAAATAATATAATATTTTTAAAATTATTAATCTATTTTTTTATGAACCCAACTAAACATAAAATTATTTAAATAATTAAATGGTCTCTGTTTAGGCTTTATTAAATGAAAAAAATATTGGTATATAGTATGGACAATTTTTTAACCTCTTTTAATTATGAACATCTTAATATTATTGTGAATGATATAATATCTTAAGTCGTAAGATTTAAGATCAACAATTAAAGGGTAAATAGTTTTTTTTGTTCTTAGAATCTTATTAGATTGACAGATCGAAGATGTATTTCAAATGAAAGTATATTTTAAGAATGAATGGTTATCATTATTCAAGGATGGAATTAGTTGTGGGGTGCAGTCATAAATAAGTAAAACTTATTTATTATTAGTGCCGATGTTTCGACCTGCATTGTAGGCCATCTTCAGGGCTGAGAGAGAAAAACAAACAAAACAAAAATAATGCTGAAAAACATTGCAGTACCAAGAAAGAATATAATAACATATAGAGTTATAGAAAAGTATTACTACATTAATTAAATTGCATTGTATTGCATTAATGAAATGAAAAATAGTGCAAAATGTGATCTTAAAGTATAAATACAGAAGAAATTTGTAGAAAGTAAGATACGGGAATCTCGTTCAATTACAGGTAGTGATGTAAAATGTTTGATAATATATGTATGGGAATTTATATAAATATATATAATTATATGAATTTATATTAATACGAAATATGATTTTAAAGAATAAATATAGAAGAAATGTATAGAAAGTGAAGATAAAAAATCTTTTTAATTTTCTTTTTTTATCTTTCTGTTTACATTCTAATTTTTCTTTCTCTTTGTATTTCTTTGCATTATCACCTTTCTGTACCCATATTCTGTCATTTTTTTATTCATATATATCCTTAATAATATATATCCATCGCTAATTTTCTTTACTTTCTTCATTTCTATGTGTTATTATATTCTTTCTTGGTACTGCAATGTTTTTTATAGTTATTTTTGTTTTCTTTGGTTTTCTCTCTTAGCCATGAAGATGATCTACAAGTAGGCAGAAACGTCGGCACTATAACACTGTTCTGCATCAAAATCCTTCCTTTAACAAAAATGTTGTTTTATTATGTTTTGAAGTGTGCTGAACATGAATCCGAAGTCAGAAAATGTATCAGGCACCATTTTTTGTCGAATCCATGTTTTAGGTCGAAAAATGAGGTGTTTTAGACATTTTGAAAATTTTTTGATCACTGAAAACTGTTGTTGATAATTCCCCACATAGTTAATATTATTATTAAGTGTAATTGTATGTGTGATTATGTCACCACTGGATACATATGGCAGTGGTAGTTTTTACTGAGTGGTTGTTGCTTCCTGTTTTTCATGCTTGTTTTTGTACTCTTGTGTGTGCTCTGAATAAATCAGTTTTCATCACGTTTATATTGTGTTTATTATTATTTCCTTTTATTTATTACAAAAGGTTATGGGCCCAGACGTCTGAGGAAACTCTTAAGTGGAAAATTGATAAACGTGATTTCGGAAATTTAGTGTGTATCCGTTTCGAGGTTATTATCGCACGTGGTCTGAAGTTTTTGTTACTGTGTTCTGGGTTTATTACGCGGTTAAACGATGGCCAGTGCGATAAATATTCTGTTGGGAACTAAGCCGTTTGATGGAGCCAACTTTGTTAATTGGAGCTTTCGTATGAAGCTATTGTTGGAGCAAAATGGTGTGGCCCATGTGTTGACGGAAGAAGCCCCTACTGAGCAAGCGGAACTTAAAAAGTTTAAACAAGATGATATCAAAGCACGAAACATAATTGTTCAGGGTTTGGCAGACAGTATTTTGTCGATGATCAAAGATAAGACGACTGCAAATGAAATGTTTGATGCCCTCTCATCCACGTATGAGAAGAAAGGTATGAAATCACTTGTGACTGCTCAAAAGATCTGGCGGAAGCTCGAGTTTAAAAAGGATAAGGCACTTCAAGAATTCTTCCAGGAATTTGAATCCCTCGCATCCGAGGTTAAAGTGGCCGGCGGAAAATTGGACGAAGAGGAGATCGTCAATCAGTTATTGGTGGCTATGCCTTCGGATTTCGACAGTGTAGTCTCTGCATTGGATATTTTGTGCAATAGGGACAAATCAACAATTAGCCTAGAATATGTGAAAAATACTCTACTTGCAGAAGAGGAGAGAAGAGGCAAGAAGGAAGAGCAGGTGAGTGCTTTTGTGTCTTATAAACATCCAAAGGCCAAATTCAAATTTACCAAAACAAAGGATGCTAAAGTTAATGTGCAATCCAGCTCATTTGTTGGTAAATGCTATTATTGTAAACAGCAGGGACATATGAAGAACAATTGTCCGAAATTAAGAAATAAACACGTAGCTGGAGTGTCCAATGAGGAAGAGTTTACATTTATGACATCTTTTAATGAAAAGAGTGTGGATTGTTTATCAGTTGTTAAGAAGGACACATGTTTGATGACACCTGGTGAGAAGGTTGCAAGTTTGATGTTTGTTGTTGATAGTGGTGCAAGTAGTCACATGGTGAAAAATGATTATAGACGGTATTTGAAAGACATTGGTCCGGAAAAGTTAACATTAGTGTTGCTAAGGAAGGACAATGTGTTAGAGCAACTCATAAGGGTAACTTATCTTGTTTTTCTGATGACGGTGCTTGAATTCAAATTACTGACGTTCTCATTTGTGAAAATTTAGCATTCAATTTGTTATCAGTTCGGAAATTAGAAGAAAAGGGATTTTTGAAAAATCGTCTGTAATGATATTTTATGGAAACAAAGTGTTATATGGACAAGTTTTTGGACGTTTATATGTTGTCAAACTCAATGTATTTCAGGAATATGCAAATGTGACAGGACATATAAACGATCTGATGCACAGAAGAATGGGACATTCTTCTAAGTACCCGGTTGGACGATGTGAGGTGTGTATGAAAGGTAAACAAGCAAAGCTACCTTATGCTAAGCGGATCCCAGATGAAAGGAAGTCCACAAGAATTTTGGAGAGAGTATCAAGTGACGTTTGTGGTAAGATAACACCTCCCACTTATGATGGGTACAATTATTTTGTTACTTTTGTTGATAATTTTAGTCACTTTTGTGTTACTTATTAAGACATAAATCAGAAGTATTTGAAAAATTTAAGTGGTATTTGGCAATGGCTGAAAATAATTTGGTGTGTCACTGAAAAATTTAAGATGCGATAGAGGAGGTGAATACGTATCTCATGATTTTATTAATTTTTGTAAAACAAGAGGGATTGTATTAGAATATTCTATGCCGAGGAATCCATCCCAGAAGGGCATCTCGGAACGTATGAATCGAACATTGCTTGATAAAGCTAGATGCCTACTGTTTGATAGTAATTTGGAAAAGGAAATGTGGGGAGAGGCTATTATGTCAGCGACATATCTTGTTAATAGACTACCCACAAATGCCCTACCCGATGGTGAAGTTCCTGCAAAGCGATGGTATGGTTTTGAACCTGATCTCAAGAAAATAAAAGTTTTTGGATGCCCAGCATATTCTCACATCCATAAAGAGGACAGGAAAGGGAAACTTGGTGAAAGGTCAAAGAGACTTTTTCTTGTCGGTTTCTGCGAAAACGGTTACAGGCTGTGGAATCCCTCTACGAGGAAAATAGAGTTTGCCCGTAATGTTATTTTTGATGAAAATGGAAGATCAGAAACATCTCAAGAATTGCCTGTTACTGACACTAAACATATTGTGGTTCTGCCTGAAGAAGATAACCCAAGGAAGTCTACTACTGATGATGTAGAAGATTTTTATGGTTTCGAATCATTAGATGAAGAAGAAGAAAAATCAGAAAAAAAATCGAAACGAATGACAATGAAGCCTAAATATCTTAAAGATTTTGTCACATCACTGGCGTATGAGATGGCTCTCTCTGCATGTGATACTCCTCAAAGTTATGATGATGCCATCAAGGACTTGGGTTGGCAAGAAGCCATAAACAATGAATTGTCTTCTTTAGAAGAAAATCAGACTTGGGAGGTGGTTGGCCCTCCAGAAGACCAGCCAATAATTGATAGTAGATGGATTTTTACCTCAAAAATTGTGGATGGTGCACCCAAGAAGAAAGCTCGTTTGGTAGCAAGGGGCTACCAACAACCTTCAACAGAGGATGAAGACTTGTTCGCCCCAGTGGCAAGGATGGTCACTCTTCGAATCCTGCTCTCTGTGGCTGTTGAACGTGATCTCTACATCAACCAACTAGATGTGCGTTCAGCATTTTTAAAAAGTGAGTTATCAGTTCCTGTGTATATGAGGCCACCGGATGGTCTCAAGTGCAGTGAAGTGCAGGTATTAAAATTGGTTAAAGCACTATATGGTCTAAGGCAAAGTCCTAAAACTTGGAATAATTACATAAATAATAAAATTCTTGATTTGGGATTTAAAAGATCAAAAATAGATCCATGTTTATATTATAAAGGGACAATTAAAATAGCTCAAACCTTAGAAACAAAAAGATCTAAACATTATGATATTAAATATAACTATTGTTAAGAATTTAATAAAATTGAAGATATATAATGTGATATTATGGATAGCTAGTTAATTAAAATCAACGTTAATTTTATTTTATTACAAAATTTAAATTATTATAAAGAAAACAAAACAAAATAATACAATATTTGATCTCCGTGGTTCAATGATAATTAATTTAAACGTCGGGATAATTAGAACAAATTTTAATTTACAAACACAATTCTTATAGTAAAACAATTCAAATAAAGTAAAACTCACAGATGTATGTACCAATCTTCGTCTTGAAGCTTCCTCCGAATCAACACATGATATAACGTTCTTCTTAATAACTTGAAGATGCTGTCTTCTAAACACTCTGTACTCGAACAATGATGAGAAACTAGAAGGTCTTCTTCCCTGGACGCTCTTCTCATCAGCGTGACATAAATGGAGATGTCCTGTCCTTAAGACGCACCGAACCAGAGTGGGTTGAATGGAGAAGTCCTGTCTTTAGGAGGCGCTGAACCAGAGTTATAAATGGAGAGGTGTCGTCCCTTGGACGCGCCGAACCAGTCATAAATGTAGAGGTGCCGTCCCTAGGACGCGCCAAAACAGAGTGAGTTGAATATGGCGGAAAGACGCCGGTAGGGAGCAGCAATGCCATTTGAATCAATATGAAAATTAACTTTACTTTAAAAAATTGTGTTTTTTCATTTAAAAAATCAAATATTAATTTAATAAAAATTTATTATATAAGTTTTTGTAATTATTTTTATTTACTCAAACAACTTGCTCAGTAATCGATATCAACTTTACGATCGTCCGATTGATAATAACTATCGATAATTTTTTATTTATTTCTAACCTATTTTGAACCTCAACACTATGTTAAAGACCTAGTGAGTAAGGGAATTGTAAAAATAATTTATATTGAGTCTAAAGAACAAATAGCAGACTTATTAACTAAGGCATTAACAAGAATTAAGTTTGAATATTTCTGTAAACTTGTAAATCTTGTTAAAGTATAATCTTAGACCGAATGTGGAATTAAGGGTGGGTGTTGTTGATAATTCCCCACATAGTTAATATTATTATTAAGTGTAATTGTATGTGTGATTATGTCACCACTGGATACATATGGCAGTGGTAGTTTTTACTGAGTGGTTGTTGCTTCCTGTTTTTCATGCTTGTTTTTGTACTCTTGTGTGCGCTCTGAATAAATCAGTTATCATCACGTTTATATTGTGTTTATTATTATTTCCTTTTATTTATTCCAAAAAAAACTTTAACAAAAAATTAAAAACCTATTTAATTGTGAAGCTTTTATAATGTATTACAAAATGAAAAAAATGGGAGAGCATAAGTATTAGGTTTCAGGAATTTTGGGCTAACATTCACAAAAGAAGGAACTGTTGCCTACTGACGGGCTTACCCAGGTACCGGCCCCAGGCCCTCCTCCTAAACTTAACTGTTCGCCCTCACTCTATCGATTGTTCAGCCATCTGGCAGACAGGTTACTCGCCACCAAGTCTACAGTCTTATTTGAACCTCGATACGGACCAGAACTTTTTTAGTTTCAAATCTAATATGCCGCGACAGTGTAAAAATCCTGACTGTTTCTGTTATATTTGTGGCAAAGTGACATTCAAGTGTAATCGGAAATCACAGACTCCATTGATAAAGTAGGCAAATGAGTTATACTTTGGATGCCAAGTAAGTGATCAGGATAATCCGTGAGCGCCTAAAATTTGTTGTACTTCATGCAGCCACACTCTCAGCAGTTGGCTGGAAAGAACACACAAATCAATGTCATTTGCTGTTCCAATGATTTGGCGAGAGCCAACAAATCATGCAAATGATTGTTACTTCTGTATGATTACAATTAAAGGTTTTACTTCAGCCAAAAGTAAGAAGAAAATTGTATATCCTAACCTTCCATCTGCTATGAGACCTGTTCTGCATGAGTCTATGTCCATCCCATCTAAGCCCGAGAATTATTCCTTGAGTGATAAGGAAGAGGTTTATTCTGAGAATATTTCACCGGACCAAACCAAAGATTAAAGAGGGGATTTTTGTGAGGCCTCAAATTCGTGATTGTCTTAAGGACCTTGAATTTAAAAGACGATTTAATGCAACAGAAAAAAGAGCCTGGACTGCATTCGAAAATGTATGTCAACAATTTTTGGGGAACAAAGGAGCAACAAATTACAATGAAATTGAGGAAGAATTGCTTTCATCATATAAGGCCATGGGTTGCAACATGTCCTTAAAAATTCATTTTCTGCATTCCCTTTCTTCGCACCCAACTTGGGAACAGTTTCAGATGAATATGGAGAACAGTTTCATCAATAAATAGCCCCGATGGAAAAAAAGAACAGCGGTAAAAGCAATGAGAAGATGCTTGTGGACTTCTGTTGGACACTACAACAGGAGACAGGTGATGAAGAGTACAAAAGGAAAAAATATACACATTAATTGAGTATAGAATTAAATAATTTATTGTTTTATGTACTATTGATTTTCACAAAAAAAAGTTTATTAAATTTATGAAAAAAGTGTTTTTTGTTTTTTTTTCAAAAGCATCCTTCAAATTCTAAAAAATGGTGCTTGGAAGAAACTTTTTTGACTTCAGATTTGAATTCAGCGCACATGAAAATATAAAAATCAGGAACAACTTCTCAAGGGAGCAAAACTTTTTTTTTTTATAGAACAGTGTTATAAATAAGTTTTACTTATTTGGTGTTGTTTATGACTGCACCCCCCCCCCTCCCTACTAATTCTATCCTTCATTAGATCCTCTAGTCAAATATTTTCCTCTCTAGCATGATTATCATTATTGGTTTGAAAGATCAAGGTTGAAAATGGTATTATTTTGAAAAAACTATTTTTTATTATTTTTATTTTGAAGGAAAAAGAGTTGCCCCAGCCCACAGTGTTTCGATTAGTAGGAGCTAGCTGGACAAAATTATTTTTCAGCAGTTTTGCATTTCTTTCGACTAATTGAGTATTGTAATTTTAAAAAAATGGTTTTTAATTAATTACCAACTGAATTTAAGGGGATTGCTAGGACAATAATTAGAAAAATAAAAATAAAAATAATGTATAATTAAGACAATATATAATAATAAAACTGATTAGAATCCGTATTTATTCTGGGACAAGTTTCTTTAAAATAGTGATACAGAAAATAAAATATAAACTATAATGTCACACACATATATATGTATATATAAGTTAGGTCCTAGAGACCAACAATATTCACTTTAATCCTATAGTACTCCCATGTAAACAAAGAGAAGATATAAATGTAGGATTACGAGAACAATAAAGTCAGTTATCATTCAGAGTTCGTGGTATTCATTTCAAACCTTTTCCCTTTTTTTAAAGTTTGTCTTTCGATACTCGTTAAGTTATATATACAAATATACACACTTACATCATTCATCCATCCAACAATTTTTAATAAAAAAAAATAATTAAAGTTGTGGTAAATAAATGCTAAATAAGATATATAATATGTAAAGTAGATAGTTGGGGGGGGGGGTGCAGTCAATAAGAACACAGAATAAGTAATAAACTTATATGTGCCGACGTTTCGACCTACAGTGCAGGTCATATTCAGGGCTAACAGAGAAACAAACAGAACAAAAAATATAAAAATGTACAGTAACAATAATATGGTGACAAGTAATGTAGAAAATTAAAATAGTGGCAGATATGAAGATAGAAGATAACGAATATTAAAAAAGTGCCAGAATATAATAAAATAAAGATATAGACAGATATAAAAATTTAATGATAATGAAAAGAAATTAAAATAGTGACAGATATAATAAAATTAAGATAAAGACAGATATAACAAAATTATTGATAATGAAAAGAAAATGGAAATAATGACAGATATAATTAAGTAAGACAGATTTAATAAAATTAAAGAAAATGAGCAGAAATGATTATAAATTATAAATAACGCATATAAAATAAAAAATAGAAAATAAATGTACAGAATGGATAGTAAAGTAAAAATAATAATATAAAGGAAAATCAAAAGGAGGAGTTAAACAAAAGAAACCAAAATGAGGAAATTTACATATACAGAAAGGTTGGAACATGAAGAATAAAGAAAAACTAGTAAAATAAAGGTATAAAATGTATGATAACGGACTTAAAGATGTTACATGTTACAGAAAAGTATGGAACTGTATGTACAATAACAAATGTGAATAATAGAAATACTATTGTACAGTAACAACAGTGTACAATGACTGTTTTGTAAAATTGTTGATAGGATTAATGAATTTGAAAAATTAAAATAAGTGAAATACTCTTGTACAGTAACAATAGTGTACAATGTCTGTTTGAAAAATAGTAGATAGGATTAATGAATTTGAAAAATTAAAATTAGTGCTTAAAAATATGAACTCTTGATTACCAACATATGATGGATGCCAAAATGATAAGGGGGAAATAATAGGAAAATTAAAAATAGAGAAAGGATAAAGAGAAAAGTTTAAAATAAATAAAATATAAAGAAAAGACGTACCGATTTGGAGAGCGATGCCGTTAGATTTAACGGCTGGCTAGCACTGACAAAAGACCGTTAAGAGAGAAAGGAGGAAGAGATAGGAGCGATCTCTAGCGGCCAAAAAGTTAACTATAGAAGGTAACCATACTGGAGTACAGGAAAAGTGAATAAATGGATAAAATTAATATAAATAAAATAAATAAAATTAAAACAATAAAATAAATGTCAATAGAGTGATAACAAAAGAAACATCAATGACGAAGTAACGGAATTTAAGGTTTTTTGAGTAAATTAAAAATTTGGGAGTAGGAAGAGGAAAGGTGATGTGAGTCAGTCTTAAGATTGATAGAGGAGAAATCTAAATTTATGTGGATAGTTTCAGAGAGGATGCGTTTGTCATGGTTAGGAGCTGTAGCTAGGATAGACGTTTTATCAAAATCAAAGGTGTGGTTTAAAGAAAGGGCATGTTCGGAAAGTTTATGGTTATGGGAGGAAAGGAGGTATGGTTATGGGAGGAAATGGCACCTCCTCTAAACTTTCCGAACATGCCCTTTCTTTAAACCACACCTTTGATTTTGATAAAACGTCTATCCTAGCTACAGCTCCTAACCATGACAAACGCATCCTCTCTGAAACTATCCACATAAATTTAGATTTCTCCTCTATCAATCTTAAGACTGACTCACATCACCTTTCCTCTACCTACTCCCAAATTTTTAATTTACTCAAAAAACCTTAAATTCCGTTACTTCGTCATTGATGTTTCTTTTGTTATCACTCTATTGACATTTATTTTATTGTTTTAATTTTATTTATTTTATTTATATTAATTTTATCCATTTATCCACTTTTCCCCTCTTTTCCTATACTCCAGTATGGTTACCTTCTATAGTTAACTTTTTGGCCGCTAGAGATCGCTCCTATCTCTTCCTCCTTTCTCTCTTAACGGTCTTTTGTCAGTGCTAGCCAGCCGTTAAATCTAACGGCATCGCTCTCCAAATCGGTACGTCTTTTCTTTATATTTTATTTATTTTAAACTTTTCTCTTTATCCTTTCTCCATTTTTAATTTTCCTATTATTTCCCCCTTATCATTTTGGCATCCATCATATGTTGGTAATCAAGAGTTCATATTTTTAAGCACTAATTTTAATTTTTCAAATTCATTAATCCTATCTACTATTTTTCAAACAGACATTGTACACTATTGTTACTGTACAAGAGTATTTCACTTATTTTAATTTTTCAAATTCATTAATCCTATCAACAATTTTACAAAACAGTCATTGTACACTGTTGTTACTGTACAATAGTATTTCTATTATTCACATTTGTTATTGTACATACAGTTCCATACTTTTCTGTAACATGTAACATCTTTAAGTCCGTTATCATACATTTTATACCTTTATTTTACTAGTTTTTCTTTATTCTTCATGTTCCAACCTTTCTGTATATGTAAATTTCCTCATTTTGGTTTCTTTTGTTTAACTCCTCCTTTTGATTTTCCTTTATATTATTATTTTTACTTTACTATCCATTCTGTACATTTATTTTCTATTTTTTATTTTATATGCGTTATTTATAATTTATCATTTCTGCTCATTTTCTTTAATTTTATTAAATCTGTCTTACTTAATTATATCTGTCATTATTTCCATTTTCTTTTCATTATCAATAATTTTGTTATATCTGTCTTTATCTTAATTTTATTATATCTGTCACTATTTTAATTTCTTTTCATTATCATTAAATTTTTATATCTGTCTATATCTTTATTTTATTATATTCTGGCACTTTTTTAATATTCGTTATCTTCTATCTTCATATCTGCCACTATTTTAATTTTCTACATTACTTGTCACCATATTATTGTTACTGTACATTTTTATATTTTTTGTTCTGTTTGTTTCTCTGTTAGCCCTGAAGATGACCTACACTGTAGGTCGAAACGTCGGCACATAATATAAGTTTATTACTTATTCTGTGTTCTTATTGACTGCACCCCCCAACTATCTCCTTTACATTAGATCATCCAGTCAACTATTTTCATCTCAAAGATATATAATAAATTGGAAGAATTGCTTGCCAAAATCATTTCCATTTTCCTTTAAGAGTCCTCTGTAATGTTTTCAAAATTAATTTTGGTCAAAAGAAATTCTAAGAGATTAGATTTTCTTTCTTCCTTTGGGTACATCAACGATTCTTCAACAAAATATCTTCTCGAAATAAAGTGCTCTAAAAAAAATGTTGTACTAGAGTGTGCAGGCTAAAATGTGTCTTATTGTTCATAGGAAAGGTGTATATATTAAATATAGAAAAATTAGCCTGGATACATATGGGTAAAATGCATTCAAAGTTTCAAAATTAGAAAAAATTGTTCGGCCTATTAAAAAAAAAAAATTAATATAGTTTGATTATCAGAAGACTTTTTTATTTCGGAAAAATAACACTTACCAGTACAATTAATATCCATATTCAATGATTGGCTTGATAAAAGTAGTTGAACAATAAATTTTAGAGAGGAAATGATGCCTTGAATTCCACTGATTTATTCTATTGCTATTATTCCTTTGGGCCCTAACTCTGAAGCTGTGAAGTGTGTCAGACTTAAACAAATTCTAGATTACCCTGTTTTGAAGTATTGTTTACAATAGTCCAGTACCATATTTCAGATTTCTAAACATGACTTTTGTCCTAGCTTGTACTAATTCGAAACACTCCTAGGAGCACTGCTTTGAGTTTCCTGTCATTTATCAGAAATTTTGGAGGAATAGTTAGCTAATCTTGTTTTAATTTTCCTTTCAGATTCCTCTGCTACGTTTCTAACATTTAATTTGGTCGAAAAGGACTATAAAATAAAAAATTAAGGGTGTTTCTACCATTCTTCAAAAAAAAAAAAAAACTTTCTCGAAAATAAGTATTCTAAAATTTAAAAAAAAATGTACTTGAGTGTGCAGGCTATAATGAATAAAAATTATTAATGGGAGAGAGTCAGCTATGAAATATAAAAAATTTAGTCCGGATAAAATCGCATACATGTCATTCCCATATCTTGAAAGTTTCAAAATGAGGAAAAATCTGTCATGCATTTAAAAAAAAAATGTATACACTTAGATGATCAGAAGATTTTTTTTAATTGGAAAAAAATTGCACCTTTGAGTTCATATACTATCGATATTCAACAATTGATCCATATTAAATTAGTAACATTAAAATTTTGGGCTATTGAAATGAAGCTTTGAATATTACTGATTTAGTCTATTTCTATGGATTCATGACTTTGGACTCTATTACTGACGAGATGAAGTGTGCCAGGCATAAACAAATATCGGATTTCTAGGATTTGAACAATCGTTTACAATATTCCAACAAAAATGCTTAGAATTTTGTCGAGCTAGCTCCTACTAATTGAAACACTGTGCGGCCGGGACAAATCTTTTCTCTTCAATATAAAAATAAAAATATTTAAAAAAATATTTTTTATTATTTTCTTAATTACGATTCTTCTTCAGTATTGTTTAATGAAAAATCCTTTTACTTTTTTATGCGTCATTTTTATATTTTAGTTATGGAATTGTATAGCTCTTTGCTACATTTTTTCTTCATAACTGTGTTGAAACATATCTTTAAAAAAATCCTTTTATTTTTTGTATTTTTGAAAATTTGTATAAATACCAAATGAACAAATGAATGTCATATTTTTTAATTATAGGACATAGTTGTGGCTTCCATGGAGCAAGAGGTGAGAGCAATGCAAACTGAGCTGAACTCTGTACAGGCTGAAAGGAGACAACTAGAAATGCAAAAAAGGCTGTTACATTGTGCAGCACCTGCAATCACTGAAAATGCTAGGAAAGGTGTAAGTTGTCAATAAGTTAAGTGGTGATTAATAATTTTAATGGTGTACTAATTATAATTGATATATTTCTTTCTAGCTACATTTTATTTGATTTCATTGAAGCAAATATTGTATTTGAATTTTTAATTAATCTTTTTTCACCTAGATTCTTTGTTAATTTGCTAGTATTTAACGGATCTTATGATGTTATATTTCTGGATAAAATCTTTTTGAATTTATTGCTGTCTTTAACAGAGCAGTAATTTTGATGAATATAGTTCATTTCTTTTTATTGGCTCTTTTTGGTCGGTATTAGTTATCTTTTATGTTTTATTAATTATATTGTTACGGGCGCCGGCAGGAAGGCGGAAGCGGGGGATTAGCGGCTTAACTCCGTCAGCGGGAGACGTTTAAATAGGATTAGGACGGTTCTAGATCGTCTTCTTTTGTCGGCAAAGGATTAAGAATATTCCAGAATTATCTGGCCCCTTCGAGTTCTAGAATGTTCGGCTTTGCCTATAAAAAGACTTCCGTCACCTCGAGTCAGTCAGTCTTAGTCTGAGAGTAGACCAGTGAAGATCTGTGATAAGTGTAATAAGTGAGTGACAGTGTGATAAACTAGTCAGTGTTGAACCGGCCAGTGTAATAAGTGTATCAGTGAACTGTAACAGTCTCGCGAGTGTAATAAACTGTTTCTGTTTGTTACTGTGTGTCAGTTTGTGATACTTACGGTCGGTGGACTAGTGAACTGTAAGTGTTAATTATTAGTTATAAATTGTAGTCATAGAAACTATTGTAACTAGTTAAGCTATCTAGTATTAGTAATATCTTATATTATTGTAATAATTAAATAGGAGTTAGGCCTAGATTATAATATTTAGAATATTGTCATTATAAATTTATATTAGTTTAATAATTTAATTGTTAATAGTTTAATTGTATCCTTCTTATCAGTTTTGTTAATAAATATTAGTATCTTTAATTAAGGGATTGTTTAATTCATTTAAATACCCAGTAGCCCGTAACAAATTGGTGTCAGAAGTGGGATTATTGTGTATTTGCTATTATTTTGCATTTTGTCTTGTATTTTGTAATTATTGGGCTACTGTATGAAGAATGGCTTCTAAAAGTGTTAAGTTAATTGATTTAAAAGTTGCGGATTTGAAACGTGAATTGGAGGAACGTGATCTTGATTGTTCCGGAACTAAAAGTGTACTGCAAGAGCGCTTGCGTCAATTTTTTGTAGATTTAGGGGAAAATCCAGATGACGTTCTGTTTGAAACTGATTTAAGCAAGTTGTCTGCAACTTTATGCAATGTAGATAATAAGCTAGGTAATTTACAAAATGAGTTAAGTAATGTAGAAAATAAGCTAGGTAATGAATTAAGCAATGTTAAAAATGAGCTAGGCAATGAATTAGGTACTGTAAAAAGTGATTTATTGGATACATTAGAGTCCAAGTTAGGCACATTAGAGACTAAGTTAATGGAAAATGTAGATAATAAGTTAGCCGATGTAAATGATAAGGTAGCTAATGTAGAATCTAGGTTAGGAGAAAAATTGAATTCTATTGAAAACGAACTTAGGCTAAGAGTAGAAGCTCTCGAGGGACGTATGAGCAACCCACCGACGAACGACACCGACCGTTCCTCCGAGGGCAGCCTTTATAGGACCATTATGCCCGCCAATGCTGGGACGCCACCAAATCACAACACTATTCCAGTGTTCGACGGAAAGACGCCGTGGGAGGACTACATGACTCTCTTCGAGACTGCGGCTTCGATCCACGGGTGGTCAAACGAGACCCAAGCTTCAGCTTTGTGCCTGGCCTTGCTTGGAGACGCCTTGGGAGTACTGCAGGGGATGCCACTGTCAGAGCGGTCTAACTACGGGGAGCTGATTAGAAGACTGGAGATGCGTTTCGGCCACCGACACATGGACCAGCTTTATCGCTCACAGCTGAGAAACAGGATCCAGAAGACCAACGAGACGCTGCAGGAATTTGAAGCGGACATTGCACGGCTGGTGAGGAATGCTTGCCCATCGGTCACCGATGATGTCTACGAGAGCCTGGCTGTCGACAAATTCCTGGATGGACTTCGGGACCCCGAGACGCAACAGGCAGTGAAGCTCGCCCGGCCAAAGACTTTGGGAGACGCATTATCTCAGGCCATGGAGTTCGAGGCTGTCAGGCAGTCAGTACGGGGCCATGCACGTATTCGAGCAGCAGAAGCGGAGCCTAATGTGGTCCCTAGCGTCGAAGATATTCTGTCAAAGGTTTTGGAGGCTCTAAGGACCCGTAAGAAGGAGGTATGCTGTTGGAGCTGCGGCCAACTTGGACACCCTAGAAGCAAGTGTCCATCCAAGAAGCAAGAAAAGTCACAGGAACGAAGTAGGGTTGATGGGATGGAACAACTATCAGCCCGTTACGTCAGAGGCCCCAGGAAGACCAGTAGAGTTGCGTCGTTAGGGAGCAGAACGAACAGCTTCTACGTTGATGGGAAGGTGAACGGGCAGCTGCGAAGTCTGCTACTGGATACCGGCGCAACCAAGACAATCTTGAGCTCAAAGACAGTTCCTGCTGAGAAGATGTTGCCAACCATTTTCACATTACGGACTGCCACAGGAGAGCCAGCGAAGGTCTACGGGGAGACAGTTGCCTACTTCATCATCGGTGGTAAACATCTGAAGCACCGCGCTCTCGTGGCAGATATTGATGAAGATGTCATATTAGGCACGGACTTGATGATCATATGCGGGATCAAGCTGGATATGGCAAGAGGGGTGATGACGCTGGGAGACGAAGAAGTCATCCTGCGGCAGGGAAAGGACATCTACGCACGAGTGCGCTTACTAGAAGACACCACTTTACCTTCTCGGAGCCAAATCATAACGCATGGGACGATCGAAGGGCCTCTACCTGAGGGTCAATGTGTGCTACTTGAACCGGGAAGGCAAGAAGAACAGGAGATCGGACGCGGCGTAATGGTTGCAAGGTCCCTCATCAAGGTCGGACGTACCACTCCGATTCGGCTAATGAACCTGAACAGCTTCCCAGTAACGCTGAACAAAGGAACACCGGTAGGGGAATGTACAACCGCTACCTCAGTGGTTCGTCAGCTGCAACGTCATCCCACCGAGCTGCGAGGACTGCCGAAAGAACTAACAGGATTTGTGGACGAATCATGCCGGGAACTCTCGCCTGGACAGAGCGAGGAAGTAAAGAAGATGATTATCCGATGGCAGGACGTTTTCGAGATCAGCCCAGGGCCACGGGGTAGAACGGATATCGTCCAGCACAGAATTGACACCGGGGATGCTAAGCCCATCCGACAGGTCCCGCGGAGGCTGCCGTTAGCCAAACGGGAGGACGCCGAGAAGATCATCAAGGAGATGGCGATTGATGGTGTCATTGAGCCTTCGAGTAGCCCCTGGATGTCTCCTGTTGTATTGGTGAAGAAGAAGGACGGCACAACGAGATTCTGCGTAGACTACCGCCTTCTGAATAACGTCACCAAGAAAGACAGTTATCCGCTCCCCAGGATTGATGATACCCTGGACACCCTAGAGGGATGTGAACTATTCTCTACCTTGGATCTCCGCAGTGGATATTGGCAGGTTGGATTGAAACCTGAAGATAAAGAGAAGACAGCGTTCTCGATTGGGACTGGACTCTGGCAATTTACAGTGATGCCATTCGGGCTTTGCAATGCTCCTGCAACATTTGAGAGACTGATGGAGAGCGTGCTAAGAGGTCTCTCTTGGGAAATTTGCCTGGTATACTTAGATGACATCATTGTGCTGGGAAAGTCCTTCGCTCACCATCTGAAGAATCTGGAGAAGGTCTTCGAACGACTGCGTGCAGCGAACCTTAAACTGAACCCGAAGAAGTGTCATCTCTTCCGAAGGCAAGTCAACTATCTGGGGCATGTTGTGTCGGACAACGGAGTTGCCGTTGACCCAGAGAAGATTGCAGCGATCACCGACTGGCCAGTACCTCGAGATAAGCACCAAGTAAGAAGTTTTCTCGGCCTCTGCACCTACTACAGGAGGTACGTCAAAGGATTTGCAAACATTGCAAAACCTCTTACCAGGCTCACCGAGGAAAAACGGACTTTCCTTTGGGATCACGAATGTCAGGCATCCTTTGAGGAGTTGAAGAAGAAATTGAGTAGTGCTCCTATTCTGAGCTATCCCCGTCCCGAGGGCAAGTTCATACTTGACACAGACGCCAGCAACACCGCTATTGGGAGCGTCCTCTCTCAGCTCCAAGATGGAGAAGAAAGGGTCACTGGATATTTCAGTAAAGCGCTCTCAGCTCCGGAACGCAACTACTGTGTCACAAGGAAGGAGCTTCTGGCAGTGGTGAAATCTATAGAGCATTTTCACAAATATCTTTACGGCAGAAGGTTCCTCCTGAGAACGGACCACGCGGCTCTTATGTGGCTTCTAAGATTCAAGTCACCAGAAGGACAAGTGGCGAGGTGGATAGAGCGCCTTCAAGAATATGACTTTGAATCTGCTCATCGCGCTGGAACGAGTCACAGAAATGCGGATGCGCTCTCTAGGAGACCTTGTGACGAAGAATGCCGGCATTGTTCTCGACAAGAAGAGAAGCAGGCAGCAGTGTTGAGGACAACGGTGGTCATGGATAGTTGGCAGGATGCAGAGGTGTCAAAAGAACAGGACGAGGACCCGGACTTGAAGCAAATAAAACAATGGAAACTATCGGGGCAAGGAAGACCAACCTGGCAGGATGTTGCTCCAATGTCGAAGAATGTAAAGACTTACTGGGCCCAATGGGACTCCATTCTAGTGGACAACGGGCTGCTGAAACGGGCATTGGAGAACACGGAAGGAGATCAGCGCAGACTTCAGCTCATTGTTCCAAAGAGTAAAGTGCCCGAAGTACTCAGGGAACTTCATGACGGAGTATCTGGCGGCCACCTTGGAGTTCACCGTACATTGGAAAAGGTACGTGAACGCTTTTACTGGGCGAACCTCAAGGACGATGTGTTGGACTGGTGCAGGCGTTGTGCGACTTGTGCGGCTTCTAACGGACCCATAAGAAGAAAGAAGGCCCCAATGAGGAAGTACAACGTGGGAGCACCGTTTGAGAGAATAGCAATTGACATCGCTGGCCCTTTCCCTGTGACGGATGAAGGTAACCGGTATATTCTCGTGGCCATGGACTACTTTTCTAAGTGGGTGGAAGCTTACGCCCTTCCGAATCAGGAGGCAGTCACGGTTGCGGACGTACTGGTGAAGCAGCTCGTCAGTAGGTTTGGGGTGCCCATGGAACTTCACTCTGACCAGGGACGAAACTTCGAGTCTGCAGTCTTCTCCGGGATGTGCGAAGCACTGGGAATACGGAAGACCAGGACGACATCTCTTCACCCTCAATCCGATGGCATGGTGGAGCGCATGAACAGGACTATGGGTCGATATTTGTCGAAAGTGGTCTCCGACCATCAGCGAGACTGGGACCAGTATCTTCACCTGTTCCTGCTGGCGTACCGCAGTTCAGTCAGTGAGGCAACGGGGCAGACTCCCGCAAATGTGGTATTCGGCAGAGAACTTCGGTTGCCTTGTGATCTGAAATTCGGTTTCAAGCCTGATGAGGAAATTGCCGGAGAGGAGTACGTCTCGGATCTACGGAAGCGAATGGATAATATCCACGAGAAGGTTCGCACAAACATCCAGGGAGCCAGTGACAGAATGAAGGAGCGTTATGACATCAGGGCTGAGAAGGGTGGCTACCAACCTGGAGACTTGGTCTGGCTACATGATCCTCGAAGAAGGCGAGGCTACTCACCTAAACTTCAGAACTCCTGGGACGGCCCGTATGAGATCGTCAAGAGGATCAATGACGTCATATATAGGATCAGGAAGCAGCCGAAAGGAAAACCCAAGGTAGTCCATTTCAATAGACTGGCCCCGTACAAAGGAGACCACGGCCCGAAAGAAGACCAGCAGGTCAGGTACCTAAACAACGTCAAGACAAATAACTCAGTTGCTCATACTAAAGTACCAGGGACCCGTGGAGTAACTCAGGTAATCTACAGAGATATCTTCTCGTTACCAGTGGAGTATTCTCTGGCCCATTGCGTTGCCGAAGATCTGAGGACTTCTCGAGGGATTGCAACGGTCTTCAGGAAGAAGTTCGGCGGAACTGAGGAGCTGGAACGCCAAGGACCAAGTGTCGGGAAGGCACTCCACCAGCCGCACGAAGGACGACACCTGTTTTACTTGGTTACCAAGCGTGCCTCTGATCAGAAGCCGACATATGACGCACTGCGGCGAAGCCTCGATGACCTTCGGAGTAAGCTTCTGAGACTGCGTGTCACTAAGCTCGCTATTCCGAAGTTGGGCTGTGGATACGACGGCTTGGAATGGAGGATTGTCTAGGACATGATCGAGCAGACATTCGCCAACTCTGGAGTTGCCATATTGGTGTGCACGTTCAACCCCTGGAAAGAAGGTGCGTCTCCATCAGTAGAAGCTCATAAATGCCCGATTTCTCCGGACTTGCTCTGGGGCAGAGCACTTTTAAGGAGGGGGCAGTGTTACGGGCACCGGCAGGAAGGCGGAAGCGGGGGATTAGCGGCTTAACTCCGTCAGCGGGAGACGTTTAAATAGGATTAGGACGGTTCTAGATCGTCTTCTTTTGTCGGCAAAGGATTAAGAATATTCCAGAATTATCTGGCCCCTTCGAGTTCTAGAATGTTCGGCTTTGCCTATAAAAAGACTTCCGTCACCTCGAGTCAGTCAGTCTTAGTCTGAGAGTAGACCAGTGAAGATCTGTGATAAGTGTAATAAGTGAGTGACAGTGTGATAAACTAGTCAGTGTTGAACCGGCCAGTGTAATAAGTGTATCAGTGAACTGTAACAGTCTCGCGAGTGTAATAAACTGTTTCTGTTTGTTACTGTGTGTCAGTTTGTGATACTTACGGTCGGTGGACTAGTGAACTGTAAGTGTTAATTATTAGTTATAAATTGTAGTCATAGAAACTATTGTAACTAGTTAAGCTATCTAGTATTAGTAATATCTTATATTATTGTAATAATTAAATAGGAGTTAGGCCTAGATTATAATATTTAGAATATTGTCATTATAAATTTATATTAGTTTAATAATTTAATTGTTAATAGTTTAATTGTATCCTTCTTATCAGTTTTGTTAATAAATATTAGTATCTTTAATTAAGGGATTGTTTAATTCATTTAAATACCCAGTAGCCCGTAACAATATTTTAAAGATTGAGTGTTTTTATAAGATAAAAAATGCAATGTCTTGTACTTTTGAAATATCTTCGTAAGTTTTTGTTCACATCTTTCTATATTTTATATTGATGTTTACAAAATATGTATAGGAAGAATATTTTCTGATTCTTTTAAATTCTAATTTTTTTTTTTTTAACATTATGATGTCCGGTTTTCAAAGATTATTTTATGTTAGATGAAGTTACAACGTACTCCAGGTCACACAGAAACTGCAGAAAAATCCACTGGAATAACTAATGAGAAAATCCCTCCTAGCGCTGATGAAATAGAATTAAAACATCTTGAAACAGAGTATGATAAGCTTCTGCAAACTTTTAATAAAAAGGTGCTGTATTTTCTATATTTACAATAGTTTTTTAATTGTAACTTAAATAATTAACAACAAATTTGTATTTCAAGGGTAAATAATTAATAATAAGGGGAAAAATAGTTAATTTTTCATAAGTTTTTATATTTTAAGTTTGTATTAGTACCAAGTGTCATGGCCGCAACTGATGCTAACTTGTTAATTCGCTCTGTGCTTGTTACGTTATTATAACAATATTTCTTTTTAAAAACTCTCAAAACTGTGTCAGAAGAATCCATATGTACTTTAAGACATTTATCCAAGATCAGTGAGGTGAGTGACTGTTTTAAACAATAAATTCAGTAAATACATTGGTGACGGGCTGCTGAAGGTAGCAACGTGGCCAATAATCCCTCCACGGGACTTCAATATTTACCTCAAGTTCACGGTCAAGACTTGGCAACCAGTCTCTCGATCGAATCCCGCATTCGTCAACATTTTTTTTTTTTTTTTTTTTTCTTCTCTTCTTTTTATTGTCTATTCATTAAACACACACACACATATATATATATATATATATATATACATATATATTTATTGTATTATTATATAGATATGAAAAGTTGTTTAAAATTTATTTCTTTTGTTTTAGTGAGATTTAATTATTTATTTCTAATTATTTTAATCATTAATAATATTTAATTATGTTCAACATGCAAGTAGACAATTCGGGTAGTGAAGTGTCGGAGGCAGAGACTCCATTTTCAGAAATAAGCGAGACCGATTCGCAATATTTAAAACCACGGACTCTCCAAAAACGTCAGAGAAAGGCTGCCCCTGGCTCAGCGGGCAACTCACCCAACTCAAAAAAAATAAATCAGCTGGGTCAAAAAAGTCAGTGACCAAAAACAACACACCACCGGAGCCTCCCATAACGCAGCAAAACTACTGCAGTCAATTCAAACAAATCTCCAATCGCCTCATCTTCCAGCAACCCTGGAACTACAGAAAGCAATCGTGACGAAAACCAAGAACACCGAGGGTTCATTGACCCTAACCCTCCTCCTATTTTTGTCACGAAGATAACAAATTTTTATGAATTTGCTCAAGAAATATCTGAACTCATAGGACAAACTAATTTTAAATGCTTTTCTAGAGTAAAAGACATTAAAATAAATACATCGAACAAGGAATCCTATAAAAAATTAATTAACCATCTTACAGTGAAGAACTATGATTTTCACTGTTACCAATTACAACAGGATAAATCGTATCGAGTCGTTTTAAGAGGACTGCACTCTTCAACGCCCACAACAGCAATCAAAAGTGACCTCGAAGAAATAGGTCACAAAGTAAGAAATATTTCGCCAGTGTTGCATCCCACCGAAAAGTACCCCCTTCCATTGTTGTTCGTTGAACTTGAACCAGCCCGAAATAACCCAGAAATATTTCAAGTTTTAAGACTTGTTTACTCAACAGTAAAATTTGAAGAACCTAGGCATAAAAATGCTGTAGTTCAGTGTACTAACTGTCAAGCCTTAGGCCACACCAAGACGTATTGCCATCATCAAGCTATGTGCGTCAAATGCGCTGGACAACACTCATCTGGCACTTGTCAGAAATCAAGAAACGAGCCTGCTAAATGTGCTCTTTGTGGTGAGGATCACCCAGCGAACTATAGAGGCTGTTCAGTTCATAAGAACTTTCAACGCCTTAGAACCAAGAATTATCAGCTAAAAAGTCAAGAGAAGAGCACAATCCAGGCTCCTGAAGTTGACAATACTGCCACCTTTCCTGAATTGCCTACACCTGCCATATTACAACCGTATATAACCGTAAACCCCACAGATAGACTTCCGGACAACAGAACTAGGGGAACATCAAGCATTCAGCAGCAGCCTCGAGCTCAGACGCCTCAAACCTCCCAAACTAAATCTCGGAATTCCTTTACCAAATCCCAGACGTTCCAATCCAAGCCTCGGGAACCCATATCCAAGCCCAAGGCAGCCAATTCCTGTCCTCAACCTCCACGTCAACAAATTCCTCCCCACCATACACCCTTACTTGTCAAATTACCTCCTCAACAACCAAATCCTCTCCCTTCCAACCACAGCATTCAAACGAATGCTGTAGTTCATCAAACATTGAATGAAAATCCTGCACCTCGGGTACAACCCCCAGCCAACCCTCCTTTGCCCATTAATTATCCCTATCAAACTCAAGGCTCATATCCATTCCATGTCAAAAATCCTATCGACATAAATTCTATCCTATCATCCTTCCTCAAAGACATTCAAGAGACTATCAAGCCTCTCATCATCCTACTCACGAGAATCTTTAGCGAAGTCCCTCTTAATTACCCACGATGAGCATAAAGCCCTTAGCTATCGTTCTGTGGAACGCTAATGGACTGCTTAATCACCATGATGAACTTGACATATTTCTACACGACAACCAAATAGATATTGCTTTACTTACTGAAACACATTTCACTCATCGCGCACATTTCTACATACGGGACTACATCACTTACAGATCAGACCACCCAGATAACACTTCACATGCCGGATCTTGTATTCTCATTCACAAAAACTTATCTCATTCCCTTATTCCTTCCATTCCAACTGATGCTATCCAATCAACCTCAGTAACCATAACAACTCGTCCTTTCCATATCACATTTTCAGCTGTATACTGTCCTCCTGGAATTTCTGTTTCCTATAATCTTCTTGAATCCTTATTCCAATCTCTTGGTTCACGCTTCATTGCTGGAGGAGACTACAACGCTAAACACCAACGATGGGGTTGTCGAACATCCAACTCCCGAGGAAATATCCTGTCTGCTGTAACATCCAAAAAGAGTTATTCCATTCTGGCGCCAAACAACCCCACCTATTGGCCTACATCTACCAAAAAACGTCCCGATATCCTTGACATATTTATCACATCCCAAATTTCCCCCGCACAAGTCAATATTGAATCCTTGGACGACCTTTCATCAGATCATAGTCCAGTCCTCCTTTTCTTGCACTCAAGTTTCGCTCCCAAGCCTTCCCCTCCCACATTGATTACAGGACATGTTAACTGGGACGATTTTTGTTATGACTTGGAGGACAAACTGGACTTAAAAATTTCACTAAAGACAAAACAAGACATTGATACAGCCATAGAAAAACTTACAACATCAATCAGAAACAGTATACATGACAATATCACAATTCACACAAATAATAACCATCAACAGACTGATTTGCCACAGCATATTCGTATCTTATTAAGAGAAAAACGCAGAGCAAGATCGAAGTGGCATAGAACTTGATATCCAGCAGATAAAACTATCTATACAAAATTAGCAAACAAACTAAAAGCAGAAATCAAGAAGTTCAAAATTCAAAATTTAATTACCTGGACTGAAAATCTTACAACCACCGACAAAACATTATGGATGACTACCAAAAAACTCCTAAAGTTCAAAGAATTCAATCATCCACTCCTTACTGAATCAAATAACTGGACAAGATCTGAGAGAAAAATCACAGTTATTTGGCCAATACCTTTCCAAAATCTTTCATCCACATCCTGATATCATTAACCCAACTCAAATTGAATATATAAAAGAAGCGTTAGATGTTCCCCTCCAAATGTCCCTTCCACCCAAAGCATTCCATCCTTCAGAAATATCCAACATTATTCACAGATTACCTTCCCGCAAAGCTCCTGGACACGACCTCATCACAATTCATATCTTAAAACACCTACCTAGAAAAGCCATTCTATTCCTTACCTATATATATAATGCTGTACTCCGCTCCACATATTTTCCTGACCTCTGGAAATTCTCCATTGTAAAAATGATACCCAAACCTAAAAAAAAACCAGAATACCTATCCTCGTACCGTCCTATCTCTCTTTTACCGTGCATGGGTAAAATCCTAGAAAAACTCATCCTTAAACGATTGTACCCTATCCTTGATGCAAATCACATAATACCAGATCACCAGTTTGGATTCCGAGCATCACACTCCACCATTCAGCAATGTCATCGTGTGGTGGATGTGGTCTCCTCTGCATTAGAACGTGGATCATATTGTTCGGGCGTCTTTCTTGACGTGGAACAGGCTTTTGACCGAGTCTGGCATACGGGCTTGCTCTACAAACTCCGTAAATTCCTACCCCCTACATACTTTCTCATCCTTCAATCCTATCTCACAAATAGAACTTTCCAAGTAAACCATAATAATTTCTATTCATCCCTCTTTTCCCAATCTGCTGGTGTTCCTCAAGGTAGTATCCTTGGCCCAATCCTTTATACAGTTTATACAGCTGACATCCCAACTCATCCTAATACTATCCTTACCACGTATGCTGATGATACATGTGTATTATCAGTCAACACCAATCCAGTTATTGCATCCCAAAGCCTCCAATCCCATATCACTGATCTTGAAGAATGGTTTCAAAACTGGAGAATTAAAATAAATTCTAAAAAATCGCATCAAATCACTTTTACCTTACGTCGTAAACCAATGACTTCCTGCCCTACAGTATCCTTTAATAATATCCCACTGGTGCCTGTAGAACAGATCTGATACTTGGGGTTGCACCTCGACAAACGATTAACCTGGAATCCTCATACAAGACTGAAAAGACAGGAAACCGCTCGACGTTTCAGGCTACTTCAATACTTACTAGACAAACGCTCTAAGCTCCCTATTAACTACAAAAGACTCATCTACATGACCATCATACGACCTATTTGGACTTACGGAGTAGAGCTATGGGACTCCACTAAGCCATCGAATTCCTCTCGTATCCAATCCCTACAATCCAAAATCCTTCGTAAAATCCTCAATGCTCCTTATTTTGTTAAGAATAAAGTCATCCATAACGACCTTAATGTCCCTTTTGTTGCTGATTTGGCCCGAACCCGGTATCTATCCTTTCATAGCAAACTTCATTCCCACTCAAACCCTCTAGTTTCAAACCTAGCTTCCTCTTCAATTCCTGATAATCCTCCGAGGCGTCTGAAAAGAAGATGGCCACGTGACCTTCTTATTGAACTTTGATTTGAGTACTACCAGTGGGTAGTTTCTCTACTTGTCATTCTCATGTCATTATGTAACACGCATTCTATTTACTTGTTGTATAATTGTAATACAGTTGTAAATATCAATAAATAAATTTAAAAAAAAAAAAAAAAAAAAGTTTGTATTACTCATACAACTAGAGCATTTACAGATGTTACTGATACCGGGTTCTCCTCTGTAAGTTCAAGATACTGCTTCTTAAAAAAAGAAAATAAAAGTTTGTTTTTTTTAAATTTTTTAAAGGGTGTATATCTATACTACTACTATACACCTGTGTTCAAAAAAGGCATACCTGATACTCCCGAAATTCTGAGGGCATCTCTAGTTGAATCCTGAACAGATATCAAAATCATTCACACGCCTTACATTCTAAAAGTATTCTAATTGATATTGACTTCATGACAAAGTTAATTCCTGAGACCAACATTCGGTAGGAATAAATTCATACTAAAACTATATCAATAAGTAAAACAGATGTGCATCCTACTCATAAGTTGAGTTTAAGGCTAAATGCAGAAGCTCACATCTACCCATTGCTGATATATATTATTTTAATTAGACAGAAATGCTTTTTTTTTATAAGGAGTAAGATGGCGAAGGTAATATGAGGGAAAGATTTACTTTTTTTTACACAATTAAATTTGAACTTGTAAGTGGTGGATACCATTTAGCCTCTTCTTATACAAAACTCCATAAACGAAAAATTTTTATAGTAATTATGAATAAACACAATTAAAAAACATTTGAAACTTCCAATGATATTCTACAAATCATTCAATTGGTGATAGATCAGCAAAACCAGGAGCTTTTCATAAGATTTTACTGTGAAATAATCAATAAATAAGGTCTAAGGTTTAATAATTTGTTAAATGATATTATATCTGGGAAATATAAAAATGTTTTATAAAAGGAAACAAACATTTCTAGAGTAGATAGAAGTAATATGCTTAAAATTTTTATTATTTTTTAATTTAAGGCACTAGTTAAATATACCGAATCTTATTAATCTGCAAATAGGAATTTTTGGAGACCTTAGTTATTGTAAACTATTTATTTATGCGAGCATGAATCACTGCTATCTCCCGGTAGAAAATGGAAGAGTGTGGTCTTATATGTGGTATTTACTTTACTCTACGTACTTCAGTTGCTCCATGTGATTACTGTGTTGCTTAATTTTGCAGTGATCATCAGTTGTTGACTTAATTTGGAGTTATTGAAATATTAATTTTTTGTTCTAAATGTCCTATCTGGGAATTCTCCCAAAACATAGATCAAATTCTTCAAAGATTGCATAACTATATTGCTTTAATGTATCTAACTTCCAATGCAGTTCATTTTTAAGTTTCGAAGATTTTAGTTGATAATTAATAATTTTGATGAGGTACAATTTACAAAAAAAGAAATTTATAATGTTGTTTCATAATACTTTTCTCAACATCGTTTCATTATTCTATTTAAGGTAGAAGAAATATCTGTATTACGCTTGGAATTAGGTGAAGCCAGGCGACTGTCTGATGCATCGTTGAAAAAATTTGAACAAGCAGAAGCAAGAGCTGAGGATCTTGAGGAGAGATTGAAAGCGTTTGAAGATGAAGAGATCATGGTATAAGATATCGATAGTTGTCGTTTAACAGTTTATTTACTTAAAGTAATTATATATTTTATTTTTTGTTAAAGGCCGCTAGTAACAAAGATAAAATGATGGAGCTGATGCAGCAACTAGCAATGGCTGAAAGAATCTTTGAGAAAAGCTTTGAAGAACATGAAGATCTGCAAAGGAAAGCAACAATTCAAACATTGGAAACTGACGAGTTTAGAAGGAAGGTAAAGACATTATTATTCATTTAATGAAATTAATATTGTTATTGTTCATAAAACTATTCTGTCTTTTCTGTTAATTCTCACAATTTCATGTTAATTTCTTGCCACAGATCCATTAAAATTCTGATGAAAACTTTGGGTTCTTTTTTATTTTGGCCAATATCTGACATCTTGTTTAACGAATGTTTTTAACCTTTTAGACCGGCCACCAAAAATGGAGTTGAGCTGAGTAGAGCATAGCTGAGTCAGCTTCCATAAGAATAATTAAAGTTTTTTAATGAAAGGCTGTTTTTTAATGAACACTCAACATCTTCTTGTCACTTTTGTACTTGGTTTTGGAAGCTGAGTAAACTAAATTCAACTTAAAACTGGAGTCACTTTTGGTGACTGGTCACCGTTAAGTTGGTCTCTCGCGTCTAAAATAGGTATAAACTATTATTCTAAAGTATTTTTTTCTTTTCTCGTATGGCACTATGGTCTTTGAAGGACCTTGACCTCCTCAACAATTCTCCTCCACTCAGAGTGATCCTCTGCAGCTCTTCTCCATCTTCTCACTCCCAGAAAGTGTAGATCAGCCTCAACATCTTCAAGCCATCGTAGTCTGAGTCTGCTTCTTCTTCTACCGTCCGAGTGTCCCTCCATTCCTCCACGTAGTCTTTCCTGGTCCATTCGATACACATGACCCAACCATCTTCTCCCTTTTTTAATATATGAGACTAAATGAAGGTCTTTATACAGGCCTCTAAGTTCTTTATTGGTTTTTATCCTGTATATATTTTAGACTTTGGTTGGGCCTTATATTTTTCTCAGGATTTTCCTCTCCCAAGCATTAATCAAACCCTCTTTTCGCTTTGTAAGGGTCCATGCCTCATTAGCATATGTCACTACTGGTTGGAGAACGGTCTTATACGAGGGTGGTCTGAAAAGTTTCTGCCGAGATTTTTGTCAAACGAAGAGGCAATCACCTTCATGAACAATTATTTTGCAGAGAAAAACACTTTGATCTATCAGGATGTATTCCGATTTAGAAGAATTTTCTTGAGAGCCCGGTAGCATTTGTTGCCATGCTGAATCCTCAATTTTTTTTTCTTCTTCTATTTAGTTTTTTTCAGTGACTCGTGCCCAGGTACTTGAAGTCTGAAACTTTTTCGAAGTAACCCCTTCAGCATATCAAAGATTTCTCAGTCGTGATTTTCTTGGAAGATATCATATATTTTGTCTTTTCATTATTTAATTTTACCATATTTTGTTTGCTAAAGATTCTAATGTATGCACAATAAATTTTACCTATTCTCTTCTGGCAAATCATTGTTTTTTTTAAGAGACCTTATATCTTATCCTGTGTTGTAGGAGATCTTATTACAATTATGAAGCAATGAAGGTAGTAAATCAGCAATTAAAATTACAAATTTATCCAAGAAAAAACATATTAGTTTAAATTAATTAAGTAATCAGTCATAAGGTTCTATAAGCTCATCTAAAAAGTGGAGAGATGAAGAATTCATAATACCTTTGCCTTTTTGTATTCAACAGATTTTGAAATTGTTTTTTTATTTATTTTTAAAAACGCTTATGGGTAAAAGTATTCTACTCCTTTTTCAAAAATATTAATATTGAAATACTGCCAGTATTTTTGAATTTATTAAAAACAATTATTTTATTTTTTAATTGCATGAACAAAGCTAATAATAATTAATTAGTACTTGTGCTGTTGTGTCATAAATTTTAGATTTACTGTTATTAAGCATCCCATAATTTAATATACGATGTGGGCATAAAGTTGCACTGCGACCATTACTTGATCTATTGTGTGCCCCATTGTATGCGATTATTATAATCTAAGCTTAGCTAAATCCACAAATTTAAGTTCGACCTGCCTAGAGTTAGTGACTCTATCCTGACCAAAGGTTGCAAACCCATCACATAGGCAGATAACATGATAGGGTCTTGTCCTCTGTACAACAAAAGCGGCATGTGGGAAAACTCGCCAGTTCCAGCCTGAACATGTGGGCGTTGTTGCAGCACCCATATATGCTGCTACAATTGTAATATATGATTTAATAGTATATTTAATTAAATAAACTATATGTATAATTGCTGACAACAGCTAGGTTTTATTGGGTTGTAACATATGAAATATCAGTGAAGGTGTACATTTAACTAAATTATTAACAAAAAAGTTATTAAACAATACTTTTATTAATCAAAATAGGATTCTTCACTTTCAATACACTTCCCCCAACGTGAAACAAGCACTTCTATTCCCGCTCTGTAGAAATTAGGTGTCAAGGAAGAAGCGAAGCCTTGGAAGGCCGATTTAAGGGCATTTTCGTTGTCAAATTTTTCATTTCTTAAAAATTTATCCAAACAACGGAAAAAGTAAAAATCAGTTGGAGAAAGGCCTGGAGAATATGGTGGGTGAGGAAGGATCTCAATATTCAACTCCTGAAGCTTAAAAAGGAGCACGTTTCCAATCAGGTGAGCTGCTGGGCCTCGGTTATTTCATGTGCTACCCATATTTCCAGCTTTTTTGTCTTACCAAGCTCCTTAAGGTGGCTGGAAACAGTCATGGCACTTGCTCCAAGTTGGGAACCTAGTTCACGAGTGGTTTGGGAAGGGCCTGCTTCGACCAGCTCTTTCAATTTTACGTTATCCAACTTAGTCTTTGGCCTACCACGTTCTTTGTTGGTATGGTCATAATCCCCAGACCGAAATTTTTCAAACCAACGGAAGATTGTTCTTTCGCTCACTGTATCTTCACCCTAAACAATATTAATGTTTCGGAAAGCCTCTGTGATGCTATGACCAAGTTTAAATTTGTAGAGAAAAATTATACGAATTTCTGCGGAAGACATGATTTATTATTATTTATTTTTAAAATGTTACTTCACTTTCAAAAGGAAAAGTAAGACTGATTATGAAAAAGGATTAAATGATCTGTCAAACAGTATACATAACATAATTGTGTGTGTACAAATAATCTATTCCCTAATGAAAAGAAAACTGTAAATAAACGAAACAAACAAAACTGACATTTCATCCGTTACGACCCAATATTACCAGTTATAATTCATTACAATATTACTATGTATCACTATTGCAAGTAGCTATCAAGATTCCTATTAATTTTCAAGTAGTTTAAATAATGCTACCAGGAGCTGAGGGTATTAGTCACTGGACTCGTAATTATCTGCCCTAAAAAATAATATCTATAGTTTATATATATATATTGATTGAGAGAAAAATTGGTGGTTGGGTCTTATCTTGGTCAGATCACCTCTTTGTACAACCATTTGTTAACAAACGATTATACCTTTACCGTGTATTAACCTAAAATTCCTTTCATAGGTTTCAAGAGGTGTACACTATGTAGAATATAATAATAAAAATATAGTTATGTATTAATATAGATATTAACAGTTATAAAATGTAAGCCTAAATGGTGGTTTAAAGAAAGAAAGTTTATGTTGTTTTTTTGGAATAGTAATTTTGACTCTTAGTTACTTTAATAAATTACTTTAATGAATTTAATAATTTTGGTAAAATTATTTTAGTACCTGGATACTGAACAGTGTGCTGAAGAACAAAGGCATAAAATAGAAATATTAGATTCTGAAAGGATAAGATTTGGAAGTGAGGTGACCACTGAGCTACAGAACATAAAAGTAAAATTTATATCCAATTTCATTATAATCTTATTGTAAATATTTCATTTTTGTTATTAAGTTGTTTATCAAGTCAATATTGATATGTATATTGAAATATATTTTAATAATGAAGAATCATAGAATACAAGTCATTCAATAAAAGGATGTGAACATTTCTCTTCTTCCATAATTAATTTTTCATTAAAACTCAAATGATATTACAATAAATTATTTAGGGTTTTTACAAATTTTTATTGTTATAAAACTGAATAATGGTAGTATATATCTGATGATGAAATAGTGAAATGAAATGTATGTTGACTCAGTAGAAGTGGGTATCTTACTGAATTAATTAAATAGTCTTGAACATGGCGTGAGACCCTGAAACAATGATGTTTTGATTTGAATAAAACCATAATAAGCGAAAAGAAATTTTTACATTTTTTAAAGAATGAAATTCATGTATACAATTGTAATAAAATATTAAAAAATAAAAGTTACAAATTAGAAAAAAGTTGATTTTTTTTGTAATATACACACCTCTCCCTCCCTGTATATAAATATACAAATATACATATTTATGAATTTTGATATCCTGAAAAATTATAATATTTATTTATTTTAAGTTAAATAATGAGTTATTGTATGGCTATTTTCTTTTATATTTAAAGTAATAATATGGTGTTTTATTTTTTGAAGGATCAATTCCAGACAAAATTACAAGAATTGACACTACTCCCTGACATGATTAATAAAACAACTGAAAAACTTAAAGAAACTGAAGATCTGAAAACAAAAGTGGAAAAGAACTGTGTGGTTTTATCAATGAGTTTAGATGATGCAATTGAAGAGGTAAATTAATAGGAAAAGAAACAGTTATTCGAAAATATATTCTCCTTACATTGTAGGCTTTTAAGCATTTGTAATAATATTTCTTAAATGCAGAATTCATTTGCCACCATCTTCAAAGAGTTAATTTTCCTATCATAGATTGGACTTTTTAAAAGCAATGATTATATTAATGATAATGAAAACTTTGAATATTCTTCAGTTGGATGAACATCAATTTATGTAGTTATTACTTCTAAAAGTTTCTTGTAGTTACTGCTCCCTCTTGCCTTATCCCTGCTTGCTAGGGTAAATAAAATAAAACTATGAGGACTTTTCTCTGTAAAATAATAGTGGGTTCCAGTATATGAAATATGACCGATACTTCTTTTTGTACAGTTCTAAAAAAAAAAAAAAACTACAATATTGTAAGGTTTACAGAATTACACCATCTCATAATCAGACCATCAAACATTATGTTAATTGAGGCAATTAATGTACTTACTACAAAGTAAATGGGATCATGTCTGACATTAAGAATAAAGAAAAAAGTAATAGGGTAGCTAAAGTTGCACCACTGGAGATATTGTGCTTCTTTACTTCTTAACCTGTGCTGTCTTGGCTCTGTCTTAGTACAAATGTTTAAGTTGTACAGTTTATCGAAGAAAAACTTATTCATTAAATGAAGCTTTAAGATGGATGGAATTTCCTCAATCAATGGATGGAAATTCCTACAATCAATATAAAAGTGCTTATCTTTACATTTAAAAAAAAAAAAAATTATTAAAGATTTAGTATTTCAAGTTTTTCCATGGATATTACATTTTTAATTATAATGTGATCTTTTGTTTATTCTATTTTATTCCAACCTGTTCTATCTTTATAAACGTTATATTGTTTTTACTACTGCACTTTGTGTTGTTATTTTGTTTTATTTTCAGCCCTGATGATAGCCTAAAGGTTATGTTGAAACGTTGACCCATAATAACTAATAGGTTTAGCTTATTTTTCTACAATTCTTTGAACACACCTCTAACTATTTTTCTACACTACTGAGGATATGTGGTCCATTGTTTCCTCATTGGTGCTATTTTTTATATATTTGGCTGTATTGGATCATTTTTATGAAATATCTGTTGTGGTGGCATTTTATTTATAAAACATAGGAGGGAATACAATCAAAACTCAGTTCTTAATTACATCAATCATAAATGTGTGTTCTGAGGCCAATGATTTATCTTATATCATGGTATTTATATATTTGTTATGTAAATCAATTTTTTCTATACTTAAATTATCTAGCTTTTTATGAACAAATATATTTTATTTTATAAGTCATTGTAATGAATTATTTTTTTTAAATCTGTCAATATTTCATATTGCTCAAAATTCCTTTATTAAATATGTTCTCCCCTGTAATTTATTCATATGTGATTTTTATCATTCTTAGAAAGAGGCATATCAAGAACAATTAGAGATGTTGAATAGAAATAGAAATATGAGTGAAGCTGAAAATTCTTCAATGAAAAATAGTCAAACTGATGTCGAAAAAAAAATGGAAGAGACAAAGTCAGAAAATAAAAATTTGAAGTTAGTATTAAACTTTGTAGATTTTTATGTTAATATTGTTACGGGCTACTGGGTATTAAAAATGAATTAAGCTATTCCTTAATTAAAGATACTAATATTTATTTACAAAAGTGATAAAAGAATACAATTAAACTATTATCAATTAAATTAATAACAGAGAAATTACTAACAAATAAATTATTAACTGAAATAAATTTACAACAACAATATTTTTAGATATTTATAATCTAGGCCTAACTTCTATTTAATTATTACAATAATATAAGAAATTATTATTACTAAATAGCTTAACTATTTGCATAAGCTTGTACAAATCACATAAAATTACAACCACTACTTAACTAATTAATTACTACTAATTAACACTTACAGTTCACTAATTAAAGTCCACGGACCGTAAGAATCTCTGGATATAACAAACTGTCACACAATTACACTCACGAACTGTCACTGACTGGCTTATCACTGTTTCCAATGTTAACCGTACCATGTGCTTTAACACTCTCCCTGTACTCGCGCCGAGATGCTGTTTAAATAGACAGAATGCCAGATCTAGAACATACGGGACGGATCTCAAAGTTTCGCGAAAAGGCCTCTTTCATCTCTGCCGACAAGGGGGCTTTGTTCTCTTCCAGGAATCGCCAATTCCCGCGCCCGTAACAATATTGTTTATTTTTTATATATTTTCTCATTTTTAGTGTACATATTAGTTTGGATAATATGCTGGACTTAAAAAAAAAAAATTAATTTATCAAGTCTTATATTTATTATATAATAACAATAATTAATTTAGAAAAGACAAATAATTTTTTATCGTGCAAAATACTTTGTTCCAATACTTTTAAAGGTGAATATAATTTTTGATATCCTCTAAAATTTTTTTAGTTTATTATTAAATGTGAATAAAAAAACATTATAAATAAATTTTGTTTAATATTAAGAATGTGACATGAAACAGCTTTTAAGTCATTGAATATTTTGTGCCAAGTATATGTTTTTTCTCTTCATAACTTTTTATTATCTTTGTTTGGGTATATTCCATGAGAAACTCCTTTAATATTATGGACTATACCTAAACTAGTATTGTAAAGAAATATAAAGAAGCAATTATACCTGGATAGGCAAAATTTAGGTAGCATAGTACGTTAAGCCATAGCAGCATTAAGGGATGTTAAATGAATAAACAAACAATAAATATATGTGGAATCAAAATATCATTTTGTAAGAAATATTCACTAATCTAATAATTGTGTCTAGTTGTATTATTTCCCACACCCCTTCAATTACAGTAAAATGGCTGTTTTTTCAACTGTTAAAGTATAAGCTTGATAATAAAATATACATATTGGTTAAAATATACATATTGGTTAAATATTCACCACTCTTTTGGTGCCCGCCTTTGTTTCCAAAAAGAATACTTGAATATAATATTTAGTCTTTAAGTAGTAATTCGGATAAAATCTGTGTTGAAAACCTGCACAATGAGTTGTGAAGGATGTTGAAGTAATTCCTCTTTTGTATATTATCTACATTGTTATAAAGTATTGTATTATATACAGACAACACTGTAAAGTGACAGTTGAGATTATGTTTGCTGTGCACTATGGCATCCATGTGCTTGTTCAGCCATTATCTAGCCATTGGTGTCCTTCGTTAGTTCTTTTTGAGCTACAGTATAAAAAAATAATGGTCAAATAAAATATTAAATCATTTTATAAACTTTAGATAGGTTATTGTATAATAATTAGTGCTAATAAAACTTGTTAGCCAGGCTTACTATCGCTCGTTTAGAGGAAGTTGTTGTGATAAATGGAAGAAGGTATGAAGAATCCTTTGAAGAAGGGAAAGATCTCCAAGTTCAATTGGAGACTTTACGGCAGCAATCGGCTAGACAAATTGCCAAAGCTAAGGATAGGTTTGACAAGACAAGACACACCTTACAGGACCAGATATCTGATTTGGAGAAGAAACTTGCATCTACAAGAGCATCTCAGAAAACAGCTTTGCAGGAGAGAGATGAAGTAATTTTTTAATTATTATTTACTATTATAAACAAAAAAAAAGCTTGGTTCATGGTAGAGAGATATTTCTTAACCTATTGTTCAGGATGTTGATTCAGATGAGATCTCTCTCGACCAATTAACTCACCATCACGTTTCACGTTATAGAGGCTGGGTAAGCCCAAGGAGGGTGTTCATATTTCACAGGGTCCATCATATGGCTTTTTAGAAATTAAATAATTTACGTACCATCAATGGATCTAACACCGGGATTCTCTCTACAACAACTCAGTGTGTAATGGAAATTATCTATTATGCAATGACAATATTTTCAAACAACCACTAAATCTATTTTAGTGGTTGCTTGACTTTATTTAATTAATATTCATACTGATTTTCACTGTCTTTATCAATTATTAAGAAAAGGGGGAGTCTTTTTAACTATATAATACATTAATTAAATAATATATTAAGTTAAAATTAATTTTGACCATAATTTGTTAATGGTGAGGCAATGGTTGACAGTAATTTGTTTACATCTTTTAATTAAATTGTTAATATCTTGAGCAGTGTTGAAAATGCTTGGGGGGTGTAATAAACGAATATCACACAAATAATTAAAGCTTCATTATTTTGTGTCAATATATCATCCTAATATTTAGTCTGTCATTTGATTTAATAGTCAGTCTGGAGTTGAGGGATGTAGAATCAAGGGACAAATTATGTTTAGTTGTCCCTTGACTATCAAGGCACAATGATAGCCTAGGAATCAGCTCAATATGGCTCTAAATAAATAAGTTTAACTTATTTCTGTATAATTCATTAACTTATAGTGTTCCTCCTATTTCCTCAATTAGTACAAGTAAAAGTTACTTTTTGTATTGTCTTTAATATTGATTAATTTTTGTAAATTCATTAATATTGTTTAATTTATGAGGAGAAAGATAAAAAATGAAGCGATGTTTTATGTTGTTACCTCAGTAAGTTCTCAAGACCTGGCTAATAGGTCCATACAATTACTGGTGTTGAGGTTAGTGACAGGACTATCAGGTACTATCTGAATTCTGAAGACCTGCATGGTAGAGTACCTCCAAAGAAATCTTATATAAATGAAATCAACTGTAAAAAGGGTCTTGCTTTTGATAGAGAATAGTTATATAAGCCTCTTAGTTTTTGGGAGGGTCATATTCTTTGATGAAAGCAAAGTTCAATTTGTTTTGGTCCGATAGACGGATTATTGTAGGCAGCGTAAGGAAGAATTGAAAAAGCAAAATGTTTCTGTTACAGTAAAACATTGTGGTGTGTCTCATACCACGGTGTGGGAAATCTTGTTTATATTGACGAAATTTGAAATGCTGAGGGTTATGTGAAAATTTTATGCCATAACCTGCATGCAAGTGCCGAAAAAATGATTATCCAGGATCGATATATGTTCCAGCAGGATAACCATCCAAAACCCTGCCAACAAAACCAAGGAATGGTTGTGATATAAGTATTATAGAAAATTTATGGTACATCTTGCATCAGAATGTGAGAAAGCATCACATCACTGGAAGACACCATTTGAAACAAGAACTGGTCGAAGAATGGGAAACAATCAGTCTTGACTTGGTTAAAAACTTGGTCAACTCCATGCCCAAACGTCTACAGGCAATTATTGATGCCAATGGACTTTTTAAGAAATATTAAATTTTAATACTCTTTTAAGTTTCCATGGCCACTGTTTATACAAAAGACTTCAATGGTTTCTTCTGGTTTTGACCGTGTCGCTAAATTTCTTGCCAACGTTTCTCCTGACATGCTAATAAATTATTATACACTTATAGAATTGTTTTAGTTTTAAATATACTTTTTATTAATGTGAAGTTCAGTGGATTATTATTTTCCTTATGACCGATAGTTTTATATATACAAATACTTTTTGCCGCCCCTGTATATCGGTTATCTTTGATAAAGATAACCGATATATAAGATGCTTGCCTTGCGTTCAACCTTGAAAACTTTTTTTAATAGTGTGTGATTTTTAATAGTGTAGAATGCGTTACCATTACTAACTCATTTTCAGCAAAACATTTAGATAGATGGTATTGTTTTACAGCGACAATATAATCTACAATAATGTTTATTTATTTATGATTATCATTATTATTATTATTATAATTTATATTTATAAATATTTCTGGTTTAGATTCTACTTAATGAAGTAATTACAATTACTGATTTAGTTAGTTTCGAGATGGTCTTATTAAATTTTCTGAATTATGATCTAAGATATACATTACAGATCCGTAACAGAATGCAAGCTCAGATAATACAACTAAATGAAAATTTGGATCAAGCACAAAGGAGGATTCGAAGTATACAGTCTCATATAAATTACATGAAGACATCATCAGGATCATTGGATAAAGATGATAAATGATTTTCCAATCTATGCATAACTGGCACACTGATATAACTAAAAATGTCTAAATAAAATTAAAATACTGTTTTGTTCCTTCTTAAAAACTTTAAGCAATATTTTACCTAGACATTTTTAGCATCTAGAAAAGGTAACTGAGGTGACTTGGCAGCATGGAAGCATTCATACTACTCAAGATGATGGTTGGAGGTCACTATTTAATACAGTTGCATTCAAAATAGTTAATTAAGGTATGGAGTTGTATTAACTGCCAACCTTTTTATTTCCATTATTAGGGATTATTTGGAACTTTTAATTTTGCAGCTTTTATTTTTTCGATAATGTTTAGATAATCATTATTGACGCAAACTTTATATTTTTTACTCTCCTTTTTCTCAAAACACAAATTACTGTTTCTTTTAATACTATTCCTTATTTTTACTCATAACTTGTCTGGATATTAGTTCTAAAGTTTCAACTTCATTCCTCAACTTTTCTAAAAAAAAATTTTCAGAGCAAATTAGGTTTTCTATTCTCTTTTTTTTACTGATAAACTTTCTTTTACTCTTTCTGGATTTTATATCTATGCATGACAGTGTTAGCCCCAAGAGCTCTATGAGATATTGGAAGAATTAAGTATATACAAAATGTTTATCCATCCGCTAAAAATGATTAAGTGTTAGAGTTGTAGTTATGTTTATTTTGTTCTAATCTTTCTGAATCTATACTAAGTATGAAGTCTGAGACAGGAGACCCTCTTACTGTGAAATGTTAAGTACAGAAGTGGATTAGAGAATCTAATGAACCAAAGGCTTTGAAGAGATAAGGGGAGAATTGCCGATTACCTACCAGAGATTCAATCCAAGAGGCCAGTGGTTCGCTTGATAAACAGACAGATGAGACCCTCTTGGAAACTGAAGAAAATATGAAAGGGAAGCTGAGGGTATGCACGATATTAGTTGAAGTAGTAAGCAGCACGGAAGCATATAAATGGTAAACCAGTTAATTAGCTAATATGGTGGACACAATGGAGAATAGCTAAGTTCAATGGACAACAGAATAAAATGGAAGTTTCATTCCTTTTGAAAACAAAATGTGAAGTGTACCCATGAAGTGTATGGCAGCATTTCAAGGAGGGTAATTGAAAAACATTAGTGACTAAGACCTGCATACACAAACTAAGAATGAATTTCCCAAAGAAGTAATTCCTTCACCAACAGCCACTAGTTCAGTTGACATTGAACCATTCCAGACTATGATAGACAGGAGAATGCAAAAAAACAAAAAGCAATGATGATTGAACATAAGTCAACCTCTCAAAGAATAAAAAAAACAATGAGGAATCTTATTAAATTTTACGATTGAAAACAACTGCCTTCAATTCTACTGATATTTATATGACTAAGAGTGGATAATGAAGTTAAGCAAAAAGTATCAGCGCAGTCCTTGCGTTAACCACGATAAATCAAAGAGGACATCCTGCCGTGTTTTCTTCAGTGGCGTGAAATAGCACTTACTTAAACTGGGTAGTAGAAGTATATCCAATAATGGAGATATCCAATATTGATTAATGTTGGTAATCCATGATCATCAAGGATTATCTACTTGTAGTCCTTTTCAAATACCTAAGGCACGGACGCACCAGGACTTCCTGTAAAGCTAATACCTAGGTCTTTAGGCCATGTGCATTTCAAATAGGCCATGAGTGTACGGTAAGAAACTTTTCAGAATGTTTCGTCTGACCTAACCTGTGCATGAAACTATGGAATGATTGATCAAATTCACGTTTGTTTAGCACCGGTTCCGACCTTCAGGAAATTCGGGCTGAATATTCAAAACATGACTACCGATACGTAGACTGGAGTTCCATGAAAGTAAACATTTTGTTGTTTGATTTTGGCCATTTTTTACGGCATTTCGGAGCAACTTTTACTAACATTTTAAATACCATAACTTTTCTGCTTACATTGATTTTAGGCTAAAAAAAGAGAGTATAGTGACATTTTTATAGGAAATTCAAACTTTTTAATTTTTGTTAGGATAATGTTTCTATTGAAAACCTCATCGTTTTCTAGATAAATAAAGACAATAATAATTAAGACAAATATGTACCCCGGAAGTAAAGAACACTACACTACTCACATTTCTTATTTGTTCAGGAGAGCCAATTTTCCATAACTTTGAGCTATTTAAATTTATTTCTACGTTAGTTACAGAAAAAGCTTAAAGACCATTGTTACTGGCCTTGATAATTAATTGGAAGTATTGATCATAGTATTTATTTATGAAAATTCATATAAAATATTACCTATTATGTGGTTATTGTCCTTTACCTTCAGGGTATAGAAATAAATCAGATTTCTACCTATGTTTATCTATTTTTTGTTATATGTGACACAATTTGAAATGTTATGATTGTCTATATAAATAGGTTAAGGATCGCTGAGCAGATAGCAGAAGTGTCCCTTAGGATCGGTACCTGAGGATAAAGGATACATACCTTAAGATACAGGACAGATACAGTTGTGGGCAAAACAAGAGACGCTCAAGGTGTAGGAACTCACATATACCGAAAGGGCTCCCTTTTCTTTTTGTTAGTAGATATATAACTTTGTAACCGTAATCAGCACATGATAATGTTATTCAATGAAAAAGGATCTTTATTTACTAAACAAGTAAAGTAAACTAGTCAGTCAACCAACGCAATCTTTGGAAAAGAGAGGAACTTGTTTTTTATTCATTAATAGCATATAGCATTGTTATACCTCAGTAGTAAAGATCTTAGGATGGAATCATGTATTATTATTTAGATCAAAGATTCTCTGAGAACATTGTTTGGGTTGTGAAGCCAATATAGTAGTGTCTTCCTACTTCAGTCTAAGCCCGACTCGGGAAAATCAGGAACTCATTACGAAATTATAATGAAATGATAATGAACTATTTATGGCTAGTTTCAGCTTTTTTATGGGGGAGAGGGGGTTTATTGGGATTAATACATATATTTTTTCCTAGTTTCTAGGATCAGTTTTGGACATCGTTTCAGTAATATATCGAATGTTAATAGACGAAGATTTTAAAAATTATCCGCATTGGCAACAGTCGTACCGTGGCACTCTTCTCGTTAGTATAGTAAGGATATATATGTATATGAAGTGAATTGGCGGATTGGACTTTGTGATGATGGAGAGCAGGCTAAATAACACGTTGGGTATAAGATAGCGGTTGATATAGGGCAGTGGGAAGAGGCGGTGCAGTGAAGCGGTATGTTGTTGGGTGCTGGGGGTCTGGTTGCGTCGGAAACTTAAGACGGTACCGCTACGACAGGGTAGCTCGCGGTATTTTATATCAAGTGCTTTATGCCACCATGAATATATGTATACCTATACACACCAGCTGCTGGTTTTTAGCTGCACAGTGAATTTCATGTTACCAAAATTATTTACTAATTTATGGTGTGAAAAAAAAGCTACAATTATCGCCAAGAATATACAAAATTAAATATTTATGCCACTATACTATTTTAAATTTTATTTTATTTTATTTTAAACCAGAAATCAATGGTGTTAGTTGTTTAAAAATGATTAAAGGGTCGCATGTGGATGGTAGCATAAAAACCCACCCCAAAGATCGCGGATACGTAAAATGGGGATTCCGAACCCGCTGTAGGATGTCAGGTACTCGTTAAAGATCCCTTCTCTTATTATACCTGGTTAGGCAAAATTTAGTAATCCCACTATAATAATGTCCAATTAGCTGCAAGTGTAAGTGTGTAAGTATCAGCATTAAGTGACGTTAAATGAATAAACAAACGAAAGGATTGAAAATTAAGGAATTTCCATTTTTAGTAATAACTGCTCCAAAACCAAAATAACGTAAAATAAGTTACCACCAATCGACCAAACAAACAAAATGTTTACGTTCATGAAACTTAAGTCATGACATTGCCTTGGTAGTCGATTTATAAATATTCTGCCAAAATTTCCTGGAGACAACCTAGGAGTCGAAATGGAGACTAAACAAACAACAAGACTAAACTAAAGATAAATGATATTTTGTATAAATATTTTTGTTTTGAAGAGAAAATTTTTGTCCTGGTCGGGATTAGAACCCGAATCGCCTGCATCTCCGGTGCAGTGCTCTAAACCACTGAGTTACTAGGGTTCGTAGTCGAATACTGTAGGTAATTCGGAACTTTTTTTTTCTCATTAATTCTTTCTCACTTAATAAGACATAATAATACCTTGTATTAATATAATAATACCCTATATACCTGTATTGTTATTCTACAGGGACTTATTCCAGAATAAATAAATAATTTACTATTACGTATTACAGTCACAGTAGGGTTATTAGTATAGAAACTGAGTTTTTCTTTCAATACTTTTAATGACCTAGAAAATTGCATTCAGTATGTTAAATGAAAATATAACAAAAATAAATTAAACAAATTTTCAATTGAAAAAATATATTATAATTAACAATTATTTGAAAAAATAATTACAAAATTCAATTTATTAGTAATTTTAATTTAACTAATATTCATTCCCTCAAAATGTTTCATTATTGCCGTTTTTGTAATTAAGAATTATTACGATTCGCTATCACAGTAATGATTAACAAGTACTTGTAATACAATATGCAGCCTAAGTATAAAAAAACAAAAAAAAACAGTCAATAGGTAAAATAAAAAGAAACAACATTTATTTCACTTTTAATGTTATTAAAACAAATGCTTTGAAGTGATTTTATAGTTCATAATATATAAAAAATTATATATATAAAAAAGGAAAGAATAAGTGCAAGAAGGAACATTCTTTCGTGATTTTAAATAATATAAATATGATACATTTTTTTTTTAACGTTTAACTTAGCATTTAATATTTTCCAATTTATTTTCTATTTCATTCCTAAGCGTTACTGGTATTCCAATGCAATGGTCAAAATCGATCCTCATGTCCCTGCACACTATGACCGAGTCAAAAACAATTGGTACAGTATTATTTCTGAAATTTTCCATATTTGTCTTGAGCATTGTTAAATTTTTTGCATAGCAAGGAAATATCTCTGAGTACTTTCCATTAGTGCAGTCCAAAATATTTTTCCCCAACCCACTGGCAGTTTCTGTCAAGTTCTTGGTGTACATTCCCCATTGCATTGCCAGTTCGGAGGCTAGCTTCATGTCATCGGTTAAGTTCACGCAGCTGTCGAAGTCCCAGTCTTCGAACGTCGCTACTTTCTTCTGTAACTGTTCATCCTGACACTCTTTAGGGACTTTAGCTACTTTTTCTATCAACTCTTTGTTTTGGGCTTTAAACTCCTGCTTCTTATTTTCGATTTCTTCAGTGCTTGCTTTGAGTTTTTCAGTTGCTTCTGTGATAGGGTGTAGTAAGGGTGCTACATATTTTTCCACCTGCATTCCTATCCATCCTCCATTGGAAAGCTAAAATTAAAAGAAAAATATCAATTAATAAGAAAAAAAATTCTTTATATTGTACTTTATATATTTATAAAGAAGTTTTGTTAAAACGCATATGAAATAAACGCTACAAGTTTAATATTATAATCTTCAAATCATTAATCTCTATGAATTTGTTATTACAATTTAACTTTTTTTTCGCTCATAAGGTACAAAACCGACACACTGGAATCTGTATCTGAACAGTGGCACCATGGACACTTAAGGTACGTAATGCTTTAAAGTAAACTTAAAGTTATTAAACGAAATACTACTTGAAGTCTTTTTCCCAAACATCACAGACTGCTAACAAGTCGTATTGGTTTTGTTAAGTATTTAGATTTTATCTTGGAACCCCCATGAATGTGATTTTTTCCCCATATCCATTTTCTGATAAAATAAATTACCTGTTACAACCTTCCGTGGGATTATCGTTTAGTTTTAACGCTTAATCCTTTAATTTCGCTAACCGTTGATGAAGTTCCTACGGTACATTAGGATATATTATATATTATAAAAATATTATACATAATAATGAATATTATAAATACTAGCCATCAATAAAAAGATATAGAATTTATAATAAACTTCTAAAAGAAATAGTTTTCAAAAATGCTAATTTTTATTAATTTAAATTTAAATAATGTTTTTAGATTTTTTATATCAACATTCTTACAAGTTATTTAGCGAAGATATATGGCACTAGTATTTCTAATGTGATATAAGTCATAAACCTACATTTTTGGAAAAACAGGAAAAACTATTTGTAACCTAGTATTAGGACACTAAGAGTGACACAAGTACCTTCTGGCAAACAAGCTTTGAAGCTATTTTGATACAGTTTTAATGAGTGATAAAGGGATGTATTTCAGTCATAACTAACCACTGAAACACAGCGATTTTTGAGCTAGAAATACAATTGCGATATGCAAAATAGGTTGCCTTTTTTTTTTTTGAGCAAAACGTGTATGACGTTAACAGTAATCTTTAAGGGAATGTGATCGACATATTTTTATATGATTTTTTTTTTAACATAAAATGTGCAAATTTTGTATATAAATTTCTTTTTCCCTGGCTTCCTTGTTCGCTCAGCTGTGCAACGTTTTCAAATTAGTCAGATTTATATATTAGAAACGAGTATATTCAGAGCGAAGTAGTTGATTAGATAAGAAAAGATTTATTGAATATATCTCTGTTTAAATAATTGTTGTGTTTTCTTAATAACGTTTCGCATTAGTATTGATTTAAAAGTTTATTTTATTGCCCACTGAAAGGTTTTTCATTTAATAGATTTTGGCAGATTATACTTATAAGCTATTAATTATCTAATATAATTTAAATTTTATTAAGTTAAAATTAATTTAATAAATTGATAGACGTTAAAAAGATAAAAATATCGGTTATCATAAATTTATTCTAACGGTTATTGGGCAGTTTTACCTTGTTTTCATGGAATATAAATCCAATAAATGCATAAATGAAAGAAAAATGTTTTTTTCTGATAGTATAGTTATAAAGAAAATTAAGCTAAAACATTTCACATCTTCTCTGCGTTTGAATATATGATCTAATACAAATTGTTATAAGAATATATTTTAGATACATACCTGAATAAATAAAAATATTCCCAACAGAAAGAGATGCCGTGAAACCATCCTCTCCAATATAGAGGAAACACCGTCTAAATCTTATTGACTCAATTGTTCATTATTTCATTATCTTATCTATTGGTACTTGTGTGGAGTACTGATGTTATGGGAAATTTCTCGATTTATAAATTGTCACGCGTAATATTTATTTAAAACATATTACTATCATTTTGCAGCTATGTGTAATCTTCCTCATCATTCATTAGAATTCGTTATTTACTAAAGTATATATTAAGTGGGATAACTCCGGGTCCTAAAAGATTATGTTTCTGGCATAAGGGGGAGATGTATCATGAAAGTGGAGAACAAATATGTAATTGTTAGAATTACTTGAATTATGTTTGTAATTTGTGTACAAAATGTTAAAATATAGGTGTGATATTATAATGAATAATTTATATTTTTATATTAATGACTTAATGTCAAGAACTGAAAGTAAAACTCACTTTAGTAACAGTTAAGAAAAGTAGATAAATGAAAAAAAATGGTACCCGCATTTTTATTTACACCATACTATTTTTTTTTCTAAGTTATTCTTAGAATAACTCAATCTCAAATTTGCTTCAATCAAATTTGCTGGATGCGCAATTGCTAATGAAAATTAAATAATAATAAATAAAGTTATTCCTTCATTTTTTGACTGTGATATATTGTATTATTTGTAATTGAATAAATGTTTAAATAGTTTTAAAAAAATAATGACTATTCTTCTACTCTATTTTGAAACAATCGAAGTGCATATCTATAATTTTCTAACGATTTCACCGATTTGAACTGAGTGAGGTTTCCTTTTTATAAAGTAATCTTTTATCTTTCAGGTTAACCCAGAAATGGCACAGACTGATGTATAACAAATTTCTCAATTATTAATTATTTTTGATCTTTTTTGTCTACCATACTCTCCTTAATTTTGACCTTTTCATCAGCAATAGCCTAATTTAATTTATATTTGACACATTGATTTTTACGAGAAAAAAAACTAATTTCATAAGTGAAAAAATAACTAAGTAATAAAGTAAGTCATATATCTATTAATAATTCAAAACAGTAACTTAACAAGTTGTAGTTTAAAAAAATTCTCGAAAATCGTAATGAATGCAATATTAAGTTACGAAGTAAATTCGTGCTTCTTTGATTTTAGCCGCTGTCAGTACTTGGAACCTAATGGATTTGAACGATTTTATTATTAATTGAAAATATTTGCTCAAAACGCTTGATGGTCAGACCGCACAGACTCTCTTAGATTCAATCACAGTTTTTTATTTTGTATTCTGACCTAAATAAAATCAATTTTCTTTCAAATTCGAGCCATAATTTTTTTTTTATGAACAATGAGGATCAAAGATTTCTTCAGTTTCATTTTTACTAGAGCCTTCAAAGCAACTAAAAATAATGTTATAAAGCGGCCTATTTTCCGAAATAGAGCTTTTATAATTTATTAAAAATTAAGATGATATCTTTATCTCCAATAAAATTTGATTCTTCGGTACCTGTACTATTTACTTGAACCAGTAAACCTGTTACACCAAAGAAAGAACTTTATTTACGACATAGTCGAAAAATTTAAGATGTAGATATGGTCGCAAATCCATATTATATATCATTCTGCTATCCAACGATTTGGTACAACCACCATCTTCAGTCCATGAGGATGAGGATAGATTACATAAGAAATTGATGCGGGAGCCTCTTGAATTTAATATTAGAATCGAGTTAATTTTCAATCACCTATTCATTGAATCCAGCATTTAGTTCTTGATGCATCACGACAATCGCATCCTATATGATAGAATACTTTATGCAGTATAAGCTGCTGTAAATGAAACAATTGGCCCAACAGATAGGTTTATAAGGAAATGTTTAGGATAGCCTACCTTTTTTAGAAAGCGATGTTTGGAACCCGCTTACGAGATGGATGTATTGTCTCTTCCTTATGAAATTAGTTATTAACAAATCATGATTAAATAATAAAAATAAACATCATTGTAAATAAATTAATAAAAATGAAAAAAAGCTCATATGAATTATATATTCTAATTCTTCCTCGACGCTAGCAATGGCATGAGAGGTAGTCAAAGAAGAAGAATTCTAGGAAGAAACAAAAAAAAAAAAAAATGCCCCAAGTCTCCAAAATGCTTTAAAAAACGAGCTTGTCGACGTTTCGCCTATTTAGAAGACAAAGTGCAGCTTATCTCACTTCAACAGTCCAAACAGAATTATCGAAGATAGAGACAGCAACCTTTCTGTAAGACGTTCCACAATCATTAAATAATAACTATATTTTTTGTTAATTGTATAAATTAAAATGGGGAAACGGAGCAGCTCAGTGTGTAGAGTTGCTGTGCTGGAGGTCCTGGTTCAGTCAACTGCTTTGGGAAGTAAATTATTTGATTGTTTAACATCCATGGATGAACTCCGTGGGGTCTACAGAACCCCAAATCATCTCCCTTGCACAATCGTTGGCGTAGAAATAGTACCGGTCCACCATGTACTATACCCAGGACCTTTCGTGAGTGAGCTATAGTTTTTTTCTTTATTAATAAAATCTGAAAAATTTACTATTTATTGAGTGAAAATTATTGTTGGTGTTCGAAGGAAATATTTAAAAAAATCTTTTCAGTTAATAGTAAAGTTGTGTTATAATTATAATTAAAGATCCTATGTTAGTAAGAGGGAATGTCGCACGTAATACATTTCGAGGAGAACAAGTTTTCAAGTTTGGTGATCCTACTTTCTTTAGTCTCAGGATATTCTTTAAACACTTCTAATTATCTGACCGCACACATTTCAGCGTTTTCGTTTTTGCCATCTCAACATGAACACATAATGTGCGTTCGAATAACTCCATTTAGGAAAAATATGTGATTCTCTCAATGTCTTCTGTAAACTTTTCTGTAATTAATATATAATATTATACGAAATAGAAGAAATATAGTACACACACACACACCCACACATGTATGTATATTAAATAAATCTTCTGTATAAGCTTTCTGGACAGTGAAGTCCACAGACTAAAGTGGACAACAACGATGTAAGTTTTACATTCAATATTAAATAGAAAATTTAATATAACTATATTACCTATAATCTTATACCTGTTATATTTTTTGACGTTCAAATATCAGAATGGTAAAAAACACAATTTAATTTCTTTCTTTGTTAGGACTAGGTGGCAAATAATCTAGATAAGAAGGTTTTTAGAACTATTTTTAAGTAACGTTAAAAAGACGTCCATACTCTTCATAATTATTTTAATTTTGATAATTCTTAACATGATACGTGAGCGGAATTGCCGTGCTGAAGGTCCCGCGTTCAGAACCGCGTTAATCTGTTAAAGCCGGGATTAATCCTTTGGGACCTGGAATCCTCCTGGAATCCCCACCAAGCATCTGTATAGTTAGTACCCAAAATATGGTAAAAACCTGGCGATTGAGCGTGATATAGTACAAATCCTTGTGCAAAGGTTGTCTTAGAAATAGTACAGTCTGTACCACGCACTGAACCCAAGACTCTTCATGAGTAGTTGTACAAGTTCACCTGATAAATAAAATATTTTTAACAAATAACCTGGGTTATTTACACTAAACTGTTAGTGGGACAAAACAGACATTAATAAATTTATTCTTTGGAGATATAAACGATTTTATTTTTATTTTACACTAGGTTATGCCCGCGCCTTCGCTCGCGTGGAATTCGGTCTGCCACATAAAGTTTCGTGAAAGATCATTTTTAATAAATAATTAAATTATGTTTTTTAAATATAAGTTATTCGTACATCCAATATTTCAGATGTCTAACATCAAAACTGACGGATTCTATACAACTTTTGAACCCCTATTATATTAAAGGGGAAACCCTTGGGGTGGAATTATCCAAATTTCTTTTTTAAACTATAAAAAGAACCTATCTACAAATTTCAAGATACTAAGTTCCTCATTTGCCTTTAATTATGCACTATAAGGGGGGCACATGGTCCCGTGCCCCCAGATAAATCAGTCCTTGCTGTAGCCTATGATGTATGACCTATTTTACTCAATATTTTTCATCCAAATACGTTCAGTAGTTTTTTTGAATGAGTAACAAACATAAATACAAACATTCGCATTTATAATATTAGTAGGATATCAAAACAAATATTTTCACTCATGTTCTTTCTGTTATTTTAAAAACTATGGTTATGTGATTTGCCTTTAATTATGTACTATAGTGGATTCTCCACAGTACCTAAAAAACTGTGGGGGGGGGCACGTGCCCCCGTGCACCTCCTCCCCCTATATCCGTGCTTGTTATAGCCTATGTGTTATTCTGATGTATAACCTATATTACTGTTAAGTTTCATCCAAATCCATTCAGTAGTTTTTGCGTGAAAGAGAGACAAACATACAAACTTTCACATTTATAATGTTAGTAAGATTTTTTTCAATTATTTTCCTTTTCAATATTTGCCGCATACAAAATATATTCTTTTTTCAATCAGAACTGTTATTATTGAGTTTATACCGAAAAATAAAATATTGAATGGACGCAATTAGTTTTTTATTAGTACGAACTTATTCGAGCATGTAAAATTCAATCTCACTGTTTTTGAGCTGTGGTTGCCTGCATGGCTTTCTTAAGACTAATATTTTCTTGACAGTGTTTCAAACTTGAAGAATTGAAAAAAGAAGAAAGAAAAAACCTGTGAAAAGGATGAAAAGGAATAATGAATTGAAGAGGATGCCATGAGGGAGAGGGATGGCAGGCATGAGGAAATAGTTGTCACTCCCGTCCTCACTCCAACCCATTTTATTTGATTAATAGTCGATCCTGGGCTGAATTCCATTTCAGATTTCTGATATACTTTTTTTTACATGAGAGGTAATAGTCTAGGATCTCTGGTACATTTTTGCACTTGATTACTATCAAGCTCAATCTTCGTGAATAGCTTCGTTTTGATGAGACGCCCAACAATTTCCTTTGCGAAAATTCTCGATTGTGGTTGCTAACAGAGGTAGCAAGGATAATTAGGGCAATTAGCCTGTTAGCTACCCCAATCGAGAATTTTCGCAAAGGAAATTGTTGGGCGTCTCATCAAAACGAAGCTATTCACGAAGATTCAGCTTGAAAGTAATCAAGTGCAAAAATGTACCAGGGATCCTGGACTATAAGCATTCTATAGTTAGAAACCTCGGCAGTTAGAAACCTCAAGCCGTACAAAACACCAGGCTTTGACGGAATTTATCCTGCCATGCTAAAAGAGGGTCTTGAAATCATCTTAGGCAGGCTCTCCACTCTATTCCAGGGCTGTTTGGCCTTTAATTATATCCCAACAGCTTGGAGAGAAGTTAGGGTCACATTTATTCCCAAACCAGGGAAAGAAACATATGATGAACCCAAATCATATCGCCCCATTTGTCTTTCCTCATTCTTGCTGAAGACAATGGAGAAAATTCTTGATAGATATATCAGGGACAAACATCTCAGTGATGGATTAGTAATGTTGCATCAACATGCATACAGAGAGGGAAAATCTTGCGACACTGCGCTGCATGCAGTGGTGGACCAGATAGAAGATGCTCTGCAGTGGAAACAAATCGCGCTCGGAGCATTTCTAGATATAGAGGGAGCATTTGACAATACCCCTACTCATATATTAACTAATGCCCTACTAAGGCACGGCACTAGACCAAACATTGCTAATTGGGTCATTGCCATGCTAAAGAATAGGGTCATTCAAGCCAATATGGGCAATTATCACCTAAAGGTTAAAGCAGCCGCAGGCTGCCCCCAAGGAGGTGTCCTTTCCCCACTCCTATGGAACCTGGTAGTGGACGAACTACTACACCTCCTAAATGAGGCGGGTTTCCAAGCGATAGGCTATGCAGATGACATAGCAATTATAATCAAGGGCTTTGACCAACAAACTATTTCAGAGTTGATGACAATGGCACTAAGAATGGTGGTGAGATGGTGCATGAGAGTAGGATTGAACATCAATCCTAATAAAACGGTAATTGTACCTTTTACAAACAAAAGGATATTGAGGGAACTCAACCCCCCTAGGATGAAAGGGATGAGTATTCCATTCAGCAAGAAGGTTAAATACCTCGGTGTTATTATGGACAGTAAATTAAACTGGAATGAACATATCGACTATGTTACCAAGAAAGCCACAAGAATTCTGTGGACTTGTAAGAGCCTATGTGGCAACAAGTGGGGAATTAGCCCCAAGATGGCCCGTTGGATGTACACAGCAATAGTTAGACCTGTGCTAACCTATGGCTCAATAGCCTGGTGGCACAAAGCTGGTATCCAACAAAATAGATCAAGGTTGGAGAAGGTGCAGCGGCTTGGGTGCATTATGATCACTGCGGCCATGAGAACCACCCCTACCGCTTCACTGGAAACTATACTTGATTTAACTCCTCTTGACATTCTAATTGAATCAGAGGCATTGAAGACAGCCTACAGGCTAGTAAAAATAGGAGGGGTCAAAAAACCCACCAACGATTTTGGACACAGAAGTGTCTTTGATATAATCGAGCAAAATGCAGATCTAAAAAAGCATTCTGATTCAATGCTGAATAAGTATAACTTTGAAAAAAGATTTCACGTCAATATACAGGCGATTTGCAAAAGCAAGAATGATTGCTTTAATCCACCCAATGGTCTAAATGTGTATACGGATGGATCCAAAGGGGAGTTTGGTGCCGGCTCGGGATTCTGGTTTAGGGGTTGTCAGGGCATGGGTCATTACTTAGCTCTGGGCACGACACCCACTGTATTCCAAGCGGAAATATGGGCAATACTTGCAGGTGCCTTCGCTATGAAGGACCACAAGAATAAGGTAATTAACTTTCTCACTGACAGTCAGGCAGCATGCAATGCATTACAAAATGCAGTAACAAACTCCAGACTAGTGGAGGAATGCTGTCTAAGACTAGATGAACTAGCTGTACATAACAGAGTTAACATATTTTGGATCCCTGGGCACAGTAATATTCCAGGAAATGAAAGGGCCGACAAATTGGCGAAGAAAGGAGCAGTTACTGCTCCTATTGGACCTGAACCATGGTGCGGGGTCCCCCTTCCCCTGGCTAAGGATACAATTAATAAACTAGCCAAGAGGAAGATAAAAACACGTTGGGATAGAGCCAAGATAAGGCATACAAAACTTTTCATAAAGGATCCCAACGATAATCTTTCTGATAAAATCAAGAAAGAAGCTGCTCACTCGTCGAGAACCGACCTCAAAAGTATGGTTGAAACCATCACTGGGCACTGTAAACTCAGGAAACACATGCATCTCCTAGGCATTGAACAAGAACCTAGGTGCAGATGGTGCAAAGAGGAGGACGAAACCCCTTGGCACATCCTCTTTGAATGTATAGCACTAAGTCGAAAGAGGACATTTGACCTTGGCCCTGGTGGATACAAGGAACTTCAAGAACTGAGGTTTAAAGACTATTTAAAATTTCTCAGAAGTCTAGACCTATGTTAGGGATTTTTAGGACTCAAGCACAATGGGCCTCTTTAGGCCGAAGTGCATAGTAATAAGGGTCATACTTAAATAATAATAATAATAAGCATTCTATTATATTTTTCTCTCTCTTACACGTTTGAGCTTCTTTTATTTATAAAGAGATGGGACACAAAACTGATTATTTTGTCAAACAGTATGTAAGGAGTGGGGTAACAGTATAATATCTAACATACGTTTACTTTACTAACCCAAGGCCCTTCATGGGTTGCAGTGGTACAGGTTAAGCAATATGATAATATATCATAAGAAGAAAACATTTTTCTCTTTTATGCTAGTGCGATACCTCTCTTAACTTTTCAGCTTGTATATCTCCTAAACTTGCGGGTGATCTTTTAAAAAAATATTTTATCTGAATTTAATTAGACATTATTGCTGAAACGTATTTTGCATTAATAGAAAGTTAATATAACAATGCTTTCTTTATTTACTTCAGTAATCGTACACTTTATTCTGACATAGTTTTACATTATAATGCGATACCTAGCCATTATCTGGTTTACTTTTTAAAAAAGGTTAACTGGACTTAATTATATAATTTATTCTTTAAATTTGGAGAAAAAAAACCTATATCCAGTAAATATTTTTTATTATTTATTCATCAAGATACGTTTCGGCCTAACTGCCATTCTCAATCTTCCGTTTAACATTGTTTATTTTTTCTATTATAACCAACAGTTCAACCATAAGTCATTAATCTCATTTTAAGTAGTTTTATTCCATTTAAAAATAATTTAAATTCAAAGGGAACCATTTCCTCTATAGTCAATAATAATAAAAAATATTTACTGGATACAAGTCTTTTTCTCTCCAAATTTGAAGAATAAAATATCTGGTTTACTTCCAGTGATAATTAAATAAGAAATACTTACCTAAGATGTGAACTAATTTGGTTTTTAAGATTTATTAATATTTTTAGAAGCTAAGTTCGACGGCATTGAAGTACGTTATACATTATTTTTCCAAGACGTGAACTTAATGACCACTTATAATATTAAGAAATAATTTAGCACTTGTGTAAAATATTCATCATTTATATTTCTAACTGTAACCACTTATATATCTTAGAACATAGGGTTGGTGGATTCCTTCACGGAATGAGGTAAAACCTTTTAATTTGATGAACGACCCCAAAGAAAAAGCGTGAATTCTCCCAAGACACCTATATGTATGAGATTAGAGTTTTTCATAACTATTGAAAATACTTTGTACTTTTCTACATAAAAATGTTCACAAACCGAGAAGTATTGAGTTTCTTCAATGGCTTTGAAAACAAAAAAAAAACATTTCTCTAATTTTCTTTAGGTAATTGAATTTTTAATTTATGGCAACATTAAAAAAAATAAGATTATTTTTTAAAATTATTGCTACTATGTATTTGGTATCTCTTTACAAACTACTATAAAAATAAGTAAAGCTATATTTCAACATCTAATTGTTCTTTAACTTGTGACCTTAAAAAAAAAATAGAAAGTATTGATGAAAATAACGTAGATTTTCTTGGACAAATCGTATTAATATGATGACTTCTCTAGTTGTGTCACGGGTTTTTATTATATCTTGAGAACCTCCCAGACGCAGCCAATAAGGCCAAAATATCGACGAGTAAGACTCAACAGCAACAATCCTAATAAGGCTTTGAAAAGTGTTCGTTACATAGGGTCTGTTTCCCCAAGTCCTATTTCATAATAAATAAAAGTTTCAGTGGACCCATTGGTGTTTAGAGGTTACTTATCGTCATTATAAAAAATAATATTATTTTAATATATCTATGTTATATCTTATTGTGTTTCATGCTTTCACAGGATTAGGCTTAGTACTTGACTGACTTATTATTATTATATATTTTTTCTCTCTTATATTAAACATATCACCGTCACTATGAAATGCTAAACATAATTAAATTTAAAATATTCTTATTAAAAAAACAATAAGTAAATTAATTCATTAGATCAAATTTAACATTATACTAAATAAGATTATTGTTTTTCAGATTTTTTTCGGATAGGTGGCCACACTTTGAGGTTGGAGCTGACGACAAGACGAGATCTATTTCGCTTTTCCTCACCCTCTATTTTGGCTTTGCCTTTTGCATTAACTTTAATACTAAAACTAATAAATTTTGTGATCACAAGTGATCAGTGCGTACAGATTGTTGAGATCCTGTACAGAAGGCCCTAAGCTGTGACAGAAAGATTATTTAGTCTGTTAGCAACCATGAATGGACCCTGTGAGATCCATAGGTATTCCTGGGGCTCATCCAGGCTCAGAAAAGTCGGTATTGTTAATTGGGAGAAAAACCTGGCGATTTGTCGTAGATCACTCTCAGTTGCCTGATTTTTCCTCCTAATTTTGGGCATCTACTTCATAGAGGCTGGGCGAGCCCCAGGAGGGTCCTACATCCCATATGATCCATCTCCGGGCGCTAAAAGATTAAATAAAAGTCTTGCCAGCAGCGGGATTGGAACCCAGGCATGGCAATGGCATGGCGCTCTATCACTCAGCCATTCCGACCTCCGTGGTTCATAGTGGTGCAGATTCGTATTTTTCTGATATCCTGCTTTCCTTTTCGCACATATCTCTTTCATCCTCTCTACATCTTCTTACTCTGCTCCTCTTGTCTCTTTCTACCTGCTACAAGGACATTTATGTTTCTGAGCAAATTCCGGGATTCTATCTTGGCAGTCCTCCTCTGTATAAAAGAATACGTGTTTTTTTTTTTGTTTGCCTGATTCCGAACTACATTCAAATCATGACTCTTCCATTCCTTCGAGGACATCCTATCTTAGACATGCATGTTTAAAAGAAGAGAGGACTCCTCGAATTTCCACGAGAGCCGGGAGGGGCGTCCTTGGGCCGGGGTTTCCCTTTCCCCCATCAAGGAGGCCACCAGGTCAGGAGGGGCCGGCACCGTTAGGACTGCACTCAGTGTCTCTTGGCCACTCCGAGCAGCAGCTTCCAGGTAGGTCCCGGCTCCTATCTAATCACTTCTTGTTGTAGGTGTACTTGTACTTTTCGTCGGAGGAGCTATGTATGCTATGTATATGTTGCTTATGTCGGAACATGTAACTACGGCACTTCGTCACTGGGTCACCGGAAGCGGACATGGGTGCGGCGCAGGTGGACCACACCGGCCAACAACAATAATACTTGGAGGGAACGACAAAGATCAAGTATCGTTGGCGAAGGATAACATATGTGTTTTATTGAGATATCTAATCTTATCTAGTTTAGGATCAAAGTGGATATAATGAAAGAGACGCTATGATTTTGAAATAACTAAAAGTTTTATGAGTTTTATAACTTATAATCGTTTATTAAAAAGGATAATTTTTTATTTAACCTAATCTATGATATCTTAATAATCGTACTTAAGTTGGTGATTTTATTTAACCTAACTCATGTTGTCCTCATCTCATTTAAACTGATGAGATCCAAATTGATTATCACAACATATAATTTTAAGTACAATCATGGTGTCAACGACCGTACGTACATGTGTGGAAAAAGGTATTAAAATAAAAAAAAATGTTTATACTACATCCAATCATATATTAAATATTTAAAATAGAAAAAAAAAGAGGAATTCTCATTCTACAATGTTTTAAAATGTTTATGCTCTACCATCTTCCCATGAGGGCCCTGGGATCAATAGGGATCAATCCTCGTGTTATGGTTCAAAAGTTTTAAGTACTCATTTTTATTGATTGCTTAAGTTGACAACCACAAGCTTCTCGGAAAATAATTTTTCTGATGCCAAAATCCTTATCTTCAGTTTCGACTTACATAATAAAGAATCTAAAATAATCTTGTAATATGATCAATTTTTTATTACAGCATTAATGAATATAAAAAACGATTCAATCGATAATATGCTAAGAAAAATAGTAGTACTTGTTAACAATTGTAAGAATAATTAGTGAAGATATCTAAATTGAGGCAAAATTTCGAGCTCCCAATCTTCCGATTAGCCATAGCAGCAAAAAGTGACGTTAAATGAACAAACAATCAAACAAAAAAAAATCATAACATTAAAAAAGTAAAAAAAAAATGAGAAAGAAACTAATATAAAAATGTTTGCCACTAATTCTGTATTAATCAAATTTATCAAGAATCTACATGATGGGTTAAATATTCGTCACAAAATAATTTTAATAAATAAGATCAATTCACTAAAGTATGACCAAAAAATGTACAATGCGATATTTCCTGAAGGTTGTTAAGTTGACAAAACGTGGCTCATTTTTCTAACGGATGAACGATATCTTAAAATTTTCGAAAATAATATATAGCAGTTCCATATTTCTCGGGATGGAGAATGATGCAACTGGAAGTTTCAAAGTGCTATACATCGCAAGATTACGAGATATGAGGCTCAACATAAGTCGTAATGATTATAATAAATTGAACGTCAGTAATGAGGCGAATGTCTTAAAACGCGACCACTAAATCTTAGATTGATCACCCAATGGCTATAAGTAAAACTAAAACGTGATGCTTTGATTGTGTTCAGTGGGAACCAGTTTTAGGGGTGTCAAAAAAGAGACAAAAATATGCATATATATTTAAGGGGATTGGAGTGGCTCAGTGGCTCAGCACTGAGTAGCTATGCCGGAAATCCTGGTTCAAATCAGGCAGTTACTTTTATTTAGTCTGTTTGCGGTGGGAAATGGATCATATGGGATCTAGGACCCTCCTGGGGCTCACCCAGCCTCTATAAAATATTATAAAAATAGGGTACCCAAAATAAGGGGGAAAACCTGACGGTTGAGCTTGACCTCCAAGTCATCTCCTTGCAGACCAGTACTGAAACCCAGACTCGATTATGGGTCGTAGTGGTTACAGGTTTATTATATTATATAATTTTATTACAAGGAGTATTATTATTATCCGTTAGGTAAAAAGAAGAAATCTTTGTATCCATCAATCCGCATTTGTTATCACATTCATTATGAAACCTGTTAGAGGAGAGTTGAGAGTTGAGAGTTGAGGAGAGTTCATTATGAAACCATTGGATTTTAAATATCTTTCAATCTTTTTAATTAAAAAAAAAAATAATCTTATATATACCCCTGTTGGTTAATATTTAATATTAAATATTGGTTAATATTCATTATTAAATATTGGTTAATATTCATTATTAAATATTGGTTAATATTTAATATTAAATATTGGTTAATATTTAATATTAAATATTGGTTAATATTTAATATTAAATATTGGTTAATATTCATTATTAAATATTGGTTAATATTTACAAAGACCTCATTATAAATCCAGGTTCAATGTCATCCTTCATAGTAGAATTGTGGTTTCAAAAACAAAGATCCATTTGGAATTGTAATGTGAAAAAAATTAATCAATTTTAATGAACATATCAATATCATTTGTAAAGGCGTGAAGTCTCTTAACATTAAAAAATGTATTCAAATAGAGGCGAAGAAAAAAATCAAATCAAATTATCATTATTTTGCAATTGTTTTATTTCAAAATTAAGTACGAATGATATGATAATTAAAATAAGGTATATAAATATAAAATTAAGAAAGTGTTCTATGACAGGAAAACAATTTTAATAGTTTATTTATATTAAATTTCTTCATTTTCCTTCTATATCATTCCAAAAAAAAAATATATATTCGGCCTGTAATAAAGAAGTCACCTTCAAATAGTTATATCTAAAATCTATTTTTTATCTATGGTAATCATGTCCATATAACTCATCCATAATCATTATTACTTAATAAATGTTTATCAAAAGTTATTTAATAAAGAAACTCATTTATCCCTTAATTTCCCTATTAATGGGGATCTTAATACTATAGTTGCTATTCCTTTTAAAATCGGATTGAAATACTCAAAACATTAAAAACAATATAATAGGTACATGCTAATGTACGATGTAGATGAATAAATTAACATTTAAGATAATTTATGAGTTATTGATAATTAGATTAAGAAAAATTTAAATAACATGAAGAAATTAAAAAAAAAAATTGTTTTTTCGTTATAAAAATAAATTATGCGTTAATTATGAATAGAGTTTATTAAAAAATAAGATAATTCAATAATTATGAAAAAATATTATGTTTTTATAATATTAAGCATATATAAACATACATATATAATTATTTATTATTAGTTCATCGTTTAAGGTTATTTTGAAAATAGCTCAAACAAGTAGTCTTATTTTGAAAGTAAATTAGTTGCCGTGCCCAAAGTAGAACGCCTTACTTCTAAACCAAACCACTTTATTCTTGGAGGTATTTCAACATATTAACGAGGATATTGAGGTTACAGGCGCCGATGGGTCAGCGCTAACCGTGCATCTTTTACACGCTTCTAGTTACTTCCCAGGAAGATGGTTCTCCTATGATTGAAATCTCTTAGTACTGTGTATTTATTAGTATAAATCTTGGAGGAATAAAAAAAATAAAAATAAAATAAATCTATATATATATATATATATATATATATATATATATATATATATATATATATATATATATATGGTTATGTTCTTGAGTTTCAGTCCTTCTTGTTACTTCTTCAGGCGACGTTTCGAGACTATAGTTGCTTCTCCTTTTAAAATCGGATTGAAATACTCAAAACATTTAAAGGCGATATTTATTATGGGCATTAAAACCAATGAATGAGCCTTTAGTAAAAACATTAAATACGTGCCATTTTATATTTATTTTAGTGTGCTACTTAATGTTTTTACTAAAAGCTCATTTTTTCACTTTTAGGGCATGAATATGAGACTACCCTAGTCTCGAAACGTCGCCTTAAGAAGTTTAAAGAAGGACTGACACTCAAGAACCATAACATATAATATCCATCATCAGTATTTAAACGATTTTATAAAAAATCTATTAAATGATATGTCGTGAATATTTAATAAGATTGCTTTGGGAACCTTTTCTCATTATATGATGTTCCTATATTTTTTAAAGGTTTAAAATGATGGTCTTTAGGACTACAGATCTTAATACTTGTAATGGTTTTTCAATGATTTATTCCTTTTATAGTCGTTATGCTGTACTTTCTTTCTGATTATTGTGGTTTTCATTTTGAAAAGGTGTTTGAAACAAAATCATTTTAAAAGCCACCTCTTTCATTTTTTTTATTGCTATTCCAGTTTCTTATTTTACAGCTTCGTTAACATTGTAGTCCTATTCGATAGTTTTGTTTGTGGGTTGCCACTTAATTAAGTAATACTCTGCTTTGGTAGACTTATTAAACCACTTAAACTTATGGTTATACCATATATACCAGTTAAACCAGATAATTAAGGTTTTTTTTTCTTTTTCATTTTTATTAAAAATTTCATTCCCAAGGTTTTCATTCAACATTGTTTTCCTGCAAGTTAAATTTTTGTTTGTTTGTTGACTACAAAAATATCCGCCGTGTAACACACATAACTCTCATGTCTGTCTTACTAAATTACCAATATCTAAAAAAAAACCTATACTATAAAAACCCTATATAAAAAAAAACATTCAAGCGCAAACGGACACCGGACGGAGGAGTAAGCGGAACAGACCACCAGGACAACAGGGCCTCCTCTGATCAAGATGAATCGGGCGACGAGATACCAACTGAAATGGAGGAGTTAACAGACAAAGTCATTAACAGCAAGCATGAAGGATCTTTGGCTCAGTACAAAGTAGAAATTGTTGTGACAGGAGGTGATTTGTCCGTGATGACGCTCAACTCTCATGTTTTTACCAAATTATAGGTAACTCCTATCTTGTTTTTTATTTATTCATTGAAATTTGCAACTGTATTACAGCAATACAACAAATAAATGACAGGTATGATGCATTTTGGCATGGTTAAAGACAAGTAGAGAAAGTACCCATTGGTAGTACTCAAATATAGAATTCAACTAAGAAGGTCACGAGGCCATTTTCTTTTCAGACGCCTCGGAGGATTATCAGGAATTGAAGAGGAGGATTATCAGGAAGCTACGAGTTGGTTTGAGTGGGAATAAAGTTTAACATGAAAAGATTGATATCGGATTCTGGCCAACTCAATAACAAATGGGTCATTATGGATTACTTTGTTCGTAACAAACTAAGGAACATCGAGGATTTTCGATTGTAAGGTTTGAATACGAGAGTAATTCTATGACAGTTGAGCCCTAAAGCTCGGTGCCCACTTTTAGAGGATGTTTGAGCCACAAGAGGATCTCCAAATCCTCCATATATACTTACTGGATACGTTCGGCACATCAACTAAGTGCTCTACCTACTAGTCTACTCCGCCCCCTATTACATGACCATTTATTTTTTGATACAGAACAAAACAAGGCAAAAAAATATCGGTAGTTGATTTCCAGTCCTGTCTTCAATACGTGAATCACGATTCTTCGCACACGATTCTAGTTTTCAGTAATTGAGTTGTTCCAGAGCTGTGCACACAAGAGGTGCAAATAAAACGGAGAAAGCAAGTACTGTATTCCAATGATCTGGTAGCGACCGATATAGCATTGCCTTTGTAAACCATCGGTAATGCGCTTTCTCTAATAGGAAAAGAAAGCAAACTAATAGTAAGATCTTGGGCGAGGAATCATTGTGTTAGCAGTGGTCGGTTCTAATCTCGTTAGACCATGAAGGCTGTGGTTAGCAGCAATCTATAGGTATCTCTTCGGCTTTTTTTATTTTTAAATAAGTCAGCGTGCCATATAATTTGTGGTGTACTTCTTCAGGTCGTTGTGGATTCCTTGCGATTGCAGTGTGGTGCAACATGCCTTTGATATGCGACAATAGAATGATCTAGTGTGCTCTTTATTTTTCTCTAGCTTCTTGTTAAAGATTGATTATATTCTGTTTAATTATAATATTGTAAAATATCAAGAAGGATTTGGCAGCTTCTCAGTTAGGGCAGCTTTTATATTACATTACCACACATATGCACACTATATAAATGTATAGATTTGAGGGATATATGTTATATGTAATATATATTGGAGGTAGAAGTTTAGATACCACTTTTTTGTTCCCTCAATTATTATTGACGATATGGTAATGTAAAAGACTTACATTGGATGCAATAGGAAATATCCCCAAAACAAAGTATTAAGTTTCTAAATTATTGTTTAAAAAACTCAACTAGTCAAGATTTCATCAATTTATGCATCATCAGAACACACACCAAAAGAAAATCACATCAAAGAAGATAAAGTGTTACACATATACACATTTCACATCAACTGTCTGAACAGACTCGTCAATTAGGCTCGTCAATCTACTCCAGTATATATTGTATATCTGCTGCTTAAAAATCATCGTTCAGTCTATCTGCATGTGTTTCGTAAAGGATAAAAAATGTTCTCCCTGTGAATAAAAAAAATGAATGTATTTAAAATATCAAGTTTTCAACCACTTCAATAAATCATAAGGCATCAAGTTAGCATTTTTAAAATTATGGATAAGCTAACAGATACTGAAATGTTTTAATTGCATAATAGTTTCATTAATAACTATAATAACTATTACAAAAAAGGCTGCCTATTATCTTGGCAGTTGAGTCATGTAGTAATAAGTTGTACTTGTTATAACTTATGCTATTAACCACTTTGAAAATATTCGAATGCCCTTTGTAATGTTGGATTAAATTGTCATTTATAAGCGTCAATGATTTTCCCTCAACTTTCATTAGTAGTTAGTTACGTTAGTATAAATACTTGTTATTACGATACCTTTAGGTTAACTGTATATTTCTTCTGTGTAGATCTTGTTTATTCATATAGCGTCACTTTATGCTGCTACAGCTAATAACGATGCTACAGTGAGAGTTTAAATTTTTTATATCCAGGTAAATCAAGATATGTATTTTTAATAAGGACCTGACACTGTACAGGTTCAGGACTGCCATTTTATATCTCCTCCGAAAGATGACATAGCTAAGGGGCTGCGAATCCGCGTCTTGAGCAAAGTAGATGTCATGTTAACATTATGTTAATGACTTCATCGCAGGTGAACCATATTTATGTATTATACGTGTGAACATTTAAAGCATCCCTATTTTCATGTTCGAATATATTTCTTTATTTTAAATTGTTTTGAATGTATTATAATACATTTTAATAAAAACTAACACTGAGTAGAAAGTTAATGAAATGTAAAAGCTTGCAGAATTTTAATGGAGGAGTTCGTGATTTTTTCCCTACATAATTCGCGGACTTCCATTTCATTAATTAAAAATTATAATATTAAATTGGTTTAAATATAGGACAGAAAACTCCTGTATGGTAGAATTATGCGAAGCGACAACAAGCAACATTTAAGTTTCGGGAATTTAAAAAATGCCTCCGCAACCAACAAGGATACAGGGCACATTACTGAAATAGTTTTGTAGCTTGGCAAGTAGGTTAAAATTTTTGTCTCTCCTGGACAGAGGACAATACTTTTAGATAGGTGTTGCTGAGCCGTTAACGCATTCATACCAAAGTATTGTAGTGTGGTCAACATATAGTTTATACAATATACAGTTTTCAACGCTACACGTTTTTAAGATTGTTTTCTTAATTGTGTAGCAAATTTTGGACAAAACGCTGGACGAAACAGTATCAATGAAGATTGCCTCATTTACTATATCATATACTTTACGACCAAGTCAGTAAACAAAGTCGTATAGGTGGATACATATTTTATGTTATGCATGAAAACATATCAGTTTGATTATTTATTGTTTAGTATTTTACTTATAGTATTACTAACAATTTGAACTAACTATAGCGACTACAACATATTCTATAATGTTTCATAATGAAGTTAGTAATTAGTTAAATGCATAACTCTATGATTAAGTTGCCTCATTATAACGTTTCATCTGTTGGCAGGTCTTATGATGATACCCACTCTCCTGTTGCTGACGGCGTTAGGGGTAAGTGAAAATATGCAATCCATCACGTTCATAAAGGAAAAGATGTTGCATACTCGCTTGCATGCACAATTTATTTACTTCATAAATTTCTTGAAAATGAATATCCACAATTTTTTCGGGCGCAGCTGGTAGTTTTTAAGATAGTTGTTAATCTGCATGAAAACGGAGTCAAGATTTGCATTTTTCTTGTAAAAAGTGTTCTTGGCATTATTTAAATGGTTCAGTATTTATTATGCATAGAAATTTTCTATACCCGTAGGTGAGAATCGGATTATTTTTGATATTTGAAAAAAAAATAAGAAAAGCAAGATACTTCTTCTATTGTTTTTAAATGGACAATCACTTTATTTCTTGATGTATGAACTCATAAAAGTAGGGTATAGGGAAAATGATCCTGTATATTATTATTGAGAATTCCGTTGTGGTTTTCGAAGATGCCAATTGCTGCCCTAACTATTGGTCCAGCGCCGGTCTTCTTCGGGGAAACCATATAGGTTGTAGTGCGCCCGCTGTCTACCCCGATGACATCCATGATCCATAGATCTGGACCGATTTGGAAATGTCTTTGACAAAAATCGTCAATGAAAACAACGTTGATGAATGTGCTCCAATTGGCCTGATTATGATGTTATGGGCAGCCTGCTGCTGGACCACGGAAATCATGATTTGCAGGTTCGCAAGGGAGGTTGGGTCTCTTCTTCAGACTCTCTGTTCTCTTGCAAATAATGCAATTCTCTAAAAAGATCCGCATTGTCTATAATCTGTGTAAAACTATAAACTCACAACTTATCTGCTTTTTAAGAGTATATTCATTTAAATAATGAGAACTTATACAATGTTTTTTGATCATCTCCAATAGCCTTTTGGCAACACTTCCTACTAAATTAATTGAAGTGTTCTCTGGTACATCTTCATAACTTTGTGTGATCCTTTCTTTGAGCTCATTAATATTTTGGATTTCTGGCTTCTGAAAGTGCTAGACTTCTCAAGCCTACAAATTTTCAATCGGATTGAGACCCAGAATAAGAGCTTACCAATCAAAAATGTTGGAAAACGTTGATCTCAAAATCCTGAAACCAATGTTTTCTAGAAAGTGTGGTACGAATTGCCGCCTTATCCTGCTGAAAAATGTTTTTTTCTTCCTTTTCCAACATTGCAATAAATATATAAATGAAACTAAATGAAAATTAACTCATCTAAAACATTTTGATAACAAACTGAATTAATTTTGCCGGAAAATAATGCAATTTGAGACTTTTCATTAAAAGCAGCCATACCATTATTGACCAATGTGACTTTCGTGATAAATTTTATTTTTGTCTAAAATCATGCCAGTAGTAATTAAAATCATCTGGACCATCAATGATAATTTTTTTTTCATCATGGAAAATACGGCTTGATCAGTTTCGCAATATTTAATATATTTTTCAGCAATCTTTCATTTTTTGAGCCGTGGTTTTCTCATAACCTCACCACATTTTAATAACTTTGATTCAACCATCCATTTTCTCATCAATGCACCATCAAATATTAAATTGAATCGCCTCAAACTCTGTGCATAGGATGATTCTGTTTTCGAGATTTCTCTCAAACTGCCCGTTTCACATGGTTAGACAGTTTTGGAAATCTCTCATTTCTTTTCATCTTCCCATAATTATTTAAAACGCTTTCGGCTACTCCCTAGGAGCAGTTTAACTCACGAGCAATTTACCTATCCAAATTTTTTAGTCATCCAACTTTTTTTTGGATACATTATTATGCTGCCCAATTCCAGTAAGAAATATACTCTCCCTTTAGGAAAAAAACCGAGATGGTATTAATTCACCAATACACATGACAATATAAAACAATCATTGAGTTTATACTTATTGATAGTAAAAAACAGGTTTATTTACAAAATCTGATGATCGTATACTATCAAGCAGATCTAAACAGGCTTTTAAAGCTTCTTGTCTATCTTATAACGTAAACAAAAAACCAAGGAACCCATGAATGGTAATTGGTTCAGTACATGTTAAAGACTGTACTGTTTCTTAGATAACGATTGTGCAGGGAGGCAAATCTCTGAACGGCTGGCAAGATATATTTGGTGTAAGTCCATTTTTTCGTATTCATGATATCTATCTAAAGGTTTCCATTTTAATTACTTTAAAAATATGGGCAAAAGCCAAATGTTTTTATCACTTATCACTTAGCAAAGAGTTGTTTTAAATCCTATTGGGCTTTTAAATTTTATTATGAAGTAATAATTATTACTTAAACGTTTTAAATAAATTTAATGATTATAATCATTAAATTTATTTAAAACGTTTATTTAGATCCAATTGAACTTACATCTTTTTCAAATATATCAGCTCAATTTATGAATACACCTGCCAATTGAAAACAAACATTGAGTTTATACTTATTCACAGCGTTAAAAAGGTTTTCTTATAATATTGGATGTTATCAAAATCAATTTGATATGAATTATCAAAGGAACAAAGGCCATTTAAAGCTTCATGCCAATCTTATAGCGTAAAAACAAAAGTTAATATAAAATTTATAAAATCACATTCCTTTCAATCCAAAATCCTTCGTAAAATCCTCAATGTTCCTTAATTTGTTGTGAATTAAGTAATCCATAATGACTTTAATGTCCCATTTGTTGCTGACCTGACCCGAATCCGATATCAATTTTTTCATGACAAACTATATTCCCATTCAAATCCACTAGATTCAAACCTAGCAACCTCTTCAATTCCTGATAATCTTCCGAGGCGTCTGAAAAGATGGCCTCGTGATCTTTTAAGTTGAACTTGCTATTTGAGTCCTTACTACCACTGGGTAGTTACTCTACTTGTCTTTTCATGTCAATGTATACATTCATTATATTTACTTGATGTATTGTGTTACAGTTGTAAATTTCCTTAAATATCAGAAAAAAATAAAATATTATTATTTATTATTATAGACATTCCAACATGGGTTGCCTCAACCTGTCAGAGCAGAGCTCCACACCTCTCGGTCCATCCAATCCCCTTCCTGGAGACCTCTACCAGCCATCTCTTCCTGGACTCCCTCCATCCACCTGCTTCTGGGTCGTCCGCGTCTTCTTCTCCCTGGTGGAACCCAATCCAGCACTCTGTTCGGCCAACATTCAAACGCCATTCTCTTCACATGGCCGCACCATCTTAGGCGGCGTGCCCCGATCCTTTCATTTGTTGATATATTCACATCCATCCTCTGTCGAATCTCTTCGTTTCTAAGTCTATCCAGCCTATTGACACGGAGACACCTCCTCCAGAAATCCATTTCAACGGCCTGCACCTTTGAGTTTGCACACAAGAGCTCATAGTCCAGGTTTCCGAAGAATAAGTCAGAATAGATTCAACAATGGCTGTGAAAATACGGCGTTTATTATCTGTGGATATCTTTGTATTCCATAGGACCGGATGTAGCATTCTAGTAGCTTTTCGGGCTAGCTTCACCTTTTTCCTAACTTCATACTCAGACGACCCGGTAGTATCCAAATAAGACCCTAAGTACTTAAATATATTTACTTTCTTACAAGCTTCCCTGTCCACCAGAAGCGCATCAGGATATCCAACGGCCATATACTCGGTCTTCTCGAAGTTAATTCTTAAGCCCATCGTTTTGTAGCACATCTTTAGGGCATACACCATCATATCAAGTTAGACCTTCGGTCTCGCAAACACGACCTGGTCTTCAGCGAAGAACAAGGACTGTAGCTTTTCGTTATCAATGAACGGAACAACATCCCCACACTGCCTATACCACGGTTTCACTGCTTCGTGAAGAGAGTGGGTGACATGCTACACCCTTGCTTCAATCCCTTAGTACCATGAAAAGGGTCCGAAAGGTGGTTACCGCATTTTATCTGATATATGTCGTTGTTGTATAGCTGTCTCACCGCCTTTATCAGAGCCCTACTAATGCCTGCTTCTTCAAGTGCTATCCATGACCTCACATTGCCATAAGCTAATAAATAGAAGTAAAAAATAAAATAAAATCACAAAAAAAAATCTGTATCGCAACAACCCATAAAGGATCGTTGGTCCTATACTTGCTAAAGACTGTACTGGTTCCCAATTTCTTAAAAAACGATTGTGCAGGGAGCGAAATGTCTAAAGAGTGGCAAAATACATTTGAATCAACGAGTTATTGACTAAACGCCCCGTATGACTCCTTAAACATTTATTACATTGACAGTCATAAATTATAATGAAAAATATTGTACCCAAGTGATGTTATAATTTTATATTTTATATTACTTTATCGACTGTTTTATTTTTAGTGAACGACATGAAATATCGATAAAATCCACTGTTTGAGAAGTTTTATTTCGATAGGGTCCCAATATCAGCCATTATTTGATAGCCATCTCCCGAAAGGCCATTTATGAGCTGTAACGTGTTCCCGATTATCCTTTTTTCGAGAACCGGTCCTTTCGGCTTCTCTTCTCCATCTCTCACCCGCCCCTCTTTTAACCTCTTTACTATCGGTTATCGTAGCTTACTACGCATTCCCTCTTATCCACCCTATCAGAGAGTATTTATTATTAATGATGTATTGTTTCATTCTAACTACCTGTGGGCATGACCATTAAATCGTTTATGCAGGGTTCGTTCCTGTTAATTTAAACTATAATCTATAAGAACATTTTTAGAACATAATTAGTTATATTTGTACTAAAGTCTAATAACTGATAAAAATAAGAATAAAGGATTAGATGGTTCAAGGATCAGGGTTTGGTTTTTATGTAATGGAATATAAGTTTGACTATGGAGGACAGAAGACCTCCTTAAAAATGTTTTTTAAAAAAGATTGACTTTCCAGGTATTTATACTCATAGTATATTATCTTTTGGACATTTATGTAAACAAATTTTATATTATTGTAATTATTGTTATTTTATTTAAAGTTGAAGAATGCAGAGGAATAAATGATTGAAAATGACACCATAGTGTCGAAACGTTTTAACATATAAAAAAATAAAAGAATTTTGACTGGAAGCCGATTTTATTTTTTCTTGAAGATGAAATTCAAATAAATCCAGTTTGAAAAAAGGAAAAAATTATAAGAATGAACTATAATCTATTAGAAAAAAACTTTAAAATTAATGGTTATTCAATAATTCATCAGTTCAGATGCAAGTCGATATTATTTATTTATTTTTATCTACTACTATAAGTATTTGAAAATTAGATATACATTATCAATTTTATTAGTTATTATTTTTTTAATATAAATTTATTTACTTATTGAAGGAATATATATTTTAATAAGGTTTAACTTAATTTCTCAGTTTAGTTATTATCAGTTGTTTTTTAAAAATTAAATCCCTGTTGTAAAAAACATTTATTTAATTTATGATTCCATTCCTCATTGAATTTTTTAAATTATAGAATCTTTTTTTCATAAAATTTAAATTGCTCGGTAAAAATAATTGAAAAAAATGTTATTTTATTAAATTTGATAAAAATTCAGGATTAATTAAGTAACTGTAATTAATAAATAATTACTCTAAAAGTAATGTAAAAAATACTAAGTGAATGAACGAATCGTTCAGTGACAAAAGTTTAACTCCAAAATTTCATAATTCGACTTTTTCACACTTTTCGCTAGTCAGGCAATTTTACCGAACACGACTTTTTTACTAATTTTGTAATTTATAAATAAGTTATATTAAGAAAAAAAATGTAATTAAATTTGTCTTTAATTTAGTGACCTACGGCTGTTTGTTTGAATTTTTTCCACTAATACCTTAATGATATATTAGTTTAGATAAATAAACTAGATTATTAAGTTTAGGATATTGCTATGAATTACTCGGAATTGGGAGAAAATACTGATTTCAACTCATCAATTCTTACTGATTATCTGTATGCATTCCGAAATTAATTAATGCTGAATGGCACTTCGAAATAATGCTTTAGTTAATAATGTTGATTTTATTTATTATTGATAAGGATTGATTTAATTCCCGACGAAGGACTAATTAAGAGAGTGCTATGACTCCATCAACCCCGGGAGGAGATCCTGTCCCTAACCTCCTGACCGACTTATCGGAACCGGGGTCCTAGCTGTCTGGAATATTCCACCGCGGGTACTCCCGTCTACTCCACGGTTATATAATTCTCCACTTCCATAACTCCGGCTTAAGGTTAACTTAAATTTCGAAGTGGAACGCGCTATATTTCTAATCTACGGGGGTAACCGCTGACCGAATATCATGCCCTAATAGGGGATACCAAAGTTGGACGACGCTCCTGGGAACTGGATTTTCGGTTATCCTTACAGATCTCAGATGTGAGAATGAGAAAATACTTGGAATGTTTGGAACATTCCTAGCGAATAGTGTTAAAATTAGCGTTATTAGTATTTATTTACAGTATGACGTGTATGATGATGACATGTATTCCTAATGGGCAAGATACAACACTTGCAGTACTCAACACTATCCACAACCAGCAATACAGCACGATGAAATTTTATTTTCGTCATATCCAAAATTTCTAAATATTGGGTGACCAACCCCTCACCCAAAGTTGTGCAAACGAATGTATTAAAAACACATTATTTGTGCATCCATATATACGCAAATTAACCGTCAAAATTATGAAATAAAATATGATGAAGCCAAAATATTGACTGCAATGAGGGTTTAGTGTCATTATTTTTATACTCTCTTATTATAGCGGGTTTAAATTTCGTATGGGGATATATGATTTTATAAGCAGCCCGTGGAGTTTTAAAATCCCGAAATGGCTCGCAAGATCATTTTGGAGTCTTATGCTTAATACTAAAGCGTGTACTAGGGCATACATGGCTTAAACATTGTGCCGAGTGGCAGCACAAAACCACTTGTAATCAACTGGGGAGTTTCGAATTTTTTCAACAAAAACAAGCTTCTGTAATTGGAAGAATAACCGTACTAAAAAAAAAACAACTAAAGAACATCCATTTATACCCAGCCGAACTATTATGTATACTATATCAATACCAGTTTAAAATACTAAATGACACACTTTAATAAAAACAACCATAGAGTAGGAAATAATTTTCAATAAGTTTAATGTAAGAATAAAGATAAAATTCATTCTATCGTGAAAATGAAGTGGGCTGCAATATGTTAATTGTTGTAAACATATCACTGATTAATATTGAAAAAAGGAAAATTATTAGGAAAATAATTTAAAAAAGCACCCCATTATTTTCCGATATAATTAATTTTTTCATTCATCAGTGCTTTTATTTTAAACTTTTTGAGAATTATTTTCTACTTTTTTAGTTTAGTTTCCTACGAAGGCATGCTTTATACAATACTAGTTTTTGCCCGCGGCTTCGCTCGCTTAGAATTTGGACTACCGCATAAAGTTTCTGGACAGTGCTTTTTAACAATGATTTAAAATAATAAATAATTTAATTTTTTTCACTATAGGTTACTCGTACAAAATTTCAGATGTCTAACTTCAAAACTGACGGATTCCATACAACCTTTGAACCCTTATTATAATAAGGGTGGAATTATCCAAACTTCTTTCTTAAATCATACAAAGGACCTATCTGCAAATTTCAAGATACTAAATTCCTGATTTGCCTTTAATTATGTACCATAATGGATTCTCCACAGTACCTCTAAAACTGTCGGGGGTGGGGAGGGGCACGTGCCCCCGTGCGCCTCCCCCTAAATCCGCGTTTGCTATAGCCCATGTGTTATTCTGATGTAATACCTATATTACTGTAAAGTTTCATCCAAATCCGTTCAATAGCTTTTGCGTGAAAGAGAGACAAACATACAAACTTTCACATTTATAATATTAGTAAGATTAGTAGTATATCAAAACAAATAGTTTCACTCTTGTTCTTTCTGATATTTTAACAACTATAATCATGTTATTTTCCTTTAATTATGTACTATAATGGATTCTCCACAGTTCCTATAAAACTGTCGGGGGGGAGGGGGGGCTGCCCCCGTGCGCCACGCTAAATCCGCGCTTGCTATAGCCCATGTGTTATTCTGATGTATAATCTATATTACTGTAAAGTTTCATCCAAATCCGTTCAGTAGTTTTTGCGTGAAAGAGAGACAAACATACAAACTTTCACATTTATAATATTAGTAAGATTAATAAAACAATTGACAATCAGCTGATTGGCTGAGAGTAAAATATAACATAATGACATGAGAGGCACGTTAAAGAAGAACGTTACCTCTTACTTTAGTTTCCTAAGACAATAGATCCCTCATCCACGTATTTTGTAGTCCCCTTCTTGTGTTCTCAGGCATGAGAGTCGTCGCCATGTGCCTTATAAATGAGATTGTGTATCCGTTTATTTTTTCTTGAAAGCGTTCGTAGTATGTTTTCTTCAATCGTTGGTATTTTAAAGCCAGTATGCAGAGTTGGTCTTAAATGATGTTTATTGTTAATTGAAGAGCGTACCGTGCAATGGCTTTGGACAGAGACTGAAAATTACTTAATATTTAATAGTTCCTGAATTAATTTATTAATCTGTATTTAAGAAATAATAATTTTTCCTCTTAAAATTTTAATTTCGTTCTACCTAACTTGCCAGATTCAATCTGAATATTAACCGGAAATGAAAGGGAAGAAAGTATCAATAAGAAACTTTTTTTTACTTTATACGTATTTTAGTCAATAAAATTCGAGAATTAATTTATATTTAAGAATTAATCTCCTATCCTCTTAAATTTTCGATTTCTTTCAGCCAAACGATTCTGAATACTCTTCAGTGTTGACTGCTTAGAAAAGACCTATAACCATTGTTATAAACAATGGTGAAGGTATGGTTGTGCGTAGAACTAGCACAAGAAGTATATTAAAGGTGCGGCCTGTAGGGCCGGTTCTAGCGGGAATGCCGAGGGATCTTGCCCCGGCTGGCAGAATTTAACAGTCGGCCAATTTTGAACGCAACGTCTTTTATAGGTCGAGCTAATACGTACTTGTGTCTGGTTTTTTGACCCTATAATCGTAAATGAAATCAGTTATTATTTATTTTGAAATAGGGTACCTATAATTCAGCTGTAACACTTCATTGAAGATCTTATAGAAACGGTGATAAAACTAAGAGGTTGTCCCAGAGCGAAAATCCTTGACTCGATTAAGACTTCCCGGTAAGAAGAACACAGGAAAAAAAGAGAAAAACGAAACCTGTACCAACACGATCCATGAAGAGTCTTTGGTTCAGTAAGTGGTAGAGACTGTTTCTAGGATGGTTGTGCAGGGAGGGAATGATCCTATATCATCGTCAGGTTTCCCCCCTTATTTTTGTACCCAGTTTATAGTGCTGAGTCAGCTCCAAGAAGGTCTCCAGGTACCAAAAGGTCCATCAATGTTGTTAATAGATTAAATAAATTATCTGCCAGAGCCGTATTTGAGTCCGGGACGGATAATTAACCAATCCTTTTTTAACAGTGCAGACTCACTGGAATGTGATGATAAACTAGCCATATTTAGATTATTAAAGGACCATTGGAGTTTTGGCAATACCAAGCTCTTCCATTCCATTTCCTAGAGGGTAGAGCTGGTAGATCGAAGATCTCTAGGGCAGTGTATAATAGATCCCAAATACTTTCTGCCTTTAAGTTTGGCAGACCGTATTGTTTTCCTTTCCAATAAAGAATAAAGGGTTTTTAAAAAAAATTGCTGAATTGGATGAATATGTCGTACCTAATCTAGTGCGTTACACTAAAGTTCATTTTAAATGGAGGAAGAAAAATAAAAGAGAAATTTATGAATGTTACATAATTATGATTTTTTAATATGGCATTTGTGTATCATGGTGCTTATATTTACGAATTAGTGGGCAATAAACGATTAAACAATAGTTGTTTTTATTTATTCTTTAATATTCATTTGCATCTGCGCTATTGCGCATTCAGTAAATTTGATCCAAGTGTTATTCTCTTTACTTTTCTACAGGGACATCAAGTTTTGGAATGGAAATATCAATAGTTGAATAGGTCTCTTGGCCAATGCCTTTTTAATCATTTCCTATTAAGTCCAGGCAACAGGGAGTAGGAAAGGGAAAGAACGAGTGGATTTGGGCGATTTTGTGTCGATGAGTGGAATGTTAGGTGTTTGTTATCGATATATGATTTTATAGTGGGAATGTTCATGTCGTTGTGTATGGTGTAATTCGAAATATACCATGGAGGATTAACAATTTTTTCTGAGAATTTTGGTCTGTATTGTTTGTATCTTGTGTATGTGGACTTGTTTTGTCTATTTTTTTCGTTTATATTGTAAAAAAAATAGAGAATAGACTTTACTTCAATCTTGGGTCATTCTATGACTATTGGCATTGACGGTTCGTTTTCAATATAGAGAAAGTACTTGCTTAGTGTAAATAAAGATTTACATTTTTCTTGACCATTTTGTGAAATTTGGAATTTTTTTAAAAGTGAATTCGTGAATTGTGGATTTGCGTCACACCACTGCCTATACTAAAAATCCTGAGGGATTTAATAGCGCTGATGAATTCACCATTACTTAGCCATACATCTGCCGATGACTTGGTTGCTTGATGACCCGGCGGATGGGCTGGCCTAGAAGCGAAGCAGGACAAGTGCCGTGAGAGCCTGGCAAAGAGGAACAGTTATCGGTAACCGATGCACTAACCCGCCGATTACTGGCTTCTTCAATCTCCGCCAAATCCTCCTTTCTAGATTTCTTGGTTTTTGGTTTGCGGTGGGCAATCGTGAACTACTTTCTTGCAATGATAGAACTCTTATGTTGTGTATGGCCGAATGCGGGTGCTTATTGGAAGCTTATCAAAAAAATGTTTCCCTCGTTTTTTGGATGAAAACATATTTTATTGTTGAAAAAGTGAAACATTTCTTTTCGATACAATTATTTATATTAGAAACTTTAGAATTTCTAATATATAATAATATTATCTTTATCAATGGCATTAGTTAAATTGTGTTGGAAAAGGCATTGATAGGAATTGCTGAATTGTTATATCTGATTTACCAATAAATGATAAATAAATAAAAAAGTGATTAAATAGATGATAATAAGTTAAAAAAAAGTATAATGTAAGGAATAATGCATTTGTTAAGTTGTTTGAATGCAATTTGGAGGGGGGAAATGAATCTTTTAAAATAAATAAAGGCCCTTAATTTAAAACCCAATGCTTAATTTTTTCTTTCTAAAATACTGGCCTATCATAGTTTACCTGATTGAGGAACCATTGGTTTTTGAATTGGAGCTCAAGTTCAAAAACGTTTTTCATCAATAATCCAAATATATACATCAATCCACCATATCTCCCAGAAATCTAATCATCAGTTCAGATGCCAATCAAAGGCTTTGGTTTATTTTTTATTTAAGCATTCCATAGATTATATCACATATTAAATGAAGTAACATTCTATGAAAGACCTCAAAATCTATAATTGGCAGTGTCGAATACCAGCCATAAAACGTCTATTAAGCCCTCCTTGTCAATAAATAATAGCGATAGATATAATCAAGCAATAGTATACATATATCAGTTTCAATATGTTGCAAACGGTATTTTTTAAGAGAAGATTAGAAAATTTTGAAGAGAATATTCGGAAAAGATATTCTATTTTTTAATAGAAGAACTCGTCGGATATAAGTTGTGGAGCATCACACTATGTCCATCAAGAATCAGATTTTTAAATTATATCAAGTACTTCATTTATATTGTGCTTGAATATGTTTATATATAGTACTATGTTTAGTTATTTGATATTCAAGACGATATTGAGGAGTTAAAAAAAAAAAAAACACAATTAAACTCTTCTATCTCAATTTTTGGCTAGTAGAAACTCATTGCTGACTGGTCTGTTATTTCATTAATTTACTATAGTTTACTAAAGCACTACTGCATTAACTGAAATGTATGCATGTGATTAAAATCATACATCAAAAGTAGGAACATAATGTAAACAACATTCAAAACTCAAGACACATAATTATTTTATAATGCAATACATTTGAAAGAAACTCATCGCGGAAACTCGGAATGTACTCTAGACTACATCTGAACTTCACGGAACACTAGTTCTTTCACTTTCATTCTCTTTTTTACTAGGCCTAACAGAAAAGTGGTTGAAAGAACCTCGAGATCTATCAGGCTATACTTGTAATCCGAAATCGGCATTTGCAACTATAATAATTTTAATAATGATAGAGAGTAGGCATGTTTTTAAAGATAAGGTTATAAAATCAGTGTGCGTCGTGTAAAATACCTATAGTTTCCCGATTTTATGTTATTTCTTGATAGAGAGACGTTCTTCGTCTCTTCCCGGGTCGTCCGAGATCGCCTGGTTAGGGAGCAATTGGCGGCTATTGCGACGGTATATAGTTGTTTATAACTTGGCCGTGGTAAAAAATGTTAATTGTTCTGGCCCAGTTCGGGCAAGAAGCTCTGCCGTCCAAACTGGAACGCTCTCTCGGCTGCACTTCCTCAAATTATCACTCATTACCTCTTTGCCACCTCCTCAAGGTTTTACCGAAGCCTACCTTCATTTTAATTATGTTTTATATTACTTATTGGGCTTAGGACTATTATTTATTCCGAATAATCACAGGTAGAGCTTCTTTCAGGAAGAGATTCTTTTTAGAGTAATGAGATCGATATTTATTCCGTTGGCCTCATTCGCACGCGTATAGTATACTGTGTTTATCTATGATACATACCGGCTATAAAAATGTGAAAGAAAGCAGGGAACGTGAGAAATACAAAATTAGAATATTTTATGGGGCCATGAGATAGGAGAGTGAGTGGCTTCAATATTATTGCATTCAATACAGCTATAGTCACCAATAAATCGAACACGCTAAACCAGCAACTCTCTAGATTGGAACTCTATGTTCTTGCCACGTTATAGTTATAGAAATCAGTAAATAAGTAGAAAATTATAGATCTACCACATACGCTCAGTCACTAAACCACTTTTCAAGATGTTTTGGTGGTCTTTGTAGACTTCATTACTACTAATACTCTACGGCACTACTACTACAAGCTATTTCCTGTCTTCTTTGTTTTTTGCAGCCGTAATCCAGCTCCTTACTCCCAGGATGTTCCTTGCGCCTCTCTCCACAGCATCCGACCACCTCCTCTCTAGGTCTCCTCCTTCTTCTTGTGCAGTAGAGAGGTTCTGTCAAAACCTTTTCAGCAATGGCCTCATCTTCCATTCTTACCACATGACCAACCCATCGCAGTCTTCTATTCTTTAAGGAGTAAACAACATCTGCTTTGTTAGGTTTATTAAAATAAAACTAATTTATTTAATTTCTACCATCATATATGTTTTTTATTAACAGGGTAAAGTAAAAAAAAAAATAATAATATGAACCAATGAATCAGTAACAATATAAAAATACTAGTTAGAGCAATTGTCCTCTAATATTTCTAGTAAACCTCACTTCATTTAAACAAAAATGTGTCACATCAGATTCACGTCGGGGATTGGAATACCCGATCTTAAAATACTGCATTGGTAAATTGCTGAGAACATAAATGAAATAATAATAATGTTAATTTTTTTGGGGGGGAAAGGGTTAACAAAGATAGAACCCAATAAGATAGTGACAAAAAGGGTCTCAAACATATTCTCAAAGAAATTATAAATACTCTAAAAAAATAAATAATAGTGATAAATATAACCATCTGATATAAAATATACGATTTTAAAGAAAATAAGAGGTTGAAAAATACTTACTAGAGATGGATGTATTCAAGAATGCAACTTACTCAGAACGAAAATATAGGAAAAACCAAAGCTGACGACGGGAACGAAATGGATGGAGTAGAGAAAGGAAAAAGACCGGTAACGTACGAGTATGTAGGAACACTGGACCAAGATCAAGGCTGAGATGACAGATGAAAGACGTTGTCCTTAGTAGGTCAAAACGGAAAATAATTCCCCAAAAAAATAAAACCTCAAGAAAACAAAAACTTCACAGGATGGTTAATGAAATTAATGAGTAAATATTTACAAATATACTAGTCTGAAAGATATTTAAAAACTCCTATCTATCTCACGTGCTCTCTAGTTACGCACTCGTCATTTGGATCAAACGTGACTACAGATTTGTCAGCTCATCATAGCCAATCAGAATTCTTGAAGATCAGAAGGATACCTGAGTGGCCGTTTTAATTTGCCAACAGACGTGAAATAATAATATTAATCTGTATTTATTATGAGGCAAATGCTCGTAAAGAATAATATACTACTGACTAAAAGGGATTCAAATGGGATCTTAAAGAAATTGTACATTTTTTTTTAACAAAAAATAAAAAACATTAATAAATAAAACCATGGCATCTCAAGCATCACAGAATGGTTAACAAAACAAGTGAGTAAATAAGTATATAAAAAGTATATATTTACATATAAACTAATTTGAATGATATTTAAAAACTCTAAGAACTGGCATGTTCTTCAGTTTTGCACTCTCCTTGTGGATCAAACGTGACAACAGATTTCGCAGGTAATTGCAATCAGATTCCTTAAAGATCTGGATGATACCTGAAGGACCGTTGACTTTATTTTTTCTGAACACGCGACTATGTGAGTGTAATACCAAACAAGCATTTTTCTTATTTGAAACGAGGAAATTTTAGATAGATATACTTTATTGGATTATTACAATCTGCCACTTGTGGGAAATAAGTAATAGTGCTATGTACGTATACAACCATTCCATAAAAACAAAACAAAAATAACCTAAACAAAAATAAAATAAATGTAATAAAAATATATACATGTGGTATAGAAACAAAATAAAATACATAAATGCGAAAATGTAATAAAAATATAGAATAAAAAACAAAATAAATGAACAAGCAAGAAATACATTCTGACAAGACCTATATGTTTCATATAATTAATGCTCATGTATTCTTTACGGTTCTAGAGACACTAATCAGTTTGTCATTACCGTAAAAGTTAATTACGGAGTCTGACTTTTCAGTGCGGAATATAGAAGGCACGGGACAAGGATGGTAGGCTCACTTACCTATCTAGATACCAACTCGATAATAAATTGACTTATGAAGTCGATTTATCAAAGATATAATCGATTAGATTAGGTGAGGGCGGAACTAGACCGTAGTTAGTGTCCTTGGCCGTGACCGAGGTGTGAAGGTGGCTGGCTGGTTGTGTCATCGGCTCCTTTCCGACGTAATGGAGGCTCCTGGTCGGGAAAGTCTGCCTTTATCCGCCATTTCCTTTACATTGTTTTTATGAATGAAATATTTCTTTTTTCATTCATAAATATTATTAATGCGATATCAGTTGAAGAGAAATCTCCACTTTAAAGAGGATTTTTTTTTTAACAAGCATTTATTAGCTTCGCCTCTGTGTATGTGGGTAACTGAAACTTTGAACTTGATTTCCGGTCACTTTAAAACATCGAATATAATGGAAACTCGCCACGCTTCTCAAGGACCGATGAGAAAACAATTTAATGAGTTTGTCTTATTATCCTGACCAGAAAATTTGGGATTAGCGATTTTTCTTATCCGACTACCCGGCAGTGTCTTTTGCTAAGTACTATAGCAACTTGGCTCAATTTTTGGGACATGTATGTCATTATTGGCAGTATAAACTTGGATTTTCGTATATTTGCAAAAGGAAAAAAAAAATTTACAACAAGTAACACCAAGTACCCCGTGGTTTTTTTATATTAACTTGATTTTCTTTTGTTCTTAACTCTATTTTTATTGTACACGTATTAAAAATGATTTTTTACTTTTTAGTTTTGCTTTCTTATTTCTTGTTATAACTATTTTTTTTTTTTAATTTAAATTTCATCATATTGAGTTTTTTTAAAAATGGTATGCACTAAGCCAATATTATTATATTATAGAGAGGAAATATTTTGTTTACCTCTTAAAATAAGTTTAAAAAAATTGTATTTAGTAATCAAATAAACGTTTATTTTACATGAAATAATATGAGGGTGGACATTATTAACTACAATTGATTTTATTGTAATTATTGCTTGTAATTGTTATGTATTATTTTAATTCTTGAAGAAAGTAGACTGTTGAGCGACTGCTAAAACTATGTATATTAGTATCTGGACGACTCTATTTCAACTATTATTTTTTTATTTAAATATTTTTTTATTTAGAAGAGAAAAGATTTGTCTTGACCGGGATTCGAACCCGGGTCCACCGTATCTCTAGCTCGGTACTCTAGCAACTAAGCTACCAGGGCTCGTAATCAGGCCAAACAAATTCGATCCCACATCCTCAGCACTCGCAATTTTCGCGATGTACATATGGGAAAGAATGTTCATTCGACATTACTTTAATTGGGATCTGGTTGACGTTCGTCAATTTTATATTTATAATTTTTGTTTTATTATTTTATTGAGATTAGTTGGTTAGTGCCGCATTAGAGGTGCCGGTCAGGACAAACATTTTCATGAAACAAAAAATATTTGAATAATCACAATAAAATAAATAAAAAAGTATAAATATGTATTATTTTTTTAAATCAAATTTGCATTATTAATCTTTTTTAGTTTTTTAATGAATATTATTATTCTACTTTATTTTCTGAGAGGATTTTCCTAAGACTTCAAAATTTCGGAAATGATAATCAAAATTTCCATACCACGGTACTGACTCCATGTTACTGACTGACAATAAATTTGATAAAGGTTATTTAGCAAAATTATTAAATTTATTAATGACTTGAACAGTAAGATTTATGTATTAATTAGTTTGGATCATTTATTACAAAAAAAAATTAATTCATACTTAAATTCTAAAAATGTACATGACACGGAAATATATTTTTAGTGATAAACTGCGTGTTTTCTTTGGACTGCAAGTTATATTATGCGAAAGAAGTGATGAAATATGGTCATAAGAATCATATTGTTAGTCAGATATAAATACTTTATAAATAAATTGTGAATAAAAAAGCGAATAAAATAAAAAGCGAAAAGTAAAGGACATCAATAAAAGCTATTACGAGTAGAATGGAATCACTCATATATTTCTCTTGACTGATTATTAGTTAAGTACTTTTTTATTTAAGATTTTAATAAATTCATTCAATTAGCTGCTATTTAACTAATATGAAAACAGATTTTATGAATATTAAGTAAATGCTACCTTAAAATGGGTGAAGTGGAATTCCGTTACTTTTGAGGGAAAGTCTACTTTCCTTGACCTCGCCCGCCTCTTATTCATTGCTCCTGAACATTAAACCAGAGGATTAGCCATACTGAGGTAATCATAGCTAAAGCAATTACATTTAAAGACGAATAGTTATTTGAGGACTTATGCAAAGTAGGAATCTTGTAATTGTGAGAGGAAACTTCTTATATATACTTGTTACGTTTTCTATATACGTCAGATACTGAATAAAAAAAACAATTTTACATATACAAGCTGCATAAGTGTAAATACATGTTCCGGACTTCCTTTCCGTGTTTAAAGAATAGTGATTTTAATTAATTAAAGTTATGTTTTATAAGTAATTTTTACAATAGTAGGAAAAATGCAAAATAAAATAAACTGCAAAATAAAAAAAAAATTAAAACTAAAGAAAATAATTAAATAATAGTAATGATAATAAATGAATAAATAAAAATAATAATAATAAAGTAAATCGATATAATAATAATTAAATAGAAAATAAATAAACAATTAAAAATAGCTATAAAATAAATACAGATAGCTAGATTAAAATATCTGCAAATAGTGATTTGTTAAGTTAGAAGTATATGTTTTGTTCTTTTGTGCGTGTACCGTCGTAGCGAATGTTTATCATAGTTACCGATTTCTCGGATTTATGGGTTTTCGGAAGCTGGAGTTTTTTCGAAGTATGCTTTTGTTTGGGCTGAAACATATTGTTTTACAGTGGGAAGTTCTAGATCCCTAAGCATAGTCGATATTTTCGTGTAGCGGGGATAATTATTAATAATCCTCATGCATAGGTTTTGTACCCTTTCAATCTTTTTATAATTAGTTACTGAATATGGATCTGCAAGATTATGTATAAAATATAAGAACATATACGTTATATTGTACCATTAATACAATTTAATAGTTAATCAAAAATTTATTTTTCATATATTTATTTTCATATAGATATTTTTATAATTTATTTTAAGAGTACAAAATTAAATTTAATTTCCATCAGTAGATATAGCACACATTTTTATTTTACTCTACCTATAGCACTGCAACCTAAAAGGGTCTTAGGTTCAATACATAGTAGAGACTGTACTGTTTCGAGGGCAATACAGGGAGGTGATTCCTGGTACACCACTTTCAACCATCATGTTTTCCCCAAAAAGGGTGAGTCACAGGAAGGCCTAAAGGCCCTACAGGATCTGTTCGATGCTGTTAGATTAAATAATATATCTGCCTCAGCCTGATCTGAACCCGCAACTTTCTGAATATCAACTCAATACCCACTTATCTTACAAGTGTACTAGTAGCCATAATTATCTACTTTATATTTCTATTCTAAAAATTGAAATTATTACGAAACCTTTAGGAAAGTTTAGATTTAAGGACAGGTTCACTTCAGTTTGGGCTGGATGCATGACAACTTAAGTAGATAGCGTCTCTGGAACTTTTATTCATAATTAAGTAGGAATTCCTAAGTGCAGAAACAAGTGGGAAATGTAAAAATTCGGGTTATAGAGATTATAGTTTTTTTTTAGTTACTCCAACGGTCTCCAGGCCCTAACCACTGCGCCCTCTGCGTTTAGTAGCATCATTAAGTAACAATAAAACTATTCATTTTTCATTTATTGTTATGGCTGAACATCTTACAGTTTACGAGTTAGGCAATGTAAAGCCGGTAGTTGTATAGCTTCTGTAGATTGTACCCTACTATTTCATAACAAAGTACAAGCATTTTATGACTTAGTACGCTTACCTAATATTTAAAAGCTAACATTTTCACTTGTATTTTTTCCATTTGTTTTGTAAATTCATAATTAAATAAATATGTGAAAAATCTCTAATAAAGGGTTAAGTAAATCCTAGAGTAATATTTAACAAGCACCATTCATATTAAGGAATGCAGGAGATGGAAATATTTATATCGTAATTTCATCCTATGGTTTGTTGAAGATTGATAATTTTTGAATTCATTATGATGATCTCGATAAAGTTGTGGGTATTTGTGAAACGAAAAAGTGCTAAGACAATATCCCCAATAGCGGTACACTCACGGTGAAGACAGAATCCAGACGAGGAGGCCCGGATGGTAGCAGGAAGTGAGAGGCAAGAATGGAGGTCAGCCGGAGGTCAAGGTTCGGCAGGTGTCCGACTTTAGAGAGGATTCCCGGTGTTGGGCTTGGCCACAGGCGGCGTCTTTTGTCTTCATTCTTACATCCCGGTACCCAGTGACTTACTGATTTACTGATATTATTAACAATTAAACTGTTTACAAACTTTTAGATGCTTTTTAATTAAAATCTTCATTTGTGTTTAATTCTTACTACAACTTGAATTGAATTTTTGGAAAGGTGTTGGAAATGAGAACTAACGGATATTAAAAAAACAAAACAGTGGGAGCTGGATGCTAAGGATGGATGATACGGAGTTGACGTACCGGATGCCCCGGGTTCAAATTCGGCTAAAGCAGATAATTTATTTAATCAGTTAACAGACGAGGATGGATCCTATGAGATCTAGAAACCCTCTTGAGGCTCACCCAGCCTCTACAAAATGGATTCCATCACTTAGGGAAAATTTGGACCAACCACCAACCTTGGTTTTACTACGTACCGAACCCTTCATGGGTTGTTGCGGTACAGTTTTTTTAAAGATTTTTTATTCCTCATTATATTCTTATTAGTATTCTTCATCTGTAACCATGAAACTCTGGTTTATTATACCATTTTTATGCATTTTTAATAAATAATGGGTTAACCTAACCAAGACATACTAACAAACTTCCGGCGATATTTTAAGCTTCTTATATATCTATATATAAGATATATATAAGCTTCTTGAATATATAAGATATATATATTCAATTTATAAGAGGTATAAATTGAATGTTTATATATATAAATATTCAATATATAAATTCAATGATATATATATTCAATTTATAAGGTATACAAATTCAATGTTCAATAGAGTATATAAGATATATATAAGCTTCTTATTTATATCTCATATATTCAGTCTATTTTAGCACTAATAAAATAAAGGACATTCGTGCTCCAACGTATTGAACAGGCTTTTCTATGCAAGGTAATAAAAAAATAAAAGAGTTATCATTTTAGCCTTGCAGGATACTCGAAACAAATAAAATTATTATTTTAATTTTTTGTTGTATATTGTATATTTATGCCTAAGAGGTAACAAAGTAGGTAATACTTTAGCTAAATTGCGATAAATAAATATTATGATATGATCAATACTTTTAATTACTTACCAATGCCAATAAAAATTTGAACAATTTCCTTTAAACTGTTTATAAAAGTAACGAAGAAACAATTTGTTATTGTTCAAAGGTATGGAAAAATGGCTTTCCGAAAAAAATAAAAAATTACGCTAATGTGACACGGTGTCTTTTACCTCCGGGTAATTAATATCCATTATTTAGTAATTTTAAACCCATCCGTCATTTCTTCTGAGAACGAGAGAATGTATATATTTAAATGCTTACATGCATCCGGTGTTTCCTGACATTAACACCTGCTAAACCATCTCGACCGTTGAGTGTTGAAGGTACTGTAGTCTCGTGCCCCTTTCTATTTCATGAACATGATAGTGAAACTAGACACTAACTTTTGACAACATTTTTGAGAGATCAGCAGTTATTGAAGGAACCCTGTCACTGGTTGGTACTACGAGATAATAATGACAAGCCTTATTAGATATAACAAGGGTATTTAAAGTAAGAAAAAAAATTAAGAAAAGTTCTTGATATTTGTCTTATCAAACTTATCCAGTTTACAGAGGATGGGTAGACCCTGAAGGCTCTCTCGAAACTATAGGGTCATCACTACTCATATTTATGAAAAAGCCATTATCTAACATAACTCGAATCCACTTCTTTACAATTTTTCTAATTATGAAACATTGTAAATTTTACTTTGCTATGTCACCTACTTCACAAGAACCCTTTCTAAAATGCTTTGATATTGTTACTTTACCGACAACATTTGAGAATAAAGCCCTGGCTGACATTTCATTTTAATTAATTGTAAGTAAGAAAGAGAAATCCCTAACGGTCGGATCAATCAAGAAAGCCTCTCTTTGGCCAAAACAATGACTGAATACTTATCGATTAATTTGCTACCTCGTATATATTGAATGAGTCTTAATGAACTACCACCGTTGTATCTTTTGATTTCATCTTATAACAATAACAATCGTTTCTCATTAGATGTATCTCGATGAAACCAAATATACGATTAAAACTATTTATTAGTAAACTTATCCAGGTACAAATTCTCTTTGAATTGTCGTTTGTTAATTAGTAGTATTTTAATTTTACCAACAATATTTTTAAATACATTATTTGAGACTTCAGGGGATAGAAATTATATCCCTCAGAATTTCTAATAAGTGTGGCTAGAAATTTTGCATCCCAAATTCTTCTTTAATTCCAGTATAAAATTCCCATTTTAGGCAGACACAATAATTATAAATTATAAATATTTTAGGTAAGTTTTTCTCCTGTAAATTTTAAATCGCAAAGACGAAAAAAATTAAAAATCAAGAAGATCAGTCCATTAATTTTGTAATTATAATAAAAAAAAAGAACAATAAAGTTGCCATTCTTACGTGATATGTTAAGATATCATGTAGGGCCGAGTTCTTAGACTGTACTTAAACATAATTTATTTTCCTCTTAACTAGAGCGTAATTCCACTTAAACTAAACTTATAAATGTATTCAGACCTGAAATAAAATTGTATGTCATTTTTTTGAATTAATGTCGTAGAAATTAAATACAAAATAAATTTCACTCACTTACAATGTACTATAATACTAAACATCAATACTATTTTTTGAATTTGACAGCATTACTAACAAAATTTGAATTTTACAACATTACTAACAAATTTGATCTTGTAAATCAGCTATTCATTCAGTTCTATGATTTAAGTAAAAACAATTAGAGTACATAATTGAGATGTGAAACAAATAGATGTCCTTACGTCAATTCTAAAACAAGAAACATCAAAACGTATACGAAAAATGTGTCTTTCATCATCTGAGATAATAATTAAAGTGAGTCTTTGGCATTAAGGGAGAAAATTTTACTGATGTGTTTAAAAAAAGACTGGTGAAAATCTTGAATTTTATAAAGAAAGAGAATTTAAGGGAAGATTTAATATAATTACATCAAGATTAAATGTATTCAACAAATTAATTGAAAACCTTTTTTAATATCATTACAAGTCAATTTTACGAGATATAGACATATTTCATTCACTAAATATGTACTCATATTTTTAGTATTGTTTCCATTTTCAAATTCTTAAAAAATCACTTACTGTAGCCTTAAAGTATTCGTTCCTTCTTCTTATCAAAGTGATTGTAAATATAGATATTCCCAATCCCTAGCAGGGCTATCGGGCCTAAATATAAAATGAGGTAATAAAGAGATCGGAACGGTACGTGGAGCCCAAGACCTAAATAGGCCAACTTGAGATGCCCTACAAATATAGGCCCTCTTAGTTTCTTATTCTATGAACCTCATTCACTTTTGTTCATTTTTATTTTTAGAATTATTTTCCATGATAAATGTTCTCTATCAATTTTCATTTAATTATACCCTGCTTCAGGTTAAAACATATATCATGTCGTCGATTAATTATGAATGACTGTTGGCAGTTATTATCTATCCATTATCGTCCCCATATCAAACTCCAATATCTATATTACGAGAAAAAACTATAACTAGACATTATCAATTCCCAAGAATGTTCTTTTGGTTATATATCGTTCGTGGTAGCTGTATTATGTGTAACCTTTTGAGTTATGTTATGTTTCTTACTTATATAGATATTGTAAAAAATATTTGAATTTCATAAATATGTTGATATACATCAAATCTTATATCAACATTCACAACAATTTGTCTTTAGTGAAGTTTTATTCATATTTATTCGTATAGAAAACTGAAGAATCAGTTAGAAGAATGACAAATTATTTTGTTATACAAAACCCGAGCAGTAAACATTCATTCAACAAATCATGAAAACATCGTATGTACACGGGAGTCTTTGTCACGACAACTTCATGTACGTGTATGGAAGTCCATTTTGTTTTATTTTTACCCATTTTGAGGAAATTGCGGTAGAAAAAAGGGTCATATCTTCATTTATTTTATATTTTATATTCTAAAAGGCTTTCTACACGGTCGGGACCGACCACAGACCATCGTGACCTTTGTCGGGTCGATCAATATTTGTATCAGTTCTACACGGTCGGGACCGACCGCCGACCATCGTTACTTTGTATTCGTCAATTTTCAATTAGGATTTAGCACGTAATAATGACTTAAATGTAAGAAAAAATACAAATATGTTACCATAACGATAATTATAAAGAAAGATAACTATTAATATTTACGTATATACAAGTTTTATTGAAAACAAAACAACAAAATAATTTAAGAAATTAAAGAAACAAAAAAATATATAATTATTTTAAAAATAAGTGTGTGTATGTTCTTTTTTTTCTTGGTAGGGGAAAATCTTTCATAAGACGAAGTGTAACAATTAAGAAAAAAGTCATACCACAGTGTGAGATTCCTACTCACTAAAAACCACCTCCCAATTCTCCTTTTACCGTCCCATGGAACAGCCGTCTAGCATTACTTCGTGGGAAGTGTGTATATATATATATATATATATATATATATACTTCTACGTTTCTATATTCTACTATATTTCTATGGATTCATTACTCCGGACTGTATTACTGACAAGATGAAGTGTGCCAAGCATAAACAAATATTAGATTTCTAGGTTTTGAATGATTCCAATAAAATCGAAACACTGTGGTCGGTCGACAGCGTGTCAGTTGGTTGGGACGGACAACGGATGCAGCATATCGGGAGGGCTGCGCTCCCAACCACGGACGGTCTGGCCCGACCAAATATTGGTCGTTCAACCTACTTCTACACTGTCTATTTTTACATCAACCCGACTAAGGTCAAGAGGGTTGGAGGTCGGTCCAGACCTTGTAGAAGGGATTTAAGATTAGTATATGTAATCAAGTATGTAGAAGAGTTCGAAATGGTCAGGGGGTGCAGTCGATATATTTTACACAAAATAAGTTTAATTTATTTATTTGTGCCTACGCTTCGGCCAGCTGTAGTTGGTCTGTTTATCCTTCTGCCTGATACTATTACTTAGGCCAAAACGGTCAACTAATTGCAAATCGTTTTATTTCAAATGATAATATGAACTTTAATCAAAATTACCATCGACGGTCTCGAATTTTATAAATTATAGTTTATATTAATATATTTGCCCGTTAATAATTAAAAGAAATTTGAAAATCCTATTTAATAACTGATTGGATAACACAATGATTGACTTACAAATAGCCCTTAACGATTAAACCGTCAGACACGCGGGGCGTGTGCCTCGTGCCGGTGGGACCTAGAAGACGGTAGTTTACAGAATAGTTTGCACAGTAGATTTTACGATGCCGACAATTTCCATGAATGGAGACTCCCTGGGTAGCGGCTGCGGTTATGGGCTGCGGTTAGCCGATCTACAAGGATAATATGATTGCGGAGGACATTATTGTGGTTAACTTTTCCCTCTCTCGATATGACTACTTTCACTAGTGGTCTAGTTCGCTCATAGTTGATGCTCTTCATGGCAGATTAGGTACTTCCATCGCTTTCGTACTTTTGAACGATCTTAACGCTACTTACAGAAGGAATTCACACATCTTAAAAAATAAATCATTATAATAGTGAATCATAAGTGCTTAACATTAATGGTGATCATTAGAATGTAAAGGGAGCAGAGTGGAGTGACTCCCCCCCTGACATCCCTGAGAGTAACTCAGTGGTAGAGCACTGATCTGCCATGCCGGAAATCCTGGTCCAAAATCCCGCTGCAGGCCATGATTTTTATTTAGTCTGTTTGCAGCGGGAGGTGGATCATATGGGATCTAGGACCCTCCTGAGGCCACCCAGCCTCTATAAAATATTATAAAAATAGAGTACCCAAAATAAGGGGGAAAAATCTGGCGGTTGAGCGTGACCTAGGACAAGTCACCTCCTTGCAGAACCGTTGTCCACGAAACAGTACAGTCTCTACCATGTACTGAACCCCAGACCCTATTCATGGGTTGTAGTGGTACAGGTTTTTTTTATTTTTATTAGAATGTAAATGAAATAAGCGGCTTTGTTGGCTTAAAAGCCCTTTCGTCCAAGCAGCTATAGTTAAAAAAGATAATGCTTTCCCGACCCGATTGAATTTGATAACCATTTTCAAGCAAGTTTATATAACCCTTTTAATACAAAGGCCATTTTAAAAATGAAAATAATGTTATCTTATCCTTCTTATTTCATGGCTCTACAGACCAACAATGAGATTTGTCCTCCTCTATCCTTCAGTTCTACCAGTCTAGAGCAGCGGTTTTCCAATACCTGACATTTAATAGGCTCATTGAGTCCTTACTAACCCCATCCAGCCATCGCAATTGCTAGCTCCACGTTGGCACATCTTCATGATGCTTCCACCTCTCTAATAGGTCCATATATTCACTGCAGAATCTTCCTTTCAAAAGTTTGTATTAACCACCTTTACTTTCAAAACACTTGGTCACAGAAGTTGATTTAGTTGAATCATAATGATTGGGAAAGAATTTTGTCTTTACTAAATAAAAAGTGACGAGCTCAGGACCAAAAACTGATAACTCCAAATTTTAAAAGATGATTTTTTTCTCTCACATTTTTCGCTAGTTTAGTCAAACAATTTTGTCTATTACCACTCTTTGCCACCTCATTTCCAGCAGTATTAATCGGTTCTTAACCTGAAGTTTCGGGAGCATAAAGCATTGCTTGACTAAAATTTCAACAAATCAGTTCGGATTTATCCGATTTTGATCATGAACATTTATGTTTTTGGTGGAAAATTCCCTGTCATGTGGTTTTCCGAAACTATAATTTGTTCTTAAAACACCGTTCTTCTCTATGTCTTAGATCCATCTGTGTCTTTATTGTATATAGTTTTTTTTTTTTTTTTTTTTTTGTTTTTTATTTATTTATTTTTTTTATTTCTTAACCCCTTTGGTTGTTATTAATATTTGAAAAAATAACATATTAAAATTTGATACATTGTATCTCTTCTACTGCACCAGCTGCATTTTAAGAGAGGATTGTCTGAAGGATTTTCTGAACATTAATTAAATGAAAGGAGTGGGGGATCCAGTGATGGGGCTCACTAGTTCTGTCTGATTGGAGTTTGTTAGTAGTTTACTCAGTCCATGTTGAGTGTCTGTACGTGTGTTTGCCAGCGCTGAGGTCGGCCTGTCGGTGTAAGTGCGTTGAATAGTGGGTTCGTGCAGTGTTGGAGGCTATCAAAAAATTTGATATTCCTCCGTGTGATGAAGTCCGTTACCGTCGGGAGTCCGAGAGTCTCGTGTATTATGTCTGATTTCGTCCTTTGTAGAGAAGTGTGCCTTACTATACGCCTCAGCATACGGTTTTTGTTGGAGCCTTTTTGAAGTTGTTGGCGAAATGTTATTCAACATAGGCGTCCCATAAAGGAGTGCTAGTCTAATAACTGCCTTATAGATCATTACTTTGAGGCGGAGTGATAAGTTCGGTGAGGTTAAAAGATGATTTAGCCTGTAAGATTTGGTTCTCACCGACCTGATCTTCTTATTGCAATGTTGGGATAACGTCAAGTGCCGGGCGAGGGTGACACCGAGATACGTTATCCTATTCGCAGGTTTGTTAACTTTGCCTGCTACTCTATAAACCTTAGGTAGAGGGCGCTTATTCTTTTGGAAGGAGAGAATAATACAGTCGGTCTTCTTGGGATTAACTGTAATATTCAATCCGTCCAGTCTTTTAGTTATTTCCTCACAGGCCACCTCCGCCTGCCGTAGAGCTCTCTCTGCACTCAATGAGCTACTGTAGATGGCAATGTCATCGGCATACGCCGCCACAGTAGCTTTTTTGTATTTGGCACCAACGGTTTCCGCCGTATAAACTGAGAATAATACCGGTGATAGCACAGACCCTTGAGGTACACCACACGTGAGTGGAAAGGGGTTGGACAGATCTTCGCCGACTTGTACCTTTATTGAACGTTGTGTCAGAAAGGACCTTATGATAGTATATAGCTGCTCGGGAAACTCGTTGTCCTGCAGTGTCTTACATAGAAGGCTATGGGACACTGAGTCAAACGCCTCCGTGCAGTCTATGGATATCAAAGCGGTTGCCTCGTTCTTAACTGTGTTCTGGCTTACTTCCGCGTGTAGCTTCGCCAGATGGTGGTCCGGGCAATATTTTTATTAAGAGATTTGCTAGAATTTAAAGTTATTTGTCATATATTCATTATGGGTAGCGGTTTGGTTTTTATTCGTAAACAAGTTTAATGAATATATATGAGAAATCCACCCTACCTTAAAGTTTCCATTAAAAAAAATAAAAATAAGAATTAACGATCCTTTGGGTAAATAATTCGTTGAAAGTACTATTCGGCAAGAGCCTGGTTTTGCTTTCAAGACAAACAGGTAATTAACTGTTTGGTGCACGCGTACTCAGGCGCCGAATCGACCTATTGACCCAAAACGGCCGTTTTACAAATATGTCCCACATCTGCCAATAATGCAAATTTATCTTTTCGGCATAAATTATCAATGATTTATTGCCTGTTCCTCGAAGCCAGGGCAAAATGTGAAGCGTTTAGTTTTTCGTATATCTGTTGGTCCAATTTTCCTGTTCACTGTCTAAAAATAATGAATCTATATTTTAGGTTTGGGATTTAGTAAGGCGTTTAACTGCACGGTTTGAGTACCTATTGACTTGTAAACTATGAAAAATGCGAGGATCCGTTTACATGTTTAATATGATATTAATTTTAAAGAATTCGTCCGATTTTCTTTATGGTTAAGTAGGAGATTTGCTTCTAATAAATTATAATAAATTTGATGTTTATGTGTTGTTAGTAGTGAACACTTATTGACAGTGAGTTCATTACTTACAACACATTATACAGATACTCTTGTGTATTGATGATACATTTCCAATTTTCTTATACGAATAACCAAATACAAAGCTTGAAAAATTGAATGCAAACTTGATATTGTTGATAAACGTTGATATCAACTTGCACCTTTGATTATAAACAAGGGCTCAATGATTGATAATCAAGTACAATCTCTTCCCTAAGGGTGACTTGTATCACGCTCAAAAGGACAGGCATGTTGTCGATGACTATTAGCATTATTACTTATATTATATTATTGCATTTTTTTAAAAAACCTGTACCACTATAATCCATAAAGGTTCAGTACATGGAAGAGACTATTCTATTTCTAAGATAATGGTTGCGCAGGGTGGTTGATGGTTGGTAAGTGGGGTTGAATATGAGTTTTATATAAATAATGATTTCATTAATTCTGAATGCTTATTATCTCGACTAGAAGATATATCCTGCTTACGTTTCAAACGAACTGTTACAGATAATTTCCGATATAAAAATAGATCATCCAGCCTGTGTCGATTGGGTACCATTATTGGGGGAAAAACCTGGTGGTTGTATGGTTTGGAATAAAACAACAGTTTTATGTATGAATTGCTCTTTATTTTTGGCCGAAATTCATAAGTATAATAGCTGTTTGAGTGTAAAAAATAAAATTAAAAATGACATATTTCGAAAGTAATTTAGAGAAGACGGTTTTTTATACCGGCTTGCTTTAGGGATTTTGACTTGCAAAAAGGCATTGTGAATGGCTTTAAGGCCTAGTAAAATGCATGTAGTTGAGCATTTGGAACTTCGGTGAGCAATCGAATTCCTCATGCAATCTAATAATTCAAAAGCCTTACCTTCTATTTATGCATGAAAAATAAAACCATGAATTTGATGACTCTGGAATTTGATGCCTGATGTCGTTGGAGTCGTATGAAATGAAGTTGGTCAATCAGCTAAACAATAAAAACGGTAACTTGCGAGTGAAAATGGGCTATCGGGAAGTAAATTGTTCTTATCAATCTGAAATCAAAGCATAGTGCATTTAAAGTATTAAAATTTTTAAATAAAATATTTTATTTTTATTTTTATACAGAAGAATGATTTAGGGAATGCAGTTCTTGGAGATCGGATTCTAAAAATGGATAGCTCTTATGGATTAACAAAGACTATTGACAACAAATGCATTATGAGCTCACAAGAGGTGCATCCCATGAAATGCCAAAATAAGATATAATAGCAAATAAAAACGGAATGACTCGATGCCAGAGAATGTCTCTTCATGAACTATAGTATAAAAAAATTGGAGGTCCTGGAAAGAAAAATTCTAAAAAAAATCGTGAGTGCGGTTCAGACTGGTGGTAACTGCGAAGTAACAAAGAAATCTGCAAGAAAATGAAAGAAAGAATCTCCGATACATTGTAGAAAAGGAGCCTGACATTTCTCGGACATCTGTACAAAATGAACAAGCATACAAGTTGATTGACCAATATTTGGAATAAAAAGTCGACCAAAGAAGTAAAGAAAGATCTAGAAAAGTTAACTTGATAGAAAGAAGTGAATTTGGAAGTAAAGTGAACAATTTGGAAAGGTTTCAAGACGAAGAAATACCAGTTGGACGAAGCTAGGCAGAGGTTCGTTAGAAACGTGTCAGTGAACGCATAAAAGAATATTGGGGACGGAAAATCCCCTGCAGAAGAAAGGAAAATAAAGTTGTAACGTGATCCAAAGTGGTCAATACGAAAAAAAAAAAATATAGCACGCCGTTAACATCTCAGAAGATTGTCAGGGCTTGTTCAGAATTTCGCTAGGAGAGGGGGATTCTACAAATAGACAAGATATCATCAGACGTGTCTATAGTCGCCAAATACTTTGTTATATCGGTCCATTAATTGAACTATTATTTGTGGAAAAGTATTACTTTAAATGCTAGTTTGCTGATTGCTAAGCGAATTATTTTTTTTCATAAATTTCAAGAGGGGAAATATTCCCATAGTTCTCCTTTGCTAATGTTTCTACTGAAATCAATTCATCCATTACCTAGGTGAACTAAGTGCATACTAGCATAAGTGAATGCTAAAACCGTGCACTATCGCTAAATTTATTTCTTCTCGAATAGAACCGTGCCAGGAAATTCCTCACGAGAAATTTATTATGAATTTGAATTTTAACATAAAATTATGTCATTAGCATTATAGGAACTGGTCCGGAGGGAAGAGGGAGGGGACAGCCTCGATAGAGAAGTGGGCCGTCCGCTTTCCGGATTCCGACTGGGAGCTCTCCGGCCAGCACATGTTCCCTAGGCCACATGCTCTTCCAGCTATTTCCTATAAGATAATAATATATTTTTTTAAATATTTAATAATATTAGTAACAATGTTAGATAAAATCAGAATTACCCACATTGAATATGAATTCAAATATACTATGTAAGGGTTAAGCACGCGATAGCTATCAGACGTCTTACATTAACAAATAGTGATATTCCCCTCAAATCACCCTTCTTCGTAAACCAATGACTTTCTGTCATCCAGAATCCTTAAATAATTTCCACTGATTCCTGTAGAACAGGACAGATAATCAGGACTGCATCTTGACAAACGTTGGAATCTTCTTCATAGTTTGAAACGACAAGACTCACCAAACAGGTTACTTCAACGCTTAATAGACAAACTCTATAAGCTCTCAATTAATTTAAAAAGACTCATATACATAGCTATTATATGACCCATATAGTCAATGTGATGTCGAATTTTGAAAAGCTGTCAAATTTAATTTCGATTTTCTACCTTTCCTACGCTTCAATTTAAAAAAAACAACAGAATATAAAAAATTCTGCCCAGTCAGAAAATAACGACACTTCGCTACACGGTTTAGTAAGATACAAGTTCCCATCCCTCGTAGTTTTGGACATCGACTTATAAGAAAATGGAGCTTGAATTGAGCAAAACTCAATTTCCAAACTCAATTGGTTTACTTAATTTCCACAGTGGAAAGTTAAGTTATTTTCATAGCCAATAGGCACAATAGCACCATTACAACTAGAATTTAACCAGCCATGAGTGTTATTCCTCGGGTAAATGTATAGCGATACCAAAAGCTGAAAGACCGGTAATAATATTCTTGGGGTATATTATTACTATAATAATCATTCTATAATAATGTGAAAAAACTCGAGCACTGTTTTCCTTTCATATTTGTTTTACTTGTACGTCTGGTTTTGTTTTGTTTTTTCTACTAAGTGTGTATCTTTGTTAATTTTGTGTGATAAAGTTCTTACAAGGAAGTTTGAATATTTTTCACTTCAGATTTGTCTGAGAGAGAGAGAGAAATCAATCCTGTTACTTTTGTGCAGTTTGTGGTTCAGGAATAAATCCAAATTTAACGCGGATGAAAGCGTGTTGCGCAGGTATTACTGTTATAAAATAGTTTAAATTTATTGAAAAAGAGAAAGAGGAAGACAAGTTTCGATCCAGCCCTGATAGGAAACCCCCCCAAAAAAACATCCTGCTGATACTTCCGTAAATCCATACTCATATAATCCAGGATCTTTTATAACCCATGGTTCTACCTTGCTACGATTCCCAATTGTAACTTTATTTTCATGTTCTATAGATGTGTTCCAAAATTTCTTATCGTTATACCTGTTGCAGGTGACGCAAGGCGATGACGACAAGAAGGACGGAGATCAGCTGGCTCTGGAGAGTGGAAGTGGCGGCGAGCTTTGGGCTTCCACCGAGCCTAAGTTGCCGGTCATCAGGACTTTGGATGTCAAGTGCGGGAGAAATAGCATGAAGGTCTTCATCAGCTTCGATCAGCCTTTCTATGGAATGGTCTTTAGCAAAGGACATTATAGGTATCTTAGTTTGTTTCTAGCTTTGAGGAAAATCACTTATTATGGATACTTGTTTTCTGACACCTTATTCGATATACCTCATGTTCGTTCACCGTTAACAACAACAGAGGTCCATCTGAACCGAATTAAAACTCAGATATGTCCGTGTTTAATGTTATCTTTAACTATACGATTGATTCAAATGCGTCAAATATGGAAAACGATTTTCTATTTTATCTTTACTTCAAGCTTAACTTCAAGGTATCCATTGAATTCAAAAACTTTACACATTCCAGAATGTACAATATAACAACTATGTCTAGTTTTCTATAATTATTTTGTATGAATAGTGCTTTATTTTGTATAACACCTTATCGTATGCCATGCTGCCAACAAGTTTAGAATCTAAAAATGATGTAAATTTTGTTTGTAACTCTGATAGGAAACATCGTCCTTATAATCCTTATTTGTTTTATCCATTCCATAATTATTTGAATACTTCCATACTACCATTCCACAGTAGAATACATAAGCAGGCTTGGTACTTACTGAATAATGCTGCCTATGAGCTTATTACAATATGTCGCCTCTACACTAAGATGCTTCTTCAGAGAAAAATGATGATAATATTCAATCAGGAATTCAAGAACTTACTAAATTTATATTGGCGATGGCAGATAATTAACAAAGCAACCCCTGTGGCTCGTGTTAATTTCTTTATTTTCGGAATTCTTCTTTTTATTTAAAATTTACGGCCCCTAAATATTTACCGCCATAGGGAACACCCCATATGCCCTTTTGTATTATCTAAATCTGCAAATGTAGTTTCATTCGGAACTATCAGGCTATTTGCCAATGATTAATCGAATGTTAGGTATAGGGGTGATTTAGATCAAACGCGATATAGCTTTCTTGTACGATTGGATATAAACTCTCTTTTAATGTAGGAGACAATCATTTTGAACATATTTTTAAAGTTCCTTAACAAATATTCATTTACTATTGTATTATTACAATGTTACAGCAATGGAAACTGCATACACCTGCCGGCTGGACTCGGCCGCATGCAGGCAACGTTCGAGATAGGAGTCCACTCCTGCGGAACTGCGGGCAACACAGAGAATGGTCTCTACGGCTACGGGGCGGATTCCGGGTCGGGTACCTATTTCGAGAATATCATCGTCGTCCAGTACGATCCTCAGGTAATTCTATTATATTTTGCCCTTGGGAATAATCTGTTTGAGTTATTAATTTGACTAAATAAATTAGTAAATTGTTATTAGCATTTAAGAATAAAAGTGTTAATCAACAAAGCAATAAATATGATTAAAAGCGAGCAAAAACTCAAAAAGATGCATAAATAATAAATATGGTGCAATTGTGCACAAATAACTCTTAGTGCAATTTGAGAAACGATGTTTGTTTAATAATCCATTATAATCGCTCATTACACTTTTGACATGTGCTGATTTTTTTCAGAGACGAGGAGAAAGAGAAGAGATAAGGAGCTGGGTTTCTGGGTAACTCAGTGGTAGAGAATTAATCTGTTAACAGCCGATGTTGAAGCCTGTAAGATCTGGAGACCCTGCTGGGGCTTCTATAAAGTGGAATATCTTAATTAAAAGAAAAACCTGGGGGTTGAGTGTAATTTCGGACAAATCACCTTCCCGCACAACCGTTAAGTTCACGTATTAAGTGAAAAACCTTTCATGGATTGTGATGTTACAGAGTTATTTTTTTCGTAGTTTTGCTTTAGCTGAAAAAAAAACCTGTGCCAACACAACCCATTTTGGGCACCCACTTTCTATAGGTTGAGTGAGTCCCAGGAGGGTCCTAGATCCCATAGGATCAATCTCCGGCCGCTAAGAGAATAAATAAAAGTCTGCCAGTCAGTGGGATTTGAAACCAGGAAGATAATCCATATTATTAGTTAACAAAAACCAACTACTCTTTAAAAGAAAACATAAAAAGAAATATGTTAAAATATAATTGTGGTATTTAATTAATGACAGGAGACTTGTTAGTGACATGCTGTTAATTGAGGCACTATCTATACACATGTAGCAACAGTTTCTTAAATGGAAAGGACACATTAATATAAGCGATCGGAATGTTATGCGATTTATAACTCCAAGATATTAAGGCGAACACGACTTAATCACTCCTCCTTTAGTGTGGGTACATAATCCAAGAAAGGTATTGGTTTCCGTTAACATTTCTTATTTGATTTATTAAATCGTTCATTTTAAATTTCGCTAATTATTTATCTATTTGGAAAATAAATATTTAGAAGCTAAAAATATTTATTTTTGAAAAAAAAATGCTTGCTTAACTAGTTCAGATGGTCGGGCAATTTTATCCATTAGGAATCATGCCCTCAATCAAATTAGTTGATCAAATTCATGACTTTTGTATTTTAATTTGGATTTATTTTGGAATTATCGGTTAATAATTGTTTAATAGATCATAAATGATTAAGTTCGTGAAGGATTGATTCTCGTTATTGTATGGTAGCACAAAAGTGTTAAATCATTTATTATTAAAACGGCTATAAAATCATTCTGAAATGATTGGGGAAATGCTGGAACAAGTCTAAATGCTAATCATATATTTGTGTGATATCGACTATAAGATACTGACTCAGAACTCAGAGAAATTTTCATTCATCAATTATATTGTTTTAAAATAAAGTTTCTGCACGTTTTATTTAATTTTATTGACTCGATTTCTATAACACCATTTCAAGTAGTTAAAAAACTGCATTTGTCCCAATCTCCAAGATTAATAATAACGAAATATTTTCTCGATTTTCAGGTGCAAGAAGTGTGGGACTTGGCGAAAAAGCTGCGCTGTACTTGGCATGATCAGTATGAGAAGAGTGTGACGTTCCGACCGTTCCCCGTTGATATGCTGGAAGTGGTGCGGAAGGACTTTGCTGGCGATAATGTTGGATGCTGGATGCAGATCCAAGTTGGCAAGGGCCCTTGGGCATCGGAAGTCTCTGGTCTTGTAAAGATTGGGCAGACCATGAGCATGGTGAGTTCATTGTTTAATAAATTTGTTGTGAGGATTTCTATTCAAAAAAATTATAATTTGAAATTCATTATTTTGTCTGTTTAGGTTCTAGCAATAAAAGATGAGGAGTCGAAATTCGACATGCTTGTTCGAAACTGTGTTGCCCATGACGGTAAGAGAACGCCGATCCAACTCGTCGATCGAAGAGGCTGTGTAACAAGGCCCAAACTGATGTCGAGGTTTACGAAGATAAAGAACTTCGGAGCGAGTGCTTCTGTGCTGTCTTATGCGCACTTCCAAGCATTCAAATTTCCGGACTCGATGGAAGTTCACTTTCAGTGCACGATCCAGATATGTAGATACCAATGCCCAGAGCAGTGCCAGGAACAAGACCCTGAAGAAGAAAGTGCGAGGAGTAAGAGAGCTATAGAGGAGGAGGTGGGACTGAACAGAGTGATTCGCGTTGTATCGACAGGCGACCTCACGTTTCCCCTGGGAGAGAACACGACGGCGACGCTGGTGTTCCCCCAGGGAGACGGAACGGTCTGCCTGAGGACACCTGGCCTCCTCGCCGGGCTCTCCCTCTTACTGGTCGTCCTCTTGGCTTCCTCCTTCCTCTCCGCTCTTCTCTGGATCAGGCTCCGCAACAAATAGGAATCTATACCATTGGTTAGCTTTCAGCAACATATTGGTGTCAAGAGCTTTGTTGTAACTTTGACATTTGGATGTGGCTGGTCGGAATAGGAGTTCCTCAACTATCTCCTAATGTCGATGCACAAGATCTCTGTAGATACCAAAGGCCTGAAGCTAGTCCGAAGCTGACCCGTAATTGTTTCTTCTAGTTCATATCCAAACAGTTACTTCCACTAATCGTACCCACTTCCTCTACCCTTAGAATATTGTGATTTAAAAATTCCAGATATCTGTTTTAAATAAAATGCAAAGGAAAAAAATGTTTATTTTGAATAAAATGGTTTATTACCTTAATCGTAAATTTTCGACGTCAATCAATCCAAAAAAAAAAAAAAAAACTGAAATATTTGTCTTAATTTTCCTAATAATAACTAAGTAAGCTATTTTTTCGCTCCTTTTTTAATACATGCTCATAAATCTGTAGCCTTTAGTCTTTCAATGACATCGAAATCAAAATTAGTTTATAATATTTAATATTGCACTTCCTTGCAGAAAGTGTCTTTTACCAGGCGTGTAAATTAATGCTTAATTTCAAACATGTGCCATGATTTTTTTATATCGAATTAAACTTTTTTTTGGCCATTTATTTGTTTGAATAACCTATTTCGGAGTTGGGAATTGTGAAATTCGTCTAATAAATTTGCAAATAAAAAGAAAAAATTGTAAAATTTACCTTTTTTTTTTGAGGAATATAAGAAAATTTAAATGAAAAATTCTTTTTATTAAAAATAGATTTTATTAAATATTTGAAGGACTACCTGAGATTTTGCTCAAATGGATTAAGATCGAATTTCGAATTTAATAAAGTAAGCATTGATAGTTGATTTCTTCAGTGACAAGGAGAATACTGGCAGTGAAGTTTTAATTTATTAAATTATTTGAAAGTTCTACATCTTAATTATACATGGTTGATAATTTATTTTTAATACAACATAACACTTCTTCTTTGTTTTCGTCTTGAACCATTCCAAGCGTCAAGTAGCCTCAATGAATAGCAGCCATTCCTCCCGGTCCTTACATAGCTGATTCATCTGTTCTTGGATGGTTTTGCCTCTTTTCTCTCCCATCCTCTGGATATTCTCCTGGTAGGAAATTCTGGGACGTACTCGTAATCTTTTCTCTGAGAGACGAGCTTCTAGAACATTCTTAGGTTCTCTTTCATACTTCGTGCGTCCAAACCATTTAAGGTCTCGAAATTTCAGTATATAACATAAAACGGAAAATATATTATGAGTGAAGAATAAGTGAAGAAATGTGAAGTAATAAGTCTTCTGCTTATATTGCCGTTTATTATAAAGTAACATTTTGTTGTTGGCTTTCTCTTCACCTTGTTTTTCAGATGGTCTTGACTTAAGGTATTGCTATTATTGCATTTAAATGTGATTTTAACATCATTAAACGGTTGTTTTTAAAAGGATGTGAAATGTAACGCATATTTAACATTAAAACTCTATGCGACTTAAGCTATTCGAAAAATCGCACAGATTAGATAGCGTTTGATAGAAGTTCGCATACGATTTTCTCCCCTTAGTTTCCATCTTATAATTTTCAATCGATTCATGCTATCGAGAGCCCAATTCGTAACAGGAACCTGTGATTGCGCCCTGGCAGACCGGCGATGCCCGGGGCTGTGGGAACAGTCAATTTTCGAAGTTGGCATTGGACCAGCGGCCGAGTGACCACATTCCAGCCGCGAGTAGCTTCCAATTATCGAGGCCTCTGATTGGTCCGCTGCAAGCGTCGGTTCGGTTACTGCTCTGCACTGGTGACATCTGCTAATACTTTTTCATTCCAAGTTTCGTTCAGGATTTTCTGAGGTGGGTTTAGTTCAGGGAACAATACCTCAGTATTCTCATGTCCCCTTATAAGTTCCAATAGGTATATAGGTCTCAACCATCAATATAGCTTCGTGTTGATAGATTGAAATCAATATCCGCTGAATAATGAGGGTTATATCTTCCCAATAAAATTGGCCCTAAGTAAATGGAGGAAGGTTTCATTTTTTATATTCATTTGGATTTTGGCTAATTTCATGATTTTGATTCCCTAACGGCAGATTTAATTTCTTTGATGTTTGTACTCATTTTAAGTTCTAAAATAAACAATCAGAAAATAAACATCTTGCGGCTGAATTGTATACATCATGAAAATTATGGAAAATCTTCAAAGAAGTAATATCAAATCTCAGGAAAAAATTAATATGGATCTACCATCTGATTCCTGACCGAAAAACAAGAAATTCTGTTTCATGTTATGTATCGTGTAGAAAGCGATCAGTAATATGCATTCTGATGATGTTTCATTTTTAAATTCGTAAAACATTAAAAATTCTCCATTTAGAGTTATAGTTTGGATTCTCCTTTTGGGTAGCCCGAAACACTCCTTCAGAAGATAAGTTTAGAAGTTTTCTAAACGAATCTTTAGACTGTATTTATACGAATTAAAAGCTTTATAATAGTAGAAGATTCCTGACCTCACCGAAAACAAGAATTAAAAAAAAAAAAATTAGCATTTTGTATCGAGTAAAAAATATCGATAACACGACAATGCAATAATGTTCTAATTTCAAATTCGTAAAATACAAAAACATCTCTTTTAAGAGTCATCGACAGGATTATGCTTAAAAAATTCCTGTTTTCTCAAGGGAGTCTGAGACCGTAGACCATATGACTTTTTTACTGCTTCCGAATTTACTGTAACATATTTACCGTTAATTTCGGAATATCCTTTAAATAAGTCAGGAGCATGATTAAAAAGATTTGTTTACAAGAAATTTCGGGATATTTACCAAAAGGGAAACACGAGGATTTAAGACTTGAACATAAAGTTATTCTGTTCATTTTCTTTTAGAAGGAGGGAGACAGGAATTACTTACTTTACAATGTGCAGAAAAATACAAAAACAATATCAGTGGCAGATACCTAATGGAAGATATATATGGAACACATTAATAATTATTATCTCTATGATAGATAAAAATTAATTATCAACTATATTTGAAAGGATTTGAACTAACATCTATTGTGTACATATTGAATAATTTACTTTCCAATATTATTTCCGATAAAGACTCATAGTATCACTTATCAGAAACAAAAACCCATAATAGCACTAATCAGAAATTCTTTAAGATAAAATAGATCGTTTCACTCATAAATCACCTTTATCCTCATTCAACAACTCAATACTAAATGGCGTTAATAATAACAATAAATTTGTTATCATTGATTTTAATTATGAACTTTGAATACTTTGTATGATAACCTAATTATATAATTGTTTTGTTATTTAATTATGTGAACATAGACTTTCACTATTAGTATAAATCAATAGTTAAAATTAGAAGCATTGCCAGCAGCAATATCTTCAACGAAGCACTGACTAGTAAAGAATTGTAAAAAAAAAAAAAAATGTTATATAAATTAATTTTCTAATTCTATGGGAAGAACTGCTTTAATAATATAACATTCCTTTGGAAGAATCCATCCTTTTTAAAGACTATACCTCACATTTTTATCTATAAGGTTGTTTTACATATTTTTTTTCTATTTTTCTAATTTCTAATTTCATAATTTATATATTTATTTTAAAATATAATTTAACTGATCTGACAAAGGTCTTATGTAAATAATTTCATTTAAGGCATACAAATGCCGAATTTCGCTCAATGTTTTTTAACTTTTATTTCATTTTATTTTTGTCAGTATATTATTTCACTCAATTGAAGTGTATCTAAAGACTACTATTTAATTTACTTTTATTATTATTTTTGTAAATATTAATATTATAGAAAAAGGAAACCAATGAAAGAACGTTTGTTTGTAACAGTAGTATATTTGCTTGAATGTATTTATGTATCGTGTGAATGTTTAGTTAGGTTGATAATTGTACATAATTTATTTTCGTTAATAAAAATGTGCCGTATATTTTGCTCACATGTCGTAAGAACTATGTAGTGTTTAGTGTAAATATCCAAGAAGCAGGGACTAGCCTTGCTATCAAGGAACCACGGATAGTACAAGTTGTTTATGTTACAGAACTATTTTTTCTTTTAAATAAAGCAATACAAACATTTACAGTGGTTACTTTGTTTCTATTTCACATAATAACAAATCATATTAGAATGTAAGTTGTAGAATATCTCAAATTCGATCAAAAATGAATACTCATGTACTTGTTACTGATGTGTTTGAATTGATGTAAACATTAGTTGGGGGCTTACAACTGAACAGTTATCCTATTCAATGCACTGACAATATTAGTAAACCATAGAGGCATTTTTTCTCGCTAAAGAACAAAACTAATCCCAAATTCTAAGTGAAGGTTTGCCTTTAGCAAGGTAGGCTCCTTGTCAGTAGGCATTGGATAAAAAAACATCCCTAAACAGTCCGCGCGTCTTGTTTAATATATTTTAAATTACTAGGGTGGCGTTCATCCCACAAAGCTTGGAGTTTTGATGGAGTTGGTACTACTTTGGCCAAGAAGCATGAGTACTTATAATGGTTGATCTGCAAATTAGTTACCTATAATACCGATGTGAGTAGAGACCCATATAAAATACATGTGTACACAAAATATTGGTCGACTTTCTTATAAAAATCCAATATATAAAGTAGAAATATTATAAAAAATGGATGGCTTTCCTTCACAATTGAATGGTTTGAGTACATTTATTATATTATCTATATATTATGTTTTATGTTAAATTTAGCAATACTGTGTCAATTTGAGCAGTATAACAGTGTCTTGCATCCAAGTCCTATTATATTGAACCTTAAAATTAATGATATGACTTCTGAAGTAAGATTCTCAGCCAAGATTTTGTTGTGTGCTGATGATGTAGTGTTTTACCTAAAGTGCAAACATTCGCCATCAATATTTTACAAGAAGCATTATAAAAGAGAATTTCCTGGCAAAATAGGACTTTGATAATAAAGCCTTAAATCCAAATTTTCGAAAAAAAAAGAGAATTTCTTGGCTCAGTATTCATGGCTTAGAAATATCCACTACAAAATCACAGGCTGTGTTTTTTATAAGAAAACTCAACTATTGAAAATCTCAAAATTAATGGGGAGAATATATTTTATTTAACAAAGGTTAACAAATATCTGGGCACTATTTTTGGCTGCTCTCGAACATGGTTATTCTATAATGATATAAATTTATCAGAAATTGTTTGTAATAAATTAGGTTTGGGTATATTGGGGAAATTACTGAAAACCTGCTTGACATACTTTAAAAACCTGGACCTAAGTTTTTTGCCTTCACTTTTGAAACCCCCATCAACTACAAGTAGAATCCTGGGTATTTTAAATTCTAAAAATTCATAGAGTCAAATGTAGATTTATAAAATATTCAGGTCAAAGTTTGAATTAGTTTACTAATGAACTTTTACCACTTATGCAAAGTGGAAATATATCTACACAGATGGATAAAAACAGAAGATGGACTAGGTGCCACCGCCATAATACTTTACTCCACACCACACCAAATTAATTGCAATCAATCGCATGATACAACAATATAAATTTGACACCAAGCAGGCAAGCATTTTTACAAAGTTAGACTCTGCCCTTAAGAATAAAAAAAATTTAACTGAACCAAATTTTCTGGTTAATGGATCACTGTGGCATTGAGAGAATGCATACTGATGTCATATCCATTGAGCAACAAATGAACAAATCAAAGTCACAGGTATGTTAACAAAAGATATAGGTTTTGGACAAAAATCTAGTTATAATGTTTTTCTCTGTAGTATTCATCCAGATAGGTATTTATTTTAATTGTTTACTTTATAAAATGATTACTTAGATTATTATATGAATGGATTGATTATCATTTTGGTGTTATTTATTTTATTTAAGAAATTTCCAAGCAAAATATTTGTATTACGATTTACTGTTTACTCACTATCACATTTTCCTTCATAACATTTCTCATTATTTACGTTGACAATTATTGACAATATTTTCCTACAATAACAGTTATCTTATTAAATCCAAATTTCAACACCTAAGCTTTTTTCTTTTAAAACATTAAAAAAAATTTGTAGTAACACTTGGAAGTTTGCTACAATTGAATCCACTGTGATAAAAATTACTTCAGTTAATTGTGGTAACTTCAAATGGAAATTGTTTTTGGATGCCCTCTCTGCCTAGATTGCCTATATCAGACTATATACATAGAGGAACAGTTATATTATATAATTTGCATTAAATAAAACATAGTAGGTATATATAAATATATTAAAAACTGGCTCCCAGTCGGATGAAGGAGGCCTGGAGGAAAAAGCAAAATTTTTACTGAAGGGCAAATACAGGCCCTGTTGGTCCAAACGATAAAACATATACAATTGTACATAGAGGTACTCATATGCAATACAATATTCAATATGGCTGTACAACCCTGTGTGGGCCTTAGCCTCCTCAAGGAGCCTTCGCCAGGCGGCTCCATCTTATGCAGCTGCCCTCCAGTTACGGACGTTTTAGATGTGTCTGGCATCCTGTGCCACTCCATCTTCCCATTGGAGCCTTGGTCTTCCTCTTCCTCAGGCACGGTCCAACTTACCCTCCAGCTGCTTCTTCCTGGGATCCTCCTCATTCATTCTGGCCCACCTTAATCTATTAATTTTCATCCAGGTAATGATGTTGGGCTCCCCAAACATCTTGTAAACTTCTCGGTTGGTTCGCCTTCTCCATTGACCATTTACATAAATAGATCACAAAACTCTGTGGAGCAGCATCCTTTTGAAAACAACCAGCTCTTTTTCCTTGGCCTTAGATAAAGTCCATGTTTCAGAGGTGCAGGTCAGGACCGACCTAATCTTATACAGCATGACTTTTGTTTTCCGTGTTAGTAGTGAGTTCCTTAGATGCTTCCTCAGCCCAAAATAACATCTATTAGCGTTGATGGCTCTCTTATTTATTTCTGAGAAATATTGTTTGATGAGGTAACAACATTTCCGAGATAAGTAAAGCTATCAACCTTTTTGGAGCCTGTCCTCATGTATTTAGTTTTTTCTTTGTTGATACTTAGACCTATCTCTTCTGCCGCCTCGAGTGATGAGAAAGTCGTCATCATTGTTTCGAATGAGCGGGTGACAATATCTAGATCATCCGCATAGTCTAATAATTGAACTAGTCTGTTATAAATTGTGTTGTTGGTCTGAATTTTTTACTTCCTAACAATCTTTTCCAAGGCAATATTACATAACAGACATGCTAAGGCATCTCCCTGCCTTCTGACAACACAATATGTTTCATACAATGCTACTGCTATAAGGCGAATTAACTTTGAGGATACTCTTAACTCTCTCATGGCCTCATAGAGTTTGGTTCGTTTGATGCTGTCATAGGCGCGTCTGAAATCTATAAAGAGGTGATGTGTGGGAATTTTATATTCAATTGCCTTCTCTAGGATGGTCCTAAGGCTAAATATTTTTTTGATAGTCGACCTGCCGCTTAGTCTGCCTGGTAGTCTCCTTTTTCTCTTTCAGCAAATGGAACGAGTTTTTGATAAAGGATATTAGACAATACTTTATAAGCAGACTGAAGTAGCATAATGCCACGGTAGTTGGCACACTCAAGTATGTCTCCCTTTTTATGAACAGGGCATATGATGCCTTTCTTCTATTGCCTCAGCATTTTCTCTTCAACCCATATCGAAAGTAAAATATTATATAATTCTTTGTTCCGTTCTTGTATAATTCAGTAGGAATTCCATCATCACCAGGTGATGTATTATTCTTCAGCCTTCTGATTGCCTCCATCATTTCCTCAAATTCTGGTGGATCTAGCTCATTATTTTCCTCAAAAAATGTTGCTCCACCTTCATCCTGCGCATATTCATTCAGGATTGTTTCAAAATGCCGGCTCCATCCTGCCATTATAGCCTCTTTTTCGGTCAGCAAACTTCCATCTCCAGCTTTACAAATCTTTGTTCTAGGTTTAAAGCCAGCTGTTGTTCGATTTATTTTTTGGTAAAACCTAGAAATTTCTCTTAAGGCTTCTCAGCTCTTCTATCTCCTCAAGCTGCTTGTGGTGCCATTGTCTTTTCTTCTGCCATTGGAGCTTTTTTTTCCCTCTTCGACAGATTTCTATATTCTTTTGTTGATCCTCTTGTATGCTTTCTTTGAATTATAATCTTGTATGCAACATTCTTCGCTTTTGTTGCTTGGGCACAATCATTACCGAACCATGATAATCTTTGAATATTTTCTTTATTGCCAAGAACATCCTTTGCTGCTTTTGTGATGGAATAAATGCATGCTTCTCAACACTCTTGTATATCCTGAAGTACTTCTCAGGTTGTTCCTTAGTTGTATATCTAATTGACTTTGATACTCTTCACACTTTTCTGGCCCTTTGAGTTTTGCAGTATCAATTCTTTCCACAATTTTAGATCTGTGTTGTAGATTCACTTACTGGGAAAGAGGGTACTTCCAATAACCATGTTTTTGGCTGCTGCAGAGTTAATAGGTCGGTGGCCATTATCATTGGTTTCTTCATGTAGACTGTATTTACCTATCATTGGCATAAATACCTCCTCTTTTCCAAACTTTGCATTGAAGTCACCACACATGATTTTTAGGTCACTTTTCGGAGCATCGTCGTAGGCTTTGCCTAGAATTTCATTAAATTCTTCTTTTTCATCGTCTGTAGAAACTTCTGTTGGAGCATGGCAAATGAAAACACTAATGTTCTGCAACCTTCCTTTAAGGCATAGCATACATATTCTGTGGTTAATCGGTTTGAAATCGATTACCATCACTCTTGATTTACCTCCCACAATGAATCCTATACCAAAATCATGCTGTTCTTTGTGACAACTATAATATATTGTATGATGCCGTTTTTCAATTAGTCCGTTCCCAGTCCATCTCACTTCCAGAAGGGCAACAAGGTCCAATCTATAAGTATCTATGATATTTAGGAGCTGCCAAAGCAACCAGTCGGAATAATGAAAGGACATTCCACTGTCCAAGTCGTAGGTCCTTATGGCGAATTCCAGGTCTATTCCATTTTGACTGTCCGGCTATTTCTATCTGAGGATTGAAGATAAATCAAATTTAAGGAGGGAGGGCGATCAACCCTCGCCTCCCGAGTTGGGTAAAGGGAGTGATTTTTTGGAGCATCCCGACATGCTCCCCCATCCAGGGGAGGAGATCTTAGGGATTGCACTGTAGGTGTCCTTAATCTGCAAGTGTGGAGTATGTGTAGTCTGCTGTGTCTAATGTACTGCACATGTGTCAGAGTAAATGCTCCCCCAATCTGAAGGACCAGGGGCTGATTTGCGGTCTGATGACCGGGTGGTGGGGTCGCCACATCTCTATACATATACCTTTATACTCATGCAATTAATTAGAATAAGAAGGATTTATCAGCTGATTGTATATTTTTTGCACTTGACAATGGAATTTTTCTGAAACGCTACTGTATTTTTTCATAGATAGCAGCATCTGATAAACGGTTTTGTGTAATATAATAAGAAAATCTTTATAGTAGAAAATAAAACAATATAAATTGTGTAATTTTGTGGGTATGCTAACATTTTATATAATGTTAACATAATATGTAAGATGAATTTTGAAATTTGGACCACCATTGTCTGGTAAATAAAATTCATGTGAAATTGTGCACTTATGTCTGCCATGGCTTTTAAATTCTATATCATTACAGGATTATTCATCAACTACAGTTGATTATCAAAATAAAAAAATCTGTCACCTAAACTTTCCAAACTGGATTGAACTTCTTTTTTTATTGTAAATAACTGATAATCAAGTTTAGATAATAAAAACTATAATTGGATAAATTTGACTTAGATTCTAAAAGCAATTTGGCAATCAAACTTAATGTGGTTGGGGGAAGGGAAAACAAACTGATAGAAAAGCAGAAGTTATAATGTTTTTGTTTTTTTAAAAATTTATTTATTGATATTTACAACTGTATTACAATAATACAACAAGTAAATACATAATGACATGATAATGACAAGTAGAGAAACTACCCATTGGTAGTACACAAATCAAAGTTCAACTAAGAAGGTCACAGGGCCATCTTCTTGTGGCAACTTAATGAAAGAAATATCACCACCAAATATAACTAATACCAGTAGCAATTAACCATTCCTCACATATTAGTTGATAGCAATTTGAAAAATAAAGGATAAACAAAGAAATCATATTGGCATCTATAACCAAAACACAGAGGCTTAATTGGAAAGCATCCTAAATTTCATAATCAAGTCAATAAGTATTTAAAAGAAATTATGTTTTCAAACAGTTATGAATGAAAAGTAAAATAATGCAGTCAATATAAAAAAAAGTAATGTTTGACAAGGCAATGAAAATGCAAAACGATTAAAAAATATAAACGAAATATTAGAATCTTAAAACTATTGTATCTTATCTAAGAATGGTGCCTCTAGACTAATGTTACGGAACAAAACACCTGAATCTGAAAAAAATAAAAGCTGAACAGTGCAGTTATTCAAGAAAAACAATAAAAAACATGATTGTTTTTGTACATAAGTAATCATTCTTTATATTGCATTTCTGCTTTAGAGCAATCAAATTAGATATGAAGCTGTGGTATCAGAGAGGAGAGTGTGAGATGTTAGCTTAGCTTGTTACTTTATAATCTTAAAAAAAAAAAAAAAGGTTTAGGAATGTAGTTGTGATGTCCTTAATTAGAATTAAAACCTTGCAGGGTTATTGAAAAATAAGTTGTCGAAAAATTTAATTAACAGCATTTATTAACAATGAAGTGTAAGTTGTACTTTCTGCACCATTTGATAATTTTATTTTTGCTTTATATTAAAAGTGGCTATTATTAATATGAAATAAATGTGAGTCACCTTTTTACCTTTTATGTTGTAACATTGTTACTGATATGATTTTCATGACTTTTATGATATCAAGTTAACTTTGGTTATGCTAAATAGAAGATTTATCCAGGAATTTTTACATTTGAACAAATAGAATTGTTATTTGTTGATATTTATTCTACCTTTTCAATGAACAATAGTTTTGATTTTGGATTTTAAAGAAAAGACAATTTTTAAAATATTGTGATGCTGTTTTACCAAATCACCATGATTTAATATTATTGTAGCAAAGCATTAATTATTAAATTAAAATAAACTGTTTGAACTGCATTGTATGCTTAGTAAGTCTTGAAATTTCTTCTATTTCTTGGATTTCTAGGGTAAATATCAACTTAAGACTAGATGCTGGTCTATAGGTAGTTTTTTAAAAATATGAAAGAAAAATTAATTAAAATGAGTTATAATAAAATTAAATTTTTTATTTGTATTATAACACCAACCATGTTGCAACATATTGAATAAATTTAATGTTTTGGATCTTTTCTTGTAATACTAAAATTAAAGTAAGCAGGATTGAAAAAAAAAAATAGTATTGAAAGTTGTCTGAAACTTTTGCCTATTAATTTATTTTGTCTTTTATGTCTAGAGCTTCTCAGTCTCCATTTTTTTTCATTCTGACCCTTACATGATAGAATCAAAACATTTTTGATATTAGGATTATTCATTACAGGAGATACCAATTCTATCAACCCTTTAGCAATCTTTCAAATTATAGTAATGAAAAAGTATTATAATGTTGTACAGTTACAATTACTAGCTCAATCAACACTCTTTCCATTATTATAAAAAGTGTATTTTAAGTCATCTATTTGTTTTTGCCCTGTTTTCCTTTTTGGTTTCCTTGGTGGAACTCACATTCAAGAAGCATTGGAGGTGTTTGGCCAAAGACGAGAGCTTTATGAAGAAGTGGTGTTTATTAAATATTACCTGTTCACACTTTGTTATTATAAAAACTGATAAGGGTAGATATAATAGTTACAATTACTGACACTTTAGATAAAATATATAAGTCTAAAGACAATAGATGTTATGATTAGATTTTTTTGAGGATAAAGAATTGCTGTATTGCCTGTGAAACTAGTGTTTGAGGATTTCAATTGTGTGAAAGGGAAATAAGGTAGGGCTTTAATCTCTAGTTTGAATGACCTCAGAAATTTAAACATATTTAGTTTATACAGTAAGTTTATGTGAACTTATACCTGTAGGAAACTATTCTATTGAAAATCATCTTGCCTTAAAAGTGAAATATTCTTCTTCTTGTTTTGCTGGATACCAAGACAGGTGGTCAAAGTGTTGATCTACATTGCTTTTTCAGCCCAGTCTTCTTTCTACAGACCTTTCTCATCTCCTCTATTACTTCTTCTATCAGAAATGATTTGCTGCTTGTTCTCGTTTGAACTAGTGTCATTCTACAGAACAGGGTGGAGCATCCTAGTTGCTTCTTCTGCAAGCTCCACTTTATTTCGGATATCAACTTTCAGACACTCCCATATTCCTTAGGATTTGAGGTATTTAGGTGCCTTCACATTTCTATACACCAGACCACCTAAGCGTATATCATCTTCCTCAACTCCTCTCATGGCCATATACTCAGCCTTTATATTTAATGTATTAATGCTTATTTAACATTAACATTAAATAGGTTATTTAATAAACATAAACCAATGAATACACGATATATATGTTTCAAGATTAGATATATTTTAAGGTGTATGGTGAAAACTACTGAAGGTGTATTTCAAAAATGGACAATTTTCGAATTATTTCTTCTTTTTTTTGTAATAATAATAATAATATAAACTAACTAACTAACTAGGTAGATTTATTAACTATGGACTATCATTATAACTTAGCGAGTACTCTAAAACTAACTCTCTTTACATGCTATAATCTATCATTACCATATCGTCTCTACTCTATCTATCTCTTAGGTCTGGTATTATATCGATATACATATAAAAGAAGAGGAGAGGTCAAGGAAATTTAAATATTTGAGATTACGTCCTGACAACAAGGAATCATTGATGAAATTTCTAGGCTAAAACCTTTACTAGGACAGGTCGGACAGTGACGACGCTAAGTCCTCGGACGCGGATGACATAGGGATGCCGTAGATCACTAGAGGAGCAAGAAGACAGGGAATATATTGCTCTATTAGCCGCCTCTTCCTCGAGATATTTTTCACTGCCGGGGAGACGGATGTGCGGATATCTGTCAGGGCCGCGCTCAGCTCGCTCATTGTCCCGATTCATCGACCACCTCCTCCTCTTCTATTCTCAGCCTATCCACGTACGCATTACCATATCCTTGCTAGAATAATCAATAAGGGGAAAAAGATCTTGTTAGGGAGGATCGTAATTTAACATTCGCTTTTTATGGATAAAAGTACTCTTTTAAACTCCACTATACGTAAATGAGTAAGTAGAATAAAGAATAAATGCAATTAGGAAAAAAAATCATATGCTAATACCATCCATGAAGGATCTTGGAGTCAGTCCATGGTATGGACTGTATTGTTTCTTAGAGACTAAACTGAAACTACTCGCCGTTTCAGGCAACTTCAACTGTTACTAGTAAAACGCTCTAAGCTTCCAATTCATTACAAAAGAGTCATATACGTGACTGGTATAAGACCTATTTGGACTTGCAAATTAGGGCTTTGGGACTCCAATAAGGCATTCTTCTCGTTACCCAATCCTCAAATTAAAAAATCCTTCCTAAAGTCCTAAATGCTCTTTACTTTTAAAAGTAATCCTTAATGACCTTTTTGCTGATTTGGTCCAAATACGATACCAATCCTTTCATGACCAACTGTATTCTCGCTCAAACCCACTTGTTTCGAACCTAGCTACTTCTTCGATTTCCGAGGCGTCTAAACAAAACATGGCCTCGTGTCCTAGTTTTTGTTGAATATATTATTTATAGTTGAATATATTATTTGAGTACCACCAGATGGTAGTTTCTCCATTTTCCTTTGTCTCTTGCCTTTATGTATCATGCATTATAATTACTTGGTGTATTGTTATAATTCTGTTGTGAATTTCAGTAACAACAACAACAAAAAAAAAAAAGGCTGTTCTTTATCTGATATCCCCCCCCAACCTCCAAGTTTTCCCCCAATTATCGATACCCACTGTTTAGAGGCTGCAGAGCCCCTGGAGAATCTGCAGATGTCGCATGGTCCATCTGTGCTAAACGATTATCGATGGAATTTGAAGAGAGCTAGCACTAATTTAGAATATTAAGAATTTAAAAATAAATTATCATAAGGTAGAGATATAATCAGGATATCTCTAGCAGTTTTAGAATTTACGGATTTGTTTTTTTTTAAATATACACATATTTCCTTTGTACGCCTATCCCATCCTGTGCCTGAATGATCATCCAACCTCTCTATGCTCCTCTGTTAAAAGCTTTAGGATTATTTCTATTAAGGCCTCTCTCAGATTAATCGCTTATCTGTAAGTTCAATCTCAATCCGCGAACTTCATTTCTTTCGCTAGCACCTACCTATAGTGTACTTCCCCTGCTACCCTGACTATGGCCGCGTGGCGTGCTGCGGCCTCTCTTGGGATCTCGGGGATGGAGTGAACAGCTTTAGAGGATATGGGCCCCCTTGGCGTTCACGTGTCTCTCGCCATTACGCTGAGGTAGATTGGTTCCTCCCTTCTTTCTCTCCCATTCCTCCTCCCCTTACGAAGTCAATGTTTCAAAGACACATCCCTTAATCAAATAATCATCATCCATTACCAATCCTATACCTAAAATTACCTTCAATTCCACTCTCCCACAATTACTATACCCACCGCCTACCGCCAAAATCTCTTTCTTCTGAGTAACTATATCCTAATAAATTTTACGAAATTAAATTATCAAAATGACGAAAGACTAACTAAATATAAATATTAGATAAAATGGCATTACTGCAAACACAATCAATTAAATGTAACAAAATATGTTCAAAGATTTTATAGTTGTTTTAGATTATATCTGCAGCCCCGATGAATAAGTCGAATTTTGTCCAAGGAGAATCAACTGCATTTAGGAAGGCGGGATAATGTCACTCGTTTTTGGCTTGAAATGAAAGTGTAATATAAGCAATAACTCCTTTCCAAGCCAATCCTTTACTACTTTAATTATTCATTACGAAAATAACACGATTCCACGTATAAGAAACTAATTTTAGATAAATTGGACTTAACCACTTATTTATCTGGGCTGTGATATATATCTATATATTTTTAAATGTTGTGGGTGCTTTGTTTGTTTCTAGAAATTTTGAAAACTATGGCAACACTGCTTGTAACAGTAGGCAACCTCCAAGATTCTTAAGAACATGTTGACGTTGCTTTTGCTACGCTTGCAAAACAATTTATTTTATTATTTTTTTTTTTTATTATTTTATTGAGTTGTACAACTGTAATACATACATCTAGTAAAATTGCTATAAGAGTAAATAATACATGATAGGATAGAGATACTACCCACTGGCAGCACTCTAATAAAGTTCTATAATAGAAGGTCCCGAGGCCATCTTCTCTTCAGACGCCTAGGAGGATTGTCCGGGATGGAATTGGATGCAAGGATGGAAACTAGTGGGTTTGGATGGGTTTGAAGTTTATTGTGGAATGATAGGTATCTGGAATGGGCTAAATCGGTAACATATGGAACGTTAAGGTCATAAACAATTTATTAAAATAAACCTTTTATATAAGACTGAGACTTTTATTAACACCATTACAACACCTTTAGACACATTTCATAAGATATATTCTTACAGTTAATTTTCAATTAGATTAATCTAAAGACAAGGACCTAAATGTTCCTTCCACACCGTAAGTGTCATAGCTGTCTGGTGGCCTCTTGCTCTCATCCGCAATCTGACTAGAAGTCTTCAGGAACCAGTCTCGTTTCTCGATAAGGAGTTTTAACCAGTATTCTAAATAAAGGAAAAGTAAAAGATGAATTCATCTAAAAATAATATTTCTGATTGACTAAATAATAACTGCACCTGTCTCAGGAATATTTGTTAACTAGTTCGGCATCAATATCTTTACTGTATTAATACCATTAATGATGATATAAAAATATACGGGCACGTTCTTATAGTAAATTGAGGCTTGTAAGTAAGCTTTTGCATAATCAATTTCATATATTTACAGCCTCGGATAATAGTGGTTAATTGGTTAAATCGTGTTTTCTCCACGGGGCTAAGTCAAGCATTGGCTTGAAAAAGAGTTATTGCCTATATTGCAACTGTATTTCAAGCCAAAAACTACAACAACGATCCCGCATACCTATATACAGTTAACTCTCTCAGGACAAAATTCGAGTTAACCAATTATTAACCGGGGCTGTGGATTGGCCAGTTAGATGCAGCTTAAAATTGGCTATAACCCCCTCAAAAAAGTAGAGCCTTAAAATACAAGAGTTGATAATTTCTTTGTAAACTTGTTAATAATTGGATCTTCACGTTCACATCAAAATATGTATACAAAACATGACCCACCCGTTATCCGCAGACACAAGGCCAATGGAATTTTGTAACATGCCATTACAATCAACACGCACACAACTTGGTCATAATGTCGACTGAATTTGACTTTTCGAGGACATTTACTTCAACAAGTATATTATAAATTCAACAATTAAGTCATACTGAGATATAATTATGTCAAAAGGTTAAAACTTGCGAATTTCTCTCACCATTTAATATATCTGAAGATTTCTCTTTACCGCCGTAATCAGAAGGAAGACATTCAGCGGGTATGTATTTCTTAAGCGTTTCTTCTCCATCCGTGGAAATGACGATCTGAAAAAAAATCCTATATAAAAGTGAATTTAAATACTGAGTAATTAAAATGAAAACAAGCAGTAGATCTTGCTATATTTTTCTTACTTAAATACAATTTTAAAACAATCAAATACCAATAATAATAGGGATTTGTTATCATAGAAAATTAAATCAAGCCAAGGGAGAGGTTCCGCTGGGTACTGTTCTTCTTCATGTCTCTCATGACATTGTACTTTACTTTACTGTCAGGCAATCTGTTGATTGTCATTGTTTTATTTGACAGGTGTGGATGCAAAAATACAGATTAAAAAACAAAAAACAATCAAAGTGGTAAAAAACTAGCATTTTTATTAATTAATCGTTATTCATTATTGTAAATGTTGCTAGCACACGTGTAATTTAGATTATGTGTGGGAAGATCTGTTCCAAAGATGTCTTGAGGCAATACCAAATATATTATTTATTTATTCCACTTCCGTTCGGTGAACATATAGAAGAAAAACTATTTATATAAACAGAATTAAATAAAATTACAATGATATCAGCAATAACCCAATTATTTAATGGTAAGCAATAATCCTAAAATAAAAAATCTAATGCATGATGCATTCGTAAATTTAACATTTTACCCTCGATTCTCTTTTCCCTTTCCTCCCCCCAAAAATGTAAAATAAGTAGCAATAATTTATTAATTTTTGTTAATCCAATGTTTGTCATAAAACTTTTTTTTTCGTTTCACTCTTTTTATAGTTTATTTAAAGTTCATGAAACATCCTTAGACTTACCCTGCCAAAGATCTTTTCTCTAAGAAATGGTTTTGCTATTTTATTTACAGTGATGCTAACGAATGAAGGAGCGTTAATAAGAAGTCCTTTCTTCATTTTCATTGGCACTGAACTCTAAAAAAAAATAAAATAAAAAAGACAAGAAAAATTAGGTATTTGATATAATAAGCTAATGTGGTAACAACATGATGAATATATGTGGTAGGTATCAGTAAAAATTATTTAAATAAAATAATCAGTTACGAAGTGGTAATTAGTAAATTTAGAAATGTAGTTGCTTAATGATTTAGACAATATTTTAAAGGAATAATAAATTAAGCAATTTTGTTTACGAAATAAGTTTAATTTACCAAATAATTTAAATTTCTTTTGACCAAAAAGCAACTTTTAGTGTTTATATTTTCTTCTAACATAAATTGAAAAACCAAAGTATTATTAACAAAAAATCAAAATATTAAATGCAGCATTTTATTTTAATTTTTTTAATAATTATTGGTCAATTTTTTTATTTTCAAACATTTTTATTTTTAAAGAGAAAAGATAGGTCCTTGGCCGGGATTCGAACCCGGATTCTCTGTCTTTCCGTGACAGCGCCCTACCATTTGAGCCACCAAGGCCGCCTGCCTGCCGGCAGAGGACAAATCTTTTGTCTTATCCGATCCTATGTCCTCGTTTTCTCGCAATTTTTAGGATGAATACGCTAGAACGAATGTCCTTTGAACATTAATTTAATTTTAGGATCTTATTGACTTACGTCATATTACTATTTATAATTTTTGGTCAATTTTTTTATTTTTAAATATTTATATTAAACATTTTATTTTATGTTTTTAAGGACTCATTTGGTCCATTGAAAATCCAAATATTTATTAACTGACCTATTGAATGTGCTAGTCCTTTGTCAGTTTAATATATGATTTAATTATTTTCAATAATCTCCATTAGCAATATTATACATATGTATGATAGTGGGGTAGAGTAGCCGCGCGGTCTATGGAACATTGATGGCAATAGGTAAAGTAAAGAAATACCAAGAGTGGCTAGTACTTGGAAGAGTGACTGTCCTAATGGGGAGTTTTTATATCAGGGCAAATAACGTAATCCGAGCTTCTCCAGGCGATAATCCCCTCCCCCTATAGATATCGTATCCTACTGGAGTTTTGTTTTTAAGAGTGATGACCAAACCCTGTGGTAATCTATAAAGATTCTAGATGTAATTTCCTATGGTGTCATTTAGTAACTCGAAGAGCAATCCGATTTGTGATAAGAAATATAGGTCATAATATTGTCTTTAATAATTTATTATAATTAATTATATTTCATTTTATATATTTTAATATTTGTGTATTTTTAAATCTTTTTAGTAATAAAAATTTGTTATTTGAGGAACAAAAATATAACTGGATGTACTACAATCTTATGTTATATCGATGCGTGATGCGAACCTGGAACCAGTGCAGCGCCACAGGACTTAGGGGAAGACTAAGTTGGCTGAGGAGATTGGCGGGGGCATATTTCAAGTCGTAGCAGAATATGATACCCTTCATGTCGGGCCAGGTGGTCATCGCAAGCTCGATCATCATCAGGGTCCTCACGATCTTCTGCTGATGGTTGAAGGTTGAAAACTGTTCTTCGAGGCGCATTATGAACACACGATATCCTTCTGGGGTCGCCTTCGGAAGAAAGTACATCCGTCTGGAAAATGACCCATCATTAGCTTATCGTTACCATGAATTTAGTTTTGATCGGAAATGGTTTAATTTAACTTGTCAACACAACTCTATGAAACAGAAATATGTTTGCACCAAAATTAATTGTTAAATCTATGTCTAAGAGAAAAACACAACCTGATTACGAAAGTGTTACACAATGGTTTATAACACTGTGGTGATTTCACATAGTTAGTAATCTGTTTGTTGGTTGTTGTTTTTTTAACGCCACCTTATGTAAGTAATACGGTTAGGGTAATATTATAATAGGGTATATTATATTTTATATTAGGGTAATATTAATATAATTAGGGTAACTAAAGGAAGCTCTAAGTTTTTCCTATTCATGTATTAGTATTATTAGCATTCGCATCTTTAACGAGTAACTACTCGTTTGAAGGACTGCATAACCAACGATTTTTTACATTCTTTGAAAAATCCTAGGATCGCCTGCTGGACTGCTTAGAATATGATAATCATCAGAGACGTTAAAAGAAATAAATAATGAAGAGAAATCTCATCGATAGGTACATGAATGGTTTAATAGACGTTACTTAAAAGAAATCCTCCATAGCTATGCGCATTTCAACGTTGTTTAATTTTTTTTTTCGAAGGATTCGGTTTGTTTGGATCAAAATTGTATCCGTCGAATTCTTCCTATACAAAATACACGATGCGCTAGTGCCATCTAGGAAATCCGTGCGGTAAATTGTTTTATGCGGTAAATTGTAAATTTGTGTGCGGTGGTATCTTTCGTTTTGTTGTAGTACTTCCATATTCCATAATCGGCTAATTGGAATTTTGTGAAAAATAATGTAATAAACCTGGAACATTAGATAAATTAAAATTATACCTGTAGCGCAGTACATTACTTGCTGTAATCAAATACTGACAGTGCTTTGCTGGCCTCCTGAAAGGCTGACGTGGTTGGATCTCTGTTGCTGAAGTCGAAGAGCTGGGGAGCTCTACCGCGGATGGTATAGTAGCTGTCCAACTTCTTCTTAGCGATCTCCAGGCTTTTGGTACCTCTGACAAAGGCTTCGAGCTCCTCTTCTCCTGGAATTCAATCATTTTGATAATTTTTTCACTGCGATAATAGTTACAGTGCGTTTTATGTAGTACATTCTTTGAGCAATTATTGAGGGGCGTAAAAAATACCTCTGGACTTCTGTACGACTAATGCGCAAGGAAGGGCCCCTTGCGATACCATGGGTCTTGCACCTTTTAAAAAGTATGCTTTAATAAAGTTATAGAATGGAAATTATTGTGCTATGAGAACTGCGGGAAGGCATCAGGGTAGATAATTGTATATACAGAAATCAATGTATTTGGTCGAATATATAACATATTACAATATATCACTTTTTCTAGAAAAAATGAAACAGCATACTTCTACAATATTAAATATAGCTTATACCTCTGTTTTCAGAAGAACCACTGTTTGTATCACATTTTATAAGTCAAAAATGAAAAAGGTGGCAAACAGAAAGCATCCATAAACACTAACAAACGTTAATAGGTTGCAGGATTGCAATGCCCATTCCCTTTATCAGTGCTGACGACCGTATAAGAGGAAAGTACCGTGATTAGTAGGCACTTTTCGCCACCAGCCTTAAGGCGTAAGTGTGTACAAGGTATGTTGAAAATCCAGTTTTCACGAAGTAGCGGCTGCGGTTAGTGCAAAATAGTTCGTTTTAGGAGGATTATTACACGCATGTAATGACCAAAGACGATAAAGTCTTATTCGAACTTCACAATTTAAATAATGCAATAAAATGTAGTAAAAGGCAACTCAATAAGGAGAAGAACCGGCGAACTACTGAACCATTTATTTCTAGGGGTTTTGGAAATAAAATAAACAAAAAACACTTTAAATCTTTAGTGACAGAATAATGAAAGCGGAATATGAAGCTTAATTGAACAAATGTACTTAAATAATAAGTTTTGCTTCGATGTGCTATACCGGAATCGCTCTATGGTATATGACGGTGGCGGTAAGTTTATACCACACGTACTGCATCAAGTTTTGCATCTGCCATCATGATCCAAGGCATCTTTATCTAAAACTTGAAAAATAGATAACTGTCAAGCAGAAATGACACATTGAAGAACTGATTTTGAAGCTTTCGCTTAACGAAAATATTAAAACAATTAATAATAGCTATAATAAGGTATACAATTGGTTTAAAAACCGAAACATCTGAACGGATCAAGTTGAAGATTAAACATTATCAGCAGATTTACATAAATTTCTTCATAACTGGTCATAGTCCATCTAACAGTTTTCTATTTGTTAAGTTCTATACAATGTTGCCTTGGATCATGATACTTGATACAAAGCTTGATACTATTTCTTGGACAAGTGTTTGTACCTGTGATATAAACATACCGTCCCTATCATGCTTAGCTAGATCGACTCCGGACAAGAGTATTGAAGTGAATCTTATTTTGTAAATATAACCACCTGATACCTTGTATTTTAACCCTCAAGGCTGGGGCGACAAGTGCATACTAATCACAGCTTAATCTTAACCCATCAGAATGTTCATGATCGAATTCCTGTGGCTTATTTGTGATATATTACTGTTTAGAATAGTTACAAATGTAACTTATAGATAAACCTGTTGGTATGTCTTACAAGATCTTGGTGTTGAGTTAAGATGATAACAAAATTATCCCGAAAACGTACTTGGCCTAGATCGCCTAAATCGCCTATAGTTGATGGTACCTGAAACAAATATGGAATCCGTGATGAGAACGCACTAACCTACACGACCCTGATTCCGGTTGACAGTGTCGCTTAATTTCCGAACGAAATGACAGTCGCGTGACGCTCGCTGGCAGTGAGGCAATTGGATAATATAATTGAGTCAATCTCGTAATATGAATACATTACCTGACATCATTTAAAACAGAATAGGTATACTTACTTCAACACGCCAAATAGATGCATTGAATTTTTTTTGGAAAACAAACAATATGTATTGATTTGGCAATACTTTTAATTAATTTGTATGGTAAATAACAACAAAAATTATCGGACGGTAATCTAAGAATATATATTTCGAATGTATCGATTAAGAGTGGTTACAATTGGTTACTTGAATTTTATATATATATATATATATATATATATATATATATATATATATATATATATATATATATATATATATTGTAATATATAGAGCTTACCTAAGTCCTTAGGAAGATGCGGCTGTTTCTTCAACCATTCATGTAATCTCTCTACGTCTGCCTCAACATCTACTTCCCTTGAATTTGCATCAGTCATCCTTCACCTGTTGGGTAATGCAAATTTTTATTTTTAAGAATTATTACGTCAAATATAATTTTGTATTTTCCTTTGTGCTTGACATATAAATAAACGAAAATGTATATATTTCATAGTCTTTTCATTTATTTTAAGCGTAAAAAAAATGATAATATGAAATTTATATATATATATATATATATATATATATATATATATATATATATATATAATCATCATAATCAGTTAGTATATATATATATATATATATATATACACTCATTGACCTGGCCACGCGTTGCTGTGGCTGTTGTAATAGTTTTAAAAATATATTACGTAAAAATTTGAATTTTAAAGAAGCAATGAATGAACGGAAAAAATGAATTAAATAGATTTTACATTTTATTCATCTTATATTTAAGTACAGTATATAATAAATAATATTCAAAATTTCTAACGGATAAAATATAAACATTAGATTAATGAATGAGGTATATCATCGTTGATTTTTAATTATGGCTAATAATATTTTTTTTAACTATTTATTTCAATTTAATTGAGTGCTAATAGTTGCAAAATATGTTTTTTAAATCTGTCGTTTGCTAATACAAATAGGTTAGATTGTTTACTAACACATGAGCATGCAACATATAATTGTCCATGGGAGAAACATGAATGTTCTAGGTCCAAACCGCAAGTGGACATTGCCTGGCCTTGAGACTTGTTGATGGTTATAGCAAAAGCCAAGCTTACATCAAATTGAAGTCTTTTGAACGGTATTATAGGTTCTGATGGTATCATCAAATAATATGTGGCTACAGGACGACTTCTCCTTTAAAGATTCCAGTCAACATTGCTGCTTCAATAACATTCCCGGTGATATTTTTGATGACCAAACGTGTAAGATTCCATAATTGGTGGATTCAAATTCCACATAATCAATAATAATGGCCGACACATATCACTTAGGAGTATGACAAATAGTTTACATCCTATTCTCAGACCTACTGAATATAGACACAAAATTTCATAAGAATCGGTCAAGTCGTTGCGGAGGAGTTTTGTTACAAACAATTATTGGTCATAGATCACGCTCAATCGTCTGTCCTCCCCCCCCCCATTAAGGGTACACATTGCATAGAGGCTGAGGAAGCCCCAGATCCCACAGTGTCCATTCCCGGCTGTAAACAGATTAAATAAATTATCTGCCACAGCAGGATTTAAACCCGAGACATTCGGCACGGCAACTCAGCGCTCTACCATTGAGCTAGCCCGCTTTCGCATCAAATTTTGAAAATAAAAAAATAATCTTTGAGTTCTATGTATCTGGAATATTTGTCTGTATGCACTTTTCATTGAACATTTCCTTCACCCTTAAGATAACATAGATTTTAACTATTAGGGTATGAGAGGGAGAGGGATGATTTAAAAAAATAATAATAATAAGCTATATTTATTTAAAAACATATGTTATTTACTTGATTATTAAAGCACAATGGGCCTTTTTAGGCAGAAGTGCATAGTAATAAACAAGAGTCACACATAAATAATAATACTTGATTGTTAAGCCAAATATTTTGTTTAAATGCTCTTGAAAGCTTCACCTTGCCTAAGTCACATTCAGAAAAATTTAAAAATCTTATGATCCGATTTTAATAATTTTTATTGGTTTTAATTTTAAATGATAGAAAAACAAAATACTTACCATACATATAAATCCGATTATAAGCGTACAAATGTTAATGAGGAAAAGTCAGAAATAAATTATGGGTTTGAATTTATCGGAAATTTAAAAGGAACACAGACCTTTTTAAATAGAGACCACAAGTACTTCGCTGACAGTTCTCCGACGCTGACTGAAAACAAAAACAAGTATCTTTCACATTTATACTTATTGTCTCGAATCGTTAATGAGACTAATGCACCTGTTGTTAGATATTGTTAGGATGATTACTTAAAATCAGTTCCTTGGTCATGCTTCGTTGATCACAAGCAAGGAGTAACGCTAATAACGCCAGAAAGAAGGAATAATAAATTTTAATTTATTTAATCAGGATGATTTCAGATATGTACTCCGGTGATACGACTCGCTCGTTCTTTCAGAGGCGTAACTTCAGGAGGGTGAAGAGGGCGTTGTTAGGCGCCGAAATAACAAAGAATATTTTTTTAATTTATTTTGAAGAGAAAAGATTTGCAGTTAGTGATGATGATATTGAGCTCTTATAATACTGTTAAAGTCGTTGTTTAACACGTTTCATTGTAGATAAAGGTCGAGAATATCATTTTCCTGTTTGTTTCAAAGTCGAAGTAGGTAGGCAATAAAGTATTGTGGCGGCTAAATTGTCTTGCAAGTTTTGATTTCTTCTTAAGGTTCTTTACTTTCCATAAAGCGAACAATACGTAATCAGTTTGCTAATCAGGTTGCTTCTAACAAGATATTTATTTGTTATTGCTAACAATTAAATATCTTGTTGATTTAAGGATAAACATACATATTTGCATGTTCGAGAGTTCAAGCAGTATTGACAAAATTGATTCACCAATTCGTGTTGAGTTAGTGCCCGGGTTGAATTTATACTTGACCTGTTAATGGCTATGTGATCATTGAAATGGAGATGATAGCAGGTTTACAATATATATATATATATATATATATATATAATTTTTAAATAAGTATATTTATCTGATACACAAAAAAAGTTGTTAACTATATTTATCCGCACATGAAAAACAAGAGAGACGATAGGTGATAAACCTCAGGTGAACGAAACGATATTTCAAAGGATCACAGAGTTGATACTAAAAAAAAACCTGTACCACTACAACCCGTAAAACGTCTGGTGTTCAGTACAAGGTAGAGATTGTACTGTTTCATGGACAACGGTTCTGCAAGGAGGTGACAAGTCCAAGGAGATGACAAGGAGATGACGGTTCTGCAAGGAGATGACAAGGAGAGGACAAGTCCTAGGCCCCGCTCAACCACCAGATTTTTCCCACTTATTTTGGGTACCCTATTTTTATAATATTTTATAGAGGTTGAGTGAGCCCCAGGAAAGTCCTAGATCCCATATGATCCATCTCCCGCTGCAAACAGACTAAATAAAAGTACTGCCTTGCAGCGAGATTTGAACCAGGATTTCCGGTATGGCAACTCAGTGCTTTACCACTGAGCCACTCCGCTCAAGGTAATACTTTCAAAGAGATATAGAAACCTTAATTTTTGTTGTGAAATAAGCTACTTCTTAATTATTCTTTCGGGTTATTTGATTGACAAATGTACATTCGATTCCATATTTAACATAAAAGACGCTAAATACTCTTAAATCGGTCTCTTAAATTGCCACGGCAAATAATTTTATTCTATTCATAACGTATTTCTTCTGGTATCGATTGGCAAATTCTTGAGGCAAGGCCTCAGGGCTTAATCTGAGACCGAAAATGTTCATCTATACGTCGGTATTTATAACTATTTGGGTTCGGAAACGGAGCCTATTATTCCAGAGATCTGATTGGTTGTGCTCCGACCGGAAGGTCTCTGATTGAATGGGTCTTGACTGCCTTGCCTCATTTATGATTTTTAATTTAAACTGCCTAGGGATCTTCCAGAGGACTTTTGCCTACTATTAAAATCGTATATCTCTGACCGATATTTTAGGGTAAGACAGGGTGATGAATATTCCTCCCTTAAGAAAATAAACGTAGGTAAAGCCTAATGACTTGCTATTAAATTAAATTAAAATAAATAAATTAAAACTCCAAACAAAAGAACAATTCCACTAAATTGGGAGATTAGTCAATGGGCTATATCCTGGACCCGAGATTTTCCACGTGAAAGAGGAGCGACTTGTTGGGCTAGCTTAGTTGTTGCACAAGAAGGTGGTTTTAGTGGGTGGGAGTGCCACACTATCTGAGGATTTTTTGGCCTCAAGTCTATTGAGATTTCCACCTTGTTTATAAAAAAAAAATTAGGATTTTTGGTTTTGTTCTTTGCCACTGGTATGTTTAGAAATATAACATAACGCATGAGAATGGATATATATAAATTATGCTATATGTGACACTATCTGGAACATTAGGAGTACTTCAGTAAATCTTTACTCTTAAGAGACAGGAAGGCTGTTGTAGACAAAAAACATGCAACTCAACATGTAGACTGTCACATCAAGGAAAAGGTCCCTTTTCTTACTTTGTTAGTAGATTTATAAGTGATATGTTCAGCACCCAATAAATATAATGTTATTTAATAAAGAACTCGTGATCAGTCAACCACGTCGACCTTTGGAGAAGAGAATGATATGTCTATTATTCATTAATGATATAGAATTACTATATATTAAGTAGGGTGGCATTTTATTATTATTATTATTCATATCAAAGGATCTGACCATTCCCTGAGATCATTGCTTGGGCAGTGAGGCCAATGTATCAACAAGTAGAAATGATAGAGAAAAACGAATTCCACAAATCCAAGATTCAGAGCACCGAATAAAAGGTAAAATCTAAACACCAAACTATATATTTTTGTAAACCTGTATAATTTTGAAGGAATACACCCCTAACAAGGGTGGTAAACATAATCAAATCATTGTCTGTGGAGTAATTCAGACTCTCGAGCTGGCGATGATTGCTCCAGGACAGACCCAAAGAGCAGCCAATAATTAATAAGAAGGAGCGAGGTATCCTGGAGGACGACAGGAGGGAGATCCTGCGACCAGCCGAAGGCGGCCCTGCCCCTGACACTTCCTATTGGCCCTTTATCGCCCGCCGCCTTTTTCCTTTCAGCTCGCCAAATTAGACTTCACCTACAGGAGCCACTCCACATTTGATCTTACCTCTTTGAATAAAAACTGACGTTCCTTTTAAGAACAATTTCCTCTCCCTCTCCGTATATGTTTAAAACATTTATTATTAAACTCCATCGTGTATTTTGAAATTCCACTTTTCCGGAGCCCTTTCACAGAATGTTTTCTTTAGTATGCACTAATGGAAAAAAAATCACAACAGCAAGAAAGTAATTAAACTGTCAGCCGCGTTAAAAGATACGTCAATATCAGAAGTTTTTTTTTCATTAGGTACAGGATAGCATTTGCAGTTTTACATATTATATTATAAATAAACTTACTTTATTTGTAAATATAAGTAATTAAGATTATATTAACTTACTGTATTGCTTTGTGGATTATATAATTTTACTTTAATAATTATACGTAAAACGGAATTTATTTCACTTCATACTCTCCATAATGCAAATATACAGTGACTCACCGTCAAAATGATACACCTGGTTATCGATAGGACTCTTTGAATAAATAAATAGCTATGTACCAATAACCCGTGAAGGGTCTGGGGTTCAATATATGATAGGGACAACGGTTCAGCAGGGAGATGATTCGTCCTAGATCAGGCTCAACCGCCAGATTTCCCCCTTATTTTCATCTCCTACCATTGCTATTGATGGCAAAGTGGAGAGCACTAATAGGAATGTACTCTTTCTTCCAACTTCAATGTTGGTTTCCACCTCATATAGAGAATTATGATTTGTCAGCCTCTTGGCCAGAATAAAGTATGTTAAAACACATTGTATTAGCTAATATGATACTTCTGACGTTATCGTATTTTGTCCTATAGCCTAGAACTATCGTAAGACCCCGACACATGTACCGACAACTAAGCGCCGGAGAGTGAAGTAAGGGCCCATAGAGCGACGACAGGAGAGGAAGGCAGTAGCTACCCACCAAACAGCCCGCACTTAATCTGCTCCTAAGTGCGCACTTAGATTCCCCCTCCATATTTACAGTTCCCTCGGGCATTAGAGATAGCTGTTTCTCCGCCACTTACCAGATAACTCCTCAATGGCAGCAAATCCTTATTCACTTTTATTATCTTTATTTTTTCCCCTGCTGCCTCTCTCCTCCCCAAACCTACGCTGCCCTTTACTCCCTTTCTGGCTTCCTACTGATTTTTATTAAGCAAGAACCAAGTTCTTCAGCACTCTCCTTATTAACCATGATGGCTTAGCCCGAAAGCAGAGTAAGATTAATTTTTTTTATATCAGACTAGTATCTTAATTGTTCGTATTTGAAATGAAGTTTACAAACAATAGGGGATTCACAGAAAGAACGACTAGGCACTTCGCCCGGGTATGAGTTTTTGAAGGAAGACAAAACATTAGTGAAATAATTTTTTCAGATTTTAATGAACATGTAAGTATTAAAACCCCACTTTATAGTTTTTAGTCACTAAATAATCATTGGTTTTGGAATTACCAAACTGATGATTAAAATTAATTTACTTTACTATTAAATGTAACTTGAACTGACATCCACTGTTTTGATTTCACTCTCTCTCTACTTCCTAAAGAGAGAGAGCAAAAAAAGATGGTACTAGTACATTTAAGGGCCTGCTGGCATCAGCGCGCTCTGGTGTCACTTTTCTTAACCATCTCCTAATGTTATAGTAACCTTTCTTTGTTTTGTTATTGTTTATGTCAAGTTCAACGTGAATCTGTTTTTGATTATTTCCTTTAAATATGAGTTGGAATTTGAAGAAGATTTTTCGCAAGGTGTACGATGAAGAAACAGCTGTTAGGTTTCTTCAGGAGCGGAATGTCATTCCCCAGAAAATGCGTTGTGTTAATGGACATTATATGAAACTGCAAGGGGGGAATAAAATTAGATGGAGATGATTTTTGATGCAATTGATGCATTTTTGAAAATATTGCTCTTTGTAATGAGCATTGTTTGTAATAAATTTTTCATTGTTTATCAGAACATAATATTTTAGATATTTATATTTTATTCATTAAATAACAATTTTTAACTAAAATATGATCATTTTTTTCATTTTTAAATGTCTTTATTTTAAAGAGAAAAGATTTGCCCGGGCAAATCTTTTCTCTTTAAAATAAAGACATTTAAAAATGAAAAAAATGATCATATTTTAGTTAAAAATTGTTATTTAATGAATACTCCTTGTAATAAATGTTTTATTATTTATAGTTTAATTTTGTCTACATGTTCCTCATTTATTTCATTTCCTATAATCTGTTGTATCATAATGAAAGACAATGCCTATTTCAAATTGATACATAACCTGACAAGGTCCAAATAGTTGAGGTAAGTGACACCAGAGCGCGCTGATGCCAGCAGGCCCTTAACCGTACTATAGTCGGGACGATGAAAGAAGGTGCACCGAGCATCCCCCTCCACGCCTCTCCACGAGCTCCGCCCTCTTTCCCCCACCCTAGTCCCACTTCCCCTCCACCCCTCTCGGGCCAGCTATCCAGTGACTATTGTGGATATTTTCAATGTTTCGTAATACAAATTGTCTTAAAATGATACATTACTTTGGGCCCTGGCTGCTGGTATATAAAGAATGAAAAGCGAGTAAGAGCTGTAGTACAATTGTCGGCTCCAGGCGAAGTCAGGTTAGGGGAGGGGGGAAGGAACAGCTTCAGGCCTCCCCACTCCCCATGCACCTTGTTTTGTCGTCCCGACTATAGTACCAAAAAGATTTTGTTGCCATTGTTGGTACATCCTAATTTTGTTGGCCTCAAAACTCAAATCTGAAGTTTCTGATATAAATTTTACTTTAAATACATTAAATTAATACATTAAATTTTAATGATGTCTTGGTTTTCCAAAAGTTTAACTTTTTTGTGTGTCTTTTTTACTACATACCCATGTATTACACCTAATGCCCAAAATAAATTTCTCTTTAAGCTCAAAAATGTAATTTTATCCCAAAAAATACAAGAACCGCGAATCCATGGCTCTTTATGTCCAATTTTTATAAAAATAGCATGTCATGATAATGTTGAAACTAAATAATATTAAACTCAAGATTGACTTCATCTGAAGCCATCTTACTATGAGTTTTCCCAGTGTCACTCTCCAATAAGAAACTACCAGTACTAAATGGACAGAGGAGAGAAAAACCTCACAGTTTTAGGATAAAGGAGATTTGTAAGAGAAAAAGAACTGTAAGAAGAGTGGATACAAGCTCTGTGGTCCTGAGCAAGCCAAAATTAAACGATTAAAAAGATTAAACGAAGTAAATATGCATAACAATATAAAGAAAATTACATTAATATGAGAGCATTGCAATAAGTTATGAGATTATAAAGGTATATAAACAAAATTAATAACCTTGACAATTATTAGATAAATTTATAAGATCTCTGACAAAGATTTATTTAAAAAAAGTAAGATATAGAAACTAAGTTGATTTTAAAATAATAATAAATATAATTTAAAATAAATAGGACTTTACTAGACTAAATTGCTCACCAACCCAAGTACAGAACGTGTCGTAAGAATGACCTCAATAACCTTTTTATATCCTATCAATAAATATCAATTAAAAAAAATAAATACCATTGTGCTAATACAATAAGTGTAGGATTATGGACTATACTATAATAAAGTTTGGGCTAACATCTAAGCAGATACGGAATACTTCTGATGTAAGAGTGGAAATTTCTTCTGAAATTTCTTAGAATATTTGGAACAGTAACAGAAGAAATTATCTGATGAAGATGGAAGAATCTGGGATCCAATGAGATAAACATTGTAAAATTAAATCAGATTTGAAGCCTATGATGGGCAGGCTATGTTTCCGAAATGGATCATTTTATGCATTTAATATGATCAGGGTTTGGTTTTTATGTAATGGAATATAAGTTTGACTATGGAGGACAAAAGATCTCCTTAAAAATGATTTTTAAAAAATATTGACTTTCCAGTTGAGGAATGCAGAGGAATAAATGATTGAAAATGACACCATAGTGTCGAAACGTTTTATCATATAAAACAATAAAAGAATTTGACTGGAAGCCGATTTTATTTTTTTTCTTGAAGATGGCATTTAATGAATTACACAGGTTCTTCAATGTTTATCGACATTCTGTTACTACGGTCTCTCAGTGCTAACTTTTTGTCATGAGGCTGCTGATCTAATGGATTTTGGCAAGCCATACTGACAATTAAAAGTTCATATTGACTGTAGAGGTTATACTTGTTTTGCACATTGAAAGAGTGCTTTCTAACAATGGTAAAACTTATCATTATTTTTAGATTGGTTTAATATGAATTTGTATGTGTCCTTTATATTTTATACACTAGTTTCCTTTTATATTTTGAATCCAAATGTTAATAAAATGGTTTGAATCAGTCTATAATAAACTTATTCATTTCTGCAGAGTAATTTTCTACTGTGTAAATGAAAAAAAGTAGAAAAAATTAAATTAAAATTAAATACTATTTCAAATTAATTTGCTTAGCACTGTTGGTTTTAATTCCATATAGTTTTAGTATCTTAAATTAAAATAGCACGTTAAACAGAATTAATGAAATATCTGTAATACAGTACATTATTAAATCATCTCATACAAATCAATTAATTTGTTGACATAATCCAACTTTTATAAATTTGTCATTACTTCTTTATAATATAAATGATTTGAATAATGCAATCTTCATTATCCCTATTATTCGTAAAGTTTGTTGTTAGTTTTATAAACACCCTGGCTTGGTGAACAATCATTTTAGCAAAAGGTATTCCAAGACATTTTTGTTATTTTTGGAACAAACTTAAAAACTTGATTTATTGTTAGTTTTAGCCATTTCCGTTAAAAGAAACTTATTAAAATATATATTATTTAATTATAATTTTGAAATATAATAGTATTAACCACAGTGATGAATTATAAAAATATTTGCCAAGGAATTTATATTAATTCTTCTTTAGTAGTTTTAGTTTGTGAACAGAGCAATTCTTGACATCATTCCTATTATCTGGGTTTTTTTTTTAACAAATATGTATATCAATATTATCATTTCATACTCACCCTCATTAGGTAGGAATGAAGTTGGTTCTCGGAAATTGATCTAATTCTGCACCTCCAATCGGAATCCTTATAATCAGGAAACTGATTATATCAGAATAGTAATAGTAAAAAGAACATGAAAATATATGAGAGAAATGAGTAAAATTTGTAAAATGGGATTATGATATCAATTTGGTCATATAAGATGTTAGTAATCATACTGATTTCCATTTCAATATCACTGTTGTGTTTAAGCTTGTGATCATACTGAATAGATTGGTTTTAATATTCAGGCTTCAAGAAATAAAAGGGTTGCCAACTATTTTAAGTCATAGATGCAATTTTGCTATAAATAATCTCACAGTGTCAAAAACACACACCTATTCTGTAGTTTTTCCTCTTCAATGAAGTAAATTTGAATGGATAAATAACCGATTCAAAATTAAGTTTAAGATGATTATTAATATTAGACTAAAAGTAAGCTTATTTATGAAAATTAGCTCCAATCTTAATTTAGTACTACGATTAATTAGTTTAGGAACCCTAGTTGCTCAATTATCTTGAATTATACTTCCTATGTATAAATAATTGTTAAATGTTAAATAAATGTTCTGCTAAATTACTAGCTATAGTTCTTAGAACCTTCTGACATGAAGAAATAAAATTTTGCCTATTACTTTTTGTTTTGTTTTTAGTTGCTTAAGCAAACAAGTAATAAAAATTACAGTTATTCTCTAGGTTAGTTATTCTAATACTAAAATTTAATGTATAAATGTAAAAACCTTTGCCATTACAATCCATGAAGGTTCTTGGGCTTGGTACATGGTAGAGAGAACACTGTTTCTAGAGCAACAGTTTAGTAGACATTAGATCAGACGTAGGGAAAATGGATATAAATGATATAGAAATACAAAATAGAGAAATTCTCAGGAAAAGTTAAAAAAATTAAAGGTTTTGAGGAGAGAGTAAAGAAGAAAACATTTGGTAAATGGGCAGAAGAAATGAAAGATAATCAGAGGGAAAGAATGAGACAATACTGGGAGGATAGAAAAGAGAAAGAAAATGTATGACATTATAGTTGTCATCAATAATACAGTTTGGCCTTGGTCCACATTATCAAATTTATAGTCTTATAATTAATTAAAAGATGTACTGTAAATTGTCATCCTGTTACATTTCTATTTCTTTTATTTTGAATTATTTTACTAATAAACATAAAGTAGCATATGATAAACTGCTGAACATTTTTGTGATATTTGAACAGATAAGAATTTTATTGGTGCTGATACTAAAATCAATATACTCGTAACTATTGGACATAAAGAAAAATCTCTGTATTTAAAATAATTAATTGTCTGAATGCAGATTTAAAAATTCAATCAACAAATTCAGCAAGGTTTATCCACTTTTTTCATTTTATGAATACTGTATTATTAGTATAACAAGAGTATATTATAAATTAATATATTTCTGATTGTTATCATAGATTATGTTGAAGAAGTTAATACTCAATCGATTTTAAACAATTGATTTATAATATGTAATTAAAATATTACTTTTTCCGCCTAAACGATTAATAAACTAATTCTTATAATGTTTTGAGCTATAATTTTTGTTTAACTTTGTCTTAAATTTTATTATTGTCACATTATTTGACGCCTAAAAGATAGTATTTATTTTAATTTAATTGACCACTGATTAAAAAACTGATACATGTACTATGTATATAAATGCTTATCTAGTTCCAGTTATTAAACAAATCAAAATTGTAATAAAAATTTTATTCAAATGTAATTAATCCCTTTACCATCATTGGCAAATTTATAAAATAAAAATAAAGATGATTTTTTCCAATTTTGATTAATTATTTAAGAACTCAATATTGAACCTATTAAGCAGAAACAAATATGAATAAAGATTTTAACATTTATTAGTCCTGATATATAATTATATCATTTATTTATTATTATAGTTTATGAAGGCACTTCTAAATGCTCATCGTCTAATGTACTCCAAAATAGTGAGCTTTTGCCACTGATTAGTGACAAGTGATTGATCGATATTACTGACTGCCCCAGCTAAACCCTTATCAGGTTATTATTACACTGATGTAAGTATTATTATTTTTTTTGTAATTTTTCATTGAGGTAAATTTCAAATTAGGAGAGCTATATGCAAAATAAATGATTTAATTATTTTATAAATATACTAATATATTAAAAGACTAGTGCATTGATTGCTATGAGTATTCAATTGAGTTTTCTCTAATTATGCAATAGAGAACATTTATGTCCAATCAAGAAAAGTATATAATTATGAAATTGTATAGATTTGAATATTAGAACATTATGGAATTAAGTTTAAGGATTATTAAGTATGATAAATTGGGATTGGTATATACATAGAGAGGTTGGTGACAAATTTAGGAAAAAATGTGGAACTATCTATTGGATCTATTTATTAATTTAGCTGAGTAATAAGCAGTTTTTAGTCTTAATTACACACAAAAGGCGGCTTTCATATTTGATTTAACACAATTCACCTTTATACCCAATTAAAGTATTTTTCGTCTAACGTATTGGTAACATTTGAAACAACATGCTGGATCTTTTATAAGTTGGTGCCTTCCACACCCTAAACGGTTTAATGAAAGCAGTGATTCAGGGTGCTGCCTTATTAAACTCCTTGGCCACATATAGGCCTCTAACCGTCACCATATTGCTCAAGAATGAGGGGTCCAAGTGCGAAGATAAACAAGAAGGGTCATTGCCTACAATGGTTTACACAATTGCGCAATATTAATATGATTTTGTTTTAGTTTTATTTATATTATGTTTGTATTAATATATAATATTTTATTTATATTATCAGTATATTTCTATTTTTTTGTTTATAAATTCTAGTACTTAATAGGTACTCTTTCAGGAACATTATTTATATATTATAACAGGATTATTGTTTATTTTTATTTATTTATTTTGTGAGAAACATAGAGGTAATCCATTAATTACTATAACTATTATCAAGGTAAAAAAGTAACCTAAAATTTAAAAGTAAGTTTATTAATACAGAATAATGATATACTTTTTTCTTAAATACTATTAGTACTACAAGCTTCAGAATATCTAGTAAATTCATCGAGCATTGCATTATAAAACAGTGTAATTACTAGTAATGAAAATATTACATTATCAGAACTTAATGTACCCTTAACTATTGCCCATTCAATGGTTATTTGTGATTGCATTAATACTTTGTGAGTACTAAGGTGTTAATATAATAGCATTCAGTTCAGCATGATTTAGGATAAATCACCTCTGTGTACAACAGTTGTCCTAGAAGCAGTTCAGTCTCTACCATTACTGAACTACTGAGCCTAACACTCTTCTCGGGTTGTAGTGGTTCAGGTTATATAATAGAGAGGACACAATCCAATAAGGGGCAGTAAAAAACATAACATCCCTTTATTTAAACTTGATTAATTATTCATTGTTTATTTATGCACCACAGCAAGATTTGTAGGTGTTATTTATATTCACTTAATATTTATATTCGATATTAAAATATAACGGTAAAATGTAGAAATAGGCAAGGGTCAGGCTATATAGCATATATAATTGAACTGCTCGGAGGGTTTAGCATGGCAAAAGGATGGTCACAGTCAGACGTTTTTTTATGTCTTTACAAATTCTTCAAGTTTGTAAAGGGTTGATCATACGTTAGGGACAAATAAATTGTCCAATGGAAGTGATCAAAGTGTTGTTGGAAGAATTTAACATTTTATTTTGAGTTAAAACTGTTGGTTTTAAGAAAATCCTATTTAAAAGATTGCGGGCATTTGGGTTGTTTAAATTTTATTTTGTTAAGTGCAATAGATTGGCTTATATTAGTTTTCGAACATGCAAATATATTTATTCGATAATAATTATTTTTTCATTAACTTTTCTAGTTCATTCTCATAATCATGGAGGCTAGATCAAAAAGTTAGGTATTGGTCAGATATACGTATGCTCCGAATATTGCTGGCGTTTAACTAAACGGTTTTTTTTTTTGTTCAATATAAGAGCTGATTTTTTTCATTAGAAAAAAAAAACGAATGGCGTAGGGAATTGGCGACCCCATCGTCCAGTCGTCAGACTGCAATCAGCCTCTGGTCCTCCAGGTTGGGGTAACAATAACTCTGACACTCAAGCAGTACACAAAATACAGCACACTACATACACCCCACATCTACAGACCAAGGTCATCAACAGTACACACCCTAGGATCACCTCTCCTAGGTAGACGCCCCGGATGGAGAGTGTGTCAGGACGCTCTAAGGAGGCAGCCCCTCCACCTGACTCGGGGGCAGGGGGCTGATAACCTGCTCTCCTTAAACTCAACTATCACGAGACCTCAAAGAGACAAAACCGGCAGATTTAATGGTAACAGACATGGAAACCGTCAAATGGACTTCAAGTTAGGATACTGGAACATTTTATCATTGTACAGACCAGGAGAACTTCAAGTTCTCTTATCTCAAACTGACAAATACCGAGTGGACATAACCGCCATCCAGGAGATCCGCTGGACCGGCAACGGAATACTAGAAAAGAAATTACACACCATCTACTACAGCTGTCATCCCAGAAACCACACTTTTGGAGTTGGCTTCATCGTTCGAGGATGGATGAGACATCGGGTCATAGGATTTAACCCAATCAATGAGCGCATTTGCACATTGCGCATTAGAGGAACGTTTTACAAATACAGCCTTATTAGCTGCCATGCCCCGACAGAAGCATCTGATGATGAAGATAAAGACGGCTTCTACGATCCTCTTGAGAGAGCCTACGATGGCTGCCCTGCAAGCGATATTAAAATATGTTTAGGGGATTTCACTCCAAGATTGGTAAAGAGGAAGCCTATAGACCAACGATCGGCCTCCACAGTATCCATGAGACCAGCAATGACAACGGTAAGAGAGTTATAGACTTCGCTGCATCAAGAAATATGGTCATTGGAAGCACTCTCTTTCCCGGGCGTCGAGTTCATAAACCTACCTGGAGATCCCCTGATGGTATTACCTCCAACCAAATCGACCATATCCTCATTAGTGCCCGCCATCAATCTAATCTCCTTAGCAATCGAACATTTAGAGGAGCTAATGCCGACTCTGATTATCACCTGGTGATTGCAAGAATCAGAGCAAGCATCTCAAAGGTCAGGAACCACGTGGCTCAGGTGCCCAAAAAATGGAACACAGACAAGTTAAAAACTTCTGATAACTGTGAAGCATTTCAGCGCACGCTAGACCTAAAGATTAGGGATGAACATAGATCTGCAGACTCAGAAAACGTTAATGATGTCTGGGACAGTCTAAGAAAAGCTATGGAAAATTCAGCTGAAGAGATTCTTGGTAGGCAAGAACCCAGGAGAAGATGTGAGTGGTTTGATGAGGACTGCAAGCGAGCCAATGACGCAAAGAACTATGCATACCGTACTATGGTTAGCAAGCGTTATACAAGGAGAGCCACGGAGTTGTACAGAGAAAGTAGAAGAGAAGAGAAAAAATTGACAAGGCAAAAGAAGAGGGCCTATGAGAGAAAGAAAATTGAAGAGTTGGAGCCTCTCCGAAATGCCAATGAGAGCAGAAAGTTTTTCCAGAAGGTTAATAGCGGAAGAACACCCTTTAGACCGAGGATACAAGCCTGCAAGAAGGAAGATGGCACTCTGCTCACGTTCAAGGAGGATATACTTGACCGTTGGGCAAGGCATTTTAGATCCCTTCTGAATGAGGAGGAAGAGGAGTTAAAAGAAAACGGAGATTCCCAGGATGGGTATGGGGAAATAGAACCTCCAGATTTTGAGGAAGTCGCTGAGGCAATCTCAAAACTAAAAAATAACAAAGCTCCAGGTCCTGATGGATTACCAGTAGTATTTTTCAAGTATGGAGGCGAGGAGCTGCACAAGACCATACATGAGTTAATCATGAACATATGGATAGAAGAGAGAATCCCAGGGCAATGGGGTAAGTCTGTTATATGTCCCTTACATAAGAAAGGAGACCAGCTGGAATGCTCTAATTATCGGGGAATTTCATTACTTTCATGTGCCTACAAGATTTTCTCAATCATCCTCTTCAACAGGTTAACACCATTCTCAGAGCAGGAGATTGGAGGGTATCAGGCTGGCTTTCGTCGAGGCAGATCCACGGTGAATCAAATCTTCACCTTGAGAACCATCCTGGAAAAAGGCCATGAATACAAGCTACCCACACACCATCTTTTCGTGGACTTCAGAAGTGCCTATGACAATATTAAGAGGGGGAAACTGTACGAAGCATTAGAGGAAATGAACATCCCCGCAAAATTGATTCGCCTTGTGAAGTTAACGATGAGTGAGGTAAGGTGCCAGGTCCGGATACAATCTGAGTGTTCCCGGAAGTTCCCATCTGATAAGTGATTAAGGCAAGGAGATGGACTTGCCTGTCTTCTCTTTAATTTAGCACTAGAGAAAGTAGTAAGGGATTCAGGAATCCAAACTCAAGCAACGATATTTTCCCGACAAGTGCAGGTTCTTGGTTTTGCCGATGACCTAGATATAGTAGCCAGGTCCAGATCAGCTTTAGTCGAAGCCACCACAAACCTGATCAGGGCAGCGTCATCTATGGGACTTTCAATTAACCAGACTAAGTCCCAGTACATGTACACCGGAGCTGGTGATAACAGTCCTTTAGTAGTGGGATCCTACAAATTCCAGCAGGTTAAGGAATTTACCTACCTGGGATCACTTGTTACTTCAGGAAATGATATGGCTGCTGAGATTAAGAAGCGCCTCACTGCAGCCAACAGATGCTATTTTGGCCTTCTCAAGATCTTTCGCAGTAGGTTCATCAGCAGGCAAGCCAAGATGATTATTTATAAGACTCTTGTCCGGCCTGTATTAACTTATGCCTCGCAGACCTGGACCATTTCCAAACACGACGAAAGGGATCTGATGATCTTTGAAAGGAAAGTTCTACGTCGTATTATTGGACCAGTCAGGGATGCGGCTGAATGGAGAATAAGGAAGAACAAGGAGCTATATGGCATTTATGGTGAACCGGATGTGGTTGAGTTTGTGAAGTTAGGAAGGCTTGGTTTGGCAGGCCATTTGACCAGAATGAATGAGCAAGAAATCCCGAGGAGGGAACTTAAGGAGACACTACATCGAACCCGAAGAGCTGGAAGGCCCAGGCTGAGGTGGGCCGATGGTGTGGCAGCTGATGCTCGAAGCCTACTTGGGATCAGGAACTGGAAGGCGGTCGCACAAGATAGAGCCGAATGGCGGCGGCTCATTGAGGAGGCCAAAACCCACCCAGGGTTGTAGCGCCAAAGAAGAAGAAGAAGAAAAAAAAACGAATCAACCTGCAAACACATGTCAAATAGTGATGACATGTACTATACATTGCTAATGAGAATGGTCAATATTAATAAATCTGTTTTATAACTCTTCATTTTCTCTAAATAAATGTTGAATCTTCTAGGGAAAGGCTGAGATGGCTTGGGATTTTGGAGATGACAAAACAAATTAAACCTAAGAAAATTCTCTATGAAAGACCAGAAGGGAAGAGGAAAAGAGAAATACCACGTCTACGGTGGTAGCCTTTTTAAAAAACACAATTCAATCATGCTCGAACTCGCAATATTTACCGTTCTCATTCGGAGAAAGACAATAAATATCATCTTGAGATTTACTGCTACAACCGCCACTTCATTAAGAAATAAATCTACTAAACAAACTTTATAAACTCCGACTGGAATTAGAATAACCTGAACCGACAACGAGAGGGAAATAAAAAAATCAGCTTTTCTAGGGAAGAGGGAGATGAAATACAAGCAGGCAGTATTTCGTAGTCCCACTCATGTAGTTTATTAAATCACCGCTAGGGCAGGTAATGCCACGGCCAGTTAGATATTATTTACGGCGGACAAAAGGCGGAACGGGGGCGGCATTGTTGTAAAAAGCCTTTGTTCCCCTCCGCGGGACAATGACGGTTCCCGCCTTTTAATTGCGGGTTCCCGCCCTTTTGTAGCCGAGAAGAGTGAAGGGTGGGGGGGGGGTAAGATAGATTAATGTTCACCCCGACCCCTGGCGGCCATATATCAAACCCTCCATTAAATTTATAAGAACCGTCTGTTAGATTTATCTTGGGCGCGCTGAGGGGTTTTAAAATAATGAAAGCGGATGAAAAAGCGACACATTTTTTTTAGGATCTCTCCCACAAATTCTCAACGATTCAATGGTCTCAGTTATAGATGAAGTATTTTTTTGTTTTAATGGTTTTTTCCTGGTTACATCTGTAGTTTTGTTAAGGTAAATATAATACATTCACTCAGTTGCAATACATTTATTTAAGAATAGTTTATGGAATTTTTTAGCTATTATGGATTTTGGTTTCATTTCGGTTGCTTTTACTTCCCCAAACAATTATCTCTGAAAAAGTGAAGATACATTTAACTGATTCATTTTCTATATAGTAAGTACTATGGGATGTCGCCTTAGGATCATTACATCTTACCTCATAAATAATATATAATTTAGGGTAAGAGAAATAAAACCGTTTTCCAGTTATTGTTTATTCTTAATTTTCAATCCATTAGAGACGTACCCTACATAAAAGAAGAATTAAATCCAGTTAAAAAAAAAAAAAAAATTATAAGAATAATATATAATTTTCAATTACAATACATTTCCCTTCTCGAAATGTATAAGTGAGTGGTTGACTGCTACGTTATTGTATTAAACTATACTAGAGAGAGCGGGATAGCCCAGAGGTAAAGCGCTGAGTTGTCGTTCCAAATTCCCTGGGTTCAAATATGGCTGTGACAAATAATTTATTCAACCTGTTAACAGCCGGGGATGGATCCGACTGGATCTACAGACCCTCCTGGGGCTCACCCAGCCTCTATAAAGTGGGCAAATAGGAGGCAAACCTAGCGGTTGAGGGTGATCACGGACAAATTACCTCCCTACACAACCATTGTTCTAGAAACAGTACAGTCTCTACCACTTACTGAACCCAAAAGTCTTCTTGGTTTGTAGTGGTACATTGCAAGGGGGTTAGTCCTATATCACGCTCAACCACTATGTTTTTCCCCAATTAACGGTACCCACTAAAGAGACTGAGCGACCCTCAGAAGGGTCTCCAGGTCCCATAGGAGTCATCCCCGACTTTTAACAGATTAAATAAATTATTTGCCACAGCCGGATTTGAACCCTATACCTTCGGCACGGCAACGCTGTACCACTGATATACCCCCACTACCTTACGGTAATGATAAGTAGGTATAATAAAAAGATTTCTATCTGAATTATTATACAGACGGTTCATAGGGATAATATAACCAATAGGATGTTCTTCCCTCGTTTCGGGATTATAATTCTATACACTCTTATTCCTTCATCCGGCCTTAGATATGGGCGACTATAATATTAATCTTTTATTGCCAGTTCACGATCCATAAAGTTGCAGAAGGGCAGAGGAAAAAACCCAGGAAATAGCTCCCTCGTAAATCTTGAAGGGCCGCAGAAATAAAGCTTCCGCCGGACACCCCAGGGCGGATGTGATTTGCGTCGGTCTTTTCATTGCCTCCTGCATAATCTACGAGCTGATATCGCCCCTTGCATATTTTATATTTCAATCGAACCGCTCGTATTTGTGGCCGTGTAAATTTTACCAGGTGATTTATTTCCAAAGGAATAATATTTTAATAAAACATCCTACAGCAATAATCCATCCGCCCTTTCCGTGGAAGGAGTCCATATCTTTTATCATTGAGCCAAAGCTGAGGATATTTCGAATCGGTCAAATAAAATAGACTCGGACGGAGAGAAAAATTATTTAGGATCATAAATTTAATATTTATTTAAATCCATAGTTCTAAGCGAGTAGTATAGTATATTTGAACAATTATAATTATTCCCAATAATTATAATTATTTCAATAATTATATTTTATTTTCGCAATAATAATTGGGAATACATTGAAGTTAATGCAGGAGGAACTGACTAGCTCAGTGGTAGAACGCTGATTTGCCATGTCGAAGGTCTCAGATTCAAATCCAACTGAGGCAGATAATTAATTTAATCTGTTAACAGCCGGACATGGATTATGTGGTAGACCCATCCTTCACCTCTGATGTTCATCCCTTGTAATGTGTGAACCCTTTATAAGAGGAAAACCTGGTAGTTGAACGTGATTTCTGATAGTTCACCTGTTTTCTAACATTACTCATTGATCACAACTCTTACAATATTTACATTACAAGCAAGTATTTGACAGATTGATGATTTATTATACATTCTTCATCAATTTAGCATGAACATGAGACCAACATAGTCTCGAAACGTCGCCAAAAAGAAGTTTAAAGAACTTACTGAAGCTCGAGAACCTCAAGTATAAATAATTTTGTAAATTTCTATTGAACAAAACCTTTACTAGAAACCCGATATCACTCTAATATCCCGACGGTCAATTAGTTCTCTGAAATTATTCCATCAATCCCGGCATCTCCTTATACAATCTACCCATAAGCTTCTCGTACCATCCCTCATTTTCACCAACTTTGACTACTGTAGTGTGGTATACGGGGGCCTTTCGAAAATAAGGCCAGTTTAAAGCGAATAATGAACTGCGCTCTAAGATTTGTCCTTGGTATCTCGACGCGATCACGGGTGTCACATCACATCACAGAGTTAAAGTGGCTCTTCCATACCCTCAATGCTTTTCTATACCCATCTATTAACTCGCAACAGCCTTCATATATCTGCAGTATCCTCCAGATCAAATCCTCTGCCCAGCACCACATAACAAGTCTCGCCTTTCCGATCTCTACACTCGTATCCACAGAACCAAAGTATTCAAGCGTTCCTTCCTTGCCCCCTCCTGTGGAACTCAATCGCTCCTTTCATCCGCCATGCTTCTTCACTAACTTCATTTAAATCCTTGCTTTGACATTCCAAAAAGATGCTCTCTAAGCAGGTCAATCATCTCCTGAATTAATTAGTATTGGATAATCGATTTTTTTGCCTACGTGTTTGGTTTATTTCTCCCAAAGACGATATAGACTATGTAAATACTTTATTGCATGCTATCCCATTCATTTATTTTATGAAGTAATTTTGTTATTTACTATTTTATTAATTTTGTTTATAATTATATTGTTGATATTTATATCGTCCCTGCCATTTCCAATTATCGAATGTGAAAATCTGTACTTTTGAGGAGAATTAAAAAAAAACAGTTTTAAGGTTCAATGAAAAGTGAAAGAAACCAATGACATTTGTTTTACATTGTCTAATAGATGCCTCTATATGAATTTTATATCAATTATCAATCCTAAAGCAACTGCTACAAGTCGAAAATTAAAAATGTTTTTTCACATTCGATACTTTGCGATGTATTTATAGGGACGATATATTTATTTTTGACAATTAGTTAAATCCTGCCAAGTTTCGTACTTTATAATTATTATCACAACTATTGAAATTAAAAATAGGTGTGATGCAATAGAAAAAAAAATCCTAATAAACCAGATCAGACAGCTCTCAATGAACACTTTAGAAATACAAAACATGCTTTTAAATTTGATGAACCTAAGGTGATACACCAGGCTCTCCTGGTCACTTTAAAAGAAACGCGAAAGAAATGATAACTATAGAAAAATATAAAGATCGTGCTGTAAATAAAAAATCTGATGTTCAAGGTCTGAGCTCATGCTACGCGAATTTAATTAATCCAGAATGAGGTAATGATTTAGGTAGTCGAATATAGCAAGTAAATAAAGCCGCTGTCCCCTGGAAGTAGTTGGTATGAGAAGAGTAGATTAGAAGATAGGTAAAGTAGATAGTATGACTATTGTATATTATAGTTAAACGAATAGTCACTATGTTCATTCATTAGTTATAAACATTAGGTCATAATTAATAGTCAATCTAGTTAGTTTATATCAGGAACTTTCTTTGTATATCTATATATATATAAGTTAAGGGTCAGGCCCTGACAATAGTGGAGCTTAATCCTACTAAGAGTGTAAACAACTCCCAGATACTATATAAGAAGGATTACTTGATAAATAAAGTCAGTGTTTTACCAGCTTGCTAGGGTGTAGTTTCTTTCCCAATTTACTCTTTTTTTTTTATGTTTCGCGAGCCAAAGTACTTAAGTGGTGCCGAAACCCGGGAAAATTATTTGAAATCACAAGGATAATTTTTTGTTTTGTTTTGTGAAGTATTTAAAATTTTTTTTGTGTTGTTCCTGTTGTTTTGTTACTTGCTTCTCAAGAAACCGGGAAAACAAGTTCAATATGAATGATCAACAAGGACAAAGCATTCTCAGACCGGCAACGTTAACCTTAGAGCCGCAGCAGCCAGAACAGGTGAATCCAGAGTTTCCTCCATATCCATCTACCACACTAGCAATGGCGAAAGCAGACTTAGCAGCTCAAGAAGCGAATAGGATCGCACAAGAAACAAATGAGCTCGAGAGAATGAAAATAAAAAAGGCCAATGCACAAGATATCAGGAGGGAGATATCGGACCTGGAAAGGTTCAATGGTGACGTGGGTGAACTTAACCACTTTATTAAGGGCGGAGATGATATCATGGCCAGTATTCAGTCCCAGGTAGCAGCAGATCTATTGGAAGAGGCAGATGCGCAGAGATTACGGGTTGCCCTGGCGCGTCGAGTAAGGAGGAGCGTCCTGAACCTGATTCAAGCAGACGAAGATACTGCGTGGCCAGTCATCAAGGAAAGGCTGAAGAAGGCTTACGGAGGGGGGCGATGGGCCCCAGAAGAAGACATGCTCCAGTTATTTCGGGAGACCAAGAGGCCCAATCAGTCGAACGGTCAGTACGCTGCAGGACTTCTCGCAAAGTTGAACAAGATCAATAAGAAGCTGCGAGAGGTAATGGACACGAGCTCCGTTGAAGCCTGGATGCTCTTTATGACCACTGTGCTCAAGGTACAGCTGGCCAGGGATACTGGCAAGAAGGATGGTCTTCCTAGGGACAAGGCGTTCGTAGAATGGGCCCAGGAAATGGTAGATGCAAGTTTTGAACCAGGGTGGAGTAGAGTATCCTACCGCAGGAATGAAGGAAGGAGGTATAGGGGAAGACAGGATCTAGGGAAGAAGAGAGATGGAGAAGTGGGTAGAAGAGAAACGCTACCAAGAGACAGAAGACCGCTCATAGAAAAGAAGAATGTTAGAAAGGAGGAGAGGAAGTGCCATGAATGTGGCAAGGCAGGACATCTGGTAGCACAATGCCCTCGCACCAGATGTTACGAGTGTGGAATGGAAGGGCACCTAGCCAGGCAATGCCCATACATGTTCCGCAGGAAGGATACATACCACGGAGAGCCGATGGAGGTAAATGCGCAGGAGGTGCGCAAAAGAAGATACTCGGCCAGGCGAGGTGAGGCTTCCAGGGACTCGACCAGTGGATCTGGATCTTCAGAGACGGAGGAGGAGCTGGGGAGCAGTGGTGGCGAGGGCAGCTGGAGTAGCGGCCGGAACCGGCAACGGAAAGCAGCTCAGAATCAAGGACGGCGCCAGGTGCTGACGGTGAGACGGAAGCAGACGTCAGTATGAGGAGGGTGCGTCGAGAGTGGCGACCGAGCTTGCACCATCAACAACATAGAAGGTAAGCTTAAGAATTGGTTGCCTATTATCAAAACTAAGTGTGGAGTGAAGTGCCTCGTGGACACAGGGAGCTCGAGCACCCTGTTGTCAAAAATAGCGTTAGAGAGTTTATGTGTTAGGGGGAAGGCACTTCAGATTCGGGAATGCGATTGCAGATTAATTACTTTGGGAGGGCCGTGTAAAGTAATAGGCGAGACTAACATTGGGTTGGACGAGTGGGGGAAAACGGGGGCGCAGTTGCGGGTGCATGTGGTAGAGAGTATGCCCAGGGAATACCAGGTCATAGTTGGGTGTGATCTTTTACAAGAAGTTGGCGTGGAAGTAAAAAATACGCATGGCAGGTTGTTCGTGAGATTAGCCGGCAGGTCATTCGCATGTCATCGTGTAGTTAGGGGCGCGCGAGTAGGGGCCGTAAGTAGGTGGATAGAGTGGAGAACAAATTTACTGAATGAGTTTCGAGACATTTTTTTTCAGGAAGGGGAAGTATTAGGAGTTACGGGGAAAACAGTGCATGAAATTCCGTTAAAACAGGAAAAAGTCACTTACGTGAAAGAGAGGCGGTATCCCCAAGCGTTACGACAACAAATACGGGAGGAGTTGGAGGAATTACGTAGGCAGGGAATCATCATCGATAGTTCATCCCCGTACAATAGCCCCCTGTGGGTGGTCAAAAAGAAGACTCCGACGGGGCAGGAGAAATACAGGGTGGTGGTTGACTTTCGTCAATTGAATGACAATACAAAAGATGAAGCGTACCCCATTCCTCGTTTTGACGACATCATGGATAGACTCAGCGGAGCCACAATTTTCAGTACTCTGGATTTGAAGGCTGGATATCACCAAATCCGACTTCATCCTCGGGATCAGGAGAAAACGGCCTTCACATTCGAACGGGGACACTATGAGTTCACCAGGATGCCGTTTGGGTTGAAGAATGCCCCCCTCACGTTCCAACGATTAATGGACGAATTCCTTAGGGGTATCGATGAAGGGATCTGCCAGGTTTACATGGATGATCTCCTGGTGTCCAGTAAGTCGGAGGAGGAGCATGAACGACACCTGAGACAGGTTTTTGAGAGGGTTCGGGAATTCGGGTTAAAATTGTCTCCGGAGAAGTCCACATTGGGTAGGGCAGAAATAAATTTTTTGGGTCACACCGTGTCAAGGGATGGGGTGAAGCCGGACAAGTCCAAAGTAGAAGCAATTACCAAGATGGCGATCCCCCGCGATGTTAAAGGTATCAGGAGGCTGCTGGGAGCGCTAAACTATTACCGACGGTTTGTACCTGACATGGCGCGATGCTTGGTTCCCATTAACAACCTACTGAAGAAGGGAGCAAGGATGATTGTCACACCCAGCATGGAGGACAATATACGGCGTTGTATGGAGCACCTCAAGGGAGAACCCGTGTTGGCATTTCCCGACTTCACGAAGCAGTTCACAGTTACCACAGATGCAAGTGAATATGCCTTGGGATGCGGTGTTGTCCCAAGACAGTGCATGCGGGGAGCGGCCCATTGCATATGCTAGTAGGCGGTTATCTGAGGCTGAGGCAAGATATAGCGCATTGGAGCGGGAATTGCTAGGCATCGACTGGGCAGTTGATCATTTCCGGCCATACCTGTTCGGTAGGAGATTTCGGGTACAAACTGATCACAGACCGCTGCAATGGGTGGGACAATTGAAGGAATCGTCGGCGCGAGTTTCACGCTGGAAAGGCTCAACCAGTATTCGATGGACGTGGTCTACAAGCCCGGCAAAGAGAATGTTGTCGCTGACTGGTTATCCCGGGCGCTGATGGTAAATGCCCTAGAGGAAGACACCGCGGGGCCATCGCAGGACATCCGCCAATTTCTTCAAGACTGGTCACCAGGAGGCGAAGGGGAACAGAATACCACAGAGGCGGAAAGGGAAGAGGTGCCCTCAGCCAGAGACAGTTCTACAGACGAGAGACCAGAAGATTTGGAAGAAATTGACGAGATCGTCAATGATAAACCGCGCCAAATCATCTGGAGGACGAAGACGTCGGGCATGCTGTCCATAGAATACTCACGTTACGGAAGGTCGCGGGTCAACGTAGTTTCGTCACAACCAGGGATAAGGTTGGATCTAGTATGTAAAGCCCTGAAGGACGCGTCAAAACCAGGTCGCACACACCACCTATTTGTGGGGAACGCCGTGATTTGGGAAAAGATCAAGCAAGTGTGGAAGACGGACCAGATTCCGGACCGCGTCTTCATTCGGTGCAGGGTCATGGTAGAAACCATTAGGGATGTCGAGCGCCAGAAGGAGCTAACAGGGGCGTATCACCAAGGCAAGATCAATCATCGAGGGGTCAATGAGACGTTACAGGCGCTCAGGAGACGGTATTATTGGTCCGGCATGCGGAAAACGATTCAAGAGGTCATAGGGGCATGCGAGGTCTGCATGACTACGAAATACGACCGTCACCCACCGCGAGCAGTACAAGAAGCAACGCCAACGGGCGATCGGCCGCTCCGGGACCTGCAAGTTGACACGTTCACCTGGAGGGGGTTTACGTGGTTAACGGTCATCGATGTGTTCAGTAAAATCGCCATGGCTCACCTGATCCAGTCTAAAGAAGCAGAGTCCGTGTTGTCCGCTCTCCGGACATGGTTCATGTTTTACGGGGTACCGGATAGCATAACGTCTGATAAGGGGAGGGAATTCGACAATGCGGTAGTGAGTGAAGAAATGCGTAAGTTGGAAATCACGTGGCACTTCAACACTCCGGGACACCCGAAGGGTAGGGGAGGAGTGGAACGTTTGCATGGTACACTCAGCGACCATCTCAGAGTTTATCACGTCGACCAGGGGCTGACTCCGGATGTAGCGATGCGGAAAGCGGTTGCGGCGTATAACCACTCGATTCATTCCGTAACTGGGTTTTCTCCGTTTGAGGTGCTGTTCGGAGTTCGGGGGCCTAGTAGGGATTTCGGTGAGACAATCGGGGACTATACGTTTGCTCGCGATATTGTGGCAAACCACGTGCAAATTCGCGGGGCCTGGGAGAAGGTGAGGAGAAAAATCTGGAAGGAAAAACGAACCAGGGTGACGAGGGAGAACGCGAGGTTACGAGACTGCACGGGGGCGTTGAAACTTGGGATGATTGTATACCGGCGGATTGGGTCCAATAGGAGTAAAGAACCGAGGAGATACGAGGGACCATTCCGGGTCGTTGTCTTGAGAGAACACAACGTAGTCACCATCGAGAGTGTTGGGGACCCAAGAAGACTACGGACCGTTCATATTGAGCAATTAAAGTTTCCTTTACCCCAGGGGTGCCTTCGCCTTTGCAAACGGAAAACATGGAATAAACCAAGATATGTATTAAATTTTTTTTGTATATAGACATATAATGTCCTATAAAGATGTACTATGTTAATTGTATATATTGAGTTTTGTATGTCAACCGAAGTTTTTTTTTTGTGTGTGAAGATAATGATTGTTTTTTTTTTAATATTCTTATTATATGTGGTTACTTTTCTTCATTTCAGGACGCTACAGTTTTTTTTGCTTTGTTATTTCCTTATTATTGATTGTAATTATTTGTGTCTGGGAGCTGTAAGTTGTACAGGAGCAAGCTCTACTCATTGCCCAGCCTTGACATTTCTTTTATTTTCCAAAAGGTGTCTGGAAACTGGAGGGGGGGAGTTAAGGGTCAGGCCCTGGCAATAGTGGAGCTTAATCCTACTAGGAGTGTAAACAACTCCCAGATACTATCTAAGAAGGATTACTTGATAAATAAAGTCAGTGTTTTACCAGCTTGCTAGTGTGTAGTTTCTTTCCCAATTTACTCTTTTTTTTTATGTTTCGCGAGCCAAAGTACTTAAGTTATATATATCTACATATTTCCATGTCTCTATAAATATAATTCTTTCTTACAAGTCGGTGTACTGTTTGTTAATTCCACGACTGTGAATTGCACATTTTGCTACCCTTACACATTGTTTGTTGCTATCTGCCGAATTCTCCTCCCCCGATGGAACCTAACGAACCAACCCTACCATAACAGCCAGCGACACCTTCCGGAGAGTATACAAATGCCTGGAAGAAGGAGCGGTATCAGGCTAAGACGAAGCTGGATGATGACACCGCCCCGAGACACCTTATCCTCCGAAAGCGGATATCCTTCGGGAATAACCTTATCGCGGGCCTCGCTATCTCTTTATCCGCAGGCTTTTAGGGGTAATTCCTCGGGATCCGGTGTTGTCGTCAGTCCTGGCTCCTCGACAAAAGGCTAGGCGCTAACACGCTTTGGCGTTAAGGCTTCTATGTTCTTATCCAAAAATGTTTAAGTCTCTTTGTTATCCGGTGTGTCATTCAAGTTTCAAATATACTTACTCTCCGCGAGTAAAGTAATAACAGATGTAAGTTAAATGGCATTGGTAATAATTAGGTGCTATTTTTTGGGGCATTAAATATATTTTAAATATTCTATTGATTGTTTGCGTGGAGGGTAGGTATTTGCGAAGCATGAAAGACCCCAGACGACGTTAAATAAATAAAAAATAAATATATTGACGTTAAATAAATTAAAAAAAAAAATTATGTTTTAAAATTATGATTATCATCTTAATTTTTGATTATTATTTCAACAAACTCTTTCGATTTTTCTTCTGGTTTCCCGTTACGAAACATTTATGAGAAAGATGGTCTCGTGACCTTCTAAGTTGAATTTGTTATTTTATTTAGTACTACCATTGGTTAGTTTCTATACTTTCCTTTATCTCATGTCATTATTATCTTTATTTATATTTACTCAATTTATTACTATTATACAGTTGTAAATTTCAATAAATAATTTTTTAACCTCACATCATGATTCAAAACAAGCATAAATCTATAGTTATTACCATAATTATGAATTGGCCTTAACTAGTTCTGGCTTAGACATTTTGCAGTACTTGAACTATGAATTAAATGAGTTTTGTTATTGAGTCTATCTCATTTAATAATATATTGATTAACTTCATTTTGTTTGTATAAGGTTATGAACTAAAGTAAATTACTGACCTTATCTCAATTTGTAAATATCGTGTATAGTTAAATCGACTTCATAATTTACACAGATGTTGTCACGGAAGGTTTATACAGTCAACCGTTGGCCTCTCACTCAGAAAGTTCAGGTATGACCTCTTTAAAATCATATTTCGCTTTTGATAAATATACTATATTTTAATATTAATAAATTGTAATGTAATAATACAATCAAATAAGAAAACTAAACAAACAGGGAATGCTCCTTTGAAATAAAAATCATAAAAAAGAAGTATTTCCTGTCACAGTGACTTTCAATTAAGTGGTGTTAAAACTAGACTAGTTATTATCTCATGCAAAAAAGCTAACACTGTCGTTTAGCAAAGATTTTCTTAACTTTTTTAATAAGATCTTTGAAAGTTGTTTGAAGGCCACAACGAAAAAAAAAAGCTAGTCATTCATCGGATATTTTATTAAAGGGTACTTAGAGAAGGGTGGCTAAATGCGCTGGATAACAGTAGAAAACTACACATCTTTCTACCAGACATATCACGTATATTCAAAAAGTGTTAAAAAATAACATGAGGAAAAAAAAGCCAATTGCGGAGGATATTGTCAAATGCATATCGTGGGGTTACAAGTGAAGTCCACTATACATACATACACTTATATATCTTGGGGTTACAAGTGAAAATAATCATTATTTACCTTTGCTATTTCAGAATTCGGTAAGAGACCAATGGCCATCGGTAAGGTTACTCCGCTGTCAAAATATTACAAACAGGGCCACCAAAAGGCCCTCAGAGACCCCGTGTTCAGGCTGTCGAGGTGGCTAGGTGTCTTCTACCTCACCGAAGACCTCGAGAAGTCTCACTGGGCGTTGGTGATTGGACTGGTTCTGTACTTCATCCTGGCGGTTGAGCGGGTCATCTTCATCACCTACCATCCCTTCCAGAAGCACATGATGGCAGTTACCATCATGTTTGTCAGCGTTTATTACCTCAACTGGACCATCGCCTTGGTCCGGCCTGTAGGTAGCTTGGGGAAGGCGTTCAAGGAATCTTTGGATATAGCTCAGAAGGTACGATTATGTCTTAACAAAAGGTTCCGATGGTTGAGGAATGACAATACATTTGTTTTTTCCAGCTGGACGTTGATTACACTAATTCTCGTCTTATTTACGTTCCTCTAACCTTGACATTGATAAAGTATGTCTTCACGACGGCTACGTCTTCGAATTCCTACACCTTTCTTTTGGAGCTGATGCATCTAGCTAGTTCCGCACCAACACTTCTGCTTCAGGTGCAATTTGCTACAGTTGCAAGACTCTGCTCTATGATTTTTGTTGGTATATGTTATTATTTCCATAACTAACATTAATCATATTAATCTTCAGTGCTCAATCTACAGCAGTATTGTTTAAGAAAGATATTTATAATTATAGTAATTTAAACAAATTTAATCTTGAATGGCGTAGATTCGTCTTCAAATTTTTCTTTTCCACCACTTTTTTTTGTTGGCTAATTTGACCAGAGTAATAGTTGTAATCGCACACATCTGTGTACTCATATCATATATTTGGAATACATAATTGTAATAAATTGTAATTATACCAGAAAATCGAAAATTACAAAAAGGAGAGAGAAATGCTTTATTTTCAGCAGTGCTGTCCAATTATATTGGATTGCCTTAATACACAGCATACTGATCAATCCAATCGGACATAATGTACATTAAAATTTGTTAGTTTAAATGCATACTTAACAGTAACTTTAAAAATATTTTTTCTATAATTGGAGGTGATGCCTCAGTCAAAATCTTTTCTAACAATTAATTTTCACTGCAAATGGAAATAAAACAATGCTTGTGATTATTGATTGTTAACTTGAAGGTACGTATTTGTTTGCTGTTAACCTAATGAGTTACCTACAGAGGAGTCACCAAACGACATTATTAATCTTCTAACAATTATGTAATTTGCTTTAATTAAAACCTGCAATAATTATCTTTAGCCATGGAAAAGAAGATAGACACATCAGACGAGATCCAACTGCAGAGGCTGGCTTCAATCCACTGCAGGATGTGCTACCTGTGGACAGTGTTCAACTGCCATTTTGGTCCCTTTATTCTTGTCACTATCGCGTTTTTCATCGCTTTAGCCATGGGCTTTATGTAAGTTTTTGTTCAGCTTGCATGTATTTGACTTTGGTTTAATTTAATGACACTGATTAAATTGATAGTAGTCTACAGAGATATTTCAAAAGCGGAGCTACACGCAAAACCACTTAATACCTCGATAAAACCGTGTTCAAACCAGTACTGCAGTAGTAAAGTAGACTGCACGATTTCATATAACAAGTGGAACAATAATGTTATGAAAAAAATATATTCCACAAACTTAGTTGGAGTAACCTGACTAACAGAGATAGGTAATTTCTACTGGCATTATTTCCTGTTTTGTGAGAACACCAATGTAACTTTCATTACATGCAAAGGAACAGGAAATTATGCCAGATTTTATTACCAAAATAAGTACTGGCAAGATTAAATATTCTAGGTTATTTTGTTTTTATTTATCTGTTGGGAAGAATTTGTGGGGTACACAGAAGAAACAGATAAGATCGTGGTGTATTTTCTAAAATATTTTTTTATTAATATTAATTAAATATTAATATTAATTAAATATTAACACACTATAGGTACCTTTTTGTTTCGGATTCCGATGTTACTTGGATCGAACTGGTACGAATGGGCCTGAGGATTTCCTATACATTGGCGTCTGCAATGTGCGCGGTTTATACTGTCTCCCAGATGAGGAAACATGTAAGCTGTTATTGAATTTGAGTTGTAATTGATTAAATAGTTATGAATGTTAGTATATTTATTGTAATATTACCCAGAAAAAAATAAATCGATGGTATCATTTAAAGCACTGCCCTATTTTCAATCATTATAACGAATGATCATATTAATTTATAAATAATTGAGCGATGATATCGCCTGTATCATCAGCATTTTGCCAATTTTTAGTAAGAAAATAATTTTTTATCATTTTTTCTATATGCTAGTCGTTTTCAAATTTCATGGAACATTTAACTCTAAGTTAATATATCTACTAGCCTTTTTAAAATTTCATACAACTTCATTCTATTTATTTAATTTATCTCACTTTAGAAATAATTTATACTTTTACGAATATAGGAAAAGTTTTATTTTTTTCTCACATTATATTTATTAGATGGTATATTCAAGATAAATTATAAGAAGAGTATACATTTTCTAATGTTATTCCGGGCTTTAATATCTGTGCAATTTAATTATTCCTGCATAAATTAAAAAAAAAATTTAATATTGATATTTGTAAAAATGTACTGTTGTGAGACCTAGTAAAATATGATAAAGCTATATGATATATTATATAGGTTAAAATGTTATTGATAAATGTAAGTACTGTGCTAGCTAAAAATGATTGTTACTAGAGAAGTGTATTCTGGATTTAATATCAACGAATTTTATGATGATTCATAAGGTATATTTTTTTTGGACTTACAATTTTTTCCTCCACCAATACATGTTGTTTTAAACATTCTAAGATATCTAATGTTTAATTCCATCTCCCAGTTTTCAATATGTTATTTGATGGCTGTTAAAGATAATTCAAAGTACGATGTTATTGGCAGAAGCCAATTGCTCACGATTTGTATTTCATTTTTAGGCTGATAGTTTCAACGACACTCTCAAAAAAGTTTTGTTTTCTCGAAAATACACCTGTGAGGTAAGTATCATCTATTATCAGTTATAGAAACAAAAAAAACCCATTAAATTTATATCTTTATTTGATGGCAACAGCAGGAAAACTTGCGGCTGTATGTAAAGATGAAGATTGTTGTAATTCCTTCTGCTTGCGGATTTTTCCAGCTGATACCAACTTTATTTATCAAGGTAACATATATTTTATTTATATATTTTTATTACATGTCTATCTGATATATTTTATTTATTTATTTTTATTACATGTCTTTAGTTTGGAAAACAGTATACCATTTTATAGAGCGGAACATTTACTTTTTGACCTTTGAGAGAATACCAAAGTAATTTATTTAAACATATAATAAATAGATTTGGGTACATTGAAATAGCTCAAGAATGAAGAATGACTCTTCTTTTGTCCAGCAAATAATTCAGATTTTTATTTTTTTTCAGATATTCGCAGGGCTGATATCATATACTGTGATCCTAATGCAGTTCTCAGGCAAGAGCAAAATCCCAATACGTGCTGATAAATAATAAAATGAGACACTTTTTAATATTAAAACTTGAATATACAATGTGGAGGTGATGTTGGGACGGTTTAAATTTGGAGTGGTGGTTAGTTGATAGAACAAAAATGTTCATCCGTCATTATATAGTTTAAATATTTATGTCTCTTGAGTGCATTAAGAAAACTAATCCAAAAAAAAATAATGAAATAAGATATGCGATGTGTCTAAAATTTTTTTGAAACCAAAGAAAATATTAAAAAAATTTGCTGTACTCTATGCCATTTAACTAAATAATAATAAATCCTTATAAATAATAATACTATAAATGTATATTTACTGTGAAATAAAATTAATATATATATTTATTTAATAAATTTCAAAACATTTTCCTGTTTTCCTTTTGTTTTTATTTTGGTTTATTTCACATCTATTTTATGTAGAATTTTAGAATTCTTGGCCTTTTCAAAAAAGTTTTCTGGTTATTAATATCTTGGCTCCAAAATATGACTTTTACGGTTCCCTGCAACTTGGCAAAAAATTTAAGATAATTCCCTGCTCAGCATGATGGAGTAGGACTATTAAGCCTAAATATATAATAAGTATGAAGGCGCGCCATGTAGTGTAGAACATTAACATTAAAGAGTGATTAAAAAAAATGATAGGGATACCAGATGCAGTCTACTGGAGGTAGCTTACACCGAACGGCCTACATTAGGTATTCACATAAATATAGAATCTAGAGCTTGTTAATGGCCACCAAAGAGTTTATCTTTAGCAGTTTGTGATAAGTCTGTCGGATTGGGCACGGTATCGTTGGCCTTATAGGGACAGGATATGAAGCTCTGGGTGTCAAACCTTTTCACTAAGCAAACTATAATTCGTAGCTACTAGAGGTAAATGAAAATCTTCCAGGGTACTCTGAAAAATAATATTGCATTTTACGATGTTCATCAAAGGAAGCTTACTATTTTTATATAGGCATAATCAAATAATACACGTTAGATTGCTTTATGGATCTTCTTTATTAGTGTTTATAAAATTACTATTTACATATCTAAAGGTTTAAAGTTTTTCAGTATAATTTTATTTTCATTACATACTTCAAAAAAAAAGTTCAAACCATGTCGCACCAATGAATATATTTTTAAACAATAAACGTTATTCTATTTATTTATTATGAAGAGATATTTAATAAACAAATATTAATTATACAAATTTCAAATATCAAATAGAAAATAATGTAAATTACATAGAATTTCTTATAACCGTATCTCCATTTTTTTCGAGATCTTCTTTGTTTGTATTTTTTTTACACAAAATATTGACCAAATTTGACAAATTTGTATTGTCTAATAATGAATTTACTTTTCTTTCCTTTTCCGGCAAATCCAGATGTTGTATCGCAACTAGAAAAACAATGCAGAAAAGCAAAGATATTTTTGAAGGAATAAGAAACTATTGGACGTGAAAAATAGATCTTTTACATTTCCAGAACCTGGCTTGAGAAAATAAATGTCATGATTATTTGAATTTAATTGATTCAAAGGGACTAAAAGATCAATATCTTGACCCACAATAATGACAGTTTTATTAGTATCTCTGGCAATTTCTATCGAGGTCTTGTACATTGTACATAATGATTAAAAAAATTTTAGGATTCGAGTTTTTTCATTTTTCTGCATTCTCTGAACATTTACCATAGCATGTATGTATGTACATGTAGTAATGTATTTTTTTTACACCATCAGAAAGTATAGATTTCAATGAACAAAAGGCCCGTGCACTTTTTTTAAAAAATAGATGTTTTGACGTGAGAATTATCGATTGAAAATTTTGGTGCTTTTTCGATATTAAGTCAAAATAAGGTGAAAAAATAAATATTTTAAATTAAAAAATTGCAGTGTGTTTGGAGCATAAAAAGGTAAGTTTTCACCAAATTTTGTGAAAAAAATTGTTTGTAAAAGATAAAAGTAAAAAACCAAAAACTTGGTTATTTGAATTTTGCACATAAATTTTGAGGTTATGCGAAAAAACTGTAAATACAAAAGTTGTAGATATTTTTATTACCTACAGCTTTGTCATTTAACGTGTTTCCATAGGACTTGTAGTTTTGCCGAAAATCGAGATAAACCGTTTTTTACTCTTAACCCACCCCCTCTACTTCCACTTCCCGATCTCAGATCGGTAATTATTTACCTGTAAATTATTTTTCCTTTCATTTTTGTTATATTCTCTTCCTTTTCCAATGGGTTTCATCCTACTATTATTTTTTTTCACTTTTTACCATTTTCAATGACTTCAGCCATGGTCTATATATTTTGTATTTAACAATGCAGCTACTGCGTTAGTCAATCTAGTACACGAGAGTAACCAGGTCACATCATCGTTTTTCTTATATGTCCATGTATACAATGAAAATAAATTAAAAATTGATTTTCTTTTTAGTAAATCCTTAAAAATGAAAAAAAAAATGCACGAAATTTAGTTAAAAAAAAACTCATCTGAGAAACCGATTAGTGGAAAACAGGGATGCTCTTCAATGCGAACAGTTCTTTCAGAGACGAGATATTAATTCCGACCTCGGGGCCACCATCTTCCTCCAGTTAATTGAGACCTGGAGGAGCCGGAGAGTAATTTCCAGGGAAGAGAGGTATAAAAGGCAGCGAGGTATAAAAAAGCCACGTGCCAAAGAGGCAGTGACAAAGAAAAATAATTCAGAGTCCTTTGTGAGGGCGAACAATCTGCCACCGGCAGGCGCCCCACCAATTTCCCCCGACAAAGCTCCGTTTAGGCCAGCTCTAATTACCATTCATTCCTTCAGCTACCACTTTACCGTCTCCTACAGGGCTACCAACTTGGAGGAATTTAATCTCGTTTTAGTTCTGAATAATAACCAGTGCCTCCTTTATCCAGGGTTGGAAGGCTGTGTAGAAGTAATCCACTTTCAGGACCATTATTACGCTTTTTGAGCAGCCCTCCACTGATTCCTTTCTAGCCCCTTTGTTTACTTTTCTCCCGACTTTTCTCTCCATATTTTTTACTAAGGTCATCTTAAAATTAACAGATTGTACAGCTATTGCTATACTAATTATTCCACGAAACGTTGGTGTTAGGTCTTACTACAATACAGGTTCTTTTTATAGAGTTATGTCCTTAATTTTCAATTAGAAGGAAGAAATGCTTGGTTGTTTGGGTTGTAAAAAGAATCCTCTGTGTCACCTTATTATATAAAATATGTTATTTTTAACCTCTTTAAGTTCACAATGAAATCGATGATGATGAACTGGATTTTTTTTCAAAAGATTGGTATCAGCGATTTCAGATATATTTATCGGTGGCCCACAAGATAATGTTGCCAAAATAAGATATGAAACAAATATAATGGTGATAATAATACTGATATGAGTTGATTTCGCTATCCTGAATATTTAGTAAAAGTGAGTTACATCTCACTTTCACATCTCAGACACACGTTGACTGGATGCATGCGCTATGCAATGCCAGAAATCTCATTCAATTCAATGAAAATGTTCCAGTAAAACGTTTTACTACATTTGTAAAAAAAAAAATTATAAGTTAAATAAAAATGAGAAAAAACTGAAAAGAGACATATATTATATCGTTGATAGGATGCAACAGGAAAAATTCCGAAAGCAAAGCATCAAATATCTAAAATGCTTTAAAAAAAACAAACAGACGTTTCGCCAACTTAGGCATCATCATGAGGCGCACACATATCAAAGAAATCGAAGAGCATCAATATCCCACTTCAAGAGACTGATCAAATAGAGGCCATAGAGGTTCAACAAACAAGAGTCAAGTCTTCTTTGACGTGATTTTTCTTTTGGTGTATGTTCTGAGGATGTCTGAAGTGGCGAAACGTTAACTGTTATTTTTGTCAGTATTTTAGAGACTTAAGATTTTGCTTTTCTTATTTTGTCAATTCCTGATAATTAAGTAATACATTGCCATAATATAAAATCTAGTGATAAGTGAAATTGATTCGTGCCTCAATGTTAATTTAGTCATTATATTCCTTTAATATCTATATAACAAGTCTAATCCAAGTTGTTCATGTTCACACCCTATTGTTTTTCTAATTTTTGACCTAGGTATGATATGTTTTTAAATAATCCTGGAATAAACCATTCTGGTCTGAAAATTTGGCATTCATCGTGTCATTATTTTAAAAATTTAGAGCGGTGACATCGGCCTGTCACTAAAGGTGTAAAAATTTTGAGGGAATCCTTTTTCCTAATTTTTATCTCCTACTAGCTACTGTGGCTGTTCAAATAGTTTAAAACATATTACGTTAAAATTTGAATTTTAAAGAAATAATGAATGAATGAAAAAATGAATTAAATTGATTTTTGATTTTACATTTCATTCTTCTTATATCTAACTATAGCATATAATAAATAAATAATATACTAAATTGTTAACTGATAAAATATAAACATTAGTTTAATGGATGAGTTATGTAATATCCGTTTTTTTCGGATGCAAATTTGGATTTAAACTACTCAGACATGCTGTTACAACATATCAAAAATGCAGCAGGTTAGAAAAAAATATAGTTTTGCAATATTTATGTACTTATTGTAATATTATTACAGATGTAAATATCAATAAATTTGTCTAAAAAAACTTTTGTAATAAAAATATCGCGGTCGAAAATCGAAAAAAAAAATATAGCCTACATTTTAAGTTGGAAAATGTTACATATCTTTGCAAAATTTCATAATAATTAGTCCAGTAGTTTCAGAGATTAGCTCGGACAAACATCGTGACAGGAGATTTTTATATATAAGATTCCAGTTATTTGTTATATGTTAGGGACTGAACTCAGAATCTATTAGACCTAAAGAGCTGCAGTTGGGCTCAAATTGTAGAAAATTTAATCTACTTTAAAAATGGTTATCTATGTTTTTTTTAAAAACGCGCTGATTAGGAGATACAGGCCAAAAACTGAAAAAAACATTGAAAACTTCAAGGTTTTTCTAATACCGATGGTTTCCCTCGTCATTTATACGGCTTTTCTCTCCTTAAGAACCTGCTATGCAACTTAGCAAAAATATAAAAAAAAAATAGCCGAATTGGTCGAGCCGTTCTCGAGCTTCGCGATTAGCAAGACATTTGGTGATTCATTTTTATTATATAGATTATGAAGACGATAATTTTTTTTATCGGTAGATTTTTTTCTTTATCGGTTATTTATAATTTATATAACTTCCAATATGGCAGTTCTAGACACTGCTTATAGAACGACCTTGCATGCTTTGCGACCCACTATTTCTAGATAATTGACGGTAATTAACTTGATACCAGTGTTGGTTGTGGAGGCTGGGCCAGTCCCGGCGGAGGTCAGTAGGGAAATAGGATGTTCGCTAAGGAAGATGAAGGTATACTTGAATATCAGATTTAAGGAAATATTTTTATATAACTATAACTATAACGATAACTATATATGTCTCTCTCATTCTCACTCCAGAAACCTTAGCTACCACAATGAATTACCATGATAAGGAATTCTAATTATTTTATCATGATAGTGTGACTTCATTTCTGATATCTTTGTTTGAATAATAGCTATATAAGAAAAAAAAACATTCCAGTGTAGTTCTCGTAATATTCAATGGAATATTTGTTCGTTATATGAGCGCGTTTATATATATTCTTTTCATTATCTGTTGGTCACTACTGGACTTATTTATTGAAATAAATTAAGAATAACTTCCAATAAAGTCAAATGATGCCGTATAAAAAAGAAATACACAATACCAATATAAAAGCGAACTATCGTAAACACGAAAGTTTTCATTTTTCAGAAATATTGATATTGAAAATGCATGCATTAATTTTGACACACGTTTATTTATCTTTTGAATTACCCGAATATATTTAACTATAAAACGGTGACATGTTACTTAAAATTTCTGTTTTTGGCCACTACATAATTACAGAAGTGGTATCTTGTACTTTTATTTGTTATTTTATTATTTCTTTTTTGTTTTGGTATGCGATGTTTCTAATAAATACAATCTACATTGAATATTCATTTATTATATTTAGAAAGAATTTAGTGTTTGCACAAAACACTACTGCTAAACCGGAAGTGGTACTTGAAGTCTTACAGTTTTGGTTAAAAAAAAAAAAGATAAATAAACTTTAATTTGCTTTTATGTTAGTTAAAATAACATTATATAATTCGGCTACTTTAAAAGTAAAGTAAAGAAGCATTATACTAATTTTGGTCGAAATATATATTTAATTATAAACGATTTATTTAAATTTATAATTTAACGGTTTTTCATCATTGTAAATGGCATATTTTGGATATTTTGTTATAGATTAGGTTGACTGGAAATTTACTCGTTTCTATAAACTGCTTTTTACCTAGTGCCAAATGTTTAGGAGGTAACAGGAAGCATACTGTTATTTCTTCTTATCCATCTTCTTATCAATTGTGTAAGCTTATTTTGCTCTATTATCCAATAAACAATACTTTAAAAGCGGATATTACAACAAGAGGTTCATTCCTGGACAGTTGCCTAACAGATGATCACTCTACAATGGCACTTTTCTCTCTAAGGCAGTCTATTATTTGCTTGTTTTGTTTAATAATTTTTTAATGCAACTCTAATTTTGTTTAGTATTATTGTTGAAGTATAATATATTGCGTTTCTTTTTTTTAAGTTTATCTTTTATAAATCTCTATTTGTAATACGTTAATGTGGCTGCCTCTATCTCAGACAAACCTTGATTGTGCCTAGAAAATAGTTGTATTTATCTCCTTTAATAAATAAGATAAATACGATAAACAAAGATCTTATATTTTATCAGAGCGGTTAGGAATCTTAGCCAACTCTGATTTCGCTCTAATTCGGATTTAATATTTAGTGATCAAGTGTTTACTGATTTAAAAACATCTTACCAATATCTGGAGCTGTATGTGAATAAGTGCATTGGATATTTATTTCAGAGATTGACTATTAACAAGTAAGTAATATGATCTTGAAATAAAATAAGTCTCTTTGAAACTAATAAATGTTAAAAGCCACAATTAACAATCATGGGTAATTGGTAAAATGATCATTTCTACACTAAAGAAAATCTTTAACCGATATCCATTTGGGAACCATGCCTCTTTATTTTACACACTTATTGGCCTTTAAGACATGATATATAACTTTAATTATTTTTTTTAACAGGACTCATCAATTCTATGAATATCAGTTTTTATTTCATTTATGTTCTATGATACTGTATTGAAATCAATATTATTTTCATTGATATTTATCAACTTTTTTTAATGTGAATTCATCTTTTAAGATCATCTGTATACATCTGTTTACTTCTACTTTGTTCTATGCATTTTATATCAGCGTTATAACTGAGTAACTTGCTTTGCTACAAATGTTGAAAATCTGCTCATAAATATATATATTTTTAATGCAAACATGTTATTTTAGGGTTTATAAAAATTTCTAGTAAATTTTACATGTGGCCAATCTCAAATATATATACAATGTGCCACGCAATGTAGGAATAGTTCAGTATGGACATAAACAGAATGGTAGAAACAGAATTCACATAAACATGCTTTTTTAAAACGAGGCAATGGCTTGGAGTTATTGAATGAAAGCAACATTTAGTAAAATATGGAAATAATAATTTCGTTGTTTAAAATATATTTTAGTTATTCAATGTTTAAAAGATCATTTGTTCAGTTATGTATTAACTTATTCATTTATTAAAATTAACAAAGTTGAAGCAGGCCACAACACTTTGTACATCTGTTTCGTTCTGCTTTGTTCTATCTATTTTTCTTTCTCTCTTTTGTTTCTTTTCTTGTTTTTTAACTTCCATTTGATTTCTGAGGTGGTAGATCTAAACTCCTGTAACTAACTTCCGTAGCGTAGAATAGTGTTTAAATAAGTTATTTAAAACAGAGAATACTGGAGAACAATAACTATTACAATCTGCATTTTATGATCTCTAGTTCGTTTGTCAAACAAAATAAGAAGAAAATAGTTAATTAGCATTTTTAATATTTTTAGTTAAAAAAGTTACAAACTAATCCTAACTATAATAAGTAAAAGTGTTTTTTATTTCATTATGACTTACTGATATTTTTTAATATTTTTAAGTAAGTTGGTATAGTGTAGTATAATGATCCAATCCCATTAAATCTTTTGAATAATTTTTATAATGCTCTAAATTTTTCTTTAAATCAAAATTGAAGGTTGAATGCGTTAAAATGTGTTTTAATTTTCTACTTCCTTCTATCTTTTGTCAGTTATCGTGTAATTTCACTAATTTTTTTCACTAAAATAAAATATTCAGTAGATAACAACTGATTGAACAGATGTTTATAATTTTTTTATAACTGAAACATTTAAATAATCTTTATTATTTCAAACATAATCATTGTTTCCATTTTTAAATGAAAAAATAAACAAAAAACTTGATTTGAATTCCTTCGTTCCAACAAAATATTAATGTTCACACGATTAATGTTAATTCTAATGAATTCTTTCCCAAAAATCTGAAGTCATACTCCCTCCTAGGAGATAACGGTTATCAGTTATTGTAGTAAAGATAATGCATAAATGATAAAGTCTATCATAGATAACATTCCCAACGGCGAATTCAACGTTTTAAAATACTTATTTTTCATTATTACGATACGAATAATACAATATTATATTTCATTTTAGTGATAGTGGTGTTATGCTGATATATAGTAAAATATGAACAGAAAAATTATCTAAAAGTTTAACACTAAGTGACACTGTTTCTGGAAACGAAGTAAGGTTGTATAATAATATAAGTTTAATATCAATATTAATATATCTAGTTTTAGTAATGTGTTACTTGTTTTCTTTTTCATAATGGATGTAGTCAAATGGCTCTCCATAAATTTAACTTGTCTTTATCTTTTTCTACTTCTCTCTAAGATAGTTGTAAACAAATAAAATAAAATTAATTATAACTGTAGCTATAATAAATTATAAGTAACTATAATTATAAAAAGTTGAATGCCTCGTAACATTATAATATTAGTTCATAATTATTATAATATATTAAATAATATTCAAGGTCGAAAAGTAGCGATAAATGTTTGTTTGCATATTTTGTTTTTCTGTCTTTAACTAGACTGAAAAATATTTTATTACTTCCGTATAAATAATTACGTAATTTGGATTAATAGTAATAATGACCCATTAGAACATAATAATACTTTTAAAACAGTAATGCAAGGTATTCTATCTAATTATTGGCAAAACTATGCCGTTCTATTTTACTTTTCTATAATTTATTAGTCGGAGATAACACAAATCTTAAAGGTCTCTATTAAGTAGTTATGGAACCATAGTTTTTTTTTCTAATATTTTATATATTGTTTTTCTTCTATTCTTTGTAGAATCGTCAATTTCTTTTTCTTTTTTTTCAGATTCGGATTCTTCACAGGAGCTGATGACTACCAAAATTATAAATAAAACAGAAATAGATAATGACTTGAAACGCCTTAGGGAATGGCTAAGCAAACAACCTCATTTACCAAAGGATATAGGTAGGTTTTTTCATATTTCGTTGGAACAGTTTTTTATGATTTAAATATTTTTTTTTATCTCTTTGTTTAGTCATAGTTTTAAAAACAAATTCAGTTAATCAACTTAGTTAGTTAGTGGCAAAGGCAACACCATTTTGTGTGGTGTATCATACTTGGGCATCGGAATATACACCTATTCGGAGACGAATTGAGGCTAGATTTGAAGTATACAGGACATAAATAAGAATCAAAAGAAAAGTTAATCTTTACCAATCCTGAACTGAATAAATTATTTTTATCTTATTTTTCAGATAATGAAATTCTGACAGCGTACGTATATGGAACGAAAAGTCTGGAGATAGCTAAACAGAAGTTGGATGCCTATTATTCTTATAAATCGAAAGCACCAAACCTTTTCAGTTTTCCGGCTAGGAACACAGAAGATGATTCTTTCAAGCAAGGATGTGAAGCAATGTAAGTACAGCAATGCAAAAGGATTAAACGTATATAACATGTCAATGTTGTGGATACACATTATAGATTTATCTTCTTTCATAGTAATGACGTCGTGGTCTTAGCAGGTTTAAATAAACTTGCTAAAATAAAATAAAATGTTCCTATCTGTTAAGTGTATTGTATAAAGAATGGGAATGCTTTCTAATCAAACCAAAGTATCAATGGTTAAATATATGGATAGGTACGTATTTAGCGAGTGAATGCAGCTCAACTTATTCATTTAATCAATATTCAATTTTAAAGTTTCAAGATTTGCTACATCCTTTATCTTTTCTTAAGTAATAAAGTTTCAAAAAAATCCTTTAACTTTAAATTTATTAAATAATAAAGTTTTTATTTATTCTGGCGCAGTTTCCTTAAGAATAATTATAAAAAAATATTACAAATTTAAAAGTAAGAAAAAAATATGAATAAGATTATAATCACTATAAAGAAAACAATGAATATTTACATGTATACAAATTTTATTGAAAGAAACACAACAAAAGAACAAACATGGAGGAAAAGATTCAATTAAAACTCCAATAACAATAATAACAAACCACCTGCAACTGATTTTATAACGATGCATGCGAACAGTGTAATTAAAAAAAATTAAAACGTATTTATCATCCATCACCAAACCTATTTATCTTCGGATCATAAAACAACTATTTCCAATTTTTTGTGAAGTGTGGGATAAGAGGTGATTAAATATATAGGATTTGAAGGTCGGAAGATTATTGGAAAAACAAATGGAAAAAGGTATTGAGTTCCATAAGGACGAGGGTAGGGCAAGGAAAGCTCTGTCAAAAGCTGCGATTCGACGGGGCGCAGAATATAGCTCTGAAGCCGAGAACGGGTATAGCGAAACTGGACCGAGGTCTTATATTGAAGTAGAGAGTAAACAACCCCGGAGTACTGTTGGATAGAGGACGGTTTTGAGAGGTTAGAGAGGAGGGATACAGGGTGGAAGTCATGTGGAGAGGAGGGATTTGAAATTTTATTTAACCAATATACTAAAATGGTTTTCTAAGGAGTGGGAAATATGGAATTTTGTAAAGATATAGGCATAATGGCTGGGCGGCGGGATTTGAATAGCTTTAAAGGAATGTTATAAAAACCTTAGTGATTGGGATGAGATTTACAATATTTCTTAAAATTATAATAATACTACCATGAGTCACTATAATAGATTATTGTAATTCATTTACAATAAATTTGCACTAGGAAGATCTTCTTTCTGCCGAGGATGACTCCGGAAAGATTTATCGTTTTGTTCGTCATCTTCGATTCGGACTTTTCCAAGTTCGACCACGTTCAATATGTGGTGCGGACAATGATGATGGTGGAGCTGGCAATGCTACGGTGGCCTGAAGCAGAGGGTGTTGTTTTAGCGACCGACCTCAGCAGGATGGACTCTTCCATATTGGGCAAGCTCAACCTTACCGTCAGTGGCTTCTTTGTCCACTGGTTTCAGGTAACCGTAAACAAAAATTATGCTTAAAATGAGTAGTTGATCCTGCTTTTATGTGGTGACCATTAATATTTTTTTATAAAAAACACCTATATTTGTTTTATCATAAATTTTATATTCAATTAAAATTAGAACTAATAATGGAATTAATAAAAAATGTATCATATTCGAATATTTTAAATCCAACATAAAAACTAGAAAAAAATCCAATTTTCTTGTAAATCATTAAGAGAACTAACAGAACACCAACAACAAACTAACAAATATTAATATTAAACTTATGAAAGAATCTTGAAAATTACTTATAATTTAAATTTTTTTATTGCAATGTTCATTCATTAAAATAACAGCACTTAAGATATTTTCTCATGGTTGTTTTTTTTTACCTTGGTTATTTTTTTGCATTTTCTTTGTAAGACATAAACAAACATATTTTTTATAAAATAACAAATTGCATAAGAATGTCAAATATTTTTTTTTTTTTGTATAATGCATCCTATCTATAATGTTTCCTATTGAAAGTGATTAGGCATTTAGTCAAGACCGTTTAACACACACACAGATATAGCTACTAAAAGATGATGTGTAGCGAAATCATAGAAAAAAATTTATTGCAGCTGAAACATTTTTTGTTTCTTTACTAACGTGCTATTTTCTTTTCCAGAAAACCATTCCAATGAAACTGAAAAAAGCATTGGCTGTGAATGCACCAAAGTTCTTTGAAACTGTTATGAATATTTTTCTTAGGCCGTTTTTAAGTAAGAAACTATATGAGCGGGTATGTTAATCATAAGTAATAATTTATTGAAATAAATATAATAATTAGTATGAACAGTTCAACCAAATGTAAGTCCATAGTGGCTCATTCTCAAAGAAAAAAAAAGTATAATATAATATATAATGATAATAAAGAATAATGAAATCACTAAAATAGAGCCAAAAACTCAAAAAGAAACACTATTATTTATTATAATGCAATTGGGAAAAACCACAATGCAAAGCCTTATGTTTCAAAAAATACACCTACTTACCAGTCGACGTTTCGCCTATTCAGGCATTATCAAGACTCCAAAATCAAAAAGGGGTTATGTGAATCGCATCTCGAAGAAAAAGGTGCAAAACATCCCAACGATCAACAGCACAAACAGGCTCCAAACATGAGACAGCACCCCGCCACCAAGACGTTCAACATACAACTGAACGAAAGTAATACGCAACCAGCTGGGAAGGTTATAGAATCAGCTGATCCACAAACCATATCAAGTAATATTAGCCTATAAAAATTTATACATATTAGCAAAGTTAGCCAAATTTTTCTTTTAAAATATTCAACGTTTCCGAATAATATTGGTTCAAATTTCTGCAATCTGTTTTATAACTATTATTATTATAACTATTATTATTATATTATTGGTCTTGAACCAATATTATTCGGAAACGTTGAATATTTTAAAAGAAAAATTTGGCTAACTTTGCTAATATGTATAAATTATTGTAGCCTAATATTACTTGATATGGTTTGTGGATCAGCTGATTCTATAACCTTCCCAGCTGGTTGCGTATTACTTTCGTTCAGTTGTATGTTGAACGTCTTGGTGGCGGGGTGCTGTCTCATGTTTGGAGCCTGTTTGGGCTGTTGATCGTTGGGATGTTTTGCACCTTTTTCTTCGAGATGCGATTCACATAACCCCTTTTTGATTTTGGTGTCTTGATAATGCCTGAATAGGCGAAACGTCGACTGGTAAGTAGGTGTATTTTTTGAAACATAAGGCTTTGCATTGTGGTTTTTCCCAATTGCATTATAAAGAATAATGAATATAATAATTTCAGTATTTGTGTAATATGTGTATTTATCTATTTATGTATTGTACATATATATATATATATATTGTAATTTTTTTTTTAAATATAAATAAATGGAGATTTGAAACAAAAATGAATATAATATATAATGACGTAACTCAACAAGATACTAATTAAAGTAATGTTCAATGAACATTCTTCCCCTTGTATAAATCACAAAATTGCGAGAACATGGAACATGGGATACGGGATCGGTGAAGAGAATCTTTGCAGTACTTAATAAAATACTGTAATTTATACAATATACTTATCTTCATGCAATTAAATTTTAGATCATAATCAAATCTGAAGGAGATACGGCTTTTAAAAAATATATTCCGAAGGAGCTTCTGCCATGCGATTTTGGCGGCAATGAAAAATCTTCGAATGATTTAAACAGTGAGTATTACCAAGCTACTATTCAGCTATATGAAAATAGAACATTAAAAAATGTTTTTATTAATAATAATAATGGACAGTAGGTATAGCATGATACTGGCATAACTTTTAATTTGTTATGTGCGGTAAGTTATACCATGCCGCAAAATTTTACAGAATGAATCTGAATTTCACCTTCAATGATCAATTCGAGTCATTATACCAGAACAAAATAAAATAAAAAATTCTAACAATTACAAAATTTATCATTTCTTTGTTTTTGTTCTTTCCCCACAGAATATTGGCTTGAAGAACTGCAAATCAAGAGAGATTGGTTCTTGAAGACGAATCAACAATTCGTGGATGAGACCAAACGGACATCAGACAAATTGAGCACCTTTGGAGTTGATGGGACATTTAGATCTCTAACGATAGATTAAATCTAAAGTACTGTTAATCAGCAAATATTAATGAATCTCCAATTGTGCATATGATGTATATGATGTAATAAAACAAATACAAATCAATAAGATTATAAATGTGAAGGTGTTTTTTGTTTTTAAATTATAGGATGGTTTTCGTCGGTAAATTATAAGCAGTTCAAGATAAATAAACAAAAAAAATAACATTTAACAAATTAAAAAAAAAATACAACCTTGATAACCAATTTAACACAGTGTAGTTCCAGAAGTTTCCATTTTGTTAGTATAATTCTATTAATAAAAGTATTCAGACTAAATTTAATGTCACAAGTTGAGGTCTCGGATAAACCACCTCCCTGCACAACCGTTGTCCTAGAAACAATTCAGTTTCTACCATTTATTGAATCCTAGACACTTCAGACGTTTCATAAGTTGTAGTGGTACGGTTTTTTTATTTTGTTTACTGTACGAAGTGTTACCATAAAAATACATTTCAGTTATAAAAAACAAAAAAATTATGAACAAATAATCCTGATTCTTAAGCTCTTATAAAAAGGGGAGGTATTTTTTATGGCTCATTTCATATTTTCAAATTAAATTGTTATAGTTTTGAAAATAAGCAAGACGTTTCTAATAATTAACAATTTTGATTGAAATAAAACTAAAATACTAAAACCAGCCGGTACTGCTAAAACTGTTTTTAATAACAATTTTTTTCAATCATTAAATTTTAAAAGAAAGTATCTTTTAATAATTATTTTTGATGATATCTGCCCAATAAGATTTTTAAGCTCTTCAATATCCATCCATTCAGTATCAAACAAATTTATAATTATTATTAAAAAGTAACAGACAATCATAACTGTATTTCTGAACTGGTTAATGTAGATCAATAAGGAATATCAGCGTTACTACTGAGTAACTTGCTTTGCTGTAAATGTGGAAAATCTGCTCATAAATATATATTTCTAATGAAAACCAGACCACAAATCCAAAACACGCTGTAAATTTAAATCGTTAGTATAATTTCATTTCACTTCGAGAAAGAAAATGTCTTGGTGGAGGTAAAAAAAATCTCTTAAGTAGGGAGAACTGTTTTTTGAAAAGCCAACGATAGATTAAATCTAAAATAATGTTAATCAGCAAATATCAATGAATCTCCAGTTGTGCACATGATGTATATATCGTAAAATAATAAAACCAATACAAATCAATAAGATTATAAACATGAAGGTGTTTTTTATTTTCAAACTATAGCATGGTCACATAAGCACGCTTTTCCAAAACGAGACAATGGTTTGGAGTTACCGAATGAAAGCAACATTTAGTAAAATATGGAAATAATAATTTCGTTTTTTAAAATATATTTCAGTTATTCAATGTTTAAATGATCATTTTTTCAGTTATGTATTAACTTATTAATTTATTTTTAAAATTAACAAAGTTGAACCGTAAAATATTAAATCACTTTGTGAAAGAAAATGGTCTTGGTGGAGTTAAATAAAATTTTTTTAGTAAGGAGAACTGTTAATTGAAAAACCAACGTTCGACCCACATTGCAGGTGTTCTTCAGGGCTTGTGATGAAGTCAAATGTCAAGCTTAAACTGAATTACTTTATGTTGAAGATAATAGGAAAATTCGAAATAGATTCATTTTAACAAAGCTATTCATTATATCTGTATGAAATACTGAATCGTTGTATGAAAAAAAATATTGTCTTTAACTAATCGCTTAGGGTATTTAAAAAAATGAGTCTGGCACGCGAATCGCAGCAATGTTTCCAATAAACTCTCAGAAAGAAATTATTAATAAATAATAATAATAATTAACATAATAATAAATACCATTCATCATCAATGAATAATGAAGTTCTCACTCACGGCAGGCCTAGAAATATGACTAATATATTGTTCGAAAAAAAGGGTATAGTTGTCGAGGAAGGAATGCATCTTGCTAATCTTACAGACATTCTTTAACCAATTGTCTACTTAATTATAAATTACAGTATAAAAGTATGTTATAATAATATTCAATATAGTCAGCAATGCTTGTCAGCCTGTCTCTCAAATACAGACTTGACATACAATAACACAATCATGCTCAGCTTCAGAAGTTACCTTAACGAGGAATAAGATTAGAATACTGGTGATTCATTATCATTTCAAGTTACGTATCGACAAAAACAGCACAATGCTGAGAACGTAGTTAACATATATTGAGTAACTTTATAACGATATATGAACACATTTCATTCTGGAGAGTAATCTTCCGGTGCTGTGGCTATTCTACACCGGTAAGTAATAGTTGGATTATTATTAAAGTTATTAAGTCAGATTTATATTTTGTATATTTCAGATGCATATTGGCTTAATATCTAATGAAAAAAACATGGTTTTTCGATCAATTAATCACTTTCTTTGCATTAAGGAATTGGTCTCAAGTCTTGGAACATTATAAACAAACCAGAACGACAAATTATGGGTGGTTTAATAATAAGGGCAACTATCCTTTGCGCAGTGATTAATTTTATCTCAAATATTAAAAGAATTACAAGAAATGTAATTAGCTGAAATATGTGTGAGACAGTGGGAGACATAAGATATGGGCATACTATGTGGTACTGAGAGAGAGAGAGAGAGAGAGATATATATATTGCTATATTGGCTTTGTTGCCCAAGCTATGATCTCAGGGAAAAGTCGGGTCCTTTGATCTGAATATACGTGTATTTAAAAACTAAAATGGGATGCCACCCTGAGATCGTTATTCTTAATATATAGTAATTTTATGTTATTAATAAATAAGAGACATATATACTCTTCTCCAAAGGTTAACGAGGTCAACTGACCAGGAGTTGTTTATTAAATAAGAATAATAATTATTGAATCAGATTATATTTATTTATGCTGATCATGGTTACAAAGGTTTAATAAAACTTATACACTATTTACAACAAAAGGGGAACTCTATATGTGACTCTCGACCATCTCACCATCTTGAATTGACTGCTGCTTCCCGACAACTCACCTCTCTCTTGAAAGTAAAGGTAATAAACCATTCATTTCACTCTACCTGGCCCAGGCCCCCTAACATAATCACCTATAGCAATATAAATGTTTTAGGAAGCTCTTCGTCCTGCCTAAGTTGACACCTAAAAGATATGCTATTGTCATGTGTCTTCGTCATGAAAACTTCGAAGATCTGTCAATCTCAATTCATTGCTCGAAAGACGATGATGGTGGATTTGGCGATGCTGGAATCTTCCGAAACTGAGGACTACATGCTAATTTGTGACTTGACGTGCATCGAAGCTTCTATATTAACCAAGCTCAATTTGCCGGACAATATTGTTTTCCTCTCCTGGTTTGAGGTAATAAATAAATATAAATATTTATATTTATAAATATTTGAATATTATTTAAACTTCAATTCAATTTTTCCAATTTCGCCTTCATTCACGTCATTATGTATCATTAATTATATCTCCTTGTTGTATTGCTGTAGTAATATTGTGAATTTTAAAGAATAAATTATAAAAAATATGATTTAAACAATTTAAATATTTTTATAAGGATATTAATAGATGTGATGAATGTTTGACAGTATATTTATAAAGACAATGGATACATATAAAAAAAAAATTATATTTTGAAATTCATCATGAAATTAATTTATCATTAATTCTGATTCAAATCCCGCTGCAGTCCATGATTTTTATTTAGTCTGTTTGCAGCGGGGGATGGAAAAATGGGATCTAGGACCCTCCTGGGGCCCACCCAGCCTCTGTAAAATATTATAAAAATAGGGTACCCAAAATAAGGGGGAAAAAGCTGGCGGTTGAGCGAACCATTATCCATGAAACAGTACAGTCTCTACCATGTACTGAACCCTAGACCTTTCATGGGTTGTAGTGGTACAGGTTTTTTTAAAAATTATTTGTGGCTAGTTCTTGCGTTGGAAAACCGTCAAGTTTATTCATTTATACTTTTCAGGAATTGACTAAAAATATTGTTCATCAACTCGCATTAAGAAATAATTAAATAAAGATTATTGATTATAACGAATTGTTTTTAGAAAAATTGATGTTATTTAAAAATAAAAAATAATGAAATTATTTTATTATTTGTCTTTCATTTCATACTTTGTTTAATATCCAAATTGGTAATTGTATATATAATATTATATTGTATATTGAAGGCCCCATCTTTTTCTGCCATCAGCTACAATGATATCATCCATCTAAGAATGATTATTTATGATGGTGATAGAGAGCGGTTATAGAAAAGCAATAGCGACAATTTTTGAACTCTCAAAATGTACAATTTTATATATTTAGAAAACAGCTCACTTTAGTGAACAACAAACATGCTCCAAGAGCAACCCACGCCAATGAGCAACCCTATGAATCTGTATCGTCAACATCAACCCACTTTCTTTTCTCTCACTTCGTTTTTTCATTGAATTTGGAAGTTTCGTACGTTCCTCTTTGACTTCAGTCGTGGTCATAGAAATTGCATCACCTATGATTGTTACCTTTTTGATCCTAAAAGTGTAAACAAATAGTCGGATTGTATTTGGTTTGATTGGTATATTTGAGTGAGATAGAATCAGTGAATCATAGTTTAGTTGTGCCCAGAGTATCCAATATAAAGAACGTATTTCTTATTATTATGTCCATTAGACTGAGTTTCAAACAAATGTCTAATGAAGAAAAAGTTAAAGTAGTGACGTTTGCTGAAGCTGGACTTCGCCTGAGATAGCAAGAAGAGTAGGTGCAACCAATCCACTTTGGTAAGAATAATAAACAAAAATGTTTCCCAGAGATCTACCGAGCGAAAGAAAGAGGCTAGAAGGAAAAGGAAGACAGATGAGCGTTTAGATCGCATGATGATGAGATTATCCTTAGAAAATCGCTTCAAACTGCTAAAGAAATATCTAGAGATCTAGCAGATAGTAATTTAGTAGAAATAAGTCGAGAAACAGTTTGCAGAAGATTAAGAGAATAAGGTTTATGGGAAAGAAAAACAGCCAAAAAGCCATTTCTTAACAACAAAAATTATACAATCTCACCTAAATTGGGCACAGAATTTTAAAAATTGGACATCTGATGACTGGAGGAAAATGAGAGTATGAGAGTATGTAAATGAGAGTCTTATTAAATGAGAGTAAATTCAATGTCTTCAGTTCTGACGGTGCTCCATATGAAAGACGTTGGCCAAATGAAAGATTTGAATCATGTGTACTATAAAAACAGTGAAACATCCGGCGAGTGCATGGACTGGGGATGTTTTTCCTTACTTTGGTATTGGCAAAATAAACTTCATAGTTGAGACGGTTAATGCAGAAAAATATAAAAAAAGTTTGGTATAAAAGCGAAAGCGGTATTATTATTTAAGTATGACCCTTATTACTATGCACTTCGGCCTAAAGAGGCCCATTGTGCTTGAGTCCTAAAAAATCCCTAACATAGGTCTAGACTTCTGAGAAATTTTAAATAGTCTTTAAACCTCAGTTCTTGAAGTTCCTTGTATCCACCGGGGCCAAGGTCAAATGTCCTCTTTCGACTTAGTGCTATACATTCAAAGAGGATGTGCCAAGGGGTTTCGTCCTCCTCTTTGCACCATCTGCACCTAGGTTCTTGTTCAATGCCTAGGAGATGCATGTGTTTCCTGAGTTTACAGTGCCCAGTGATGGTTTCAACCATACTTTTGAGGTCGGTTCTCGACGAGTGAGCAGCTTCTTTCTTGATTTTATCAGAAAGATTATCGTTGGGATCCTTTATGAAAAGTTTTGTATGCCTTATCTTGGCTCTATCCCAACGTGTTTTTATCTTCCTCTTGGCTAGTTTATTAATTGTATCCTTAGCCAGGGGAAGGGGGACCCCGCACCATGGTTCAGGTCCAATAGGAGCAGTAACTGCATAGCGAAGGCACCTGCAAGTATTGCCCATATTTCCGCTTGGAATACAGTGGGTGTCGTGCCCAGAGCTAAGTAATGACCCATGCCCTGACAACCCCTAAACCAGAATCCCGAGCCGGCACCAAACTCCCCTTTGGATCCATCCGTATACACATTTAGACCATTGGGTGGATTAAAGCAATCATTCTTGCTTTTGCAAATCGCCTGTATATTGACGTGAAATCTTTTTTCAAAGTTATACTTATTCAGCATTGAATCAGAATGCTTTTTTAGATCTGCATTTTGCTCGATTATATCAAAGACACTTCTGTGTCCAAAATCGTTGGTGGGTTTTTTGACCCCTCCTATTTTTACTAGCCTGTAGGCTGTCTTCAATGCCTCTGATTCAATTAGAATGTCAAGAGGAGTTAAATCAAGTATAGTTTCCAGTGAAGCGGTAGGGGTGGTTCTCATGGCCGCAGTGATCATAATGCACCCAAGCCGCTGCACCTTCTCCAACCTTGATCTATTTTGTTGGATACCAGCTTTGTGCCACCAGGCTATTGAGCCATAGGTTAGCACAGGTCTAACTATTGCGGTGTACATACAACGGGCCATCTTGGGGCTAATTCCCCACTTGTTGCCACATAGGCTCTTACAAGTCCACAGAATTCTTGTGGCTTTCTTGGTAACATAGTCGATATGTTCATTCCAGTTTAATTTACTGTCCATAATAACACCGAGGTATTTAACCTTCTTGCTGAATGGAATACTCATCCCTTTCATCCTAGGGGGGTTGAGTTCCCTCAATATCCTTTTGTTTGTAAAAGGTACAATTACCGTTTTATTAGGATTGATGTTCAATCCTACTCTCATGCACCATCTCACCACCATTCTTAGTGCCATTGTCATCAACTCTGAAATAGTTTGTTGGTCAAAGCCCTTGATTATAATTGCTATGTCATCTGCATAGCCTATCGCTTGGAAACCCGCCTCATTTAGGAGGTGTAGTAGTTCGTCCACTACCAGGTTCCATAGGAGTGGGGAAAGGACACCTCCTTGGGGGCAGCCTGCGGCTGCTTTGACCTTTAGGTGATAATTGCCCATATTGGCTTGAATGACCCTATTCTTTAGCATGGCAATGACCCAATTAGCAATGTTTGGTCTAGTGCCGTGCCTTAGTAGGGCATTAGTTAATATATGAGTAGGGGTATTGTCAAATGCTCCCTCTATATCTAGAAATGCTCCGAGCGCGATTTGTTTCCACTGCAGAGCATCTTCTATCTGGTCCACCACTGCATGCAGCGCAGTGTCGCAAGATTTTCCCTCTCTGTATGCATGTTGATGCAACATTACTAATCCATCACTGAGATGTTTGTCCCTGATATATCTATCAAGAATTTTCTCCATTGTCTTCAGCAAGAATGAGGAAAGACAAATGGGGCGATATGATTTGGGTTCATCATATGTTTCTTTCCCTGGTTTGGGAATAAATGTGACCCTAACTTCTCTCCAAGCTGTTGGGATATAATTATAGGCCAAACAGCCCTGGAATAGAGTGGAGAGCCTGCCTAAGATGATTTCAAGACCCTCTTTTAGCATGGCAGGATAAATTCCGTCAAAGCCTGGTGTTTTGTACGGCTTGAGGTTTTTAACTGCCCATTTTATGGCGCTGGTATTGAAGATTTCACGGACTGATGTCCAGTCCGGTTTGCACCTATCCTCAGGGAGGTAAACCTTCGTATCCGAGGTTGTGAGCTTGCTCCCCGGGAAGTGCGATTCCAGCATAGCAGTTATAGATTCTGTAATGTTCATGGGATCTCCATTTGGTTTCTTTAAGGAGCCCACTGTATTACAGTAGTTGCTCTTAGAAAGTATTTTATTCATGCGAGCGCATGTATTCGTATTATTAATTTCTTCACAGAACTGTCTCCATGAGTTCCGTTTGGCTTTCCTAATGAGGTTATGATATTCAGTTAGAGCGTGTCTGTATTCGATCCATTCACCAGTCCTTTTTGCTTTATTGAAAAGTATTCTGGTTCTAGATCTTGACTTCTCTAACTGCATATTCCACCAGGGTACATTGCAGTTTGACCCTTTAGTGGTTGTTCTACAGTTATCCTTGAATGCAGTGATAAGTGCCTTAGTCAGTAGTCCATTTAAGAACTCCAGCTGGTAGGTATTAGAAGCCAAACGGGGACATTCTTTAATTAAGTCTTTAAGATTTGTCCTAAAGCCTTCCCAATTTGTATTTCTGGGATTTCTATAGGTTTCAGGCTTTGAGATTGTAGCCTCAAGCTCCCACCTAATATATTTATGATCAGAACTGGAAAAGTCTTTAGAGACATGCCAGTTTGTAATATTTATCATTCTAGTTGATTTAAAGCTCAGAGTGAGGTCTATGACCTCCTGTCTGTTAGAAATTTCAAAGGTTGGTGTGTTACCTTTGTTAACTATATCTAGATTATTAACTAGCAAATATTCCAAAAGGGACTCACCTCTACGGTTAGTGTTACTGCTGCCCCAGATGTTATGATGGGCATTGGCGTCCGCCCCAATAATTCCCATCGTTTCCTGTCTTTTGAGATAGTCAACTATACTCTCAAGGCAGGTCGTTGGGACTTGTTCCTCAAATGGGAGATACAATGAGGCCAGGATGACTTCCTGGCCCCCTAAATTGATCATTACTGCCACAGAATCTCTGGAACATAATGACCACATTGGAAAACAATTTAATTCTATTTTTGCAAGGATGCAGGCTCTGGGCCTTGGGCAGTTTGCTTGGATAAGTACATATCCCTTCAGGCCCAGTCCCGCGATCCTGTTATTTTTGTTAATCCATGGTTCTTGTATAAGAATAATATCGATGCCATGACTTACCACATATTGCTGCAGAGTTCCACTGGCTGCCCTGCAGTGATGGAGATTTATCTGCAGCAGCTTGATCATAGTGATGAGGGGGGATCACCCCCGGGATGTGGTGGAGTTTCCTCCTTTCCACTGCCCGGGGACGGTTTGCGGCATACGGGCCCGGCCGCGCCGACGGCCTGACGCCCCACCCCGCAATCCCTCCTGCCTCCGTGCTCCGTTCGTTGCCGCCTGGTACCAAGCTTGGCAGTGACAGATACACTTTGGCCCGAAGTGGATCCGGGCACGGTGACGCCAGCCGCCGAGACAGCCACACCCTCACCACCCGTTGTTTTTCCCACCTCTTCACCAGTCTTCATATCATCCACAGCTGTTTCCGGTGTGGGTGCGTCTTTTCCTGGAAAGAATTTTACCTGTAGGTTGTGGAACCCGTGGTAGATTCTTCCATTCTTCTCCTCAATGGCTTTGGCCACAGATTCGGGAATGGATGCCACAAAGTACATCCCATGTTTATGGGTCTTGTTACCAAGAATCTTCCATCTTTCAGTCTGCAGACCCGTATTCTGTACCTGCAGATTCTGTAGGCATTCCTTAATACCTTCCACTGGGTTTGGTATGAAGGTGCCTATCTTCCTGAAACCCTCAAGTTCTTTGGGGTCGCAGGTTTTCAGCGGTGCTCCCTCCCATGGGGAGAGCTCCGCAATATTACTAACGAACCACTCCCTGGTGGACTCGTCCTTGCAGTTCACCACGAGTGCTCCGTCTCTCAGGGAGTAGCCGTTGAAGCCGACGGGGGTTTGTTCAACCTTCCTCGCCCTCATTCTTTTCAGGAGCTTGAGCATAAGGCCCTGAAAATCTTCATCCTTCAGTTTCTGATGAGGATAATCTGTGTGGGCAACTGCAACCTTGATGCTTGCGGCTGCTCCACTATAGTCCATTTTTGGTTTCTTCACCGTTTTATAAGGTGAAGGAGTCTCCTGCTTCTCCCTACCTCTCTTCCTCTCATCCTTGGATGTTGAGGATTGAGTTTCGGTGGGAGTCGCCTTTTTCTTTTGCCGTAGAAAGTTCTTCCTCTGGCTATGCGTCATGTTCTTCCAGACTTCGTCTGGAAGTTTGTTTATATTGATCTCAGAGGTGGTTGCCAGCTGCTGTGCAGGTGGTTCCCTTTCCTCTGCGAGGTCTGAGACCTCTTGTTCTAGGTTAGCCATCAGTTCAGAGACCGATTGGCTAATTACTGACGAGTCAGTCGTATTTGACTCCATGGAGTCCTCATTTATTTTAATATTTGTGTAATTTGGGTTCATTTTGTTCCCACGAGTAGCAAAGGTAATAAAAGGTCACCTATAGCAGAGCCTTGTTACTATAGGAAGGCATTTATTGAAACCGGAGGTCGCCCAGGTGTCCGGAGTTCGCATAGTAGGACTGAATCACCCTCAGCCATTCATCCAATAGCCTATGCAGTTCCGCCTGGATTGGGGGATGTTTATCGACTTCCCAGTCTAGTTCCGATGGGTTTCGTCAGTGAGGAGGAACTCCCCACTGTGCAGGGGTACCACGTGCAGGACGAGGCTCTTCACCTCGCATGGGTTCTGGTACTAATAAAAATTTCTCAGAAGCCAAGACCAATCGGACTGAGAGATGCCTATCTCCCTGGGTGCTTTGTAGCTACCCTTCACCCCCAGCGAAAGCGGTAAGTTAATTATTTAAAAAAAAACGTATTAGCTGTAAGATACATAATTTTTTATTGTCTTCACCATTGGGTTTCACAATACAACCAGGCATAACGCTAATTTAAATCCTATAAAACACTTTTGGATGATCATGAAAAAACAAATTAATATTGCAAAGGCTAAAATTAAAGATAAGCTAACTAAAACAGCCAATCGAAAAGGTTTGGAGTGGGGAGATTAGTGACGAAATCTTAAAAAATTTGATCAACTCGATGCCAAACAGGATCGGCTCAGTTATCAAACAGGGCTAATGGCGGTTCGACAGAATACTAGTTTATATTAATATTTCAATAAAAATATTTTTAATGTATTTATATAATTTTTCTAGATAAATATTTAAAAATTAAAATAAATTCATATGAGTACGTAAAAAACAATTTTTTTCTTAAATTTTTTGTTAACACTAAAAATTGTATTTATCATTTTATGAATATTATTAATTTTTTGTTTGGGTTTTAACCATTTTTCACACCTAATAATATACTCTTTTCCTTTGCAAAATATTTAAAAATTATTAAAAGGTAAGAACATTTGTTTAAGGAGATCCTCCATTATTTTTAAGCGATGCAATTTCTATGACCGCGACTGTATAGCGACAATATCAATATATATAATTTAAAAAATAAAGAAAGTCTTTTTCCATTTTGATCAACATTTGAGGAAGCACTAGGGGTTTACGTATCATATTGGGTGATCCAGGCCTTCTTTAAACAGATGGTTGTTTTGTCCATCTTCGAATTCCTCTACAACATCAATTGAGTCAAATGTCATTTCCTCATCCTCATCTTCTTCTATTCAGCAGTATTCTTCAATTTCAGAATACTCATATAATACTTCATCTCCAGCCTGGACGTTCTCTTGGGGAAGCGTTTCTTCTAGTGCATATCTCCCATTTTCAATAATCTGGCGGATACTCTCAGGCACTACACTATATATGATCCTCTTTCTTAGTAGGAAGAATCGGGGTATTGACTTGGATGGCGTTTGGTTTATAGAATTTTCCCTTCCTTTCTGCCTCCTCCTGGTTTTTCTCTAGCAAGTTCTTCATAATGGATGAATTTCCTAATCGAATGTAGATGGCATTATCTTGAAGCGGTGCAGTTTCCGCCAATTAAGGAAATATGAGGATTAACGCGCTTGCAAGAGTACCCTGATTTTTTTTATCCACGTTTATATAGAACATAATTACAAATCATATTTATATAATTTCAACCATTTACCATTCTTTTTACACTGAAATTTTTTAAATAATTTAAGTAGAATACTAATAATCTAACTTTTAATTGAATATTATATGAATCATAAATATTTACCAATATTCTAAGTTAAAAGTTTCATGTTAATACATGAAAAGCTTATCTAATTTTGTGTGAGGATTTCACAACTTAAAATATACTTTGATAATTAACAAAGATATATAAAAATAAAAGTGTAGACTGAAACAGCTTAATTCTGAATTCTTAGATTTTTATATGTCTCTTTGGTATTCATACAGTTGGAGCTATTTAGGATAATAACAGATATATAAGACAGATAATTGAGGAGATACATATTGCAAATAGCAGTAGAAATTTAAATTAATTATTAATTAAATAATCTTATCCAATTTTATTTAGAAATGTTAATTATTTTAACAACCCTCGCAAGTTTAAGTAGATTGGTTTATTTATATTTCTTTTTTGATTACTCATTTTTAGTTTTCTGAATTATGCTGGTCCAGTTTTTTTTTTTTAAATAACCTTCTCAGATGATCGCATATTATCTTACTGTTCCTTAAAATATGATAAGGCATCTTGTAGTGAAGTTACTGCCTCTGATTGGTAAGTCAGGTTGCGCTCTTGATATGATTTTGGTCTGTGCTGCATTTGGTCTTCATGGATAAATGATAATATTACATATATTAATACAGCGTACTTTATATATTGTATTTTTCACTGATGTACAGGGTTTAATCAGTGTTGGGCAGTGGTTAACTACATTTGTAATAAACTAAACAGACAACTACTTAAGAAAATAAATTTAAGTAGTTGCAACTTCAACTACATACTTCCAGTAGTTGGTAGTTGGCAGCGCGCAACTACTATTTGTCAACTATCAGTTATTTAGTTGCTGATTTGAACTACAACTACAGTAGTTGGAAAAAGTAGTTACGATGGCGAATACCACCTAGTATTTGTAGTTGTAATTACGGAGCTACAACTACAGCTACACTTCAACGAATAATTCACACTACACGTTTTTGCAAGCTTTTAGCTATTGTTTGTATATAGTAACATATCATTTAAATAATCAATTTAATATATTTTAGTTTTATCGTAAACGTTATTTCGCCAAATAAGCCAAAAAATATTATTTGGAAAGTTCAATGAAAAATTGTTTTATTCAATTATTATTATTAGGTATTTATTTCATAGTTGTTACTCATGATTACAAATATTTAGCAATTCATAAAAACGATAAAAGAAATCAGACTTCTTTCTGCAAGCGAACTGTTATATTCTCATAAGGGTATTAAAAGATAATGCAATACGTTCATAATTAACTGTTATCTATTTAAGAACATATTTGAACATAACAGAGAACTCATAATTTCATATGGCTATAGGAAAACATAACCTTCCTCCAAAGAGATACAACACGAACACAGCAATGAAACTTCCACGTATCTAAGGTAGAACTAAACTATCTGTAAGGTAGATAATTCGAATGAAATGTCTCCCTAATTCTAACACTTGCCTATCAAAATGACCAAATTTCATGTTAAATGTTGTTGATATTATTAGGTTCCATTACTTTGCCTGTCAATGAGTGAACATATATTTGTCAATAGTAACAACTCTATGTTATACGAAAACTAAATAATATAAGGAAGAAATAGTTAGGGGTGCAGTCAATAAAAACACCTTATTATGTGTAACTTATTTATTGTGTGCCGACGTTTCCATTTATTTGGCAGTTGATCGTTCTCGCCGCCGCTTGCTATATTTGCCCTGAAGATGGCCTACATTGTAGGCCGAAACGTCGGCACACAATAAATAAGTTACACTTATTAAGGTGTTTTTATTGACTGCACTCCCAACTATTTCTTCCTTATATTAGAAGTTACAGTCAACCAATTCTTCTCTAACATGAAAACTAAATAAATGTAAATTTCATATCGCCAATTATTTTTTTTAATCTATGATTTTCAAAGATTCTTTATGTTTTATATATTGGTTAAGTTGCAATTTATTTTGAATAGTAGATACAAAATTTTTTAATTTAGTAATACAAAAGTCAAATAAAGGATTAGAAAAAGCCAATTTTTTTTAATTTGTATTTATTTATTATTATTTATTTTAAAATCAGGTAGTTTATTTCAGCCTACCCCTTTATAAAATAAAATATTCCTTTATGCTGATTACAACTTTTCATCATCAATAACTGCACTTGAAATTCTATGACTACAGTTTGGCAATGCAACTACTTTTTTTAACTACAGTAGTTGTAGTTGTGAACTCTAACTACTTCCAGTGTAGTTGGCGAATAGTAGTTGTGGTAAGCCAACTACAAACTACAAGAGTAGTTATAGTTCCAACTACTTTCGAACTAATGAAGTTGTAGTTTTCTAATTTGTTGTTAACTGCTTTTCGCCTAGCTCTGGTTTAGATGTTATGTAAGTGAGAAGTGTCATTGAGGTGAAATGCAAATTAAGTATGAGAGAAAATTTTTAATGGGTTTGTCTCTTCATGTCACGCATATCAAAAAAACAAAACAATAATGCTGGGAACGTAATTACGTCGACGCCTATTAGAATAAATATATACTCTACCAATTAAACCAATATAGGAGATCAGTAAGTAATAATTGGCAGTGTATCCTAGGTAATGCAAGCAGTTAATAAGTGATCAAAAATAAAGTTCAAGCAAGGAGAGTATATTAATTCAATATATAGAAAGCATATAATTTCAGTAGAAATATACAATAATAGAACAGATAGCAAGTGATTACATTACCTCTCTCTTTTATTAAAAAATTATAATGCGTTTATTGAATTTATGAGACTGCAGTGTTGTGGGGGAAGATTATTACAAAACTCCTATTCAGAAGAGGAATATTGTACTCCCATAATGTTATTAGGATACACAAAATTACTTAGTAGGAAATGGCCAATAAGTATACCATAAAAAACAAAAAAGGGCCCAAAGTTTGTTCTAAATTGTTTAACGCCTTAGATCTTTTAATTCTGATCTTCTAATGCGTGAATCATAAAGTATGCACTTTTTGAGGAAGTTTTGAATTTCTAGAAAGGTAATTAAATTATTAAAAACATATTTAAATTACAGAATACCAGCAAAAACACTGGCTATGAGCCGTTGTAATTGTAGTTTGTTCATAGTCATTTTAATTTGCATTCCGCTTGATTCATATCAGAAAGGTTAACATAAAAAATCAATTTCTAAATCGGTCCATTATTAACATAGACAATTGAACTTTTTATTAACATTTTTTAAGATTCATTACATTGAAAATGTATTCAGAACAATCTTCTTTGGAAACCATTCTTGTTATTTTTTCATTTCTAAAGCTCGATATTCATTTGTCTTCCAGAGCACTTAAATTAAGTTAATTTAATTGTTTACATTGCTAACCATCAGTGGAAAATAGTAATGGAGTAATATTAGTAAGGAGTAAGTAATTAGACTAATATTTTTATTTAGGTTTTTCAACTTACAAACTTTCTAGAGAATTTTTGTTTTAAAGCTATGCAGTATAAACAATGCACAACTGTCATATAGTCCCTGCAACCGCAAAGTATCGAATGTGAAAAAATCGGTTTTTGTTTTGACTATACCAGTTGCTTTAGGATTGATAATTAATAAAAAATTGATATAGAGGCATCTATATCTATCTATATCAGTCAGAAAAACAATGTAAAACGAATGTCATTAGTTTGAATATTTTCAATGTTAATTTTTATTGAACCTTGAAACTGCTTTTCATGTATGAATATTGGTTTGAATATATTCAATACCAATTTTTATTGAATCTTGAAGCTGTTTTTTTTTTAATTCTCCTCAAAAGTACCGATTTTCACGTAAGGATAGAGATAGTTGGGGGTGCAGTCAATTGAACACCATACTTATTTATTGTGTGCCGACGTTTCGACCTACTTTGTAGGTCATCTTCAGGGCTGTGAGAGAAAAAAATAAAATTAGATTACAGTACCAAGAAAATAATAATATAATAATGTAGCGTGGCAGAAAAGTTGAACAAAATAGTGAAGGAATAATATGAATAAAAATTATCAAAGAATAAATGTACAGAAAGGGGATAATTCAAATAAAATACAAAGAGAAAAAAATAAGAAAAAAATGGTAAAATGAATGAAAAATGAATTACAAAATGAAAAAATATAGACATAACAAGGTGAGATATAACAGAGAGATATACAAGTATGTAAAACCTAGTTTAATACAGATAAAATATAACATGTATAATAATAGACTCCTAGAGAGTTAACATAAGAAAACTGAAAGAAATTTGTATCAAAATATGATGCCAAATAATAAATAATGGAAGAATTATGTGGAAAGCAAAGCAAACGATAAAAAATATCGTGAATGAAAAGTAAAATATAAATATAAAATTGAAAATATAAGTAAGGGAAGTTAATTATATAACTGTATACAATTAGAATGGAGTTGCATTAATATAAAATATGATGTGAATATACTGTAATATAATTTTATAGTTATTGTTTGTTATATGTTATAGTTATTGTTTTGTGTGTTTTCTCTCACAGCCCTGAAGATGACTTACAAAGTAGATCGAAACGTCGGCACACAATAAATAAGTATGCACTTATTATGGTGTTTCAATTGACTGCACCCCAGCTATCTCTATCCTTACATTAGAAGTTCCAGTCGACTAATTTCTTCTCTACCGATTTTCACATTCGATAGTTGGAAATGGCAAAGACGATATGTAATACAAAGTTATGTTTTCAATCTCAATCTTGTTGATTGACAAATTGGCTTGTACAATGCGAAACCGATAGTAAAATTGCAAACATTGTAGTACTGATATCACTTACGAAAGTGTTTGAACTCTGAAGAAACATTGAATACAAATAAGGAGTGAGAAATGAATAAATGTTTTTTTTTTATAACATCAAGAACTGTGTACTAAAAAAAATAAGAAAAAAAAATGCTGAGAACGTTAATGCTTATAATAACGCTTCTTAGAATAATACCGTTGCATTTCATTTTGTAACCAACTCTGGTCTTGTTGTTATCGGTAAGTAATTGTTAGCAATGTATTATTTGTCTAGTTAAAAGTTAATTATTTTAATACTTAAAAAATGTTAATGAAATTATTACTTTAGTCAGTTTATCTCTTTGTTTATGCCATCGACATATTCAAAAATAAAAAATCGCACAGTAGAATTATGAATGTTATTATTAAATCTGTTAATGGTCCATATGTATGGGAACTGCAGTCTCTCCTGACGCTCAATCACCCTCTAAGAATGGGTATCCTTAATTAGGGGAAAGCTTGGGGATTAAGCCTGGTTTTGGACAAATCACCCACGTACACAACCATTGTCTTAGAAGTAAGTACCCTCTCTACCATGTATTAAACATACTAAGACCCTTCAAGGGTTATAGTGGTACAGGTTTGGTTAATAGAAATGCTGCTCAAAACAAACATTTGAACATGTTTTAATTTCCCAACCATCTATATATACAATCAGATTAACAGTTTTATATATCGTCGCTGCAAAACAATATCGCCTAAGTACACTTTGGGTGATTTTACAGAAGAGAAAAAAAACCGCGCCGACTGTGGACTTGGCAATTTATAATCTTTTTTCTATCTATACATTTTTGGAGCTATTACATTAAAGATTGAAAAGAACTATCAGAAAATCATACTTTGCCATGTTCCTGACCTTAATAGGTCCGTTACCGTTACTAACTCATTTTCACCACAATATGTAGATAGGCGGTAATATCCCACTCCCGCGGAAATATTCTATCTTCTCTCACATCCTCAAAGAGCTATTCTATTCTTTCCCCAAAAAATCCTACCTTTTTTTTTAGCCTAATCCCTCATTAAACGTCCCGACATCCTTGACATATTTGTTACATACCAGATTTCCCCCGCACAAGTCAATATTGAATCCTTGGACGAACTTTCATCAGATCATAGCCCAGTCCTCCTTTTCTTACCCTCAAGTTTCGCTCCCAAGCCTTACCCTCCCACATTGATTACAGGACATGTCAACTGGGACGATTTTTGTTACTACTTGAAGGACAAACTGAACTTAAAAATTTCACTTAAGACAACACAAGATATTGATACAGCCAAAGAAAAACTTAGAACATCAATCAGACGCAGTTTACATGATAACATCACAAATCATACAATTAATAACTATCAACAAACTGATTTACCACAGCATATTCGTATCTTATAAAGAGAAAAACGCAAAGCAAGATCGAAGTGGAATAGAACTCGATATCCAGCAGATAACTCTATTTATACAAAATTAACTAACAAACTAAAAGCAAAAATCAAGAAGTTCAAAATTCAAAATTTAATTACCTGTACTGAAAATCTTACACCCACTGACAAAACATTATGGACGACCACCAAAAAACTCCTAAAGTTCTAAGAATTTAATCATCCACTCCTTACTGAATCAAATAACTGGACAAGATCTGACGGCCAAAAACACAGTTATTTGGTCAATACCTTTCCAAAATCTTACATCCACATCCTGATATTATTAACCCAACTCACATTGAATATATAAAAGAAGCGTTAGATGCTCCCCTCCAAATGTCCCTTCCACCCAAAGCATTCCATCCTTCAGAAATATCCAAAATTAATCGCCTTCCCGCAAAGCTCCTGGGCAAGACCTCATCACAATTCATATCTTAAAACACCTCCCTGGAAACGCCATTCTATTCCTTACCTATATATATAATGCTGTATTCCGCTCCACATAGTTTCCTGACCTCTGGAAATTATCGAATGTAAAAATGATACCCAAACCTAATAAAAACCCAGAACATCCAACCTATTGCCGTCCTATCTCTCTTTTACCTTGCATGGGTAAGATCCTAGAAAAACTCATCCTTGAACGATTGTACCCTATCCTTCAAACAAATCACATAATACCAGATGGCCAGTTTGGATTCCGAGCATCCCACCCACCATTCAGCAATGTCATCGTGTGGTGGATGGTCATGATGTGGTAGTCTCCTCTGCATTGCGTGGATCATATTGTTTGGGCGTCTTTCTTGACGTAGAATAGGCTTTTGACCGAGTCTGGCATCCGGGCTTGCTCTAAAAACTCTGTAAATTCCTACCCCCTACATACTCTCTCATCCTTCAATCCTATCTTACAAATAGAACTTTCTAAGTAAACCATAATAATGTCTCTGACATAATGATGCCTATTCATCCCTGTGCTCCTCAAGGTAGTATCCTAGGCCCAATCCTTTATACAGTTTGTACAGCTGACATCCCAACTCATCCTAATACTATCCTTACCACGTATGCTGTGTATTATCAGTCAACACCATTCCAGTTATTGCATCCCAAAGCCTCCAATCCTATATCACTGATCTTGAAGAATGATGTCGAATCTGGATAATTAAAACAAATTCTCAAAAATCGCATCAAATCACTTTTACCTTACGTCGTAAACCAATGACTTCCTGCCCTTCAGTATCCTTTAATAATATCTTGTGCCTGTAGAACAGATCCGATACTTAGGATTGCATCTCGACAAACGATTAACCTGGAATCCTTATAAAAGACTGAAAAGACAAGAAACCGCTTGACGTTTCAGGCTACTTCAACACTTACTAGACAAACGCTCTAAGCTCCCAATTAACTACAAAAGACTGATCGACATGACCATCATACGACCTATTTGGACTTACGGAGTAGACCTTTGGAGCTCCACTAAGCCATCCAATCTCTCGTATCCAATCCAAAATCCTTCGTAAAATCCTCAATGCTCTTTATTTATTAAGAATATAGTGATCCATAATGACCTTAATGTCCCATTTGTTGCTAATTTGGACCGAAGTCGGTATCTATCCTTTCGTAGCAAACTTCATAACCACTCAAACCCTCTAGTTTCAAACCTAGCTTCCTCTTCTATTCCCGATAATCCTCCGAGGCGTCTGAAAAGAAGATGGCCTCGTGACCTTCTTTGTTGAACTTGTGATTTGAGTACTACTAGTGGGTAGTTTCTCTACTAGTCATTCTCATGTCATTATGTATCACTTATCCTATTTACTTGTTGTACTATTGTAATACAGTTGTAAATATCAATAAAAAAAATAAAAGAAAAATAGGCGGTAATGTTTTGAGAGCGACGATATGATTTTCATATTTTAATTTTTTTTTATATTATCACCCGCTCCAGTTCAATTAAATCATTTGGGTTAAAAATTACACTAAAAAATCATAATATATATGTAGTTAAGTATAATAATTACTACGCTATATCTCAATTATCCTGTGACTATTAGATGTCCTCGAGAATAGTTTACTCCTAAAAGCTCATTCCCTTTGCACTAAGGAAAATTGGATGATATCTGACTTAGGAGACCCGCAAGGAAGGAAAAAGGCCAAGAGGAGGCCTAGCCACTCCTAGAGACAACGTAAGTATGGCTTTCGGGAAACGAGGAATAGACTGGAATAGGAGAGTCAGCTTAGGAAAGAAATACTCGGTCTAGACTATTATTTATTGACTTCCAGAAAGTCTATAGTAGCATCTTCAGAACAGAAAGACAGTCAACAGTTCGGAATACAAGAAAAACTCATAAACCTGATAAAGACCTCTATGAAAAAAGTACCGGTCTAGGTTTAAGTCGGAGACGATACTTATGAAAGCTATAACATATTTTATGGGCTCATGTAAGGTGCCGATCTAGCATGCTTACTGTTTGAATTGACACAAGAATATACAGTAAGAAAATAAAGAACTGAGATAAGAAGTACAGAGCTCAAGAATTAACCTTGTGAAAAAAAAAATCGAATAAATGCACACAATATTTATTTAAAAAAACAATTTTGTAGAAATTTGCAGTTTTCTTCAATGAAATAGATTTTCTGTTTTTCTTTAAGAGTTCCAATCTATCTTTTGATGTCTACCAGAAGTGATCCGAGATTGGAAGAGGACATTCAAATCTTGAAAGAATGGCTACAGAAACAACCACATATTCCACAGGATATCGGTATGCTAAATTTGTAACATTGATTTGAACTTTATAAAAACCTAGATTTATTAAATTTTATAGTCCTGATAAATTTCGTGTGGTTTTACAGATAAGCGAATGCTGACAGCATACGTCATTGGAACAAAGAGTATGGAAAGAGCGAAGGAAAAGCTAGAAAACTATTTCTTATGCAAGTCCAAAATGCCTATTTACTTCAACTTCCCGGGAAGAGACCCAGAAGATCTAGCATTCCAGCGAGGGTGTGAAGCGATGTAAGTTATGAAATAGGAAATGTGCTTATTGAGATAAATCTGTAATACAGTAATGCAAACAAAATTATTAATCACTCCTATATGAGCAGTTGAATCCACTAACTAGAAAACTCTCTTAGGAAACTATTCATGTTACCAAATATGACAACAGAAAGATACACTATCGTGATGTGTGTCTTCGACTTGGACCTCTCGAAATTTAACCATCATCAGTTCATTGCGCGGATGACAATGATGGTGGACATGGCCTGGATGGAGAGACCGTACACGAAAGGGATTATATTGACTTGCGACTTTAAGGGCATGGATGCTTCTATCTTACCCAAGCTCAGTATACCAGCCTGTGCTTTTTTCCTTCCCTGGTTTGAGGTATTAATTAAATATATTTATATATCATTTAAGGATTTTGCAATATAAGTCAAAAACGAAAGTTGGCTTATAAAAAATGATGATTGATACAACTTTAAAAAAAATATTTTTGAGTAATAGAGGAATTAGTTCAGTTTGTAAGTAGCCAAGCTTTTGATCTCTAGGTTTGAGACCGGCTGTTGCAGGTAAATTATTCCGTTAACTTCTGTGAAATTGACCATCAGCGTGGAATTCGTTCCATTATTGAAGAGTTATTTACCCTACGCTGAAAAATGAAGCAGTTTTCTAAGACAACTTGATATTGATCATCAATTGTAAAGCTGCACATGATCGAAACCCTTAATGAAGAAGAACCAAAACCTTCAGCACCTTTGAAGCTGTCAGAACGTATCGCTAGGTATTGCTACCGATGAGGACGTAGATCAGGATGGAGAGATTAATAGAAGAATTATATCAATTAATAAAGTTTATTTAGGCCTCACGAATATCCTGAAAAGAAGATTGATCAACCAAGTGACCGAATTCAGGATAAACAAAGTGGATAAGTGGAGTCAATAAACCAAATCGTCGATAAATGGAACAGTGATTGAGAAAATAGAAAGGTTTCAAAAGATATTCTTAGAAGAATACAATTCTTCTTAAAAGAATTAAGGATTATTTTAAGAAGAATATAAGGACCAAATTGTGAAGATGTGACGACGTTGAAACAAGATCATATAATTAACGGCTGAAATGGATGGCGTAATTATTGAGGATGCATGATAAAATGAGTTGCAGGGGAGGTATATCACCGTGGGATCCATCTTCATTTCAATAAGATCTAGCGCTACAAGAGAAATCAAACATTTATGTATTGTGGTCGAGTAGGGCGGGGTACAGAATCAACTAGCTACTCCTACCACGGAAACCTTGATTTGTATTTAATAGAGAAAATACAAAATGTTGAGAAATATTATATGTCTCGAGTTTAAACATAATCCTTTGATGTCAAACATTAAAAAGACATATTCATGTGTAATTTCTGCTTATGTGTCATGGATATGTAGTCCGTAACTCTATACATTTTTATTATCGGTAGATATGTACTAAATCCATATCGATGCGCTGGTATAATGCTCTCAAACAAAGTAAATTGATTACTTTATATGATTAGGGAGTATTTTGCCACTGTTTCTCTTGCGAAACATTGTAAATATTCAATGTAATTTATATGTACTCAAAGAAATTGATGATTATTCCTATTTGAAGGTGTATTGTTTCTATCAAAGGTTATTTTAAGATTTATTTTTAATTTAATTTATTGATATTTACAACTATAATAATATTACAATAAGTAAATCTGCTATATGTACAATACGACTTGAAAAACACTTGTGGAGAAACTACCCATCGGTAGCACTCCAAAATTTTAAGATAAATATCTTATTTATATTTCAACTTATTATGCTTTACAAAGATCATATATACATCACGTAATTATTTCTTAGAAAGCAGTTCCAGCAAGATTGAAGAAGTTTATTTTTTACAACACGCCAAAGTTTATGGATATTATAATTAACACCTGTATAAAACCTTTTTTGAGTCAGAAAATGTATAGCAGGGTAAGTTCAATATCAGTCACTGTCTTATTTTTAGTTTTACTATTTTTACTTGTATTATTTCGTTATTTCCAGATCGGCTATTCCTAGCCTTACATGGTTATTTTAAAACGGAAAGCTAAAAGAAAACAGGATTATATTACAATTTGTTAAAACGTTTGGTGAGAAAGGTAATAAAGCTCACATCAGAATACCTTTCAAGAGTCTCGGTTTCAGTCTTGGGGATGAAATAGGTTCGCCTATGTTGAATGCTACAGCACCATTGACTGCCGATAGTCCGGTCTTAAATCTGGTTTAACGCTTTTTAATAAATTTTTCTATCGTTTCTAGTTTTAGCTCTGTATGTAGTTTACTGTTTTGTACAATCCAAGGCGTGTTTACTGCGATCCGTGGGATTTTTTTTGGGAAGGTTTGCAATTTTTGTCGCTTTTTTATTGACACTGTACCCCGCACTTCACAACCGTACATTAGTAGAGGTCTAAGTATGGTTTTACAAATTTATAAGGTCGTTTCTGGTTTTAAGCTAGATTTTCTTTCGATTATCGGATAAAGTAGAGCTAGTTGGACGTAGGCCTATATTAATTGATATTCTGGTTCCAGGTAAGACGACGATAGGGCCACCTGCCGGGCTACGAACCCGCGATCTTGGGCTTAGTAGTTTATTACGCTAACCACTATACCACATGTCGCCCCCTGTTGTCATCGAACATAGCATACATAGTAGGGACTGTGTGATGTCATGAACATGAAAGTCGAAGAGGATCGGAGAGAGAACAGAACCCTGTGGGGTTCTCCAACACTGATTGGTACATTGGTTGAATTAGTGTCGTTTGCTTCAATATAATTTGGAGTCGTAAGAGTTGGCGATCAATTTCGACTCAGACAAAATGCAGAGCTGTATCTGATTTATCAGGAGCCTGTCGTGGCGAAGCACATAAGAATAGCTAGACTGAGATGGGCTGGACATGTTGCCAGACTGGAGGAAGACGCTACCCCGAAAAGACGTGGGCGTCCACTACTTAGATCGTCCGATGAAGTCGAGAGTAATGAGTTGAGGCGACGCCTTGATGCAGCCAGGACCCGTCATCGGTTGTAGAGCCAGTGTTAATTAATTGATTTTAATATAAACTATCAATATCAATATTAAAATCGATATTTTAGAAATGAGCATACGATATCGTGAAGGTATTTTGGAATATTTGCTTTTTGGAGTTTGTGGAGGAAACCGGTGTGTCAACCATTATCAAATGCTTATTTAAAGTCTAGTAATGCGACTAGCGTGTCTTTTTTCATTTCAAATCCGTTGACTATAACTTCTGATAATCTTGATATTTGGTGTGACGTGGAATGGTTCAACTGAAAGTCTGGTATTATGTCTATAGTTTGGAGATAAGAAGAGAGGTGTATTTTGATAACTGATTCGAATAGTTTTCCTTCGATTGGTAGTAGACTAATGAGGCGGTAGCTGCTTAATTCTTTGTCATTTTTGCCGAGCTTGTTTATAACCACCCGTTTTGCTCTGTTCTAAGCATTACGAAAAAATCCAATCCTTAAACAGCTGTTGAAAATTGAATTTATTAGAGCAACTACATTTCTAGGTAGTTTTTTATTGCGATTGCTGGGATAAATTCGTGGCCGGGGCTTTTCGCAGTTTTGAGCTTTCTAATTAATGAGAGAATTCTTTTAGAGTGGTGAATTCCATCGGCAAGAGTACTATTCATAGAGGTGATTGTAAAAACTCTGCGATATCGGACAATCGCCCTCTTTCGGATTGTGAATTTGAAAATGTTTGTTGGAGATGAATGGCAATGACTTCGGCTTTATCCAAGACGCTGGTGATATACCCTCCGTTCATTATTAGACTGGAGATATTCCTTTTTTTACTTGAAAGTCGTTCTGTAGCCTTCCATAATGATTGGTCCCTTGGGTCCAAGTTGGAACATATTTTCTCTGCGTTGTTATCGTGAATTCCTCTAACTCCTTATTTACGTGGCGTTTTAGAAAGTTCCATTTACTTTTGTCTTGAGGATTCCTGGTTTCCATCCATCTCCTCCTTGCAATAATTTTTTCCTTATATATTAAGGCTCAGAAGCATGAAACGTATAATTTCTTATTTTTGACAAAATGGAAAAAAAAAATCGCCGTTTTATGATCGTAGTTTCCTTCAACAGAATTTAACCGTCATCTAATGTTACTCATTTAATTTATTTAATTCACTTTAATCTAAGTAATTCTCCAAATGTCACCCATATGTAATATTTTAGGTTTTTACATGTTTGCAACATAGTCCGTTATTCTTCTCATAAATTGACTGGTCTATATCTAACAATTCCATTGGTATTGTATTTCAGATGGTTATTACAACCGGAGATGTCTCGATTACAAAGGAAACTTTTCCGGAGCAGTTACTGCCATGTGACTTTGGTGGGATGGAAAAGTCATCGGCAGATTTGAATAGTGAGTATTATACAGTAATTTGAAATAATAATTACTATAAACTTTTGTATTTTACAGATAATATGAAGTAGGGGTCCTGGCCAGCATCCCTACCGGACCGAGAAGAGCAGAGGAGGCCTCCACCTACATTACCCTGAAGGGGAATGTACCAGGATGGGAGGCTGGCAAGATCATGGAGCAACTCCCGGCCCGGGAGGAGCTCAGAGAAGTCGGCGCCAGCGTCAGTGTGGTCAGAGTGACCAAGGCTGGCGCCGTCCTGGTCAAGACTGGAGGGCCTGACCAGGCCCAGAGGCTATTAAATTGGGACGCCCTAAAAGGTAAGGGCCTCGACACCAAGATGGCGATGGCGAGAAGGCCCCGCCTGGAACTCAGAGGCGTCCCCAACCGGGGAGGTGCTCCAGAGGTTTATTTGGAGCAAGGTGCCCATCGGAAGGCCGGAGGAGGATTCCGTCAGGAGGGAGAGGCTTAGACCCTGCTTTGCCAGTCCTGCGAGGGGCGGGCTGACCAAGAAGTGGATCATCGAGGTCCATCATTCGATGAGGCTCGCCCTAATGAACCTGACGGAGGCGGATTTGGGTTGAGGATGGTGGTGTCTGGCCATCAAGGACAACCTCGAACCCCTGCTCTGTCTGAAATGCATGAAGTATGGCCACCTGGCGAAGACATGCCAAGCGACAGGGATAGCGTGCATGTGGTGCGGAGAAACCGGGCATAAGGTCAAGGATTGCCCGGCAAAGAAGAGCAAGCAGGCACCGACAAGCGCTAACTGCAAGGCCAAAGGCAGAGAGGGGGAAGAGCTCCGACACTGCGCGGGCAGCAGGGTGTGCCCGCAGCACCTGGAGATGATGGCCGGACTGGTGAAAAGAACCCGGTATGTGTAGGCTGCGGATTCTGCAGATCAACATGGGCCGAAGGCGAGTGGTCGCGGACGAGCTGAGAGCTCTCGCTAGGAAGACTGATATCATGGCTATACAGGAGCCGTGGTGTCAGGAAACGTGGTCGCCGGATTTGGTGTCGCGTCGAGGGTAGTCGCCATGGGCAGTGGAGAGAGGAGGCCCAGGGCGGCTATTGTGATAGTTAACCCGAACCTGGGCTATGGAGCTGAGCCAATTCACCACGGCGGATCAGGCGGCGTGTTATGTCAGATGGAGGAGGATATCCTTCGCCCTCGTCTCGTCATACATGCCGCCGAGGCAAAGGATAGAGGAGAGTGTTGCCGCTGTGGAGGCCATCGCACAACGCTATAGGAGTGTGATGGTCTGCTCCGACACCAATTCGTGGAGCACAGCCTGGGGTTTGGTTCGCACAGACGCCGGAGGAAGAGTGGTGGATGAGACCGTGGCGATGTGTCAATTCATGGTGGTTAATGAGCCCTCTGGTCCCACGTTTGTTGGAGCTAGGGGCCAGAGCTGGATTGACGTGACACTCGCCACGGCCACCATGGCGAGGCGCATAGCGGACTGGACCCTACGGTCTGACACGATCTCCGACCACCGGGTCATCGCCTTCAGTGCGGTAGAGGAGGAAGGTGAAGTCCTTCCGGTCGAGAAGGGCTTCGTGACCCGTACGGCGAACTGGGGAGCTTTCTTCAGTGAACTGGAGGGAATACTGGTAGATAGACAATGGGAAGAGATGGCGCCGATGGAAGGAGAGTCAGCGGTAGACCGCAGAGTGGCGGAGCTGACGGGCGCCATCACAAACGCGGCCAGTATGACCCTCCAGCGCCGCAGAGCGAGAGCGCGTCCGGTCCCATGGTGGACGCCTACCCTGACGCTCCTCAAGAGGGAGTACCACAGGGCCAGGCGCAGGTACCAGGAGTGCAGGGATGAGGAGAGGAGGCCTGCACTCCGAGATGAGTCCAAACGGAGGTACAAGTCATACCGAAACGGAGTGCGTCACCGGAAGAAGGAATCCTAGGACGAATTCATCGTCAAGGAGACAGAAAAGAATCCCTGGGGTATCCCGTACAGGGTGGCACTGGGCAAGGTGAAGCCGCTCACCATGGTGGCGGCTCTCAGAGTGGGAGATGCCCAGGCAACCACCCTGGAGGAGACGGCCAAGATGTACGTGGATTACACGTACCCCAGGGACGATCCGTCCCAGGATACCGACGAAGATAGGATGGTGAGACGCACCACGGTGTGCCCTCCGGGTACCGATTATTGTCTGCCATGGGACTTATGGGACATTCGCCTTGCCATGGAGAGACAGAGGATCGGCAAAGCCCCAGGACTCGACGGAATAGATGCTGCGATCCTGAGGAAAAGCGCCCCCCTCGTTGAGGACGACCTTCTGGGAATCTTCAACGAGTGTCTGGACCAGGGGCGCTTCCCGAGTAGGTGGAGGATCACGGATTTGTGACTCATCTACAAGGGAGGAGGCAAGGATAAGAAGGATCCTAAGGCGTATAGGCCGAAATGCCTCCTCCCAGTCGTCAGTAAGGTCCTGGAGAGCCTGATGGTTAATAGCCTGAGACCGGTCCTCATTGCAGCAAGCGACCCACAGCAGTTCGGCTCAACCCGTGGCAAGGGAACGACAGATGCACTGCTGAGAGTGCGCAGAGATGTTGAAGAGATGGCGGAGAAGTATGTCATGCTTGTACTGTTCGACATATCCTCCGCCTTCGACAGTGTGTGGTGGCCCTGCGTACTTCAGCGGCTGCAGGAGCTCGACACCCCCAGCAACTTCTAATCGCTCGTAAGTAGTTACCTCAGCGACAGGAGCGTGAAGATCAGAGGGAACTACTATGAGGTCGAGGAGAAGATCGAGAGAGGATGTCCACAAGGGTCAGTCCTTGGGCCAGCCCTGTGGAAGTTGGTGTTTGATCAGTTGCTGGGGGAGCTAGAAGGAGAAGGGTTCCTTGCCACGGCCTACGTCGACGACCTGGCAGCCATCGTGGCCGAGAACAGCAAGGCCAGGCTGAAGACGGAAGCGGAGAGGTGCGCCAGTCTCGTGGCAGAATGGTGCGTGAGGAGAAAACTGATTATGGCCGCCACCAAGACCCAGGCAATACTCCTCAGAGGTTTCACTGACAGGGCTCATTCTATCATAATGGATATAGGAGAGAAAGAGTGAGACTGGGTGAGGAGGTGAAGTATTTGGGCGTGAAGTTCAGAAGGAACTTCGATGCCACTCCTCACCTGGGAGACTTGAAAGATAGGGTGACCCTATCACTCAATGGATTATCAAGAATAGGGAGTGCATTCTGGGGCCTCAGGTACCTGGCAACGATGACCATTTATAAAGGCGTGGTCTTGGGTATTCTGAGGTATGCACCCCCGGCGTGGCGCCGAAACCTCACGCAACTACAGAAGAGGAGACTGGCGACGATCCAGAGATTGGCCCTGCTGAGAGTCACCAAGTCGTACAGAACGATGTCGCACGAGGCGGTGCAGGTGCTGCCGGGAGCGATGCCCCTGGACCTCATCCTCAAGGAGGATAGGTTGATATACGAGGTGAAGAGGGAGGGGCTGACGGCGCTCCCGGAGGGACTCCGAGAGAGAGTCTGCGAGACCCCCAATAGATGGAAGAAGATGGTGAGGGAGGATACCATAGGAGAGTGGAATGGACGGTGGGTGGTAAGCCAGAAGGGCTCTACTTTGAAGAAGTTTTTCCCCACCATCCAGTCGAGATTGCCTGCAACATGGGTCCTCCCGGACTACTGGGTATCGCAGATGCTGACAGGCCATGGCGGGTTCCGGGGGAAGCTCTTTGAGCATAAAATAGTGGTCGACTCCCTCTGCCCCGCCTGTGGAGTCCCCGAGACAGCAGAACACGTGATCGTTTCCTGCACCGCGATGGACAGACACCGTTCCAGATTGTCGGCAAAAACTGGGATGTACACCCTCGCCGAGGACGACTTCCACCGGTTGATGGAAGAAGGGAACTATCCCTTCTTCAGGGAGTTCGTCTACGGGTGGAAGGACGTGGTCGGACCTGCGCATTTCAACCTTGGCAGGACCCGGCCCCTCGGCGAGCCACCGGATGAGGAGCCGAAAGGAGAGCCAGACGAGGATGGCCCCCTGGAGGAGATGGAGGACCGGATAGATGTGGACCGGCCACGAGGCCTAAAAGGTGCTGCCCCATCAGTAAGGTCCACATCCGTGCACCGGGCAGCACCACAGATTTTTTTTTTTTTTATTTGTACTCAGAAGATTAGATTAAACGGTACCCCCCAAATTTATTTTGTATAACAAGATGATTTGTTGAATAAAGAGTAGTTTTTTGGTAGTGGTGGGCGTGCGTAAACCCAACGTATCAACCCGCCACTGCCGAACCCCGTATGCCAGCAATGGCAGGTAGGGGGAGGAAAAAAAAAAAAAAAAAAAAAGATAATATGAAGTAATGCATGCATTCTTCAAATGATGTTCTTTATAGTAAACTATACCTTCAAATTGTTATCAACGTGCTTGGTTTCAAACGCAACGCAAGTTAGCTCTAAGTTCACATACTTATTACATGCATAAATAATTAATTTATAACGTTTCTTAGAAAGGAATTTACTTAAGCTTAATTATGGTATTTGTGAGCATGGCCTTTGTCTTATACTTAGTACAGAACTAAAACAGTTGTATAAATATATTTAGCGTTATATATCTTTTATACATACAGTATTTTTCTACACTTTGTAGATTTATTCGAAATTTTATATGAACTATATATGAAAAACAACTTCATTAAATTAAAAGAAATATGCAGCTCAAACTCTGAGAATCAACACCTTTGGGCAACTATTGATATAATATAATAATCGTACCAAATTAGCTAGTAAAAAAATGATATTATAATGTGTTAAATAAATGTATATTATATAATAACTGAAGACTTAATTTATAATTGTTTTTAAGATTATTGGCTGGAAAAGCTTCGGAAAAACCGAGACTGGTTTGAGAAGACGACTCAACAAGTTATAGATGAGAGCATGAGGCTGCCAGACAGTGAGAACACCTTCGGCGTTAACGGCACGTTCAGATCATTCAACGTGGACTGATTATATATGTTTACTACAGTTATCCGGGCATCTAAAATTGCTTATTAAATAATAAAATGCAAATATGAACTTTATTTAATCCTTGGGCCATTGATTGTTTGATAGTTATCAACCTTTAAAAAAAAATAGAACATTTAAATAGAAACAGTTCGTATGTCTTCTATCAATCGGTAGATGAATAAATACTGTTTCATGACATCTGTGAGAAGAAATATTCATCAAGAAATGATGAAAATGTAAGTGGAATGCTGAAGGTAGTTCTCAGACCTTCCAAATTTAACAAGAACAGTATTTTTTTAAATAAATAAGTTTATTTTTAGTAAAACTACAAATTTTTCATTTTCTTATAGTAACTACTCATTGTTTATCATATACTTAAGTTAAAAATAACGGTATGATAATATAACTTGGTTTTTACTAAAACTGTTATTTAATATCATTTTTCAACTATATATATAAAATATATAAAATATTGTGTCTGTAAGGTTAATAAAGCATATTCGATGCTGGAATATGGTCGAAACGATGGGCTAATGCTAAAGTTTGGGCCAAATTTCAAGTTTTTAATGTGATTACAAAAATGGTTCTTCCTACCTTAAAGATCATTATTATAATATAATAAATAAAATTCAACGTCACATAACTAACTACCTAAGGTCATATGTAAGATTCATGCATTACTTCCTTTAATTCTATTTTAGGGTAGTATCGAATTTGTGAGAAAGTTCGTTTTAAATTACTTGAAAGGTAATTAAATTCTTTAAAAAATTCCTTTAATAACGATATTATTATCAGCGAAGACACTGACTATTAGTCATTGTATTTTTATCATGTTCTGTTTTCCTTCGGCTTTGTTGAAATATGTTTAAAACCTTCTTAAATTTCCAGAATAAAAATCAACAGTAATGATCTTAGTTTGAATGATAATCAAAGTCTCTACGTACTAAATCATCATCAAAACAATGTATTGGACCATTATTAGTGAATAATATATCATCAATTCCTATTTTGGCCTTTCCATTTACCAGATATTTTCCTTTGGGCTTTGTTATGAATTTGGAAAGTATGAAGTTCGAACCATTTACTAGTATTAGACAAAATGTAATTCTTTTTGAAACGTGTACTATGTATTCTAATCCACCGGAACGGCTGTATGCAGGTTGATACGTCCCTTGATGGGTCTTCATCAATCAGATCTAAATCTATTGTGTGAACCATTTTTTTTCTCTTTATAATCCTGGGAGGAATCATTTCTCCTAAAATGATAAATCTCAACTCTTCAGAAGTATTCGCGATGCTACAAGGCGTTAACGTTGCGTATGCTGCGTATGAGGATGACTCCTCAACATAAACTCATCCCATGACATCCGCTTTCGTGAACGCATATCTTTCGGTATTCTTTTCCTTAAGAACTAAGAAACGTTATGCGCCTCCCATCGCTACTACCCTTCTGGTAGGACGACGGCAATGCCTTGAAACATATGATGACGAGCTTTTCCCTTCCGAGAAGTGCATCAAGAGTTACATACAGCAAGGTTTATGGATTTTCTACTTTCTTATAGTAGGATGATCGTTTAAAATCTCACATTTTACGATTGACCCAGTTCAGTCTGTACGACTAGATCCATAGACCGTATTCAAGAAGATTTTATCTGAGTATATGATTATGTTTCTAGTATTAGCTGTGATTATTTACACAGTGGATTTGTCTTCCTCATTGACACCAAAATAAGGTAAGTACTGTAGTAGGTCAGTTCAATAAAAAAAATAAAACTGTGTTATTTTTTGTTTTCCAAATCGAACCTATCATGAATCCCATAAAGCGCCTCGGAACTACTCAAATGAAGGTTGCACAATTGATGAAGTAAGGCGTACACGTTTTCCACTACACCTCTTCTACTTAACCCTCATAATAAAGGCTGACCAAAGTGACACATATTACCTAGTGGGGTTGCTGGAAGACTCCATCTTTTTCTGCCATCAGCTACAATATCATCCATCTAAGAATCATTATTTATGATGCTGATAGAGAGCGGTTATAGAAAAGCAATAGCGACAATTTTTGAACTCTCAAAATGTACAATCTTATACATTTAGAAAATAGCTCACTTTAGTGAACAACAAACCTGCTCCAAGAGCAAGCCACAATGAGCAACCCTTTGAATCTGTATCATCTACATCAACCCACTTTCGTTTCTTCACAGCTACAGCCGTGGTCATAGAAATTGCATCATCTATGATTGTTACGTTTTTGATCCTAAATGTGTAAACAAATAGCAGGATCGTATTTGGTTCCCTGCTAGTAATAGACTGAGAAGGAATCAGTGACTCATAGTTTAGTTGTGCCCAGAGTATCCAATATCAAGCACGTATTTCTTATTATTATGTCCAATAGACTGAGTTTCAAACAAATGTCTAATAAAGAAGAAGTTAAAATAGTGGCGTTTGCTGAAGCTGGACTTCACGTGAGATAGCAAGAAGGGTGAGGTGCAGCCAATCCAAAGTGGTAAGAATAATTAAAAAAAATTTTTCTCGTTAACACTAAAAATTGTATTCATCATTTTATGAATATTATTTATTTTTTGTTTGGGTTTTAACCATTTTTCTCGCCTAATAAAATACTCTTTTCCTTTGCAAAATATTTAAAAAATAACATTTGTTTAAGGAGATCCTCCATTATTTTTAAGCGATGAAATTTCTATGACCACGACTGTATGACGACAATATCAGGAGATAGAAATAATTTGAAAATATAAAGAAAGTCTCCATTTTGATCAACATTTGAGGAAGCACTAGGGGTGTACGTATCATATTGGGTGATCTAGAACTTCTTCGAACAGATGGTTGTTTTGTCCATCTTCGAATTCCTCATCATTATCAATTGAGTCAAATGTCATTATCTTATCCTCGTCTTCTTCAATTTCAGAATACTCAGATAAAACTTCATCTCCAGCCTGGACGTTCTCTTGGGGGAGCATTTCTTCTAGTGCAGATCTTGCATTTTCAATAATATGGCGGATACGCTCAGGCACTGCACTACAACATGGTCCTCTTTCCGCACACTTCAAAATACCAGAATGAACTGATGGAAGTGGGAAATAATCCTGTCTCGAAAAAACAAGAAAATTAGAGAAGTTGACAAATGACAAAATTCTATGAGTAAAAATCTATTTTCGAATAGTTAGTTTAAGAAATTGATATAAGCTTGCTATATACTAGCCGTACTAGTAGCAAGTTCTTCATAATGGATGAATTTCCTAATCGAGTTTAGCTGACATTATCTTATTGCGGTGCAGTTTCCGCCAATTAAGGAAATTTGAGAATTAATGCATTTGCAAGAGTGCCCTAATTTTTTCTGAACGTTTATATAGAACATATCTACAAATCATAATTATAAAATTTCAACCATTTACCATTCTTTTTACACTAACAATATTTAAATATTTAAGATAGAATACTAATAATCTAACTTTGAATGGAATTCTATATGAATCTTAAATATTTTTCGATAGTCTTAGTTAAACGTTTCATGTTAATACATGAAAAGCTTATCTAATCTTGTGTGAGGATTTCATAATTTAAAAAGTACTTTGATAATTAACAAAGATATTTAAAAATAAAAGTGTTGCTATGACTAAAATAGCTTAATTCTGAATTCTTAGATTTTTAAATGTCTCTTTGGTATTCATACAGTTTTAGCTACTTTGAAAATGACAATTGACATTTAAATTAATTATTAATTAAATAGATTACTTATATTAGTTAATTAATCTAATCCAAATTTATTTAGAAATTTTAAGTATTTTAACAGCCCTCGCAAGTTTAAGTAGATTGGTTTATTTATATTTCTTTTTTGATTACTCAGTTATTAGTTTTCTGCATTATGCTGGTCCAGGTGTTTTTAAAATAACCTTCTCAGATGATCGCATATTATCTTACTGTTCCTTAAAATATGATAAGGCATCTTGTAGTGAAGTTACTGCACTCTGATCTGATCTGCCTCCTACTTTGAAAATGACAGTTGACATTTAAATTAATTATTAATTAATTAGATTGCTTATATTAAGTAATTAATCTAATCCAAAGTTATTTAGAAATTGAAAAATAGAATACATGAACTTTTTACATAAATAACGAAATAAAACACATACATGGATAAACTTTGGAAACATAAATATGGATAAAAAAACCACCATAAATTACATAGTTACTTGCATCTAATGTACAGGTGTAGTGTGAATAAAGTGTAGTCCCTTGAATAAGAAGGAAACGTAGAGAAAATTGCAAATAAAATTAACTGGGACACCCAATTGAAGTCTATCCCAGGCTTATTCTTGTCTAATGATTTAAGTATATTATATCAAAGTTTTGGAAGTCACTCTTCTGGCATAAATTCGAGCTTGGACCATAGATTTGTCATATTTTTTATCACTTTCATGCTTAATGGTTCTCTTCCTGTTTAGAGACGGACTATATAGTTTGGGGTATTCCTGGGCCAACCAGATAGGCGCTTTAAAAATTTAAGTTGGACCGATTCGATTGCCTCAAGATAATTGGGGCGCCATACTTCAGAAGCGTAAAGCAATGTTGATCAAACCATTGAGTCAAATAAAGCTTTTTTTGTTTAACAAGATTCCCTTTTTTCAGTATGTCTATGACTCTTGCAGATGCCACTGATGACTTCTTTGAAAGTCTGAGTAAAGTGTTTAAATTTTCCGGATGATGTGAAGGGAACTCCCAAATAAGTATACCTTTTTGTATAGTCCAATTTCTTATCATGTCAGTATAACGATTTGAGCTGTTTAATACTTGGAGATTTATGAAAGACAAGAGTTTTGGAATTATTTACATTTAAGGTAAGAGAATTGTTAATATTATAAATGATAATATTATGTATATTAATACAGCGTATTTTATATATTGTATTTTTCACTGATGTACAGGGTTTAGATGTTATGTAAGTGAGAAGTGTCATTGAGGTGCAATGCAAATTAAGTATGAGAGAAATTTTTTAATTTGTTTGTCTCTTCTTGTCACGCATATCAAAAAAACAAAAAATAATGCTGGGAACGTAGTTATGTCGACGCCTGCTAGAATAGATATACACTCAACCAATTAAACCAACATAGAAGATCAGTTTACAGGTAAGTAATAATTGACAGTGTATCCTAGGTAATTCAAGCAGTTAATAGTAAGTAGTTAGTAAATAGTAAATAGTTAATAGTAATAGTTAATCAAAAATAAAGTTCAAGCAAGGAGAGCATATTAATTCAATACATAGAAAGTATATCAACTGCATAGAAAAAGTTCAGTACACAGAAATAGAACAGATGACAAGTGATTTACATGCTAGCCTCTCTCTTTTATTAAAAAAGTATATGGCGTGTAATAAGTTTATGAGACTGCAGTATTGTGGGGGAAGATTATTACAAAACTCCTATTCAGAAGAGGAATATTGTACTCCCGTAATGTTATTAGGATACACAAAATTACTGGGTAGGAAATGGCCAATAAGTATACCATAAAAAACAAAAAAGGGTCCAAAATTTGTTCTAAATTGTTTAACGCCTTAGATCTTTTAATTCTGATCTCTTAGTGCGTTTATTGAACCTTGAAACTGTTTTTTTATTTAATTCTCCTCAAAAGTACCGATTTTCACATTCGATAGTTGGAAATGGCAGGGACGATATGTAGTACCCTAAGTAATGTTTTCAATCTCAATCTTGTTAATTGATAAATTGGCTTCAACAAGGCGAAACCGATAGTAAAATTTCAAACATTGTAGTACTGATATTACTTACGAAATTGTTTGAAATCTGAAGAAACATCGAATGCAAATAAGGAAAGAGAAATGAATAAATGTTTTTTTTTATATAATCAAGTACTGGGTACTAAAAAAAATAATGCTGAGAATTTTATTGCTTATAATAACGCTCCTTAGAATAATAAAGTCGCATTTCATTTTGTAACCAGCTCTGGTCTTGTGGTTATCGGTAAGTAATAGTTAGCAATGTATCATTTGCCTAGTTAAAAGTTAATTATTTTAATACTTAAAACATGTTAATGAAATTATTACTGTAGTCAGTTTATCTCTTTATTTATGCCATCGACATATTCAAAAATTAAAAACAAATCGCACAGTAGAATTATGAATGTTATTATTAAATCTGTCAATGGTCCATATGTATATAACTGCAGTCTCTCCTGACGTTCAATCACCCTCTAAAAATGGGTATCCTTAATTAGGGGAAAGCTTGGGGTTAAGCCTGGTTTTGGGCATATCACCTCCCTACACAACCATTGTCTTAGAAAAAGTACCCTCTCTACCATGTACTAAAAATCTTAAGACCCTTCAAGGGTTATAGTGGTCCAGGTTTGGTTAATATAAATGCTGCTCAAAACAAACATTTGAACATGTTTTAATTTTCCAACTATCTATATATATCAGATTAATAGTTTTATATATCGTCGCTGCAAAACAATATCGCCTAAGTACACTTTGGATGATTTTACAGAAGAGAAAAAAAACTGCGCCGACTGTAGACTTGGCAATTTATAATCTATTTTCTATCTATACATTTTTGGAGCTATTACAATAAAGATTGAAAAGAAGTATCAGAAAATCATACTTTGCCATGTTCCTGACCTTAATACGTCCGCTATCGTTACTAACTCATTTTCGCCAAAAGATGTTGATAGGCGATAATGTCATTTTCTTCCAAATTTCTGTATATTTCGTCGTTGGATTTTCGCCTATACCCTCTTGTGTTACTTTGGTTCCAGGAATCCTCCCCGGAATTTTTCTCTCAATCTTCAGGACATTCTCCAGACTCGGAAGGCTGACTGTTTCCATATCATACAGTATTGCTGGCCTTACTACTATAACAGTAGTGCCTTATTTTTGCATTGGAGGACAAATTTGTCTTGCTGTACATGTTTCTAGTTTCAAAGTTCAGTCTTTCCAGTTTGGCTATTCTTTCTTCTACGGATGCTCTTTCTGTTCCGTTGTTACACATTATCTCCCCTAGGTATTTAAACTTTTTTGTGACTTTTATTTGCCCATATTTTGTGTTCAATAGTTCCTCGCTAAAGCTGGCATCCTTGCCATAACCTCTGGCTTTTCAAACGTAATCTGTAGTCCCGTTTTCTCAGCTATTTCTTTCAGGGTGTTTACCTGTTTTATAGCTTCCTCCTCTGTTTCTGCTAGCAGGGCTAGATCGTCTGCAAAGGCCAAACACTTTACTTTCACATTTTCCTTTTTTGTTCCTCTTACTGGACCCGCATCGTCATTTTGTCAGAAAATTCTCATGATCTTGTCCAGTACAACATTAAACATAATCGGTGTCAGGCGTTCGCGTTGTTTAAGCCCCGTCTTTATTTGGAACGGTTTACTCATTAGTCACTGGAATTTTAACTTGGAAATGTTATTCGTCAGTTTAGTCAGGCTTATTGTCTTTTTGTCCACTCCGTACTCCCTCCGAATTTCGAGCAATACTTCTTATATATATTTATACCTTAATCTATATTACACGTATACAAAGCTATTAAATAAATATAAATGGTGCAGCATACGTGGTGATTTGCAATGTATGTATAATAGTATATTGCAAAAAAAATGCAAGTGATAGATGAGCTCACATACTTTGTTTATATTGAAAATGGTTAATAACATATCTGCTGTTCAACTAAATACTTAAAGTAAACCTATCATTCATTAATTTACATTTTTCGTTAAATAAAATACTTAATTTATCTTGTACTGGTTATTCTACTGGTAAAAAAAAAAATCTATAATGCTAGATTGTCTAATTGTCTAAAATATTTTTTGATTTTGTCAGTTTTTTGGCCACATTAGAAAGAATGCCGAAAAATATCTGTATTAGTATTGTTATAATAATCATTAAAAATATACTATAAAAACTTAGTAATAGGCGCTTTATCTAACTGCTAGAGATTGGATTCTCTATCTTGAAACGAGCTCCAACATTAAATCCAGTCTTCTCTATCTCCCCAACGTATCATGAAAATAGAGGAATATTCCACGATCTTTACAAGAACTATGAAACCAGTATAAGTAGTAGCTGTGCCCTATAATCCATGATGTAGGGGAAAATAACTGAAGAATGTGGAAATGGGCGAATTTTAGAATGCAGAAGACTTGAGCAGGCCTGGAATCACTAATATAGTATTATCCGAGACACCGCTGGAAATCCCGCTAAACACTGGAAAGTGAGAGGTCATACTGTCCCATGTCGGACACGGTCCTTAACAGCTCTTAATTAAGAAACAATTATACAAGCCCAAGCGGTCAAATACTGCTGATGAAAGGCTTATATTTACAAACAAGTTCTCTTATATTTACAAAAATTAAATAAAGTTCTCTCTCGGAAGTAGAAGACATGCGAATAGTTCATTATTGCAGAATTGTTAAGAATCTCCATCAATTTCCATTTCAATCAAATTCCAAAGAATCAGCAAGAATCCCCAGTGTATGCTATGATGTAAGCAATAGAAAATTGCAGCTTAAAATGGACTGAGTTATCGACTGCAGACATCCCCTTTTCCGGGCTTTTTCGCATCTCTCATTATTCCATCCTTCCATTGAAGCATTCTCTACTTCTAGTTAAGTGGTATGCAATGTTAATCACCATCCCATTGCTGTTAAAATCTGCTCTGTACCAGTATGATATGTTATTACTATATTTTAGAAAAGATTCTGCACATACTCCTTTGGGAGTTGGTTTAGTGGTTACTGATTACCGTAGTATCTTCCGAAACATTCCACAGTAGCACATTTAAAAAACCAATCTAATAATCTGGATACTAGTTCTTAACCTGGTGTGGATATGATATTAATATATAATGGCGTGGATAACCTGGAAATTAATATGAAAAACGTGTAAATAAGGATACCAAATATTTTTAAAATATAACTATTTAGAGATAACTTAAATTCTGCAGTAATTTACAGTGTTTTTTTTTTATATTTATAACATACTTTGTTGTTTTTGGTTTAAGAGTCCCTACTTACCTTTCGATGTCCACCATAAAAGATTTGAAAGTAGAAGAGGACATCCAACGCTTGAAGGAATGGCTACAGAAACAACCACATCTTCCTCAAGATGTCGGTATGTTATATTTACAAGATCGATTTATAACAATAACTTATTCAAAATAACATTCGTAAATATGTTTATAACATACATTATAAACAAGGCCGCCATATTGGTTTCCACATTGAAGGACACTGTGGAAGACATAAAGCACCGCAATAAGCTACCAATTTTCTTTTATTATTGGCTTAAGCCCAAACAACATAAACAAAAAATAAAAATATTACGAAAAAACGGCTTTCTGCAAGGTAGGTTGATAGAAACAACAATAGAGATATACATTTTTTTATATTTATTTTTATTATTTCATATTTATTTTATTTAATAAATAAAAAATATGTATTTTATTTTTTATCATTTTTGGTGTCATCGCTTGCATTGCATTACCATTTTCGTTGATTAGAACATAGCTATGTATAAAACTCACAAATGAAATAATCTCGGAAATATTGGTTGAGTGTTATTTTTTTTTCACTGTCTAATCAAATCAGATAAAATAATCTGTGAATGACGTTAAATGAAACAAAGTCTATATTTATCTTCTTGTAATGATGTCTAACCAATTTACTCGCATTCACATCTTAGCATTGAAATGATTAGCCTTTTTTATAAAATTTTTATTACATACATGGATTTATTCCTCTAGTAATAATAAATCATAAAACGCTCAGGAGTTTTAATTTTTGGAACAAGTTAATTTTTACCACCACCCATCCACTTCGACAATAATAAATGTATTATATTTATAAATAAGTATTATCATCGTCTTTTCATAATATTCTAATTCCATTGTTGAGTTACGATTAAAAAAATATGTTTGATAAGTAGATTTCAGTGTTTCTAAATGTAGTTATTTTTATTTTCTCTGAAAGTAGAGTATTTCTGAAAATCAAGGTTTGGTCTTTAAAGACCATTGAATTGATATGATTCACAATTAGTATTTATAGTAATAATAATTTAACAATAATAAATCTGTTATTATTGTCTTATTACCAATCATTACCGAGGAATCTTGTATTATTTGGACCAAAACAACCGTGTAAAAAATATTACTACTTAGCGAAAATTTTAATTATGTAATTATGTGTGCTGCTGATTATATATATATATATATATATATATATATATATATATATATATATATATATATATATATATATAGAGAGAGAGAGAGAGAGAGAGAGAGATTTAAAATACATCTATCTATTTCTAACAGCGCTATAGCTCTTGTAAGGCCTCAGCTGAACCAACCAACAATGAAGGTCTCCTTAACATCATGCAGCCAACGAACTCTGTCCTATTTCTGTTTCTTCTCCCACCCGGATGTCCCTCCGTCATAATTTTTGGGAGTTCTACATGCTCCTATGTTTGTATACGTCCCAGCCATCTTATTCAGGTTTATGGTAGAATCAATGTATAGTGCCTCATAGAAGTTTCTTATTTTCCTCAAAATACATGGTCTTCATTAATTGCGTGTGATGTTACAGATATGGGAATGCTGACAGCCTATGTCTGTGGAACAAAGAGTACGGAAAGAGCGAAGGAAAAGCTAGAAAACTATTTCTTATGCAAGTCCATAATGCCTATTTACTTCACCTTCCCGGGAAGAGACCCAGAAGATGCAGCATTCAAGCGAGGGTGTGAAGCGATGTAAGTTATGGAACAATGAGTTTATAGCGATTAACATGTAATTAGTGTGATTATATGTGATGGGAAAGCATACTAAGTTCTTATTTATAGCACGTTATTCCAGCGCACGACATGTTTAATCACCGCAATATGCTGGATTACAATCGACTAATCAGAAATTTCTTCTAGGAAAGTATTCATCCTACCGAAGACGACCAAGGAAGGGTACACTGTTGTGATGGGTGTCCTGAACTTGGACTTTTCTATGTTTAACCAACATCAGTTAATTGCGCGAATGACGATGCTGGTTGATTTAGTGTTATTGGAGAGGCCTGATATGCAGGATGGTTTATTCATCTGCGACTGTAAGGGGCTAGAAGCTTCCATCATACCCAAGCTCAGTACATCGGCCAGTGCTTTTTACTTTTCCTGGTTTGAGGTATTAAATAAATCTTACTAATATTATAAATATGAAAGTTTGTATGTTTGTCTCTTTTACACGCAAAAACTACTTGACGGATTTGGATGAAACTTGACAGTAATATAGGTTATGCATCAGAATAACACATAGGCTATAGCTAGCGCGGATTTATGAGGGGGCATGGGGGCAGGTACCCTCCCAGACAGTTGTATAGATACTGTAGAGAATCCATTATAGGACATAATTAAAGGCAAATTACATGATGATAGTTGTTAAAATAACAGAAAGAACATGAGTGAAACTATCGTTTAGATATCCTACTAATCTTACTAATATTATAAATGCGAAAGTTTGTATGTTTGTCTCTCTTTCACGCAAAAACTACAGAACGGATTTGGATGAAACTTTAGTTTAATATAGGTTATACATCAGAATAACACATAGGCTACAGTAAGGTCGGATTTATGAGGGGGGAAGGGGGCAGATATCCTCCCAGAAAGTTGTTTAGATACTGTAGAGAATCCATTATAGTACATAATTAAAGGCAAATCAGGAACTTAGCATCTTGCAATTTGCAGATAAGTTCTTTGTATAATTTAAGAAAGAAATTTGGATAATTCCACTCCTAAGGGTTTTGTGATTCTTTTCTTTAGTGTTGAATATGAAAGTTCCAATTAGAAATAGGTTCAAGGATTGTTTGGAATCCGTCAGTTTTGAAGTTAGACAACTGAAATTTTTGATGAACGAGTAACTTAAAAGTTAAGTTTAACAATTAAATTATTCATTTAAAATGATCTGCCACGAAACTTTATGTGGCAGACCAAATTTCACGCGAGCGAAGCCGCGGGCAAAAGCTGGTATAGTTATATATATATATATATATATATATATATATATATATATATATATATATATATATAGTATATCAATTGTGGAATATAGATCGTAAACGTAGGTTGGAGGTCGTTATGTTGAACAGGCAGAGGTGATGAATTTATATATTTGTAAGAAAAATATTGCAGGCAACATCACAGCCACGAAAGGACTAATCTAAAGGAATAATCGTACTTATAAAAAAGGACTTACAACTTTGAAAGATGGAAAGTGAGAACGCTATACCTACCCACAGTCTTTCACGAGCTATTGTTGGATGCTTGAAAACACCAATGGCCCATGGCATGGCATTGCAGATAGTGTCAGGTCCCAGGGATGCTGTACTCCAAAAATATCGGCATATGCTGTACAAATACCTACTAAGAGGGACAAATTAAGGATATAGTTTTTGAAGGAATGGAAAGAGTATATATATATAATGTTAGTTTATAAATTTTTAATTAAATACATTATAAACGTTCTTATATTAACGACGTTGTTATCTTTACATATATATATCTTCTTCTTCTTCTTTTTCTTTGGCGCTACAACCCTGCGTGGGTTTTGGCCTCCTCAATGAGCCGCCACAATTCGGCTCTATCTTGTGCGACCGCCTTCCAGTTCCTGATCCCAAATAGGCTTCGAGCATCAGCTGCCACACCATCGGCCCACCTCAGCCTGGGCCTTCCAGCTCTTCGGGTTCGATGTAGTGTCTCCTCAAGTACCCTCCTCGGGATTTCTTGTTCATTCATTCTGGTCAAATGTCCTGCCCAACCAAGCCTTCCTAACTTCACAAACTCAACCACATCCGGTTCACCATAAATGGCATATTGCTCCTTATTCTTCCTTACTCTCCATTCAGGCGCATCCCTGACTGGTCCAATAATACGTCGGAGAACTTTCCTTTCAAAGTTCATCAGATCCCTTTCGTCGTGCTTGGAAATGGTCCAGGTCTGCGCGGCATAAGTTAGTACAGACAAGAGTCTTATAAATAATCATCTTGGTTTGCCTGCTGATGAACCTACTGCGAAAGATCTTGAGAAGGCCAAAATAGCATCTGTTGGCTGCAGTGAGGCACTTCTTAATCTCAGCAGCCATATCATTTCCCGAAGTAACAAGTGATCCAAGGTAGGTAAATTCCTTAACCTGCTGGAATTTGTAGGATCCCACTACTAAAGGACTGTTATCACTAGCTCCGGTGTACATGTACTGGGACTTAGTCTGGTTAATTGAAAGTCCCATAGATGACGCTGCCCTGATGAGGCTTGTGGTGGCTTCGACTATAGCTGATCTGGACCTGGCTACTATATCTAGGTCATCGGCAAAACCATGAACCTGCACTTGTCGGGAAAATATTGTTCCTTGAGTTTGGATTCCTCAATCCCTTACTACTTTCTGTAATGTTAAATTAAATATTTAGCATACATATATATATATATATATATATATATATATATATATATATATATATATATATATACTAGCTTATGCCCGCGACTTCGCTCGCGTGAAATTTGGTCTGCCACATAAAGTTTCGTGAAAGATCATTTAAAATAAATAATTTTAATTTATGAGAGGAAAATAGTTGACTGGATGATCTAATGTAAAGGAGATAGTTGGGGGGTGCAGACAAAAAAAAAAAAAAAAAACACTGAATAAGTAATAAACTTATAATTATGTGCCGACGTTTCGACCTACAGTGTTGGTCATCTTCAGGGCGATTTGGAGAGAGAAGTCGTTGGGTGTAACGGCTGGCTAACTAACAGACTGGATAACAGGTTAGCCAGCCGTTACACCCAACGACTTCTCTCTCCAAATCGCCCTGAAGATGACCAACACTGTAGGTCGAAACGTCGGCACATAATTATAAGTTTATTACTTATTCAGTGTTTTTTTTTTTTTTTTTGTCTGCACCCCCCAACTATCTCCTTTACACAATTTTAATTTATAATTTATTTTTTAAAAATATAAGTTACTCATAAATCCAAAATTTCAGATGTCCAACTTCAAAACTGACGGATTCTATACAACCTTTGAATCCCTATTATATTAAAGAGGAAACCCTTGTGGTGGAATTATCCAAATTTCTTTCTTAAACTATACAAAGAACCTATTTACAAATTTCAAGCTGCTAAATTCCTGATTTGCCTTCAATTATGTACTATAAGGGGGCAGGGCACATGACCCCGTACCCCCACATAAATCTGCCCTTGCTGTACCTTATGATGTATAACCTATTTTACTCAATAAGTTTCATCCAAATCCGTTCAGTAGTTTTTGCGTGAAAGAGAGACAAACATACAAACTTTCACATTTATAATATTAGTAAGATTAGTATGATATCAAAACAAATAGTTTCACTCATGTTCTTTCTGTTATTTTAACAACTATGATCATGTTATTTGCCTTTAATTATGTACCATAATGGATTCTCCACAGTACCTAAAAAACTGTCGGGGGCCATATCACCCCCGTACGCCTCCCCCTATAAATACGCTATAGCCTATGTGTTATTCTGATGAATAACCTGTATTACTGTAAAGTTTCATCCAAATCCGTTCAGTAGTTTTTGCGTGAAAGAGAGACAAACATACAAACTTTCAAATTTATTATAATAGCTTATGCCCGCGGCTTCGCACGCGTGGAATTTGATCTGCCACGTAAAGTTTCGTGAAAGATCATTTTAAATAAGTAATTTAATTATTTTTTTAAAATATAATTTATTCGAACATCCGAAATTTCAGATGTTTAACTTCAAAACTGACGGATTCTATACAACCTTTGAACCCCTATTATATTAAAGGGGAAATCCTTAGAGTGGAATTATCCGAATTTCTTTCTTAAACTATACACAGAACCTAACTAAAAATTTCAAGATGCTAAGTTCCTGATTTACCTTTAATTATGTACTATAACGGGGGTGGGCACATGCCCCCGTGCCTCCTCATAGATCATCATGTGATTTGCCTTTATTTATGTACAATAATGGATTCTCCACAGTACCTAAAATACTGTCGGGGGGGGGGGCACGTGCCCCCTTGCACCCTCCCATAAATCCGCGCTTGCTATAGCCGATGTGTTATTCTGATGTATAACCTATATTACTGTAAAGTTTGATCCAAATCCGTGCAGTAGTTTTTGCGTGAAAGAGAGACAAACATACAAACATTCACATTTATAATATTAGTAAGATTAGTAGGATATCAAAACAAAAAGTTTCACTCATGTCGTTTCTGTTATTTTAACACCTATTATCATGTGAATTGCCTTTATTTATGTACAGTAATGGATTCTCCAAAGTACCTAAAATACTGTGGGGGGGCACGTGCCCCCCTGCACCCTCCCATAAATCCGCGCTTGCTATAGCCTATGTGTTATTCTGATGTATAACCTATATTACTGTAATGTTTCATCCAAATCTGTCCTCTAGTTTTTGCTTGAAAGAGAGACAAACATACAAACATTCACATTTATAATATTATTAAGATTAGTAAGATATATATATATATATATATATATATATATATATATATATATATATATTTATGTGTGCGTTGTATGAATATAATGTTCACATGTGTATAAACATATGAGTATCCCTATTGTAACCGAAACCAGATCCTCTACAACAAATAATTTTACTGTATAGATTATTTTAAAAGATCATATTATTTTTTTTTCAGAAAGCAATTCCAATGAAATTGAAGAACATGATTTTTTTCAACGCTCCAAAATTTATGGATATTATTGTTAATAATTTTGTAAAACCATTTTTAAGTCAGAAGATATGTAGCAGGGTAAGTTAGGTCTCAGTTACTATTTTGTTGTATAAATCAAAAATAATGTGTGAGTAACTGATAATCAAAGAAAAAATTGTAACTGGTTGCAATAATGTTCTCAAATGTTACTTTGTAATCAGTTTATTAAATAATATTAAATTACATACTTTAATCACGAGGCAAACGTAACCCACGAGGCACCACGAGGCAAAAACATAACCTTATGTTAGCATTAATGTTAGTCTAGTACCGTTACCTAGTGCCTCCATGATTGTTACAAAATATAAATGTCTTTTTTAATTATCATTTTACTTAAGAGATAACAGAAAATGTAGTTTTCTTGAGTCTTAAGACCTTAGATAAGTTGATGGCACAAAATTTCTTAGGTTTCCTAAAAGACATGAATAATAAATGTTCTTGACTGATCTATTTTATTGACCATGATGTAATTACCTAGTAGTATCAGACTATACATTACAAACATGCCCGCTATATTAACATTAACTCAAATCTCAAAGTGCTTGTTTGAGTGATTGAGAACTTTTCACAGTCAACCACGAACCACTAAATTTTCTGATCATTTTTTTCTTATCACCTGTTACCCAAATACTATATTAAATCGAAAAATTGTTCAGATTGCACCAAAGTCCGTTTATTTTTCTCATCTATTAATTTATTTTTCTCTTACATTTAACAATTGCTATATATCCATGTACATTGCTTTTGCGATAGATGGTAGTAACAACAGAAGATGTCTCAATAACAATGAAAACTATCCCAGAGCACATACTACCACGCGACTATGGAGGCAAGGAAAAGTCATCGACAGATCTGAATAGTGAGTATTACACAACAATTTGAAATAGTAATGAATATAAACATTTGTAGTTAAGAGAGTTGATGAAAATGTATGTGAAAATTAAAATAATTTATTGTGGCATTGCATCATAAAATATAGGAATGAATGATTGCCTAATGAAGAATGTCACACTTAATTTTTTATTTTTTTTTGGATTGGGATTAGCAATGCCTTTGCGCTAGTGTTACTTGTTTTATAGTTGTTCCATTATTAGTAATTTTTAGTGACGTCAAAATTCCTTACTCAAAGGCCTTCAGTGTCTTATAATATTCAATAATGGCAATATTGACTCGAGTTTACTTGTTATATATCACCATTGATTAGTTCCGATGCATTAACACAGGACATTATACGATTATTTCTATTATAGATGGTGTATTTTTCTTCTTGTTTATTGCTTAACAGGTAAACTGAACTGAATATTGAGTATTATAAACTGAATTGAAAAAATAAATAGTGATATTTACAAAAATATTTGTATTTTACACAGTGTAGAAAAAATATATTTGAAAATTAAAACTATAAGTTAAAACTTTCTACTATAAAATAAATTATTCGATAATTGCTGAAACGGATCTGACTAAAGGTCTATACATCTTTTGGATATCGTTAACCAGTCTTTTTTAGCTAGGAATTAGCCCATTTTAATATTTAGTTATTGGCAGCACTGAAGAACAGCACAGGCTTTGGATGGTTTCTTTTTTGACCAAATTTTGGGCCACCGGTGTTGTATAAATGGCTTAAATGACACTATTTAACTATAAACTGTATTAATTACATTGAAATGAAATTGAAGGTGAGCGTTACAAATGACCTATGTCGTTAGGTTTATTTGCAAAAAATTTGTTGATAAAATATTTTTATGCTTCATCTAACTATGACTACATAAAAAATATATATACCACTACAATCCATGGAAGGTCTGATCAGTAAGTGGTTGAGACTATGCTGTTTCTTGGACAACGGTTAGGTAGGGAGGTGATTAGTCCTGGATCACGCTCAACCACCAGATCCCTCCCCCTATTTATTGAGGCTGGGTGAGCCCCAGAAGGGTTCCCTCTACGGCTGCTAGAAAAAATATTATTCATGTATTAAATAATTTATTTAATTTTAATAAATACATATTTATGAAATAATTTATAAACTACTTCATATTTGCTGTTTCAGATTATTGGCTGGAAAAACTTCGTAAAAATCGAGAATGGTTTAAGAAGACGACTGAACAAGTTGTAAATGAGACCCTGAGGCTGCCAGACGGAAAGAACACTTTCGGCTTAAACGGCACGTTTAGATCAATTAACGTGGACTGATTATAAAAATCTGAGCATTTAGATTTTTTTATTTTATTTTTTTTCTCTTTATATTTTCATCCACACCTGTCTAATACAAGTAATTGACAATCAGCAGATTGGCTGACTGAAAAATAATACAAAATGACATGGAAGGCATGGCGAAGAACAGTACCCAGCGGTACCTCTCCATTGGCTTGCTTTAATTTCCTACTGTCCCCATGATAGATTCCTCATCCACGTTCTTTTTAGTCTTCTCCTAGTGATTGGCGTTTCATCTTATCGTGAGGACCCCATGGATTTTTTTATTTAAAATTAAAATATTTCTGTAAAATCAAAAATGTGTTATTTCATTTGATTTTTTCAGCGTCAAATATAATATCGGATCATTTACAATCGCCTACCACTCAGGCTTCCAAGAGGTTTTTTTAAAAGTATTTTTTCGGTATTTAATTTTATTTTAGCCAGTTGATCAGCAAAAAGTAAATCTAAAAGCAGAGTAAATTTTGAGACACACAAATATAATTATAAATATGAACTTAATACATTTGAAATGACAGCAGAATTTAATACAGTAAACGACATTTTAAGAAATTAATTTCAAATCGGAACTGTTAAATATCCCTGTAGTTACCTACCTTTCATTTAAGTTTGTATTTTACCCAAGTTCGAAAATAATTCCAGGCAAGAATTTGAGAACTACGCCTTTCGATTTTCAACTATGTACCTGAAAATTCCGAGTTTTGTCCGTGGTGCTCATAAAGAACCATGCACGTAGTTTAGTCTATTTCTACATTTTTTTTTCTTCTAATTTTAACCATGAAAAGAAAGTATGTTCATTCCTATTCCATGACTGTTCGAATCATTCACAATCACAATCACAATATTATGCAATTGTGCATATTGTGCAAGTGTTTTTTTATAAATAAAGGATTTCCTACACATGTGCCTGACTTTCATCTAACAACTTTATCTTATCTTTCTTTTCCTACTATAGTATCAGAGTAAGGTGTTGCTTGGTTTGATGATGGTGATCCTTAATCTTGCCATAAGCTACGGTAGCTTGAAATTCACAGCTTATAGGGAAATTTCATATCAACGTAAGTTAAGGAGGATTTTCGGGTCCTCCTTTTACCATCATAAATTATGAGGTAGTAAAAGTATAACAAAATTAGTGTAATAAAGTATTGGAACCTTCGATCTGAGATATTGCTGAAGTATGGTATTGGTTTCTGGTGGAATAAGATGTACTTGGTTTGAAGAGTATGATAATTAAAAACAATGCCTGTAAACAAAACAAAAAAGAGTTCTTACCACATGTATTGATAGATGAAGTCTGCTTCATAGAATCTGTGAGCAGAAATATTTTCAGGAGAACTAAATAATCTATAAGGAAAGCTGAAGGCAGTTTTAAGAAATTTATAATTTCAAATCTTACTCATAATTCTGTTTTATTCATTCTTTACTAAATCTTGGAATTTTTAACAATGTTTAATGTACTTTAACTAAAAATGATATTTTAATTTATTTAACGGTTGCTACAATTAAAAAAAAATCAGAACATAGAGTGATGGATTACTAATCACAAGGACCAGAGTCCAAGACTGGCTGTTGCCAAATAATTAACTAACAAGTAACATAGGCGGATCCAGGGGGGGGGGGCACGGGGGCACGTACCTCCCCAGACGGTTCTTTGTGTACCGTGAAGAATCCATTACAGTACATACTTAAAGCAAATCATGTGATGATAGTCGTTAAAATAACAGAAATAACATGAGTGAAAATATTGTTTAGATATTTTAATAAACCTTTCTATAAATAAATACTACAAGTTTATTTTTAAGTTATTGTTGATTTTTTGCCCGTCTGCCTGTTGTGCCCCAGTGAAAAAAAATTCTGGATCCGCCCTTGTCGTGTACCCAAATAGCAGTCTCCTCCATTCTGGTCACATGTCCGCCCCATATAAGCATATTTATTCTTTTATGCTGAACCTTGTATATAATAGTAATAATAAACCTTAGAGATCTCGAAAGCTCAATGCTGAATCACCAATATTTCCCTACGAATTTCCACCTACCAATTACTTGCAAAGCTATATCAATAGATTACTTATAGATCATTCATCTCACCTCCACCTTGGTCAACCCCTTCAAAGATTACTAATCAGAACAGCGCTTATTAACAATTTAGAAATTCATTTGTTATTAAATTCAAAAACTTTACTAGCCCTGTGCGATAGTATAATCTCAATAATATTAACCATGTGCTGCCCTGCAGTTTCACTTTGTGCAAACACCTAAATTATCCATTGGCCTCATCTTTCTTTGCACTGAATATTCTACATGCCCATGTTTATATGTATAAGTAACACTATGACTAAACGACAGCATGATCTAGCCTAGTAATTTACCTGTTGAATTAAAAATTACTTTATAAAGCTGATAGTTACAGTCACACATAAAGTCCGTGTCTCTATAAGAATTATACTAGTTATTGCAATAAGGATACATATGAACCTAATTTGAGTTGAGGATGGTTTGAAATATTTGGCAATAAATATATATTTAATGCTAAAAAGTCACCCGAAATATGTATAGACTGATTGATGTTTTTGAAATCATGGATTGAAGTATTCACTTTGATTTCTTGAACAATACTCAACATAAATGATCAGAGTTTGTTATGTTTTAACATTACTTCATAGGTGAAAATGACATATTAAATTTTGCTCATGAAGTCAGTAATACAAGTTTAAAGGTCATTAAGACCTAAGTCCTTTCAATAAGATAAAAATTTGTTCCAATAATATAAAAATTTTACATAAGATAAAAATTTGAAAATAATAAAATAAAAATTTGAAATTTTCAATAAGATAAAAATTTAAACATTAATAGTTGTTCAGTAAATCCATTATTTAACAAAAAACTGAGAGATTGTATAACAGATTAATTTAACAAAGTTATAAATAATATAAATTATAACTGTTATGTTGTTTGTACAATTGTTTTGATATCATATGTGTCTTTATTGCACAATAAAAATTACATAAATATAATTTTTCAAGCTTGTCTAATTTCATAAAAATAGGTATTACATAGAGGCTTCATTTGATGATACTAAAAGATTTTTTTTTTTTTTAAAGAATATAAACCAAAAATGTATATTCAAACTTACTGATTATCTTATTACTGTTAAAGGAATTTAATTGTGTTATTCTATCGTTTTAAATTGATCTATATTTATCTGGGGAACCTCATATGTATTTATTAGATGTTTTTAATTCAGTGGATAACTTGTTGGTTGAGTTTAATCTTTGCCAAATCACTTCCTTACCAACTTTTACCTTGGGAACAGTACAGTCTCTATCATGTTCTGAACCATTGTGGACTTCAAGGGAGGTTGGGGAATTCAAATCTCACTTGTCAATTCAGAAGTTGTTGTTTTTTGTAGGAGATGTATGCCTCAACTGAATCCTTCAAGACTTACTTATCAAGTAGCAAATTTCATTAGGAACCTCTTGAGGCAGAAATAATCCGTTTAAACTTTTTGGAACCATCTTCCAGAGATGGAACCAGAGTTCTTTCACATAGAGCATACTGTTGTATGAGCGCTGATAAGGTTCTACCGATACCCAAAAATATCGATACCAGGCCTTTGCGATATATCGGAACAAAGTATCGATACCGAGAAAATACCGAAAGAAAAATATCGATATCACCCGGTATCGGAAGATTTTTAGTCGTTTAAAAGCACGGTTCGTCAAATGGCTACAAACATTCCATTGCCAGGAAAACGTCACACATTGGTTAATCAATCAAATAGTGAAAGGCCTTTTATTTTTTATTTTTTATTAGAATAATATGGTTCTCATTCGATATTCTCAATGTATCGAAAGATCTTTCCGATATTTCACAGTTGACTGATATCTAAATTTTTATTATGTTATTAACGCTATCTATACATATCAGGGAAAGTAATTAAAGAGAAAAAATAATATACACGCATAGGAAAGGACATTTTTTCGATATTAGAAGAATATATACTCATTCGATATTCTCAGAGTATCGAAAGATCTTTCCGATATTTCAAAGATAGTTGATATCTAAATTTTTCATTATGTTATGAACCTTATCTGTACATACCAGGGAAAGTAATTAAAAGAAAAAAAAACATATACATGCATAGGAAAAGACATTCTTTCGATATTAGAAGAATATGGTACTCATTCGATATTCTCAAAGTATCGAAAGATCTTTCCGATATTTCACAGTTAAATGATATCTACATTTTTTATTATGTTATTAACGCTATCTTTACATATCAGGGAAAGTAATTAAAAGAGAAAACAAAAATACACGCATAGGAAAGGACATTCTTTCGATAATAGAAGAATATATACTCATTCGATATTCTCAGAGTATCGAAAGATCTTTCCGATATTTCAAAGATGGTTGATATCTAAATTTTTATTATGTTATGAACCTTATCTGTACATATCAGGGAAAGTAATTAAAAGCAAAAAAAACATATACATGCATAGGAAAGGACATGCTTTCGATACTAGAAGAAAATGGTACTCATTCGATATTCTCAAAGTAACGAAAGATCTTTCCGATATTTCACAGTTGACTGATATCTAAATTTTTTATTATGTTATTAACGCTATCTATACATATCAGGGAAAGTAATTAAAAGAGAAAAAATAATATACACGCATAGGAAAGGACATTCTTTCGATATTAGGAGAATATATACTCATTCGATATTCTTAGAGTATCGAAAGATCTTTCCGATATTTCAATGATGGTTGATATCTAAATTTTTTGTTATGTTATGAACCTTATCTGTACATATCAGGGAAAGTAATTAAAGGGAAAACAAAACATATACATGCATAGGAAAGGACATTCTTTCGATACTAGAAGAATATGGTACTCATTCTCAAAGTATCGGAAAAAAAATTTTGAATATCGAAAGAGTACCCTGTTCTTCTAGTATCGAAAGAATTTCCATTGCTATGCATATATATTATCTTTTCTTTTAACTTATTTCCCTGATGTGTACAGATATTGGTCATAACATAATAATAAATTTAGATATTAGCCATCTGTGAAGTATCGGAAAATATTTTGAGAATATCGAAAGAGTACCCTGTTCTTCTAGTATCGAAAGAATTTCCATTGCTATGCATATATATATTATTTTTTTTCTTTTAATTAATTTCCCGGATATGTACAAATATTGTTCATAACATAATAATAAATATAGATATCAGCCATCTGTGAAGTATCGGAAAATATTTTGAGAATATCGAAAGATTACCCTGTTCTTCTAGTATCGAAAGAATTTCCATTGCTATGCATATATATTATTTTTTTCTTTTAACTTATTTCCCTGATGTGTACAGATATTGGTCATAACATAATAATAAATTTAGATAGTAGCCATCTGTGAAGTATTGGAAAATATTTTTAGAATATCGAAAGAGTACCCTGTTCTTCTAGTATCGAAAGAATTTCTATTGCTATGCATATATATTATTTTTTTTCTTTTAATTAATTTCCCGGACATGTACAGATAGGGTTCATAACATAATAAAAAAATTAGATATCAGCCATCTGTGAAGTATCGGAAAATATTATTAGCATATCGAAAGAGTACCCTGTTCTTCTGGTATCGAAAGAATTTTTCTTTGCTATGCATTATTATTATTTTTTTTTCTATTAATTAATTTCCGTAATGTACAGATAGGGTTCATAATAATAAAATAAGAGGGTTCATCTAGGGAAAGGAAACATATCATTCTATTTTTTTGAGAATATGGAAAGAATGTGCCGTAGGATATATACAACTTTTTATTCAGGTTTCGTTTGGATGAGCAAAAAAAAAAAAGAAAAGTCAGTTAACTGTTTCGATATTTAGTTTTCCATACCGATATCGATAAAATATCGGAAGAAAAGTATCGATACCATAATATCGGTATCGAAAGGAAAAGTATCGATACTGTATCCATATCGGTAATATCGGTAGAACCCTACACACAACCTTGTTTTGTAATATCTTTAGAATAAAAAAAGATAGGAATAAACTTAAATGTCAGGAAATGATTATATTTTTATTATTATTAACTAGCCAATTATATCTAGATTATATACATATTATAATATGATATAAAAATAATAACAAAAAGGTTTCTAGTTACTAAAATAGAGCCAAAAACTCAAAAAGAAACACTATTATTTATTATAATGCAATTGGGAAAAACCACAATTCAAAGCCTTATGTTTAAAAAAATACACCTACTTACCAGTCGACGTTTCGCCTATTCAGGCATTATCAAGACACCAAAATCAAAAAGGGGGTATGTGAATCGCATCTCGAAGAAAAAGGTGCAATACATCCCAACGATCAACAGCCCAAACAGGCTCCAAACATGAGACAGCACCCCACCACCAAGACGTTCAACATACAACTGAACGAATGTAATACGCAACCAGCTGGGAACGTTATAGAATCAGCTGATCCACAAAACATATCAAGTAATATTAGCCTATAAAAATTTATACATATTAGCAAAGTTAGCCAATTTTTTTTTTTAAAATATTCAACGTTTCCGAATAATATTGGTTCAAATTTCTGCAATCTGTTTTATAATTTACCGAAATGTCAATCTTTTGTGCAATCTGCATGGCCTCGAACACTTCCTTCTAGAGCCATCACTCTCTTTGTAAATAACTTTAGCATTCTCAAAATCAAATTGATGCTTACAAGTTTTGGTATGCTGGGCCAATGCTGTGTTAGGTTCCTTGCCACCAATATTTTTACAATCATATTGATGCTGATACATTCTTTTGTGCAACAATTGTGATGTTTCACCAATGTATATCTTAGGGCATTGCAAACAGCTAATCTCATACACTACATCTGATTGTTGCTGTGTAAGTATTTTATCTTTCAATGGAGTGTAAAATTTACTCATCTTGTTTGTAATCTTATTCGCAAGCCTAATCTCGTAAACATCATACTCTTTAAATATACCTCCAACACATTCTGACAGGCCCTTAATATAAGTGCACGCAAAAAAGACACCATTCATATTATTTCTCTCGGCACCACCACTATCCGACAATGCAAGATCCCCACCACTAGAAGTACAGTTCATATTATTGTGAATCTTGTTATAAATAGCCTGTAATAAAAAAAGATAATGTCAGGAAAGTATCGATTTGTGTTGCACAAAAGAATGTATCAGCATCAATATGATTGTAAAAATATTGGTGGCAAGGAAGCTAACACAGCATTGGCCCAGCATACCAAAACTTGTAAGCATCAATTTGATTTTGAGAATGCTAAAGTTATTTACAAAGAGAGTGATGGCTCTAGAAGGAAGTTGTTCGAGGCCATGCAGATTGCACAAAAGATTGACATTTCGGTAAATTATAAAACAGATTGCAGAAATTTGAACCAATATTATTCGGAAACTTTGAATATTTTAAAAGAAAAATTTGGCTAACTTTGCTAATATGTATAAATTTGTATAGGCTAATATTACTTGATATGTTTTGTGGATCAGCTGATTCTATAACGTTCCCAGCTGGTTGCGTATTACTTTCGTTCAGTTGTATGTTGAACGTCTTGGTGGTGGGGTGCTGTCTCATGTTTGGAGCCTGTTTGGGCTGTTGATCGTTGGGATGTATTGCACCTTTTTCTTCGAGATGCGATTCACATAACCCCTTTTTGATTTTGGTGTCTTGATAATGCCTGAATAGGCGAAACGTCGACTGGTAAGTAGGTGTATTTTTTGAAACATAAGGCTTTGCATTGTGGTTTTTCCCAATTGCATTATAAAGTTTCTAGTTACTTTTAAATATATAAATAGAATATATTTAATAATGCATGTACATGTTTATGTAATAATAAAGATACCAGTTTGGTGGTAAATAAGGCCAACTTTGAAGGAGTAGAAGAAAGTTTGTTTCTACATATTTGAATCACATTTGTGCCTCACAATTTGGCTAATACTCAAGTTTAAATTTAGTTTTGATTTTGAAATCATCAACCTTTCATTTCAACAAAGTTGCAGCTCACCTTTACCGACTATCCCCAGATCTGCCACCCATGTGCCGGCTCCCCTAGTATAAATATTCCTAATATTATCCTTTCAAAATTTGTTAAGCGAATAACAATGAAATAAAGATTATTCTGTTGTTATGATACTTGAGTGTATTTATGTAGATAAAAGAAAGAACGATATTTTTTTCTCATTTATCAACTGAGTTTCTGATGGAATAGTCAATGTAAAACAAGAAAATTAGTATAAGCGAATTTTGGGAAATATCAAAGAATTCTTAGCGCCAATGGTTGAAGAGTCTTATAGAGATTAAAGATTGCGGAAGAAGTTACAACTCCATCACGAAGCTACTAATTCACGTAAGTAAAAAAATATTTTTATGTATAAATCTTTAAGCATTTTCTCTGACTAATCTTTTAATCTGCTCCTCAGTTAATAACTTGACTATTAACATAACTACAACATTTTTGATAAGATAATAATTAAGAGTAAGACACTATCATCTGTGATCACAAGTGTCTATAATCAACAAATTTTATGTCGATCAACAAATCATGTTTATTTCTCATTTTATTCATTTAGATCACTTTTACTTACATTTTATTTTCCTGGGTTTTTGTACAACTTAAGGAGTCATATCCCCAATATCCAAAAGCCACTGCTCTCTGACCATCCAATCCCCCTCACGGAGTCCTCTGGCTGCCATGCGTTCCTCCACGTTCTCATTTGGTCTTCCTAGCTTTTTTCTTTCAGGTGGAATATAGTTATGAATTTTCATTGGCCAGCGGTTTTCGTCCATCCGCATTAAGTGGCCATACCACTTTAACCTTTTAGTTCTGATCTGGTAAAGGATGGTCTTTTGAGATCCGACCTTGTCTCTAATTGCTGCGTTTAGGATCCGCTTGGTTCTCGATATACCACAGCTTCTTCTCCAGAAATCCTTTTCATGTGAAGCAACCTATTCTCCACCTTTTTCGTTAGTGTCCAAACCTCTGATCCGTATGGGGCTACGCTTTCCATGAAGGAATGGTAGATCTTCTTTTTAGTTTCCAATCTTATTTCCTTACTCCGTTTATCAGTTTATCGGACTTATTAATTTTTCCCCATATTTTACTTTAAACTTTTACTTACATAAGGTCTAAAAAAAATAGTTTTTAAATTGTGCTTCCTTATAATCTGCTTCTGCAGTTTCTCTGAATACATTTTTGTAGAATGATGGAGTCGAATTTTTATGTACGTTTATGCGATTAGTTTTATAAGATAAAAACATGATTGTCTTCGAATGATTGATCGAATAGGTAAATTTAAATGAAAATTAGAACTAAAATCTTTAATTACATAAGTTTAATTAAATGATTTATTCCAAAAATAAATATAAAAATAAAAAAAACGCGGCAAGCCAAACAGTATTTGATGAATCACAAGTTTTTTTTTTTGTTTCGAATCTCCATTTATTTATATAAAAAAAATATTTACAATATATATATATATATATACAATACATAAATATATATATATACGGAAATAATTATAGTACTTTTTCTACCCGGAGGTATTTTAAGCAATACATAGAATGAGTCCGCTGAAGGCGGGTTCTCTAAACCGGCCAAGGCCGCTGATTCTATACATTCAAAGCAGGGAGAGACCGCTTTAAGGGATTAGGTGATAGGAAGAAGAAAGGGGGGAGAGGAAGGAAGAAAGGCTTGGACAAGGGAGTCCTCACCCCATCCCTAGGCCAATGAGAGCACGTCGACCAAGGGGACACTGCCTTGCCACCTCCCAGGTCTGGGAGGGGGAACTATGTCTCTAAAGAGTGGGTTGCTACACGCCTTCAGCCCATCAAAAAATTTGATGTGCCTCCGGCTAATGTAGTTCGGTATAGACGGGAGTTTCAGCTCCTCATAGATTTTAGTATTACGCGCCCTTTGGAGCGACGTGCCTTTAACTATACGCCTAAGGATGGAGTTCTGAAACTGCTGTAGACTTTTTAGTGTGGTTTTGTAAATATGTTTAAGGAGCGGCGCACCATGGAGCAGCGTTGGTCTAATAATCGACTTATAAATGTGGCATTTAAGCCGTAACGACAGTTGGGGCGAAGTGAGGAGGTGGTAGAGCCTATTGGACTTTTGTCGGGCCAGTTTCAGCCTCCCCCTGACGTGACTCGAGAAGGTAAAATGCCTATCAAGAGTGACGCCAAGGTAGAGGATAGAGTTAGATACACGACGATCTTCATCTTCAATTGTGAAGGTCGTCGGGAGGCGCTTTTTGCCTTCCTGAAATGACATCACGATGCCATTCATCTTTAAATCATCAATAATTGACACCGACGCCTTTTGTGCCTTTTTAAGGGCATGACGGGCGTTGGCACTTGAAGCGTAAATCCCTATGTCGTCCGCATAGGCCGCTACTACCGCTCCTTCATGCTTAACCGAGATCACGGGTGCTGTGAATATCACAAACAACAGTGGCCCCAGTACAGACCCTTGTGGTACTCCACAGGTGGTGTTGCTAGAAGTCGAGTAGCTTTCCCCGACTCGCACGACGAAGGATCTTCGGCTAAGATAGCTTCGGATTAAACGGCATAACGAGCCTGGGAAGTTAAACTCTTCCAAGCGTCGGAGTAACAGTGTGTGAGACACACTGTCAAAGGCCTGAGTGCAATCAAGGGATATAAAGGCCGTGGCTTTGTTCATGTTCATCTGCTCTATGGTGTGCGCTTGGAGCTTTGCCAGGTGATGGTCACAGGAAACACCTCTAAGGAAACCAGTCTGTTCTGGGGGGATAATGTTTTCCTCTCTACAGTGGGTCAGCAAATGGTGGTGGACAAGTCTCTCGAAAATTTTACTCATATGAGAGAGCAAGCTGATCGGCCGGTAGTGATCAGGTAGTTTACCAGACTTCCCCGGCTTAAGTAGTGGTACTACAACGGCTTTTTTCCATGCTTCAGGAAAGTATGAGATTCTCATACAGGTGTTGAAGATGTTCAATAGGAAGGCTTTACCCTTTCTAGGGAACATCTTCAACATGACATAAGGGATGTTGTCTAGCCCAGAGGATTTTTTACCTTTAGTGCGCCGTAGTACCGATTCAAGACCTTTGAAGGTGGAAAAAATGGGTTTCTCATTGGGGCAGGGAAGTGGTCCCTCAGGGATTGGTGGAGCATTTACCAGCCGAGCAGCATCACTCGCCTCGTATGCCTTCGCCAAACGTTCAGCCTGTTCCCCCGGCGTCATCAGTTCGTCTCCGGAGGTCAGGTGCACTGTCCTTTTTTTAGTTACGTAGGTTTTGACGAGTCGCCAGAACTGGCGGTGGTCATCATGAGTCCTAAGTAACTGTTCGTGCCAGAGGGAAGTTTTCCAGACTCGCATGAGGCTGGCTATCTGCCGGGTCATCGCATTGATGGCCGGTTTTAACTCATAGTCATGAGAGCGCTGGAAAATGTTCCTCAGATGATTACGTTGGCCAATGAGGGCAAGAATGTGCTTTGGAGGTTTCCTGATGGCGTTGGGTTGCGGACTAAACTTCGGGATATGCTGGTTTGCTGAGTCCAGTATGGTAGTGGTGATGACTTGCACCGCCCTATCCACCTCTGCCTCTGTACTCAGGCGATCGATCACGGGGAGATTTTCCTCAATGCTAGCCCTGAATCCTTTCCAGTCGGCCTTGTTTAAGAGGTACTTGCTAGCAGTCGGGGCTGCGGGGTTACCTCCGAAAATATATGCAATCGGCCGATGATCTGACGGGCCGAATGGGAGCGCTATACAGCCCGTTATGGTGTGCAGATCCCTGGTTAGGAGGAGGTCTAGAGTTGAGGTATATCCGGGTAGGGGAATCATGCCGGAAGGTATGAACCCCGGGGTGGTAGGCGACTAGTCCAGTCTTGGTAATGTACGTCCCTAGTGGGTCATGGGGGAATCACAAGTCCAAGATAATGTGATATAATACTTAAAATTTTCTTACTTAATCATTGGGAGTAGAGTTCTTTAAAAAACGAGTTTTAATATTTTATTTATTTGGGAAAATAAATTATTTAGTTTTCTCCTCATTTAGGTCTCAGTTATCCATATATTTTAGATTATTCGAAAGGACGCCGGCCTAGAATAAAGTACTATATCACATCTCTTTAATTACGATAAGTTCTTAATGAAACAATAATATTTAGGTTCAATATTTATATATATATATATGTATGTATATATAAGTTATGCCAATATTGGAAGGATTATTATTTGCGTTTATGTTTAGGATTAAGTTATCTTTCTTTTATCATATGTAAACTAATGTACCTATAAATACTGTAGCTAGTTGGAAATAAAGTTAGTCTTTTACTATCAGCGCGAGTATCTCTATACCCCTTTATCCTTTTTTTTTATACGTGTTCCACTATTCGTGTTCAGTCTAATCCTAACTGGTGCCGAAACCCGGGACCCTTTTTATACGTACACGTGTTTCGGGCGTAAACGTAACGGTCGTTGTTATTGCTAGTGTTTTTGCAACCTGGAAGTCAAAAGTATGACTCAATCAGAAGAATTGAAAAAACTGGAATACCAGCTAGCACAGGCAACTGTTAGACAACCCAAGAGAGGGCAGGTTTGGAAGAACAACTGAAGAAAGCAACAGAAACGACCCAGTTTGAACTAGTAAAAATCCGGTTACAAAGTTCGGCTTTCATTCACGAAGTGATTAGCCAACTTGAACCCTTTACGGGAGTCATAGGAGATCTGGACCACTTTATAAAAGGGGCAGATCAGATCCAAGGACTTATAGCGGCAAGGAAAGAAAATGGCATGCTTCAGGAGTCAGATGTAACGCTCTTAGAGGCAGCGCTCGTAGGACGCATCTCGAGGCGCATCCTTAATACAATCCAAGGAGATACAACACATCCGTGGGAGGTGCTGAAGGCCCGCCTAAAAAAATTATATGGTGGAGGAAGGTGGACTCCCGAAGAAGATATATTCTACATGCTAAAAGAGAGCAGGAAGCGAGACCAATCGGAGGGATAATTCGCAGAGAAACTCCTCGTGCTGTATAATAGGTTGGTGGAAAAGATGGTGGAGTCAGTGGGTCAAGCTGAAGGGAATCAACGAATGACATTCATACGAGGAATTTTAAAGGTCCAGCTGAACCACTACTTGGATCGTCCGGGCTCATTACCCCGGGATCGTGACTTCGTGGAATGCGCTCACGAGATTATCGACACATACGAACGAAATGAAGCGCGGCCCGAGAGAACAGACGTAGAATGGACGGAGGTAAAATCACCCAGGAGAACAACAGGGAGTCCGAGGAGAACATCTAACGGGGACACCGACATCAGGGCATTTCATAGAAAAACGACTGGAAGGCATGAGGACAAGAGGAGGAAGCAGGAACGACGCTGCTACGAATGTAATAAAAGCGGACATACTATAGCAGCTCAATGCAATCTCATAAGGTGCTATGAGTGTGGAATGAGAGGGCACGTCGCCAGGGAATGCCCGAGACGTAATCCTAGGGCGAACAGAAAGGACCAGCAGTACGAACCAATGGAGGTCAATAATCAGAGATGGAGAGGTCAGCCGAATCCCAGGAGGACCGGAGTACACGACTCCAGCAGTGCCTCATCCGAAGAAGGAAGTGTAAGGTCTGAGCGCAGCACTCTGACGGTGAGGAGACAGGAGGTAAAAGGGGAAAAAACGTGGAAAAGGGGGGCACTGGGGCAGACACATTCCCGAGACAATCGCGAGCAGAATGAGGATGCGGTAATTGAGGGGGGCAACCAACACAGAGAGATTTTTGTTAACAATAGCGTTGCGAGGGAATTATGGACAAGGTGCCCGTGGCGATGTTAGAGGTGTCGGGAGTAAAATTTCTAGTCGATACGGGAAGTACCAATTCCTTGATTAGTCGACTAGCGATTCAAATGGGTATTTGGGGACGGAAGTGACAGTGTAGTTGCACAATAACCACGGTGAGCGGGTCGTGTAAAACGTTGGGGAAAGTATTGCTTAACTTGAAAGAGTTGGCCGGGACGGAAACAGAAATTAACATACATGTGGTCGATAAACTAATGCCGGGGTACGACCTCATTATAGGGTGTGACGTTTTACGAGAGGCGGGGCTAATAGTGAGCGTAAGCCGAAGGATTTGGCGATATCGGATAGGAGACCGTAAGTACAAACCCCTTTCTGTTAAGCGTTCGAATATGGAAATTGGGGCCGCGGAGTATTGTACAAACGGAATAGAACGGGTTCTCCAGAGGAATATAGACTTGTTCTATAGAGAGGGGGAATTCTAGCCGACTACGGGAAAAACCGAACACAGCATTGCGCTGAAGCAGGAAACCCCGATATATGTCAAGGATAGGCGATATCCTCAGGCATTGCGAGATATCATACGGGAACAATTGGGGGAACTTCTTCGCCAAGGAATTATTCGACACAGCAGCTCTCCTTTTAATAGTCCTTTGTGGGTAGTGGAAAAGAAAGGCGGGGTTTCCAGACAATATCGGGTCGTTGTTGACTTCAGAAAGTTGAATGAGGCGACAAAGGATGAACGTTATCCCCTCCCGCGCATTGACGATATATTAGACCGTCTATCGGGTGCCACTATATTCAGCACTTTGGATTTGAAAAGTGAGTACCACCAGGTCAGAATGGCTGAGGCGGACATTCCAAAAACCGCGTTCTCGTGGGAAAGAGGTCATTTCGAGGTCAATTCGTCCGGATGTCGTTCGGGTTGAAGGGGGCGCCTCTCACTTTCCAGCGGTTGATGGACGAGTTTAAGAGAGGATTAGGGGAACACTTTTCCCAGGTGTATATGGATGACCTCATTGTTTTCAGCAGAAGCGAGGCAGATCATGTGCAGCACCTCACTCAGGTCATGGATAGGGTGCGAGAGTTCGGCCTCAAACTGTCTAAAGACAAGTCACAATTCGGTTTGAGGGAAATTAAATTTTTAGGCCACATCGTTTCGCGGGAAGGGGTACAACCAGATCCTGCTAGAATCAGGGCGATCCAAGAGGCACCGCTCCCTATTAACGTTCGTGAGGTCCGTAGATTTTTGGGGATGATCAATTATTATCGGAAATTTATTCCAAATATAGCGGAACTGACGCACATAAAACGGACATCCTTAGGAATCCTTAGGGCAATTGGTTTAAGTTAGGGTCGGAACAACTGGCCAGCTTCGAAAGATGCAAGGAGATTTTAACCACGGGACCATTATTGGCATTCCCCGACTTCCGGAGAACATTTAAAGTCAAGACGGACGCTAGTGAGGTTGCGATCGGTGCCGTGTTATCCCAAAACTTCGAGGGTGGGAAAAGCCATTGGCGTTCGCGATTCGCAAGTTACATGACGCCGATCGGCGTTATAGCGCGAATGAGCGGGAACTATTAGCAGTGGTCTGGGCGGTCGAACATTTTCGGCCTTACATCTATGGGCGTCGATTTGACCTATTTACCGATCACAAACCGTTGATCCACTTGGGAACTTTAAAGGAGTCCTCAGCGCGGATTTCCCGTAGGAAAGAACGGCTAGCGGTCTACGATTTTCAAGTGGTCCACAAGAAAGGCGCGGAAAATGCGGTCGCAGATTGGCTATCGAGGGCGTTGGTGATCATTGCGGTGAAGGACGAAACGACACCCGCCGAACCGTTCGCGTTACGCTACCTGCGGGACTGGGCGGAAAGCGGCCCGGAAATTCCCTTAGTGCGGCAAGTTTCAGAGGACAGTGCGGTATCTACTGAGCATCCGGTGGACCTCCGCGAGTCCGATGAGATCATAAAAGACAAGAAACGCCAGTTGATTCTTCGAACGAAACAGGGTCGAGGAATTGAGACTCAGGCTAGTGAGTACGAGGGGCTTTCTAGTGTTTTAGTGCGCATGCCCGCGACAACGGATGAGGTCGAACCGGAACGGATCTTTCAGGAGTTCAGTATCCCTGGTCGTGCACTGCATATCTACGTGAGGAACCGCGTTATTTTGGACAAGTTACAGCGATTGTGGCGTCAGGAAAGGATTGGAGTGGATTATCCGATCATTCGCTGCTTACGACAGGTAGAGACGATCACTACTGCTGCGGCTCAACAGCAAGTCGTGGACGCGTGAGGTTGCGATCGGTGCCGTGTTATCCCAAAACTTCGAGGGTGGGAAAAGCCATTGGCGTTCGCGAGTCGCAAGTTACATGACGCCGATCGGCGTTATAGCACGAATGAGCGGGAACTATTAGCAGTGGTCTGGGCGGTCGAACATTTTCGGCCTTACATCTATGGGCGTCGATTTGACCTATTTACCGATCACAAACCGTTGATCCACTTGGGAACTTTAAAGGAGTCCTCAGCGCGGATTTCCCGTAGGAAAGAACGGCTAGCGGTCTACGATTTTCAAGTGGTCCACAAGAAAGGCGCGGAAAATGCGGTCGCAGATTGGCTATCGAGGGCGTTGGTGATCATTGCGGTGAAGGACGAAACGACACCCGCCGAACCGTTCGCGTTACGCTACCTGCGGGACTGGGCGGAAAGCGGCCCGGAAATTCCCTTAGTGCGGCAAGTTTCAGAGGACAGTGCGGTATCTACTGAGCATCCGGTGGACCTCCGCGAGTCCGATGAGATCATAAAAGACAAGAAACGCCAGTTGATTCTTCGAACGAAACAGGGTCGAGGAATTGAGACTCAGGCTAGTGAGTACGAGGGGCTTTCTAGTGTTTTAGTGCGCATGCCCGCGACAACGGATGAGGTCGAACCGGAACGGATCTTTCAGGAGTTCAGTATCCCTGGTCGTGCACTGCATATCTACGTGAGGAACCGCGTTATTTTGGACAAGTTACAGCGATTGTGGCGTCAGGAAAGGATTGGAGTGGATTATCCGATCATTCGCTGCTTACGACAGGTAGAGACGATCACTACTGCTGCGGCTCAACAGCAAGTCGTGGCCGATCATCACGAGGGGAAAACTAATCACCGGGGGGGGTAGAAGAAACGTTGAGAGCGTTGTACTTCTGGCGGAAGATGGGGCACACTGTTAGGGAGTACATCGCGCGGTGCTCAGTATGTCAGCGGGCTAAGTATGACTGCCCCCTATAGGAGAAAAAGTAGTTACTCCAACGTCTATTGAACCTCTTCGGTCGATACAGGCAGACCTATATTCGAGTGAGGGGCAATCTTGGGTGACCATGATCGACACTTTCAGTAAATTAGCGATGGCGTATCCGGTCGCGGAGAAGACACCAGGGGCAATTTGGGAAGCGATAGTACAATGGTGTGCGTGCTACGGAGTGCCTGAGGTAATTGTGTCCGATGGGGGGAGGGAGTTCAATAATCCGTTAATTCGTGACGAGAGTAAGAGGCTGGGGATTAATTGGCGATTGAACACTCCTCACCACGTTAAGGGCAGGGGCGCCGTGGAACGGTTGCACAACACCTTGGGGGAACATCTACGGTTATTGAAACTAGGCCGTAACTTGGACTCGTACACAGCAATGCCGCGCGCTTTTATTGCCTATAATAATACTATCCATACTGCAACAGGATTAACACCTGTAGAAATTGTTTTCGGACAACAACGCCAGGACCGGGAGGATTTGCTTACGATCATTCATACTGGATTGAGCTCGGAGATCCGCCGACTGCGCGAGTTACAGAAAAAGCGTTGGACTACAGTTAGGGATAAACTAACTAGTAGCGCTCCGACTGTCGATGAGGAAGGACCTACGCTTGACGAGCTCCTGGGGATTAGCCCCACTCTTCTAGAGGAAATCAGAGGGCAGTCGTAGCTGAGCCATCACTGAGGTAAGACGTGTTTTTCAAGTGTTCCCAGTTTTAGTGTGCTGGCTAATAAGTGTGGTGGTGGTTGAGGCCCGAGGGACTAATTAGCGAATCGGTGCCCTCCACGGACGGGAGGTTTTGAAAATTTAAAAAAATTTCAAAACCGAAAAATTTTCCAAAAAAAATTTTTTGGAAAAAATTTTTGGAAAATTTTTTGTGCGGATTAGTTAGTGTGAAGTGCCGAACGAACTATGCACAAAAAAAATTCCGATAAAAGTGCGTCAGGAGAGACGGAAAACGCCGTTGAAGGCGCTCAGCCTAGCGGAGACTTCAACGGTGGAATAGAAGAGAAGAGCTCCCTCCAAGGAGCCCAGGTCTCAACGCCGGGGCAAAAAGTAGCTGAGAGGTTGGTCGACACTGAAGACTTCCCGATGGCAATCCAAGGATTGCTGTCAGCCTCAGACACTGCAGAGACTGACGCAGAAGGTAAGGTCGTCGGGAAAGCTCATTCGAAGGACTTTAGCAGGAAGACAAAGAGGGCCAGGGACGAGAGTGACTCCCCGTTAGAGGAAGGATCCCCTACAGCTAAGGCGGAGAAGGTCCAGGACTTGGTGAGGAGAAATTGTCCCAAGAGGTCCAGAGCCACATAAATGGCCTGGTTCGGGAACTGTCGGGGGTAGTGGTGGGCCTTCAGGCCCAATGGAGGATGGTCCCCTCGATAGTTAGGAGAGTGGTTGAGGAGGCCCTAACTATGGACACCTTGCACTGCATTATTGCAGACAAGGTGTCGGAGATTATTGCCCCCATGGTAGCGACGGCCATAGGCGACGCCATGGGTGGGGATTGTGGGGTCTCCCCGACACTGAGAAACGTCCAGGGCTTGATAGAGGACCTGGACAGTATGATAGAGGAGGGTGACCGGGCGGTGAGGACCAAGCCTGCGACGGCGGAAAGGAAGAAGGTGGCCAAGGTCCCCGAGGAGAAGGCGGTGGCCGGACCTTCCGGAGTACCCCCGCCCAAGCCCAAGAGCAAGAGCAAATACGATGGCCTCCAACCGGCCCCGATGCCCCAGAGGAGCAGCGCTACCCCGATGTGCCGGGGTAGGAACATGGAAGTGGACTCCAGCGAGGAGGAGGAACCGAACTGGGAGGTGGTTCGGAGGAAAAAGAAGAAAAAGAAGAAGCAGCCGACCACCCAGGTAGAAGGAGAGGCTCTACCCCCCTCCTCGGAAGGAACGAAGAAGGGGAAGAAACTGACCTTCGCTGGAGTCCTGGCCAGGGTTCCCGCGGCGCAGACCAGGCCCGAGGACGCTCCCACCTATATTACCCTCCAGGGTACGACTGCAGGGTGGGATGCCGGGAAGATCCTGGAGCAGCTCCCATCCCAGGAGAAGCTCAAGCAGATCGGCGCCAGTGCTGGAGTGGTCAGAGTGACCAAGTCTGGCGCCGTCCTGGTCAGGACAGGAGGAGCCGACCAGGCAAAGAAGATCATAGAGTGGGACGCCCTGAAGGAGAAGGGGCTCGAGGCGAGGCTGGCGATGGCGAGAAGGCCTCGCCTGGAGCTGAGTGGCGTCCCCAAGCACTGGGATGGGAGCGTGCTGGAGAGCTTCCTCTGGGGCAAGGTACCCCTGGAGAAGCCGGAGGAGGAGAGCGCCAGAAGGGCGTGGTTAAGACCCTGCTTCTCCACGCCCGCGAGGGGCGGGCTGACTAAGAGGTGGATAGTTGAGGTCCACCAGAAGATGAGGCTCGCCCTGATGGGGCTCACCCCGGAAGACGTCAGCGGCGGATGGTGGGGGATGGTCATCAGGGATTACCTCGACCCCCTGCTCTGCCTGAAGTGCCTTGAGCACGGCCACACGGCGAGGTCTTGCACGGCGGAGATCGCGTGCAAGTGGTGCCAGGGCAACGGGCACAAGGCTGCGGAGTGCCCGGCAAAGGCCAGAGGCACCAAGCCTCAGTGTAGGCACTGCAAGGAGAAGGGCAGGCAGGGGAAAGATTTGAATCATTGCGCGGGCAGCAGGGAGTGCCCGTCGTATCTTCAGCTGATGACCATCCAGATGAAGAAGACCCGGTATGCGTAGGCTGCAGATTCTGCAGGTCAACATGGGCCGAAGACGAGTGGTCGCGGACGAGCTGAGAGCTCTCGCTAAGGATGCTGACATCATGGCTATTCAGGAGCCATGGTGTCAAGGAAATGTGGTCGCCGGATTCGGTGTCGCGTCGAGGGTAGTCGCTATGGGCAGTGGAGAGAGGAGGCCTAGAGCGGCTATTGTGATAGTGAATCCAAACCTCGACGTTATGGAATTGAAGCAATTCACCACGGCGGATCAGGCGGCATGCTATGTCAGATGGGGGAGGATATCCTTCGCCCTCGTGTCGTCGTACATGCCGCCGAAGCAAAGGATAGAGGAAAATGTATTGTCCACAAGGGTCGGTCCTCGGGCCGGCCCTGTGGAAACTCGTCTTTGACCAGCTGCTGGGGGAACTGGAAGATCATGGTTTCCTTGCCACGGCCTACGTCGACGACCTGGCAGTCATCGTGGCCGCGAACAGCAGAGCCAGAGTGAAGACGGAAGCAGAGAGGTGCGCCAGTCTCGTAGCGGAATGGTGCGTGAGGAGGAAGCTGAGTATGGCCGCTGCCAAGACCCAGGCCATACTCCTGAGAGGCTCCACCGACAGGGCTCACCCTATCACACTGGACATCCAGACGGAGAGGGTCAGGCTAAGTGAGGAGGTGACGTACCTGGGCGTGAGGTTTAGGAAAAACTTCGACGCCACTCCTCACCTGGGATACCTGAAAGATAGGGTGACCCTGTCACTCAACGGACTAGGAAGGATCGGGAGTGCATTCTGGGGCCTCAGGTACCCGGCAACGATGACCATTTATAAAGGCGTGGTCTTGGGTATCCTGAGGTATGCATCCCCGGTGTGGAGCCGCAACCTCACGCAGCAGCAGAAGAGGAGACTGGCGACGATCCAGAGACTGGCTCTGCTACGGGTCACGAAGGCGTACAGAACGGTGTCGCATGAGGCGGTGCAGGTGCTTGCCGGAGCCATGCCCCTGGACCTCCTCCTGAAGGAGGATGCCCTCAAGTACGAGGCGAAGAGGCCGGGGCTGGAGACGCTCCCGGAGGGACTCCGTCAGAAGATCGGCGAGACCCCGAACCTGTGGAAGAGGATTTTGAGGGAGGACTCGATAGAGCAGTGGAATGGACGGTGGGTGACGAGCCAGAAGGGCTCTACGTTGAGAAAGTTCTTCCCCACCGTCCAGTCGAGGTTGTCTGCGACATGGGTCCTCCCGGACTACTGGGTCTCGCAGATGCTGACGGGACACGGTGGGTTCCGGGGAAAGCTCAGTGAGCATAGAAGAGAGGTTGACCTCGGTCCCAGAGACGGCGGAGCACGTGCTGATCTCCTGCATCGCGATGGAAGGACACCGTGCCAGGTTGTCGAGGAAGACCGGGATCTTCGTCCTCGCCGAGGAAGACTTCCCCCGCCTCATGGAGGAGGACAATTACCCCCATTTCAGGGAGTATGTCTACGGGTGGAAGGAGGTGGTCGGTCCTGCGCATTTTACCATCAGCAGGATACGGCCACCCGGCGAGCCACCAGACCAGGAGACACCAGGGCATTCGGAGGAGGACGAGCCCCCAGGAGAGGACTGAGGGAGAGGACTGGCCGGATGCGGACCGGACGGATGCGGCGGACCAGGAGGGCTGGACGGCAACCGGACGGATGCAGACCGGCCAGGAGGCCTTAAAGGTGCTGCCCCACCAGTAAGGTGCACATCCGTGCACCGGGCAGCACCACAGATTTTTATTTTTATTTTAGTTAATTTTGTACCCAGGAGATTATAGAGGTACCCCCCAAAAAGTATTGTAGAATAAGAAAATTTACAAATAAAGAGTTGTTTTTTGGCGGTGGTGGGCGTGCGTAAACCCAACGTATCAACCCACCACGGCCGTACCCCGTATGCCAGAAATGGCAGGAAGGGGAAAAAAAAAAAAAAAAAAAAAAAAAAAAAAAAGTTAGGGATAAACTGATTCGCGGAAAACAAATGAGAATTGCCAAGGCCAATCAGAGGTCCGCCGTATTTAGGAAGGGGCCACTAGCATTGGGGACGGTAGTATATCGCCGACTGCGAACAGCGCGCAATAAGACCGACGCACGATATGAAGGACCCTACAAAATAGTTACTATCCGTGAACGCAATTTGTTCACGATTCCCGCTGTCGATTATCCCTTCAAACTGCGGACAGTTCATTCGAGGAATTAAGGATACCTCACCTCCGGTCAAATTCACAGTCAGAGTGCGACGTTCAGGAGTGAGAAAGGTTGTGTGTGTGATCCTCATTCTTTTGTGCTTTGCAGGTCTATGATATTGTATACTGGTGTAAACTTTCTAATATCAGATGTTGTTTATTTGCTGTAACATGTTCTGTATTTAATCTTAAGTTTTTTTTTCTTTTTGTAGATTTTCCTTTGTATCTTGTAGTTCTGTTTTATTATTTTTTTATTTTATTTTTGTATAGTTCCTCCTGCCGAAGGAACTGTAGGGGGCCAGTTATGCCAATATTGGAAGGATTATTATTTGCGTTTATGTTTAGGATTAAATTATCTTTCTTTTATCATATGTAAACTAATGTACCTATAAATACTGTAGCTAGTTGGAAATAGAGTTAGTCTTTTATTATCAGCGAGAGTATCTCTATGCCCCTTTATCCCTTTTTTTTACTATACGTGTTCAGTCTAATCCTAACTTATATATATATATATATATATATATATATATATATATATATAGGTTTAGTGGTTTCATAGGGCTACACTGATTGCATTAGCAGGCAGCCAGCCGGTCCTGCTACTGGATTCAGTGCGGCGAACCATCCACTATAAAAAATGGGTAACGTAACCACGGCAGAACCTCAAGGGTGGTTATGGAATTCTGCTTTCTTCTTTTACTTCCTCCAAGTTCCATTCTGCTTCGAGTTCCTCTACACTAGGATCTGTAATTTATCTGTCCCTCCCCATCTTTGTCGTCCCCTGGGGTCTTCCCAATAACCAATCGATACACTTGATGTTTTTCTCTTACATATTTATTTTTTATATTCATGATGAAGAGCAGATGGTCTCCTTTGCCCAGCGAGAAGTATGCTGTCACTTTTAAAATTGTCTTACTTAAATAAGCTATTAAATACTTGTTTTTAATTTATAAATAAATATATTTTTTATAATTTTAACTAGCTTATGCCCGCGGCTTCGCTCGCGTGGAATTAGGTCTGCCACATAAAGTTTCGTGAAAGGCCATTTTAAATAAATCATTTAATTATTTTTTAAAAATATAAGTTACTCGTATATCCAAAATTTCAAAATGTCTAACTTCAAAACTGACGAATTCTAAACTACTTTTGAACCCCTATTATATTAAAGGGGAAACTCATGAGGTGGAATTATCCAAATTTCTTTCTTAAACTATACAAAGAACCTATCTACAAATTTCAAGATGCTAAGTGCCTGATTTATTTATTATGTACTATAATGGGGGGGGGGGGGAGGGAGGCACATGCCCCCACATAAATCTGTCCTTGCTGTAGCCTATGATGTGTGAACTATTTTACTCAATAAATTTCATCCAAATCCGTTCAGTAGTTTTTGCGTGAATACAAACTTTCACATTTATAAAATTAGTAAGATTAGTTGGATATCAAAACAAATAGTTTCACTCATGTTATTTCTGTTATTTTAACAACTATGATCATGTGATTTGTCTTTAATTATGTACAATCATGGATTCTCCACAGTACCTAAAAAACTGTCGGGGAGGTACGTGCCCCCGTGCATTCAAATAAAGGAAAGAAAGAAAAAGAAAGGAAAAGGTGTGGGAAAAAATAATTTAAAAGTATTATATGTTGAAGAAATTGGTCCGGGTAGAGGTCACTGAATGAATTTCTCGTGTAATTTGAGAAAATCTTTATTGATAGCCAAATTACACGAGAAATTCATCCAGTGACCTCTACCCGGACAAATTTCTTCAACATACATTATCAAGGTCAACAATTATCATTCAATATAAAAGTATTATAATTTTAGAATGGAAAAACGTCGCTTCCTTCTTCTTACATAACAGTTAATAAGCTAATAGATAAGTTATTTCTATTATTACACTGTCATAATGATTAGTCATTATTACACTGTTAAAAAAGACAATGGATGCAATGAATAATTAAATAAATACCCACTGTCCAATTTTCAGTATAAATTTAAATCTTCCTATAAAAAAAACTGCAACTGAGCTACAAGAGAATTAACAATTTATATAATCAAATTTCCCTCGGGTACAACCCCCAGCCAACCCTCCTTTGCCCATTAATTATCCCTATCAAAGACCTTCAAGAGACTATCAAGCTTCTCATCAACCTACTCACGAGAATCCTTACCGAAGTCCCACTTAATTACCCACGATGAGCATAAAGCCCTTAGCTATCGTTCTGTGGAACGCTAATAGACTGCTTAATCACCGAGATGAACTTGACATATTTCTACACGACAACCAAATAGATATTGCTTTACTTACTGAAACACATTTCACTCATCGCGCACATTTCTACATACGGGACTACATCACCTACAGATCAGACCACCCAGATAACACTTCACATGCCGGATCTTGTATTCTCATTCACAAAAACTTATCTCATTCCCTTATTCCTTCCATTCCAACTGATGCTATCCAATCAACCTCAATAACCATAACAACTCATCCTTTCCATATCACATTTTCAGCTGTATACTGTCCTCCTGGAATTTCTGTTTCCTATAATCTTCTTGAATCCTTATTCCAATCTCTTGGTTCACGCTTCATTGCTGGAGGAGACTACAACGCTAAACACCAACGATGGGGTTGTCGAACATCCAACTCCCGAGGAAATATCCTGTCTGCTGTAACATCCAAAAAGAGTTATTCCATTCTGGCGCCAAACAACCCCACCTATTGGCCTACATCTACCAAAAAACGTCCCGATATCCTTGACATATTTATCATATCCCAAATTTCACCCGCACAAGTCAATATTGAATCCTTGGACGACCTTTCATCAGATCATAGCCCAGCCCTCCTTTTCTTGCACTCAAGCTTCGCTCCCAAGCCTTCCTCTTCCACATTGATTACAGGACGTGTAACTGGGACGATTTTTGTTATGACTTGGAGGACAAACTGGACTTAAAAATTTCACTAAAGGCAAAACAAGACATTGATACAGCCATAGAAAAACATCAATCAGAAACAGTTTACATGACAATATCACAAATAATAACTATCAACAGACTGATTTTCCACAGCATATTCGTATCTTATTAAGAGAAAAACGCAGAGCAAGATCGAAGTGGCATAGAACTCGATATCCAGCAGATAAATCTATCTATACAAAATTAACTAACTAACAAACTAAAAGCAGAAATCAAGAAGTTCAAAATTCAAAATTTAATTACCTGGACTGAAAATCTTACAACCACCGACAAAACATTATGGCTGACCACTAAAAAACTGCTAAAGTTCAAAGAATTCAATCATCCACTCCTTACTGAATCAAATAACTGGACAAGATCTGACGGCCAAAGCCTCCAATCCCATATCACTGATCTTGAAGAATGGTGTCAAACATGGAGAATTAAAATAAATTCTCAAAAATCGCATCAAATCACTTTTACCTTACGTCGTAAACCAATGACTTCCTGCCCTTCAGTATCCTTTAATAATATCCCACTGGTGCCTGTAGATCCGATACTTAGGGTTGCACCTCGACAAACGATTAACCTGGAATCCTCATACAAGACTGAAAAGACAAGAAACCGCTCGACGTTTCAGGCTACTTCAATACTTACTAGACAAACGCTCTAAGCTCCCAATTAACTACAAAAGACTCATCTACATGACCATCATACGACCTATTTGGACTTATGGAGTAGAGCTTTGGGGCTCCACTAAGCCATCAAATTCCTCTCGTATCCAATCCTTACAATCCAAAATCCTTCGTAAAATCCTCAATGCTCCTTATTTTGTTAAGAATAAAGTCATCCATAACGATCTTAATGTCCCTTTTGTTGCTGATTTGGCTCGAACCCGGTATCTATCCTTTCATAGCAAACTTCATTTACTTGTTGTATAATTGTAATACAGTTGTAAATATCAATAAATAAATTTAAAAACATATTTAATCAAATTTAATAAGAGGTATACAAATAAGCCATCAATAAATTTAACAAAAATTTAATTTTATTACTATTTTAAACATATGTTGTTTTAGTGTGTTAATTTCAATGATGAAACAGTCAACTGTATGATTGCTAGAATGGAACATGAATTTAACCTCTTTCAGAAAATGGATCTTGAATAGAGGAGGGAAGAATACGGGATGAGAATGAAAAATTCGTTTGTCTAATTTTATTTTTTATTTTCAACTGCGTTCATGAGTTGCATCCTGAAGAAAATCTAACAAGATATGAAGCAGTTCTATATTATGGTCTTTAGATGATTAACACATTTGGAGATTTAAAATAATAAATACAATGACTCAAGTAAAACCAGAATTCAGGATTCAAAGACAGACTGAAGAAATATTAAAATGAAGAGAGACAGTTGTACCAAAAATATTATTTTCCTTAAAATAAGGTACACCTACTTACAAAAATTTATGAAACTATTTTAATATATAATATTATGTGATGTATAATTGATTTTATAGGAATTCACTTTCAATTTTAAATCAAGATTGTAATGCTTAAACAACACTTGTATTGCTGGGCATAAAAAAACATGAAAGCCAAGTATTTCTAATTTTCTGACCTCCACCCAGACCATTTCCTTAACACATAAACAAAATCAACTAATACTTTTAAAACGATTTTTAAAGATAGTTTATTCTGTATATAAAAATTTAGTTAAAATAAAAAGTATAAATAAGATTTTAATTTATTCTATGATATTCTTAAAATTAGATCAGAGTGCACTGAACTTCTGCCGTAACTCTTCAAGTGATCCTACTACAGTTTACACGATGTAATCGCAAGTAATGTCTGCAGCAACAGTCATGTATTAAATGAATCATGAAGATGAGCTTATGCTTCCTTTTTATTCTGTCTACTGGATAGTTATTTAAGTATTTATTTATTTTAGCTTTATATAGTTATAATAATCTGGTTAAGAGAAAGTGAAAAGCACTTAAAGATAACTACAACTTTTTATTTACTTAAAAATATGTTAGGTTTTTGAGAGTAGAGCGGCTAAAATGGTTATCGTTAAATGAATAAGCTTAATTTATTTATTTTGTAATCTATTTGTTAACTACTAATCTAATGGTCGAATAAAACTTCTTTGCTTGTTTTAGAAACTGTAAAGGTCCTAGCCTAGTACCAAACTCTGAAGATTCTTCTTGAGTTTAGAGTTCCCAGCAATGGCTTCGGCCATACTTTTGAGGTCGGTTCTTTCGAAGTGAATATATTTAGATTACAGTGCCTCTTACGCTATCTTCTACTATATATATATATATATATATATATATATATATATATAAGAGAGTGGCGTTAGTTACTGATCTAATAACTCAAGAACGCCTGGACTGACTTCGATGATTCGAACCATTAAGTACTGGTCTTTGACCAAAAAAGAAGAGTAACTAAGAAATATCGAAATCGGTCCTTGCGTTCTTGAGTTATATTTATATATACATAATATATTTTTGTAACCTTAACCTTCTCTATTAATTTTATATTACCATATGATCTATGACTTCCTGATCACAACTTTACAATATTATTTATATAACAAAACCCATTTTTGAAAATTTTTCACATAACACATTTGTGAGCTAAGGCATCAACTTTTGACAGCTGATTCATTTGCAGTCTTTTCATCACATACTATTTTGTTTCATAATTTTGTGTGGTAATTATTTATTTATTATTTACAATAATTGTAGTTTCAAATATTGCATTTAATACATTGTTTTGAAATGATTTATCAGTTTGATGAAGTGCACATTGTGCATGGTTATGTTCTTTGTGATTGCATTACGAATAAAAAATTAAAATATGAATAAACCTATACGAAACACGCATCCTCTATTTTAAATTATTAATAGATCTTTAATTGATTTACCATCTCTATCTTCAATTTCATTATGATGAAATTTTGGATCCTTATTAGGTATATGTTTAATAATTCAAATTATCCTTTACATTAGTTCCTAGCTATATACTATACAGCAAATATTGAACTCGCTTCAATTGAATATGGATGAACAAGACATCGCAAGAGAACAGCGCCGTGTTAGTTTGGCCCGACTTCGTGCATCACAAACACAAGAAGAAAGACAGATGGCAAATGAAACGGCTCAGTTAACAATGAGCAATTGTCGAGCAAATCAAACAACTCAACAGCGTTAAATTCGAAATAAACGCTTAAGAAGTTCTTCAAGTGTTGATTTAAATCGAGTAGAGTTTCATTACGATTGTAGAATTGACCACAGCTCGCATCCTTCCGTTCAAATCGGCCCAATGGAGGTTGTGAGCAACCATTGTGGGGCATTGAAGTTCGATGGAGAAACGCCTGGATTGTGCTGTATCAGTGGCAAGGTTAAATTACCACCATTGCCCTATTGACTAAAAAATAAAGAAATGCTAATAATTTGTTTAAACTAATTTGATTAAAGGTAAAATGAACTTCATGAGTCAATTTGTCAAAATCAACTTATCTTTTTTTCCTAATTCTGAGTGTATTGAACTTTCAGAATTAACTTAATAAATAAATCAGTTTAGTCTCATCATATATAATCATCCAAAATAGTACATATATTAATAAAATATTGGTTTCCCCTGAACTATATTCTAATTGGTTTTTAATATACCACCTTTAATAACAATTAGCCTAATCATTCAAAACTTGTACTGTCATCGATAATGAATATAGACAAGTGATACATTTATTCAACCGAGGAATGTAAAGCAGCCAATCGACTCTTCTTACATATACAACTAGGATTCGTGAGTGTTGGTGCCAAAAACAGGTACCTACATTTTATGAAGTTTTGATGCAGTCTAATTGGTTTCTCATCAATAACTCTTAAAACGGTGTGATTAATTTTATTGAAAACGGCTTTGTATATTAAATTAAAGTGAGTTTATATATTTGTCAAATCAATACCATATATATATATATATATATATATATATATATATATATATATATATATATATATATATATATATATATATATAATAGTAAGGTTAAATGCTAAGAGGGCCAAAAACAGTGACAGAACACTATATATGACTTTGCAACTTGGAAATGAGTAATCTAAGATAAATATTCATAGAAATTCCGTGTAAAGCATTATATTCTGTGCTTATTTGGGAATTTGCATATTAGCACAGTAAAAGATCTATCTAAAAATATTCAACAATACAATAGGAAACTAAGGTGACACCTTAACACTTGGCAACTAAGGACACTCAGTCACCTAGATCTACCAACAAATTACAGCAGGGTAGTAAAAAATGATCAATAAAATTGTATCACATGGGATAACTCTATCCATGATAATTATGACTAGGGTTCTACCGATACCCAAAAATATCGATACCAGACCTTTGCGATATATCGTAACAAAGTATCGATACCGAGAAATATCGAAAGAAAAATATCGATATCACTCCGTATCGGAAGATTTTTAGTCGTTAAAAAGCACGGTTCGTCAAATGGCTAGAAACATTCCATTGCCAGGAAAACGTCACACATTGGATAATAAATCAAATAGTGAAATACCTATTATTTTTATTTTTTATTAGAATAATATGGTTCTCATTCGATATTCTCAAAGTATCGAAAGATCTTTCCGATATTTCACAGATGGCTGATATATAAATTTTTTATTATGTTATGAACCCCATCTGTACATATCAGGATAAATAATTAAAAGAAAAAAAACATTTACATGCATAGGAAAGGACATTCTTTCGATAATAGAAGAATATGGTACTCATTCGATATTCTCAAAGTATCGAAAGATCTCCGATATTTCACAGATGGCTGATATATAAATTTTATATTATGTTATGAACCCTATCTGTACATATCAGGGAAAGTAATTAAAAGGAAAAAAAAACATATACATGCATAGGAAAGGATATTCTTTCGATAATAGAAGAATGTGGTACTCATTCGATATTCTAAAAATATTTTCCGATACTTCACAGTTGACTGAAATCTAAATTTTTTATTATGTTATTAACGCTATCTGTACATATCAGGGAAAGTAATTAAAAGAAAAAAAACATTTACATGCATAGGAAAGGACATTCTTTCGATACTAGAAGAATGTGGTACTCCTTCGATATTCTAAAAATATTTTCCGATAATTCACAGTTGACTGAAATCTAAATTTTTTATTATGTTATTAACGCTATCTGTACATATCAGGGAAAGTAATTAAAAGAAAAAAAAACATTTACATGCATAGGAAAGGACATTCTTTCGATATTAGAAGAATTTCGATATTCTCAAAGTATCGAAAGATCTTTCCGATATTTCAAAGATGGTTGATATCTAAATTTTTTATTATGTTATTAACGCTATCTGTACATATCAGGGAAAGTAATTAAAAGAAAAAAAAACATTTACATGCATAGGAAAGGACATTCTTTCGATATTAGAAGAATTTCGATATTCTCAAAGTATCGAAAGATCTTTCCGATATTTCAAAGATGGTTGATATCTAAATTTTTTATTATGTTATGAACCTTATCTGTACATATCGGGGAAAGTAATTAAAAGGAAAAAAAACATATACATAAATATGAAAGGACATTCTTTCGATACTAGAAGAATATGGTACTCATTCGATATTCTCAAAGTATCGAAAGATCTTTCCGATATTTCAAAGATGGTTGATATCTAAATTTTTTATTATGTTATGAACCTTATCTGTACATATCGGGGAAAGTAATTAAAAGGAAAAAAAAACATATACATGCATAGGAAAGGACATTCTTTCGATACTAGAAGAATATGGTACTCATTCGATATTCTCAAAGTATCGAAAGATCTTTCCGATATTTCACAGTTGACTGATATCTAAATTTTTTATTATGTTTTTATTTTATATTTAGTATCGGGAAATATTTTTAGAATATCGAAAGAGTACCCTGTTTTTCTGGTATCGAAAGAATTTTTCTTTACTATGTATATATATTATTTTCTTCTTTTAATTAATTTCCCTGGTATGTACAGATAGGGTTCATAACACAATAAAAAATTTAGATATCAGCCATCTGTGAAGTATCGGAAAATATTTTTAGAATATCGAAAGAGTACCCTGTTCTTCTAGTATCTAAAGAATTTTTCGTTGCTATGCATATATATTATTTTTTTTCTATTAATTAATTTCCGTGATATGTACAAATAGGGTTCATATAGGGAAAGGAAACATTTTTTTTTTGAGAATATGGAAAGAATGTGCCGTAGGATATATACAACTTTTTATTTAGGTTTCGTTTGGATAAGAAACAAAAAAAAAAAAAAAAAAAAAAAAAAAAGGTCAGTTAATTGTTTCGATATTTAGTTTTCCATACCGATATCGATAAAATATCGGAACAAATGTATCGATACCAAAATATCGGTATCGAAAGGAAAAGTATCGATACTGTACCCATATCGGTAATATCGGTGGAACCCTATGCGCTGACTTTAAGAGAACAAGGAATTTCGTGTCTTCTGTCTTCTAACAATTCATTATAATTAACAGTAAAGCATCCTTTTTTGATAGTTGATATTTCGGTTATTCAGTTCAACGTTATAGATTGTTACGAATGACTGTGTTACCCCACTTTCGCAATATAATCAAAAACATACTCCAAATCGTACGAATTATGATCCTAAGATTCTCCTCAAATATGCTACACTAACCTTCCTACCTACTCCTCTTCGTTAAATCTCCCCAAGAAAACTAAAGGCAAGCTACTTCATTTACAAATTAATTTAGGCGATTACTAGAATATAAAGCTGGATTGGACTTCAAAAACAAATAAAGAATACCAGCATAAAAGAAATTCGTATGAAAAAGCAAATAATGATGTTGTTAATATGTTGTTTCGTCGATACAAATGATAAGTATAGAATGTGAACAACACTAATTTTGCCGGAGAGTGGATAAACTATTTCAAGGTTCATTAAAATAAGTGCGTATTGTTGCATATTGTTGCGTACTTTACCTGTGTCATTAAAATTGTTTTTGTGCCTTAGAGATTTTATATAAATTATCAATTCTAAACTAAACGCTATATATCGAATAAGAAAGATGAGTTTTTTCAGAATCGATACTTTGCATTTGTATCGACGATGAGTACAGTAACATAAAATGATTAACGATTTAAAATTTAACAAACGACCTCTATTGGAATAATCTTAAAACTTTTATGTTGAAAAAGAATTGTAATGATAGAATCTAGAAATTTGTTTTTATTAGAAATTTCTTGTATATATTTACGGTATCCAAGATAGACCTTGGAAATTATCGCATGGAAAAAATCTACACCCAGTAAGCCAATATAAATGCACCTATCTACGAGTAATAATTTAATATTTAACAGCTCGCTATTCTGTATTATCTCTTTTGAAAAAGTCTGTATAACCTTGATTTTTTTCATCATAACTCCACGCCTTTTGATCAACTACTAAACAACTATTTTTTATTTAAGAATACTTTTAATTGCGTTTATCGCTTGGATAGAGAACTAGTTCAATAATGTGTGCATGACGTAACTGCCTGTCTCAATTTTATATTTCTACTTAACGGCGCATGTTTACTAGAGAGGAAATATCGAGAGAAATTCTCCGAGATTGTAGTATCCTCATATGGCATTTTGGCCATATGTTTTGATATATTGTGAAAAACCTTTTATATATATAGTTATAAGTGACACAGATGTGCAGTTCTAGGAACTCTTATCGGCTACTTGCTGATCCTTTATAACGGCATAGACCAAAGGTGCAATAGCCAGTCCAGTCTAGTTGATTCTGCTCCAGGCCGTCATTATGCCCGTTTAAATATTGTTATCGTTAGTTTATTATATTACTCTTTCTGTATTGTCATTTAAAATAAAGTTCATTTTTTAAAAACTCGTTTGCATAAAGTCAACATTTAACTGGCGCCCGAACAGGGACTTGGGCAGTTTTCTTTTACATGGATATTTAGTAACTTTGCGGGAGTTTTGAAGTCCTATCGCGTCGATTAAGACCGACTTCAAAACAGCATCATCACTCTCATAGTCTCGAGGAAGATCGCCAACGCCTAGAGCGAGCATCTAGGTATCCGCGAGGCTACGAGGTATCCTGAAGAAACTGAATATTTTTATATTCATTCACCCGAGTCAAGAACTTTTTGTTAAAGGCTTCGTGCTGCGAGGAACTGCATTCACTGAAGATATCACGAAAGGTGAATAATAGACTAATCATTTAAAAATTAAAATTTTTATTTTTATGTTGTAATATTTTTATTAATTTAGTTTTTAATTATTAATGACAAATTTGTCAGAACGACTAAACCAACTTAGACAACTTAATCCTACCTTTTCTACAATCAATTTTGACTTACTTTTAGAAACAGACATTATAGAATCAGATATTAACATGGAAATTAAAGACCATGATTTTAAGTTAATACCAGATTACAATGGTGATCCCTTACACTTGGTTGATTTTGTTCGAAATACTAAATTTATTTATGATCTCTATTGCAAAGACACTAATCAATTTAAAGATATAAATCATGCAAAATTAAAATTGATTATTTTAACCAAATTGACAGGAAAAGCTAAGATAGCAACTTTTGATAAGGAATTTTCTACCGTATCTGAAATTTTAAACTTCTTAAAACGTAAATACCAAGACACACGGACAAGAGAACAATTCATTTCCGAACTTCTTAATACTAGATCGTATCACAACGAAAATCCTCATGACTTTCTAGACCGATTATCGAAAAAACGATGTGACTTATACGCGAGGGTCTGCGCTGATCCAGAAATTGATGACAAAATTGCAAAAATGTCGCGCTACGACCGACAAATATCACACCACGCCGCTCATAATTTACATCCTGCACTGACAGATTTTATTTATCACATAAAGTTTGATACTGTAGAGGACATTGACGAAATTTTACGAAATGACGCATCACACATTGTCCATCCACCGCTTTTATGGACAACATACTAACAAAAAGGACAAACAACAATCAACTTATAAAGGAAAACATTTCGACCCGAATTACAAAAATAAACAATTTAACAACCATAGATACGAACAAATAAATTTTAATCCGCAATATCAGTACCAACAGAATAATTATCAACATCAACGGCAACCTTATAATCAAAATTACCAACATCATCAACATCAACGGCAACCTTATAATCAAAATTACCAACATCAAAATTCGAAACCTATTTATAATCAACAGTGGGATCCTCAATCCCAACATAGATTTTTTAATAAACCTCCTTCGGGAAATTGGAAAAATACACAAGCACCCGTAGAACCAGTACAAGAATCGAATACAGTTTCAATGAGAACAGTATCGAATAGGGTACATCATACCGAAAGTGAAAAGGACGAACAAATTAAATTACTAACGGACAAATTACAACAATTAGAACAAGAAAGAGACCGTTTTTAGAGTTAGGTCCGAACGGGGGGAAACCACCCGAATAAACAAAAACATTGAATTAGATCAAAAACAAACAACGGAGCAAAAACAAAAATCGGAACAAAAACCAAAAACGGAATTAAAACAAAAATTAGAACCAGATGAAGTATGTAATAAGGATAATTTACCACAAATTACGGACCTCATTAACAATAAAAGGCTCATCGATACTGGTGCCACAAAAAATTATATCACTCCTGAAAGTATACCGCGTAATGCTAAGTTAACCAAGGAAAGCTTTATGATAAAAACCCCTACGGGACGTGCAGAAGGAACACAAGGTGTTATCCTCAACCTGCAAGACCTGATAGGAATTAATCGAGAAGTTAAATTCCTGGTTTACCCTTTTAGCGAACGCTTTAATATATTGTTTGGGTATGAAACTATGAAAAATCTAGGAGCCATAATAGACTTACAGAAAATGGAAGTCAAATTTAAAAATAAAAAGTATAAATTAAATAATGAAATATATTTTATTGAAAATATTAAAGAAATAAGTAATATGATCAGAAGTGATCACATTAAACCAACAATAACAAAAAAATTAATAAAGCTCATATGCGAAAACGGGGAAATCATACAAAACAATAATGAAAAACTAAAATCAACTAATTTGTTGAAACATAAAATTATTACGACAAATGATAACCCAATTTATACTCGCAACTATCGCTATCCAGAGCAATTTAAAAATTTAATTCAAGAGGAAGTAAATAAATTACTTCACAATGGTATTATCAGACCAAGTAAGTCGCCCTACAACCTTATGGATTGTTCCAAAAAAATGGACGCATCAGGCGAAAAAAATATCGTATGGTAATTGATTATAGAAAGCTTAACCAGGTTACAGTAAAAGACAAATTCCCGTTACCAAACATCGAGGACTTGCTGAATCGATTAAGAGGGGCAAAAGTGTTCTCGACAATAGATCTCACATCGGGATTCCATCAAATTGAAATGGACGACGAATCTGTACCTAAGACCGCCTTTTCTACTGACAATGGACACTTTGAATTTACTAGAATGCCCTTCGGGCTAAGCAATTCGCCACCCACTTTTCAAAGGGCTATGACGATTTTAATTGAAAATATTCCAAACGCTTTAGTTTACGTTGATGATATTATAATTTACTCAAAAAACGAAGACGAACATTTACAAGACATAGAGAGAATATTTAAAGTACTCAAAGAAAACCGACTGACCATTCAATTAGACAAAACAGAATTTTTCAAGGACGAATTAAAATTTCTAGGATACATCGTTACGAAAGAAGGGTTAAAAACCGACCCACAAAAAATAAATGCGATAAACAATTTCCCGACACCCCATGACGAAAAGTCGACAAGACAATTTTTGGGTATGTCAGGATATTATCGTAAATTTATAAAAGGGTACGCTAAAATCACCAAACCTCTTTCGGATTCATTGAAAACAAAAATTTTTAAGACGGACGAAATAAGGAAAGCATGTACAACATTAAAGCAACTAATGACGAATACACCAATTTTAAAACACCCCGACTGGGATAAAACATTTATTGTAACAACCGACGATAGTAATAAAGCACTTGGTGCAGTATTATCACAGAAGGACGATAATAACATAGAACATCCTGTAGCATTCGCCTCACGAGTACTACAGAAAGCAGAATTAAATTGCAGTACTATTGAGAAAGAGTTACTAGCTGTAGTATGGGCCACACAACACTTTAAACCCTACATATACGGAACGAAATTTTCTCTACAAACAGATCACAAACCATTAACGTGGATATTTTCCATGAAAAACGGAAACACCAGAATCATGAAATGGATCTGGAAATTACAGGAATTTGAGTTTGAGATAAAACACATAAACGGAAAGACAAACTACGTTGCAGACGCTCTTTCACGAAATATAAAAGAAATACATTACACAGAAACAGAACAGATAAATGAAGAAATGGACATTGACAGACTATTAGATGATCAAGCAAATGAAAACTCATTACAGTACGACGCTGTCATAGAAGAACTACATATACCAACACCTTTGACAAACGAAGAAAACCAAACAGAATTAGAAACAATACACTCACAAAAATCTAGTAAAGAACAGTTTGGAATTTGTGAACCAGATAAATGCTTAAACATAGAAAAAAATCAAATAATAATCAAACGAGGAAATAAAGAAGAAATGAATTTTTCTAAACCCTTTGGAAATAAAAAAAGATACGAAATTAATTTTAATAGAAAAGATGACTTACAGACTATCCTGTACCAAATAATGGAACCAAATAAAACTTACGGAATTTATTGTTCATCTAGCATTCAAACTTTAGATAAAATTTATGACGAATATTTTCAAACAATACAAACAATCGTTGAAGATGAATTCCCTTCAGTAAGAATAAAAAGATATTTCAAAATTATTCCTGACATAGAAAAATTAGACGAACAACTAGAGACAATCGAAAATTACCATTTAGGAAAAACTAAACATCGCGGAATACTGGAAACATTCGAAAAATTAAGAAAACAGGTATACTTCCCGAATATGAAAGATAAGATTACAGAGTACATTAACAAATGTGAAATCTGCAAAAAGGCTAAATATGACAGAAGACCAATTAAGACGAAGTACCAACTAACCCCTACACCGGAAAAACCTTTTCAACAATTAATGATCGACATTCTAAAATTTGAAAGTAAAATTATATTTACATCAGTCGACACATTTTCAAAACGACTATTCGCGCAAACAATACCTGCACATAACGCTATTAATATTTGCGACTGCTTACAAACTTATTTATCATACTTCCCGACACCAACACAGATTACTTTGGACCAAGGCACGGAGATGAAGAACAATTTAGTTCAACAATTTTGTGATTATAATAATATAACCCTCCATTATACATCTACGAACCACTCAAACTCATTAGGATTACTTAACAGGGTACATCTAACACTGACCGAATTATTAAGACTTATCTCACATGAAAAGAAGAAGTATACATTTGAACATAAATTAAAAATCGCAGTTTCAGCATACAATAATACACTCAATACAAATTTAAAACTAACCCCTAACGAAATAACTTTCGGGATTATACAAGACAATAATCAACAAACTGACATTAATATTACAGAACTATACGTTCAAAAATATCACAATGAAATGCAACTCTTGCACGAACTGATACGTGATAAAATAACACGAGAAAAAGAAAAAAGGACCGATAAATTAAATAAAAATCGAGAAGACCCACCTGAATTGACAGACCACGAATTTCTTAAAAACACACAAGCAAAAATTAAAAATAGAGATAAATTTAGAAAAGTCAATGTACTAATTCAAGGAACTCGCCAACTAAAAACCCATGTTGATAATATTCGCAGACCTAATAAACGAAGAAAGAAACGACACTTTGTTTCAGATGAGGACTCATTACTGGTTAATCTTACTGACAATACATCTTCAGAAGACTCAGACGATACAAGTAATGGATCTGACTAAAACACTAGGACTCCTACACTATTCTATTAACAACATTAGAGTAATCAATCAATTCTATGAAACATATCATTTTTATAACCTGACACTATTAGAAGTAGAAATAACAAACATACAAACACATTTAATTAATTTTAAAAATTATAAAATGTTTCACTAACTAACCGACCTAACAAATGATGCAAATGAACAACTACAACTAATTCAATTTAAAGACATAAATAAAGGTAATATCATAAGTTGGATCACAGGTAATATGGACGCTGACGATAAAGAATACTATGATAAAATAATTTCTAACGTAGAAAAGAATAACTATAAAATTGAACATAATATTGAAACAACAGTAAACATTAACCAAAGACTAATAGAAGACTATAAGAAAGATATAAAAACAATTAATAAAAACTTTATGATCAATAAACAAAATTTTAACTCTTTAGAACAGAATAACATGGCCTACGACTTATACATTCATATTATGCATTTATTAAATAAAATTAAAAGCTTAACTTTGTCTTTGGAATTTTGTAAAATGGGAATAGTACATTCCAATTTAATGACTGATGTAAATAGAAATTTGCCAAAAAATATAAAATTAATATCAAATAATCCAGAAGTCTTATGGACAAACAGTAAAATATTTTGTTCTACACATCACAATATTGTTCATACCTTTATAAAAATACCAGTCCACGATGACTCGTATAAAGGATATTTTATTTTACCAATACCAAGGGTGATCAACCAAACTATTTATGAGATTGATTTAAAATCTGATCTTTATATAAAAAATAAAACAACTCTGTATACAGCCAACTGTATATTTATAGACAATTTTTATTGTCTAAATTTAAATAGGATTAATTCCAAATGTGTTTCCTCTATTCTTGAAAATGGAAACTTGGAATATTGCAAACTAATAGTAAGCAAACAAAATAAAATTAGATATGTAAATATCCTTAAGCAATATGTAACCGTAAATATTACTAAAATAATAGATTGTAAAAATAACTCTGTATTTTTACCATATGTAAGTTTAATTAACATTAGTAAATATGATTGTTTTTCTGAATTTACTAACATTTACGTTCATAATTATAATACTATTTTACAACCATTTTATAACTCTTTAATTTTAAATTCTACACTTGTAACCACACATAATTATACTATACCACCGCTTGAAATGCTTTCATTTGTAAACAACAGTTACAATTATTATTACATTAGTATCCTTATAATCTTTATTATCATGCTTATTATGTTTATTTATAAGAGAAAATGTTATAAACCACCTAATTCTAATATACCAACACAAATTGTCACTATACCAACAGCACCTGCTATTGTAAATCATCATAATGTTATGTTAAGCAAATTGTATAAAACTAGCTTTTAGTATTTCATGTTAACAATTTATCATGTATGTATAATATTTAAATAATTCTTTGTTTTGCCCGGATTCCAAAAACTTAAAGTGGGGAGGAGTTATAAGTGACACAGATGTGCAGTTCTAGGAACTCTTATCGGCTACTTGCTGATCCTTTATAACGGCATAGACCAAAGGTGCAATAGCCAGTCCAGTCTAGGTTGATTCCGCTCCAGGCCGTCATTATGCCCGTTTAAATATTGTTATCATTATTTTATTATATTACTCTTTCTGTATTGTCATTTAAAATAAAGTTCATTTTTTAAAAACTCGTTTGCATAAAGTCAACATTTAACTATATATATATATATATATATATATATATATATATATATATATATATATATATATATATATATATATATATATATATACGCATTGTTTCATAACATAAAATGAATATAATGTTTTTCTGAATTTCAATTGATTCACAAGTTAACTTTTGATATAAGTATACTATATTTTGGCGACGAGAAAAACTAATTATGCCGAAAGTACGTCGAGAGTCATTAAAACATCAAGGAGAGCCAGCTAGTGAGGAAGATGGACCGACTGAACAATCCGATGAAGACAAAAAACAGCCTTCAGAGAACAGCAGGTCTCGGCAGCACCGAGGACCAACCTTTAGGGACTTCAACATCACTGAGTTCTCTCCTGATGAAGACGAGTGGGAGTATTGGCTACAGAGGATCCTCTCATCGATAATCGATAAAGAGATATCTATTAGCCAAGGTAGGAAATAAACCATTCAAATTTTTATGCGAATACTTTAAACCTCACGACATAGCTTCAATAGAATATAAGCAATTAATTGAAGCTTTCAAAAATCAGTTTGGAAACCTGATAGCTCGCTATCCCAACGTTTAAAGTTTAATCAAATGACACGGCAAGATCATGAGACAATTAATAATTTTATGGCTAGATTACGTTCTCAAGCTAACTATTGTGATTTCGGAAATTCATTTAAGGAAAGATTGCGAGATCAACTCTTATTTGGCATTAATAACACAAGTTGGCAACTGGAAATCATCAAACAATATCCATCCGTTAACAGCAATTTCGATCAAATTGAAACATTATTACACACTCTGGAGAATGCCAAATATGAACAGTCACACATGTCATATTTACTAACCTCTCAAAACGCTGAGCCTAATATTAATAAAATAAGTTCGACTCGTCATAAAAGATTACCAGAAAAAAATAAAATTTATCTAGATAAGCAAATTCATTGCTTACGATGCGGAAAATTTCAACATAGACAACAGGAAGACTGCCCGGCGATAGGAATCATGTAATTTATGCCGTGGTAAAAATCATTTTTCTAAAGTGTGTTTAAAGCGTGGTAAAGCTATTATTAAAGGTACTCGAAGGACTAATAGAGTTAAAGGTACTTCTTGTAGTAGCAGTGACTCAGAATACAGCTCGTCTTCAAACAGGAGTAGTCAACAGCCGGTCCGAAGCGTTCGACCAGTCGAAGCAATCGTAAAAATCACTATTAACGGGCAACAGTTAGAGATGTTGTATGACTCAGGAGCTGCGAAAACAGTCATCAACAAACACCAATGGGAAATAATTGGACAGCATCCTCTTAAACCAACAGCGTCCTTGGTGGCTTATTCAGGATCTAAAATAGTAACACTCGGATCATGCAAAGTTACTGTCAATGCTTTCGGTAAATCTCAACGCCTTCCTCTTGTGGTTGTAGATTCGAACGATGAACCACTCTTCGGTCTGGACTGGACTTTTGCATTTCAATTGCCCCTTCCACCGGGGGCTAAAATAAGACAATTGAAACAACCCAACTTCACTCAGGCAAACATTGATTTAAAAATCAAAGAACTTATAAATTGTCATTCACAGTTATTCTCAGATGGTATGGGAACGTTGAAAGGAGAAGAAGCCACGATTAATCTTAAAGAAGACGCCCAACCTGTAGTGTTCAAGCCGCGGAGGGTACCTTTCGCTATCCAAGCAGCCGTTGAAGCAGAAATAGAAAGATTAGTGACGTCGGACGTTCTTGAAAAGGTAGACCCAGCCGTAACTCCTGTAACTTGGGCTTCACCCATAGTAGTGGCTTTCAAGATGATGGAATGGATTCAAGAGGAAAGATGATGGAAAGGAAGTCAGGATCTGTGCTGATTTTAAAGTATCTCTTAATAAATACATACATCCTGAATTCCACCCTCTACCTACATTCGAAGAATTAGCAGCCAAACTCAACTGTGGTAAACATATTTCAGTTATCGACCTAAAGAACGCTTATTTGCAGATGGTAGTTACAGAAAAATCTCGGCAGTATTTAGTATTTTATACACATAAGGGATATTTTCGTTATAAGAGACTTCCTTTTGGACTGCAATCCGCAACCACCAAATTCCAGAGAAAAATGGACAGCTTGCTTCAATGACTCTCTGGAGTTGTTTGTTTATTAGACGATATCATTGTGACCGGCCACGACCATAAAGAACATTTTAACAACCTCAAACAAGTCCTGGAAATATTACAAGATGCGGGTTTGAAAACTCAAATAAACAAATGTAAGTTTTTCCAGGACAGCGTCACTTATCTTGGACATCGAATCAGTGCGATATAAGAGCACACTGACGCTAGCACGAACATGCCGTTACCATCCAATCCAAAAGAATTAAGATCTTTCTTGGGGGCAATAAATTACTGTGGAAGATTCATTCCGAATTTGCAACCCCTCTGCTCTACCTTACTTCGCCTTTTGAAGAAAAACGCCAGGTGGTCATGGACCAACGACGACACTACAGTAGTTAACTATCTAAAAGAAATGCTCACTAGTGCTGAGTCATTATGACCCCTGATCATTATGACCCCTCTTGTGAACTTATTGTCACAACCGACGCTAGTGATAAAGGCCTTGGAGCAGTGCTTTTTCAGAGAAGCAAATATCGCACAGAACGCCCAATCGCCTACGCTTCGAGAACTCTTTCTGCGTCCGAAGCTAAGTATTCAGTTATAGATAAAGAAGTTTCCAAATTTCGACAGTATATTTTTGGGCGGCATTTCATCATTCGAAGCGATCATAAGCCCCTTATTTACTTATTAGGAAATACCCGCGAAATTCCGGGCTTGAATACGGAAATAGGCTTGTCCGTTGGGCCATCATTTTGTCATCCTACGACTACGAAATAGAACACCAACCAGGAAAAGTCAACGGACCGGCTGATGCTTTATCAAGATTGTCTCTAACATTACAGAAGTCCTCACCCGACGAAAAGTCAGGTGAGTTGTTCGGGAATCACATGTTCTTACTAAGAATAGAAGATCTACAACTCTCAAGGCAAACACTACTTGTCCCGAGACGAAGATATCTCGAAGGTTATATCTTTCGTGACAAGTGGATGGCCGACTGATAAAGAAAAAGTCCCAAAGAATTTATACAATTACTTCGAGAAACGCGACGAATTATCCTTTGAGAACAAATTCTTACTGTGGCAAGGACGACTAATCATTCCTAAGACCCTCCGAAATGCTGTTGCACAAGCATGAAAACTGTTGCTCGCAATCACATCTGGTGGCCTGGACTCGACAAAGATGTAGAAAAACATGTCAACACATACACAAACATGTCAACACAAACCTTGCCAGACTACACGACAAAATGACCCACGAACACCTCTGTATTCATGGACAGTACCGGACATTCCATGGACACGCTTACACATAGATTACTGCGGCCCATTTCAAGGAAAATTTTGGTTAGTAGTGATTGACGCAACTAGAAAATGGCTTCAGTTCTATCCAACAGACAAGATCACTACATCAGCAACAATCCAGATATTAGAAGACTTATTCTCTAGGTTTGGTCTGCCTCGCACTGTAGTCTCCGATAACGGAACTCAGTTCACCTCCCTAGAATTCAAGAATTTTCTAAAAGCAGCAGGAATAGTGGGCATCACATCCTCACCATACCACCCTCGGACAAATGGATTGGCTGATCGCGAGGTCAGAACCTTCAAAAGAAGAATGAAGGCATCAACTGATATAAAAGATCTTTGAGCTCGACTGCGGAAGGTTTTGTTCTCGTATCGAACTTCGCCCCAACGAACAATCGGTTGAACACCCGCCGAGCTCCTTTTTGGAAGACGACTGCGTACCTCTCTAGATCTTCTCAAGCCATGTCTTTCTAACGACATTGACAACGCCTTTGTAAAACAAAAAATTCTACATGACACAAAGAGCCGGCCGAAATCTTTCGTAGCGGGAGAGGAGGTCTGGGTGAGTCTCAAAGGAGGAAAAGAAAAAGGGGAAGGGCAGATAGTGGAACAGACTGGACCGCTCTCTTACATTGTCCTGGTGGATGGTCATCGGAAGAGAATGCACGCCGATCAGCTCCGACAAAGACATCTTTAAGGGGGGAGAAGATGTAGTATTCTCATATGGCATTTTGGCCATATGTTTTGATATATTGTGAAAAACCTTTGATATATATATATACGCATTGTTTCATAACATAAAATGAATATAATATTTTTCTGAATTTCAATTGATTCACAAGTTAACTGTTGATATAAGTATACTATAGAGATTGATAGTCATCTGTATTCGCTAGTAAACGGTTTATTTATTTTTTCTCATCCTTCAAAATTTTTATTTACAATATAATACAAATTTACAGAAATACCTGAAAATGCTTCTATATAAACCAAAAGCCTTCTGTTACCTTTCGGTATTTTAAGGGGGCTGAGTTGCAATGGGCTGAGTCCGCTGAAGGCGGTTTTTACTCGAACCGGCTCAAAACCGCTGACTTTATACAACAGTTTATGAAAAATAAAAATGTGATATATAGATTTATTTTCACAGAACCGTAATTATGATTCACGCGAATGGAATAATTTGAGTCTGAACTGCAAGATTTGGTGTTTTGATCGCATCATATAAAAATATTTGATCTGGACAACACGTGACCGTCTTAGACGTATCAATCATCAATCAGTGCGATCAATTACTTCTGAAGAAATTAAAATCTGTAATCATAATCCTTCCTCTCCAACGCTGAGTGGGAGGAAGGAAGGAGGAAATTTAATTTTTTTATGCGAAAACGGATCGTCACGCATATTACCTGATTAAAACGCTTATTACTATTGATATAAATAGATTTTACAAAATCCAAGTTTCAGAAATGAGATTCCTCAGAAAGATAGAAGGGTAAACCAGAGGGACGCCTTTGTATCAATCATTAGATCAAACCTCGGAGTGTAACCAGCTGAAAAAAATATTGAGGAAAACCGCTTAAGATGGTTAGGACATGTCCAGAAAAGAATGGAAAACAACATACCAAGGTTGACGGAAGAAGGTCTAGAGGAAAACACCGACTTACCTGGAGAGGAGGAGTTGATGAATGTTATTGGCCGAAAGTTCTTTGGTTCTGGAGATTTGTTTTTTCTTTCGGAATCAAATATGTCTTCCCTAAACAGAAGTCCTTTGGAGGTGTAACAGAATTGCACAATAGTTTCTAGTAATTAGAGGCTAATTGTCCATGGACACTTTTACAGTGTTTAAGCCAATAATTTTGAATTTTATCTGGCCCGAGTGTTATTATTATTATTAAAATAATTTATTCAAACATTACTTTCGTAAAAAAAGTCATAACACGTTTTATCAAAAATCTATATTCACTTTCTATATAAGGACCTTATCTGGTCACTTTTTAGTGACCAAAAAGAGAAATGGTAAATTAAATTTTAGAACAACCACTAATATTAAACTTACTAATTAACATTAATGATAAACGAGCATAGTCACAGATGTCAGGACAAAAGTACATAATTTCTTTGCAATATTAAAACCGAAAAACTTATAAAATATTTCTTTCGGTGTGTAGAAGGAAATAACAAAACAAGTCCTTGGAGATAATATGTACATTCATATCGTTTATTTATTACCCCATGCTCATAAAATAACATTCCATAGCAAATAAAGTAATAATGTGTGAGCTAAAGAAACAGTTTGCAAGGTTTCCTGTTTATCTGATTAAAAACATAATCTGCAAAAAATAAATAAATAAAAGTACAGTAATTAGTTGACACAATGAAAAATAATTGATCATTAAGCAGTAATTTTATCTATAATTTATTCAGCCTAACATCACGAGGCAAGCTCAGTTTATATTATATATTTTGCATTAAATTACATGCCTTTTTTTTATTTACTCCGTAACAAGGAACGTTTCTTACTACATACGTGTGTGTTTAACGCCTGTCTAGTTTTTCGAAAAACCGAAGCTTGATTTATTTTTTAAAGGTTGGCAAAAAAACCAACCTTTAAACCAACCTTACATTGTTGTTACCCATACAAGGTACATTCATACCATTCTCTTGAACACTCTTGAACAAATTCATAAATATAGCTTGGTGACCTTAACGTCCGGGGTACAGAAATATTGCTATAGATAATATATAATGTTAGAAAATCCATTTTAAAGAAATTACGAAGTTTAAGAAGTATCTAGGATTGCAACAGTAAAACATGAATATCTATGGTTAATTAGGCATAATGGTCCATTTTCAATTTTAAATAAAATTTATAGAAGTTTACATAATTTATATAAATGTATGTGTTGGGTTATATCAAGGTATACAATAATTACAGCTGTTTTAATAGTTTTCATGATAATTTATTTATTTGACGCGAAACAACCCTTAAAGACTATGCGACTATGATGGTCGGTTTTTTTTCCAGTTCTTTCTTATTGCCCCATATTTGCCTCATGACTTCTCTGGAATTTTTCTTCTTTCTTCTGTACTTTGTTTTTTTTTTTCTACCATAGGTACCACGTCTTTAAGGAATTTCTGGTATTCTGTTCTGTTTTCATATTAATCCTGTGTGATCCCAAATCTCTATGTTTTTGGTTTTATTTTCTCTGTGTATCCGTGGTTGAATTTGTACCCATAATTTCATTGAAATTTTTTTTGTTAAACCTTTCCTCGGTCATCCTCTGCATATATCCATAAAATCTGAGTCTTCTAACCCTCATTTCTGTTTCCATGTCAGGAATTTCAGTTTAATTTATTTGTTGGATTTTATCATGTATCCTTCTGATGTTATTTTGGATCCGTGGATCTAAGAATCCATCCCTCTATTTTCAGCAGTTTTTCTAGACTGGGAAAGCACATAGCCTCGGCCCGTACAATATTACTGGTTTTACCACTGTATTGTAGTGCCTGATTTTTGCCTGTTTGGAAAGGCATATTTAATATGTATATATTATATATATGATGATATATGGGAATGTATTATTATATATATGATGATGGGATATATGATGGGAAATAGGAATTCATTAACCCCTAATAGCTCTAATCCTTATGATAATAAATCAGTTTTTATGCATTGAGGAATGCTTCATTAATTTGAACTGATTTGAATTTCAAAAAATGAAATATTCTTCTTAAATGCTACTTCCCGATTTTTGAAAACACAAGTAAGTAAACATTGAATTAATGGTAGAAAATAGTTATTATAAACTAGATTATATATCAATCAATACTTAGGCTGAAAACATTTAAAGGTCAAGACATTATTGCATATTCTAAAGGTCAAAACATGGAGTAAAACTATATTTACGACTTGAATAAATATAAATTCAAGGTTGTATACAACTTTTTTATATACTTTTCTCAGCGCTTTCCGAAAACTCAAAAAAAAACAACTCAACACTCAAGGATCATCATGGTTCAACATTGTTTTTCATTTCTAAGGCCGTACAACTAATTATAGAAACCTTCTCAACTATCGAAATTAAATCGAATTAGGAAGTTTCTCGATATGTTTTAATATGTAAGCACCCTTATAATTGATACTTTTAGGCTGAGATTATCTTTTAATTTCACGTACCGGGTTTAAGATATTCAGTTCTGTACTAAGATATCATTCATTCTCTTAGTTGACTCCAAATATGGAAAGATGAAGCCCTAATATATGAGAATCGTTTTCAAACATCTCTTTAATGTACAGCAACAATTTACTCCTTGCTCTCCTACAGGAGCAACAGTGGCAGAGCCCTCTATTGCACAACACCTAGGCAGAAAATAGCCTTTTAGATTAGGTAGAAATGAACAATGAACGTTTGCTCTAAATACACCACAAAGCCAGCAGGGTAAGGAAAGATAGATTCAGTAAGCCAGCACCAACACAAAGCGTAATTAATGATCATTATGTTCCTAATGCTCTGTTATAATTATTATGATGTATTTTATTTCTAATATCATTTTATCTTCTATATCACCAAATAAATGTCGAAAATGCTATAGGGAGAATGCTCTCTATCTCATAAAAAGGTAAGGTTTTATGTTTCCACTTTAAACTGGATAAATTATGGAAGGCTGTAATTTATTTTTCGTAGTTCCTTGCCCTGTATTTAACTACGATGTTGAAGGAGTCCAATACACTAGTTGATTATAAGTTTTTTCTTTAACAATTACTATTTGACTCTACATTTAGTTTTAATTTTAGTCCGTTCTGAATCTGAAGTTTCGGGAGCACAAAACATTTCTTGACTAAAGTAGCGGAAATTGTAAAAAAGTCAATTTTTGAAGTTGTCAGCTGTTGATCCTGAACATCTCATTTATACTATTTCTGTTTATCTTTTCATTTTTATGTAATATATATGTTTATAAATTATGCTGTAAAACTGTAATTTAGTTTAAAACATATTCGGCTACAAATTTTCTGGAGATATTAATATTCTAATTTTACCCAATGAATCCATACATTTTCCACAGTAGTGTATATATTTTAAAAAAATCAAATAACTAACAACAATACTAAATATGCTTGTTTTATTTCAGGCCAGAAGTTTCCGGGAAGAGAACTGCCAATTAAGAGATGAATATCTATCATTATGATAATTTGCTTAAATTACTTTTAAAAGTAAAAAGAATGTGCGAACTCCACGGATCATATAAAGGGAGACACGTTAATTTTATGTGAATATTCCCACGTCATTATACTGCTAATTAAAACCCGAATCAAATGTGTATCCTATTTAAATTTAAAATCACTAAATACGAATTTAGCGTTTGGCCAATTATTATTGTGATAGAATTAAAATGATTTAGAAATTATTATTGTGATATAATTAAAGGGATTTAACAATCAATATTGAAACAAAAGTTGTGGTAGAGTTGATTATAACAAAATGTATAAAAATTTATAATAAATACGCTGAAGGTCATAGAACGACCACATGCCAAGTCGATGAAATATAAGAGAGAATGGAAGTTAACAAAATGGTCCGGAAATTATTTGTCTTGGTTTTTGACCTAAAAGAACTCCAATGGCCGACGTTTTTATTATTCAAGAAAAAATCCTGAATGTTTCGATTTGAATTGAGCCTAGAAACACAATTTCAATCGATGGATTTCAATAGATTTATGCTTTTTGCTTCTTATCCCAAGAGGCAAAAGTTAAAGAATGTTTCATCTTATTTATTTCATTTTATCTATCTTAAAAACTAATTTATTTTAGCTAATATGATGGTAAATCTGTTAAGCAGACAGTGACTGTCGTTATAAATCAGATCATAAGGCACTCAACAATTTGAGTTGCAAGACAGCTGATAATGAAGTAACTCACGAGAGAAGGAAAAAGAACATACCTTATGACAAGTCATTACTCAGGAACTATTATATAGTACTTAGCTATGTCAGTTTGAATCAAATCAGGGCCCGTCAATGGCACACGTTTATTATGATCATAGTCGGTTACCATTATTATAATATTATTTATTAATGTGTAAAAAGAAACTTGCAATGTTGTTTCATCGTGTCAGCTTATTGAGGACCACTGACCTCGTATCCACTTGTCGTGTAGTTCACTTCCTCTCTTAATCTCATTATTAGACGATAGTGAGCCTGTTGTATCTTCTCTGTACCGTATCGGAAGATCTCTTACTGGCGAGGGACATTGCGAATACTCATTTTCGGAAAGCTTTTCAAAACTGCATTCAGTCGTGAATCTTCTCCTGTTGGATCTTAAGTTATTCTAATAGGGTGTATAAAAAAAAAAAATGACCGTCTTCCCCATGAAGAGAAGATGGTGACGAACAACATCTTTCGACACACCACACTCCCTGACAAGATCGCGAGTACTTGTGGACGGATTTGACTCAACAGCTTCCTTCAGAACCTCATCAATATCCATCAATGGTCGCCCGAAGCCCTTCTTCCTTTTCAACGTCGTATCTCCACTGCTAAATTTTTCAAACCAACGCCGCGCAGTGCGCTGGTTAAGGACACCTTCCCCTTCGTATTTAATAATTTCACGAATTGTTTCAGCGGCTGTGAACTTTTTTTTCCAATAATGTCTTAAAATTACGAGAATTTCGTAGGAAACTATCATGTTTCTTCTTTAAAATTAATAACTAAACTGAGACTTTTTTTGAAGTATAGAGTGTTAGTAAACAAGCACCGAGAATGCTCTGAAGGGATTATTAAGGGTTGGTAAATAATAAATAGCATTAAAATATTTACAGACTTTTGAACTCAGGAATTTGATAAAACGGTCATTTTTTTTTATACACCCTATTATATATGGAATAATGGATTCCAGTTTTTTTCTGTTTATTTAAGCCTTTCTCTATCCACCATTGTTAAAAATCTTATTAATAGGTATTTTTGACGTCTAGGTGTCCTTAAACTGTCCTAGTCACGTCTATAGTTTCCTTATAGACGTGACTATATCTACAGCTCCGGTGAATAAATGGTTATGTCGGATTTCGTCCAGAGAGAGTTAACTGCTTTCAGATAATCAGAATCGTACCATTCTCCTAGTTTTTGGCTTGAAATGGAGTTCACTCGATTCCGCAATAAAGTACAGCTAACTGATAACTTAAGTGCAATAAACTCATTTTGGAGAAAATTAGACTTAACCACTTACTCGTATTCACCCGAGCTGTAGATATAGTATAACCGCCCAACCGCCGATTATGCTGATTTCTTCAGCTCCTCATTATGACGGTTCCACCATGTTTTATATGCACCTGGTGTGAATATGAAATATTTCTTGTTTTGTCTTTCGTGAAAATCATTTTATTTTCAATCTCTTTACTTGAGTTATAAGTTAACAATTGATCATCAATACTTGAATCGGAACTAGTAATCCATAGTTAATACACAAGAGGGTTTGGGAAAGAGTTTCAGGAATTTTTAAAAATAAATTGGAGATGCTCCGTTTATCCAGATAAGCTGAAATAGGCAGAAAAGTGATTAAATATATATATGCAACCCTTTCAAACAATAATCACAGATACAGATATTTAAATCAGAATTCTACTTCACTTAATAGTATAACTTAGGATTTAAGATTATTCATAACTTGTTACGAAAAATGAAAAAAAAAATGTAACGAAACGAATTGAAGGTTATATAAATAATTATAAAGGTTTTAATAAATAGAATATGTTTGCTATTGTAACATCATTCAATATTTTACATTTCATTAAAAATTGTTGGAATAGCCATTAAAGCAAATTTAAAATACACTCAGGCGTTATTAAAAATAATGCAAAACAATCGCATCATTGACGAACATTATTCTTGAACTGTATTATTATCATGAATTAAGACAAAAATGACCAGTCATTCTACGTTCGACGTATGCAGATGAAATGAATGAATGTATAAAACCGTCTATTTCGTGGTCTTGCGTGATTGAGCAATAAAATCAACGATTAATTTAGTATCGCTCAACAAAGCTGCTTTTTCCATACTTTTCCCACCAAAGCTAGAGAGGAAAATAGTTGACTGGAATAATAACACCAAATAACAAAAACTTAATTAAACGTGAATAAAAAAAAAAGAAAAAGTAAACTATTTGCCCATCAAAGTATGTTATTAATGGAAAATTGTTTTCATGATGGAAATATATAATTGGTTTGATTTCCTACAAACTTATTAAACATTCATGATGAGAAATATGAATTGTTTATTTCGACAAAAACGTGAAAATTATCGTAATCATCTGTTTCTGAGCGAAAAAGAAATTTTTTGTTGCTATAAATGTTGATTTAGAAAAAATAAACTTCATTGTATACGAAACCACCTGATCAATTTCATTAAAATCCGTTTTAACAGCGTTTGATAAAAATGAAAACATGAATTATCCAACTGACTTGTACGAACTACATTGATTGACCGCATAACTTTAATTTGAAAATTGATTGGTGTTTATGATGGTGATTGAATCATTAACACGTACAAACAAACAATGAGAATAACATGGGTCCGGAAATTAATATTTTCTCACGGAAAATTATAAATTGTTTGCTGGTGAACCTTCACAGCTCTTTCCTTTATACTCCAGGGAATAATAAAAAAGATTGTTCAGGATTAATTGTTGTTTATGGGCATTATGCAAATAGTATATAGTTGGTTTTCTATATTTATTCTATTCTATTGTATTTAAAGTTCCATTCTTAATGAATAATGTGATTTGTTAATATGATAAAAGTATAAAATATCGAGGTTATGAGTGTCAAAACAATTTGAAACACGGCAAGGATTAAAAAATAAATAAACAAAACATGCAATTGGATGTCTCGTAAAATAGTTTTAATGGATTTACTGAGCTGACAACTTCGTTAGCTCGACTACATTCGTAACTGACTACATTCTGTTGTGGTATTAGGTCGTAAACCTTTTCGATAAAGTGACTATTGTAGAAGAATGGGCTATTTTAAAAAATGGTGTCTCAATCCTGTGATGGGTAAGACTACTTCACCCCAGCGGATCTTGTGATTAGTAGAGCTCCTGGATTTTACTAATTTCTATGATGTGGTTAAACAAGGTTTGACTTCTTTCTGTACATGTATTTATTATTAATATATCGTTGAAATCAAAAAGTATCAAGGACTCAAGAAATCAAGCGATGGTCGGACTATGTGGTCTACCTTAGGCTACTAATGGTGAGCACATGAAGAAGAGCCTCGAAATATAGGTCAGAGTGGAGTAAAATCGTCAAGGAGGTGAAGGTCCATTGACTCCATTGACTATAGCGCCGTGTGAAGAATAAGAATAAGATGATCATGCCTAAAAACATATTAATAGTGACAGCATCATCTTCATTCTACCGCTGAGCAGTGTGAGGATCGTTCTTATACAGCCTGGACCAAGTATCTCTTTCCTGAACCAGTTCTCTTCTTCGGTTCCAGTCCATTCCTTTCCTCCCGAAAGCGTAAGAGATGCTTTCTTCCCTGGATATGCGAGGCCTTCCTCTGGGCCTTTTTCCTTCCGTGCGGGTCTCGTAAGTCTTTCTTACGATTCTCTCAGGTTTTCATCCTGAGTAGATGTCCGAACCACCTTAGTTTGTGTGAAAAATAGTGAAAAGATCCAGCATTTATAAATTCCTTAGTTGTCCGAGTATTATTCAAACTTACTGTCATCATGATTACGATATTTTTATGACTTGAATTTATTGAATTATCGAAAGCTAATAATACGTTCATATAAATAATGATTACACTATCACGAAGAAAATATAGTATGACCAATCACAATACTGGCATGTTACCCTGTCTAGAAAACTATATACTCGCTGATTGTATTGAAAATTACGTTTTGCCCATCTCTGATTCAAAATATGTATATTTGTATCTGTAGGTATGAACTGTTGTAATCTTGTTGTAGTGGAAGCAGTAGTACAGTAACTTTTTTTTTCTTCTCAGTCGGTTTACAGAGTACATGAGTAACATAACCTTATTAGTACAAGTATTCCAAGAGGCTTACTATTGTTAGTGGGGATCCTAAATGTTTCCTATCTAGGTATAATTAGGGTAGAGGTCTTCAATGAGTAAGTGACATAGCATAGGCTCAGGCCCTCTATTGTACGTTCCTTCCGAAATACGGCATACCTTTAGTCCTTTTAAAAAACCTTAAGCCTAGTCCACACTATGTTATATTTGCCTACCTATAGACGAGTCAAACCTTATTCCGTCTAGAGGCGCGTTTCAGTAACGGTTCGGCAACCGCCTAAGACCGCCAGAATAATCCGAATGGCCCTCGGAACTCGCCTTCTAGCTTTGAAATATGGATCAGCTATTTGGTTCCCTAGTGCTTTATAAGAAGTACTTATTTTTGTGAATTTCATATTTGCTTGACTTGTGAAGAACAAATGCGTTATTAATACTCATAAAGAAAATCACTTTCTATGCAGCCCCCGTCATTAAGATCTGATTTGAAAATATCAGTTTATTCTTTCTCTAAATCACGTAACAATATGTGCATTTTGTTTCAAAACATCGAGTCATCAGTTCTAATAACAATTTTTGACTTGAAAGAATGGGGTTCCATCATTATAACAGAACTTAAAATAAAATAAAGTATGAATTCAAAAATAATAAAAAACATTAAATGTTTTGATGACATTTATAAATATAAAAATATCATTGATCAATATTAACTAATAAACATAAAACATTAAATGAAAACTTACCTTGAAAAAATTAAAGAATTCTCATAATTACTGAGGTATGGTCCATAGGGCCAGGCGTTCCTAATATTTTGTGAATAAACTTTATAACCAACCACTTTCACATTCAATAAAGTAGCTGAAAAGATTGGACAAATTCACTACTGAGTCACATGGGGATATCCTATAATCGGAAGGGTTGGAAATTCCAAGAAATAGGTACCAAAAAGTCCCAAGAGCCATGGCTCAATACTTGGGGGTTAACCTTACGCCTATCGGCGGATCAACTCCTAAACTAACAAGGACACTAGCGCGTACCTTCTTCCTTTTTAATCTTCATAGTATAAAATTAATAGTATATTCATGTTTTAAAAAACAGAAGAACTTATTAGCGCAGTTTAATTGCGTTTCTAAAATATGTATGTATTTTAATATAAGAGTTACTTATACTTTTGATAGATTGTCAGTTTTAACACTAAAGATTCATACATTTTATTTATTACAAAATATAGAAGGAACCTAAATATTTGACCCTATTATAAAGTGGGTTGGGAAAGAAGGTCGCGAAAAAGTAATGCCAAGAACGACGGGGTTTCTTTACGGACTGTTTTTTACACTTTAACGTTAGTAGGCTAATCCTTTTTTTTAGGTTCCGCATTAATTAGGTGGAAGTTAAACCTTTAAAGTTCCATTCTTTTTCATTCTATTTCTTGGAAAAGATAGAGATGCAAATGAAACCAACCTTTAAGGTTTGTTTCGTGTACTACCAAAAAGAAACAATATTGTATGGTACAAAAAACCTTTTATACCATCCGAATATATATATATATATATATATATATATATATATATATATATATATATATATATATATATATATATATATATAAGGGATGTTTTGATTATTATGGGTAACTATAAGTACCTATACATAAATTGACAAAGTAAGGAACATCGTTTTTTGAGTGTTTTTAATTTAGGAATACTAGGCAAAATGCATATATACCTCACGGACATCCACCAATATATATATATTAGGTTGGCTTGGTCTGCAGATCAATGTTGTAATTTTGCTGACATATCACCTGTGCATAGTGGGCTAAGTCGAATTTTGTGAATTTCAAGCTATCTACTTAGAATCGTAATTTGCTTCTCTTTCCTTGTGTCTAACACGCTAAGTGTTCCGTCCATTGCAATGAAGGATATTCCTTTGTGAATCGTGGGCTGATACTCCAATCTTGAACTTAAAATAAGTTCAGAAAAATTACGATTCTAAGTAGATAGCTTGAAATTCACAAAATTCGACTTAGCCCACTATGCACAGGTGCCATAGATATATTACTTACGGTCACATTTACCATATACAGCCTCGATAGGCTCATCAACGTTTTCCATGATATAGCTACATGCTACCAACAGTGTCCGTCCACCTCTTTGTATGTATTGAACAGCGGTAGACATATATATATTTATTTCTTCAGTTGGCTCTGCCGACCCTGTAGATCTTTGGCCGCCTTTACCAGCATTCTCCTCCTCTGTCTGTCCAGTCTGCTACATGAAGCTCAGCAGCATCTTAGTTGACCCTGTATATCCATCTGGTCATTAGCCCCCCAAGTGGTCTCTCTATGGTTGCATTCATAGTTGTGTAGAGGCGTCCTGATGGATAACTTCGACCCATTCGAACCCATGCCTTCATTTCATGAGATATCGACTGACCAGTTTTCTTGAGAATTTCTTTATTGGTCCTCCTCCTCCACGTGTTAGAGTCTGATCCCATACCACTCCAGTTATTGTGGGGAGGATTTTCCTTTCAAGTCTTCCAAGACTGCTTTCCATGGTGCCGTTGAGATTCCACCTTTCACAGCTGTAAATCATAATAATACACATGCCATCATCATTTTTGGGGAATATTATATTGAAGTAAGATGAGTGCTCTATTTGCGCTTTTTATACGCTGGTCTATTGTTAATTGGTCGTTCGTTGATAATATTGTAGAAAAAGGTATTTGAAGCTGTATAATTTCGGTAATGATTTGCCATCATCGAAGATACAGTTTCTGGATGGACCTCACGGTTTACGGTTAGTTATAACCATAAGCAATGTTTTGCCCTTCATTTTGACATTTCTGATAGGTAATAAGTAAACAATTTGTTTTAAAAGTTTCTTTAAATAAGAAACTGGAAAAAACAATACACCTTGTTTAACATGCTACTGTTTTCACTCATATCCTTGATTTTTTGCCCAAAGGTGTCCGGAAATTATATATGTAACGATTATCATTAGCCTCAATCTGTTCCTGGCATGAAAGTTTTAGCACGCAATACAATTTTAATTCTAAAAAATCAAAATAAAATGGGTTCAGTTCAATTAGTTTGCAAGGCCAAAACAAAAAAAAAAAAAAGATCAGGTCTTTTAAGGTCGCTCGTATAGTTTCTGAAGCCTCAGTCAGTTAGTGATTCTACGCCGTGCATATCACATTAACATTGTGAGTCTCTGGGTATAGGTAAGTCGCCATTTAATTGAGACTTTTAAGATTATTTTGTTTATGTCAATTCGTAAGGCATTTTGATATAAATACTTTTTGAAAAGATGCCACGATATAAGCCAAAACTGAGTTTATTTTTTTAAATTTTAATATTTGAATGTATTTTACAATATAATGAAATAATAATATTATACTAGGAGTAAAATAAAATAAAAGTTGAATAATGTACGTAAGATTAGAACACTATTTGGATATAAGGAAGAAGATGGTCCGGGTAGTGGTAAAGAAAATTCTCTTATATAAGAACTTTTTATTGGTAAGCCAACTTTTCGACCCACATTGCAGGTCTTCTTCAGGGCTAAATAAACAAAATACAAATAAATGAAAATAATACATGGCACAGAATAACACTATATAATATGTAGTATGTAGTACTTTGCTCAAATTTTTTAATTTTCATTTGTTACATTGTTGGATTTAAACAGAACGTATATAGTACTTTTTTTCATTATATAATTCAATCCTCTATGTTTTTTATTTATACTACTTACTACATATAACATTATTCTATCAATATACTACATACAGTGGTATTCTGTGCTATGTATTATTTTAATTTGTTTATATATTGTATATTTAGTCCTGAAGAAGACCTGCAATTTGGGTCGAAACGTTGGCTTAACAATAAAAAGTTCATCTCTGATGATCTTATCTTAATCTCTACCCGGACCATTTTCTTCCTCATATCTACAAGGACAACGAATATTATTCAACCTATTTGGATATATTGTTAAATATTTTTATTTTGAAGAGAAAAGATATGTCAAGGGCAGGGATTCGAACCCGGGTCTCCCATGTTTCCGTCATATTTGGATATAGTATACTAAATTATATACTTAAATATAAAATGTATAAATGTATAAAATTTAATTACAAAATTAAGATCTTTCTTTCTGAAATCGGTCTTGGTTGTGTTGTTTCCAAGAAAGCATGTTACAAGTTTCAATGAATTCCAGGCATTTTTTTCTTCCATTTCAATTTTAGTGACAACTCTTTTAAATTATTTCTGATGGCATGCCCAACAAAGACTCCCTCTTTCAGCTCAGCATCGGATATACCAGGAAACTGATCACAAAGATACTTGAAACACTCTCCTTCTTTTGGTAATGCTTTCACAAACTGTTTCATTAGCCCCAATTTGATATGAACTGGTGGAGGTAAGATCTTTTTAGGATCCACTAAACTTTGTCTTTCAACATTTTTAACTCCAGGAATAAGAACCTTTCTGATTGGCCACGTCTGCTTGACATAGGGTTGTTCCCTATCACAGCTATCCCATTCACAGAGGAATTATGGAAACTTTGTGTAACCGCTCTGTTAACCTAGTAACATGCAAATAACATTCGAATCCCCACAAATGGTATATTTATGGTCAGAGTAGCCTGGCTTGTTAAGAAAAAATTCAAGATTTTCGTAGCATTCTTTCTAATGGACTGAGTGTCCAATAGGCACAGAAGCATATCGATTACCATTGTGAGGAAGTATAGCTTTCAAACTCATCCACTAGTTAAATAGGCTTACATTTTTTCATCGCACACCTGCGTAATGATTTTATAATCTAATAATATAATAATTATAAGATATAATAATTATATTATATCTAGCTTCACTTAAAAATAAATTATTGTAGACACTAAAAAAGAACGAAGGTGGGAGAATTTTCACCATGGAGTGAAGACAAGACAAGTGCTAGAACAAATACTGGGAAGAAAAGAAGAAGGAACAACTCGTAAAACATATAATAATTAGTTGTTTTTACTTGGTCTAAAGATTATAAAAATATGTAAAATAATTTACGACACAATGAAAATGAAGTAGGAACATAATAAAATTATATCTATTTACTACTCTTGTCTTATATAACAATGATATGCGACTTCATCATACAATAATGTTTTTTTTGAGATAGAATTTCAATTATTATTGTCCATACATACTCCTATCAAGGCAGGTATTAAGTACTCACTTCTCCATTATCACAACCCAGTTGGGCAAAAGTTAGTTCTCCAAGAAATCTATCTCTCCTAGTGCGATCTCATCGAAGTTGCATAGGCAGCATTTCAAAATTCAAAGAAGTTTCAAAAATAACAAAAAAATTAACGGCTTAAAGAGTGATGGTTCAAAGAAAAAATAACCGCTGATTAGATCGTGTCTGAACTTACTAATCCACTAATAAATGAGAATCATTAAGGGGCTAAAATTAAATCAAAGTATAATAAATATTTATTGAGAGAAATTAACAAATGCCATTTGGCACATATAGTATTTGTGATCATCTTTCGAAAACCTTCCCTAAGGGATTCACGTGGAAGCGTGTATGGAGAAAACTTCCATTGAAGGCACTCCTAGCGTGGTAAATCTCTCTGAAGTAGATCCTTGCTTCAGAGATATTCAGTCTCCTTGTCCGATTCTATGGTAATGTGTCAGCCAGTAATGTTTGTATCAGTAAATTTATATGTCCAACAAAAGAGTCATGAAATGTTTGTAGTTACTTAATCGTGTCAGTCACGAGTCGTATGCTCTGATCTTTTTGTAAAGTTTAAAAAGGGATAATGAATAATATAATGAAGGAATTTCGGCAAAAGATATTAAATGTTCTAAAATTAAACATATTATCCTATTATTATATAATACGATATTATATAATCTTAGAATAAGACAAATTTTAAATATCTATAAATGTAATTTACGGGGTTTCTCAACTCAACGAAAATTATACATTTCTAACACATTAGTTACACACTATATAACTTATTACTTGTTATTTTTTGCCCATATGTTCAATGGTAAACTAATTATATATTGTCTTATTACTTTTCATTCTTGCGTGTTATGAATTCAAGGCCAATTATAAATATGGACTAAGAGATTAATTGTTGTAATATCATTATAAGTATTATTTATAATCTTGGATAATGAGGAAAAATTGTGTTGAATTAATTATATGAAAACAAATATGTTATGTTTGTATAATATGCTACAAATGAAAAAAATGGAATGTGACAAGTTTGTTTTTCTTCAAAGAAAATTGCTTTGATTTCGTCTCTCATGTCTCTCATTCAGTTCGAACTAATGTAGGACTATTGCATTCAATAACGCAAAACGTGATGGCAAAACATATAATTATGATTTTCTATTAAAATCGCTTGGAGTATCATAAATATGGAAATTTCTGCTGACCAGTTTACAAGGAGAACCGGATGTTCCATGGTCATCTGGTTTAGACAGTTTCTAAGATTTTACTAAAACTTAAAGTAGTTTGAAAACTATAACATTATCAATCATAATCGAAAACATAAAGTAATAAACATTGTCGAGAAGTTATGAGAATATTATATATTATGTAAAAAATAACTACTTTGTTAACACTTTTTTTATGAAACACACGTAAGTTTCACTGAGTCCAAATGACCATTTATCTTAAAATATTGTGAGCAATACAGCACAGGATGAAAAGTTTTATAAAAACATCAAGCTGCACTTTAATGCTATTGTTATAGGTGTTACTTCAGATTTTTGATTTTACATTTTTTTTTTTTCGTTCCACGGTAGTTAAAGATTGTCAACAAAAATTGTTATCATGGTATTACACTTCTAGTGACCTCTATTTAATACATCATCAATAGTGAGCCCCTATCCAAAAATCTAAAAGAACCTAGAAAAATATATAATTATTTTTAAAAATATTATAATTATACATAATTATAAATATACACATATACAAATTATAAATATACACAACCTTACACATATACATTATAAGTATACAACATTATACATATTATAAATATACACAACATTTGTATAAACAAAAGAAATGGTTACGGGGGTAGAAAAAATTATCTTTGATTAATGGGAGAAAATTTGGTTTAGTGTAACCGTCTATAAGTTATGATTGATACAACAATTTGTATTGCAAAACCAGGCTGACCTTCAGCTGTCCAGAAAAGACCAGATAATGATAGTGCAGCTAAAAATAAGACAGAACCGAGTTTATCATTGAGAACATCGACATTGATCTTCTGAGGGAGGCATTTGGAATGGAGTTGGACTGAGGGCAGGTATAACAGAGAGTTTGGGAATTTTTCGCTTAAGAACCTGCAAGCATCTGTACGTGATAAGGGTCATCTCTCTGAAGCGTATGTCAGTACAGGTCTAATTAAAAAATTTGTACAGAGCGATTTTAGATTTTCTTGCCAGCAAATGACTTCTTAGTATTTTGGCTAGGCCAAAATAACACCTGTTTGCTGTCGTTATTCATCTCTGAACCTCCTGACAGGGCATATTGCCTGCACATACTAGGGGACCTAAATATACAAAACTATTCACGCTTTCAAAGGTGTATCCTTCCAACCTAAGAGTAGTTGGTGGTGGCCTTAAAGGGTTAGCAACCATGTATTTGGTCTTTGCTTAGTTGACTTGAAGACCCATTTTCCGCCCTGCTCCCTCTATAGCCAATAAGGCCTGTACCAAGTCCCTTAGTTATCTTGCTATGACGTCTATATCATCTACGTAGGCTAGAATTTGGACTGACTTGGTGAGAATCGTACCGTTTCTTTGCACTTCGGAGTCCCTTATCACCTTCTCTATTGCTAGGTTAAACAGCAAGGCCATAATAGGCCATCTCCCTGTCTCAGGCCTGTTGTGGTTGTGAAAGTCTCTGACAAGTCTTCCTGTATTCTGATTTGACATCTTGATCCTATCATCAGCAACTCTGTAAAATGGATCAATTCAAGGGGGATGTTCATTGTCACCATAGCCGAGTACATCTTCTCTCTTATGACACTATCGTATGCACTGCTGAAATCAAATAGGTGGTGCTTGGTGATGTCATATTCGCGCGTTCTTTCAAGCAGGGTCCTCAGAGCAAAGTTTTGATCAGTGGTTGATCTCCCTCTCATAAAACCATTTTGGTAGACTCCTACCTCTCTTTCTGCATGCTCTTTATGAAGTGATATGCTGATGCCAGTGTACCATTCTTCAGGCATAGTCTTGGCAATCCAAATGCTATGAAGAAGGTCACGAATAACCTTAATCACTTCATTCTCACCAGCCTTTAGCAGTTCCGCGGCTATGTTGTCAGATCCTGGGGCTCTATTGGTCTTCAATTTTTCTATGGAGTCTGTAATTACTTCATCGTCTGGTGGTTCGGTCAAATCGAAGCCATTGCACAAAACAGAAGTTACGTTTTTCATAGTGGGACCCTGGGAAGTTTCCAGAACACTTCTAAAGTGATTAGCCCATCTACCAAGGATGTTTTCTTTACCAGTGATTAACGAACCATCCTCTTCCCGGCAAGAATTGCTTCTTGGCTAGAATTCCTTTTGTTGGGCTTTCACGCTTCTGTAGAAGGCTCTTTCATCCGCTTGGAATCTTGATTCTTCAATCTCTTTAATTTTCTCTTGTTATTTGTTGCTCTTTTTACTTTTTGGAAGCGTTTCTCTTCTCGCCTTCTGTCTTTGTATTTTTGTATTCCTTAACTGCTTATCGAGTTCTGTGCCTCATTATCATACACCTATATGCCTGATTTTTCCTGTCTGCAGATTCCTGGCATTCCAAGTCAAACCATTCGGACCAATGGTGGTTTGCCTCCATACCGAGTACCGAGTATACAGAAGTATGATCAAGATTTACAATTAATTATGAATCTTAATCACAATATGAAGGATTTTCATTAAACTGTTTCTAAAAGTAACGAAAAAATAATTTAATAGTTCAAAGTTATGGAAAATTGGTTCTCCTGACAAATACAAAAAAGTGCCATGGTGTTCTTACCTCTGAGAAACAGAGATACAGGTTAAAACTACAAATGTACAAACATTAGCATTTATATTCATATGTATTTCAATTTCATATTACAATTTATGAATTCAAAGTACGGTGTGAAAATGAGTCATACGGTTAAAGAACCTGAATATTTCTTAATAAAGAAATAACCCGATGCAAAATCGTCAGAATAATTAATAATAAAAATTTTTAATTCCAAAATCATGAAATATAGCAGGTAGTCGTAATTTATGTCAGATAAAATTAATTCAAATTTGAAAAATATTTATGAAACTGTCAATCATTAAAAAACCATGATTGTTTCTTTGAAATCACCACTGGAATCAAAATGTATTTAATACGTTTCGATTAGTTTCAAATAAAGTGCTATTTTGGTGTGTGTGCTCATTGAAAAGCTGGTGATTATATATTAAAGGTATTGTCAAAATTAGACAAAATGTTTACTTGAAATGACTCAAGTTTATTATAAAATAACCATTATGTTGCTGCCCTTGAGCTATTTTTGAAAACACCTAAATTTAAAACACACAGATATCATTCAATTCCGAGCAGAAAATGATTCCAGCATAATTCCTAGTCAATTTTGTTAGTTCATGTATTAATCAATAATGAAAATTAAAAAATCACGTTATCATCGTGTTAATCATGTTTTCTCTTTACATTAACATGTTAGGTGGGGAGCGAAAGGTATCAGAGGAGGAAGCGGTTAAAAGAATTATGCCATAAACAGGTATTACTGCCAGTAAATATCGAAGGCAGTTAGTTACAAGTAACAAGTCTCCATCCCACGTGTGTACGGTGATTATATTTTTATTAATCATAATCCTAATGTTTATTTTTTAGCCTTTAAGTGACTTGCTCATTTCTTAATAAACTGTGATCGCAGTAAATACAATTTACAAGTTAATTAATCTTTGTTAAAATTAATATTACCGTAGCGGTTTAGTACAATATGATGACGAAGTATTTCTGTACCACAACCAAGTAGATTTTATGTAAACATAAAACTGGTGATATATTTAAGTCATAGGCAAACTAAATCCGATATCTTTACATTTAGGTCCACCCAATGGTTTGGGCCTCTTTGTTCTTGTGCATTTTTAATATTTTTTTTCTTATAATAATAAACAATAAAAAGAAAAGTGGAGTAGCTGAATGTGAGTAGCTGTTGGGCACTGAGCTGCTTAACTGTAGATCCTGGATTATCCGCCAGAGGTTAATATTTTTTTTTTTAATAAATTATTTATTTAAATTACAACATTATAATAGGGTACATAAAATAAATATAATGAAAGATAAATAATGGCATGAGATAAAGGAAAGTAGAGAAACTATCCCATGTTAGTACTCGAAATTTAATTTATTTAATCTGTTAAAAAACAAATATGGAAACTCAGGAATCTGCAGACACTTTTGATTCTCACACTTCCTGTACTTATTGGACACCTTTAATTTGGAGGAAAAGCTGGTTGTTAAGTGCGATATCGGCCAAATCATCGTCATGCACATCCATTGGCTTAAAAACAGAAGTCTTTACCATGGACTGAAACGAAGATCCTTCGTGGATTATACCGGTACAGGTGTATTGTGCACAATAGCCGCCGAACACAATAGAATGCAAAAAACAAACTGCAAATTTTTCAAAGTTTTTAATGAAATTTTCCTGGTCTCCCCTCAAAATTTATTAAAAACTTGACTAACTGATTTAGATTGTTATGTCAAAGTTAGGCAAACAATTTAAAATGTTGATGAAGTGAAGAGATTTTCGTTAATTCCCCACGGTTTTAGTTCAAAAACACATTTTACAGAGCATTCGTTCTACTATTCTATGTAATTCTTTTCTTCCTAATATCAGGTGAATATTGTCGTCCTCAATTTGCCCATTCTTTAACAACATTTTAAAGTCTTCTATTCCGATTCCTCCTCATTCAGGCGCTGCAATCAGAAACTGGATAAATTTCTTATCAAAGATATCTTATTATTTTTTAGTTACTAGAATTCTCATTATGGCTATTATTGTTGTTTTTCGTATTCTGTTAGTTCTTGTCAAGTAATCCACTGACAATACAACTGTGAACAACAGAACTCAATTGTGTACTGTGAATAAAACCATCCTAAAAAATACAAAAAAAATTATTTTCCATGCTATAAAACGGCTATAATGTTATATGGATTTGAAACATGAATATTGGGAAAATGAAGCCAAGAGAAACTGGTAGTTGCGGAAATGGATTTCTGGAGAAGGGCAGCCGGAATTTCTAGAGGTGAAAGGATTCCCAATTCGGTAGTGCGAGAGATAGTGGGTGCTCAGAATACCATACTCGAAAAAATCATAATAAAGAGATTAGAGTGGTTTTGACACCTCGTCAGGATGGATAATAATACAATACCCAAAATGACAAAGAACTGATCTCAAGGTGGATGTACCTAGTCCAAGAAGACACGGCAGGATAAGGCCTTTAAGAAGAGGACGCATTTGATAGGAAAACCTGGAAAAATGTTGCTCCTATATTTGGTTGGAGAAAACCTCAACTTTGGGGAAACTCTCAATAAGTAAATTTTTAAAAATAATGACTAATTTTTTGTTTAAGATAATTTTTTTATCTATTGTTTTTTTGCTTTTATTAGAAAAAACAAAATTATTAATCTATTATAATGTTCCACGAGAATTCGTTTCTTTTTTCCTATTATTTTAACGTTATTTGTGATTTTAATATTCTTATTTTTACAAGTATGTGTCTTGCAAAAAATGATTTTTTTGAGTTATTTTTTAAATAAAAATTATTCATAAGGGACATTTTTACAGTATAAGGATTTTCCTCTATGCTAATCTAGTATATGTAATGTCGATACACATGTAAAGTATCGAATTTTTCGTTTTAAAATTAGCGTTTGCTTAGCGTTGACAATTAACATATAATTTCCTTAGAGAAATCTAGGTACGAAGACAAAACCAATATATAGTTATATATATAAAATACGTGTCACAATACGTACTGATTATGATGAAGCTTGAAACAGTTTTTTCACTCCCCTGAATAGTGATGTTTTTCACATTCGCTACGTTGCATTTGTATCGACGATATGTACACATATAATATAATCACAGAGAATATTATTTATATGTACTCCGTTACAATATTCACTTTCGTTAATAATAAATTATACTTTTCTTAGTAAGAAGTACGAAAACACTTCATCTTTTGCTATGGTAGGAGAAAATCCCAAGAGGAATAAGGAGGTAGTCCAAGAAGACGTGCAACGCTTAAGAGACTGGCTGGACAAACAACCCCACCTACCTCACGATGTTGGTAAGAATATGCATGTCATCTATATTATTAAAAAATTTAACATAAAAATACAATACAAAATAAAAATAATACAATAAATAAAAAATACAATAAAAATAATAATAATAAATAAAAAATACAATAAAAATACAATGAACGTTGTTTTTAAACTAATTCTATACTTTAACAATATTAAAAACTAAATTTCCATTTTAGAACATGAGATCTTATTGGCATTTGTCTGCGGTACGAAGACCTTGGAAGGGGCGAAGCGTAAGTTAGACGCCTATTTCTCTAACCGCAACAGGGCCCCTAAACTTTACGATGAAACTTACAGAAATGTCAATGCTCAATACAGGGAGAAAGCAAAGGCTTTGTGAGTATTAGTATACAAATATTTTAATATTTTTTGGAATAAGTAGAATAAACATATTTTAAAATGAAGTTTATAGCATATCGTTGCTGTCAAAACTATACCGGCTATCTATTACTTTTGGTGAAAATAAGTTAGAAACGGTAACGCATTCTACAGGTTGAATTACGCACTATTAAAAAAAGGTTTTCAAGGTTGAACGCTAGGCAGCGCTGTTATTAGGAATATAGAGATAACCGATGTATACGATAATAATAATAATAACGATAAATTATACATGGCGCGTTTTTTTCTCTCCTGTAAATTCGCCGAAAGTGTACATCGGCGGTATTGTTTTGACAGCGACGATATGTAACAAAGCATTAATACGATCATAAGTGCCCGATGTATTGTACATATATATACCAAAAGACTCATGGTTTCATTTTACAAATAGCTTAATGCTACTTTCATTTTTTTTCCGTTTAGCATCATGTTATTATTGAGTTGTTGTTTTTTCCTACAGTAACCAGTACTTCTTGAGCAATCCTACCCCTGAGGGTTACAGAGTGTTTGTCTGGTCGTTGAACGACTGCTTCGACAAAGTCTTTTACCACCCGTTCGAGGCGACGCGGACGTTGATGACGCTGGAGTTGTTCATGATGACGTGGCCCGATACCAAAGGAGTCATCCTCATTATGGACTGCAGTGGAGTGCCTTCCTCGGTCATCACCATGCTCAGTCCGACCACCCTAGCGGCCTGCTTCAAGTGTTTCCAGGTAATGATATTATTTATTGACCAAGAAAGTGGGTTTATAAGGTGACATCTATGAATACTGGAACTAATTGTAGTTGCTTGGTGCCTTCTGCGACACTTTACGTACGTTTGCAGGAACATTCACGTATTGCCAGGGATCCGTGAAAGGTTTTAGCCTCTCATTGAAGGTTCCCTCACTACTAAACCGATATTTTATATTCATAGACGCTAACTTCACTAACGGATGTTTAAATGTATACACATTTACATACTGCCCTGATGATCTCGAACCATAGACCCACAATCCACGTGGCGAGAGAAAAGTGGGACCACGGGACATCCCAGCGATATTCTCCCAGCCGCTTCACTGAATAAGACCAGTGGAGACTGAAAGCTGGCTACTACAGACCAATGGCATATGTGCAGTCGCCAATATGGGTATTCCTTTCCCACCTCAGGGGAGGATTATAAAGACGAATGGTGCTGGATTGGGATTGCACTAGAGGAGTTGGGTGATTGAATAAGTTCGTGTGGAATTCAGAAAATATGGTTGATATAAGTTCAAGAACAATAGGGATATGAACGTCGTGGAGGGATTTATCGGGAACGTCGTAGAGGGTTCTTAGGAATTCAGATTGAAAGGAGTAGATACGTTTCATGTTCCAACGATTTGTGGACCCCAGAATTCATACGCCGAAATTGGTTCTTCCAGAGTTAAGAAGTCCTTATCAGTATTATCTATAGTTGGCTGGATCTTCTTTTGGGTTCTTGTTTTTTAAGCCTTGTCTGTTGGTTTCATGTGAGTTATATGAAACCGGGAAACCGAGCTACCTCATTGTGTCGGATCTGGGTAAAGAGATGTGGTATGAAATTGAATGTGTAAATTTCTACTGTTGCTTTTTATCCATTAAATGAAAATCCGACATACTTTCTCATTATCCCATCTCTCCAACGGATAATTCAAAGTAAACCATAATAATGCTAACTCATCCCTTTTTCCGAAATTTGCTGGTGTTCCTCAGGGCAGTATCCTCGGCCCGATCCTCTAAACAGTTTAAACCTCACCAAACTAATACTATGCTTACTAGGTAGGTGGATGACACATGTCTATTATCAGTCATCACTGATCCAGTATATCATCCCATAATCTTCAATCCCATATTACTAACCTTGAAAAATGGTGTAAAAACTGGAGGATTAAAATAAATTCCATTAAAACACCCTTACCCCTGTAAAACAGGTCTGGTACTTAAGACTTCACCTAGACAAGCGTTTAACTTAAAATCCTCATACTGGACTGAAACGACAGGGAACAGCTCGCCATTTCAGCTACTTCAACATTTAATATACAAACGTTCTAGCCTCCCAATTACAAAAGATTCAGATATGTACATGAAAATTTTTTGACAGTTCTAACAACCAATCAAATTTTGTTTATTGTCATATGAAACAATTTCACCCAATCATGTCAACATTACACTAATAATTGCATTCAATGCAATTATCAATCACTATGACAACAGATGTTGAGTTTGACAACTTCATTCCAAATAAATTTTAAAATGTCACGTTTTGGCAATGCGAATGTTCAAAGTATAAATGCGCTAATCAAAAAAAAAAATCCCAGAAATACAACCTACAGGCACAAATTTATTTGGGTAATATTTATGGAATTTTACTGAGAACGAGCATATGAATTAAATGAACACAGAAGGTTAAATGAATTGGCGTTGATACTAAAAGATTGGGCAGTCAATATGAGAAAAAAAGACGGGACCGTTTCGTTGTGTTGTGTTATAAATTTCTTTGTCAACAAATTTTCCGCCGAATATCCCTCGGACATTGACAAATGCCTCATAATTTTATGAAAAACTTCTCAAGCTCTTTGCTTGGTAACAGAGATGCCAAGGCACGAGCCTTCGATTTTCATAAAATTGTCTCGTTTATTATCAATGTCCTAGAGATAATATTACTACTGACAATCATTAAACCCATCTTGACTTACGGAATAGAGCTTTGGGGCTCCACTGAGCCACCGAATTCCTCTTGTATTCAATCCTTATAATCCAAAATCTTCAATGCTCCTTACTTTATTACGAACAAAGTAATCCATAATGACTTTACAGTCAAGACGCCTGAGATTTTATCGAAGGCGCTGCTTAATCCCTTTGAAATATAACGAAACACTGCATGGTGGGATATTCCTGTTATATCTTATAAAAAATTGGTTATATGCAATGCGGTATTTGGAAAGCTATTTAGAAGGAAACAGTGTTAATCCTTATCAACTTAAATACTTTAGTTATCTTAAGCACGTCATGCACATTATTATAATACTTTACACCAAATAATTTAAATGAGTGTCTTGGAAATTATAGCCGCAAAAATTAACAAAATAAATTTGTGTATAAAGAAATATTTTGTTTTGCTTTTACGTTTATAATATCTACATAACAAAATACATTAAAATACTTAATGTGATGTAGATATTATGTTACATTTAAATCTAATTCAAATATTTTTGGCATAGAATTGATGCGATCCTCCGACATACAAAACATGTAGGCATAATATGCTCCACCACCCGTGAGAAGCCGGGATGGGTCGCTAGCTAGTTAATAAATAAAAGAATAAGTTGTATCATGCGTCATATAGCTTTATATATCATGGCGAAAGCTAGGAATAGAAAAACACTTGTTAAAAGCAACCCCAAAACAGTGGAGTTGAGGCATATTTAAGTGCTATTTGCAACAACATGAATTTTTTTTCTGCTCCTAGTTTGACTGTTCGCATTTTTGTAATTTTCTATTAGTGATGAAGTTATACTGTAATTCATATTAACGTTTTTTTTTTCAGAAATGTTCACTAATCGTCATTATATTCTTTTACAGGATGGATACCCGATCAAGTTGAAGGGATGCTACCTTTTCAATGCTTCCCCGTTCATTGAATTCGTAGTTAACAACATATTCAAGCCTGCAATGAAAGCGAAGTTATTTAACAGGGTATGTCAATGATTGTTTGCAGGAATGATATAAATGAAGTAACTCAATTATAATTGATGAAAAGGAAACTAGAGTATTCCAATTCTCAGACCACCACAAATTTCCAACAGACTATTTTTGCTAGGTAGTATTTTATATGTCACCTGTTAGATCTTATGATAAAGGATGCCTCCATCACAACTCCATGGCAAATTGACGGTAATATTTAATCGTTGGCAAGTAAAAAGAAATGTGTGCTGATTAGACATAACAAAGAAAGCCATTGCAACATTGTTTAAATATTCACTAGGCTTTAGTGTTTAGACTACACATTCAAAACCACGAAAATTTTAAGGAAATTAATAATTTAAGAAAAAATTACAAACTATGCCTTAGTCCTTTAAGCGGTAATTCCGTACAAAGCATATGAAAGTCTCATTCTGAAAATTCGCCTTTTGTTGTCCGTTGAGATGACTGTGTTCCAAATAACTGGGTGCAACATTCTAGTCACCAACTAGTAGGCCAACTCTCCTCCTAACTTCGGGTTCCGACTTGCCGTTCCCATATATTGTTGACCCTAAGTACTGAAGGAGTCGACCCACTTGCATATTTTCCCGCTAATATGAAGGTCTGTGGTTTCTCTGTAGTTCACTGCCAGGTATCCGGTCTTTCATTTGGCTCTTTACAAAAAGTGGTCACTACCACATGCCACGCAGGACTATTAGATTTGCTACTGGTAGGAGACTACTTACTAGGCTGCTTGGTGATGCAATAATCCATGATGGAAGGTCTGAATCCCGACTTACTCCAAGTGAACTGATGCTCCTACCTGCGTTGGAAGAAAGTATTTTGTATTTTAAGGTCAAATTCCTCGCCGATATCACGCAGCCTGAGGCTTCTTTTCCAACTCGGGCGTGTGGATTTGGCTTGTTTCGATGCCATCTGCTTTCTTTTCCTCAGTAATATTCATTTGGCTCTTACCAAAAAGTGGTCACTACCACATTCCATGTCGCGCAGGACTCTTACATCTGCTACTGGTATTATATCACCAATCATAATCACTTGGTCTTTGATTCTGATCTTCTCCATTCTGATTGCTTTTGAGATCATCCTCGTGACCATCCTTCTCGGTGGGTAATGTATTGTTATCAGGGCTAGAGACTCTCAGAATTGAAACATTGTAGACAAACATTTTGACATCCAATCTTATCACCCTTTCCGAGATCATTTCATACAAGCTTACGCATCTCCTGTGTTTCCACCGGATCACAATGGAGACACTAGCTCTTGCTCGCTCACCCTTATCCACTCCACTCCAAATGTGAACTAAATCCCCAATACTTTCCTGACCTCTCCCTTTCACCTTTGTTTCTGTCAAAACAAAGATGTCGAGCTTAGAATTCTCTATTTCCGCGGACACCTCTGCTTTTTTATCTGTGAGACTCTTCACATTCCAGGTTCCGATTTGTAATGTCCTTTTCCGTTTCCAAGTCCGTTTACCAATATTTCCGTCCGGCTTTTCTTTTCTCTGACTTATTTTACCTGGTTGATTTTTTTTCCACTAACAGGGCGCTGGCCTGATAGAAACCACCAACCTGGAGGACTAGGGATGTTTTGTCGGACTCACCTTTCCTTACACCGGCTACCATCCCTGCCTCACGGGCCCTGTATCCCCCGCTATGCAAGGAATATATTCACAGCTGACTAGCCGAGCTGGCAGGCCGTCCCGCTATCCACCCCCCACCCCGCGGACCCGCTCGGTAGCTTGAACTTAGCCCCGAGTTATATCTGTTTCCAAGTAGTTATACCTGTTTCCAAATTAAAAAAAACATCATTGGTTTGTAAATACTTGTAAGTTTCAGACTACAGGGTAAGAGATTTTGGAATATTTTAGACTATATTTTAATGTACAAAACGGAAAAATGGCTTATCGTTCGTGTCATACTGAATTTATATCCAAAAATATAATTATTTTGAAAGAATTTAATTGTTTTTATTGTTTTGTTTTTTAGATAAAAGTTTCTAATGAACCAGAATCATGCCTAAAACAGTACCTACCAATAGAAATATTGCCTTCCAACTATGGTGGAAAGGACAAATCATCTGACGAGCTAATTGGTAAATGGAATATTATATGTATATTCATTATACATATAATAATATATCCTATTAGTGATATATAGATATATATTATTCATAAGTTTACACAAGTATTTAATCTATTAGTATTTTGAATATTGATGCACTTTGCAAGAGTCTTGATAAATAAATTTTCATTTAGTAAAAACATAATTTCGTGTGGCAGTAAAGTAGTATTTTTCGTTTTTAGTATTAGTAGTTATTTTAGTATATGTCGTAATCTTATTTTTAAATAGTGGTTAAGAATGATCAAATAGTATTACTATATTTATAACAGAGTTATATTTTGTATAATGTTAGTTTTAATGGCGTTTTATATGATTTTCCTTTTTTCTAAAATTTAATTAGTCGATTTATTAATCAGAAAGAAATTTGCTTAAGGCTAAATCACAATTTTTTATTTAATAACACTCAAAATAAGGCTTCACATGGTGTCGTAAGTTGATTCTACTTTTAATGTAATTCAGATAACACCTCGTCTGAATAACCGTACATTTTCTACAATAAGTTGGACCATTTTCTTTAGATATGTTATCGTTTAGAACTGTATCTTCTATCATCGCCAATGAATAAACAAAGCGAAAAACAACAGATAAAACGTTTTGGTTATAAACGATTTAACTCTCTCAGGTTTCGATTGTTGTCTTGTTTCTACATTTTAATAAATATCTAAATTCACAAATCGTTCCTTGTTTAGTTTGCAATCCTGGTTCTGATTATAAAAAACTAGTCAATACCCGCGGCTTCGCTCGCGTGGAATTTGGTCTGCAACATAAAGTTTCGTTAAAAATCATTTAAAATAAATAATTTAATTATTTTTCTAAAATATAAGTTACTCGTACATCCAAAATTTCAGATCTCTAACTTTAAAACTGACGGATTCTATAAAACCTTTGTACCCCTATTATATTAAAGGGGAAACCCTTGCGGTGGAATTATTCAAATTTCTTTCTTAAACTACACAAAGAACCTCTCTGCAAATTTCAAGATGCTAGGTTCCTGATTTGCCTTTAATTATGTACTATAACGATAGGGGCACATGCCTCCGTGCCCCCACATAAATCTGCCATTGCTGTAGCCTATGATGTATAACCTATTTTACTCAATAATTTTCATCCAAATCCGTTCAGTAGTTTTTGCGTGAATGAGTACAATGAGAAACATTCGCATTTATAATATTAGTAGGATATCAAAACAATAGTTTCACTCATGTTCCTTCTGTTATTTTAACCACTATTATCATGTGATTTGCCTTTAATTATGTACCATAATGGATTCTCCACAGAACCTAAAAACAGGTCGGGAGGGGGAAGGGGCACTTGCCCCCATGCGCCCTCCCACTAAATCCGCGCTTGATATAGCCTGTGTTATTCTGATGTATAAACTATATTACTGTCAAGTTTCATCCAAATCCGTTCAGTAGTTTACGCGTGAAAGAGAGACAAACATACAAACTTTCACATTTATAATATTAGTAAGATTGAGACGTTTGATTGATAATTTTTTTTTCTAGAATACTGCTTGAATAAAATGGAGGAGAAGAGAGAATGGTACCTGAAAACTACAAGGCAGTCCTCTGACGAGAAGAAGCGGCCAGCAGACTCCGAGAACACTTACGGTATTGAAGGCACCTTTAGGAAACTTGCCGTCGACTAAGTCAAAGAATGGTTATTGAAACAGCATAACAACCGGAACATATTACATTATTTTCTAGAGCAACTTGTCAAATTAGACATTATGCTTCCAGCTTCCTCGCATGTGGAGCTACTACTTAGCTAAAGCATTTATCGAATTATACTGTATTATCATTGAGTAGAATAAGTATTGATATAAATAAAACTTACGGCAACATCCTTATATAGGTAATAAATCTTATGGAGGTGTTAGTTCCGTTCGTATTGAACTGATAAGAAATACTAGTGAGAATGGCGATAATGAAGTAACAGAGGATGTATTTTTACACAAATTAATGTTTAGAAATTTATTTTAGCTATATTTAATTGTAAATAGAAAATAGTTTTATAATTAGTATAGTTTTACAGTAAAAAAAAAATAATAAAGAAGTGTTTAAAAAAAAAATACCAACTGGTTTAGTTAATTTCTCTTTAAATAATATTTTAAATAAACTGATTTATTCTTGGTGTATTATTAGACAAATCTCCTATGAAACTGAAATAATTAGGCTAAGGCAATGTCAAAGGACAAAACTTAACATTCACTGGTTACCCCGGGAAACTCGGAAGTTTCTGCAAATGAGAGTTTTGGTAGCCTGCCTAAGAATTCTGGGAAACAGCTTTATTAACTCATCCCCTAAAGATGATAGCAAAGAAAACAAACAATTATCTTTTATCTCGTTGTCTACTCGTAAATATTATCCATATTAACTACCCTACATATAAACAACGCTCAATCCCTGAATCCATTTTCGGTGTGACGGTTTTTGTGGCATGAATAGTTTCGAATTTTTACCTATCCTAATAACACAAATATACTTAAAATTTCATATTATGGATTGGTATAATGTCTAGTTCGCTCCTTCCATGTTAGTTAGAAAATCCTGAGTTGCACTTTACTGGAAGGCCATTAAACATTAAAAAAAAATATACATACATACGAGTGTATATATATATATATATATATATATATATATATATATATATATATATATATATATAAGTTAGAATTAGGCCGAACACATATGGTAAAAATAAGGGAAAAGGGCATAGATATACTCGCGCTGATAGTAAAAGACTAACTTTATTTCCGAATAGCTACAGTATTTATAGGTACATTAGTTTACATATGATAAAAGCAAGGTAGACTTAATCCTAACATAAACACAAATAATAATCCTTCCAATATTGGCATAACTGCCCCCTCCAGTTCCTTCGATAAGAGGAACTATACAACAAAAAAAATAAAATAAAATACAAATACAAGATATAAAGGGTATTCTACAGACAAAAGAAAAATATGAAATAAAAGCGACCTTAAGATTAAATACAGAACATGTTACAACAACAAAGTTTGATATTACAAAGTTTACAGCAGTATACAATATCATAGACCTGTAAAACACAAAAGAATGAGGATCACTGAGTTCGATACCATACCCAACTTGTTCACTCCTGAACGTTGCACTCTGACTGTGAATTTGACCGTAGGTGAGGTATCCTTAATTCCTCGAGATGAACTGTCCGCAGTTTGAAGGGATAATCGACAGCGCGAATTGTGAACAAATTGCGTTCTGGGATAGTAACTATTCTGTAGGGTCCTTCATATCGAGCGTCGGTCTTATTGCCTGATGTTCGCACTCGAGGATATACTATCGTCCCCAATGCTAGCTGCCCCTTCCTAAATACAGGCGGACCTCTGATTGACCTTAGGAACTCTCAGCTGTTTTCCGCAAACCAGTTTATCCCTAACTGTAGTCCAACGCTTTTTCTGTAACTCGCGCAGTCGGCGGATCTCCGTGCTCAAACTAGTAGGATTGATTGTAAGCAAATCCCCACGGTCCCGGCGTTGTTGTCCGAAAACAATTTCCGCTAGTGTTAATCCTGTTGCAGTATGGATAGTATTATTATAGGCAATAATAGCACGCGGCATTGCTGAGTACGGGTCCAAGTTACGGCCTAGTTTCAGTAACCGTTGATGTTCCCCTAGGGTGTTGCGCAACCGTTCCACGGCGCCCCTGCCCTTAACGTGGTGAGGAGTGTTCAATCGCCAATTAATCCCCAGCCCCTTACTCTCGTCACGAATTAACTCATTATTTCCCCTCCATCTCCCTCCCACCATCGGACACAATTTCCTCAGGCACACCGTAGATCGCACACCATTGTACTATCGCTTCCCAAATTGCCCCAGGTGTTTTCTCCGCGACCGGATATGCCATTGCTAATTTACTGAAAGTGTCAATGATGGTCACCCAAGATTGCCGTCGCTCGAATATAGGTCCGCCTGTATCGCCCGAAGAGGTTCAATAGACGTTGGAGTAACTACTTGTTCCCCTATAAGGGGGTTGGCGGTCATACCTAGTCCGCCAACAGTGCTGCCATACTGAGCACTGCGCGGTGTATTCCCTAACAGTGTGCCTCATCTTCCGCCAGAAGTACAACGTTTTCAAAGCTCTCAAAGTTTCCTCTACCCCACGGTGGTTAGTCTTCCCCTCGTGATGATCGGCCACGATTTGCCGCTGAGCCGCAGTGGTAGTGATCGTCTCCACCTGGCGTAAGCATTGAATGATCGAATAACCCACTCCAATCCTTTCCTGTCGCCACAATCGCTGTAACTTGTCCGAGATAACGCGATTCCCCATGTAGATATGCAGTGTACGACCAGGGATACTAAACACAGGGGTTCTAATTCGACCTCATCCGTTGTTGCGGGCATGCGCACTAAAATGCTAGAAAGCCCCTCGTACTCACTAGCTTGAGTCTTAATCCCTCGACCCTACTTCGTCCAAAGAATCAGCTGGCGATTCTTGTCATTAATGATCTCATCGGACTCGGGGAGGTCCGCCGGACGCTCAGTAGATACCGCACTTTCCTCTGACACTTGCCGCACTAAGGAAATTTCCGGGCCGCTTTCCACCCAGTCCCGCAGGTAGCGTAACGCGAACGGTTCGGCGGGTGTCGTTTCGTTCTCCAACGCATTGATCATCAACGCTCTCGATAGGCAATCTGCGACCGCATTTTCCGCGCCCTTCTTGTGTACCACTTCAAAAATCGTAGACCGCTTGCCGTTCTTTCCATCGGGAAATCCGCGCTGAAGACTCCTTTAAAGTCCCCAAGTGAATCAACGGTTTGTGATCGGTAAATAATTCAAATCGACCCCCATAGATGTAAGGCCGAAAATGTTCGACCGCCCAGACCACTGCTAATAGTTCTCGCTCAATTGCGCTATAACGTCGCTCGGCGTCGTGTAACTTGCGACTCGCGAACGCCAATGGCTTTTCCCCACCCTCGAAGTTTTGGGATAACGCGGCACCGATCACAACCTCACTAGCGTCCGTCGTGACTTTAAATGTTCTCCGGAAATCGGGGAATGCCAACAATGGTCCTGTCGTTAAAATCTCCTTGCATCTTCCGATGCTAGCCAGTTGTTCCGACCCTAACTTAAACCGCTTGCCCTTCCTAAGGATGTCCGTTAAGGGATGCGTCAGTTCCTCTATATTTGGGATTAATAATAATTGATCATCCCCAAAAATCGACGGACCTCACGAACGTTATTAGGAAGCGGTGCCTCTTGGATCGCCGTGATTCTAGCAGGATCTGGTTGTACCCCTTCCCGCGAAACGATTTGGCCTAAAAATTTTATTTCCCTAATACCGAACTGCGATTTGTCTGTAGACAGTTTGAGGCCGAACTCTCGCACCCTATCCATGACCTGAGTGAGGTGATGTACATGATCTTCCTCGCTTCTGCTGAAAACGATGAGGTCATCCATATATACCTGGGAAAAGTGTTTCCCTAATCCTCTCTGAAACTCGTCCATCAACCGCTGGAAGGTGAGAGGCGCCCCCTTCAACCCGAACGGCATCCGGACAAATTCGAAATGACCTCTTTCCCACGAGAACGCGATTTTTGGAATAGCTCAGCCATTCTGACCTGGTGTTACCCATTTTTCAAATCCAGGGTGCTAAATATAGTGGCACCTGATGGACGGTCTAATATATCGTCAATGCGTGGCAGGGATAACGTTCATCCTGTGTCGCCTCATTCAACATTCTGAAGTCAACAACGACCCGATATTGTTTGGAAGCCCCGCCTATTCCACATATTTTCCCCTCTTACCTCCTTTCTCCTCACCGTCAGAGTGCTGCGCTCAGACCTTACACTTCCTTCTTCGGATAAGTCACCGCTGGAGTCCTGTGATTCTGCTGACCTCTACATCTCTGACTATTGACTTCCATTGGTTCTAACTGCAGGTCCCTTCTGTTCGCCCTAGGATTACGTCTCGGGCATTCCCTGGCGACGTGCTCGCTCTCTCCTCCCACACTCATAGCACCTTATGAGATTGCATTGAGCTGCTATATGTCCGCTTTTATTACATTCGTAGCAGCGGCGTTCCTGCTTCCTCCTCTTGTCCTCATGTCTTCCAGTCGTTTTTCTCTGAAATGCCCTGTAGTCGGTGTCCCTGTTAGATGTTCTCCTCGGACTCTTCCTGGGTGATTTTACCTCCGTCCATTCTACCTCTGTTCGCTCGGGCCGCGCTTCATTTCGTTCGTATGTGTCAATAATCTCGTGAGGGCATTCCTCGAAGTCACGATCCCGGGGTAATGAGCCCGGACGATCCAAGTGGTGGTTCAGCTGGACCTTTAAAATTCTTCGTATGAATGTCATTCGTTGATTCCCTTCAGCCACTGACTCTACCATCTTTTCCACCAACCTATTATACAGCATGAGGAGTTTCTCAGCGAATTCTCCCTCCGATTGGTATCGCTTCCAGCTCTCTTTTAGCATGTAGAATATATCTTCTTCAGGGGTCCACCTTCCTCCACCATATGATTTTTTTAGGCGGGCCTTAAGCATCTCCCACGGATGTGTTGTGTCTCCTTGGATTGTATTAAGGATGCGCCTCGAGATACGTTCCACAAGCGCTGCCTCTAAGAGCGTCACATCTGACTCCTGAAGCGTGCCATTTTCTTTCCTTGCCGCTATAAGTCCTTGGATCTGATCTACCCGTTTTATTAAGTGGTCCAGATCTCCTATGACTCCCGTAAAGGGTTCAAGTTGGCTAATCACTTCGTGAATCAAAGCCGAACTTTGTAAACGGATTTTTACCAGTTCAAACTGGGTCGTTTCTGTTGCTTTCTTCAGTTGTTCTTCCAAACCTGCCCTCTCTACGGCTGCCGGTGCTAGCTGGTATTACAGTTTTTTCAATTCGTCTTTTTGAGGCATACTGTCGACTTCCAGGTTGCAAAAACACTAACAATAATAACAACCGTTTACGTTTACGCCCGAACCACTTGTACGTATAAAAAGGCTCCCGGGTTTCGGCACCAGTTAGAATTAGACTGAACACGTATAGTACAAAAAAGGAAAAAGGGCATAGATATACTCACGCTGATAGTAAAAGACTAACTTTATTTCCGAATAGCTACAGTATTTATAGGTACATTAGTTTACATATGATAAAAGCACGATAGACTTAATCCTAAACATAAACACAAATAATAATCCTTCCAATATTGGCATAACTTATATATATATATATATATATATATATATATATATATATATATATATATATATATATTGAGTTAAGATCGTGGAAAAAATTCTAACGAAAAGTCCTAAAGTCTCCAAATTTAATGTAAGGTCTCTTTTTATTATTCAATATTTATATATATTCTTTTTTCCAACATGAAAACTATTTGTAGAATTTAGATTGAATTATCCCGTTCATTAATAAGGAATTTAAATTCAACAACCTTCTTCATTCGTATCAGCTTTTACTCCGAAGCTATCTAAGGGGTCAAAAAGTCAAGGATTGTTGCGAAATCAAAAAAATTATTTTCGGTTAGAACATTATTATTTATTTGTTAACAACCCCCCCCTTAAAAAAGTATATTATGCTACATGTATTGCGCTTATCTATTACCTACTTTCCTCAGGAATATAGTACATGTATAGTACATGTAACCTGTATGTATACAGGAGTATAGTACATAGTAGATTACAGAATATTTAGGCGAACACTTCAGGAATGTTCCATTAAATATTTAGTTTCAATCATTTCGATGTTAAACACTATGGACTTCTTTTCAAATGTAAATTCGTAGTTCTCTATATGCAACAAAGAATCAACATGCCCAAACAATACCAGACAAAAAATAACATCGAGCCACCTTTTCAAATGATAATCACGGAAAAATCTGAAACAAAAAACAGACGACGTCCTTCAATGGAAAATATGTAGACATTTTTTATGTTTTGTATTTTTACGAGGCAATAATTTTGTATACTACTGCGCTAAGATGCCGAGTAATTCCTACGTCAATAAAACAGCTTGCATATTAATAAAAGACATGATGTGAGTAAGAAACATAAATTTTTATTCCATATCTTTGACTGAAAATGCTAAATTAGTTTTGACTTATTTTGATTAGAATGAGGATCTAAAAATAAGCGACAATCCATACACCTTATTACTTAAAGCCTCTGACAACTTTTTTTTTCAAACATATAAAATTATTATTGTGTCAAATAAGTGTTTTTGTTTAGATTATATTTTGTTTTTTGATAAATTGTATAATGCATCTTATCACAGTGAAAACTTACTTACTAATACAAATATATACTAACTCTTGATTATAATTGAAAATCAGAAGTATCACTTAATCAAAGTAGATTAAAATATACACATTTTAAAAATAAAAATATACCTATATATCTCTAACTCGTAGAGACTGTATTGTTTCATGGACAACGGTTCTGCAAGGAGGTGAGTTTTCCTAGGTCACGCTCAACCTTCGGATTTCCACCCTTATTTTGGGTTCGCTATTTTAATAATATTATATAGAGGATGTGTGAGCCCCAGGAGGGTCCTAGATCCCATATGATCCATCTCCCGTTGCAAACAGACTAATTAAAAGTACTGCCTGCAGCGGGATTTGAACCAGGATTTTCGGCATGGCAACTAAGTGCTCAACCACTGTGCTCCCTACCGTATATATATATATATATATATATATATATATATATATATATATATATATATATATATATATATAAAATGGAATTATACCTAAATTTGTTTGTTATCCGAAAATGCTAATGAAAATAACGTGCGAAATTTTAGCAACAAGCAACAATCTGAAAAACCCTGTAAAGGTTCCCTCAGTTCCCTCCCTGCTTTGTCTGTATTAAGTCAACGACCTCGTGCCGGTTTTGAGAACCCGCCTCAGCTGTTACCCGTAAAACTTAAAATACGGGTAGGAGAACCATTTATTTTTATGTTGTAGATATACTAAGAAGAATGTTTAGTTTATGTTGTATATTTAGAAGAATGTTACTGATAATGATAGTAGATTGATTCCAAATTATTATTATTATTATTTATGTATGACTCTTATTTTTTACCATGCAGGCCGAAAGAGGCCCATTGTGCTCGAGTCCTAAAAATCCCTAACCTAGGTCTAGACTTCTGAGAAATTTTAGATAGCCTTTGATTTGATTCCAAAAGAAATAATCAATAAAATCATTATTCATTAAATTAGGAGCCGCTCCATTTCATATATGAATGCCAAAAATTATTGCTAATGTAGAATGAAGTAAATGTAACATTTTAATAAAACAATTTTGCACCTTTATTCATAATTAGCAATTTATATATATATTATATATATTTTTGTATTAATAAATAAGACGTAAGTATAATTTATTAATATTTCTTGAGGTACGGGCAGACTTTAAGTTGACATAGGGTCATCATTTGATCACTAGGCCTTTATATACTTCAAATGTTGCCTAGTCCTAATATGTTAAATTCTCAATTATAATCAATGTTTTTTTGCGTTTAAAACGCAGAATAATAATTGCCTTTAACGGGGACCGAATGATTACTCCACTGATAATTTAACCACTTTAACTGTTTAACGACCTATTTAAATACAATTTTCAATGCTACCTAATTGCAGATTCACATAATCAATTACAAAATGAAACCGGAGTCGATTATTGCAAAGACTCCCCACTCACTAAACTCACGGGCCTTTCTGTCCAGTCTCTACAGTGACCTCATACTGTTCACAGGAGAACTTTTGTGCATGGTTTCCGACATACTCATCATTAAGATCGTTGAACAATGTTAGTATAATTTAATTATTATTAATATTAATATATATATATATATATATATATATATATATATATATATATATATATATGTATGTATATATATATATATATATATATATATATATATATATATATATATATATATATATATATATATGTATATTGATGCCGTCTAAACATAATCGCTTAACTTGCATAACTACACTATACCTATTTGCTGTAGAAATAGCATTCTTGGTGGTGACTCAAAACATTATCTTACAACATTAGTGAAGCTATCCCCAGATAGCTAACTATGTAGATATTTTCAAGTAAAACATCATAGAATTTCATTCAGTTAGCAACCAGTTGAAAATCGTAGCTAAAACTGTGTAAACCTTTATTGCTTTTATAGATGTTTTAAATGTTTCTTTATATTATGTTTATATTGACACATTTAAATTGGAACCATATCAGCACTTCAGACAAGAACTAGATAGTTTGTAGAAGTAGCCTTTAAGTTAAAGTTGTAAGAGATGGAAAAACACAAATACCCACTTGAACCTTTCAAAGAAAATTTATTGGCTCAATGTAGTTCTATCCATTTAGATAAAAAAATGTTGTTTTAGTGGATCCCATTACGATGTATACCTGAATAACTATATGGATCCATAATAAGGGAGGGAAATCTGAGGGTTGAGCGTGATGTAGGACAAATCACTTTCATGCTCAACCGCTGTACAATCTCTACCATGTACTGAGCCCCAGATTCTTCATGGGTTGTAGTGGTACAGGTTATATATATATATATATATATATATATATATATATATATATATATATATATATATAAACATCCAAGCAAAATAAAGTACACTGCACTTGCCCCTATGTAAACCGTATTTATTATTTTAGATTTTTGAAATACCATCTTTGTAAATAGCCAGTAAATAGTTTGATACTACATCTGTGAGACAAAAAAAAAAAACCCATAACAGTAAAATTTTGTTTTGAGAGGTTATTGACGTATAATCTTGTACGGCAATATTTATAAATACCTATTGCTTATTTACGTAGACATATGTCTGTAATTAATCCCTATTAATCTATTATTTAAAAGTTAAATAGATGAAAAAAAATGTTATAACCTGACCATATCATAACTTATATATATATATATATATATATATATATATATATACATATGTGTGTGTGTGTGTGTGTGTGTTTTTTTTCTATCATTTCATTGATTGTTTTTAAGGGGAGTATTTAGGCTTCCACTATTGGGCAGGCATCAACATAATCTAATTTAGTAGAAAGTTATGCGAAGGACACGAAAGGCCAGGGCCTCACTAGGCTCGTTTCACACACTATATGGTTTGGTTCTGTTCAGTGACTATTCAATTCGTTTTCGGTTGCCGCCGAAACTAAATAATAAAAATACTAACCGTATCAAATATAATATATTTATATATACATATATATATATATATATATATACATATATATATATATATATATATATATATATATATATATATATATATATATATATATATATATATATTATAAAAAATCTTAATAAGCTTCACTACGTTCGACGGAAATAAAATGTTCAATACCTACGTACCGATATAATTTTTTTTGGAGTCGTCAAAATCTTCGTTGCCGTCTATGATTTCCGTACAAAGAGCTTTCCACACTTCCAGCGTCTTAAATCTATCTTTGTACTTTGCACTTGTTTTGTCCCACAGCACTCCACATTATTGAACTGATGAAATCATAGGATCAATGTCAATATCAAGTGAATCACTCATTTTTCATTGATCAACAAAATTTAAAATGAAATATGAAAATGAAATAATATTTTCGGTTGCCGCTAATGTTATATTGTTAGAACAAATGACCATGGAAGATAGCTGATCCCCAAGAATATATATATATATATATGATAATTTAGACATAAAATGTATTTTTAATTTAATATAATATAAGATTTGTGACTTATAGCTTTTTTAAGTTATGTATGATTGTTAATTGATGCAGAAGAATTGTTAAAAATATTGAAAATGACATAAATTTGTCGAATCGTCTAATGAAGATTTATTGTCCAGTATTTTACATTTTTTTGTTTAAATATTAAAATTATATATTCATAATATGAGTAGTTATTGAGTTATGGCAATATTACCTTCATACCTTCTATCGTTTTCTCAGGAATGTAGTTCATCTGCAGTTGATATTGGGAATGATAGTTTTTGCGTTCTTCTTCCTAAAACGATAAACCGCCTTGGAACTGTGGATGTGGGTTTAAATTAGGTAAACCTTTATTTATTAGTTAACGCGGTTACAAATTACAAGGAAAACTGTTTTTTTTGTTGTTTTTTTTTGCGATGACATTAACTAATTTATCTGAGTTTAGTATTTAACAGTTGTATAACATTATTCATGAATAGTAGTATAAATATTATTTATGTTACAAACAGCCGTATATGCAAGGAAATAACGTTTTAATTTTCGATATTAAAATGGAAGTGATAATTTATGTAATTATAAGTTATGAATTAACAGTTTTTTGGGGTATTTAATTAATTAATTATTAATATATATATATTTCCAGGTCTCTTTTTTATTTCTTATGTTTTTCTTCAGACTTTAGCATCGCAGCTGAAAAAAAATTTTCGGCTATCTAAAAAAATATAATTGTATCTTGGATGTGCTATGTTATCACTTCATATCAACTGAATGAAAAAAGTGGCTTAAAAAATCATGAAAATTGATATGGAGCTAGACACAATTAAAGCATATGCAGATTAAGAAATAAATCGAATTCAAAGCCTTTTTGGTAGTATTAAAGTGGAATCTCTTTAGGATTAATATCATCGATTAATAATTTTGTCAGTGTTTTCGAAATTCACTCGTATATCTACTAATAGGACAAAGTTTTAATGATTTAAATATCTTAAATAAATTATCTTCATACAGTTTTACACAGCTGAATGTTTCGTTATATTTGTATGTCAACTTTCCTGAATTATCTCATATAAATTTCTTAAAGCTTATGTGATGATATAATAAGTGAAGTTCATCGTTACTATAACTTTAAATATCGTTTTATATAGCGAACTTCTCACATTTATCAATTCTCAGTGCGAACTTAAAATGCTTAAAAATTTATACATAAAATGTGTTAGAAAGCTCGGCTATCGTGGGGGATTTAAATATTTTATGAATAAACGGGAATTTAAAAAAAACAAAAAAACATATAAATATATATATATATATATATATATATATATATATATATATATATATATATATACATATAAATGTTTTGTCCATGGTCTAAAATTCATCGAATGGTAGGAAATAATCATCAAAGTATAAAAATCAAATATATTTCACTTATTGAACAATTTAAGACTAACCTTACCTTATATTATTTGTAACGGTGATATGATACAGTTAGAAGTGATCAAACTGAAGAAAATTGGTAAATTTAGACGATCTAAACAAAAACAAAAGAGATCAAATATTCTTATCTAAAGAGTGATAGGGAAAATTAAAAATTAACTTGAAGTATACAACTTCAAGTACTATTCAATGGCTGCATAATACATTTTGTAGCTCAACTTTGAATTCTTAAATCAGGTGCAAACGATATTATCTGATAAAACCAGATCATAATAAGGATAATTTGAAACAACATAATTTGAAGTATTATTATGTTGCATTTATTCTGTTTACTTTTTGCAATATTATTACCTACAATGTCTGTTTTCACTTTATAAAACGCTTTTCTTTTTTTTTATATCTTATTCTTAATATTATAATATATATATATATATATATATATATATATATATATATATATATATATATATATATATTTATATATATATATATATTAAACATTTCTGTAAAGTTTTAAACTTTTATCATTATTTCTATTCTATCGGCTGTTCCTGTTTGATCTAAACGCCCTGACGTTCTTACCACAAAGATGAGGGAACAGAGAACCTCACAATTTCTGGAAGAAGATATCCAGAAGCTCAAAGAATGGTTGATCAAGCAACCACATCTCCCACAAGACATTGGTAAGATTATGTCCCATACAGACATTGAAATCATGCCATTGTATTATTTGAGGTTCCTTATTTTTTGTATAATTGAATCAGGTCAGTCTTCAACCAAACCTTGTTTGTAATCGAATTTGACCTCATTATTTCTCTCTTATTTCAGATAATGAAACCCTATCCAGCTTCGTCTACGGTACCAAATCCTTGGAAATCGCAAAACAGAAATTGGATTCATATTGTACGGTGCGCAGCGTGCATCGAAAAATTTTCGACTTCTCCGTCAGAGATCCTCTAGATCCCGACTTCAGGAAAGCTAACTCTGCCACGTATGAATATGAATATGTATAAAATACCTTTATGCTCATACATTACAATTTTACGTTAGTGTTTATATTATCTAATATTGATTTACAATATGTTGTTAATGCAGTGAAATATCAAACATATTTAACTGCGTATTTATCTATGATAGTGTAAATGAGATACAAAGACCAATGAACCAACTCAACACATCACTTAAAAAGCTAGAGTCAAGCACAGATATAGATTTGAATGAAAATAGCATTAAAGCCGACGTTTATAAACACATAAGGATGACATTAAGTAAATATATTGTAAATATATATATCTCGCAAATTGCAATAACGGGGAAATGTAGGATCATTGAAAAGAAAAGATATACCTGAATAAGAAGCGAACCAGGATGTCTGAGTTGGCTAAGTACCACGACAGATACGTGGGAGACCTGGCTTCTTTTCTTTTCAAATTAAATATTTAAAAAATTATAACATCTAACAATAAAATAAAAGAAATAAATTATAATGATATATAATGAAGCAAGTCAACAAGACCTGAAAATAAAAGTAATGTTAAATGAACATTCTCCCCATGTATACATCGCAAATTGCGAGAACGCGGAGATGTAGGATCAATGAAAAGAAAAGATATGTCTGACCGAGAAGCGAACCGAGATAGGATGGCTGCGGTGGCTAAGTACCATGACGGATACATGGGAGACCCGGGTTCGAGTCCCAGTCCTGATCATATATTTTATTTTCAAATAAAATATTAAAAAAATTATAACGATAAAAGAAATATAAAATTATTTAGGAAGCGGAATCGTGTTGTCTTCCAAGATTTTGGCTTGATATAGAGTTTTAATTTAAGCAATAACTCTTTTCCTAGTCAAGGCCTGACTTAGCACCTTCTAAACCAAAATAACAGATTGGCGCAAACAAGTACAAATGAATTCATTATGGAGAAAATTCGACTTCACTTATTCACCGATACTGCATATGTATATTCCAGCTAATTTATGTTCTATGTGTTCCCTTTCATCTCCTTCAGGGTTTTTCGTGGTTTTAAATTACTCGCGCATCTTTACAATTTTTTATCTTGTTGAGAAATATTCGGGCGCTACTTCTACTTGATTATTACAATTTTATGAAAAACGTGATTTCAGTGATGGAGTTCAATTAACACTTTTCAATCTATGTTTTCTGGTTTTATACAAAGCAATTTATTAATTAAACAACTTCAATTCTAAATATAATTATTAACTAGTTTTTCATTTTATTCGCTGTTAACATTACCAATAAGGAAATGACAGATGTCCGGCAACATACTGACGTCTTGTAAGTTTATTGTAAATTCATTTCCTCTTAAAAAAAAAACTTGTTCAGTAATATTATATAAACTTTGAAAGCGTAAAATTCCAATCGATTCTTATTTACATTTTTTTTACGCTAAATATAAAGTTAAGTCAATGTTACTGCTTTCTTAAGGTGTCGGAATAGCTCAGGTCTAACCAACTACTGTTATCTAATTGTGTGTTTCTTTAGGCGAAAGTTCTACTTGGAAGGTACGACTCCAGAAGGCTACAGAGTCCTATTTCATCGCATTACTCCTACGTTCAAAGAATGCTTCGTCCATTCCCAAGAGGTCATCAAGAGCGTTATGATGGTAGAGATGGCCTTGCAGACCTGGCCTGATATGACAGGACTTTACCTCGTCTACGACATCGAGGGTATCGACTCTTCCATTCTTCCCAAGCTTAGTCCCACCTTCTTAGCATCGGCTCTCGAATGGGTCCAGGTATGATAATATGCACATTAATTTATTTAAGGATATAACATATAATCAATAGTAACACTCTATCATTATTTTAACCGACAAGCTAGGAATCGTGTATATTTTATTAAAATTGTATACTTAGTTTAACCAACTCTCGACCTTTAAATAAAATATGGTGATGATTACTTTTGCAGGGTTCGTTGCCGGTAAAAATGAAGGGTGTTCTGATCATCAACACTCCCAAATTTATGGAAAAAGCAGTGGATTGGTTGCTGAAACCATTTTTGAAACCAAAGCTCTTTAATAGGGTATGTTATAAGCCTCTTACAATTTTATTTATTTTATATATATATATTTATATTTTAAATTTCATGACATTGTCAACCCCTTAATAACAGCATAACTTTAATCACTAACGGTTATTTTTTAAAATATTGTATTATGTCTGTTCTATTTTTTTTTCTGTTCTCTTGTAAACTTAACGTCGAATTAATTGTATTATTAAATATATAATACGAAATAAAGATTTTATTTACTAGTTCATTAATACAAACATTTTTTAAATTCACTGAATTTAACTGAATTATTGGTTCAGTAAGTAACACAATTTACATTGTACTTAATTTAATGAGCTGGCATAGTGTAAGCTAGCAAAACAAAATATGTAATAAATAAAAATATGTTCTTGCGCAAAATAAAAGTGCCTTTAGTTATTTTAATATTATATATTAGTCTATTCTGTTATTATTCTAGCCACGCTAAAGTTTTCTGTATCCCATTGAATATGAAGTGTTATTTGAAATATAGACAATGTTCACTAATGCTATTTTGAAATACCTAATTGTTTTATTCGTATTGCCACAATTTTAGCATAATAATTTATGTCAGATAGTTTTTTATTTTTTAAAATCAAATTCTATCTAACCATCTCAGTCACTGCTTTGTGCATGTAAAAAGAAGTGTTTTTTCCTTATATTCAAAAATTTTAAACTTCCCGTGTTCCTTTTGGGTGTTGTTAATGATCGTAAAACAAGCAGTTAAAGAGAATAAAATCATTTCGAACAACCTTCAAAAGATTTTCGCTGAAAACAACATTATTGAAAATAGATTATGCGTTTTAATTTCTCGAGTAAAATAAAAATCATGCATACGTATTTGGTTGGACAAAATCACATAAGAACTTCTCTCATATAAAGTAGGTAATAAAACATAAACATAAATGGTTGTTGGTATATATCATATCTTAAAAACGCCTGACAAAGAAAATATGGAATTTTATAAAACTTGGTATGAATGGTTCAAGGATTGTGATAAGGATCCTTAAGAGGTGGTATTCAGGAGGAAAAAAACATGAACAGGGAATACATTTTGACTAATTGTGAAAAGTTACAAGGGCTTTAAGTTGAAAGAGGAACTCAACAGCCGAAGGGAATCTCTGTTGGAAGAATGGAAGAGGGCACAGGCAGGGGCTCGAGGGTTACTGGCAGGGAATCAAAGCCGGTTGAAGAACATGATCCAGGTTCATAACGAATGCGAAAAAAACAAATACACATAACGCCTTAAAACATCGAATATTTCAAAGTAGTAGGTGACCTACTAACATTGAAACTGTTTAAAATACAGACGGAGTCAAGGTAACATAATACAACCAGATATAAGGTTTTAAGGATTGCAAATTCAAAAATTGACTTTTTAACATTTTTCGTTAGTTAAGATAAGGAATGCTTTATGATGTAGAACTGGACTAAGACCATAAGACAGGCCAATTGTTGTGTCAGATAAAAATAGAAATTTCGGAATTGATCTTGAATGCCTTATATGGGTTTATTTCTATATTATTTACGAAAACAGTTTCAATCATAATTAATGTTTAAAAAAGCTAATAGGGGTAAGAAAATAGTCCGGGTGGAGGAGAGAAAAAAAACTAATAGTTTCCTGATGATAGTCTCATTTCAGATTCTTTATTTACGATGTATATTGGCCTTCACTAATATATATTTACTAATAATTATTATTTTGCAGTTGAAATTAACATCAGAGGACAAGAGTTGTCTCAAGGAATATCTGCCAGAAGACATACTTCCATCTGACTACGATGGTAAAGGGAATAAATCCAGTGAGCAATTGTCTGGTATGCTATTTAATTTATCTAATTTATAGTTTAAATATGTTACTGCTTTTTTTAATGTATTCATTGAAATTTACAACTGTATAATCGAATGCATCAAGTAAATATAATGAAAGATAAATAATGTCCCGAGATAAAGGGACTACAGGAATCAGTGGGATTTTTAAATGTGTTAAATATATTTTCAGGTTCGATTATTATGTTTTATAAACTTAAGATCAATAAAATATGTTTCGAGAGATGAGAGCTGCTTATTCTGTAAACAATCTTGATTGCAGTTCGAACATTTTATTCCACTTTTCCTGGGAGATTATTACCAAGAAGATACGTAGAATCCAAGTACCGCTAGGAAGATCAATAAATCTATCCCATCGGTTACAATGGCGTTAAACAATGAGACAGGTCTTCGATAACGGAAGAAACGGAGGTGAAAGCGTTGACCTCATAATCACTCTATGAGCTCTTTTTATATTATCATTTATTATTCAGCTGTGAGAAAAAGACGATCGCTTACGACGAAGCTGAACGTATTTAGATCTTTGTCTTTGCGGTGGAACATTGAAAACACTAATTAATATTCCGGACGCCATAGGCAGAAAAAATTAATGTCGTAATATACGCTTCTAATTTACTTTCCCAAAGTGATAATTGTTTAAACAATACAAAAGCAAATTGTATATGTTTCAAACAAAAATTGACATGCGTGCGACACTAAGAAATAAACTTGAGTGTAATTTTCTCTTTTGGAAAACCATTCCGTACCATCGGAATTTTTAAATGAATAAGTGTAATTTTCCACTAGTGACGGTAACCAAGGTGACTCTTTTTTCAGCAATTTAATTATAAGAAAAAGTCATCCTACCCTCAATTTTTTTAAGGCTTGGAGTATGAGAGCTGCACATGCACACAAAACAGCTAATCACAATGCAAACGAGAACTTGATTAGCCTCAAGGATAACGAACATTTTTATGGTAACAATGTTTCAAAAGAGTATATTGAACATATCATGTTTTAAAAACAAAGAATAGAGGACGGTCACAACTGCGTCTGTTCACTTCATAACAATAATAATAATAAAAATTGAATGCTATACTTAGTCAGGTCTAGTACTTTTCCTACCATTTCACTAAGTGTTACCACGGGATCTATAACTAACGAGATGTGACTAATTAGAAAAGTCTGAGGCAATTATAGCCATAACCTTGAAGAGGGATTGCCTTTTTTCAAACAATGCGTAGCTCTATTTATTCCAACAAAAATATTATGTTAACGAAATAATACAAAATATAGTTACTCAGCACGTTGTTTGAAAAATTAGGAGTAGCTGTGGGTAGGGTTCTACCGACATTACCTCCATGTGTAAAATATCGATATAATTCCTTACGATACCGATATTTTTGTATCGATACTTTTGTTCTGATATTTTACCGATATTGGCAAAAGTATGATAGTTTACGATTTATCACAATTTTTAAAATGGTTTCGGTATTATCGAAAAAAGCCTATCTGTACAAATTTAAGAATTTAATTAAAAGAAAGAAATATATATATCTCGGTATGGTAGAACATTCTTTTGATATTAAAAGAATAAGATACTCTTTCGATATTCTTAAACTATCGAATGACCTTTCCAATATTTCACATATGGCTGATATCTATATTTTTGATTATGTTATGAACCGTATCTGTACATATCAGGGAATGTAATTTAAAGAAAAAAATTATATATTTTTATAGGAAGCCACATTCTTTCCATATTAAAAGAATGAGGTACTCTTTCGACATTCGCAAAATATCGAAAATCTTTCTGATATTTCACAAATGGCTGATAACTATATTTTTGATTATGTTATGAACCCTATCTGTACATATCAGGGAATGTAATATAAAGAAAAAAAATAATAGGAAAGCACATTCTTTCGATATTAGAAGAATATGGTACTCTTTTGATATTCTTAAAATCGAATTCTTAAAATTACATCGCAACAAAGCTAAATGCTCTGTGGACCTATACAAGGTCTATTGATGCCTAATCTGTAAATAATGCAGATAAAATTAATAAAGTAACAACTTACTGTTTACTAATGACACAAGCTCGCTCATATTGTCTAAATAATAAAAAAATATTGTCGAACTATTAGGATGATCTGGATGGGTTTCTTTTTTCAAAAAGATCCAAAAATCCTTAATTTTTTGTTGATATTTGTACAAGCAACATTTTTCGGAGTTCATCGTTGAATTTTATTTATATATAAATGGAATTATGAAATTGTTTTTGATTATTCATTAGTGTTGTTCGATAGTTAGTTGGAAGTTGTAAAATTCAAACATTTTCGATAATAACTTCCTTGAGGAAATTATTGGCAGTTTAAGCTCTCTACAGGACTAATTTAATTTAATATGATTTCAGAGGAATGGTACGCTTTGATGGTGGAAAAAAGATATTGGTTCCAAAAAACATCCAACCAAATAGTTGATGAAAAAATGAGACCACCAGACGAAAAGGAAACTTACGGCGTTCAAGGAACATTCAGGAAATTGGCAATCGACTGATTGTTGTAAAATAAAATTTTATGTTGTCTGTCACTTTAGCGTATACACAATAGGTTCGTGGAAAGTTTCGGTTTTATTTATTTATTAAATATTATTTAACTGAAATACTTAATGTACTCAAGTGGTTTGGTTCTGGACTATATAGAATACTAAATAAGATAAGATGCCGAGTGGTTAAAGGCCATTTATGTATTTTGCGACAAATAATTGAGGAGTTTTATAAAAATGACTGTCAAAGTTAAAACAGGTTGTCAATTTTTAAGTTTGTATCAAGCTTATTTTTAGGAATATTTATATTTTCAATAAAAAGGTAATTTTCTATTCTGGTTTTTGTTGTATTTCCCACAAAAAAATATTGTTTACATAAGCACATGTGATGTATAAAATATATTTATGCAACATATAAGTAAGAAATATTATATGTAATATACAACATAAGGGGAGGAGGGTCCCATAATGCTCAGTTCGAACTTTGTGGGTTCGATTCCCACATGGTTCAGTAAATATTTGTGTGTTCATTGTCCAGAATTAAGTAAAATAATCTTAGTTATTAAACTTCGTTTACTCACTCTGTTTAGTACGGGACTAGAAGAAGCCGTCAGGAATTACCAAAAACCATCAAAGTCTAACTTCATGGATTAGTTACAACAAAAAGTCGATCTAACTAAAATTATATTCCTAAAAAATTGATATTCAACGACAGACATTAATCACCATATTTAAGAAGGACACCAAAGTGTGTTGCTAGTTGAAATGCATTGAGACTGTAGATCAGACAAATAACCTAGAACCTATCAAAGGATCCGTTTCCATAAAATATTTATCTGTAGAGATAACTAATAATTATAATGTTTAAATCTTATTTCGATAAAATAAAAATAAAATGATTTTAGTTGATAATATAAAAAAGAAGTTTAATATGAGTGTTGATTTCTTTTAACATTTGGTGACCTATATTCTATTATTAGCAGGCTGTAGGCAGTAAGATGTTTGCCTTGAGATTCGGTCAGTAAAAAATATTTGATCACCTTACCACTTTCACAGAGATGCAGTATCAAAACATTGGGTTACAAGCTCATGAGTATATTTTTTATTGAAGCGGTTTTTTTTTATTGTCCTAAGGTTGAAACCAGAACAGTAATTACAGAGTTGTTGTTTCATCTTAATAAGCAAACGTCATTATCCAAAGCATCAGATATATCTTCAACCTCATTTGCGAAATTAATTACGCAAAAATGAATATGGATATTCATAACTTATTCTTCAATCGTTAATTCAAATTAAATTTGCCGATACATTTAGTATTAATTGATTGAAAAAGACCCAGTAAGTACAAAGAAAACCATAGTTAATATTATTGGTTTTTATTAATAAGTTTTCTTAGAAATAGTAAGCATGAAGGTTAATCATTTATAAGAGCTTTTCTCGCATTTCTCTGGTTTAATCCAGTTATTGTTTCATAACCATGGAAAAACATGCCTCTTAAACCGAAATTTGTATTGTGAGGATCAGAATGTAAGGTCACCGACAGGCTGATAAAAACCAAAAAACATAGTTGGTAAAACTAATACTAAATGTTTAGTACTCAATAAAAGGAGATGTTCAAAAATGGTGGCAAAAACTACAGTGTTTTATGTTAGAGAAGAAATTAATTGACTGGAACTTCTAATGTAAGGATAGAGACAGTTGGGGGTGCAGTCAATTGAAACACCATAATAAGTGCATACTTATTTATTGTGTGCCGACGTTTCGACCTACATTGTAGGTCATCTCCAGGGCTGTGAGATAAATAAATGAGAAACATAGTTATTTTGTTTTGTCTGTTTTCTCTCACAGCCCTAAAGATGACCTACAATGTAGGTCAAATCGTCGGCAAACAATGAATCAGTTTGCACTTATTATGGTGTTTTAATTGATTACACCCCCAACTATCTATCCTTACTGTTTATTATGTCTGATTTCGTTCTTTGTAGGGAGGTGTGCTTTACTATACGCCTCAGTATACGGTATTGAAATTTTTGGAGCCTTTTTGAAGTTGTAGGTGAAATATTATTTAATATAGGCGCCCCATAAAGGAGTGCCGGTCGAATAATAGCCTTACAGATCATTATTTTGAGGCGGAGTGATAAGATCGGTGAGGTTATAACGTGGATTAAGTCGGTAAGATTTGGTTCTAACCTATCTGATCTTCTTATTACTTACTTATTAGGTACTTATTACAATTTAATTCTTAGAATGCTGTTCTTATTACACTTTTTAATGAAACACATTATAATATTTCAATATTCAGCACCACTTGGGAAACATTGGGGATAGAAAAAAAATCTTAATCTTTCGAATGTATTAAATAATTTATAATGTTCTTTAATTGTATTTAAATGAAAATTTCAATGTTTATTTCAAGGCAGTTATCGCAAATCGTATGACGTTTGCAACGCAACAGATTTTGTAATATAACAATATTTTTTCTCTTTATATTTGTATCCACACCCGTCAACTATAAACAATTAATAATCACTAGATTGGGTGACAGTAAAATAAAACATAATGACATGAAAGGCATGAAGAAGAACAGTACCCAGTGGTACATCTCCCGTGGTTTTATTTAGTGCTTAAAAATGGAGACAAAAACAATTTAAAATGTTACAAAAATCCAACATCAAAGCTTTATAATTGTCTCGTTTCTAATCTTTTTAAATGTAATGTTCTGAAAGAAATTGTACTTGTAAACCTAAGCAGTACTGTTATACGTTATGGATGTGGCGGTATTCCTTTAACTTTACATGCACCTATTGCCCAAGCAAATACAGCTATAGATCAGAATTATGGGGAAACTTAAACAACGATTCATGTAGAAATGGGCAATATATCGAAACTTGCTGCCATTATTCTCCCTTATAAGTTCCTATCAAGGACCATTATCAGATTTAGAGGCGTCCTTACCTCCTACACAACTTTACCCTTCCTCTTATTCTGTGTATCGAAAATTGAGTCATATTTTACAGAAATGATGGAGTGTGAAATAAGGCATAAAAAAAATTATGGATTCATATTTAAAATTTCGCGATTTCGAATTCCCTTTTAGATCAGAATAGAAGCATGGATATTAAAGCTACAACAGCCCCTTGTTGAGTAGATGTCAAGCGTTCTGACATTCAGACGTAACATGAGAGTCGGTCGGGGAAAAAGCACGAAATTGACATTGGGTTTAGAAGGACGTTGACAGGAACAGAATGTAAAAAGGGCAGCCTATACATAAATATGTACAAAGTGTATTGGCTGGGAGTAACGTCATCAAACTGTCACCACCACCATTCGTTCCTATTGTCTGGCGGCTCTTCTGTCACCAGCTCTTAGCGTCTTCTCCTTCTCTTATTTTGAATACATATTCAGGCTTAGTAGCGCCATTACTGAGTTATAGTACCTCGCTGTAGTAACTGGTATCAGTAACTATGGAATTAGTTTGATAATTAAAAAAATTTAACATGAATTAGTGAGCTAAAGGTAAATCATTACTTCACTATTTCAAAAACAAAATACCAAATAATCTGCCGCCTTACCATGTTTTGTATTTAATTCGTAGTTATTTACTTTCATTTTCTGTATCCTTCATTAGAGGGAGTAGGGTACCTCACTATGTAGAGTATTTTGAGTTCAGTTGCTATGCTGAAGGAGCTCAAATCCGGATGTGGCAGGTAAATTGTTCAATTGTTTAACTACTACTGATGGATCCTGTGGGATCTGCAGATCCTCTCGGAGCTAAACCAGCCACTATAAAAGACGGCCCTTTATTAGGGGGAAAAACATGGCAGTTGAGAGTGATCCCTGCCCAACCTTTGTCCTAGAAACAGTAAAATCTCAAACATGTACTGAACCCAAGACCACTCAAGGGTTGTAGTGGTACCTTTTGTTTTTTTATGTGAAAATAAAAATAAAACAAATTATAATTTTAATTTTCAGTTTGTCCGCAGAGCTATTGAATAAATATTCAACAATTTCTCGTGCTATTGCCACCATCAGGATGAATGCTGAATATAGAACAACATTTCATATGATTTAATAACATGATTATTAACAAAATATAATGTGAAATAAAAATTTACAACAAACATGTTACGCAAAATATTGCATTTAGTCACGCAAAATATGAAAAAATATTCCTAATCATGGTTAACACCACAGATCCATTTGAACTTATCTTCTTCGCTTGATCTTGTATGAATTCATCCATATCCCTATAAATGGCATAACGCCATATTCTTTGGGACTAGTGAAGATGAAAAACAAAGCAAAGAGTGAAATTCTTCGCAACTTTACAGAATGGAGGACTAACAAATTTGATTTGAGTTATTTTTTTGAACATATTAATTGACATTTAACCTAATTGTTGTTTTTCAAACCTGGTTGAATAACAAGACGATGAATAATAAAAAAAGTAAATTGCTCAACACTAAGCAAGTACCAGTTAATTACAAATTAATTGGTTCAAATCGTTCACACGAAAGTTGAATAAAGATATCTTAGTAACATTAACAACATTTTTACTAATATATATATTTGTAAAAATAAACCCAAATTTGAAGACCAGCTAAAGATAATTTCCCTCTGTTGTCTAGGATAAACCCCTCAAAAAATAAAATTATTACTTAAAAATGCTTGATAGATAATTTTTAGGCTCATTGAATTAATTAACGAGTAAATGTTTATAAGTTCATGCTATATTTAAACCGAAAACTAAATTGGAAAATATTATTTTCATTAAAAATACAAATACTTTTTTTATAATAAGCAACCAAGTTTTTAATATCATTTCATGAAACTACTATGACTATAACTTGTTGAAAATTTATTAATAGCAATAATAAATAATAATTTATTAATACCACTAGAAGATCTGAGTATACAACTGATATTTTTTTAAATGTGGAAGATGCAATCACAGGAAAGTCATTAAGAATTTAAACCAATAAATATTTTAACAGAGTAAATTAAATATTTATCGTACTACTTTAGTTATTTCACTCAAAAGTACTATGTAAGAATGATTCGCAATAGAAATTATAATCTATATATATATATATATATATATATATATATATATATATATAAATGAATGTATGTGTTTTTTGATGCATTACTACACCAATCATCTGATTGTCATGAAACTTTGGGAAGTTGTTCAGTACACTCTAGGGAAGGTTTCTAATAACTTTTTTTTCTTATTTTATTTTATTTTTTTGGATTTGAAAAAAATTTCAAAAATTTCTAGAAAAAAAATTATTTGTCTAAAAAACGTAATCGACCTTTTTTAAAGAACATTTAATTTTCTACAATTTGAGCCCAACCGCAGCTCTGTAGGTCTAATAGAACCTGAGTTCAGTCCTATCATATGTATATATATATAAATGAATGTATGTGTGTTAGTCCTTTATGCATAACTACACCAATCATCCGATTGTCATGAAACTTTGGGAAGTAGTTCAGTACACTCTAGGGAAGTTTTCTACCAACTATTTTTTCTAATTTTATTTTATTTTTTATTTAAAAGATGAATTAATTAGGAGTATCTTCCTGGATGTACTAAATAATTACATGAACCATAATTGGCTCAGTAATTGTGTTATTTTGACAGCCAAAAAAGCTGATGTTGACGAAATTAACTTTTTAATACTACTGTTGTTACCAGGTGATCTAATGCCCTTTAAATTCATCAATATCTTGTTGATGAAAACCAAGCTGTAAATTATCCAACTGAATTTTTAAATTCTCTCGATATACCACACAATCTTCTGATGAATAATGGTTCACCTATTATTCTTCTGCGTAATTTGAATCCACCTAAATTATGCAATGGTACACGTTTGGTCATACAAAATATTACTGGAATCGTTATTGTAGCAGCCATGTTGACTCGAATCTTTAAAGAAGAAATCGTCGTGTTGGAACGTATTTCAATAATACCATCTGAACCCATAATACCGTTCAAAAGACTTCAATTGGATATACGCTTGGGTTTTTTTTTTTACCCATCAACAGGTTTTTTTTTTTTTTTTTTTTTAATTTACCCATCAACAGGTCTCAAGGCCAGACAATGTCAATTTGCGGTTTGGACTTAAAATATCCATTTTTCTCCCATGGCAATTATATGTTGCATGCTCACGTATTAGTAAATCATCTAATATATTTGTATTAGCAACGGACAGATTAACAAAAACTATTGTGCATCGATTAGCCATCAATTAAATTGAAATAAATATTTATAATTTAATATTATTATCCCTAATTAAAAATCAAACATTATATATCCCATTCATTAAACTCATATTTATATTTTATCAGTTATGAGTGTTGTATATTATATATTTATTATATAATATAGTTAGATATAAGATGAATAAAATGTAAAATCAAAAATCTATTTGATTCGTGTTTTCATTAATTCATTATTTCTTTTAAATTCAAATTTTAACTAATATTTTTTTATACTATTATAACAGCCACAGCAACGCGTGGCCGGGTCAGCTAGTATTTGTAATATAATAAACATAGGAAACAATTGTAATCATAAAAATTACGATTTAGAAATTTAAATATCGATAGAATTGCTTACAAGAATCCTTTCCTCATCAAATTAGTATTACTTTGACAAAATTAAATCTTATTTAATTTATTATATATTTTATTATTTTATTTATTATTTATTACTAATGTTATTAGTAAGGTGTTACCAAAGTATTAATTTATAAGAAGAAAATTTTATTAACTAATCACTAAAGATAGTATAATACTTATTTATCATTATTTTATTTATAGTTAATAAGTAAGATTGTTTTATAATATTTGCTATAACACATAATACATATGAATATGAAAGGAGGTTATAAGCATTTTAACTTATAATTATTCATTAAATTACTTTTAATCTAGTCAGAAATATTTAATATGATATTGGTTTGAAGCCAAAAAACGTTAGATATAAATAATATAGTTAATCGTAATGGATTATGAAATTAATAGTCGAATAGGATAAGTCTTTTTCATAATTAAATAATTAATTGAATGCTAGATTTTTGTGATGTGCCAACATTTGAGGTTAATTATGATAACATTTAGCGGTAATCATTTTTTGGAAAAAAGTTTTCGTAAATCAAACGATACTGACAAATATGCCTAATCCACAATAAATGTTTTTTTTTAATAATCCACCAAAGGCATATTCGCTGTCAACTCGGCAAATCCTGCAATATCTTATCGCCCCCGTAACCCGTAGCTGTCTCGGGCAATTTGCTTATTTGTTTGTCTAAGGTTCTTTCAACTTATAGCACAATTGATTGTTCGCGTGAAAAAAGAAGTTTTTATTTGTGTTTGTATTATGTAAATACGTTTCAAATTACTTTATTTGTTTCTACTTTCATGAAAGAAAATTAAGAGTATGATCGAAATTCTTGGAGGATATTAATAACTACATTACATATATTATTTCTGTTAAATAATCGTACATATATTCATGTTATATAATCATATATCTGTTATAGCCACCTATATAAGTCAAACGGGAATTCCTAGGAAAAAATGCATGAAAAAACAAATCTAAATAAAAGAAGAAATTCAGAATTCTTTAATGGGCTTTAGAAGGATTTGAATATTCATGCTTCATAGCTTCAACGTTGAAACATGAAGAATCAGCTTTCTCTACTTGCACATTCAATCTTCACTTACACACACACTAAAGATTCCCCCCCCCCTTTTTTACACCCTTCGTGGTGTGTGTGTGTGCGTGTGCGTGTGCGTGTGCGTGTGCGTGTGGGTGTGTGTGTGTGTGTGTGGGTGTGTGTGTGTGTGTGTGTGTGTGTGTGTGTGTGTGTGTGTGTGTGTGTGTGTGTGTGTGTGGGCCCGAGTGGTTCCTATATAAAGCCCCAGGGGTTGGCTGAAACCTCTTCATCCTCAATTAAGCCTTGAAGTCAGCAGCATGTCTGGCGAAACGTTGGAAGAAAATTCACCGACACGGTCTAAACCAGTTGAAACAACAAACGTTGTTTGTATAAATAGTGGCAGTGGAAACTTTAAAGAGTAAATAATAATATTGTTAGAATAAATTACCATAGATAAGATACCAAAAATATCAAAATAGCCCCTTCAATACCTGACTTGGCAATTTAGCACATCCTTCAGTGATGCGGGTCTCGGCATCCGCCCTGAAGGGGCAATCTTTGCTTGAAATTCTGGAGAGAAATAATAATTGTAATGTAATAATATTAATTGTATCATTTATCACTATCATATATCAATAAATTATTCTAACATGTTAGAGCTAATAATACTACATTGGAACATTTACATAAATGATTTTTAAAAAATGAAATAAGTACAGTGTTTCGAATAGTAGTACAGTGTTTCGAATATCTAGCTAGATTATTTTTCGGCATTTTTTGCATTTCTTTCGACTAATTAAGTAAGAATTTTAATTATAAAAACTGGTTTTTAATTGATTAACGACTGAATATGAGAGGATTTCTAGCACAATAATTAGAAAAATATTAAAAACAATGTATAATTATGACAATATGTAATAATAAAACTTATAAAAATCCTTATTTATTCTTGGACAAGTTCCTTTAGATTAGTGATAATGAAAATAAAATATAAACTGTAATTTTTTAGAGTAGAATACAATTACAATTTAATTGTTAAATGAATATAAAACATTAATGAATATAAATTAGGAGTTAGCTCGCAATAACGAATTAAATGAAATCAAAAAATATAAATACCATAATAATAATTACAAAGAAAGAAAACTACTAATATTCGCATATACACAAGTTATATGGAAAACAAAATAATTTAAGAAATTAAAGAGAAAAAAACCATAATTACTTTAAAAATGTGTGTGTGTGTGTGTGTATCTGTATATACATATATATATATATATATATATATATATATATATATATATATATATATATATTTTGCCTGCACACTCCCTTGAGTGTGAAGGCAAAATGGGTCTTATTATTCATAGGAAAGATGTAGCTATTAAATATAGAAAAATCAGCCCGGATACAAATGGGTAAAAGACACTTTCATCACTTCAAAGTTTCGTTATAAGGACAAATTCTTCGGCCATTAAAAAAAAAAATTATTTAGTTTGATTATCAGAAGACTTTTTTATGTCGAAAAAATAGCACTTTCCAGTACAATTAATATTCATATTCCACGAATGGTTCGATAAAAATTGTTGAACAATAAATTTTTGAAGTTGAAATGATGCCTAGAATTACACTGATTAATTCTATTGCTATGATTACTTTGGGCCCTAACCATCGAGCTGTGAAGTTTGTCAGACTTAAACAAATATTAGATTACCATTTTTAAATTATTTTTTACAATATTCCAATACCATATTTCAGATTTCTAAACCTGACTTTTGTCCTAGCTTGGACTATTCGAAACACTGTGCGCTGCTTTGATTTTGCCGCCATTCATAAGGAATTTTAGAGAAATAGTTTGCCAATCTTATGTTAATTTTAATTTTTCTTGTATATATATATATATATATATATATATATATATATATATATATATATATATATTAGTCATATTATTATTTTATATGTCATAATAATAATTACATTATTTTTATAACTGATTTCACATAATACTTAAAATATATATTGTATGTATATTCATAACATTCATAACTTTTTATTAACATTATCTAATATATATATTAGTAATTTTATTATTTTATACGCCATAATAATATTTATACTATTATTATAACTGATTTCATATAATTCTTAAAAGTATATTCCTAACTTTGATAATCTTTTTTTAACATTATTTTAATCCATTTAATATTCTACTTTCTTCATACTTATTCAAGATTTGTATCCTTAGCTTTCGATAAAATTGATGTTAAATTAATTTGGTATATATTTCCATATTAATGTTCAAAATTAAAAACAATTATTATTTAAAATGTTTATTTATGCTGTTTTTATAAATAAGCAAAAAAACTAAAAAAAAATCCTATCATTTGAAACAAGACCATTGTTTCTGTGAGATGTACAGCCTTGGAAGGTGAACCTTATTTAAATTTGTTTTTGTAACCATAATTACAATAAGAATGCTTTTTTTTTTAACTCAATGGAACTTTCAAATACTTCTTTTGAAAAATTAGATTTTTCAAGTAATGAAGTTGTTCTTTTGAGCGATATGTTTGAAGTCATACTTTAAACGACTATTATCATAACACTAAATTTATTTTAATTCATAACAACTGAGATTATTTTATCTAAAGAAAATTCTAAAGTACTCTCAAAAGATTGGGTGCTGCAGATTATTTGCTGCTATAATAGACGGAGCAAGGGGGGGGGCAAGTAATAAGGGCAATCGGGAGCTCTATTAGCCCAAGTTTAGTGGTGGACCTAAATTAGTGGTCCCTGGAAATTTAGTGGTTTAGTGGTAATTCACTGGCTTAAAGATAATTCACACGACACTACGCTCCAGATGGAAATCTAGCAGTCGTTACTGCCCGACTTATCAACCATTCCAGATTCTATCTACAGCTGTATGATATCTCTAGCCTGTATGATTTAAGTATACTAGGGCCTTGTGGTAAATCGTGCGTATTATTTATTATTCATTTATTATACACATACTACAAATACATTTAAAATTAACATAAACACTTTGATATTATATCGCTCCTTTAGAAGAACGATGTCATAACCCAATCAAAATAATTAAGGAGTTACAAATAATTAAAATTTGGGAATCGGTGAGCAAACCATTTCTATCGTAATAATGGTATTGAAATGTTTTTATTAAACAATAAAAAATATTTTTTTAATATATTTTTAAAATTCGTGACTTTATTGCAAAAAAAAACATGTTGGAAATTAAATATCAGATATGTCTTTCCTGAATTAGAAAGCTTCATCCAATACAATTGCTACTTAAGGCTTAGCTCCCAAATGGCAATTTCAGAATTAAGTCTTTGTGCCTTTGAAGGAGCGAAATTTTATAATAGCATTCAACGTACATAATTAAATTTATCTCCATAATGTATTTCGTAGATGATATGTATATATTCCTTAAGTATTCTATACATCCAATCCAAAGTGATTTCTGATACGATCATTTTACTACCAAATCAATGAATGTGTACCAAAAATATTTCGCGGAATACTCTCAATATTTTTCTGCTGATTATAGGAGTAAATACATTTCCCACCAAGGCGTTTCCCTCTTTCTGTTTCCATAATTGCAAGCCTTTTTTTTTTTTTGTGTGTAATACCTGCAGAAATGAATTACTGGTTCATCGGTATTTTATAATAGAAAAATATAGTGATGACTATACATTTACTGTGTCAATGAACTGAAATTGTGCTCGGTTTAAAAGCGAATCCCATCCAAACTTTATTAGGAAAAAAAAATTCATATTTCAGAAAATTATAATAACTAGTTCGATTCATTGTTCAGTACCAATTATATTAGATAAAACTACTAAAATAACTTATCAAATTTCAATAGTAGACACTACGTTGTTTCTACAACCTCTCACAAGTGTAAAAAAACTAGGAACTAACATTCGACATACTATTTGAAAAAAAAAACCATATTCTCATTTACCACTGTAATCTGTTACTGGCCATATCATACGGCATGTTGTAACCACTTCATTCCATCGTTTGGTGAATACAAATTAAATAAATTTAGTTTCACCGAGATTTAAGAGTCCTGATTTTTAATATTTTTTATCTGGAGTTTTAGACCGCAGTCACTCAAGCCTATCATTCAAGTTTTAAAAAAAAACTACGAAAATACTCAATATACCAATAATTCAACTCATAATTATTTGTTTTCATTAGATTGAACTTATCAACGGTCCCATGGTGTAACGGTTAGCACTCTGGACTTTGAATCCAGCGATCCGAGTTCAAATCTCGGTGGGACTTAATTTTATTTTATTCATAAAATTATTAAGTAGTTACAACTTACTATATCATATAGTTTACTAAAAAAATATAGTATAATGTAAGAATAATATTTTTTAGCGACTATGATATGCCCGATACAAGTGTAAGTCACCAAAACTAGTGTATTTTGTAGGGTTTTAATTTTTTTTTTTTATTTATATTTCAGTAGTCTGATAAAATATTTGAAATTGGGTAATTTTTTGGTTTTAAATAACTAAAGGAATAAAATACACAGATTAGAGTGTGAAATTGCTAAACAATATAAACCAATTATGAGAGATTAATCAAAGAAAGGAAGATTATCCATTAAATAATTTAGGGAAAGATCTAACGGAACTTTTTCGTGACATGCGATTCACATATGTATATTGTCAGACATGAACTTTCTTATTTAACGAATTTTCTGTCACAGTGAATATAACATTCAGAAGATTCAGTGCAGAACATTCACTGTTGTTGGAGGCTAACAGTGTATGTTTGAATTAATTATTAGAAAGGAAAGTATTAAGTAATTCAAAATCCTAGTGGTTCTAGTTACAATTTTTAATTATTCAACATTTTTCTGCCTCATAATCTTGTTACATACTTACGACCTCGAAAATTATACACACCGTGATCGAAACGGGACTTATGGAATATTTAAAGAACCAAATAAAAACTTTAGACAAATGCACTTTAAAAAAATATACAAAGTCTACTTATTGATAAAAATTAAAGACAAAGAATCGTTAAAAAAAAATGTATTTTCTTTCTATTCCTAACTACAATTACCAATAAAAATATAGAAGCCTCTTATGAAACAAAGTATAATACTAATGATGTGTGTTGTGATAAAGTGTGGTTTTTATAAGAATTATTGATTTATTTATGGCCAGAAAGCCGGGTCATAAATAAATCCAAAGTGACTTGATTTAGATTTCTAATGGAGAATTCAAAAGAGTTATTTAGTTTTATATTAGTTACAGAGTTATTTTTGTACCAGAAGCAAAACTTGTTTGGTGCACGCATTTCACTCTATAACATCATATCATGAAGCGTATAATAATAAGCCTGGATTTACGAACTTCATTAAATAGAATGAATTTATAGGGATAAGAGAATCCAGATGGATTTCCACACACTTTCAGCATTCTACTAAAATTCCAGTTCTAACCTTGCCTAGTTATTAAATATGCTAACAATTATATCGATATCTTATAGATTTGTTAATACTCTTACGATTTATATATTTTTTTTTTAAATTCATTTACTTATATTTTTTATTTAATTAATTTTCATATAGCTTCTTGCATTTATAATTTTATTAATTTAATTTTTGTTAATATGATTATCTATGTCAGTTATGAGGCATTGCTACTGAGTTCTGCTCTCTTTTCGTTTCACCATTTTTTTTTCAATATTCCGAAACTATACTAAACATCTTAAATGTTAAAGGGAAAGGTTTAAGCAAGATTCAGTTTTAACAAATGCTTATTCGGTAATATGAAAGAATTGTTTAAATGAAACAAGAAAAAAGTTAGGTCCCACCGAGATTTGAACTCGGATCGCTGGATTCAAAGTCCAGAGTGCTAACCGTTACACCATGGGACCGCTGGTTGTAGGTGATGAGAACTATAATTATTGAACTTTAGATAGTTCACAATCAATCAAGGTTATAATTTAACGTGCATAATATTAAAAACTCAAAATAAAGTAACAATGCAATAAATCTCATTACTAGATGTAATGAACTCAATAGCCTAACTAAATATCCGGTAAGAAAATATTCATAGACACTGAAAAATTAATAATAGGAACACAATTAGTTTAACATAAGTACGATTCAATTTTGTGAATTATTAAAACACTTTTAGTAGGTTTTATTTTTTATTATGCTCCTATTAAACAAAAGTAAGTACAGTCCGCTACACTCAAAGGCAAAAGGTATTACTGATATTATTATCCACTCACCATATACATACAGAATAAATAAAATTGATTTAAAATAAAGAACGATCACACGACCTTCAAATGCCATCTACAATAATTCTTAAATACTTACTTTTAGTTCCCATATTTTTTTTCTCATTATATTGTGTAAAATTATGAATTCCAAACAAAATAAATTCTTATTTTCGACTAAGTGTAAAACCTTTAGGTAAATGAACTTCACTATATATGTGCATATACATATATCCATGTATGAATCATAACTTTCACATATAAATTAATTAATGGAAGCTAACATCAGATAATATATATTTTGGAATGTATAATGGTTATAAGATACATATATGACTGTGTATGTAAAATCCCTAAAATATTTGTAATTTTAATTATATATCTCTAACGAAAAGTATGATTCAGTTTTGAAAGGGGAAGCAGTCGAGAGAGAACAGGTTGCCCCTTCAAAGTAGAGCGATGCTGTGCACACAACATTGCTGCTTGGCAAGATGCATATCAGAAATCTTGCAGGCGCTCTTGATATTTTTTTGACTGTTGCATTTTAACTTGTAGTTCTCTATTTCCTATTAAATTCCGACATTATGAGGTCAATAATTATGAATCCATGTAATGGAACGATAGAAAAATTATTTTAATACAAATTTATTAGCTTTACTTCGTATAGCCAAACACAAACATCACACAATAAACTCAACATTTCATCAATTTTCAGACAGGCCATATTGGCTTTGAAACGATGATGAATTTACAAAAGATTTTTCTCTTCAATGTCAATCAAAATCAATTTAAATTTTGATTTCAATAATTATCCTATAAGAATTTGAATGCATATTTAATATTTTAAAATTATAAATACTAAAAAACCTCTAGAGTTAATGTATTAATGAATTTTAACAATCTATATCCGTCTCATAAATATGTGATACTTAATTAACCTTGAAATTAAAAAGTGAAGATGCAGTATAAGGTTTAGAACTTTCATATATTTTTATCTATTTATCAATAATATAAACTGTATAGGATTATAAAAATATATTATATTATTAATTTAGAATATTAATCAATTATTGGCAATTCTTAATTAATTAAATTTAACGAAAGGTATTGTTTCTTTTGTTCTTTATCCCTTTTTTAAACTCTAGATAAATGTAAGTTTCAGCGATTTAAGCCCCCAGAACTCCCAATTCGTCATTCCTTTCCCAAGGGTTTAAATCAAAGAAAATTTACGGCCAACCGTTTTCCTTTTTGTTTCAGTTACCAGACAACTCTAATCCTGTAAAGCTTAAAAATGAGACTCATTCGGGCTAGAGGGATTAAGGGAAACTGAAAAAAGGGAGAAAAAAATTGAGGTAGGAAAATAAAGCACACAAAAGACGAGGTGATTTAGGGGCGGGAAGAAGAATCGCCAATTAACTTTATTGGGAGAATTAATCTTGGCCAGATTAACAAGGAGGCAACAGCTTGTGGGGTGAATTAACCCTTTTCAACCCCTACTCTAAGGGATTTGTAGGGGCAGTTTCGGTGGTTGGAGATGGTTCGGGTGCTTTTTTAGGTGCGTGAAGTTATATGTTGTAAGGAGGGTGGTTAAAACTATAAGCTTGTTATATCCAGAGTGAACATTACGACTTACAATTAATCATAATATAAGCCTTTAGTAAAACACCGATCAAACTAAATTATACTGAGTGAACTTAATTATAATTTGTAGTCTAATATTGATGCATTTATTATTTACTTTAAACGAAATTCAGACTTGGGAAGTAAAGTCTCAAAATTAACTATTTTTTTCCTGAATGAAAAACAAAAAAGCTAATAATATTTATATTATTTAGTTTAGACAAAGGATTTAAAATTTAGTTTAAACATGTAAATTTTCGAATAATAATAATACTGATAACTCAAAGCTAAATATTGTTCTCCTTCTAATATATAAAATTGTCGTGTCACAGTGTTTGTAACAGAACTCCTCCGAAACGACTTGACCGATTCTTCTGAAATTTTGTGTCTATATTCAGTAGGTCTGAGAATCTTATGTAAACTGTTTTTCACACCCCTAAGTTATACGTGTCGGCCATTATTATAGATTAAGCGTCGATCGTAGCAGTGACGCTTGATGACGCTGCATTTTTTATATGTTGTCAGGGCATGTATGAGTAGTGTAAATCCAAGTTCGCAACCGAAAAAACCGACGCGAATACTTTTTTTGTGGAACAACTTTGAAATTTTCGGAATAATTTCAGGTTTTGGTCTGGATATCTTAATCGGTGCGTTTTTTGGAAAAACACAAATCACCATATTTATATGTCCATATGTGGTTTGGATTTAGAACATCTATGTTTCTCCCATCTCACAATTATGTGTTGCATGCTTACGTGTTAGTAAACCATCTAATCTATTCATAATAACAAAGGACAGATTAAAAAAAAATGTGCATCGATTAGCGCTTAAATAATTTGATATAAATGGTTATAATTTAAAAAAATATTATTAGCCATAATTAAGAATCAACCATGATATACCTCATTCATTAATCTAATGCTCATATTTTATCAGTTCAGAATTTTGTATGTTATTTATTTATTACTTACTGTACTGAGATATAAGATGAATAAAATATAACATAAAAAATCTTGTTAATTTATTTTTTTCCATTCATTCATTATTTCTTTAATATTCAAATTTTAACGTGTTTTTTTAAAACTATTACGACAACCACAGCAACGCGTGGCCGGGTCAGCTAATTATTATATATAAATTACGACAAAAAATTACATAATTTAGTTATGATGAGATTATTGGCTTTCAAACGTACATTTTTACCGAAAGTTATGAAGTGACGGCTCCGTTAAAATTATATTTCTTCATTATTAAAATTAGGAAAAAAATTATCGTTTTTTTCAAATAAATTTAGTATAACAAATAAAAAGTATAACAAATATAAATAAATAAATAAAAATAAAATAAAAGTATAACAAATATATTCTTTAAGACAAATGTGACTTAAATTTATGAGGCTGGTTGATACAGCTTTGTTATGATTGTAGGTCGATATGAATATGAAAACGTACCGACAATATAATTCTATCAAAAAGAATAGTATGAAATGGCCATGGGGTGTAGTATAGCCTGTATATAGTAGCCTGGTATAGCCTCCAAGCTGATTCTTCGATTCGGTTTTTATCTCCTCAATCGTGTCAAAACGGCGTCCCCGCATTGGCCTTTTGAGTTTGCTGAATACCAGAAGTCGCCTGGAGCCAAATCAGACGAATACGGTGGTTGCGGAACGATATGAATCGAGTTTTTGGCAAAATAGTCGCGAAGAACCAATGCAATGTGAACCGGATGCATTATCGGAATAAAGGAGAGTTGTTCGCCCATAATTCCGGCCGTTTCAGATGAACAGCTTCACGCAAAAGACACATAACGCTCAAATAATATTCTTTGTTAACAGTTTGGTTGTTAAAAAAATTTACCTGCCTTATGCCCGGGAGTTTTAAATGAATATTTCACCTTACTTTTTGATCACAGTAGTATGTCGATTAACTAGATCTAACTTTGAAAAACTGTCAAAATAAATAATTTATACTTATTTTTTAAAGTATTGGTTTTTAAAAGTAACATCAAACCATCCATCCTTAGCTCTAGTCGAGTTAGGCATTCGAAAGAACATTGGCATAGAACTGTTATATATCTTCACTATCAGAATCTCTTTTGAATTTCATTGTTACAGTAAGTTTCCTAATGTCTATAACAGAAGAGCATGAAAGAGAAGAAGAGCGTGAAATGTGAATGCATCGACATCCTTCCGACCGGATCTTCACACCGATCAGGGTAATACAGACAAAGGTAGTTGGCGCCCGAACAACGATACCCTGGGAACACATGGAGAACGGAACATGAGCGTCCACTGGGTCAGCCTTCACACGATATCCAAGGGTACACGGTGGAAAAAGCGTGAAATATGGTAAGGACAATCCCACGGGCTGTGAGCCGTACTGTTGGTCACACGGTAGATCGTTCCAAGTCTCCGCGGTTTATTTTCTTAGCGCCTTATCCATTGATGTCGGGAAGAAGATCTCTCCAGGACTGGATACGATACGCTATTCAAGTTACTCGGGTTACGGATAATAAAGAATTGGACAACATTAGTATGAACGAAATAAGGTGATATTTATTTGTTATTGTGATATTATAACCCTTGTTAATCACAATTATTTTTATTTTATGTTTTGCTTACGAATGAATTGTTTATTACAACCAGGCATTATCACGTGAGCAAACTATACATTTTGATTAATCAACTATAGCGATTGATGTAATGATGTCACTTATCCTTACCCTTACTAAGAAACATGGTAGCGCCCCATAAGACAATGATGATCATAATTAGTTTCCATCATTATGAATAATGGCTTCGCATCAAAAGACGGTTCTAAAATTATATTTAATTTTTCAAACCACATAAACATGTAATTAAAAAGCCGTCAACAACCAGTTTAATGACTCACGGGTATCTGTAATATTTCATTGTTCAAACCACATCAATTATAATTATTCTACCATGATTTATTTATGAAATTAATGAAAATTGTTTAAATTTGAATCAATTAAAATACAAAATTAAAAACACTATTACTAAAGAATGGAACTATTTATTTTTTTAGTTATAGCTAATATATAATATCCAATGGCTCTATTCAAAGGAGGTTATTAAATGTAAATTAATAAATTACAAATTATTTCTTTTTTAAATAAAATAAAATAAACGAATGCATTTTCTATTAGCTATAAGGTAAGATATTACCTTTAACAATTGGTAATATAGTTTCAATACTTGTACATATTATTAATTTTCTGTTGAAAATAAAACTTTGGGAGGGGAGCCAACTGTATCCATTTCAACAGTTTTATTGTCAAATATTACAACAAGAAAGCTATAAATGAAGGGAGGTGTGCATGGCTAACTCCATCCTCGATGCGGTTTAATGCATGATACATTCAAATCACGATTAAATCAATTTTAAGTCACGTGATTCTGATCTTTGTTTTCTTATATTTAAATCTAAACTGATAGAGAAGCTAAATGGAATGGTCGCCTTTTTATTGGTAAGTGAGTATTATGTTACAATAGTCTGGTATGTATAATTAATTTTTATTATCTAATACTCTATTTTTCGAATCGATTACTTAAATTATTTAAAATTGTTTACTGATTTTTCTTTAAGCTGGTCGAAATTCATCCAAGGATCTTACTTACTAATTTTAAAAAATACTTTTCATTAACTCTCCAGATCTGTAAATGTCAATAACACTTGCTACTTCATTTTTCTAAAAACTAATTTTAATGAAATCAACTCAGTTTAGACAATTATATTCTAACACTAGATAACCTCTTGGCACAATCAAATATTTCAGCAAGAGGCTTATACTGAGGACAGCGACCTTACATTTGAATCAAACAGATTTACTCTTGAAGAGAAAAGACAGTACTGACAGCCAACAATCGCAAGATAGATAAGATTGGTAGATTTCGAAAGCGATTTGAATTTGTGGTTCTGCTTGTCCATTGCTGCGTCTGTATTATTCTGCCTCAACTTGCCTTGGTTCAGAATACATTGGCAGCGAATGAACCTATGCTTTGGTGAACCTTGACCCTTTTAACTTAGATTATCATTGAATAGTTTATTTTTTTCAAAGGTAAAAACTGCAATCAAATCATGCTACATAACATACTTTATCCACTAGTTCCAGAAGAGAATTATTAGAGAAATATAATTTAATCCAATCAACAATCAAGTATGTTTTTGAGTATAAACCATCACATAAGTAGGAAATTTGATGTTACGCACAGATAATTTTTTGAGTATAACATAAAAGAAACAATATTTTTTATAAAGTATAATAATTTTTCACTTGCTCGTCCATTTTATCAACGAAATAACTTATTTAAGCTATTCAGTTCAAATACTTTTGTAGTCAGCTTGTTATCGCGGACATGTAGTCCCCATGTCGACGGCAACTACTCCTTTCAATATATTTTAATTTTTTATAATTATTGGTCAATTTTTTCTAATTTTAAATATTTTTATTTTTAAAGAGAAAACACAGGCCCTCGGCCGGGATATGAACCTGGAACCTTTGTCTCACCGTGATTTCGCTCTACCATCTATCTACTACCCCGGCCGAGGACCTATCTTTTCTCTTTAAAAATAAAAATATTTTAATTTTAGCATTTTATTATGAATACTGTCATGCTGGATAAACACTAGCTACTGTCCACTATTTCAGGATGCACTATAGTAGATCCTTTAATATTTCTATGGCAACGGTTATGAAGGGTGATGACATGTCCGAAATCACGCTTAACCGAGATAGATTCTTTCACAATTGAGGGTACCCACTTTATAGAGGTGGGGTGAGCCCCAAGTGGGTCTCGATTTTACACAGGGTTCATCCAAGCTTGTTAACAAATCAAAATAATACATCTGCTTCAGCTGAATTTAAAACTGGGTCCTTTGGAAAAGAAACTCAGTACTATAAACAATGAGCTAAACCGCTCACTATAGCAACTTTATCAACAATTTGTTAATGTTTATCGATGACTATGGTGAATACCTGTTAACATGTAACATGTAAATGTTTCTGCTGATGGATAAGCATATCTGCATTGACATCTGTGAATGTCAAATCCAATCTATTAGTTGAATCCTATCTGAGGATCCCAATCTCCTTTCAACGACTCATGCCAGGAAGATTAGTGAGGACACGCTCCCACAGTATTCTCTTGGTAAGAGATTCAACGATTCGGCTCGATGTACACAATACATATCGAAATTTTATTTATTTTATATCGCGTCAAAGATCTCGAAGCAAGACTGAAGATTCGAACATTTGTATTTTTTTCTATTTTTTTCAGAAAATATGGATAATATTTACAGTAACACGAAATTATAAAACTTTGAGTGAGCTATTATAATCAGAATGAATTCTAATACAGCGCTAAAACCTTAAAGATCACCCTTTTTCAAAGCTGCAGTTCTAAGTTCTTTCATCTTATTTTTAGAGCGAAATTATCATTTTCTTTTTACTTATAATTATTTAAAATTATATTTGCACCCGCGCATCATCACATCCAGTAAATTTGATACCTCAACTTCTCCTCAATTTGCATGAATTTGAAATTGTCGATGGTTTTGAGCAGGTCTGTAGTTCATTGTTCTGTAATATTCTCAAATGAACTCCAGGTAACAGTGAGGAGGAAAAAGAACGAACAAGAGGATTTTTGCTGTTTATATTGACAAGTGAAATATTATGAACCTATGTTTTTACAGAGGGAATATACTTCCGCCGTTATGTATGGTGGGATTCGGAATTAAACAAGGAGCATCAACATTTTTTCTTAGTATTTTGGATTGTGTTGTTTTTATCTTGTGTTTAAGGGCGTGTTTTGCTGAACTTCCTAATTCTGCTCCACATTTCCAAATATGTCTCGGTAAGGTATGGTAGATTAGTTGTTTAGTAGTTAGTAGGTTAGTTTTTGTTATTTCGTAAGTCAAATAAGGATTTGTAGTCAAAAAAATGCGCTAGTTGTATGTAGCGTCTTGACAGTTCTTGTCTTTTTAATTTTGGATCTATATTCCATGTAAGCCTTTCTCCAAGTATAGTCCAAGATTGTGCTTAATTAAGCTGCTACTAAGAATATAGTATCCTGTTATCGATTGACCTTTTTAAATAGTTTCTATTCGAAAATTTTACGTGCTATATCTGGGAAATGCTATATCTGGGGATGACCCCATTCCCAGACGTATACTAAAATCGGAGTCACATTAGGTTATGTATCTTATGGATAATCAACACTTCAAGTTTGCCTTTTGCAATATCTTGTTTTACCTTTCACTACTGAGTTAAAAATTGATGATGTAGTTTTGAAAATTTTAGTCCAAGAACTAATAATTCCCTAAAATCGTTTAACCATCTCAGGATATTAAAAGTAAAGCTGACTTTCCAGAAGTGCTCAACTAATCGGAGGTTATTAGCGAGAGAAGGTTCCGTCAGAGCATTTAAGGAGGAATGTGGGAGCAGAGTTCGCGGATCGCGCGAGAATGGCACAGAGCTTGGGTGTGGAAGGGAAAATAGCCTATAAGTTTTTATGTCGGTAATTGGTGTTATGTAACAGTTTAATGCGATTGACCTTTGGATCTAAGCTAAATGTTCATCACGGTGGATGTTTGCGGATACAGATGACAATTTCAGGTGATATACATATCCACAGCTAGAACTAGTACTCTCAAGGATGCATTATATAGTCAAAAAAGTTACTAACATATTTTTTTATATGCCATTATAATATATAAAAATATATAAATAAATATATATATAAAAATAGCGTCGTGAGCTAGTTCAAGTATTCAGCCAATTATTACTGTAACTGACTTAGCAACCAGAAAATTAGTAATAATAAAAGAGTTTGTCAATACTTGTTAGTTATAGATTCTATCGATAATAGTTACAATTAAACATGAAATAGGTAAATGATTAGATCATAAAAAAAAATACTTAAAAAAGAAAAATGAATTCTAAAATAATTGCAGACAAATAACTGTCCTAAATAAAATAAGGTATGTTTTATAAATGAAATGGTACCTTGAGGGATTAAGCAGAAATATGCTTTGCAGATTATATCTATAAACTATTTAAGACATATGAATTTATATAAAATGAGATTTTAGTGCCTTATCTTATGAAAAGTTTGAGACATATCAAAAAGTTTATCAAAAGGGGACTTTTTTTTAGTAAAAGATTTGTTAAAATGGTAAATTGTTTTTAACAAATCAATGTGGTCAGCGGATGCGGCTTGTCTTCGAGACTGCTGAATGCTTTTTTATTTTTCCATTTATCGCACAAATCACTGATCACTCCAGAATGATCAAACTCAATAACATCATAATTGCCATCCTCGTTCGAGATTTAGTTAGCTAATTCCTCAAACCATAATGAATATCGAGAGGATCGTTGTAGAAATTTGGTATTATAAACAGTTTAATTAAGTTGAAAATAATCATTTGGAATGCACACGAACATTTCGTCCAGCTATCCTAGGGGTATTAATAGTAAATTTTGACCTTTTACCTCATTTTCATACCTTCCATTTTCTGTTAAGAAAAACAAAAAAAAACATAGATCCATCAAATGTCATTATAATAAATATCAGTAAATTAATAATTCATATATTTAGGATCGATGAAGATACTGCAAGTGTTAGTATTATTGGAATAAAACTATGAATTCTGATTGCAACTGTATACTCTTTTCATTAAGATATACAGTGATGGTGCAGATTACGCTTTTAGGGAGAGGGTCAACACAAAACGCGATAGTTTCAATTTAATGTATTGGCTAGTAAAAGAAGCATCCAATAGAGACATGTCTTGGCAATGGGTCATCTTGAGAGGTCAAAGCCAATATTCACGCCTCTTCCACCTGGGGCACTCTGGAAGGCTCTTGGCCATCCGGATGACACTGGAATCGGATGCCAGGACCTAGATACGCTGCTAGCCGCAGCACGTGACCCCACGGCATGCCGAATCGCGGACAAAGACGATCCCTTTGTCTCTTGCCAGGACGGACAGCTATTGATGGCACTGCGACCACACACCTCACCTCCTGTGTGGTCCTCTTTGTTGCCAGTTACTCCAAACTATTATCCTCTCCTAAACGGCTCCCTATCACCGGATCGTGCCCGCCAGTGACATATTACCTCCTCTGTTCCGGAGTGGCCCTCGGCTCCTCGACATCCCTGACATATTGCCTCCGCTTTCAGTGATTCCAGGTAGCGCTGATAAGTGATGTTTTGGGATCATTACTAACCCTCTTGTCATTTCTATTCTATAAACACTCAACAGCGCGCCTGAGTAGCACTATGTTACATATATATATTATGTAATACAATGAATAAATCTTTTATTATATTATATTTCGATTTAAATCTTTGTTAAATAATGGGCGTTCATTTACTATATAATTTCATGGAAGCTGTGTTATTTTTATTCGAGTAACATTGATTAGTTTATTATTAAACTTTGTGGATTGAATAATTACTTAATTTTAAGTTTAGTTTAGGAATTTTTTAACATTATAATTAAAAATTAGAAAGATTATTCCATACAGCTGGATATAAGAATGGATTATCATATATATGTTTATCTATTTTGTTATATATATATATATATATATATATATATATATATATATATATATATATATATATATATATATTATTTTTTATCATTACGCATGTATACAATACTATAACAGTTGCCCCTTTATTAAAACTGATCTGATATCGATTAATTTTCTTTAGTTTTAATTCCCTAATTCACTTACCTTCATGTCGAGTTTTTGGCCAGAATATCTGCTTCTAATAAAAGTACGTTATTAATCATTGTTCAGAAAATAACTATCCAGTTATTTCTCGAAACAATAAAAAAAAACCTATAAATTTCTCATGTAGTTAGTTACATCAAAACTAATTGCATTAAAATAAGTAAACTGATACAAGTATTCCTCATACAAATATTGAGATCTAAAGAAATAGTATACAAGATGAAAGCTATTCCTTCTTAAAACAGAGTTTTAAGTATACTTGGAGGAATAACTATCTATCGGATGAAGGATTACGTATGTTGAACAATATTTTTTATCTTCGACGAAATGTCATCGCCAAACTAATTTCTCGAATTTAAAGATAACCAGAGTTACAGATGCAAACGTTGTTGAAACCATAAAAGCCTGATCCTGTATATTTGTGTTTTGCGGGTTAAATTGTAAGGTTTGCACGATCATTGGTAACATTGGTATGGTGGGTTTTATAATATGGGACTTTCAGGATCAAAAGCGGATCCGACTGTAATATTTCAAAACTTGATTTATTCACATTTATCGGTAATACAGTCATCCATTTTGTCTTACACGATACTTTTATCTCGTGGCTATCCAATTCTGATCTTGAAGTTTCATGACCATAAAGCATCGCTTGAGCGAAAAATTTGAAAAAATCAAGTATTGAAATTTTTAGGGATTTACTTTTGATCCTAAACGCTTCATATACCAATACACTTTTTTCGATGAGTTTTAATGTTTCGTCACTTAAATCCTCACTCTGCATCGTTTCTGAATGCCTGCTTAATCCTTCAGATCATGAGGACACACGCAAGCAGCACCGTCCCCCCCCCCCTTCCCCAGAGGACACTCCCTGACATGGGCAACATAATAAGGAAGTCCAAGAACCCTCAGGAGATAAATCATCCAGCGTACCCCTCGAGGCACGGGATGGAATTTATCGCCGACGTCTATTGCCGCCGTACATCACCCACCATTGATTGGTCCACGAACCTGCAGAGGGACGTCGGACTTGTCTTTCCATCCTCAGGGCCTCCCCAAGCAGGGCGGGAAGTATAAACTCATATTATATATGATACTAACGGGTGTCTGTCTTGATTATAACAAACTCCTTGTATTATAAACTTGTATTAGTTATTTGATTTCCTTATCTATGACTGTCTTGTTCCAAACAATGGTATTGATCATATGTATCCGTAGACCCATCGGGCAGATTTATCTTTTTATAAATTTATTTATTGAAGTTTACAATTGTATTATAATATCAAATAAGTAAATAGAAAGGATGATACATAATGTTATGATATAAAGGCTATAAAGATTAGATACAAACAACCAATCCAACATAGAAGGTACCGAGGCAATCTTTTATTGAGACGCCTAAGAGGATTATCGGGAATTGAAAATGAAGCTTGGTTTGAAACTAGTGAGCTTGATTGAGAATAAACTTTCTCGTGAAATGATTGATATCGGGATCGGGCCAAATCAGCAACAAATGGGACATTGAGGTCATTATTTATGACTTTATTCGTAACATAACAAGAACATTGAATATTATACGAAGGATTTTGATTTGTGAGGATTGGATTAGATTGGAATTTTATGGCTTAGTGGAGCACCAAAGCTCTACTCCAACTTACTACCTTAAGTCCCAATGGGTCTTATAAGAACCGTGTATAGGAGCCCTTGTAATTAATTTGGAGGTTATATGGTTTGTCTATAAAGTGTTGAAACAGCCTGAAACGGCGAGCAGTTTCAATCTAGCATGAGGATTCCAAGAGAAACGTTTGCCAAAAATTATAGGATGTGTTCTACACGACCCAGTGAGTTATTATTAAAGGGTACTAGAGGACAGAAAGTCATTGATTTAGGACGAAGGGTAAATGTGATTTGATGGGATTTTTGGGAATTAATTGTATTCCTCCAGTTTTAACATCATCCTTCAAGGTCTGTGATATGGAATGAAGTAAATGGATTACTGTAGACTGATGGTGCACGTGTATCAGCATACGTGATAAGGATAGTATTAGGATGGGTAGGGATGTGTAGAGGATGGAGGATAATTTTCCAATACCAGAGTCCTACTAAAATATCCAGTAGGTGTCATAATACAAAAAGTAATAAATTACGAAAGTTTCGAAAATACAGGAATGAGTCATTTCTCGAAAAGTTGTTACGTCTCTTCATGAGCATATACTTTATACTTTATCACATTTATTGTTCGAAGCTCATGAATAGAACATCCAACACAATTTTTTTTTTCAATTACTGTGGTAGAATCATGTATGAAATTCCAAAGACCTAAAGACATTTGAAAATATATATACAGCCTTCGACAACCTGGTATGTATGTTCTCTATGTTCCGAAGAACCGTGACTAACATAATGATCCAGCGAGTAGTGAATACTGATCACCGTGACAGGAGTGAAAGGAGCAGTAACAGTTCACAGTTAGTTAGAGTGGAAGGCAAACACAGTTCCACGGTGACTGCGCCTCTACTGGGTGGTCTCGTCATTATTTACGCGATTGTTGTCCGCTCTGACAGCCTCAAGGGGTTTGGAGAGAGTATCTTTGGAAGTGTTCGATGACTGGAAGGATATCAACGGGGATATCCAGGGTGTTAGAGATCGCTCCTGAGTGAAGAAGTTTTTTAAAATTTAATAATGTTATCAGGGGCTTATCGAACCCGATATTGATCTGGATGCAAAAAAAAACAGCAACAAAAGCCTTTATACAATTCTCCCATCTACATTTTGGTCTTATTCCTGCAACTTCATATTCACATTTCGAAGACACAGTTGCTACAATAACACAAACAGAACGCATACTCTACCATTCATTTATCTTAATTCTCAAGTGGACATATGTTTTTTACTGAGCAAATATTCTAGGGAGGTGTTGTCCTATTTGCTAAATAGGACATTTTAGGACATTTTAGTCCTAAATATATTTGCGTTGATGGTATGGTTTACTGGTAAGATGAAATCAGTTATTCAATATAAATTTAAATCAATAGCATCACATAAAATTGTGTTTCATAATTATATTTTTTCATTAATTAAACAAAATTTTATTTTTGGATTAAATTATTTTATATAGGTATTATAAATTAATGATTTTGTTACTATTAAATCGTTGGGGTCACTTGTGGTCCAGTGGTAGCATAGTAACCTACTATGCTAAATATCACGGATTCGCACCCCAGCAGGAAGTAAAAAATCCTTAGTTATGCCGTCCTTCGGAAGAGACCTAAAATGGCGTCCAGAGACTGTGTAGTGTCAGGTACTCTTAAAAGATTCCTATACAATTACTCCTAGATCAGCAAAATTTAGGACCCCATTATTGTATCGTCCGATTAGCTATATGAGCATGAAGTGAAGTTAAATGAATAGACAATAGAAAACAACTATTAAATCGTAGGTAAAATTTTTATCATAATCATGAATTTATCAATTCATAATCTTGCAAAGTGCTTGAATAAAAAAGTTCGAAACGACAAGATGAGCTAAAGTAGTTATTTAAATGGCCAAGTACCTTGTAAAAAGCAGGCAAAGTTTATATTTATATGAAACACTTCTATGAATGCTTGTATTAAAAACCTTATCATCGCGAACGAATTTTCATAAAATTATTTACCTCTTCCCAAATCCAACACTCACCATCCAAAATAACTCTAATTTACAATTAATTCTACATTGTTGGTTCAGGTAAGATGAGTTCGATGATGAAACAATATCGCATTTTTACAATAGATGTTATTGACATATATTAACAATAGCAATAATCTCAATATAACGATAATAATACACTCTCAGACTATTATAAACCTAACGGATTTTAATTTCTAACAAAGGTTCACTAGATAGGACAAAGCATTCAGGTAAAATATATTTAATTTGTATGAAATAAACCTTTCAAATGAACGTCAATTCTGTATTCTTCCAACAATAGTTGGTTGCTATATTTGGATTAACATGCATGAATAATAAAAAATATGAATATGCACACAAATTAACACAAAAAAAAAGCGAGTGCATAAATATGTATGACAAATAAATTAATAAAATAAATTAATTTTAATTTAAATAGGTTTAATGACTCAAGGTATTCAAAAAATTAAATTCAGAAGCAAAGAGGAAAAATCATTTATTCTGATGATTGAAGATTCTAAGCAATGTGCAACTTTATATGTTTCATTAAAAATTCCAACCAAGAAACATTAAACGTATATTGAAGATTGACATTGATAAGTTGCTTGTATTACCATAAATTATGATAAAGAACTTACTTAAGTATTTAAATTGTTCTATGAAGTAGGAAGAATTAACAGCAGTTTAAAAAGCTGGTGTAATAAAAAAATATTAAATACCAGAAACCAACCCAAGGTAAATATAAATGGAATTATAATTATTGTTAATTCGGTGGAACATCACGTGGACCCGTCCAGGCCTCCTCAATCATTAACCGCCAGTAGTCCATGTTGAGAGCTGCTGCCATCCAGTTAATGTAAATGGAATAATAAATGTTTTATTAATTTTATAGAAAATTAAATGTGATAATTTTTAAATATTAAATTTGCTATTTGAATGTTTAATTATTATTAAAAAGCTCTTTCATTTTTCAGAAACGTTAAATTGAATAAATAAAACCTAATTTCATAAATATTATAACAAGAATCAGATAAAAAAGCAAAAAACTGCATTTCATTTGCTACAAAACTGAAAAATATTAACGAAATAACATTTAATAGCAATAATGTTAAAGTTAAATAAGAAGATAACATAAACTAATCGATCCCATGAAAGTCCACAATTTTTTTATAAAATCTTCCTTATTAATGAAGTAGCTGCAAATCACTTGTAAAAAATGTTCCTTAAAATCATTTTATTATTTTATTTTTTATAACGTTTTAATTTTTTTTTAATTTTAGTTTCTAATGAGAAACAATAATATTCATGTGAGCTCATATTCATACAAAAAATGTAATATACGTCGCCTACTTCTAAAGAAAAATGCATAAATAATAGGGCTTAAAAAATAAATCACTAGCAAAAATATTTGAAAAACAATTTATTAGTTTATTTATTTATAATGTCTTCTTCCAAAAAGAGAAATAAAACCTTTGCTTCTAATGAGACCTTTAGCATGTGAGTTTATTCCTAAAATGAATTGCAATACGATATTTCCACTTCCAGAGAAAGGACATAATGATAATGACGGTTATAAAATAAATCACCAATAAACACCAGTTGTTGGCAGACTTGAAAATTTAAAATTCCTAAGTCATCGTATAAGTCTGCATAGGAAAGACTCTCAAGTTCGTGGTCTTTGACCGTTAAGTATAACATAATAATACACTACTCGAACTTAAGTGGAAAACAGACATACTTTTCGATTAGCATGGTAATTGTGGATCATTAGTCGAGTTGCCGTGCTCAGCGGTCGTATTAGAACCGCAGGACCTAAACCTCGGCGACAATAACAGGTCTACCAATCGCGATCTTCGGCGACAGCTTTATGTTGGCAGCAGTGGTAATCATGGGGGTAAATACGTAGGTTTGAGGTGGATTGCTACTAATCGAGCTAGTTTCAACTGCGGCCAACCACGTCATCATTAACATAGTCGGGAACTAATCGGATAGATTTGTAAGCCTGTTAAGGCGATTTTTCTTCTTTCGACTCTATGACTAAAATAGCTATGACATAACAAGGTCTAATATAATAATAATAATAATAAATTCTTTATTTATTCTGGGACAAGTCCCTTTAGAATAACATAACTGTACATTATTGTGGGCTTTAGAGCCTTAGAGTACAAAGGAAAAAAAACAAGCAGAAAAGTCTATCTATAAAGCTTATTAAATAATAGTAAATAAAAGAATAACTTCTTATGATAATGAAATAGAACCTAAATAAAATTAAAATTAAAATATTAGTAAAAAGAACTTATACATTTATACACACACACACACAAACACATACAGTATAGTTGATTTCACGTTACTTCACATAAAAAGTAAAAATAAAAATGAATAAACGAAATAAATGATGTTCTATTGGTAATTTTATGGGCTCTTTGGGAAACTAGAGGGATAGGAAGTAATCAAATAAGCGGGATTTGAAAGTACGAAGGGTCTTGGATCAGCGGATAGAAGAAGGGATAGAATTCCACAGGGAACAGGACCCAATCAGGAACGATCTGGCGAAAGCAGCGGTTCCATGGGCCTCTATATACAAATCGGTAGGATGTGAACGGGTATCACGGGAATGGATGGAGGATTTAAATTTGAGGAGTTCAAAAATATATAATGGACGGCGGGATCGGATAACTCTTGATAGAGGAAGGATGCAAGGAAATACTTACGACGATAGGAAGGATACAACCACCTCAACTCTTCATAAAATCAGGAGACAGAGGCATCCCTAGGGATTCCGAAGACATAGCGTACATAGCAATTCATCAAACGTTTTATTTTGGCCTCGAGCTCCACAGAAACACCCCCATATACGGCGCAGCAGTAGTCGAATGGGGGAACAATAAAGAGGTAACTACAAGTCTACGAGTTTCAAATGGAAATAGGTGACGGGTGTAGTTTAGCCTCTTCAGGATAGAAAAAGTAAGGAGGGGTATATTGGGATATGATTTTTCCAAGAGAGGCATTGGTCTAAAGCGATTCCGAGGTTTTTGACTGTTAGGAAAAATTTGATGGGAACATTATTCAAGTACAGGATTGGAAGTTCAAAGAAGAAACAAGACAGTGTCCTACGAAATTCTCCTAATGTAAATTTTTCAAACCAGTGCGCTGGTCAAGGACAGACTTCCCCTTCATATTCAATAATTGCTTCAGCGGCTGTGAGATTTTTTTCCTGCATGTCTTTAAATTACAAGATATTCTTTGAAATAAATAATAACTAAACTGAGGTTTTTTTTTGAAGAAGTCCGATGTTCGTAAACAAGCTTAAAGAATGCTCTAAAGGGACTATTATGCGTTGGTAAATAATAAGTAGTATTAAAATATTTACAGACTTTTGAACTATGGAATTTGATAAAACGGTCATTTTTTTATACACCCTGTTACATAATGACCAACTCCTTGATTTTTAGTTTATAACGGTAAACTTATATATTTTTTTAAGGACAGACGTTAACTTTGTATATTCCTAGATTATTATGAAAATGTTCATGGTTTGATACGTTTTAGATCTTCTTTTCTAGTTAAAGAGTTTATCTACAGCGAATGTAGAAAAATCGTTAGCGCTGGCTATAGAAGAATAACTAAAATAACTATACAGGATATTGCAGTACCAAGAAAGAATAGATTTTATGAACAGAATTGATAAGAATGAAAAGGTAAGTTATGAAAAAAACTAGTGAGAAAAATTAATGAGTACGGTACAATATGTAATAACATGAGTGGATGTTGTACCTTACTCTTTAATTTTTCTCACCAGTTATTACCTAATTTATCGTACTCCACAGAGGAAGATATATATCTTTGTATATATACAAGAAATACACATATTTCTATTCATTCTTATCAATTCTGTTCATAAAATCGGTTATTCTTCCTTGGTACTGGAAGCTGGTTTTATTATACCTAGTTATTTTCTGTTTCTTTCCCAGGCCTAAAGTTCACCTACATCTTAGGCCGAAACGTTGGTACAATAAAATGATTTTTACTTATTTTGTGGAATCTTTTACAGCAGCCTCTGACCAATTCAATCCATTATTATGAATATAACATTGGATGAAAATCTAGGGACTTAATGCATTCATGAATTTTATTTATTTATTTTTCTTTTATTTTTTTTTCTTCTGAGGATCACTCGCCTGGATAGAGTCAGAAATGAAGATGTTAGAGATAGGCTGGGGTTGACCAAAGGAGTTCCGGAGAGGATTGGAAGGACAGGCTGCGATGGTACGGACTTTCCAGAAGATGCCAGAACGTAGATGGCCGAAGAGACTTTTGCTATGGGAACAGCCAGGCAGATGAAGAAGAGGAAGACCCCGAACCCGGTAGAAGGACTGCGTGGAGGAACAGATGGCCGGCAGAGGACTTGAGGAGGATGACTGGTGGAACAGAGAAAAGTGGAGGGACGCTTCTGGCTTAACCAGGCAACCCTTTGAGGGAAAAATCCTGTAAAAGTAAGTAAAAAGTAAAGTATTTTTCTTTTATTATTGGGAACATTTTGAGTGGTGAGCTCATGTGCAGAAGTTTCTGGGTTAAAATTCGGTTATGGCAAATAAGTTATTAAATATGACAGTAATATATTTTTTTTTTGCGAGTATGTAGGAATTGGACAGTACTTAATGAGTCAAGAGTAATTCACACTACTTGAGAAAAACCTGGGGATCGAATGTGATCCAGGCCAAATCATCTTGTTCAACCATAGACTTAGAAATATTACAGTCTCAACCATGTACTGAACATGGAATAGGGTAGCTCAGGTTGTTTCCTGAATTTCAGATTATCACTTTTTTCGTCAATGAAATGTTCTCGAAATTTAAAATCCAGAAAGTCCAACAGACATGAACTCGTAGGGGAATTTATTTAGCAGCTCTCTCATGGGCAATGGTTATTGATACATCCCCGCGGTCAGCTAACCGCTCATTAGAGTTAAGCCAACGGGGAGGTAATAGAATCCGTAGCTACAGGTAATGGCCAATCTATATTCACAGGATGCCTCTTCCCATTTTACTGATTATACCGCTTAGTCGATTATTCATGCCGCGGTTGAAGATCACTACGCTCAGCAGGGCTGCAATCTGTAGCGAATTTATAAAATTTTATTTTATATAAAATGGCGGATAAGTGGAAGGGTAATGATCGGACATTATTACCAGCCTATAGTGTACGTTACACGGTGTTTTATATTGCCATAACAGATATTGCACACGAGCCGGATTCCTGCCAAGCGAAGCTAAGCAGGCATCTATCGGAGATTGCACGATATCCAAATGATAGGCCCGCGTAGTGTGAGTTATTAAGTTCGTGTTCGTTATAAACAAGGTGTGAGTAACTGGATGGAACTTTGGGAGTTGAGAAACCAGGTGTTAGTTCTCAACAAATTACCTGGAATTAACCTGTCAGTGCTAACTGATTGCTCTTGTTTATACATCTCAGGTAACAAGGAGATAGGACCTGGTTTGTGTTAACTTTTTATTCCATTAAAGAGACTATAATAATAGGTTAGGTTTTCGTGATTGGAATAGTTATTTTCACTTCCTCGACTGCCTGAGATGGTTATAGGTCAATTTTTTTTTTTTTTTTCGTGATCTCACTTTAATTGAGGAAACAGCGATATACAAATAAGAATTAATTCCTTTCTTCCAGTTAATAAAGGCAAGATTTCTGTTAACAGAATGTTGTAATGTAAATTAGTAAATAATTGAATTTTTTTCATTTTGGAGCTCACTAGACATCTTATCTCAGAAGCAGTTACTTGTCTCAGCAAAGTCATTGTCTTTTTAAAATGAAAAACCTATTAGGGTCAGAGTAATCAAAAGTGATTTCATCGTTTGAATCGAAAAAAAAAAATTGATATGCCTTCATTTGATAAAGTATGTTACTGTCGGTAGTCTTTGAATGCAGTCTTAGTCCTTGGAGTGGCTGGCAATGCACAGTTATGATTCAGCTGGTGATTTAGGAACAAGAAAAAATAATGTATTTATTGCCGCCAATATTATCTCAAACTTATGATAAATAGCATCAGGAACTATTTTTTAATGCACCACAGAAATAATTTCGAGAAAAAGTAAAGTAATGAGCGTAAATCTATTGTTCAGAAAAATGAACTGATTTAGATATATCAAGAATTTTTACAAAGAAGAACTTTTATATGTACTTAAATATTCATTAATCGTCATTTCGAAGTTTAAAAGTTGTTCCTTTTAAAAAACAAAACCATTGTAAGTGTAGTTGTAATAATTACGAGTATTTCTGAGTAAAATCCAAGGAGTACAAGTGATTTATTTTTTAAAAACAAAGTTGTCTGCTGCTCAGTATAAACAAAATATGAAATAATAAATAAATTGTGCTACTACGATGCATGAAGGGTCATTGGTTCAGAAGGTCTTTACTGTACTCTTTACACCGTAACGGTTGTTCAGGGTTGTAGTTTTACCAAGATTACCGCCAGGTTTTTCATACATTGGGTACTCACTTTATAGAAGCTGGGTCAGCTCCAAAAAAGTGTTCATATTACAAAAATCTCACTATTAACTAATTCAATTAATTATCTACTACTGTCCGATTTGAACCAGGCGCCTTAGGAACGTCAAACTGGAATGAAAATACATAATAACCTCCGACAAGGATTAGATTTGAAAAAAATCATAAGGGCCAGTAATTAATTATGATTCATCCTAAACTATTAGGTATTAAATTTTGATTTTAGAGAGAGAGTGAGAGAGAAATTTGTTTTTTAAAGATTGTACATTGTATATTCATTGGATGAATATACAATGAACAATGATACTTACCAAAATGCTGATAGGCATATATGTGGAATATATCAAATCATATATTCCAACTAAGTGTGGGCTCCAAAGAATGTTAAAATATCTGTTTATATTCATATTTTAAATATCGTGTTTAATATTTTTCAACTTGCTTACATCAGCCTATTAAGGCTATCAAGCCACAAATACCACACTGCTACACTCTCGCCTACGAGTATGAGACGAACTTCATTCTTCGGGTGCCAACTTACTCCAACCGGTCATAGGTATAAGTCTCTTCCGCCTACCACTGAGCCACCCCGCTACAGGCTCAGTACAAAAATCCAAATAAATTTGACTTAAACAATTTACAGTTACAATAAAAGTAGAATCGTGCGTAACTTCAATTTTCTTTACAACTTTTTTTCGCAGTGTTAATAAATCTTCGTAGGGACTATTTGGCCTCTGGTGTCATTTATGATCTATAGAGCCTATTGTTTATTAACCAAAATATATTTTCAGGTAATTCCTACTTTTTTTAATTATCTACGATTGAAAAGAATAAATCATCCGTAACGTTCCGTTACGATCACATGTTCCGGAGATAACAGGGACATTATTCACTGATAATTAGGGCACCTGTTGATTTACGATTACAGTTTTCAATATTCACAGGTGACAGTCGATAACTGCTCCTCGATATTTCACCGCCCTCGGTCTCCTGGATCGTAAATTCTTCGCTCCACTTCCGAATTTATCTCTGGTTTTATTCCGCCATTTCCCAAGCAGCTATAAACAGCGACCACCAATCTGCATAAATCGCGGGCTCATTGTCGAAGCGGAGGGCGCACTATTTCATCTTTTACGACCGTCACTCCTGCCTTCCGCGGGATTTATGTCACCTGCTTATTGCCATTTCTAACCAGCCTCATCTTTAATAGTATTTTATTTGCCCTGTTCCAAGGCCGTAAAATTTATTACCGAGAACTTACGCCGTAAAAACTAAATTAATCTTAATATCCAAAAATATCGCCTAAACTTTTCGGTCGGAAGAACGGTATTTCAGAATTTGGCATTCGGAAGAAGGTTGAAGACGTTTCAGTTAGAAGAAACATAGAAGGGTATATTGGAGTAGAGAAAGTATCCTTTATTAATGAAAATTTGCATGACTTGAGTGTTATTGTAGGTCCATAAAATTGTGAATTTCACAGTCACTCATCAAGTTGTCTCCATTTTTGGTTAATAGAGATAATTTCCAAACAATTAAATTTCTAAATATATTAAATCATGCAGGAGTGGATTGGTTCAGAGATAGAGCGCTGAGTCGCCGTGCTGAATGCCCTTAGTTCAAATCCTGCTCGCTGGAAGGCTTTTATTTAATCCTAAGGGACCTTAGTATCCTCCTGGGGCTAGCCCAGCCTCTATACAATGGGTACCCAAAATAAGGGTGAAAATCTTGCGGTTGAGAGTGATCTAGGACAAATTACTTCCTTACACAACAGCTGGCCAAGAAACAAGTCTACCAAGTACTACCACATACTGAACCCAAGACCTAACTTGGTAGGTAATAAAAGGGTAATATTTAAATATATTGAAGGTATATATTAATTAAAAGGGAATATATTAAAGGAAATATTAAAACATATTGAATGATAAAAAAACGATACGTTTGCTATCAATAAAGTTTTTCTCAAATTACATGAGAAATTCATTCAGTGACCTCTACCCGGACTAATTTCTTCAACAAAGAAATATTAAAATATATTAAAAGTAAAATGACATTTGTTTGATTTGTAGGGGTACCGTTTTTCCCCATAAATATCATGTGCTCAGATTTTCCTCAGCTGATTGATAAGAATAGCTGCACAAACACATGTCTTAATTTTGTCCCTTTAGCTACTGCCCCACTGGTACGACAAATTTTTCGAACAGGTGTTTAGTGTTGAATAACTTTCTTTTAAATTTTCCTAGTCACCATTAATCTTTCGGTATATATAGAACTACGGAGTATTTGAATCAAGCAATCCTACTTAAAATATATAGTTCCTAAGAAAAACATTTGCCCACAGATTTGTCCGATTAGTTACATCACAGTAGTGTAATGTTCAATCTCCGTAATTATTATTTTGAAGTGAACAGAAGCCTCCAATTATGCCCTTGGTCTATCTTTTAAAACATCGTACGCTTTATTATTCACTGTCACGTTTTTACCATAAAAATGTTAATTACCCTTGAAGGTAATCAAGTTGTCGTTAGCGTGGTGATTATTTGAGGCTCCTTTAACTCCAACATTAAAAAATATTGAGGGCGCAATGAAATTTTATTTAATTAAAAAAGAAATCGCTAAAAAACGAGTCATATAATGATTCGAGTGATCCACTGTGACAGGTGGAAAACGGTGACCCATGTATTATAAAAAGCTGCTATACAGAGACGAGACTTTAATAGATTTCTAACTCTCTTTTTGTAATTAAAAAAAAATTAACCAGATATGTTACCTGTATTTTAAACCTCATCTTTTATGTACATACTAATGTAAATGAACAAATGGTGATATAAATTTATTTATAGAATGCTCTTTTTTTCTTGATGATCTGCAAATGAATGTTAACGATAAAGTTAGTTAGGAATCACATTATTTCTCTATTTTTATTGCATAGGAACTTTTCTTGAATATTTAACGGTAAATCTACATGTTGCGACTATATCGAAATTATTAAGTAGCCTTTGTACACTTAACACTAAAGCACATTTCGCTAGGCATCAACGATTCAATTTAAATTTTTTAGAGTTTTTCTACCAGTTTATTTAAAAGAAATCACAGACAATGCAGAACAGAATAATAAAAAATAAAGCATCAAGAATGATACTGTATGATAAATTTAAATAGAATGAAATACAAATTTGAATAAATAAGAAATACATACAAACCTCCGACAAGGATTAGATTTGAAAAAAGCATATGTGAATCATTAATTAACTATGGTTCATCCTAAGCACTTATATATTAAATAAGGAATTTAAAGAGAAAGAGAGAGAGAGAGAGAGAGAGAGAGAGAGAGAGAGAGAGAGAGAGAAATTTGTTTTTTATAAATTGCGCTGTCCAAATACATAGGGTCACTATATACAATGCTTAAGTATACTTGGCAATCTACTGATAGGTATATTATCAATATCAACTCATATATTCCAATCACACCTGGGCTCCCAAGGATGTTAAGATATCTGTTTACATTCATAGTTTAAAGATCGTTTTTAATATTTTACATCTGCTTTCATCCGCCTATTAAGGGCGATTTTTTGGTTGACCACACATACCACACAGCTTCACACTGCTTGCATACACTCACGGGTGCCTGGGTGACGACCTTCATACTACTGGAGCCAACTTACCCTGGTCGGTTGTAGGTGCAAGTCTTTTCCGTTTAACTTAAGAATCTTGTGATTTTTCCAGTATCATAGCCTCTCAAAGGGTTGGTCATGTGAATACAACTATATTTTTTTTTAAGAAACTATAAATGTTTACCTGGTTTAGTTATGTTGGTCTTAAAAGATACATTCGAAAGAAAGAATACTTACATTCTTATGGTTGTCTTTAAGTGTTATATCTAAAAACTTTCATAAAACATTTGTTACTCACTTCTGATCATTGCGTTCTTTGTATGGATACGATTTCTTAGCTTAGTCGATAATACTATAAGAGTAATTATTTACTGACTTGAGACGTGTGTAATGGTGTATTTTCCAAATCACATTTAATGTAAAACTTCGCTAACGAGCCGTAGAACATTTTATTTTGGCAGGCTGATGTTGATTTACGGATGTTTACATTGAAAGAAATCGCAGTACAAGACACCTCTGCCCCCTCCCTACCCTAACCGGACCACAAACAGCTATATAGCAGACAGAAATTTGCCACGGTCTGGAGAATTAACTGAACGTGTGACAGGAGAAGAGGGGGAAATAAAATGTGCGGCAAGTTAATATAGCGAGCACTTGATTTAGGGAGGTCTTAAGTCCCTCGTAAATTGTCTCGGCTTAATCCTTGGCAGCACTTTAATGAAAATTTATGATAAGTTGCAACATAAAATTGGAGGAGCTTTCCCCCGACTGTTATGCGACTCAACCTCGCGGAGATTTAAAAAAGGACCTTGACACATCTGCCTCATTCCCTCATCGATGGAATAATTATAAACGATAAATAATAGTGGTGAGAGAATTAATAAAATATATTTGAAGTGTTCTGAAACGTAAATAAAAAATATCTGCCAACAAAGCAATGACTACGTCATCACATCTCTATATTAAGGTTTATGATTACTTAAATGTTTAAATAAAAATACGTAATGATTGGAACAGTGTCTTTAAAAACAGTAGATAAACATAAAATAAAGAAAAAGGTTTTAAATTTCATTTGCATAAATCAAGTTGAATCCCACGAGCGAGAGTAATGAAATTTGGTCCATTTATCTCTATTATAATAATAACATAATAAATAATTATTTCATGTACTGTAAAAAGATTCTAGCTAGGGATATACCTATCCAATACTGTAATTATTCTATTTGTCAGCTATTAAAAATAGTAAAAAACTTCAATAAAAATATGTTTTCCCTAGTTTTGTTGAATATTTGGGAATAGACTTGCAATTCATGATTTGTTTATTGTGCAATAATTGAATTTTGTAATAAATTGTTAATTTTTTTTTTTTTAGCAAAGTATATATATGTTACGGTAAAAGTAGATATTGCGGCAAATGTACACATTTTCCGGTAAATGTGCACATTTGCCTCCTCATTTGGGTAATGTGCATTCAACTAACATTTACAATATCAAAGAAGGGAAATGTACATTGAATTCACAGTGACCATTTTGTTTTGGTAAATGTGAGCATACAAAATACGAAATCGCTTTTTTTGTCTAGTTTAATAATGTTTTGTCAAGAGATGACGATAAAAATTTATATAAATTAGGAACTAAACAGGGAGTTTTAAAACAATCTTATTCTAGGCATGAATTCGCCATTTGCGAACAAAAGTTTATATCATACGAAGATGTTCCTCAAGATGTTGAGAAATCGGTAAGAGAAATTACAGGAATGCAGTCCCTTACTGATGGACAAGGTTTTAAAAGATGCATCTGTAAATGAACATGTTCCTCAAAAAAATGCAGTTGTAAAATGCTGGAATATTATGTAATTCCAAGTGCCACAATAACAATTCTTGCTCAAATAAATAAAACTTTTTTCATTATGAAATTTCTATATGTTCCTTTATTGTTTTATAAAATTTAACTGTTATAATAAAGAAAAGTATGTTATTATTATTATTTGTTTGATTCCCATCGTATTGGTCCTGAAAAACTGAAAATTGTATTTATGAATATTGGGATCATAACCTACGACATATTATATAATATGCAAAGAAAAGTATGTTTTGTTTGTCATTAACATTTTTTAATTAAAATAATTTTTGTTATTAAAGCCTTTTGTATTATGTTTATTTAAATAAATATTTTTTTACTGCAACAACATTTTTAATTTATTTGTATTCCAACTTTTCTTAAAACATGAAGGCAAGAGTACACATTTGCCGGGAAATGTACATATATATTATATTCAGTTCACATATACTTAACTTTTGGGGAAATGTACATATTTTACGGTAAAAATGTGCATTTCCCAAGAGTGTACAGTTACCGTAACATATATACCAAGATAGCTACGACTATATTGACTGATTCATCTTCTTGTTTATTTTTATTTAATAGAATACGCGCTTTTTTTACAACCCATATTTTACAATTTTATTTTTAAAAACAACTTATTTTGATTAAAAAAATTATGGCGCAGTAAAAAAATAACCAGTTGCAAGCCTTTTTCCAAATATTAAAATAAAAGATAAAAAATACAATAATTACAGTTTTGTATAGGTTTATTCGTATAAAGAATACTTTTACAATCTTTATTTTACATGAAAAAATTGTTTATTGTGATAAAGATAAAATAGTGTTCAAATCATTATTATCGTGCAGTACATAAACTAAGTGTTGCAAATTCTTTTTTAAAATTCTAAATTACAAGTGAGATGAAACACTGGGTCAAGATATTCAAAATGTATATCAAGGTTTTATTTATTTAAAACGGAGAATGAGTAATTAATACCAACGGTTAGCAATAAGGAATACGTTTTTAGTCATTGCGTAATGCGTTGAAATAATTCATTTATTTTTTAAAATACCGATGTACTTTTTAAAATGTATATGACCATACATATACATATATGGTTTTCCTTCCTTAGACTATAATGTAAAATTAAGGTTGAAAATTGCTGAACATGGCAGGATCTTCTTTCTTCTTTGACTTCCTCTTGTGTCATTCCTAGCCTCTGGAAGAATCATGACAGAATACTGGTATTATTTAGTCACTGATGCAATCAAACCTTAAATTTTAACTTTTTATCTATATCCAAACCTTAAACAGCAACAAAAAATGTTAAGCATTATTTATTGAGGTGAAATTCATTATCACTTTAAGGTCTTCCTTTAAACTCTATATAATATCTAAATATTATATAGAGGTAGAAAGAACATGTATTTTCTTCGGGCAATCAACATCTAGGTTATTACACCCTTCGCACTTTTATTTATATTGCGGTATTTTAATTGTTATTTAACTGTTTTAATTTCCTTTGGTTTGCATGCTAATTATTTCTTTTATATATTTCCTAATTTAGTCTTTATTTGCGTCTTATATTTTATGATAGAGATCTATTTCTTTAAATATAGTTATTATTTTATCTATTGAATTTTTTTGAATCTTCTGGTGCAAGATCTAAAGACCGGGGTATTTTATTATTTTCAAAGGCTTTTTGTAGTAATGTACAGTCTTCTATGATGTGTTTTATAGTCACTGATGATTGACATGATTCGCAATGTGGATGGGGCTCTTTGCTAATTAAATATGCGTGTGTCAGGTCGGATGACCAATCGTCAGTCTTGTCGCAACAACTTCTTCTCTTGTATTCCCTCTTAAAGCAATTGTCCACTGCTTCGTACTTTTTTTATATTTCTAATTTTGGTAGTCAGTGAAATTTTGGCCCACATGGATTCCCAATTTTTCCTGACCCTGTTCTTTAAAAAAGGCCTTTACATCGTTCGGTTCATATATTTCAAGAGGTGGGCTATTTATTCATCGTTGCAGCTTCTTTGGCAGGTTTATCTGCGGCTTCATTTCCAGGTATTCCGGAGTGTCCCGAGGAAAGTTACGTGTTTAAAAAAAAAATATATATACAGGCATGCAATACATAAACATAATTAACGTCTCTATACTCAGTCCCTGTCTTACACATAGGAAATTATTCCTGAGAAAATGATTGCGTTCCCTGAGAGCTATATATCATGACGAAAGGTAATATATTTAAAACATTTCATAATGTTGGCCGGCTAGGGACAGGGTAGCAATTAGTTGAGCCGAGAGATAGCATCGATCACTAACTAACGCTCAAATCGCCCATTCACTTGGCACGTTATCCACATCAGGACTTCACGCCTCGCTCTCTTGCCTCACCTCGCCTAATTATACCTTCCATAATTGATTCCGTATGAAATATAATTAATTAATTCCGAATGATCGTATCAAATCGAGTAAAAAAAAAAACATTTACCGATTTCGTAAAACTCTTATTTCCCAAGAAAGTATTATTGCGTAACAGATATCTTAGGATATGCTGAATGTATGGTATTTACATAAGAATTCAAGGCTTGGGAATATTTCACATAAACTTCTTCCTGTTTATAGGATAGATACTTTTACATTGTGTATTCTTATTTTTGTCGTATTTTATTTACTTCACTATAAATAAAATGACCTGCAATAACCACTTTAAACAACCCATGAAGGTTGTGTTCTTGTAGACCCTGTACTGTTTCTTGTAGAACAGTTGTGTAAGCAGATTTGTTGATCACCCTTAACCACCCTTAACCAGGTTTTTCCCCAACTATATTACTAATTCTACCCAACTTATAGGGGCTTGGTGAGCACCACGATCTCTATATCCCACAGGGTATAGCCGTAGATTTTAACAGATTAAATAATTTACCTGCTACATCCAGAATTGATCCTGGAACTTGGCAACTCATCACTCTACACACTGAGTTACCCCGCTCCCTTGATTATATATCAGTAAGTAAAAAAAAAAAAGGTCCCTTTTAATGTAAACACAGAGAAGGTTATTGAAATTATCCGTAGTTTTTTAAATTGCATATCCGATTTACAAATCACATCTTCAAAGATATTTAATATGTCCGCCTTCATATACTAGTTCTTATATTGCCAGGAGTGGTCTAGATTTTTTTAAGCGCTGGACTAAATGATATTCTGGACCCGTGGTTTGGAAAGGAACATATGTGAATTTTCTTTTGGAATGTGCGGAAAATTACCAAACCTATGGAGTTTGTTCTCCGCCCAGGGTTAAATGTATTAATTAAACTGTAACCTAAAAGTTATTTATCTTAACTGAATTCCCTATTGCTTGCAAATTTGTTTTGTGTTAGAGATGCTGCAATAACAGCTCTGAATGGTATATTCGTTTCTACTTAAATGTTAAACAAATATTAAAGGTTAAAGAAGAAACTTTTAAATCATGCTGCCTATAAGGATACGCGCTGGCATATCTCATTTACATTACATCGTTATAATAGGTATCACTATGTCAATCGGTTACTTTAAGAACTATTATTGCATATTTTTGTCAGGAGTTAAAGTTGAAAACTTTACTTCCTATCAATGTGATATTATATATTGGATATGCCAAGTAAAATTAACATTAAGAAATTAGAATATGATAATTTAAAAAAATATAATAATTTATTGTTTTTAAATATATGTATGTTAAAATAAATGTATATAGATAAATGTGTTTTTCAATATATATTTTCGGTTTTTTCATTCAAATGATTTTCTTTATCGCATAAGGTTAGAGCCCAGTACAAAATATGTTTGTTAGCTATAATTTCAATTCACAGTAGAGTATTTAATGCAAAAAACAAAAACAAAAATTGCATGATGCAAGCGATTTACAGTTTATGAATTATCAAATCGCTGAATGATGATTCAGCGAATTGATTACTGGATTTGATAAGCATACGAGTTATCAATTCACTTTATATAGGAACATATGTGCTATATATTGACCTATTTAAAATAAAATACTTATTTCTATTTAACAAACAGCGTAGAAAACATTTTTCCTACACTGACAACTTTTTATGCTTAATGTTCTTGGCAAAGGCAAATTAATGACTCCGAATGACATATATACTTAGTATTTGGTGTTTCCGTCATCAATAGGTAATGTTTGGATACAGTTTTATAACATAATTATTGTGGGTATGGATAGAGGTCGTATTTTTTTTATGTTTCTAAAAACCTTAAATCTTAATTTCGAGTTTTAGGCTTAAGGCTTATAGGTTTAAAAAAAAAAAAAAATGTCGGCTAATTTCAATAAACGATTTTATTTTTAAATGCAACAGTCAATATTTTAGTAAAAAACACACATAACACACATAAAGGAATACATACCACATAATACATATCACATAACATAACAGAGAAATACGAAAAAAATTTAAAGAAGGGAATGAAATAAACAAGACAGAGGTGATTACAAATTTATTAAAAGTGAAGAATACTTTAAAAAAACGAAGCAACTAACTACTGAAGAAAATTATGAATTAAGAAAATGATTATTAATTAAAAAAATAATTAAAAATCATACAATTAATCTCCCTGTATATGGCTATATACAAGGTCAAGGGAGAGTAAGCTCATTTATGAATATTACAATAACACTATGTTAGTTTATAGATCTCTCTGGCGCCACTAGTACCTCTTATTAACAGTAGAAACAATCATATACATTACTTATTATACTACTAAGCACGTTTCTACGGCTGTTTAATACTTTAACACTAATGGACTAGCAATAACTAGGCGAAAGATTGGCGCAATCCAAAGTCTAATATTGAAAAAGTAATTTAATCAAGAGATTATCTCCAACCGATTGATTAATGACCCTTTTATTCAAATGATAGATATTTGACCGGATAGAGGCTAATTTAATGACTGCAACTCACATAGCCGAACCTACTTGTGATTCCTCTAGGATACGGACATATTTACTATTCAATCAGCCTCAGAGGATGCCTCTCCATGTAAATACAAAAGTTAACAAACATAGAGTTGTGTAATTTATCTGGAACAGGCACACCTCGGGCATGAAAAGCCACGATCGTGCTCTCCCTGACAGTTCGTGATGAATCTATAAGTCGCCTGAACTTTGAGAACAGGGTTCGGTGTTCGGGGAACGTTTGCCTGATTTATCGTCGGGGCAGGCGTAGCGATAAATAAATGCTGACTATATCTCGAGGAACATAAGTCCCATTGTTCTCTGCCGGCTCTTTTGTAACTCCATGCCGATGGAAATATCAGGCACAGAGAACATTATTTTCAAATATACAATGTTGCTTCGATGGATGAACCAATGGCTAGGGCTGATGTGTAGAAAGCGATTAAAACGAAAATATCCAGTAAGGAGACCCTAATTAATACAAATAACGCTTAAAATCTATCCCAATGCTGGCAATTTAAAAATTTTACTTTTAAGCGAGTCATGGCTTCTGAATAAAGAGCCAAAAATATTAACAAGAATATGAGGCGGAGTGGCCTGAAATGGGATATGGAATGAAGGAATTAGGAGCTGAAAGAGCTATTTGGAAATTATGGCATTGAAAAAAAGAGCCAGAATTAGATGGATGGGACGTGTAGAAAGAATGCCAAACCACAAAATACCAAAGTGAATGTGGAGATGACTGGGCGATGTGAAGGACTGTGTGGAAACTGCTGTCTATATAAGAATCGAGGAGAATAGCGCAAGATCCTGTAGTGATTGTTAGAAATTGATATAATTTTAAGGGGAAAATTGAACAGCATCCGTAATAAAACATGATTCTAACTCCATCTTGCTATATCTTAAGTTTTAAAAAGATAAAACTATTTATATGAAAATAGTTCGCTTTATCGTTACAGTAAGAGAAATACAGCTAAACTGTGGCCTTATTTTTACATACAAGCATATCAAGATTTCTGTTTGATGCGCTATGATCTAAACTGATTACATATTGTTGTTTAATTACTTGGCTCAAATATTCCATTAAAACAAAAATACAGCAATTTTTTAAAGTGCTTCAACCCAAAAGTATAAACTTATTCTTATTATTGTTATTAATAAAAGTACTGATGTAACAGGCCAACTTTTTATTTAGAGCAGTCATATCTGTGCTCTTATGTCAGGAAACATAATAGTGGTCATAATGCATTTAATATGCATTTTCAAGCATAATTATAGAATTTGGGAGCGGAGTGGCTAAGTGGTCTGTTGCGCTGAGTTGAAATGTTTTTTTATTTGAAATGTTATAAAACTAGATGATAAACTTAAATATTTGCGCTTGATCATTATACTCTACTAACTTCTACTTTATCTTTTAGAAATTATCTTTTACAAAGGGATTGGGGTGGCTCAGTGGTAAAGCGCTGAGTTGCCATGCCGAAGGTCCTGAATTCAAATACCGCTCGCTGACAGACTTTTATTTAATCAGGACAAACCACCTCCTTGCACAAAGAAACAGTACAGTCTCTATCACGTACTGAACCCTTCCTTTTATTGAATGCATTTGTTTTATGCGCTCATTTGGAGTGGAATGGAAGGCATTTTTTCATGTAGTTTAAGTTATAGGATTACTGATGTCATCAGAAATTGGCCAACGATTGCACAGATCTTTCACAAATTATCATTGATGACTGCGCACGAACCCGTTGAAACTATATCCAGAGTGGATGATGATCAGCGAATCGGGAGAATGGTGAACGACGTAACTGCAAAGCGGGCACTCGAGTCCTTTATTACGGGTCATTAAAAAGGCCAGATCTCTCAATGAGCCCCCCGAGTCATTAATCTTCCCTGCCGTTCCCGAAACCAATTAACGATGGGATTTATAACCGGAGTCTTTCGAGGAGAAGGATGGGCCCCTCATTTATTACGTCTTCCCTTCTTCCCTTTCGAACCGCTATATTTTTCCCCATTTTTTAATTTGAACCGTGTTTGACAAGTTAATAACTCGACGGCCACACCTAGGCAATTATTTTACAGCAGATTTATAATAGCATGTGGTTTAGGGATTATACAAATGATCAGAATATAGTTCACGACAGCTATGGTGTTCTTCTAATTAACTATGGTAGCCTACGTATTTATATATGTACCAGTGGACTAGATAGGCGTTGTGCTGTTCAAACATTTAAAAATAATTGTTATAATATGTGTGGAAGAAAGTGGTCCGGGTAGAGGTCAATAAATTTCTCTTAGAATTGAAGAAATTCATTGACCTCTACCCGGATCACTTTCATCCACATACATTATCAAGGTCAAATATTATCATTCAATAATTATTATAATAATTTTATATCATTAATAAATTTTATAATATAGGTATATAAAAAAAAAACTCTACCATTACAACCCACGAAAATGTCTTGAAGATGAATCTGTACATGGTAAAGATTGAACCTTTTCTTCTACAACGATTGTGCAAGGAGGTGATGGGTCCTAGATCACGCTTATTTTGGGTACCCACGTTATAGAGTGGAGTGAGCCCGAGGATGGTCCTAGATCCCATCTCCGACCGCTAGCAGATTTAATAGAATGCTGCTAGCGGAACCAGGGATCCAGGACTTTCCACATAGCAGTTCAGCGCTCTACCAACGAACCACTCCGCTTCCAAATTTTATAATGTATATTGATAAAATGTTACTACCTTTAAACGTTATAAACGTTTTTAAAAAATAGGTTGTAATCATTAGGATCATTTTAGCGAATATATATGCAAAAAAGTCATAAATATACCTGGCGCCATCACGTTGAAGGAATTCTGTTACATAAACACAAACTGAAGAATCAAAAATGTAAAGATAAATATAAAGGTATACTGTTCAAACGTTCAAACGAAGAGGATAAAATAATTTATTACATCCGCAATATAAATAAAAGTTCAAAGGGTGTAATAACCTAGATTAAATTCTAAATGTAACCCACCCTCAAAACCACATGAACACATAAAAATTGTCATCAAAGTCGGACCAACCGTTTAGAAAGAGTTCAGTGGCACACGGGCAGAAGACCTGAGTATTTATTTGAAGGTATATTGAAAATAAATAATCCAACATTATAGTTTTTGTTATTAAATAAAAATAATCGAGATTAACCACTGGAGGCACCTTGCGACGAACAGAGGCAAATGGCAGAAGAAATTAGCAGAGACCAAGGTTCTTCAAGGACTTTAGAGCCCATTAATAAATAAATAAATAAATAAAAAAGATTCATTTTGGAAATTTAAATTGAACTAGAGCTTCGAACTATAACTGACAACATATCCTTGACACTATATTATTTTAGTCATAAATAAGACTACCATTAAATTGGTATTTATTCCCTGATAAGTGTAACCTTGTCGCTGTTGTTTAAAATCTGCAACACAAATGTGTGTCAGCACATTAATGGTGTATGATATGTCTGTGCCTCAGCAGTGATTAATTATAATTGTCTTCTCAGAATGAATCCTCATTTTATATGCCAGTGTTTTTATAGACACTGTATGATAATAAGTAAAAATAAAAGAGAAGTAATTAATCATGAAGTGTTCCATGTCTTTAAAGTATTCCTGTCGTTTGAAGGTCTCTATTTAATTGTTCTGCATTACATCGTCATTTTTTGTTCAATATGTAATTTAATATTGTTTATAATTATTATTTTATGTTATGCTAGCATATGCCCTTGGCTTCGCTCGCGTGGAATTTGGTCTGCCACATAAAATTTCGTGAAAAATCATTTTAAATAAATATTTTAATTATTTTTTTAAAAATATAAGTTACTCGTACATCCGAAATTTCAGATCTCTAACTTCAAAACTGACGGATTTTATACAACCTTTGAACCCCTATTATATTAAAGGGGAAACCCTTGCGGTGGAATTATTCAAATTTCTTTCTTAAACTATACAAAGAACCTATCTACAAATTTCAAGATGTTAAGTTCCTGATTTGCCTTTAGTTATGTACTATTACGGGGGGGGGGCACATGCCCCCGTGCCCCCACATAAATCTTCTCTTGCTGTAGCCTATGATTTATAACCTATTTTACTTAATAAGTTTCATCCAAATTCGTTCAGTAGTTTTTGCAACACATATATATAAATATAAACACAAACTTTCGCATTTATAATATTAGTAGGACATCAAAACAATAGTTTCACTCATGTTCTTTCTGTTATTTTAACCACTATCATCACGTTATATTTAAATTTTAATTTTGTGCTATAATGAATTCTCCACAGTACCTAAAAAATTGTCGGGGGTGGCACGTACCCCCCTATAAATCCGCTTTTGCTCTAGCCTATGTGTTATTCTGATGTATAACCTATATTGCTGTAAAGTTTCATCCAAATCCGTTCAGTAGTTTTTGCGTGAAAGAGAGATAAAAATACAAACTTTCGCATTTATAATATTAGTAGGATTTGTACCTGCGTAGTATCCCATCTAGCAAATTTGAGCTCAATAATTTTTTTCTTCTCGATTTGCAGACTAAAATTTCTTCTTTGGAACTCAAATGGAGCCCGACATCGAAGGAACTAACTTGGTATATACTAACATGTACTTCACACCCAAATTTCTGGTACAAACATTACTTACACACATATTATCACAGAATCCGTCAAGGAGACTAAAACGTCCTGGACTATAGAGAGATGAAACATGCAAGGAGTGCTTTCATAGCGTAGTTTCTCGCTTCCACTTGAATCCCTAATGGGAGGTTTGCAAAAGAAGATCACAAATACATTATATGCCAAATGACATTTGTATAATTTCTTTCAATAAATATTATTATTATATTTTTTTCGATTGCAGGAGTATGACATTGATAACCGATTAATGATTTCTGAGCAAGTCCCCGGGCCATTGTATTTTTAATCTTCTCATAAGGAGTTACAGAGGGTAGGAAAGAGAAATAGCAAGAGGATGTGTGAAACGTTGTGTATTTGGTGTGAATACATGATTCAATTACATGAATACATGAGTGGAACTGTTTATGTCGTTGCGTGAAGTGTGATTTGAAATAAAAAGGGAGCATTAACATTTTTCGCTTAGAATTTTGGATTGTGTTGTTCATGTTTCGTTTGCATGTTACGTACACGTTCATAACTGATTCATTGGTTATGTGCATAAAGTAATCCCTATCGAAGACAAGGCATTCCTACTACCCCTTCTTTTAAGACAGAGGCAATTCTTTCAGTTAGGACTGGGCAAGAGGTAGCCTGAGCTAAGGAGACGTTTTACAAATACAGTTGATGGATGGCGGTGACGTATCGACAGCGAGGTGGGCCTCATATGTCACTGTCACAGCTGCCAGGGTGATGTGTGGTCCCTGATATACACTCGGGGGTATCTCCGCTGTCAATAAGAAGCTGTACATATGTTCGGCTTTAGGGGTGAGTTCCATCCTCTAATAGTTTTGAAGGATACCTCTCTCTGTGGTAGATGATCCTGGCACTGTTTGCAGGTATTGTATGGCCCTCGATACAACTGCAAAGTATCGAATGTGTAAAAAACACACTTTTCGATTTCGATCTATAGTGATTGTTTTAGGACTGATAATTAATAAACAAAATTCTTAAATAGTTTCCTATAAGGCAAAAAAACTACAGATACATACAACTGGATACACCCTGGTTTTGTACGAACCTCGAAATAGATTTCTATTCTCTTGAAAAGTGGTGTTTTTTACTATCGATAGTTTGCACTTGTATCGACAACAAAATGAATAACCAAACTTAACTACCAAAAAATTTCCATTCAGATTAGAGTGTTGCCTACCTTGTAGATTTTTTTGTCTTTTTAACTCGCATAGTATTCAGAAGTGTCTAGAAACAATTATGATTTTTTATAATTATTTCTAATTTTGACTTTACTTAAACAAGATATGAATATTCTCCTTGGTTTGATCGAAATTCGTCTTCTCGCTATTTCTCTTCCATTGAAACTCTAGGAAGATATCTTTACTTTTTACTTATTGTATCTTCACCACCACAAGAATTGTCAAAAGCAGGAAATTTGGGAAGTAAATTTGTAAATAAATCACCTTAAATTAAAAAAATTATCTTTCATTCACTAAGTTAAGGCCCTCCTAATATAATATAATATAAAACTATAATTTGTCCCTTCCAACCTTTTTCATACGATTCCTGATTCAGTCGTAAAAGAATTCTTCTACACTCAGGAACTCGCTGTTGGGAATTTTTTTTCAGAAATACGATTTGCTACATCGGTTCTACTCTGGGCTTCTTGTTCAAGGCATTTGAGGGGACTAATTACCTTTAGCAATCGGCCTTCCACCAATAAAAATCTTTGAGGACATTTACAATTGAATCAACCATAACCAGAGTAAAAATAAATTTTGAAATCACCAGAAATCAGTGATGACCTAGATCAAAATTTGATTTTCATTGGTGTAAAATTTCCTAAATAATATTATAAACTACTAACTTCTTGAAATGATTTAAATCAATTACAACTTTGCATAATTTTTTTTTTTAACAGCTTCTGGTATAATTTTGATTTTTGTTATAGTTGTGAACTAACTAGTTGGTTTCGTATTTATTCTAGTCCAGAATTTCATATTTTTTTATTTCGTTAAACTGCTGGAAGATTATTTCATTAATATAACGTATACGATATAAATTATGTTGGTTAGACTGGTGCCATGCACGCACTAAACTTGTAAGATGACGTCAGTCAGTTTCCTAATCCTCCCTCCTTTATCTCGAAATGTGCTACATGCTCCGAAACGTATGGATATAACAGTAATAGCCCGGGTAGTAGCGCGTTATCATGCGCCGTCACATGGCTGGGAATTACCCATCCGTAAAGACAAGGCTGATTGATGGGGCTCGTATTCTCAACGAAGGACGCATTTGTCTTCCTGGGGCACCTCTCCTCCTGCTCTTCACCATGGGAGATCTTAACGGGGGATTATCTCACAGCTCTTTGGCCTTTAACTGAACCAAAGGGCTTATTAAATAATCGAAGCGAGAATAAGTACGTGAACGTTATCAGAATAAAAATTCAGTCATACTTCGGAGAAGTAGTATAACGGTAACCTAACCTACTCTATATTAGATAAATTTCGGTTGTGATCTCTTCTTCTTCTTTTCCTTCCTCCTTGTACCTTTCAGTGTGGAGGACCCTCAACCCATTCCTCTCTATTTTGTGCGAGTTGTCTAATTTGAACAAGGTTTCACCACTTGTTCTCTCCCAACTTGCGGATATATTCATTGTAAGCAATCCTGGGTATTCTCGAGGTCTTGAGCCAGGAGGTGGCCTCCGTTATCTTCCGTGGGTCTCGGTCCTGACTCATCCTACATAAGTTCTTCTCTAATTATTTTGTTCCTTACACAGCTTCTTCTAGTTTTACCTGCTACTCTGCGTAGATATTTCATTTCTACCGCTGTGATTCGGTTGATGTTCTCATCACTAGCAACCCAACTCTCACTTCCATACATCAGGGTAGAGAGAAATATCGCTTTAAAAATATGGAGTCTGACTTGCTTGCTTACTCCACATTTACCTATAATGGTGTTACAAATCTGGTAATAGACTTCATTTGCTTTTGTTACTCTGCTTGAAATTTCATGGTCTATCTTTCCCGTCTTGCTTATAACTGTTCCTAAGTAGGTATAATCGTTAGCATTTTCCAATATTTTTTATCCACGATAAAATCTCTTATTTCTTGCCTCTTCTCTGGAAACAATGAGTACTTTGCTCTTGGAAGTATTTATCCGCATGCCTTTCCGGAAATGTTCCTCCTGCCATTCGGTTGTCGTTTGTTGCAGTTTCTGTTTTGTATCAGCAAGTAGCACAATGCCATTAGCGAATAAGTAGCATTTTGTGAGAATTGTCCTTAGATTCCACTTTCCTATCGTTGTCCAGGGTTTGTGATTTCTAATAGCGAATAATACTGAATCAATCCTTATCAAATTTCAACTACTTAATCCTCGTGGCATCCATTTGATTCAGGTACTACTAATAAACTAAGAAACTTCTTTCATAGCGCAAAACTACTGGTAAAATACTGATGAATTAACATAGTCCACTGTCTAACGACATTCAACTGTCATCCACAAACGATATAGCAATCTAGAAAAAAGGAAACCTAGAAACCTTGCTTCATTATCTCATAAAGGTGACCAGGAGAAAAATTAGAAAAAATAAACAATAAGTTGCAATTGCTTTGATTTGATATTTTTATTTTAATTGTGATATAAAAAAAAATCAGATCTTTATGTTTTCACTAATATATATATATATATATACACTAATATATATGTATATATATATATATATATATACACATATATAAGTTAAGACAATACGATGATAACATCGTCGCTAATATCAAGCTGGCATTGTAAACACCTGTTAGAATCTATAAATAGAGGTTCAAGATGGCAATAAGGTCAGTATTAAACCAGTTCTTGTGCGAGTTGTTTCATCCTTATTTTCCCGTTTTTTACATAATTTGCTCCTATATATATATGAAGCACTAATAATAAATGATTTTTTTTAATGAAATAAATCTAAACTGTGTTAAAATTGTTAAATAAATTAGCCTTACAGATTTTAACATACAAATAATCAGGGTGCACTTCAATTCAGCTAGAAAAAAAAAACATGATATCGTCATGAATATTTTAAAACTAAAATATTTTTTTTTACAGTTTTAGTGTGCTGGAGACACCAAAATACTTAAAAATATAATTTTCCGTATTACCTCGTGCTTCCGAAATTCATCTTCTTCGGTTCCTTCAATTTTTTTTTTTTGTCAAACATATAGACTGTTTTTGCAACATCATGAAATGTCTAGATTATTTTTTTAAATGTAATTATTCATTATAAAACTAAATTTTCTCCAAAAGAATAAAAAAACACTTAAACCATTGTTAGAAAACATTGAACATTGTAGCCGTTCTAGAATTAAAGGTCAAATAAATCAATAAACAATAAAACTCATAGAATGGTCATGTTGGGAAAACCAATAAAGTAGTTTAAAATATGATATCATAAAATCACGATAAACAAATAGCTATTTCAAAAGAACAAAGGCATAACGCAAAATTGTAATTTTTGAGTTAAGCTATCAGTAGCATTTGGTTGAAGCTTGTTTAATCATGAACCACATGTTTTAATTCCATTCATTACTTGTTTTTGTTTTTTTATTAAGACGTTTTTTATTTTTATCATGTTTGATTATCAAGTATTATGGGAACAATGACAAAAAAATGTTAAAGTATCTACAAATATTATGTTGGTTAATAAATGAATTTCAACACCATCATTACAATAGAAATTTATTGTAGCAATTTTATTAACTATGCCTAAATTTCTGTTTATTTTAACTAACAAGAAATACTCAAACACCTTTATTGAAAAGTTTTCTCGAGATATGATGTATTCTTTTAAAGGAACCGGATGGTGCCATAAATCAATTGAATAATAAAAAATAATTTCATATTTAAATGTTTTTTTATAACTAATTACAATTAGTTTATACAGATTAAAAAAAATTGTACTTAAATAAATCTGCTTCTATACTTTCTAAAACAATTTCTCAATCAACGGACAACATCCTGAAGGTCCCATCCACGCCGTAGGTTTGTTCAGCGTCTGGGAGTCGCTTCGTCTCGTCTATTGCTAATGATGGTATTTTCTTGAAGTATTCTCTTCTGCTTACCAAAATACTTTTCCATTCGGCTAAAACAAATATAAAATCCATTATATACATATATATAGAATAGACTAGAAAACAAACTTTATTCTGGGGCCAAGTCCCTTTAGAATAACAACCATGAACAAAAAAACGTAAAGTGTCGGGCAGAGATTCGAATTGGAGGAGACTGTAGATATATGAAGGGCGTTAAGATTTAGTGGATTGGTATGTAAAAGCACTAAGGAAATATTGTCTACGAATAGGAGGGAAGAGATATTTGATGTGACACCCGGGATCTCCTCGAACTCTTAGAGCGCAGTTCATTATTCGCTTAAACGGCCCTAAATCATTTTCGTAATGCCCCCGTATACCACACTACAGTAATCGAAGTGGGGGGAGATGAAGGATGATACCAGAAGCTTACCTATATGTATATATATATATATATATATATATATATATATATATATATATCTCAATCTAAAACGGTATTTTATATGTATATGTTTAAATATTTACTAAATGGCATTACACTTAGCCTTATCTAATGGTAACACATAAGTGCATTTAATTGTTTCCCACTTATTAATGTATAATAACACAATTATAAATATACATAGTTATAATTTTTTTTCCTTTTTTTAAACTGGATTTATTGTAAATTTCATCTTCGAGAAAAAAATCTGCTTCCAGTCAATTATTTTATTGTTTTATAAAACAAATAAATAAAACAATAAAATAATTGACTGGAAGCAGATTTTTTTCTCGAAGATGAAATATACATAGTTAATTTTCGCTTTTTTTTCTTTTTTTTTAATACATTCTATTCTTCTACAGCTATTAAAAGAAATATTCATTCTGAATTACTTTAAATAAACTAAAGCAAAGCTTCAAAAATGATTAGTGCACCACGCGAATCATTTTCATGGCCAAAGATTTATTTATTTATTCTTTTTTTTGTAAGTGTTAGAAGTTATCAGATTCATTGTATTGAAAAATTAATTAACACACATAATTTGCTTACAATATCCATAATGGACGTAAGAAAATAATTGAATTGAGACTAATCAATGAAGAAAAGCATGTTTGTGTAACCATTATCATTTGTTTTTAAATAAAAAAACTCACTTTCTCAATTAATGCACGTTGAAATACTTTTTAAAAATCAAAGTTATGTCTTTTTAAGGTAGGCTTTGGGGCCTATGTTTCTACAAGAATTCCTTTCCCTTTAGTTCTGTACTATATCAATCACATAGCCTAATGCTTTTATAACTTCTAAACGAAAACTAGAGAATTGGAAGTAAAAAAAAAAACTGAAAGTAATTATTTCAACTAAAATCACATTATGTTATTGTATTATTGTATATATATATATATATATATACTTATATATAATGTATGTAATTAATACCAGCAAGTTCGTCGGTAGAAGGAGCTTTGCCACCGTCGATGTCACAAGGCAAGATATCAACTGGAAGGTGTTCCTTCACCATTTCACTCCCTTTTGAAGACAAAACCATCTTTGAACAGAAAGGTATTCCAAAATATATGAATGATAAAAAATTACTAGGAAAACGTACATTTAATAATATACCGTACCCTTTCGAATAACTTGCTCTTCATAAAAGGTTTTGCCATAGTATTCATGAAAAGGTCCATGATGGGTGGTGCGTTATAGAGGATAGTCCCCTTCAGCTTCATCGGAATAGCGCTCTGAAAACTTTAAATATTATAACTATTGTTTTAGTTACCAATCAATACATTAACTGATTCAAATGTTTAAAGAAATGAGATGTTGAGAAGCCAAAGACTTTAAGTGACAATTTAATAATTTTCTAAAAAGAATTTTAAAATAAAAATATTTTGATAAATTACTGGCTTTAAAAAATATTGTATGCATATTATTTTGAAAATTTACTTAGCTTCTCGTTCTATCAAATCTCCTTAAACTTTTAAGGCGTTATTTTAAGAAATTATGCAATGTAAGAATAATTTTGAAAAAGTTTATAAACGTAATCTCCCCTCAGAAAGGTTTTGGGTAGGTAATGGAAAATACTTAAGGAAACTACTGAAGTCAAGATATTTTTCTGTAAATGACAAAAAGCTTTTGGTTTATACTTATTTAGGTGGTTTTCGTTAGGTCCGCCTATTTACTGAAAGTAGTATATTCCAGTAGTAGAATGATATATACCAGTAAAATTTGACCCTAGAGTTGTTTTTTAGATAGGAGGAGATATTCCCTTTTATTTACAAAAAGTTGTAACTCTCTTAATGTTCCTCATTGTTTATGGCAACACGTGAACCCCTGAGGGATATATATTTAACCCTCTGTCGGTCGCAACTGATCTAAGAAGCACAGACGACACTTCACTCCCCCCCCCCCCTCATTCACTAAACAGAGTGGAAACCGCATCTCTTTAGTACCTTCCTAACTACTAGCACCCTATCGAACCCCCATACTCAGTTGCTTTCCCGCCATTTGATTGAGCAGTAAATGTGCATGTGGCCTAAGAAGCTCAATGCGACCAAAGATGTCATATTTTGGAAGGTATGTATTTTCTCTTTTTTTATGTGCATTCATCTTAAATATTAATATTTTTACAATCTTAAGAATAATTTGTAGATTTTATTGTTTCATAGCATTGGTTTTCGAAATAGCTTTTGCGTGAGCAACCAAGCCGCTATGACCAAATTTTCTGTAGTTTCTCTGTATTTTATTTCAGATATTTTACTAATGTGGTGCAGAAGATGTTTGACTTAAATAACCATTTAAGAGAGATCTTGAGTAGATCAGGAACATAATGCTAGCTGATGATGGTGAAAAAGACCCAGTGGCGATAGATTTTGGAGAAGTGAGCAATATTTCACTTCAGAAGATGAAGTGGAAGAAATATAAGAGGATCAGGTACAGAGCAAGACTGTATTGATGGGTCTGAAGAGGGATATAATCAACTTTTAATGTATTGTAGAAATAACAAGCGTTGGCCAATGGTCATCTTCTACACGATAATGAATCTGGATGGGATTTACTCTCTCATTGTCTACCTTGGCAACGGACTGCAGCCATTGCGCAGAAGGTTGTTCCTAAAACAGTTGGCCCTAGAGCTTACGGTCCCAGGGCTAAAGAGAAGAAGCATTAGGAAAGTTGGGATTCTCTCCAGCCTTCAAATCCGTCTGAAGAGGTTCTGCCCCACATGCGATGATGGAAAAAATCATCCCCCTCCCCTCCCAAGAGAAGTTAGTGCACGGTATGTACTGTTGAATCTGGTATTAGAAGACTTACCAAGATCCAATGTCTTCATTGCAAAAAATCTATCATTTTTGTTGTAGTTGTTTGTTCATTTAACGTCACTTTATGCTGCTATGGCTAATCGGCCGATGCTACAGTGGGAGCTCTAAATTTTGCCTATCTAGATTTAATTAGGATAGGGATTTTTAACGAGTACCTGACATCGTACAGGCTCGGGACCCCCGTTTAACGTCCCTTCCGAAGGACGGCGTAACTAAGGGTTTTTTACTCCCTTAAAAAAATCCTATGGCCACCTGCAGGGCTACGAACCCGCGATCTTGGGTTTAGTAGTTTGTTAAGCTAACCACTAGACCTCAGCTGACCGTTAATCTATCATTGTAAAATTGTCAATGTTCCAACTTCTTCTGAGGTGCCTGGATCGTGCGAATCTGAGGTGGACTGAATATATCTAAATCTAATAACTGTACCTGAGAGGTATTTAAATTTTTCTAAAGTGTTTATTTAAAGTTTTAAGAAATATTTTGATTACCCATAGACTCTGATGATATAGAGACATGCTGGTTTTATTTTAATAAAATAATAAAAGATGCAGCATCTTTAGTTTGTGGTAAAAGAAGGATTGGGGCCCAGTATAAGAGAACAGCGTGGTGGTCTGACAAGGTGAAGAGAGTGATCAGGGAAAAAAAGACTCTGGAAAGAATATCTTTCGCACGAAACGCCAGAGAACTATGAACGGTATAAGAAGAAAAGGATTGTGCCCAAAAATAGGGTTATAGAAGCCAAGAGGAAAGCCTGTACAGACTTCGGACGAAAGTTGAAATCTGACTTTCATCAGAATCAGAAAGTATTCTACCGTGTACTGAGAGGAATGAGGAAAGAAAGAGGCTTTGAAGTTTGTAAAGGACAAAGAAGGAAATATTCTCATGGATAACGAACGAATAATGGAAAGGTAGAAAGAATATTTCCAAGAACTATTAGAAGGAAATGCACAGATTCCACACATGAGTGAAGAACAGAGAAATGGAGATCCCTGGGAGGAAGAGATTACATTGATGAGGACTAATGTACATTGATGAGGACGAATTAGAGGAAGCCCTGCTAACTATGAAGCTAGGAAAATCTGCAGGTATTGACGAATTAAGTTCCGAAATGTTAAAATATGTGGGACTGAAAGGAAAGGAAATTATGCTCCATTTACTAAATTTAGTTTGGCAACAGAAGAAAATCCCGAAGGATTGGGAAGTGGCTGTTTTAGTCCCAATCTTTAAGAAAGGAGACAACAGGGACTGTAATAACCATCGAGGTATATCCCTCTTAATTGCGACCGAACTCAGGTGGATAGACGTTGCGAGCGACGGAGGGTTAACAAAGGGTTGTATAGTAGAAGACCAGTCGCCGACGGAGTTCGGACTAACGTACCCCCCTCTCGGCTGCCCTGAAGATAGCCTACGTCTTAGAACAATAAAATAAGTCTTCCTTAATTTGTGTAATAATTGACTGCACCCCCTAATTTCATAATATTATTACAGTTTATTTATTATTTAATTTTCATTTGCACTTGCGCAATTGCGCATCCAGCTAATTTGATCGAAGTGTCTTTCTCTTCGCTTTTCTACATGATCATCGAGTTTTGGAATAAAAAAAAATATCACTAGTTGAGAAAGTCACTTGGCCAATGCCTTTTTAATATTTAACTTTTGAGTTTTCACTTCTATCGGCAGTCCACATGACTTTTTTTTTGGTAGAAGCATGTGTAGAAAAATATTGTCCCATACTTGGAGGTACTGCAGAAGGAAGCTCATCGTCGATATTCCAATCATCTTCATGATCCTACTGTCGGCCACTTGACAGTCGAACAGGAGAACCACTCCCGGGCAGTCAGGGTACATCATCATTGCAGTCTCTATCATCATCGTCATGATGACGGTGTTCCAAAAGCTGTCATATATGTCCAAATCGTAACCAACGCCCATCATAACTCTGTAGCCTTCTGGCGTTGTTTTTGGCAATATGAACAGCTTTCTGAAAACAGTGCAAAGTGATCATTATAATTAATGTATATTTTATTTATTGCTTCGTTTAAATCATGTCATATAAGGTGTTCAGTAACAAGAAGATATTAATATAAAAATTTGACGACAATAAAAAAAAAAATTAATAGAATAATTAGAAAATAGAGTTCTTAATAGTACAATAGTATCGCAGGTTGTCGTTATTATCGAAATCTACTCATTACCCATTATTACATTCTGTTTTTCATAACAAAGCTCACGGTAACTTGTATTTTTGGAAAATATTAAAAGGGAAACGAAACTTGTAATTCAACTCGAAGCGACAACCTGCGATACAGATACCAAAAAAAAGTTAACAAGAGGAAAGCAGCCTTTCAGCTCACCCAACAAGAAATTTATATCCATGAAGCACTGCATGCAGCAGAATATTTAATATTGAACAAGAAAATGCTCCTAGAAAAAATCACGGACATAATGAGAATACAAAGAAGAAGTATGGACGTCTAGAAATGATGAAACCAAGCAGAATGACCATATGGGTATTAACGTATATTAAGAAACTGAAAATGGCCTACACATGGATTAAGGTGAGTTGATTGAACGTGAAAGAGCTCGCATTGATGGATATTCTCTAATTAGGAGGTAATTTTCAAAAGAAAAATGACGCAATTTGGTCACAGTAAAGAAAGTAAACACTGGGATACAAGAGATATGGATGAGATGAAGAGAACAATTAAAACAGACGTAGTCCATAGTGGTTCAATCAAATTTTAAAAAATTGGAAAAGGGTGAATAAAGAATAAAAATACTAAGTATATACACTTAGAAACTAGCTGTCGTTAAAATAATTAAATGCAATAATAAAACGAAATTTTTCGTAGTTTTATCTATGTTAGCAGTGTTCTCTGTAGTAATTTCATAATTGAACATAAAATTAATTAGTTTTTCCAAGAATGAATCACACGAATATTCTTAAGGCACCTTACCCCATTTCGCAATGTTTCTTAAACTGAGGAAGTGCTGGATCACGGACACTGAAACTGAAGCTGTCTGGGTACTTGTAAATCATTGTGCAGAAGGATTCCAACTTCTGTTTTGCTATTTCAAGTGACTTTGTCCCGCATATAAATGGAACCAAGAATTCGTCCTCTAAAATCATAAAATAATATTTTATTATAACAAGAAATATATACAAGAATCAAATCATTACTTTGAAAATGATGAATGATGAATAAATGAAAATTATAACACTAGATAAAAGAATATTTTCGTTTGCTTCATGGACTATAAAAAACCTTATGACGTGGTAGATAGAGAAACTGTTCTGGACACATTAAAAGAATATCAAGTTTATTAAAAGGCTATAAAATAAATAAAGCTGGCATTAACCAACACAGTCTCCAAAGTCAAGTTTCTGGATGAGGTCAGTGAAACATTGGTGAAGATGGGACTTTGACAGAGTAATTTGTTTCACGGATGCTTTTAAACTTGGTTTAGGGCAAAGTTATGAAGATCATTTGAGAACAATTACTATATTGTAAAAATATGAACAGAACGTCAAGGATAAACGTTTGGCATTTGTTGATAATCGGGTCCATTTTGCAGAGTGAGAACAGGAATAAGTCAAGAAGCATAATTTCTTGATAGATATGGCTAAAAAGGCAAGTTTCCAGATATCCTTTTCGAAGACAGAAGTTATGACAAGTTCTAGTTGATAACCAATAAAGAAAAACAAAGTATGCCAGTATTAAGGTAAAGTAAATTTTTTAAATAAACAAAAGAGGAATAGAAACCTAGAGAGAAAAAAAAAAGGAACACATCGAATTTCGCATATTAGACAGATATATCAACAGAAATCTTTCTCTTATTGCAAAATTAAAATATTAATGCACTGTGGTAAAACTTGTAATCTTGTGTGGGATGTGGACTAAGAGCGTAGCTGGAATCGAGGACTTACTCAAGATTGAGAGAAGGTTTTTGAGAAGAATTTATGGTCCAAGAAGAACGGATCGATATAGATTGAGATGAAATAAAGAGATGTATTGTAAAGTTGAGGATCTAGGGGAAAAAGATAAAAAGCAAAGAATAAGTTTCTATGATGTATGGGCCCATTGAGTCAGACAAGATTTAATAAAAAAAATTGTAATTAAAGAATGGATTTATAAGAGTCAGTAGGGATGTACTGGAGGGATAAAGAAATTCAACGAGTATCATGAGGCATAGATCGGAACAACTTCAAGATGTTGACAATATCACCACCAGGAATATCAATATCGAATTCAAATTGTGCCAAGGTAAAATGGCTATGTCCCGTGATAGAAACATTCATGATCCTAAATTTCATAATAGCTTGGGGTAAGGTCGTGTGGCTATAAAGAGCACGAAGTCTACTAAGTTAAGTAAATGTAAAGTTGAGGTATAACTTTAAATTTTCGGTCTTGACCACACGACCAAATACTACCTTTTGATTACACAGGTCTGCAAAAAAAAACTTTTTTTTAAATTATTTTGATTTAGTTAACTGATTTATGTAGTTTTTTACGCTGATTTCAAAAATGACGTTAAAACACGTAAGGCTTGCCTACAAAATAGAGTTGAAGTTTTTGGAAAAAGTACAAAAAAACGGAAAACTTTGGTTCGTTTTTATTATTTTAACATGAAGTAAAAATATAAAAACAACAATGCCTAGCTAAAATGAGCATAAAAGTGATGCTCATGTGGTGTAAAGTTATTATAAATCTTTTTGAAAACGTTTTATTTTTCCATCAAAGCTTCTTTTGGTACTTTTTCGGCTGTGTTCTTTTGAATTTTCCCTTTTTAACATCCAACAGTAGTCTGTCATCATGTTGGCATTCTATCGACCTTGGTATCTGCACTCTATTTCTTTTATATCTTGATGGAAACGTTTTCCTTGTTTCTCACTTACAGCCCTAGGATTTTCTGGAAAGTAGACCAGATATGAGTGAAGGAAATGAACTTTGACACTCATGTTGCAGACCAACATTTTGTAGTTTTGTAAAAATTCAGCAACCAAAGTATTGTAGTTTGGGTATTTTTTGTTTCCAATAAATACTGTTACAACAAATTTAAATGGATGTGACAATGCTCTCATCCTTTAAATGTTTTCTGAATTCAGGCCCAACAAAGACTACCTCTTTCAGCTTAGCATCGGATATATCAGGAAACTATACACAAAGACACTTGAAACACTCTCCTTCTTTGGGTAATGCTTTCAAAAACTGTTTCATTATCCCCAATTTGATATGAAGTGGTTGAAATAAGGTCCTTTTAGGATCCACTAAACTTTGTCTTTCAACATTTTTAACTTCTGGAAAAAGAGCCTGATTGGCCATGTCAGCTTGACATAGTGTTGTTTCCTGTCACGGCTATCCCATTCACAGAGGAAACATGAAAACTTTGTGTATCCACTTTCTTTACTTAGCAACATGGAAATAACCTTCATATCCCCACAAATGGTCCATTTATGGTCAGATTAGCCGAGCTTATTAAGTATAAACTCAAGGTTTTCGTAGCATTCTTTCAAATGGACTGAGTGTCTAACAGGCACAGAAGTATATCGGTTACCAATGTGAAGAAGTACTGCTTTCAAATTCCTTTTTGATTAATCTATTTTTTTTCGTAATCAGCACAAAAAATACCGTTAAACCGTCTAGTTAAATTTGCTACAATTTTTTCATCGAAGTCATTTGCTATTTGTCATAAATATTTAACCAGCTCTCTCATTTTCAATATCCTGAACATATTGAATAGATAAGATCACTTTTGACATGATAGGATTAATATATTTTCTTTCATGGAATATTTCTTAAAAACGAAATTTATATAATGAAAAACAGATTTCCATAATATTACTCCATATTTATTTACGTTATAATACAATAGAGATAAGAAAAAATATAAGGTGCATCATATGCGGGAGATGGATCATATTGTACTAGGACACAACCTCTATAAAATATTATAAAAATAGGGTACACAAAATAAGGGGGAAAACGTGGCGGTTGAGCGTGACCTAGGACGTCACCTCCTTGCGGAACCGTTGCCAATGAAAGAGTACAGTCTTTACCATGTACTGAACCCCAGAGTCGTTCACAGGTCGTAGTGGTTACAGAATTCAGATATAATTCACAATACTCTTCTGATGCTTTTCGGTATGGAGATACTCATTTGCTTAGGCAAGGCTAAAGAAAATATTTTCTTATATGAACTTCATTGAGTATTAACTGATGAGACTCACCAATGTCTTGAGGCATATGAGGTTGTTTCTCCAACCACGTTCTGATCCTCTGTATTTCTTCTTTGATCTTTTCGTCTCGAGTAGTTTTTGTCCCATTTTCCATGTTTATTTATTGTTTATTTGTAATCTAAAAATCTAATCTTTTAGTAAATTGTAAATAATTTGTAATTGTCAATAATCAATATGAAAAAAAACAAAAAACATTTCAAAACTCGTATCGTACAGGTTTCAAATTAGTCATGTAATTTTCTTTCAATCTAGACATGATTTTAAAATCTAAAAATAAACGAACAGTTGATTGATCTTAGCAAAACTTAAGATCTACTTTTAACAATTAATTAAAATTGGGAATCATGTATATGTTTCAACCAAAGTTTTTAATAATATCAGGATAACTTAAAGAAACATTTTTTTCATCGTGGTTAGGTCAATACAAATAGTCCAAAACAAATTCACTGTTGAATACTTATTAAATTATTTCGGACATTATTAATAAATTTGATCAATCACTACCTTAGCTGCCATTTTATCCAAACTACGGAAATAATACAGTCGATTTTTTTTTAGTTACGAAAATGTTTCTAAGAATTCTTAGATATGCAGAAATTTATGTCACACCAAACGATTTTTTTTTTTTTTTGAAATGGCTATAATAATCATGGGAATTATACAATATCGATAAACGAATATATAATAATAAAGAAGTAAAAACTATGATTTAACTATTTTGCCTACCTTGAATGTAGACAGATAGATAGATAGATAGGGAGTTCAGAGACCGTACGGCAAGGAGGTTACATCAGGTCTTAGTTGTTTCAAGTTTTCATCGGGGTTTTTTCATCTGATTTAGTTCAATGTATACACTCTTGTAGTTCTGTGTGTCAGCAATTGATTTATGAAATTTTGTTAAAATCGACAGAGGATTTTCGATAGGAGAAAATTGTAAAGAAATTCCCCTGCTGCCCGGACTGGACTGCTTATCAGTGAACTGAACTGATCCTGCAAACCCCCACTTCACCCGCTCCAGGTCACACAAGGTCAGTGCCACCGTATCTTATCAAATCACTGTCAAGAACTTACGCATATTATCCTTCATAATGGTTTCCAACGACGACATAATGAAAGCTATTAAGAAAATGAAAATATCCCTCAAAACTAATAACTCTCTCATAAGTAACGTATTAAAAGAATGTGATCTGTTAAAAAATACCTGCCAGGACTGGAGTTGAAGAATGCGAATCTCGAAAAAGGAATTAATTTTTTAAAGAGGCAGATAAAAAAGAATAATTTCCTAATCCATCATATCCCCTTCAGTGAAAATGAAAATACACTGATACAGTTACAGACAGATTCACGAATTGTAATATAGCTATACCAGATTATGCAGTTAACACCTGCTATAGAATTCGAAAAGGATCAATTTTGGTATCACTCAACAATAATAATGTAAAACAAGAGATTTTTAAGTGTAGGGATATTTTAAAAAATAAAAACATATTTTTAAGTCATGATAAGACCCCCGAATAAAGAGAAGAGGGGAGAAAAGTTCACGCATGCTTAATTAAATTGATAGCAATGCTTCTTATAGGAAAAGATTATTTCAGAACAAGAGGGTCATTCTATAGAAGGAATGAAGTAGAGGACCTATTCAAAGAATCTGAAGGTGATATCCCTATAGCGTTATCACAGGCGGACCTGCTGCAAACATCTGATGAGGAACCAGCAAACAAGAAAAAAAACTGAAAATAGACTAGATAAGTTTAAATTTCGACTACGAAGTTCATCTGTCTCAGCAATGGATATGTCGTCCTGACGGACCGAACCCATCTCCTACGGTCTAATACCTGTTCATGATTCATCGAAAGGACTAATAGGGTAAAACTATCTAACCCAAACATGTACAACAATATGGACATCATATCTTGTTTTGTAATATAAATGGTTTAAAAAACTTATTCAAATTTACAGTAAAAGAATGTGATACTATAACGCAATATTCCATATTATGTTTCGTGGTTAATTGACGATAATTTCCCTTTACCTCTATGGTTACATGATCATACACCTTTTAGCGGTAAAGCAATAGTAAATAGTTAGTGTAAAAGCAAACACAATTAACCCTAGTTCATAGTTCCTAGGAACATGTATTGTATATGCCGGCCGCTAAGGGCTTTTTGCCAATATTAAAATTAATAACAAATTATTAAAGTTAGGCGGTGCACCCAACGGCTTCTTCTCTCTCCAAATCGCCCTGAAGATGACCTGCACTGTAGGTCGAAACGTCGGCCATAAATATAAGTCTAGTACTTATTTAGTGTTTTTTTTTTTTTTTTTACTGCATCCCCCAACTATCTCCGTTCAACATTTTATCATCCAGTCAACTATTTTCCTCTCATACGTTAATTAAAGGTTGGAAACATTTACTTGCCCCCTGTATGTGACAATATTGAAAGAACTATGTAACACTATTATGGAAATATTACTCAATTATTCGAAAATTTACTTGTTTATCAATGGTGACTTATCTTAGACTCATCTGATAACAAAAGTATCCAAGCTGTACTCAATATCGATAGATAAGTTACATACAGTGTATTATTACATGATGGGAGTCCAAAAAGTGGTAAATTGTTTATCATAGACCATTTTCTATAAAGTGTTTGTTTTTAATTATTTTTAAAGTGATATTTTGTTTATTTATTTTTATTTTTTCTATCATAGCACCAGTAATTGCTTATTCTTTAATCTGTTATTTGTCTTTTGAAAACCAAAATGTGTAAGTAAATTTTATTTTTTAAATGATATGTACATAAATTGTTAAAATCATAATATTGTAATTTACAGCCAAGGTGGGCTCGATTTGTTTGGGGAAGCCCCCAAAGACAAATAAAACTTCTTTATATCTATCAATCTATCTACCTTCAATGTTATTGTCAGAAAATATTAGTTCACTTTATAAAAAAAAAAAAAAAGAATGACCTAATTAATATATCTGTAATGGTTACATTAATAATACTAAAATAATTCAGAATAGTACTTACTTTTAAATTGAAAACAAATCGTCAAAATAACAGCCGTTGACACAAGAAAGTGTTTTTCCAGTCAGAATCTCTTAATCTTACCTTCCGTAACGTTATCACTATTAAACTAATAAGAATCTTTGTTCTATTTTTTCGATATTTCTTGAGAAACTATTTGTTCTTATTGCGCTGTTTATATCCAGGGGAACTTCACATGAACGTGTCTCTTGGGAGACTACTCGCAACGAATGATTTGAAGAGAATGACAATTTATTATTATTGTGCTATTAACAAAGAATGAAACCTTTTTTACAGTTCTCACGCTTAGTGCTAATTGACATAATGTCGAGGAGGAATTAAATTCAGTATAACCTATCATCTGCGAAAAAGAAGTTTTCCATTATTTTTTTTTTTAATATAAACAGAATACATAAACAATTATCATTATGAATTCAATGGTAGATCGTAAGATGTCCTTGCGATACTAAGGAGATTTTAATAACTAAATCCACTGATTAATGTACCTCGATCGAAGAAGAATAATTGAAGAATACTTATCAATGTAGTAACGCAACGCACATCAAATATTTATGTGAGTTTTTTTAATATGTGACTACCATCAATTATTTTTTTCTATATTTTTTTACATTAATAATACAACTTTACATGCATGATTAAACAGGTGTCCTTAACTCATAAAAATATAATGCGAGGTGATAATTGAGTGGGAATGTACTGATCATGTCCCTTAAGTAAACGGAAATCTTTCATGATGTAGTCTTCAGCCTAAAGGTAATAAAAATCAAGCTATATTATGATTTCTCACAGATTTTTTTTTCACAATTTTTTTTATCTCAAATCGGAAGTTTTAGTATTAAATTGTTCACATATATTTTTAAATATATGTAAAGCGATCAATAATAATTCAAAAAATAAAATTTCCTTGCAAATCAGAAATTGATTCAAATACATCAACCCATAAATACATTACTTCAATTACACAAAATTAAACATTTTGTTTATTAAACTGCAGTATCAGTAAACTATCAAAGGATCAGGAAAATATTCATAAATCGAAATTATACAATTTCAATAAAAAAAATCGCTTGAAAGTGATCTTACGAAGGGTCAAGCTATTAAAGTCCGGGGTGGCCATTAAGTCAGAGAACTCCGCTGCTAACCGAGACCAGTTGAAGCAGATAAACTTTTTATTCTTTTATTAGCAGTTGATCGACTTTGGAGGGTCTGAAGACCCTCGGGCTCACCCAGACTCTCTAAAGAGAGATTTAGTGGAAAAATCAGATGGTTTATCACGATTCAGGCCAAATATTCTCCCTCTATAAACAATGGCAAACGGTCGATTCTTAACAATTATTAAACCCTTTATAGGTAGCAGTATGACATGTACTTTGTATTTGTCTTTACATTTATTTTATCAATAGTGTGATGGTACCTTTAGGATATATTTAGCTTCAACAGTATTTATCGTATTGCTTTAGATCCAATAAATACACGTCAAACGTAAAAAATATTCAGCAAAATATAATAATACTGAAATATATCAATAGAATAAAATACCACTATTCTAATACCGAAGGGTCAAAAAGAAAATCTAAAAATATATATATGAATGACCTTCCAGTAAGAAATATTACTAGAAATATCATTTATAAATAAATGAATGAAGAGAGAAGTTTTTGGTTCTTCTCATAAGCGGGCTAATTATCCTTTTCATTCTTTTAAATATTCGAGTGATCTGTCAAGGAAGCGTGTTAATCTTAATGTTAACCTAAAACACAACCATTTGCTTGGTCATTATTTTTAATGATGCTTAACTTGCTAATTAATGTTCGGAGTAATTTGTTTCCCATTTTTTAAAATGAATAAACCTTTTCTCAGGACGTGCCTTATCGGTCATTAACAATACAAACGTTAATTAATATTAACCTGGTTTTTGGAATACCAGTTCTCTAGATATAAAGATTTTACCTATATGTAACCGATATATAAAGCAGTATAATAATTTATAATACATAGATTATACTTTTTTATTGATAAATTATGTAACTTGGTAGTTTGAATCTACTAAACGGAGTTACTATGGCATGAATAAAATCCCAAATATCGTATTCGAAATTACTACAAGCCGGGGTATTATTTCCTCACTGTTCTATTTGTTCAAAATAATTACCTATGCGGCGTGCACGATCAAAAGCGGATTACAACAAATTACAAAACTAAATTTTTCCGATTTTGATCCAGAGTGCCTCATGTGATAACTGTTTTATGTTTGCCAGCACACTCTGATCTGAGCGGGTTACGACTGATTAATTATGGAGTTACATAATGAATCCAAACCTTTACTTACCAGACTTGTTACTGAGAGAACAAAACGGCTATCCATTTATGAGTACTTATGAAACGTTAAGGATAACTTCCATTAATTATTTTATACATAAACTGACATTTATATTCGTAGTACAATTATACAATAAGCAGGAATTAACTAAGTAACAGAAGAAAGAGGAAAAATAAATAAAGCTTATTATTATTATTATTATCATTACTATTTTAGTAATTAAATAGGCCTAGGTTATAATAACTATTTAGAACATTGTTATTGTAAATTTATATTAGTTTAATAATTTAATTGTTTGTAACTTCATTGTATTCTTTTTGTTACTTTGTTAATAAATATTAGTATCTCAAATTCAATAGTACTATAATTAATTTTCACCCACCCCTTAATTAATTAACACCCAGTAGCCCGCAACATTTCTTTGATACAGGAAACTAAATCTGGATCCTCTTACAGGTCCAGAAGTCCCTCGCTTGTTTTTATTCGGTTAATATTTGCATCTTCTCTGGTTGGGCCATATATTTTTTTTTTATATCATTCTCTCCCATGCGTTCAGAAGTTTCTTCCGCTGCTTGATAAGAGTCCATATATCCGGAATGTCTCGAATTCCAAACCGACCGGAATGTCTTTCTAGAGGGATTTCTGGACTTGATTACCATAAATAGATTGGCAGGCAGTTACATCGCTGCAACCTACTTGTAATATAATAAAAACAATTGCTTAATAACCCAATCTTGAACAGAACAGATAGAAGCTGGTGTTCCCCAAGGCTGACCATTATGCCGAAATTGTCTAAAGTACCTTATACAGAGACCCGTATTCAACCCCAAAATAGCATCTCACCGTGAGAGCCACCACCTGCGCGACAGCCGATGCCCTCGAGATGGTGACAACAAAAATAAACCCGTCTCAAGAAAAACAAATTGAGGTGAAAAAAGGCGGTAGAGGGCGCTGGTGATTTAGCCGGGAGATAAATTAGTCCCTTTGAGGAGCTCCTGAATAAAAATAGCTCCTTTCATCCTGAATTAAGGAGCCTCCTTAATAATGTTACGTCCGAGCATGATTTATGGCCGCCATTAGTCAAATAGGAAGGGAGGCTGACGTCACAACTACTTTTTCATCGAATGAAATTAACTGCACTATACTCCCCTCCTATTTGTCTTCATAAATTTAATTTAAAGCAAGGCTCTTCTTCTTCCTCCGGCACAAAAACACCACTATGTTCTTACTTTTATTTATTTTTTCGTTTAAGTCGCCATTTTTTTTCTTTTTGTAGTTGCTCTTTTGTATTCTAGAACAATTATGGAAATTACTGAAACAATGTTATTACTTATCGATTGTATACAATTATGCCATTTAGAATAATTTGCATTTTTCTATAGTGATGAAATCAAAAAAGATTATAAATATGTTGATATAGTTCCGTATTATCTTATCGAGTTGATTTATCCATTTCTAGAAGTCACATTGAACACAAGGGGATATACGAGGTAATCGGAAAAAAACAAAAAAAATTTCAAATGTAGTAATCTAATCTAATATATATTATAAAATGCTTTGTTCGTGCGTGAAGACACAGTTTTCTCTAACACCACCAACCCCTATCAACTTTCCTTTGGGGTGGTAAATACCCCTTGGTCTCGAGTTTGGTCGCGGTGGGAGGATTTATGGGGGGGCACGGGGGCAAGGGCCCCCCCGACAGTTTTTATGGCACTGTGGAGAATCTATTACAGTAAATAATTAAAGGCAAATCACATGATAATAGTTGTTAAAATAACAAAAAGAACATGAGTGAACCTATTGTTTTGATATCCTACTAATATTATAAATGCGAAAGTTTGTATGTTTGTCTCTCTTTCAGGCAAAAACTACTGAATGAATTTGGATGATACTTTACAGTAATATAGGTTATACATCAGAATGCCACATACTCTACAGCAAGGGTGGATTTATGGAGGGGGCATGGGGAAACGTGCCCCCAGACAGTTTTTTGTGTTCTGTGGAGAATCCATTATAGTACATAAGTAAAGGTAAATCACATTATGAATGTTGTTAAAATAACAGAAAGAACATGAGTGAACCTATTGTTTTGATATCCTACTATCCTACTAATATTATGAATGCGAAAGTTTGAATGTTTTTCTCTCTTTCACGCAAAAACTACGGAACGGATTTGGATGAAACTTTACAGTAATATAGGTTATACATCAGAATAACACATAGGGCTACAGCAAGGGCAGATTTATGGGGAGGGCACGGGGGCACGTGCCAATTTTTTTTTCGTGTTCTGTGGAGAATCCATTATAGTACATAATTAAAACCAAATCAGGAACATAGCATCTTGAAATAGGCTCTTTATATAATTTAAGAATGAAATTTGGATAATTCCACCTCCCAAGGGTTTAACTCCGAAGATTGTATGGAATCCGTCAGTTTGGAAGTTAGACATCTGAAATTTTGGATGTACGAGTAACTTATAGTTAAAAAAAAAAATTATTTATCTAAAATGATCTGTCACGAAACTTCATGTGGCAGACCAATTCCACGCGAGCGAAGCCGCTGGAATAAAGCTAGTCTAAATTAAAATTAAAATAAATTGTAATTTAGATTAAAAGAATACATTGTTAAGGCTCTCATCTGTGGTCGAGATGTGATTACAAATCATTTCCCATGTCCAGCTCTGGCACACCGAGCATTACTTGGTAAAAATGTAAATGTCAGCTCGAATCAGCCTTTTTTGGTCCGTTCATTTTCCCCATCATTTCATTTTGAGTACTGCCAGCGAGCAGGGTGATGAAATAAGCTGTCGAGATAGTGGTATATATTTTTCTATTATACTGACGCAGTTTCAAGAAATAAGTGACGATCTTGAGTCCAGCCTTACCCTCCACAACCTGGAAGACAATCTCCAAGTAGTAAAATTTCCTAAGTAAGTATACTTATATAGGTAGGTTATATTATATAGTCTATTTTATAATATAATCGTTTTTTAACCTTCAGCTCGAAAATCTAACTCATTTGCGACAGTTGGCTAGATCGACAGATAGTGCTCCGTAGAGTCTCTTTCCTTCCCCGGTTTTAGCTGCCGAAATGAGATAAAAGGTTCTACTTCTCTAATGTATAAGACTCGAATGCATGTTAAATAAGAAGGGAGAAGCTATTTATCCATAGATGGTGGTCTTTAAGGGGCCTAATTTTAGCTGGCAAAGGATCTTTCTCGCAGTTGCAATTAACATCATTTTCAAACATATTTATTAAAGAATTTGAGAATTAAATTTTAGAGTGTTGTATTGTTGAGGATTAAATAATAAAAATATGATCAATCTCCTGGAGCACATAACGTAGTATATTTTATCTTGAATAATATTTGTTGACCTTATTTAAATGAGGAAGAAAATGGTCCGGGTGGAGGTAAAAAAATAGGGAGAACTGTTCATTGGAAAGCCAAAGTTTTGACCCACATTGCAGGTCTTCTTCAGGGCCAAATATATAATTTACAGATAAATGAAAATTATACTCTAAGTATAGTAAAGAAGACATAATGTTAAACTTTTAGGTTATCAGGCGCAATGTATTCAGCTGAATGTTCACAGATTAATTTACTTGTATTTGATATGAAAAAACAGTCTTATAGTCGTGGAATTGACAAACTTCCATTGGCTCACCCAGCCTCTAGTAAACTGAAACCGTCAATCGGAAAAAAGTCGTAATTAAGTGCTTTATTGATAAAATCACTTCCCTGCACAACGGTTGGCTGATATGGTACCTACTATGATGCCAAGACCTTATAGGTTGTAATTGTGCTACTTCAATTTTTATGTAACTGTTTTATATTAAACTGATTTTTCTAAGGGCAGTTTCATCTTTTTACGATTCTTTGAGGATTATAAACTTGGCACAGATTATTTCATTCTTAACATTAATATTTTCATTCAGTTCTTTAATTTTATTTCTGAAGTTATAGTGATATGAATTGCTGTATACAAATAATATTACTGTTTCGTTTTGTGACAAAATTAAACTGAGATGAAAACTGACTAAGCGGAATTTATGGCTCAATAAACGCCTGTTATAATTATGACTATTGTAATTAAAATCTCCTAGTTTATAGCTGCTTGCCTACCGAAAATTTTACAAACCTACAACCCTTGAAGCAGAAATCTGCCATGCCGGGAAAAAAAGAGAAGCACTGTGCTCGTATCTATGACGTCATATTCTATTCATTCGTTCAAGAAGTAACCAAATGAAGCGAGGCCTATCGAGACTGACTGCATCGCAAATAAGGAGCAATGCTGGCTGATTAACAGCCTGGATACAGAATAAAATGTTTCTCTAATAAAATCTTGATAACAATCATTGTTTTTTAAAAATAAATATGTTGTTGTTTTTGAGATAACAGCCTGTTCATTTCAAATTCTCACATTTCATTTCTAGATTTTTAGTACATATGCATTCATCCTTAAAAATAATAAGGCTACATAAATTAGACAAAATCCATTGAAATATTATGTATAATAAATCATCGTTTAATTAGTATACCTAAAGAAATTGTATGCTCTTTAATACAAGAGTAGGAAAATATAGTATAATAGGTAGACAAAATCTTGATTGATATCTAAGGTTTTTCCTTTAGACGACCACATAAAAAAAAGATTCAGAAAATTTCATGCCCAACTACCAGCAGTTAAAGGAGCAATAAATTAAAGCAGACATCATCGCGAAGACTAAAGCCCAGGTTACTGCAGGACATCTTATTATGAGCTGTGTAAATATGTATTCTAGTGACATTACTACCTTAAATTTATTTAACAGCTATTTTATATATGTATATTTTTTTATATAACACAATCCACTGTTTTACTCTTATCCAAGAGTTATAACGAAGTATTTAGTTAGGGGTGTCTATTGTACGGACTATATACCCCCCCATAATCAATAGTTATAAACAATAAATAATTAATATTATAACAACCATGTAAAGGCCCATCAGGCCGATCTGGTAAAAAAAAAGAAAAAAAAAAAAAAGGTTTTTCCAACATAAAACAAAATCGAAACGTATGTGTTTGGTCTCATACAGGCACATCATAGAGGCACACCTCGGACATTCAAAGCTGAAAATTTTATTTAGCTAATTATTATAGTAATTATAATCACTAATTAGATTTAAATTATTATAGTTAATCATTATTATCTTTAATATTTCAAACAGCTGTAATAATATCAATACTGTTTTTTTTTTTAATCTACAACAAAGACCTTATTATTGGTTGAGAAACCAACTCACATTAAAGTGAATATCTCGACCAACAAGTGTACAACAATGTATGTTACTAATGTAAATAACATAGTTTACAGGAGTATACTGCAGGAGGCAAGTAGGACCACCAAAACTAAAAACACATCCATAAATTACCTATATATTGTCATTATTCTAATCCTTTCAGTTTTAATTTCTCCCTGCTGCGGTACGACAGCTGAAACCGTTATACTAAGTAATCCTTCTCAATAAACTTAATAACATTATATACTAATCCTTTACTGATACGAACAATAGTAAACTTCTGTCGGTTCCGTTTGTTAATCAGTTTCATTGTATGTTTCACGGCTATGGTGATGCGTTTGTGATGAAATTTGATACGGATAATATCGAGCCTGGGGTAGGACATATAAGTGTTTTGTAAATATTTACATGTAATTATATAAATTGATAAATCCTCATTCAAAAGACAATATGTAGTTACCATTGGAAAAAAACAAGGTAAAGGCATGCTTTACATAAATTAAGGAAGCTCTTCTAAAGATACGTCAGAATTTCCAGGAAGAAATCATTTTTTTTTTTTTATTATACCTGAACTAGTTTTATTTTCTAGCTATTTAAACGTATAATATAGAACTGTACATCTAAATTGTACATTAATAAGTTGTAGAAATCTCATATAGTACCTAATAATTTATATTTGAAAATAACCGAGTTAATAAGTCTGCTTTGTATTATAATTAATGACGAATAATATGCATTATTTTTAAATCTGTTTTGGTAGTAGCATTGCCCGATTATATAATTTTTATGACAAGCTTCGAAATCACCATGAGTAAACATATGCATACATCCTACTAATATCATAAATGCGAAAGTTTGTATGAATGTTTGTTATTCTTTCAAGCAAAAACCACTGAACGGATTTGGATGAAACTTTACAGTAATATAGGAGTTGAGACAAAGCTCTTAAGTTCAGTTTTAAATTTCTAAAAAGGAAGCGTAGGTGTGGACTGTATGTGATAATTGGAAACGAGTTCGCAACAATAGAGATGTAATAGGAATAAATCTGAACTATTGAAATAAAAGTTACTTACTGTAGATTTAAGTAATTAGTTACGCAGGCCGGGCATCTATGCCGATAAAACCCTTCCGACCACTCGAGCGCGCTCGTGCAACCAAAAAAGGCTGGGTTACAGCTGGGGTTCCTGTAGTCCAGAAATCTTCCTGGCGAATCTAAACTCTTTCGCAAGTGAACCGGGTATTAAACTAATAAAGTGTGCGACTGCTTCGTGTAAGCGCCCGCTAGAGAAGGGCTTATCAAGTGCCTGTGTAGCGCGCTCTGGTTCTGATTATGTATATTAATGGAAGAGTTAGTTAGTACCACTAATCGTTAGATAGGATGTAGAGTACTATTACAATATTTAATTGTCACTTTACCTTTTCTCACATATTGAATTAATATATTTACAAAAGAACGCCGATTGGCGTGAACAATAGGTTATACATCATATTAACATATAAGCTACAATTTATAAGAATTTTGTGTAGTTTGGTCATAATATAACGATAAATATCATTAAAAAGTACTTGGATATAACACATTAGCTATATTACCTCCAACATATGGTCAGTAGGTAATAGCGATGAGCTCGCTCATGTGTATCTTACTCACAAAATCTACATATTGTCGCTGAACGAAACAAGTCAAATAACATAGTTTACAGGAGTATACTGCAGGAGGCAAGTAGGACCGCCAAAACTAAAAACTCATCCATAAATTACCTATATAAAGCCATGACATATATAAAGCCATGGACAACAGACAAATAACCGTGCTAATCCTCCTAGACTTTTCTAAAGCTTTCGATTCCTTGGACCATTCTATCCTTTTCTCCAAACTAAAGTCATTGTCTTTTTCCTACAGCTCTATTCTATGGTTCCAATCCTTCCTCTCTGGTAGGTCTCAAGCGGTCTCTATGCCCAACCAACCCCTTTCCTCTTTCCTTACTCTATCCTCAGGTGTGGCACAGGGCTCAAGCATCTCTCCTCTCCTTTTCAACTGTTACATCAATGATCTTCCTAAATCTGTTCACTACTGTTCCTACCATTTATATGCTGACGACTTCCAAATCTATTTATCCTTTCCTCCATCTGAGCTTTCATATGCGTTCGCCAGTATTCAGCAAGACCTAGATAGAATCAGTGCCTGGACAAAGCTGAACAAACTGGAATTGAACGCAATGAAAACCCAGGCCATTGTTCTAGGTTCCAACTCCCTCCTTGCAACTATCCCCACCCTTCCAACATTAATCCTAAACGACCACCCCATCAGTTTCAACTCCTCCGTTAAAAACCTAGGCATTACCATTGACCAAAACCTTTCCTGGAAACCACATGTCACCCAAATATCCCGACGAATAATTAGTTCCCTAAAATTATTCCATCGTTCTCGGCATCTCCTTACACAACCTACTCGGAAGCTGCTCGTATCATCCCTCATCTTCCCCCACTTCGACTACTGTAGTGTGGTATACGGGGGCCTCTCGAAAATGCTTGAGAGCCGCTTAAAAAGAATAATGAACTGCGCTTTAAGATTTGTCCTTGGTAATCCGAGGCGATCCCGGGTGTCACATCACTATGTTGAGTTAAAGTGGCTCTTCCCTCCCATCCGTAGACAATATTTCCTTAGCGTTTTTCTATACCAATCCATCAACTCGCAACACCCTTCATATATCTATAGTCAACTCCCATTCAAATCCTCTGTCCAGCACCACAAAACAAGATCTCGCCTTTCCGATTTCTACATTTCTTCCCACAGAACTAAGGCATTCGAGCGCTCCTTCCTCGCCCGCTCCACCACTGTGTGGAATTCAATCCCTCCTTTCATTCGCCATTCCTCTTCACTAGCTTCATTTAAATCCCTGCTTTTCCATCATCTCTTGGCATCTCAAAAAGTCGCTCTCCAAGCAGGTCAAATGTCTGCTTGAATATATCAGTATTGTAAACTCGATCCCGCCACCCTTTTGTTTTGTTTATTTTTCCAACAACAAAGATGATACCGACTTTTAAATATATTATCACATACTATGCTAATCAATTATTTTAGTTTGCAATTTCGTCATTAACTACTGTATTAATATTATTAATCATTATTTTGTTAATATAAATATATTTATTTTCGACAATTAGTTAAAAAGCAGTCCAGTTCTTTGTACTTTATTTATTTATTTTCTTATCTATTTCTATTTTTACAATGTTTTGTCATACTTGATTATTTCATGATTTGTGTTATTATGTAGCCTTCTGGCCAGATGAATTTTATGTTTTTTTTATTTGTTCATTATTGTTATTCTAAAGGGACTTGGTCCCAGAATAAAGTTTATTTTCTATTCTATTCTATTCTATTCTATATATTGTCATTATTCTAATCCTTTCAGTTTTAATTTCTCCCTGCTGCGGTACGACAGGTGAAACCGTTATACTAAGTAATCCTTCTCAATAAATTCAATAACATTACATACTAATCCTTTACTGATACGAACAATAGTAAACTTCTGTCTGTACCGTTTGTTAATCTGTTTCATTGTATGTTTCACGGCTGTGCTGATCCGTCTATGAAATTTGATATGGATAATCTCAAGCCTGGGGAAATGACAAATGTATAAAGGAAAGGAAAAAGAATACACTGGAATGTGAGAACACTTTGTATTAGCGGTACAACATTCAGAATAGACTCTCCCACTGGGGTAGAGTGGGGTGTGCACAGACACCACCCACGCTATCACTCCCTAGAGGAGTTTCTTACAACTAACACCCCCCCTCCCCCCCTCACAATTTCTAGTTTTAATAAAACAGAAAAGACAACTTTGAAATTTCAATAAACATAGATATGGATAATACATAAAAGTTACAAAGAAAATCCAAATACTACATAACATTTAATTTATTTCTAAAATAAACAAATTTTTCAGAAGTCAAGGGTTTGTCAGTTAATATGTCAGAAACATTGTCTTTAGAATTTACATGTTCTATTGATATTTCCCCCCTTTGAACAACATCTTTTATGAAATGATATTTGATATCAATATGTCGAGACCTACGGGAATTTGCGTAGCTCTCAGACATAGAAATAGCACTTTTATTGTCTACAAGGAGCGTATACTGCTACCTTTATCAAGAAAACAATTATTGATACCTTTTAAAAACAAAATTTCACTACAGGCATTAGCACAGGCCATATACTCAGCCTCAGCTGAAGATAAAGCAACAGTGGGCTGTTTCCTTGAAAACCATGAAACTACATTTCTTCCTTGATATACAATAGCTCCACTAACACTTTTCCGATCACTTTTGTCTCCCCCCCCCCAGTCAGCATCACACAATGCTTTTAAATTAAAATCATTAGATTTGTAATAGGTAAGTCCTAAATTTTTAGTTTCTTTAAGGTATTTTAATATTCGTTTGCCAGCATTCCATAGCTGCTTGGTTGGGCAACTCATGAATCTACTTAAATAAGTAGTAGCAAAAGCTATATCTGGTCTACTTGTAGTAGATAAATAGAGGAGAGATCCGACCAATTGTCGGTAAGGTATATTAATATCAATAGGTGATGAATCATCAATTTGGAAACTTTCTATTGGGGTTGAAATCCCATTACACGTTTGCATATTAACTTTTTCAAGCATTTTATCAATAAAATTACACTGAGACATTTTTAAAGTATCATGAAAAATAGAAATATTAATCCCTAAGAAGTTATTCAACAATCCTAAATCTTTAGCATTAAATTCCTCTTTCAATTTAAGTAACAAAGAAGAAACTTTATCGTTAATACCAGTTATTATGATATCATCCACCCAAATAATAACATAAGCATTTACACCAATATATAAACAAAAATCATTTGAGCACCTTGTAAAACTACATTGCTCTAGAAATTTATCTAGCCTATTATTCCACAAACGTGGAGCACTCTTAAGACCATATAAACTTTTACACAATATTAGCACTTTTCCACTACATGAAACACCTTGAGGAATCTTGTTATAGATGTCTGATGATAAATCTGCGTTGAGAAATGCAGACGGGATGTCTACTTGTCTCAGCTCCCATCCTTTCTGGAAAGCCGTTGAAATGAAGAGTCTAATTGTAGAAATCTGAGCTACAGGTGAATAAACATTATCATCAATTACCTCTTGAAATCCTTTGGCTACGAGTCTAGCCTTCTCTGTTTCCGTCAGCTTTCAGTGTGAAAACCCAATGAGTATCTATAGGTCTTACAGATTGAGGTAAATCAGCAGGTTTCCAGGTTCCGTGATTTTCCAAAGATTTATTTCATGCTGAACTGCTTCAGGCCAGCCATTGCCAAGTTCCATAGCCTCCATATAGTTAGATGGTATTCCTGCACACAAACAGAAAGCAGAATACATCTCATAGTCATTAAAAGGCTTTGGTACCTGAATTCTTCGTGTATTCGTCACCTTAGCATCATCTTCTGTCGCTATTGGTGGAACAGGAATGTCTGAGACCTCCACCACATCTGGTGGATCACCAGAATTCGATGGTTCACCAATGTAAGTAGGGGACCGATTTACTTCCCCAGTTGTAGATGAATGAAATACGAGGGGTGATCAAAAAGTTCCAGGACTGTTGAGATTGCGCGGCAATGGAGTGTCATAGAGCAGTGCGGTTGGCAGCATTGTTTAGCGTGACTCTTCCTGAGCTCAGCTGTTTTTTCAGTTTGTTGATAACCTTCTTCATTGCAAAGTTACTGCTGTTTTCGTAAAAAAAAGTTTTTTGTGTTCGGCGATTTTGTGAAATGAATGTAAAGGAAGAGCAACGCGTTTGCGTAAAGTTTTGGGTTAAGTTGGGTAAAATGTTTACTGAAACTTTTCAAATGTTGCAAGTGGCTTTCGGTGATGAATGTCTGAGTCGGTCAAGGTGTCATGAGTGGTACAAAAGGTTAAAGGAAGGCCGGACATCGTGTGAAGATGATTCTCGTTCAGGGCGCCCATCAACTTCGACTGACGACGATCATGTTGCAAGATTGAACAGTCTCGTGCGTTCTAATCGTCGACTAACCATTCGTGAGATGGCTGAAGAATTGAACATTTCATTTGGTTCGTGTCAACAGATTTTAACAGAAAATTTGCAGATGAGAAGGGTGGCTGCAAAGTTTGTTCCGAGACTGTTGACTGAGCAGCAGAAAGAACACAGAGTTCAAGTTTGTCAGGAACTTCTTGAAATGGCAAATGCCAATGAAAACTTCTTAAAACAAGTCATTACTGGAGATGAAACGTGGGTTTATGGCTACGACGTGGAAACGAAGGACCAGTCATCACAATGGAAGACAAAATCCTCCCCAACCCCCAAAAAAGCACGTCAGGTCAAATCAAACGTCAAGGTCATGCTTACTGTTTTTTTCGACTGGAAGGGTGTTGTTTACCATGAATTTCTTCCACGAGGTGAGACCATTAACCGCTTTCGTTATCTTCAAACCCTGATAAATTTGCGCGAGGCAATAAGGAGGAAGAGACCAGAGTTGTGGCGGAGCGGTGAGTGGGTGCTGCATCATGACAATGCGCCTGTTCATTCCGCACTGCTCATTCGCGACTACTGCACCAAAAATGGAATGACGGTCATTCCCCAGCCTCCATATTCACCTGACCTTGCCCCTGCAGACTTTTTCTTGTTTCCAACACTTAAGAGACCCATGAAGGGAAAGAGATTTGAGTCCGTAGATGACATTAAAAAAAATCGCTGGAGCAGCTACACACCATTTCACAAGATGATTTCTCAAAGTCCTTCACACAGTGGAAACATCGTTGGGAAAAATGTATAGCTTCCCAAGGAGAGTACTTTGAAGGGGACGACGTCCAATAGCCTGTAGATTTTTTAAATAAATTAATAAAAAATCAGTCCTGGAACTTTTTGATCACCCCTCGTACATAATCCTTTTCATCAACTGTAACATCTCGGGATACTATAATATTATTTGTCACAGGGTTCCACAACCGGTAACCGACCCTTCCATATCCAACCATACGGCACGGAATTGCTCTTGAGTCTAATTTGTTACTAGGAACTGGTAGCTTGTGAACCCAAGCCACGTTGTTTATACCACTTTTTTTGTTATGGAATGGTTGTAGCTACATAGCACCATTACTTATTGCCCATAAGTGGCAGATTGTAATGTCTGAATAAAGTGTTTATAAAAAAAAAAAAAAGTTATACAGTATCGTTAAACATTTTTTTTTTATTAAACACTTTATTGAAACATTACAATCTGCCACTTGTGGGGAATAAGTAATGGTGCTACGTAGCTACAACCATTCCATAATAAAACAAAAAAATGATATAAACAAAACATTCGGAATAATATATGCATGCGGTAATAAAAGGAAATTAATGCAAAAATGATAATAAAATAAAGTCTAGATAAAAAAAAAAAAAAAAATAATGTACACATTCAAACCCTAATTCCAACTTGCCTGAGTGCCCGAACTTAGCTTCTTCCCCAGGAATGAGGGCAAAGCAGTTCGGGAGGCCTCTGCCGCCTTTCCCAGCCGCGTCACAGGAATTAAACACCAATGGAAGCTAGTTAAGGGCGCTTCACACACAGGTCGTGGTGTGGAGAATCTGTTCAGTGCCAGTACTCCAAGTAACATTAATAAAACAAGTCTCGGGGCCAATGCCGGTTTAAACGGCGGGGTGGATTGTATGGATGTGTGGAATTGAATAATGACTGAGCCGGGGGGGTTGGGATGGCAGGCAAGGTTTTGGTGAAAGTTTGAGAATTTAGAAGGGATGAGGTCGAGGACGAAAGGAATGTTGAGATCATTATGGAGGGTTTTGCTTGGGACATAATAAGGAGCGTTGACAAAAGTTCTCAGGACTTTGCATTGAAAGGATTGAATGCGTTTGATATTCGATTTTTTTGTGGTCCCCCACAGTTCCAGTCCATAGGTCCAGATAGGTTTGATGATCGTCTTGTATATTAGTAGTTTATTGTCTATTGAAAGATAGGAGGCCCTACATAGCAATCTGTATAGTTGGCTGAATCGTCTGTTAAGTTCTTGTCTTTTGAGTCTGGTATGAGGATTCCATGTTAGTCTTTTGTCTAGAAAGAAGCCAAGGTATAGTACTGTGTCGGAAATAGGTAGGATTGAATTGGGCATAAAGACATGTTCCCCGGCGAAGTGTAAAAGTGTTTGCATTTTTCCTCTTTGACTTTGATCCGCCATTCTTTACATCAAATTTCAATGAAAGAAAGGTTCCTTTGGAAGTTCGAGGAAGCCATTTCACGATCTGGATGAGATGATAGGATTGTGTTGTCTGCGAACGTTGCAAGGAAGGTTTCAGGAGTAGTTGGGATATCAGCGGTGCTAAGCCAAAACTCGTAAACGTGACAAGTCAACTTTACCAAGATATTCTTCAGCAGGAATCAAACCATTTAAGGAATTTGTAGGTGTACGATTTAATTGGTAGGCAGCTATTCTTACCACCTCCAGTCACAAAAATTTAGGCAAATTTGTTTCCAGAAAAATACACCGGGCCTTATCCATGAGAGTAAACTTCATTCTCTCACTCACTCCGTTTTCCTGAGGGGTATAAGGTAGTGTGTATTCCAGTTTCACCCCTTTCTGTTTGCACCAATTCTTGAACTGAGCGCTTGACACTTCTCCGCCATTGTCAACTCGAAGTCTCGAACAAGGGAAGCCTTCAGCCTCTAGAATTCTCATATGATTAATAAGATTATCTTCAGCTTCATTTTTGGTTTTTAAAACATAGACAGACACAAAATGGGTATAGTCACAAATGACAACTTGAAAATACCTTTCGTCATTAAAACCAACGTTTTTGACAGGACCAGCGATATCAGAATGTAAAAACTCCCCCTTCCTTGTTGAAGAATGAGTTACTTGTTTAAAGGGTAGTCTTTTAGCCTTACCTTCTCTGCAGGGCGAACATACATCCCTAGGCACAGGCAAATTCAGCTGCCTTAAACATTCATAATTGGCATGCCCCATCCTTCTATGCCAAGTGTCAGCACTAACTGCCAAGTTACCTGATTCATTCACTATATATTTTACGTTAATTTTTTCAATAAATATATTGCCAATTGACTGACAATACTTTTGGAAACTCTTTTGTTCTTTTTTAATACATGCCTTTCCCCAAAAAAACAACACTTTGTTACCTGCATTCATTAGCTCTTGACAGATAATAAGTTATGTGATAACTTTGGAACCACATACGCTTTCAGATTTATATTTCTTCCCTCTGTCACTAGTTGTAATTGACCTATTATATTTGAGGATAAAATCTGTCCATCAGCAATGCGAATATTCACAGGTGACTCTAACGTCAACAAACCTGTCATGAATGAGGTTACTCTTGGGGTTACATAGTGATGAGAAGCTCCACTATCGATTATAAAATCAATAGTCTGTGACGCATCGATGGCTGAGGTAATTCGATTGTCAACATCCACATCAATGGCTGTAAACAACATGTCCGCATTTGTTGCACTCCCAACAAAGTTTCGACCACTTGAAGAGCCTTGATCACTCTTAACATTTTTCTTGTTCTTGTGCCCTTTATATTTCTTCTTGGGACAATCCAGTTTTAAATGTTGTGTGCTACCACAAATAGAACATTTACGTTGTTTCTTCCCAATAAAAGCACACACAGTAGAATTGCCGTTAATATAATCTTTATTAACTTTGATTTTCAATTAAGTCCAGTAATTTACTCTTCACCAGGTCAAGAGTAAGCTTCTGATCTGAAGTTTCTAGCACAGTCACTACTGTTTCATACTTTGATGACATCGTCAATAGGAGATGGCATACCTTATCATCTTCTTCTACCCTGGTACCGGTGGCCTCTAATTCCCTCATCAATTCATCAAACTCTTGTAAATCGGTATCATCAAATTTAAGTTGAAGCAGCTTTCTCCGAACATATAATTTTGAAATAATACTCTTCCTTTCAAACACTCGTTCAAGGTTTTTCATGATTTCATATGCTGTTTTTGCACCTTTGACGTATTCGATATGTTTGTCTGTGATACAAGCCACAATAATTGACTTGGCTTTCGAATCTTTCAGAAACAGTTTTTCATCCACTTCCCCTGAAATTACCGACTCGTCTTCGACATACCTCACCTCCATTTCCTCTAAAATGCAGAGTATTATGAACTTCCAGCTGGTATAGTTCTGAGCATTAAGCTGTGGAAATGGGACTGAAAACGCCGCCATCTTTGATCTGAATCGAGGCCAAATTGAAAAACTCAATAATTACCGGTGTTCACTCAATTGTCACTTCCCGATTCACACCACGACTTAAACACTCTGTCAGATCTCACTTGACGCAGTTATAGGCCCATAACCTGACAAATGTATAAAGGAAAGGAAAAAGGATACACTGGAATGTGAGAACACTTTGTATTAGCGGTACAACATTCAGAATAGACTCCCCCACTGGGGTAGAGTGGGGTGTGCACAGACACCACCTACGCTATCACTCCCTAGAGGAGTTTCTTACAAATAACAGGATATACATAACTGTTCCTAAGTAGGTATAATCGTAGCATTTCAATATTTCTCATCCACATTAAAATCTCTCATTTCTTGCTTCTTCCCAGGAAACAATGACTACTTTGATCTTGAAAGTATTTATCTGCATGCCTTTCCGCCAAAGCTCCTCCTGCCATTCAGTTGTCGTTAGTTGCATTTACTCTTTTTTATCAGAAAATAGCATGAAATCAGCGAATTTGTAGCATTTTGTGAGAATTGTCCTGAGATTCCACTTTCATATCGTTGTCCAGGGTTTGTATTCTCATACAGCGAATACGTATTCAATTCTTATCCAATTTCAACTACATAGTCCTCGTAGCATCCAATATTATATCAATTCAGGTACTACTCATAAACTAAGAAACTTCCTTCATAGCGCAAAACTACTGGGAAAATAATAATGAACTAACATAGTCCACTGTCTAAGGACATACAACTGCCATCCACACACGATCTAGCAACCTAGAAACCTTCCTTCATTATCTCATGTAGGTGACAAGGGGGAAAAGTTAATTGGAAAAAATAAACAATAAGTTCCAACTGCGTTATTATATTTTGTGATAAAAAAAAAATCAGATCTCAATGTTTTCGCTAAAAAATATGATCGCATAGTTGCTAAGATCAAGCTGGCTGGCCATTGTAACTGCTGTTAATATGTAAGCACTATATACAGAGGTTCAAGATGGCAGTCATAGTTAACTCTATTATCGTGCGAGTCATTTCATCTTAAATTTTATTCTTTTTTTTTTTGTATGTTTTTTTCTTGGAAGTATATAAGCGGTGCCGAAACCCGGAAATTTTAAAGATTTTTTAGTTGTTGTGTAAACACAAAAAAAATAAATATAAAATTGCTTTACCATTTTTTTCTATTTCTTCTCTCTCTTGTTGCCACAAATAAAAATGACAGAACCAACACAGAGAGACATTCTTAGGCCAGCTACATTAACGCTTATGCTACCGCCTTAAGATAGCATTATGTTTAGTATCGAATCCCAGGTCGCTGCGGATCTCGTAGACGAATTGGATGCTAAAAGGCTACGGGTGGTTTTAGCACGCCGGGTCAAAAGAAGCGTGCTGAACCTAATACAGGCAGATGAGGATACCCCTTGGAGGGTTAAAAAGAAAGATTGAAAAAAGTATAAGGAGGGGGCGGTGGGACCCCGAAGAAGACATGCTGCAAATGTTTAGGGAAATCAAGAGATCTAACCTGTCGAACGGGCAATATGCGGCGAGTCTAATCGCAAAATTAAATAAGATCAATCAGAAACTGCGAGATGAGATGGATACAGCCGCAGTGGAAGCATGGATGATTTTCATGACCACGGTCCTCAAAGTGCAGTTGGCAAGAGACACTGGAAAGAAGGATTAGGCGCCTCGAGATAAGTCTTTTTTGGAATACGTTCAAGAAATGGTAGCTTCGAGTGCTCAGGAGGAAGAAGCACGTGACGAGCACTAACCAGGATGGAGAAGGGTACCTTTTAGGAGAAAGCAAATAAACAGGACTCGGTCAAGACCGGAAATCGGGATACGCGGAGAAGTAGAGTTCAATAGGAGGCCGCAACTGAAAGCAAAGGAAATGTCAAGGGTGCGGCAACGTGGGACATCTGGTGGCTGAATGCCCCCGCTCCAGGTGCTATGAATGCGGAACGGAAGGGCACTTTGCCCGGCAATGCCCATATATAAGACGGAGTGAGGTGGACAGGGAGGAGCCCATGGAAGTTAATCCACAGAGCATGTGGAAAAGGAGGCGACCGTCCGAGTCAACTACTTCCATAGCAGTATCGGAAACAGAAGGAGAGGATAGTGAACCAGGAACCAGGAACTGCCCGAATCCAGGTCTCCTGGATTCGGGCAGTTCAAGCACTGTGCTTTGTCTGAGCATGGAGAAGGCCCTGTGTACAGGAGAAAGGTTACAGGAATGCGATTGTAAATTAATCACACTGAGCGGTCCCTGTAAAGTAGAAGGGAATTTGAAAAATAGATTTTTCAATAGAACAACGACGTAACGCGAAAATTGTCATTTTTGAGTTAAGCGTTCAGTAGTAATTGGTTGAAGCTTTTTAATTCAGGAACTACTTATCTGATATTCCATTCCTTACATGTTTTTGTTTATTTTTTTTATTAAGTCGTTTTTTGATTTTTATAATGTTTGAATATCAAGTTTTATTGTAACATTGACAAAAAAAATTTTCATTTATTTACAAATATTCTATTGGTTAATAAATGAATTTCAATACCATTATTACAATAGAAATTTATTGTAGCATTTTTTTTAGCATTGCCTAAATTTTTATTTATTTTAACTAACATGAAATACTCAAATACCTTTATTGAAAAAAATGTTGCGTTGTACTTATAAAGGATCCGTAAGGCGCCTTAAATCAATTGAATAATAAAAAATCATTTTATACTTAAATGTTTTTTTTAACTAATAACAATTAGTTTATAAAGATTAACAAAAATTGTACTTAAATAAATCTGCTTCTATACTTTCTAAAACTATTTCTCAATCAACGGACAACATCCTGAAGGTCCCATCCACGCCGTAGGTTTGTTCAGCGTCTGGGAGTCGCTTCATCTCGTCTATTGCTAATGATGGCATTTTCTTGAAGTATTCTCTTCTGCTTGCCAAAATACTTGTCCATTCGGCTGAAAAAATATAAAACAAATATATATATATATACATATATGTATATATACATTTATACATATATATATATATATATATATATATATATATATATATATATATATATATATGTATATATATATATATATATATATATATATATATATGTTTATATAAGTTACAAGTGGAACTAAGACAGTATTATAATACAATGATTGTAAATATAAACACTGCAAAAGGTATATAAGCAGGATTATAAGAGAGAATAAATGAGTATTGTTCTAAAAGTCTAACAGTGAGTTTTATTTCCTTCCTTTTTAATCTCTTTTTTTTAATATTACCTGTGTCACAACACTTAAGTGGTGCCGAAACCCGGGAAATTGTGAAGTGAAAACCGTGGTAAAGATTTTTTTTTTTTTTTTTTATTCAGCACCCTTATTGTGACCATTAAAAGATGCCTGAAGGAAACAATATCCTGAGACCAGCCGTGCTTACGATGGATGCGCAACCTCAACCACAACCTCAACCTCAACAAGCACCTCAACCACCGCTAAAAGCACAGGAATCAATCACAGACATAAATCCTAACTTCTCATTGCTGCCGACAACTACGTTGGCATTAGCGCGTGCGGACATAGCTGCGAGGGAAGCAAATGAGTTAGAACGCATGAAGCTCAGGAAGAACAATGCGCGGGATTTGAGGAGAGAAATAAGCGAGCTCGAGAGATTTGATGGTCGGTGAGCTTAACCATTTCCTAAAAGGAGGAGACCGAATCATGTACTACATTCACATTCAGGCCGAGGCAAAGGACATTGAGGAATTGGATGCCACTAGACTAAGGACAGCTCTGGATACGGGGAGTTCCAACACTATTGTGACAAAAGGGGCGTTGGAAAAATTGTACGTGAGCGAGAGGGTACTCCAAGTACGTGGGTGTAAATGCCAATTAATTACTCTGGGCGGGCCATGCAAAGTGGAGGGAGAAATAAACATTGCGATTAATCGCTGGACAGGGAAACAGGGAAATTTGAACGTCCATGTAGTGGGGGCAATGACACGGCAGTACCAGATGATTATAGGGTGCGACCTGTTGGATCAAGTAGGATCGAGAGTGAGGATCCATCATGGGAAATGGGATATTAGGATCGGGACGCGCTCGTACAGCGGTAGAGGGATCGAAAGAGGCGCGGGAACGCAAGTACGGGCGGTAACCAGAATCGGTGACTGGAGGGGGGACATTCAGAGGGAGTTCCGGGATATTTTTTTTTCACGAGGGGGATGTTTTAAGGGGTAACGGGCCGAACGGTGCACGAGGTTTCACTGAAAGAAGACAGAATTACTTACGTGAAGAAACGAAGATAACCGCAAGCACTTCTGGCCCATATTCGGGAAGAATTAACTTGCCTCAAGGAACAGGGGATCATAGTCAACAGTACGTCGCTGTATAATAGTCCCCTATGGGCGGTTAGGAAGAAGAGTTTGCCGGGGGACGAGAAGGAACGTTATTGAGTGGTAGTGGACTACCGAAAACTGAAAGACAATACCGTAGACGAGAGATATCCGATCCCGCGGTTTGAGGATATTCTTGATAGGCTGAGTGGGGCAACCATCTTCAGTACGCTAGACCTTAAAGCGGGATACCATCAGATTAAGATGCACCCTCGTGATCAGCACAAAACAGCTTTTAGTTTCGAGAGGAGGCACTACGAGTTCACGCGCATGTCGCTTGGCCTCAAAAACGCCCCGATCACCTTCCAGTGATTGATGGATGAATTCCTTAGAGGCTTAGGGGAATCCTTTTGTCTAGTTTACATGGACGACCTACTGATCTTTAGTAAAACCGAGAGGGAACACGTGGAGAATCTGCGCAGGGTTTTCACGAAGATCAGAGAGTTTGGCCTCAACCTGTCCAAGGAGAAGTCTATTATGGGGGAAGAACAAATCACCTTCTTAGGTCATAGTATTTCCAGAGAAGGGGTTAAACCAGACGCGACTAAAGTTGAAGCGATTCGGAAGATGTTGGTACCGCAAGATGTTAAGGGTATTCGTCGCCTTCTGGGAACCCTCAACTACTACCGGAGATTTATACCGGACATGGCGACATACCTCGTCCCTCTTAACAAGCTGCTGAGGAAAGGTTCCAGGATAGTTGTCACGCCCGTCATAGAGAATAATATTCGGAAGTGCATGGAAAGGTTGCAGGAGAGACCTGTGCTGGCGTTCCCGGACTTCCAGAAACCCTTCGCGGTAACGACAGATGCAAGCGAATATGCGCTGGGGGCAGTATTGTCGCAAGGGGAGGCCGAGGGTGAACGTCCAATAGCTTACGCAAGTAGAGGGCTGACTGACGCGGAGACGAGGTATAGTGCATTAGAGAGAGAATTGCTTGCTATTGTGTGGGCAGTGGAACATTTCTTCTTCGGAAGGAGATTCCGAGTACACACCGATCATAGGCCACTCAAATGGATCGGAAGACTCAAAGAGACATCGGCGAGGGTGTCTAGGTGGAAGGAGCCCAATACAACGTGGAAGTGATATACAAACCGGGAAAGGAAAATGTTGTAGCGGACTGGTTGTCTCGAGCCATTACCACGAACGCGGTAGAAGAGGTGGGTGAATCGTCACGAGATGTGCGGCAATTCCTGAGCGAATGGACCCCGGAGAGAGAAGGAGGCGAAGCAACGGGAGGGCAAGAGCTACCGTCAGACGATAGTTCAGCGGCTGACAGACCTGAGAGTATGGAGGAGATAGACGACATTATTAACGACAAGAAGCTGCAGGTAATCTGGAAAACGCGGACATCTGGGTTACTGAAGATTGACTTCGCAAAATATGGGTCGAGCAGCGTCATTACGGTATGGTCCCAGCCTGGGGTTGGAGATGACCAAATTTGTCGAGTCCTCAAAGATGTGTCGAAGCAGGGGAAAGTGCACCACCTCTACTATTTGCCACTATTTGGGATAAAATCCAACGGGTATGGAGAGCTGAGCGTATTGGGTTGGACCGCAGCTTCATTCGCTGCAAACGAATGGTGGAGACAATTCGGGAGGAGGGGCGGCAGAAAGAGGTAACCCTAGCTTACCACCAAGGGAAGACTAACCACCGTGGCATTTCAGAGACCATGATGGCGTTGCGGCGGAGGTATTTCTGGGCGAACATACAGAAGACGGTGAGCGACCTCATTGGTACGTGTCAGGTATGCCAACGCACGAAATATGACCGACATCCACCGAGGGTCATGCAAGAAGAGAGAGCCACAGCGGATGCGCCTCTCATGGACATCCAAATAGATACATTTACCTGGAGGGGATATAAATGGGTGACGATGGTAGACCTCTTTAGTAAGGTAGCTATGGCGTATCAAATACAGGAACGATCGGCGGACGCGGTGCTAGCAGCACTGCAACGATGGTTTCAGTTCTACGGGGTCCCGGAGCAAATCTCATCAGACGGTGGTCGTGAGTTCGACAATGCAGCGATTCGGGAGGAGATACGCGTTTTAGATGTCAAATGGCACCTAAACACGCCGGGACACCCCAAAAGAAGGGGATGCATTGAGCGTCTTCACGGCACCCTCAGCGAGAATCTGCGGGTCTATCAAGGAGAAAAAGGGTTGGAATCAGACGTTGCCATGGTCAAAGCCATTGTCGCGTATAATCACTCTATCCATGCGGTCACGGGGTTCTCGCCGTTCGAGGTTCTTTTCGGCCTGAGGGAGCGTCGGAGGGATTTTAGAGGGGGCACGGAAGACGAGAAACAACTGGTAAATAACCACATGGAAATGCGAGCGATGTGGAAGAAGACTCAGAGCAGGATTTGAGCCGAGAAAGAGAAGAGGGTGGCGCGAGAAAATTTGGCTGTGCGTGACGTGACAGGGGGAGTGTCCATCGGGACGATCGTTTACCGAAAATTAGGAACCAATAGAGGGAAAGAGCCGTTGAGATACGAAGAGCCATTCAGGGTGACCGTTATCAGGGAACACAATGTGGTTACCATTGAAAGCATGACCGCGCCACACAAGGGAAGGACGGTCCATATAGAACAGTTAAAGATTCCAGCTCGAGAACCGCCGTGCGGGTAGTTTACTGGAGTATCCTCCCGCCCATACAGATACCAACACATGTATCAGTCATATCTCAGTTTGTAAGTTTGTTAATGGAAGTGTTAAGATTTTTGTTGTTTTGTATTGTACCAAGCGCATTCTAAGTTGTGTATATTAAAGTTAGGTATTATGTTCTATCTGTGTAAACTTCTTTCTTTCTTTACTATCTTTTATTGTATTATAGGTTGATTGGCAGCGTGGGAAGTTTCTAGTATTTGTTTTCTGTTTTAATATGTTATAAGATTCTATATTTTTTATTTATTTATTAGTACTATTACTTTCTACTGCATTTCAGAGTTTCCGAGGACTGTTCGGAAACTGGTAGGGGGGAGTTACAAGTGGAACTAAGACAGTATTATTGCTAATACCATCAATGTAAATATAAACACTGCAAAAGATATATAAGCAGGATTATAAGAGGGAATAAATGAGTATTGTTCTAAAAGTCTAACGGTGAGTTTCATTGCCTTCCTTTTTAATCTCTTTTTTTTAATATTATCTGTGTCACAACACTTAAGTTATATATATATATATATATATATATATATATATATATATATATATATATATATACATATATATATATATATATACATATATATATATATATATATTTATTATATACATATATATAATAAACTTAAAAAAAAACTTTGTCTAGGACCAAGTCCGTTTAGAATAACAATCATGAGAAAAAAAGCATACTATATATCTGGCCAGAAGGCTGCATAAAAATACGAATCATGAAGTAATTAAAAGTGACAAAAGCATAATAAAAATAAAATAAAAATGAAATATATAAAAGATATGAAACGACGGGTTTTAACTCGTCAAAAATAAATATATTAATACCAACAAAATAATTATAAACATAATTAGTAAACAGTTAATAACAATGATGTCAAGAGATGTTGGTAAAACAAGGATTTAAATGAAGCCAGTGAAGAAGCATGGCGGATGAAAGGATGGATTGAGTTCCAAACAATGGAGGAGCGGGCGAGGAAGGAACGCTCAAATGCATTGGTTCTGTATGAACGATTGTAGAGATCTGAAATGCGGGATATTGTTTTGTGGTGCTGGAGCGACTGGATAGAGGATGCGAATTGGAGGAGACTGTAGATATATGAAGGGTGTTGCGATTTAGTGGATTAGTATATAAAAGCACTAAGGAAATATTGTCTACGAATGGGGGAGAAGAGATATTTGATGTGACACTCGGGATCTCCTCGAAGTTCCAAGGACAAATCTTAGAGCGCAGTTCATTATTCGCTTAAACGGCCCTAAAGCATTTTCGTAAGGCCCCCGTATACCACACTACAGTAATCAAAGTGGAGGGAGATGAGGGATGATACGAGAAGCCTACCTAAAATGTATATGTATATACCTCAATTGAAAACGGCATTTTATATGTATATGTTTAAATATTTACTAATTGGCGTTACACTTAGCCTTATCTAATGGTAAGACATAAGTGCATTTACTTGTTTCCCACTTATTAATGTATAATAACACAATTATAAATTTACACTTTTCGCTCTTTTCTTTGTTTTAGTACATTCTATTCTTCTCCAGCAAATAAAAGAAATGTTCATTCTGCATAATTCAAATAAACTAAAGCAAAGCTTCATAAAATATTAATGCACCACACGAATTATTTTCATGACCAAAGATTTATTTATTCATTCTTTTTTTTTGTATGAGTTAGAACCTATCAGATTCAATTTATTGAAAAATTGATTAACATACATAATTTGCTTACAATATCCATAACGGAGGTAAGAAAATAATTGAATTGTGACTATTCAGTGAAAAAAAACATGTGTGTGTAACCACTATCATTTGTTTTTAAATTAAAAAAACTCACTTTCTCTGTTAATGCGCGTAGAAATACTTCTTAAAAATCAAAATTATGTCTTTTTTAGGTAGTGTTTCTACAAGAATTCCTTTCCCTTTAGTTCTGTACTATATCAATCACATAGCCTATTGCTTTTATAACTTCTAAACAAAAACTAGAGAATTGGAAGTAAAAAAAAAACTGAACGAATTATGAATTGAACTATTCGCTGATAGATACCAAAGTATTTATATCAACTAAAATCACATTATATTATTGTATATTTATATATTGAAGAATGCATGTAATTAATACCAGCAAGTTCGTCGGTAGAAGGAGCTTTGCCACCGTCGATGTCACATGGCAAGATATCAACTGGAAGGTGATCCTTCAACATTTCACTCCCTTTTGAAGACAAAACTATCTTTGGACAGAAATGTATTCTAAAATATATGAATGATATAAAATTAAAAGGAAAATGTACATTTAATAATATACCGTACCCGTTCGCATAACTTGCTCTTTATAAAAGGTTTTACCATAGTATTCATGAAAAGGTCCATGATGGGTGGTGCGTTATAGAGGATAGTCCCCTTCCACTTAATCGGAATAGCGTTCTGAAAACATTAACTATTATTAGTTTTTTAATTACCAATCAACACATTTACTAATTTCTAATGTTTAAAGAAATGAGAGGCTGAGAATCCAAAAACTTTAAGTGACAATTTATTAATTTTCTAAAAAGAATTTTAAAATAATATTTTGATACACCACTGGCTTTAAAAAATATTGTATGCTTATTATTTTGAATATTTACTTAGTTTCTCGTTCTATCAAATCTCCTTAAAATTTTAAGGCGTTATTTTAAGAAATTATTCAATGTTCAGAATACTTTTGAAAAAGGTTTATAAACGTAATCTCCCCTCAGAAAGGTTTTGGGTAGGTACTGGAAAATACTTAAAGCAACTACTGAAGTCAAGATATTTTTCTGAAAATGACAAAAAGGTTTTGGTTTATACTTAGTTACGTGGTTTTCGTTATGTCCGCCTATTTACTGGAAATATTATATTCCAGTAGAAGAATAATTAGAATAATATTAATAAATTATTACGAAAGAGAAAAACTTGTAACCCCCTTAATAGTCCTCATTGTTAATGGCAACACGTGAACTCCTGAGGAAAATGCATTTAACAAACGAATGTTTAGTTGAAGACCAGTCGTTAGTTAAATTCAACAGAGTTCGGACTAACGTACCCCTTCCCCCCTCTCGGCTGTCCTGAAGATAGATAGAAAATTTAGAACAACAAAATAAGTGTTCCTTACTTTGTGTAATCATTGACTGCACTCCCTAACCATTTTATAATATTATTACAGTTATTATTAAGTTTTGGGTTTTCACTTCTGTCGGTAGTCCACATGACTTTTTTTTTGGCAGAAGCACGTGTAGAGAGATATTGTCTCATACTTGGAGGTACTGCAGAAGGAAGCTCATCGTCGATATTCCTATCTTCTTCATGATCCTACTGTCGGCCACTTGACAGTCGAACAGGAGAACCACTCCCGGGCAGTCAGGGTACATCGTCATGCCAGTCTCTGTCATCATCGTCATGATGACGGTGTTCCAAAAGCTGTCATACCTGTCGAAATCGTAACCAACGCCCATCAAAACTCTGTAGCCTTCTGGCATTGTTTTTGGCAATACGAACAGCTTTCTGTAAACAGTACAACGTGATCATTAAAATTAATGTATATTTTATTTATTGCTTTGTTTAAATAATGTCATATAAGATGTTCCGTAACAAGAAGATATTAATATAAAATTTGATAACAATAAAAAAAACTAATAGAATAATTAGAAAAAGGAGTTCTTAATAATTTAATAGTTTCGCAGGTTGTCGCGATTATCGAAATCTACTCATTACCCATTATTACATTCTGTTTTTATGCTAAAGCTCACGGTAACTTGTAGTTTTGGAAAATATTAAAAGGAAAACGAATGAGCTGAGTTAAAACTTGTAACGTAGCTGGACGCGACAGCCTGCGGAACAGATACCAAAAATGTGTAAACATGATGAAAGCAGCCTTTAGCTCACTTAACAAGAAATCTATATCCATGAAGAACTGTATGCGGTAGAATATTTAATATTGAACAAGAAAATATCGGTGCGTGATCTAGAAATCACGGAGAGAAAAATATTAAGAAACATTTGGGGACCAATTGGATAAGAAGAACATAACCAGAATCTATATACGCACCTAGAAAAAATCATTGACATAATGAGAATATGAAGAATTCAGTAGTATGGAATAATGAAACCAAGCAGAATGACCATAACAGTATTCACGTATATTAAAAGACTGAAAATGGCCAACACATGGATTAAGCTGAGTGAATTGAACATGAAAGAGCTCGCATTGAAGGACATTCTTAACTTAGGAAGTAATTTTCAAAAGAGAAACAGACGCAATTTGGTCACAGTAAAGAAAGTAAAACACGGGGAGTGAATAAAAGAGATATGGAAGAGAAGAAGAGAACAGTTGAAACAGACGTAGTCCATAGTAGTTCAATCAAATTTTAAAAAATGAAAAAAGGGGGAACAAAGAATAAAACTACGAAGTATATACACTAGGGTGGCCACTAACCATAAAAGTGAAAAAAAAAGTCAGAATTTTGTCAATCCGAACCCCCCTAATTGTTCAATCTATGCAGACAATTAGATAGCCTAAGTTTTAGCAAGATCGAAGTACGCTAGCAAGTGCCACTGGGCGGTCAAAGTTTCGAAAAGTAAGATTTTTTGCTTGTTTGGCGGCGTCTTTTGGCCGTAACACCTGAACGACCAGTACCTATCATACGAATTATGCATCAAATTAATGGTAACGTTCTCTTTAATTTTATCTATGGCCAGTATTACCGTTAGTTTAAGTCCAACTGAGATATTATAGTAAAAAACGTGACCTAGTGCCTTTTAGAAGACACTTCCGAAATTATTCAATCATTTTGCTATAGTGGACAAACTACTGGTCCGATTTTAATGATTGAAAGATCATTTCTCTACAAATTATCATAATTCTACAGAGCTCAAATAACTACTTATAATACCTACAAAAAAAAAAATCCTCAGTCAACCAATACTTAGAATAATGACTTAGTCAAATAATAACGTTTCTTGGAATTCTTTTCATGCTATCATAAAGTCTGATTTAATGTAGATCTAGGTCGACCTTTGTACCTATTTGTTGTATTTCTTTAAAAGAGGGTTGTTTGGTTATTATTAGACAAGTGAGTTCCTTGGTTCATGGTAACCACAGAACATAGAACCAACTAGAAGCGGCATGCCAGGTACAGCGAGTGAAGCCAGCCTCCCACTAGTCCCCCCACTCTTCCCGCCCCAACCAACTGGTGCAGCGCTCAGTTTACTTCTCTTACTTAGCTCGTGTACTTCTGTTTACTTAAATATTATTCAACATTGTGTTATCTCGTGGTGTCTTTGAGTTTTGTATACTTTTTGATCTGATCACTGAACGTGTACTTAGCAAAATGCCTTGTTGTGTTGCATTTGGATGCAGTACAAATAATGCCGACAAGTCACAATTTTTATTAATAATAAACGCATTACCTCATTTATAATAAGTACATTATTTTAATCATATCGTTACCTAATGTGTCATTCAAATTTTCACGCGACGATTTATTTCTATTACAGGATTTATAGTGAGAAGACTGAATTTGACATTAAAATGTGAAGAATGTTTGAGAGCTGTAGAATCAAACCCGAATGCCATTGGAAATTGACGACTTATTGTAATAAAGGACCAAGGGGGGAGGGGGGGGGGTTGATCCTACCAAGTGATGATGTCACTGAAATTTGTAAAATAAGTGAAAAATTGTTTAGGTACATGTCCAAGCATAAAAGACTCACCCAAGTCGGAGGCTTTCGCATCACTCCTAAAGCATTGCATTGGCAGAAACTTTTTCATAATGTAACACATTTTCTAGAGGACGAGTCTCACTACTCATCAATCATCTCTGCAGTGGGAATATTATATTTAAAAACTAGAATGTACCACGAATTGATACGTTTCTAAGACAATCTGAATCTGGAAAAGATACGTGCAAAGAATAATACACTTGTTTTATTTAAAAGACAATAATATTAAAAGTAATGTAGTTTACAATTAAAATACTCTATAAACCGAATGAGCTTCATTTTTCCTGCTTTGTCAACCATTATTTTTTACTATATATAAAAAGTTACCACATAAAGACGAACAGTAGTAGGTAGTGCAGGAGCTGGTAGTATTAATGTAACTAGAACGGTGTGGAGATGAAATGTACTATATTGGCTGCCGGCAAGATAAGATTGGTTATTGTTTGGGGTATCAGGTCTACAGCTGCTCCCCAGTAATAGTATTACTAAGGAAATAACCAATTGGAACATTCGAGGGTGTATTTACACCGACAAAATAAACCACGAGGAATTCTTGGGCTAAATAAACTCAGCGCTGCAACACTTTCTCAGCTGTAAGGTGGCGGCAGGAGTGGGGGGACGTCTTGGGAGCTGGCTTCACCTGCCTCCCTCCAAACGGGTCCTGATGCCGCTTCTAGTTAGTTCTATGTTCTGTGATGGTATCAAGAGGACACGTTATGTAATGTCGATTCCAAGTTCCTCTGATTCCCAGGGTCGAGGATCTGTGGGATAGTGGGTTTAAATAAAGCGGTTCATAGCTGAAAGCACTTGCCACCGGAGTTAGTTTCTGACATTACATCTGATTTTCAGTCAAAACTCTCACAATCTCAACCCAGAGATGATTATAAAGAATGCTACAATTGGTACTGATATGTTTAGGAGCACTGCATAGACTAGTTGTTAGATTCAGATCTCCAGGGAGATTCACCATGCAAGATCGATGGCGAAGGCTATTGTTTAAAAATATACATTTTTCGGGGGAAGTTCGTCGTGAGTGACAAAGAACGGTATGGTATTGAAGCCATCTGTATCTTCCTTGTGAGAATTTATTGTAAACATTGGTTCAACGCACACAATGCCCGTATGGCTCCCAAACAAGATCTTAAACTGTTACAAAGTTTGATCCAGTACTAGTCAATCGATGGTGAGATCTCAAAAAAGGATTGACCAAATTCCAAAATAGCTTGTGGTATTTAAGTCCAGAGTTAGTGGCTCTAGCGTTCTTTGATAAAACATTATCAGACGAAGTAAAATCAGAAATGGCAAGAAAAATTCTGGCTGAGAGCGAGGACGAGGTGGAGAATTCGCCTATAGTTCAAGTTATCAACCCGAAATTCATAAAAGAGCACCTAGAACAAGTCTTGAATGAAGGATCGCTAGGCCTAGTCACACAAAACACTATGTGCTCAAACGCTTTGGAATCAAGCCTGAGTTCCTCAAAGAAGATCCATCATAGAAGTGTGGCCTAACAACACACAGTACACAGAGGGGCTCAAAATCGTCAATTCACTAAAGGTAGTGAATGATGTAGCGGGGAGAGGAGTAAAACTAATTACCGACTTCAACACGCTTTTAACAAAAGATGAAGAGCAAAAGCAATTTGTTCTCCAGGTGGTAAGCAAATGTAGGAAATTCTATCCTGATGTTACAAAGGCTTACTATGAGCAGACCCTAAGACAGTTAGACCATCCATAACTACTTATTTTGATTGTAGGTATTATTATTTACTTGTAGATATATTTAATTTATTGTATACCTATGAACTGAAGTTGGAATTTAAGAATATGATGTAATAATTACTTATTACAAAGTACGCATAATTTCTAAAATATAAATAAAATAGTATGATACTTGGCATTATAGGTATTGGTAGTTCAGGTGTTACGGCCAAACGACGCCCCCAAACAGGCAAAAAAATCGTACTTTTCGAAACTTTGACTGCCCAGTGGCACGTGTTAACATATTCCGATCTTGCTAAAACTTTGGCTATCTAATTTTCTGCATAGATTGGGCTATTTGAAGGACTCGGAACCACAAAACTCCGACATCGACTTTTAGTGGCCACCCTAATATACACTTAGAAACTCGCTGTCGTTTAAATAAATAAATAAATAAATGCAAGAGTGACACGAAATTTATCGTAGTGAGTTTGCTCTCTTCGTTACAAAACCTGCTATGTTAATATAAATATGGCAGTTTTCTCTGTTGTAATTTCATAATAGAACACGAAATTCATTAGTTTTTCCAACAATTCGTGAATCACATGAATACTCTTAATGTACCTTACCCCATTTCGCAATGTTTCTTAAACTGAGGAAGTGCTGGATCACGAACACTGAAGATGTCTGGGTACTTGTAAATCATTGTGCAGAACGATTCCAACTTCTGTTTTGCTATTTCAAGTGACTTTGTCCCGCATATAAATGGAATCAATAATTCGTCCTCTAAAATCACAAAATAATATTTTATTTTTATACATGAAATATATACAAGAATCAAACATTACTTTGAAGATGACGATTGAATAAAAAATATTAAAACACTAGATAAAAGAATATTTTCATTTCCTTTATGGACTATGAAAAACCTTATGGTGAGGTAGATAGAGAAACTGTTCTGGGCACATTAAAAGAATATCAAGTTTATTAAAAGGCTATAAAATAAATAAAGCTCACATTAACCAACACAGTCTAAAAAGTCAAGTTTCTGGATGAGGTCAGTGAAACATTGGTGAAGATGGGACTTGGACAGATTTATGTGTTTCACTGATGCTTTTTAACTTCGTTTTGGGCAAAGGCACCGTCAAGGTTAAACATTTGGCATTTGTTGATGATCGGGTCCATTTTGCGGAGTGAGAACAGGAATAAGTCAACAAGCATAATTTGTTGATAGAGATGGCTGAAAAGACAAGTTTCTAGATATCATTTTCGAAGACAGAAGTTATGACAAGTTCTAGTAGATAACCAATAAAGAAAAACAAAGTATGACAAAATTAAGGAGAAGTAAAATTTTAAAATAGAAACCTTGAGAAAAAAAAGAACACATTGAATTTTGCATATTAGACAGATATATCAACAGAAATCTTTCTCTTAGTGCAAAATTAAGATATTAAAGCACTGTGGTAAACTTGTCATCTTGTGTGGTATGTAGATTAATACCGTAGCTGGAATCGATACTCAAGATAGAGAGAAGGTTTTTGAGAAGGATTTATGGTCTAAGAAGAAAGCAGGATCAATATAGATTGAGATGAAACAAAGAGATGCATTGTAAAGTTGAGGATCTAGGGGAAACAGGTAAAAAGCAAAGAATAAGTTTCTATGATGTATTGGCCCATTGAACCAGACAAGGTTTAATAAAAAAAAAATTGTAATAAAGAATGGATTTATAAGAGTCAGTATGGATATACTGGAGGGATAAAGAAATTCAACTAGTATCATGAGACAAAGATCGGAAGAACTTCAGGTTGTGTGGCTAAAAAGAGCACGAAGTCTGCTAAGTTAAGTAAATGTAAAGTTGAGGTATAAATTTAAATTTTCGGGCTTGACCACACGACTAAATACTACCATTTGATTATACAGGTCTGCAAAAACAATTTTAAAAAAATTGTTTTCATTTAGTTAACTGATTTATGTAGTTTTTTTGCACTGATTTCAAAAATGACGTTGTGAAGAAGTACATCTATCAAATTCCTATTTGATGAATCGAATTTTTTCCCACTAGTTATATATGCTAAGATTTTATCATTGAAGCCCTTTGTCATTTGTCATAAATATTGTACCAGCTCTCTCATTTTCAATAGCCTGAACACATGAAATAGAAAAGATCACTTTTGACATGATAGGATTAATATATTGTCTTGTAAGGAATACATCTTAAAAACGAAATTTACATAATGAAAAACAGATTTCTACGATAGTACTCCATATTTATTTTACGTTAGTGTAATACAGAGATAAGAAAAATGATTAATTTTAAGTCAAGAATGCCATTACTTATTTTTGTTATGTACATAACATCGAAATATACATTAAATAATTAATTGGCCAAATTGATAGTTTCGCCACATTCCAATTGTATTTACTTGTAATACTTTATTTATATAACAGTTAAGTATATAACTTAAACCAAACCGTATATATGTATTATTTTAAGTTTTCTCACATTTACTGTAAAAACGTTATATGAAACCTTATTTGCAAAAGGCATGGGAAAACATAATTTTTGTTTTAAATAATAAAGCATATTTCCTTAAAACAAACAATACAGCCAATTTGGAACTCAATGATAATTTGAATTGGTCTTTGGTATAGCTTACCAAACAACTTTTTTCTTTGTTATCTGAATCTGGTAATTGGAAATTTTTATAACAATTCACAAAACTCTTCTGATCTTTTTTAGTATGGGGATACTCATCCCTAAACTTTAGTTTTGGCACAGCTAAAGAAAATATTTACCTATATGAACTTCATTGAGTATTAACTGATGAGACTCACCAATGTCTTGAGGCATATGAGGTTGTTTCTCCAACCACGTTCTGATCCTCTGTATTTCTTCTTTGATCTTTTCGTCTCGAGTAGTTTTTGTCCCATTTTCCATTGTAATTATTTTTTATTTGTAATCTATAAATCTATAGAACCATTTGATAAATAATTAAATGAAAATAATAGTTTTATTTTACATCTAAATTTATTTTGCTTAGCTTTTAGAAAATTGTAAATAATTTGTAATTGTCAATAATCAATATCAAAATGTACGCGTTATTTCAAAAATCGTATCGTAGAGGTTTCACATTAGTCATCAAATTTTCTTTCAATCTAGATATGATTTTAATATCTAAAATAATCGAACAGTTGATTGATGTTAGCAAAACTTAAGATCTACTTTTAACAATTAATTAAAATTGGAAATCAAGTTTTAACCAGTTCCAACTAGAGTTCTTAATAATATCAGGATAACTAAAAGAAACATTTTTTTCATTCTGATTAGGTTAATACAAATAGTCCAAAACAAATTCACTGTGAATACTTATTAAATTATTTCGGACATTATTAATAAATGTGATCAATCACTACCTTAGCAGCCATTTTATCCTAACTACGGAAATAATACAGTTTATTTTATTTATTTTTTTTTTAGTTACAAAAATGTTTCTAAGAATTCTTAGATGTGCAGAAATTTATCTCACACCAAAGGATTTAATTTTTTTTTTGACGGTGATTAAGAAAGTCTTATTATATACCTCTGCAGTTATAATAATCATGAGAATTATACAATAATGATAAACGAATATATAATAATAAAGAAGTAAAAATTATGATTTAACTATTTTGCCTACAGTGAATGTAGACAGATAGATAGATAGGGAGTTCAGAGACCGTACGGCAACGAGGTTACATCGGGTCTTAGTTGTTTCAAGTTTTCATCGAGTTTTTTTCATCTGATTTAGTTCAATGTATACACTCTTGTAGTTCTGTGTGTCAGCAACTGATTTATGACATTTTGTTAAAATTGACCGAGGATTTTCGATAGGAGGAGATTGTAAAGAAAGTGAACTGAACTGAACCTGCAAACCCCCACTTCACCCGCTCCAGGTCACACAAGGTCAGTGTCACCATATCTTATCAAATCACTGTCAAGCACTTACGTATATTTTCCTTCATAATGGTTTCCAACGGCGACATAATGAAAGCTATTAAGGAAACGAAAATATCCCTCGAAACTAATAACTCTCTCATAAGTGACGTATTAAAAGAATGTGATCGGTTAAAAAATACCTGCCAGGACCTAGAGTTGAAGAATACGAAACTCGAAAAAGAAATTTATTTTTTAAGGAGGCAGATAAAAAAGAATAATTTCCTAATCCATCATATCCCCTTCAGTGAAAATGAAAATACAATCGATACAGTTAGAGACAGATTCACGGATTGTAATATAGCTATACCAGATTATGCAGCTAACACCTGCTATAGAATTCGAAAAGGACCAATTTTGGTATCACTCAACAATAATAATGTAAAACAAGAGATTTTTAAGAGTAGGAATATTTTAAAAAGTTCACGCATGCTTAATTGAATTAAAAACTATTGATGGCAATGCTTCCTATAGGAAAAGATTATTTCAGAATAAGAGGGTCATTCTATAGAAGGAATGAAGTAGAGTCCGAAAATAGACTGGATAAGTTTAAATTTCGACTACGAAGTTCATCTGTCTCAGCAATGGATAAGTCATCCTGACGGACCGAACCCATCTCCTACGGTCTAATACCTTTTCATGATTCACGGAAAGGACTCGGTAAAACTATCTACCCCAAACATATACAACAATATGGACATCATATCTTGTTTTGCAATATAAATGGTTATTCAAATGCAATAAAAATTGTTATTCAAATTTACAGTAAAAGAATGTGATACTATTATATAAGGCGATATCCCATATTATGTTTCGTGGTTGATTGACGATAATTTCTCTTTACCTCCATGATCATACATGTTACATGATCATACACCTTTTAGCGGTAAAGCTGTAAAAGCAAACACAACTAACCCTAGTTCATACGAGTAGTTCCTAGAAACAAGTATTGTATATACCGGCCGCTACGGGCTTTTTTTTATATTAAAATTAATAACAAACTATTAAAGGTTGGAAACATTTACTTGCCCCTGTATGTGATATGGATACAATACTGGAAGAACTATGAAACACTATTATGGAAATATTACTCAATTATTCGATAATTTACTTGTTTATCAATGGTGACTTATCTTAGACTCTTCTGATAACAAAAGTATCCAAGCTGTACTCAATATCGATAGATCGTAGATAAGTTACATAAAGTGCATTAATTCATGATGGGAGTTCTAAAAGTGCTAAATTGTTTATCATAGACCATTTTCTATTAAGTGTTTGTTTTTAATTATTTTTAAAGTGATATTTTGTTTATTTATTTTTATTGTTTCTATCATAGCACCAGTGATTGCTTATTCTTTAATCTGTTATTTGTCTTTTGAAAACCAAAATGTGTAAGTAAATTATATTTTCGAAATGATATGTATATAAATTGTTAAAATCATAATATTGTAATTTATAGCCAAGCTGGGCTCTATTTGTATAGGGAAGCCCCCTAATAAAACTTGTCCTAAGACAAATAAAACTCCTATCTATCTATCTACCTTGAATGTTATTGTCAGAAAATATTAGTTCACTTTATAAAAAATAAAAAGAGTGACCAAATTAATATTTCAGTAATGGTTACATTAATAATACTAAAATAATTCAGAATAGTACTTACTTTTAAATTGAAAACAAATCGTCAAAATAACAGCCGTTGACACAGGAAAGTGTTTTTTCCAGTCAGAATCGCCTAATCTTAACTTCCGTAATGTTATCACTATTAAACTAATCAGACTTTTTGTTCTATTTTTTCGATATTTCTTGAGAAACTATTTGTTCTTATTGCGCTATTTATATCCAGGGGAACTTCACATGAACGTGTCTCTTGGGAGACTACTCGCAACGAATGATTTGAAGAGAATGGCAATTTATTATTATTATGCTATTAACAAAGAATAAAGCCATTTTTTCAGTTCTCACGCTTAATGCTAATGTTGAGTACTAACAGAGTTGGGCGTATACTTTTAGCTTAATATTAAAAGTAATTATTTAATTGTTATTTTTTTTAAATATGATTTTCTCCTGTTCAACAAAAACTGGGTCTTTTGTTAATATTAAAGATTTGGCTTGCCCAATGATTATTTTAATGGCTGCTTCAACATTGTTGAGTTATGGAATGCATGAATTAGTGTTTTTAAAAAGTCAATTGAATTCTAGGAAAATCCTGCCCAGTACTTATAATATTTAGTAATTTTTTAGTTGGGAATATAGCTGTATTCGTATTTTCTACTGCGATTTTCCTTTATTTTGGTAGCGAATATGAGTCTATTTGTATTATTCTCAAGTAAATACGAACGCATGTGTGTATTTCAGCTGCGAGTATACGAATATTCGCATTTATACGATCGAATATACGAATATTCGTATTTATATTTGAGAATACAAATATATTTGTATTCCTTTAAATAAGAATATCCGTATTCGTATTCGCAGGTTGGGGGTGCTGTGGGTGATATTCGTATTCGTACTCGTGAATACGAATACGCTTACGCTAACCACACATTGACCCGGGAAGTGGAACTAGAAGACGCCCAGCAATTTAGAATATTGTGAATTTTAAAATGAACAATTTTTATTGTTTATCTGAAATAAACTTAGCTGATTTCTCAAATTGAGGATTTTTTTTCCATTGCATTTGTATAAAAAATTGTGGCTATTTGTTCAAGAATTGTGTTTTTTATAACTCAATTTTTTTAATCTCGCTCCTTAACTTGAGTGACTTGGACGGTTGATCGCCTCGCCGCCGCGTGGTTTATTCGCCCTGAAGATGGCCTACATTGTAGGCCGAAACGTCGGCACATAATAAATAAGTTACACTTATTAAGGTGTTTTTATTGACTGCACCCCCAACTATTTCTTCCTTATATATAGAAGAGAGTTTTTGGTTTTTCTCATAAGTTGCACAAACATCCTATTCATTCTTTTAAATATTAGAATGATCTCTCAAAGAAGCGTGTTAATCTTAATGTTTCCCTAAAACACAACCATTTGCTATAGTATACGAATATTCGCATTTATACGATCGAATATACGAATATTCGTATTTATATTTGAGAATACAAATATATTTGTATTCCTTTAAATAAGAATATTCGTATTCGTATTCGCAGGTTGGGGATGCTGTGGGTGATATTCGTATTCGTACTCGTGAATACGAATACCCCCAACTCTGAATACTACCAGTGGGTAGTTTCTCTACTTGTAATTATGTATCACTTAGCCTATTTACTTGTTGTATTATTCTAATACAGTTGTAAATTAATTTTTTTTAAATAATGCTAATTGACATAATTCCGAGGACAAATGTCAATTAGACTAAAAATTCAGTATAACCTATCAAGTGCGAAAAAAAGTCTTCCATAAATTTTTTTTAATATAAACAGATTACATAAACAATTATCATTATGAATTCAATGGTAGATCGTAAGATGTCCTTGCGATACTAAGTAGATTTTAATAACCAAATCCACTGATTAATGTACCTCGATCGAAAAAGAATAATTGAAGAATACTTATCTATGTAATACAACGCTATCAAATATTTATGTGAGATTTTTTTTCCATGTAACTATCGTCAATTATTTTTTTCTATATTTTTTTAAATTAATAATACAACTTTACATGCATAATTAAACAGGTGTCCTTAACTCATAAAAATATAATGCGAGGTCATAATTGAGTGATAACGTCCCAGTGAATACTGATAATGTCCCTTAAGTAAACGGAAATGTTTCATGATGTAGTCTTTATTCTAAAGGAAATAATAAATCAGGCAATATTTTGATTTCTCAAAGATTTTTTTATCTCAAATCGGAAGTTTTAGTATTATATTGTTTACATATATTTTTAATATAAAGCGATCAACAATAATTAAAATAAATATAATTTCCTGGTTCAGATTCAGTAAAATAAAACAAAAAACTATTTAATTAAAATTTAATACAATATAACTAACTGCATTTTAGGCATTTTGTTTTGGAAAAACTAATTGGGTGGCAAATCAGGAGTTGATTCAAATACATCAACCCTGAAATACATACTTCAATTACACAAAATTGAACATCAAGAGTGGAAGTGTTTATTAAACTGCAGCATCAGTAAACTATCAATGGGTGAAGAAAATATTCATAATTCGAATATTATTATACTTTTTCAATCGAAAAATCGTTTGAAAGTGATCTCACTAAGAGTCAAGCTATTAAAAGAACCGGGGAGGCCATTATAAGTCAGAGAACTCCGCTGCTAACCGAGATCAGTTGAAGCAGATAAACTTTTTATTCTTTTAGTAGTAGTGACTCGACAAATTGGGGATTTTTTTTTCCATTGCATTTGTATAAAAAATTGTGGCTATTTGTTCAAGAATTGTGTTTTTTATAACTCAATTTTTTTAATCTCGCTCCTTAACTTGAGTGACTTGGACGGTTGATCGCCTCGCCGCCGCGTGGTTTATTCGCCCTGAAGATGGCCTACATTGTAGGCCGAAACGTCGGCACACAATAAATAAGTTACACTTATTAAGGTGTTTTTATTGACTGCACCCCCAACTATTTCTTCCTTATATATAGAAGAGAGTTTTTGGTTTTTCTCATAAGTAGCACAAACATCCTTTTCATTCTTTTAAATATTAGAATGGTCTCTCAAAGAAGCGTGTTAATCTTAATGTTTCCCTAAAACACAACCATTTGCTTCGTCATTATTTTAATTATGCTTAACTTGCTAATGTTCGCAGTAATTTGTTTCCCATTTTTTTAAATGAATAAACGTATTTTCAGGACGTGCCTTATCGCTCATGAGCAATACAAACGTTTCGTTTCTTTTTCTTTGTATCTTCCTCTCCCATGCGTTCAGAAGTTTCTCTCTAGAGGGATTTCTGGACTTATCCCTCTGCTCCTCCTTCCACCAGGGTGTCCCTCCATCATCATTTTTGGTAATCTGCTTCTTTCCATTCTTTGTACGTGTCCCAGCCTTCTTATCCTGGCACTCTTAATCTTGGCAATGATATCTGGTGTACCATATAGATTTCTTAGTTCCTCGTTTGTCTTCATCCGCCAGCGATCTCCTTCTTTTGTAAAGCCAAAGATCATTCTAAGGATTTTTTGTTCCCATATGTTTAAAAGCCTTTCATCATTGCGTGTCAATGTCCAAGACTCAGTTCCTTACATGACCACCCGTTAAAAGACAGTACGATACACTCTTATTTTGAGAGCTGTGGATATATTTCGGTTTCGAAATATTTTTTTTAGAGACCAATAGCATCGATTGCCATCACTTACCCTTGCCTTAATATCTTCTCTAATATTATTATCTTCTTTGATAACCGTGCCTAAATACTTAAACTGCTGTACTCTTTCTAAACGATATCCAGCCCCCTCGATATCCCTGTTCCCTTCTTCTTCCTTTCTGGTCCTCATATATTTAGTTTTTTCTATAATAATTTCTAGTCATGTTCTACTAGCTGCTACTTCGCATTTCTCTAATGCTCCAACTGACTGCTCTTCCTGTGATCACAATGTCATCTGCAAATGCTAGATTCTGTGTCAATCTGTGGTAAATACATCCTCCAGGCTTTGGATCGACCTCATAATCACTTCTGATACCATATTGAATAAATCTTATACTTGTAGTAATATAAAAAAAAAAAATTACTTAATAACCCAATCTCAAATAGAAAAAACTGAAGCTGGTGTTCCCCAGGGCTGACCATTATGCCGACATTGTCTAAATACCTCATACAGAGACCCGTATTCAACCCCTAAATAGCATCTCACCGTGAAAGCCACAACCTGCGCGACAGCCGATGCCCTCAAGATGGTGACCACAAAAATAAACCCGCCTCAGGAAAAACAAATTGAGGTGAAAAAAGGCGGTAGAGGGCGCTGATGATTTAGCCGGGAGATAAATTCGTCCCTTTGAGGAGCTCCTGAATAAAATTAGCTCCTTTCATCCTGAATTAAGGAGCCTCCTTAATAATGTTACGTCCGAGCATGATTTATGGCCGCCATTAGTCAAATAGGAAGGGGGCTGACGTCACAACTACTTTTTCATCGAATGAAATTAACTGCACTATACTCCCCTCCTATTTGTCTTCATAAATTTAATTTAAAGCAAGGCTCTTCTTCTTCCTCCGGCACAAAAACACTATTATGTTCTTACTTTTATTTATTTTTTCGTTGAAGTCGCAATTTTATTTTTTGTAGTTGCTCTTTTTTATTCTAGAACAATTATGGAAATTACTGAAACCACGTTATCACTTATCGATTGTATAGAACTAAACCAATTAGAATAATTTGCATTTTTCCATAGTGATGAAATCAACAAAGAATATAACTATGTTGATGTAGTTCAGTATCATCTTATCGAGTTTATCTTATCGCTATTGAAGGCAAGGAGGTATATACGAAGTAATTCACTTTATCGTGAATCGTGAACAGAAGTTCCAGTTCTGTGAAGCACCACCTTTCGGATGAACTAGTTTTACCCCTGTACGGACATAATCCTTCAGCTGATTTGAACCTTTTGATATATACTATAATATACATTTTTCGGGGGCAGTTCATCGTGGGTGGCAAAGAACGATGTGGTATTGAAGCCGTCTGTATCTTCCTTGTGAGAATTTATTGTAAATATTGGTTCAACGCACACAATGCTCGTATGGCTCCCAAACAATCGTTTTTTAACCTTCAGCTCGAAGATCTAACTCATTTGCCAGAACTGGTTAGATCGACCGATAATTCTCTGTAGAGTCTCTTTCCTTTAACGGTTTTAGTTGCGAAAATGAGATAAAAGGCTGTACTTCTCTAATGTATAAGACCCGAATGCATTAATTGAGCATGTTTAGTAAGAAGGGAGAAGCTCGTATGGCTCCGAACAAGATCTTGAACTGTTACAAAGTTTGATCCAGTACAAGTCAACGAATGATGAGATTTCAAACAAAGAACTGACCAAATTCCAAAATCACTTGTGGTATTTAAGTCCAGAGTTAATGGCTCTAGCGTTCTTTGATGAAACATTATCAGACGAAGTAAATTCAGAAATGTCAAAAAAACTAGCTGAGAGCGAGGACGAGGTGGAGAATTCGCCAAGAGTTATCTAGAAAAAATCGCAGCTAGAACAAGTCTTGAATGAAGGATTGGCAGGCCTAGTCACACTAACACTATGTGCTTTTTCAAACGCTTTGGAATTAAGACTGAATTCCTCAAAGAAGATCCCGGAGTATGGCCTAACAACAAACAGTACACAGATGAAATTCAACAAAAATTCAACGGAATTGATTGAATAATTTCGGAAGTATGTTCTAAAAGGCACTAGGTTTTTTTTTTTTTACTTTCAAAGCTCAAATATCTCAGTTGGACTTAAACTAACGGTAAAACTAACCATACATAAAATTATAGGGAGGAACATTAATATTAAATTGATGCATAATTCGTTTGATAGGTATCGGTAGTTCAGGTGCTAAGGCCAAAAGAATAACCGTAAGAATAACGGACGCCACCAAACAGGCAAAAAACCGTACTTTTCGAAACTTCGACCGCCCAGTGGCAGGTGTTAACGTACTCTGATCATGCTAAATCTTTGGCTATCTAATGTTCTGCATAGATTGAACAATTTGGAGGGTTCGGAACAACAAGGGGGAGAGCAATGGAGAGGGTGAGATACTGTCCTATTTTTAAAGTGAAACTTTTATTCTATCGCCCCAAAATTTTTCGCCCATCTCTCAGCATGTGTTACAGCTGAAGAAGGGGTAAAGTGAAAGGCGCATGTCAGGAGAGCTTAGGCCAATATGGCGGCGCCCAGTCAGCTGACCGTGTAGCATTTATATTCTCACTTATTCCTTCAAAAGCTCCCCTGTATTTGGGTGTTTTATCTGTGTATTAATGTAAATGTATTTATTTACTTTATCGTAAATGTTTTAATGTTCATTAACTTTAAATAAAATTAAATAAATAAAAACGATTTGTTTACTAATAACAAATCTCTTTCAAAGACTATCAAATTCTTTTATTACTGTTAATTTTAATTTTGATATATAATAATATATTTAATTATTTATATACTCCAAGGCATAATAGCTTACAACACCTGTATTGTTATTCTAAAGGGACTTATCCCAGAATAAATAAAGACACTATTATTGTTATTATTATTATTATCTTGTTCTTTTTCTATGTTTCTACCGGAGAAAGGACCTACCAAGACAAAAGTCAAGGGTTAGGCTAAAGTTTGTATAATGATAAAATATATCAATATATAATCATATACAAACACTTAATTGTGAATATCCCTCTTGTATAATATTGCTCTTACTTTTTAATATGCGTTTATTATCTAAATGATTGTATTAATTATGTATTCCATACTCTAGTACGTAAATTAAAATTAAATTTTATCATTGAATATTTTGTCTATTATTGATTTCCCATTATCATTTCCATTTTTCAATAATTAAGTAAAGATTAAAAATGCAATTTTATTACTCTAAAATGAATAATTTTCCGAATTCTTTTAGTTAAATGCCTGCAAACCGAAAAAAAGTTTCACTTGCATTGTGGTTTCATATAACCACACAACTTTTTTTATTTTTAATACATATACCATAGATGTAAAACAATTAAGGTTAGATATAAAATTAAAATATCTGAAAAACAAGTCAATTTATTTGAAATAAATAATACAAATCTATATTTCATAGCAAAGATACATATTAATTCAGTATCATATCGACTACAACATGATTGTAGTAACGTATGCCTTCCTGCTAAGGCTTTCCAGATGCGGTAACTTATCATTAAGTTTATTTATGTATAACAACAATCATAATTATTTACAAAACATTTGAATAGTAAAAGAGAAACATATACTTTGGCTATATTAGTAAATAAATATACATCATAAATTTTGACCCACACATATATTTTTTTTATCCTTAACCGCTATAAACCTTACATAATATAATTATTACAATAGTCTACGAAGCTGGTATTGTGTAATACTAAAAATTATGTAATCCAATAAAACTAATTCAGAATACTATGATTGCACATTAGAAATAATTTGGTTGAGTTCATAATCATTATGTCGTTCAGAGACATGCTTAAAACAATTATGTTAACTAAAAAAAAAAAATTTAAAAACACATGTTGGGAATCTAACTTTAATTAATTCAATTTCGTCGAACAAATGGGTTTAACTCATGCACCTTAAGTACAATAACGAGTTAATGAACAAACTCATATCAGAGTGAAGATCACATAGTGTACAGGATAGAAGTACACTTACTATAATATATACAATGCCAAATCCTTGTTAAACAAACTAGAATAAAAATAAAATTCAAAAATAAGAAAAAATAATAATAACAAGAGAGACAAGCTCATGGCAACGTTAGCCCTTGGACCACACGGTCTCAATAATTTCAGACAGAACCGACCGAGAATCGTTTAACACTTACGAACAAATAAAATATGAAAGCTTAGTTGTTTTCACAAGAATAAAATGGACGAATCATAGTGGACAATAATCATCGGACAATGTAGAACTATCACTGTTCGAAAAAAATATAATGTAAAATAACAAAAAAATCGGATAAAAGGAAGTGAATTTTAGAATATTGGAAATCAATGAAAGAACAACAAAAAATCGATAATTTAAATGTTAATGTGTTAAGGTATGATGGAAGGTATGGAATAAACCCGTCATTATATTGGTGTAACCTATGAAAACAATTTGTCATAAATTCGTGAAGCTTATCCATTTACTACATTTTACAGCATTTCAAAATGAGATAGAATATACAGGGTGTTTTAGGGTTAAGTAACCAAACTGAAAATTTGAAATAAGGGCCTCACAACAAGAAAAAAAATTCCAATGGAAATATGATCCCAAACGCTTTGTTAAGAAAATATTCACACTTAAAGATTTTCTTTATTTTGAATTATTTAGGCGTAGTAAATAAATAAAAATTATTTTATTTATTCCAATTATTTTATTCATTAAATGTATACATTAAAATTCTTATTGCATGTTGTTCAAAGTTCAATATCATCCCAACCAATGGATTGACCGTGTAGGACCGGTGGGTGATGAGCGTGCTCTCCAGACCTGGCACCATGGGATTGTTTTGTTTAGGGTGGCTTTAAACAAAACGTTTATGGAAGGCCGGTTTTAATTCTTTAAGAAAAAGGACAATTGAATCCTGTGCCACATATGAACACAAAAGAATCCAGTGCCATTCTGCCACTGCTTCAATTGCAGGTGCCGAGCCTGTCTCATTGCTCAAGAAAATCGCTTCAAACAACATTTAATATGAATGTTAATGTTAACATTTAATGAAGACAGTAGTTGGAACAAATAAAATAAGTTTTATTTATTTAGTACGCCTAAGATAATTCATCACAATGCAAATCTTTAGATGTGAATATCTCTTAAACAAAGCGTTTGTGGACACACCTCCATATGAAATATTTTTCTTGTATTGTGTTCTTTAGTACAAAATTTTAGTTCGGCTGCTTACCTCTGAAACTCCCTGTATATTAAAACCACTGTTATCCAGCCTGAAACTTCATTTATTTTATTTGAGTTGAATAGTATTTTTTTTAACCAATTATCTTTTATAACCTTAAATGATAAATATTGCATTCCATTCTATTCATATTGATTTAAATTTGCTTGAAAAATGTACTGTTTATAATGTTTGTTGTAATTGTGGTCAAGTTATATTAAATATTAACAACTACAATGAGAGTGGACATGATCATGCTGCCCAAACCTAGCGAAAACGCAAAACAAGCCGCTCAGCTGCGGTTTCGGAACCTTACCACAGCCATTGATACACCATCATTTTCTCGAATCCTTTATCCAAAACTATCTTACATCCTTTTAATGACCCTGATGAAGGATTACTAGAGAGGGGGGAGCCTGGACGGGTAGAGGTAAGGAGGATAATACGGAGGGAGGTATGGGAAGAGTCTTGTGTAAGGATGAAAGCGAGGGTACCGTGGTTCTCCTGTGTGGCTCCTCAGGTGCTGAAGAAGCTCTTCGGGAGTAGTGAACCTCTTGCCGCAGAAGGTGGACTCTCCGGATACCCAGGAGCAGACGTAGGGTTGGGCCAGTGCAGCCAACTGAGCCAGCCCTGCTGGACAGCCTTGGCAATAAGGGTCTCTGCAGGCCCTTGGAGGGTAGAGTGCCTGCAAAGAAGACTAAAGGTGGCAATTATTTTCGAAATAGTTCAAATTATTAAATATAGAATTCCAAAAATTATAAAAAAAAATGCTCACTTTGAGATAATCGGGATATTTAGGTGAGGCTCTGCTTGGGCTCTCCCTAGGCGACTTTCGCTTCTCCTCGAGTTCGTAAGGCTTGAATGCTGGCTTGGGGGACGTCTTCTTGGCAGGAGCTGTAGAGCGGTCCTGAGGTGCGGGTCTGCTGGGCATCAGCGGGGAATCCGCGCCGATCTGGGAACATGTCTGTGCCAGCAGTGCTAGTGGGCTCTGCTTGGAATCAGTCTGAAAACATTAAATAGTTATATAGTCATAGTTAAAACTTGACACTCAGCTTAATCGAAAAGTGGAATAATCCAGTAATCTACAGCATAAATAATTGTCAACATGGCAATGCTGGTTAATAAATATAATAGTTCTTAAATATAATAGTTCTTTTTTGTTTCCGATTTATGTGAAGCTATTATATTTTATCTGATTAATAATGTAATTTCTATTATGATATTAAAACAGGAAAATAAATAATAAAATAAGAGACACATAACCAATGGAGCGCATAGAGGGAACGAGCTAAATTCTAAATATATATAAAAATCTAATTAAAAAACCTAGTGGAAGCTGAGTAGCCCAGTGGAAAGAGTCTGAGCTGTTGTGCCAAAGGTGCCGGGTTCAAATCCAATTGTGGTAGATAAAATATTTAATATGCTAAAACACATGTTTGGATTATGAAAGCTGCATGTATAAAGTAGGTAAACTTGAAGGGAAATCTGGACAAAGCACCTCCTTGCACAATCGTTGTCTTAGAAACGGTAGAGTCTGTACCATGTACTGAATGGAAGACTCCATGGGTTGTAGTGGTACAGGTACAGAAAACATAGCACTCGTTTTGAAAAGGATTAACCCCTATTAAATAACAACGAGTTTACTCCTAAGAATCAAGTCCACAAGAAAATATTTCAGGGTGTGAAATTACTATTTAATACTTCCTTCGAAGTTTACTGCCAGGTTTTTCTAACTTAAATTCAAGATTTTCAAAATAATATATTGAAGGAAAGGAAATCATGCGATGGTTTCCCTCCGACCATTTGGAACTCGGATTACAGACTTCTCTTACCCCACCTTTCTCAAGTTGAACCCTTAGAAGCTTTTTATATCGTGAAATTTTAAGTGAAGATGCCGACACTTCCCTGAGAAGCGGACTAATACGGCCACGTCAGAGGCTGTCATGCCTAACCACGCCCGCTAACAGGCGCCCTGTTATGACTTTAAAAATTTAAACCCCGGAGGAATAAGGAGCTGGGTGAAGAATACTTGACAGAGACAGGCTGTCAGAGCCCCGGGCCATGTCTCCGCCGCACAGAACAGGAAATGAGAAATACGTCAAGCACAGCATCCCAGGAGCCTTTAAATAAAACTCATTCAGATCTGTCTTCCCTCTGGTGTCTCCTGTCATCGTCATTCAAACATCAGTTTCGCAAAATCCATAGCTGGTGGACACCTGAATCTTAGCTGTCGATGATCTATGATTATGATACATCGGTATGGCTTAATATTATAAGTAAACTCAAGGTCTTTTAACCGTATTAAACAAACATTTCATAATTATGAATATCATTCGATCCACATCACACAATGCACATTGTTCTACTTATGAAAGGAAATAGTAAACCACGGTCTTTAGTATTTTATATATATTGGCTTAGTTTATTTCAAATAACGATTGTTGTATCTTCACAAGAATGTTTTCTCTTTTCTTTGCGTTTTGCCAGTATCAACTGAAACCTAAAAACTTCTATAAAGGTGTATAATTTTATAAATCAGAAAATATTAAAACTAAAGTCATCATAATCAAATACCAGAAATCTATAAACCGAATCGAATAAATCGCTTAATGTGTTCTAAACTCAAAAGTTTGTTCTAAAAAAAGAAGCTCAAAACTCTGTTCTAAACTCGCACTTAAACCGTATAATGGATATTTTAAATTACTGGATAAAACCTTCCTGTATGATTACCACTTTGATACGTTTTATTAGTGCATGAAAACTAGAATACATTATATTTAACACAAAATGCTTATTCTTCCTGATAAAGAACCATATTTATAAACTAATTTGGAATTATAATTATAAGCAATTAGGAAATTAAAGGGGAGAGGAGAAGTACCGTTCAACGCGAATCAATAATTGCAATCTTCGGTGTTGGAAACGCAGCTCACTGCTTCTGCACAGTGAAATGTATTAGGATTTAATCCTATAACTATAGATGCCGAGCTAACATTAGCTTGAAACTTTGTTATGAACTTTCAAATGTTGGCTAAAAAATCATAAAATGTCAAGTTTTCGTTTTCTATGTGCCCTAGGTTTAACGAAGAATGGGAACTTCACGGAACATTAAAAAAACAACCAATTTTGACCATATTATGAAGATGATAGAAAGATGTTTCCTTCAGTTCCTAATAGAGAGTAAGAATGAAGGAAGGTGAGAGTCCGGGCAACGAATAACATCAACAGTCTCTTGGTTCAATAACATTCTCGTGTACATTAGCTGTACTGGACTGAATAAGATTCACATACCATGTTGAGAAAGATTCAAAATAGTGAAGCATTTGCCAAAATTGTCACTGTACATCATCTTATAGAGACTACACATTAAGATGAAGTAGTTAAATGTGTTCACTCGCAAAAAAACTAAAGAACCGCGAGTTCCATCTTGGGTTTCAACTTGTAACATATATTAATATTAAAAGGATGTCAACACAAATGTTTATCCCATTTTATACAAACTATTTATGTGTTGAATATCACAATTTTTATATTTGATAGAAAAATTCAACATTATCATGATATGCCATTTTTGGGTCACTTTTTTTTTATTCCTTTTTAACATACTTAAACCTGGATTCCGTAAGACATTTTAAACTATATCTGAAGGCAAACGACGTCCGAAAATCATCAGTCCGGATTGAATTCGGCGATCACGTGTCAATTAGGAGATAAGCAGGTGTCATTTATAAAATATTGCCGACATCTCGAGACAGATGCCGGATTCGCTAAAGATGAAAAAGGCCAAGAGAATCGATTATAAGTCGATCCTGGGAGATGTTATCGGTGTCCCTGTCAGGTAGCCATTACTTATCCAGAGAGGTATAATCCATCGAGGCAATTACTGGAAGGCCCGGTCACGATTTGGCGCCCAACGTGTTCATCACGCCCGCCATTACATCTCATTAGTCTCCCTTTCGCTCATATTTCTCTCCTCGCAATTATTCTTGTTACACCGATGAAGGGTAAAAAAAAAATAACAGATGGCTGCTAAAGCTGGCAGTTGGGTAAATTATTTCTTCGTGAACGTGAATGGCGCGAAAGTACGAGGCCGACGCGGATAACAAGAAAGCTCTTTATTAGTTTCAATTTTGAAATTACTTCGCAGATGATCTCTCTAAATGAATGTTGGCAAAGGGGTTACCACCCTAACAAGCTATCATCAACATATTGGGATAACGTTTATTTGTTGCAAGTTTAATAAGGTGCTTTCATATTTTTAAAACACTTATCTAAATAGAATATTTTAACTATGCAATTAACGATCGTCAGTAGAGAACATCTGTGGCCTTTAAACTTCCCTTTACCTGAAAGTTGTGGATTATATATAGATATTAGTGGAAAAATTGCAACAAAAAAAAAGTCTCAAAACTCAAAACTAAAACAAGAAAGAAAATACCTGTTAATATTTCGCCCATTCAGGCTTCAACGGGAAAGCAGATTTGTTAAGCAGTTTAACAAAAAGCATTTTTGTATTTTTTCGTAGAATCCTTGAACTATTCCCTAAGTATGCCGAGTACTAGCTAAATCTACCATTAATGGGGCCCATCTCCTAGTTAATTAAAGGATTTATTGATTATTATGATGCATGAATACATATGAAGGATGTATACATGTTTGAAATAATAAAATGTCAAACAGTTAAAAAACTTGTTCAGAAGCTTTGCTTATAAATTAAATGTCTTGATTTCATTTATGATTGGTAATTGTTTATTAATTTCTCGTCACTTTATGCTGATATAGCTAATCGGACGACGGTACTGTGGGAGTCCTAAATTTTGCCGACCCAGCTATAATTACGATAAGGATCTTCAACAAGTACTTAAAATTGTAAAGGCTCGGGACCCCTATTATACGTCCCTTCCGAAAGAGGCATATTTTATTATATTATTTTACTCCCTTTAAGAAAATCATAGAGCCACTTGCTGCATTGTGATCTCGCAATCTTGGACCTAGTATTTTGTTATGATAATCACTAAGCCACAAATCACTCCATTTGGGGTGGTTATTTTTATTCATTCAACGAAATAAATTTAATATACTTTTTAATTAATGTGAGAAAAACCTTTATCCAGTCAAATTTTTCTTTTAAATATATACATGTGCATTCGTTCTGATATTTATGGAATCGGAGGACAAATAGGAACATGGATTACAACAACCCGGCGAAGTCGAATCGGACGAGACAAAGCAGAACAATAAACATGGCACTGATGATGGGCTTCTATTAAGGGAGTCGTCATCCCGAGAGATTTGACACAGCCCAGACAACAAAGACGCCCTGACAATGACATAGCTATGCCACTTTTTTGTTTGCCTTTTTCACATCGGCCCGCACAAGTGTGTTTGAAGATAAGCCCAGAAATAATTCCGTTTCAAAACCTCTCTCGGCTCTCTTTGAAAACCATCCGTGTGTCTCTGACACGCGACATTTTTTTTCGAAACCCATTTCAGTTCGCTTTTTTCATCCATTTTTTTATGTCTGTCAGTGCGAGATCTGACGCGATGCCCCCGAGTCATCCCGTTCAGGTGCAACATCATAGTTGTTATTTTGTTAGAAAAATCTAGTAGATTTTTCTATTTAAATAAAAACATGATTTTGTATTGGTCATTAATGTGTAATTGGGAAAAACAAAAAATGTTATTGAAATGTAGCAGAAAAGCAGTATTATTTTGTAAACATATTTATGAAAAGCCTAGATGTTAGGAATATTTAACGAGACAACAACAATAAACATAATGCCCTCAATCATTTACTCTGAAATTTATCTTATCAGAATGTGGCAGATATACGTCTCAGAGCTAAGGATGTCTGTGATTAGCTCCATTAGGAAAACAAGGTCTGGACAAGGAAAGAAAATAGGCCATTTCCATTTCTTCCATTTTACACCTCAATTATATTATATGCTAGTATTATATTACTAAAGTATAGTTTTATTTTTACTTTGTTTATTGGTCCTCCAAATTAAATGTATAAAATTCTTGTAAAATATATTCTTATTCAGTATATTTTCATAAATCATTTTATCTTAATTTTATTTTTGATAACTTCTACTATGCATTATATTTTGCTTCTTTCATATTTATGGTTAAAGGGCATTATAGCCGTGTAACACAAGTGTATACATCCAACTATAAAAATCAAACATTCCTCACTAAAACAGTATTGGAAAGGAGGATTGTGTCATTCACTGTCATAGTAGTTTTTGATTCGAAGTGGAGTTGTAATATAATAAATATTCCTTTACAAGCCAATCCTTGACTTTAGCCTCATTTTCACTAATTATTCTTGTTAATAATTAGCAGTAAACTTTTAAGCATGAGAAAAATTGTATTGTTATTTTTAATCATATATGTTGTTGTTTATCTATTAAACGTGGGTTTATGCTGATGTGGCCATTGTTTATGCTGCTATGGGCTGGGCTGATGCAACAGTGTGAGTCCTAGGTTTTGAATATACAGATATAATTAGGATATTTAAGACGTGAGTACATGAAACCGCATAGGCTAAGATCTCCATTTTATGCCCCTTCCGAAGGACAGCATCAACAATGATTTTTGACTACCTTTAAATATTCATAAGGCCAATTTTTCCTCGTTTTCATTCTTCTGCCGAAATATTTCTATTCGATATGTTTTTAGAGTAATTTCTAACATCTATTCATCTCCTGCATGGAGTTAAATATGATTTAAACTTTAACATACGAATTTCCATGACGCTATACAATCCCAGTAGCAGGTGGCTGGAGCAGTTCACATCCTCCCTAATGCCAAACCTGCCCAGGAACCCCAGAACAACCTGCCCCGGACAGTCGATAATATTTATCGATCTCTTATCTGTTTCCTCTCTCCTACGGTAAATATCCACTCTTATCTACACGCCTCCTTCTCACTTAATGTCGCACCGTGCGGAAGTGTATCGTAGTCCTCAATCTAGTCTTCGTATCTTGAGTGAGTCATGATGGCCTGACATCGTAGGAGGTTCTCCTCGAGGGATTCCTCTACCCGTGATATATCTACATGTTTGTAAACGATTTTTTGAATAAATATAGATGGAACTTTTAGAGGTTATAAGCAGTTTTTACAGAATCGGATAATAATGACAAGTAAAGTAACTATTTCAGGTTGTAGGCTATCCAATGAATAAATACACAAATTAAAAAAAGTATCGCGGTTTATATTACTTACATATATAAACAATAAACTTTTTTATCAGAATAAAACATTTCCTACATCTTTAGAATGATAAATTTGTTCATTACCATCCTAAAATTGTCTTGGTAATTTATAATTTTAAAATCTTTAATTCAGTTTTAGATATAGTTTTAGATATAGATATAGTTTTTTGTATAATAATTTTTATTTTGTTTTCTATGCAATTGATATTCCGATTATATAACTCTTTTTTTTTATTTTTACTTTTTAATAATTGAGTACTGCCACTGGGTAGTTTCTCCACCTACCTTTATGTCATGCCATTATGAATCAAACATTCTATTCACTTGTTGTGTTTTAATAATACAGTTGCAAATTTCAATAAATTATGTTTTTAAATAACTTTTAGTATCGATTATTGCAAATAAATTACATAAAATAATAGAAAATGTAATTTTTTTTTAATGTGGAAAACATATTAATTAGTAAAGTATTGAATAAGAATTTTATCCTGAAAACAGGGAAATTTCTCGAAGTGTGAACAAAACTTTTTAATATTTATTTAAATGTAACAACAGTTAATTATTCTAATACCTCCTACGTTTCGACGAGAAGTCAAGTACACAATTACATTATTTATTTATTTATTTTTTAAATATTTATTTAATCTAATTTTAGATTATATTATAATGCATAACAACATTTATGTAGTTGCTTTTCTCTACTTAATTTATCTTCTAGGTTGATCGGTTTATATTAGAGTGTTGGGACTGTTTTATTTTTATCTGCATTTAACGTAAGATTATGAAGTAGCAAGGAGAATGAAATATTTCTTTAATTCTATGTTGAAGAGTGAAATGTTGTGTATGGCGAAGTGCGATAAATGCTAATCTGTCTTTAATAAGTACTATAAAAATGCAGAAAATGAAGGCTAAATGCTTCCGAGTGTGAGTAAGTAGGCACTAATTGCTATTGTTTATAAAACGCAGCACCAGTAGCTAGTGTATTAGTAGCTATTATATTCCACTCTTTCTTTCATACTTTGCGCACTTACCCATGAAACAATTTTAACATTTAATAGAGTAGAAAACAAACTTTATTCTGGGGACCAAGTCCCTTTTGAATAACAATCATGAAAAAAAATAAACATAATATACATCTGGCCAGAAGGCTACATAATAATACGAATTATAAAGTAATAAAAAAAGACAAAAACGTAATACAAATAAAATTACTAAAAAGTACAAAATTTGACAGGATTTTAACTAATTGACGAAAATAAATACAATAATACCAACAAGATAATTACAAACAAAATTAATAAAGTAGTTAATAAGAAAGCTCCTGAATTTAACGAATGAGATATCATGCAATAAAGTATTTACATAGTCTATATCGTCTTTGGGAAAAATAAACATAACGCGTAGGCAACGAAATCGATTATTCAATACTAATTTATTTAACCAGAAGATTGCCTGCTTGGAGTGCATCTTTTTGGGATATCAAGAGATGTTGGAAAAGCAAGGATTTAAATGAAGCCAGTGAAGAAGCATGGCGGATGAAAGGAGGGATTGAGTTCCACACATTGGTGGAGCGGACAAAGAATGCAGCTCGAATGCATTGGTTCCGTGGGAACGAGTGTAGAGATTGGAAAGACGGGATGTAGTTTTGTGGTGCTGGACCGAGACTTCGAATTGGAGGAGAGTGTAGATATATCAAAGGTTTTGCGAGTTAATGGATTGGTTTAGAAAAGCACTAAGAAAGTATTGTATACGAATAGAACTTCGGGAGTAATGTAACACCCGAAATCGCCTCGAGGTACCAAGAACAAATTTTAGAGCGCAGTTCATTAATGGCGTTAAACGGCCCTCAAGAATTTTTGAAAGGACCCCGTATACAACATTATAGTAGTCAAAGTGGGGGAAGATGATACAAGAAGTTTACGGGTAGATTGCGTAAGGAGATGCCAAGATTGATGGAATAATTGCAGGGAACTAATTGATCGTTGGAATATTTGGGTGATATGGGGTTTCAAGGAAAGGTTTTGTTCAATAGTAATGCCTAGGTTTTTGACAGAGGAGTTGAAACTGATCGGGTGGTCGTTTAGGATTAATGTTGGGAGAGTGGTGATAGCTTAAGGAGAGAGTTGGAACCCAGAACAATAGCCTGAGTTTTCATTTCGTTCAATTATAATATGTTCAGCTTTGCCCAGGCACTGATCCTATCTAGGTCTTTCTGAATACTGGGAATGGCAAATAATAGCTCAAAGGAGGAAAGGATAAATAGATTTGGAAGTCGTCAGTATATAGATGGTAGGAACAATTGTGAAGAAATTAAGGAAGATCGTTGATGTAACAGTTGAAAAGGAGAGGAGAGATGCTTGAGCCCTGTCTCACACGTGAGGATAGAGTGAGGAAAGAGGAAAGGGGTTGATTAGGCATGGAAACTGTTTGGAACCTGTCAGAGAGGAAAGTTTGGAACCAAAGAATAGAGCTATTGAAAAAAAACAATGACTTTAGTTTGCCAAAAAAGGTAAAATGGTCCAAGGAATCGAAGGCTTTAGAAAAGCCAAGTAGGATTAGCACGGCTAGTTATTTGTTGTCCATGGCTATATGTATGTCAGTCACGATTTTGGTAATGCAGATTGCGTAGAGAAAACAGGACGAAAGCCTGATTGAAGTGGATCAAGGAGTTCTTGAAAGTTACTTATTGATAATTAAAATTATAGAAAATACTTATTAATAAAATTAATTGGACTGTTCGAGAAAATTTGATGTTTGAGACTGGACTATTCTTTCAAGAGGTTTGGAAAAGTTGGAAAGTATGGAGATTGGCCGGCAGTCTTTGGGAGATACTGGGGTAGAGGTTTTGTTTTTAGGATGGACTAAGGCTTTTTTACAAGAAGTCGGGAATACTGCGTTTTGTAATGAGAAATTATATTATCATCGATATAATGCCTGATCGTATGATATCGATGAGGCATAATTAGACTAATTTGACGGGTATCTCGTCAAACCAGTAGAATTGGAGCGGGATTTAAGACCGGGGGAAATAATGTCGATAGGTGAAATGTCAAAGAAAAAAAAATTTCGAGGTTGAAAGATGGCGTTAGTGAAAAGACGGAGTATGAAGATTTTGATGTGCTAATTGAGGAAGACAAAAAGTACGAGTTCATTTCATCGGGAGAGGTAGGAAAGGCTCTGGAGAATGATGGATTACTGAGGAAGAGCTTTCGGAGGAGTTACCAGACAGATTTTGGAACGGGAGCAGTGGAATATAAATTCGTAATACAAGGGAGGTCCGTACTGACAGCAATAGCTATAACTAGTGAAAATTTGTGAAAACAAATCCTCGAATTTTGAGCCGCAAAAGAACTTATTTCACAAAACTATCTTGAACATTATAAGAAAACTTATATGAAACTAACAGGGAAATCACTTTATGGAGTTCCTTTTTTCCAACAAAAATGCATGGTTGAGGCCCCATTGTATTCACCATGCGTGAGTTTCACTGACTGTTGGTGTGCTCGATTGATATGACTGCAGATAAGGCATTTTTTCTGTGGGTAAACGTCAACCTTGAGTGGAAACAAGGTTGCTTATAGAAAAAGGCGTTTGTTTTTGTTGACTCTAAGTTATGTATTATCACCACTAATTAGGATTTTAACAATATGGCTACGTATCATTTCACTACGTATCATTTCACAACACCTAGTCTAAAATAATAAAGAATGCCTCAAAAACCATTTCAGATAAGAATTGCAATGCGAGGAGATTGGCACACAAGAAGCAGAAAACTCAGAACCGGGAGCAAGCACGTCAGGAAGTCGAAAGAAGAAAAGAAGACGCTGTCACTATACTTATGACCAAGAAAACGAGAAACCAGTGAATACTGCCAGCTCGTCATGTAAAAATTATGTATGTAAAACAAGCCACAAAAACTAGTCTGTATAACTGCGAATAACTAATCTTCTTTACAACCACGTTGGACATGCCCTAATGGTGATTTATGTAATGTTATTACATTAACTTCTAATAATAACAGAATAATAAATAGGCCCTATTTTTTCTAAATATTTTTCAAATCCATTCCTCATACCCAATTTTTCACATATTATTTATTATATATTGTGTTTTATCAAAAACAAGTTGGAATATTGTTACTAGAATTAATATAATAAGTAAGAAAAATATATCGGGATCTAAAAAGAAGCAGTATTATTTGTTTAGATATTAGGAAAGTTAAACAATAAAATCTCATCTCTTCTCCGTTAACAAACAACCATTCCATTAATTAGCATTCCTCCAAAATTAGCAACTCGTTCATTTTTTTTAACTGAAGTTCAAACTTCAGGTGAAAGATGGAAATGAACCAGATATCAGGAAAAACAGCGAATTGTACGAGCTAATTGGATCTTGCTACATAGTCCAGCTTATTAAAGCAAGAATAATGGAAGAAAACAGCACCTAAAAAGACCAGGAGGAGAGGAAGACCTATGAGACGGTGGCTTCAGGACGTGGAAAAGAACCTTACAGAACTCGGTGTCAGAAATTGGAGAGAGCAACTGCAGAGGAGACTGGCATAACATCTTACCCTAGGCTCTAGTGCTAGTTAGTTTTGGTAGACCTGTTCTACTACATCCCATAGAGTGTCTTGGTCTGAGAAAGAATGGATTGAGAAAGGAGATGATTTGTCGTAGATCACGCTCCACCGACAAATCCCCCTTCCTTACTTTGGTTAACGACTTTAGAGGCTGGATGAGCCCCAGGAGGGTTCCTAGATCACATAGGATCTAACTCCGGCCGCTAACAGCGGGATTTGAGCACAAGACCTTTGGTACGGCTACTCAGTGCTTTACCACTGAACCTCTCCCCTCCCTTCGTTTTGGTAGGTGTAGGCCTAAATCTTTGTCATTGTCTTCTACCCAAATCAATCTAATTTCTACAAAACTACATCGTTAGATATATTTAACTTGCTAATCTATAACGGTGAACATATATTTGAGCCGAGTGGAGGAGGTAAGGGTCGAGATCACGACTAGGACGTGAGCGGACTCTGCTCTAATGACGGCGCGATGAAGAGAGACTAATGCCAATGGAGCTCAAACTAATTGCCAGTCTTTAATTTTGAAACGAGAAGGGGAGCGCTTCACTCCCGCCCAATGGCTGATAATTTGTTTAATTCTCAACTAACGGCCACGCTCAACTTTCTCAATTACTTCCAACCTCTTTCCCTTCCCGTTAATTAATTTACATCGTTGTCGGAAATATTTCAGAATGGGAGCTCGTGAGAAAAAAAATTGGATAACGAAACATATATTATATAAGGAGGAGAAAAAACTAAAAGGTGATCAACGTTATTGGTACGATTTATTTAATCGACATTATTACGGCTCCATTACTTTCATAAAAATTGTAATAGCAATTTATGAAAAAGCTTGGAAATAATAACCGATTTATTAAATATATATTCTCATTTGCGTGAAAACATATTCATATGAATGTAACTTGTAACAATTCAAGTTGGGAGAATTATTATAGAGTGCTAGTTAGATAATAGGTTATGCCAGACATCAAATATATTATTTTTATACTGAATAACAACATTATTAATCGAAAGGGAAAATTTAGCCTGTACATCACCCGTACTAATAACCATTGCAAAACGTCAGCAGAATTACTTTGTGCTTGAGAGAGGAAAATCCAGTGGAAGATATATGGCCCAGGCAAAATAGAAAATATGTACGAAACAAAAACCAACAAAGAAGTTAAAGTCCTCTTTGAAGAACCTGAGTTTCATATGTCAAAAAGAGAAGAATATGATGGATTGGTCTTGTGCATCGAATGCATCAGGAAAGACTTACAAGGAAGGTAATGAAAGGACGCCCATTACCCATTACCCAAACTACGGTAGCTCGAAGATGTCGAGGTTGACCTGCAGCTTCAGGGAGTGAGAATATGGAGAAGAGCTGCAGAGGATCACTTTGATGGGCCAAGGGTCCTCCAGAACTAGATAGAGTAGCATTATCTATATCAACTGCTATAATCTGGTCACTTAATTATTATTAAAGTTCCAGGATGACTTCATTTTCATTAAATGAATATAATGCGGATCAGAACAACTATTATATTTTTCAAATATTTTATTTGAAAATAAAATATTTAAAAAATTATATCATATAATAATAAAATAAATTATAATAATATTAATGATTAAAGTCAACAAGATCCAAAAATAAAAGTAATGTTCAATTAACATTCTCCCCGTGTATACATCGCAAATTGACTGACCGAGAAGCGAACCAGGATGGCCGAGATGGTTAAGGCACCACCACGGATAGGAGGGAGAACCGGGTTCGAGTCCCGGTCCTGGTCATATCTTTTCTTTTCAAATAAAATTTTTTAAAAATTATATCATATAACAATAAAATAAATTATAATTATATTTTTTAATTTGCTTAAGGACCCGGTACTTAGTAATTCTTACTGTTAACATGTTATTATTTTTTAACCAGTAAAAAGTTAATATTTAATTTTAATACATTTTCACAAGTACGACAATTTGCCATAACATTTCTCAAGATTTTAGTCCGATTCTGACTAAATCTGAAGTTTCATTATCATAAATCATTGCTTGACTAAATTTACGAAAAATGTGAAAAAGTCATTTTTTGAAATTTGGAGTTATCCCCCTTTTGATCCTGAGCGCTCAGGCAATATATGGAGAAGGGGAGGAACATTCGTTTAGACTTAATGCCACATGAGGTCGCCATCAGTGTATAATTTGAATCATGGACGAGCAATAAAATGCCCAGTTTGGTCTCTTAAAACACAACTTCGTAAACCACTAGCCAAAGCTCCGTAACTCCCCATAAATATAATCAACAGGTCCAGCTCGCTAAATATATACCTCCTCGGCAAACCGTGCGGGCATAAACTAAAGTCCTCCCGAGTAGAGAGTATCGTATTACGGAGATATGGCAAGGTCCTAACCGGGGAAAACTACACAACAAATAAATGGCCGTAGAGAACCCATCATCAAGCAGCCATAACTCGGCACATTTCCAACGACCCGAGCTCCCAGATAGCCATCACTGCTGCCTTATCTAAATTACCACTGCCTTCCAAATTAAACAGCGCAGCATGGCGATGGGTATTGTAGATATGCTAGGTCGTGTCCTATCTACGTTTTGGTGGGTGGAAGATTTAAATCGGATGTTAATTATTATCATTTTTTCTAATGACACTCTAAGTTAAACAAAGAAGAAACTGTAAGAGCGAACCGAAATCATGAGCAAGAATGAACTATTTTATCTACATACCATTAATATTGGGTAAAGTTTTTTTATTAATATAAAATAACCAATGCTAAGTTTATATGCGTGAAGGTGTTAATCAGATATTATCTTCCCAATTTGAGATATTTAATCTGAATTAGATCGACCGCTTATTAAAGAACCCTAGGTTCATCTATACTCCTTAGTCCGGCATTAGGTCCTTGGCATACAAAAACATTTAAGCTTGTAAGCAATTCTATGTGCATTTCTCCGACTGTATGTTTCTCAAATCGTATCCATGTATAATGTATTTCAACATCATTGATCTACTACACAAACTTTGCTACTGTATTATGGTTTTAGTTGATGGTACTTAAAATGAAATGAAGTCACAGTAATTGCATTACTACATCCTTTTTTATTTTTACAATGTCTATTTTAATACTTGCCTTCATTTTAACTCGTATCTGATAAAGGCCCCGACTTACTGTTTTTTTTATAGATTAATTTATTGATATTTACCACTATAATAATATTGCAACAAGTAAAACTGCTAATATAAACAATATGACATGGGAAAAAAAACTCTTGTGGAGAAACTATCCATCAGTAGCACTCCAATAAAGTTCTAGGGCAGAAGCTCTAGAGGCCATCTTCTTTTCAAACGCCTCGGAGAGTTTTCAGGAATAGTATGGGAAGCAAGTTGAGAGACTAGCGCATTCAAGTGTGTATGGAGCTTGTCATGGAAGGATAGATATCTAGTTTGGGCCAAATCAGAAACATATGGGATATTAAGATCATGATGGATAAGTTTGTTTGTGACATAATAGGGAGCATTGAGGATTTTACGAAGGATTTTGGATTGTAAGGATTGGATACGAGATAAATTGGATGGTTTAGTAGAGCCCCAAAGCTCAACTCCGTATGTCCAAATAGGTCTGATAACTGTCACGTAAATGAGTCTTTTGTAATTAATTGGGAGCTTAGAGCGTTTGTCCAGTAAATGTTGAAGTAAGCGAAAACGTCGAGCAGTTTCTTGTCTTTTCAGTCTTGTGTGAGGATTCCAATTGAGAAGTTTTTCCATTCGTAAATTTACGACGTAGGTTGAAGGTGATTTGTTGGGATTTCTTAGGATTTATTGATTGAAGATATTGGGATGCAACAAATGGATCCTTATTTACTGATAACACACATGTAGCGTACCTAGTTAGGACAGTGCTTGGATGGGTTGGGATGTCAGCTGTATACATCGTGTATAGAATGGGACCCATGATACTACCTTGAGGAACACCGGCAGACAGGTAAAGAGGGATGAGTAGGAAAAATTATGGTTTACTTTAAAGGTTCTATTACAGAGGTAGAAAATTATAATAAGGAAGTAAGTAGAAGGTAGGAATTTACGGAGTTTGCACAGCAGTCCCGGATTGGAGTTACTGTAAATCAGGAACTGTGCTGTTTCCAAGCCTACGGTTCTGCAAAGAGAAGATTTGGCCAAAATCACGCGTAATCGCCAGGTTTATCCTGTAATTAAGGCTACCCATTTTATATAGACTTTGTGAGTCTCAGGAAATTTTCCAAAAGTCTTGGCCCAAAAACGTTTCGACTTTCCAGCAAGTGCCTATTCCGTACACAATGTGTTCGTGATTAATTTTTTTGATTTTGACGCTATATTTGTGGAAAAACACTTCAGACGAGAGCTAGTTAATCGGAATTTCAAAATATTTATGATAACTATAAATAAAGTAAAAAACATTTTTTCTAACATATGAATATAGGTGCTCATACCAAATACTTTATTCATTACATTTCGTATAATTAAAAATATAATCACAAAATTAATAATTTAATTTAAAATATTTTTTAAAAAAGTTAATCAAGAAGTATAAAAAAATTGTGAATGGTGATTCTAGATGATACTTAATTTGAATACAATAAAATAAGTGTGCCTGACTAATTATTGCTTTACAATTCTAGAGAAAAATCGGGATTACGGAAGATATGATTTGGGATGGAGCTGCCAAGAGCAGATGAGGTTTAAGGCGAGAACGAGCCAGGCTATCAAAATCTCAGATAAATGAAGGGATGAAAAAATACTGAACGAAGAGAAAGATACAGAAAGTGGATTAATCATAGATCCAGGATAACCCAAAGTCGGTTGAAACTAAAGAAGAATAAAAACAATGTTAGTAATAACCACGATGAAGTTATTCTTGAAAAGATATGTGATTCATTGTTGGCAGATGAATACCATAAGGCAATCAATGTATGGAGCCCAAAATAGAATTTGCAGTGTAGACAAGACTTTAATGAGTATTGTTTTGATCCATTAGATAGTAAATTTAAACTGGCCACAAAGTGAATGAACGTTAAAGGTGTACAACAACAAACCATACTGAGGAACAGACGAAAAACGGAGACAAATCATAAGAAATAGCCAGGCTAATTCAAGATGACAGGACGACAGAGACAGAGTAGCCAACTGAAGTAGACAAAGCGACCAGCTGAGTTAAGGTGGCAGCCCTGATCAATCCGACAAGATGGCCGTCCACGGCCTCATCCATCAACCCCCACTCCAACGACTGCCTTTCCCCCACTCCAACGCCGACTACCCCCACCATTCTCCCCTCCACTAACACATGATTTATGAGGCTCATAATTGGCCCACGGCCCGGAGCAGTGATTTATGAGCTGAGGCTTTTCAAAAGGGGAAAACAATTAAGGAGAGTGATGGATGCGCCATCTACCGGCTAATGCCCTAAATAAATTATACGGGCCCACGTCCATCTCTATCATCCCATCTATCATACGTTTGTTAGCTGCCTACAGGACTTCTTGAGAGCTTGTCTTTCTAATTAGGCCTTCTTTCTTTATCCCGAAAACCATGTTAAATTGTCTAATGACTTGCGAGGTTAATAAATATATTAAGAAAAAAATACAGGGATCATCTACTCAAAGGTTATCAGAGCGCAACTCAGTCGTGCCGAAGGTCCTGAGTACAAATCCGACTATTGGCAGATTTTATTTAATCTTTTTGAAGCAGGAGATAGATCCTAAAGGAATTCGGGCTCATCCAACCACTGTAAAGAGTGTAGCCAAAATAGGACAAATCAGCGTCTTGCGCAACCGTTTCCAAGAAACAGTTCTCTATCCACCACGTTCATGGGTTGCAGTGGTATAGGTTTTTATTTACCCTATTCCAATAACTGTTCATTAAATTATACTGATAATAACACTGGAGTGAAGATGCCAAAAAAGGTTTAATGTTAAAACTAAAGTAACATCCCGACCTCAATTTAAAAGGATGAGTTGTATTTCGTTAATATCTTGAGCGATCGCGACAAGCGGTTACAATAAGGATTGTTACAACGATTTCCTCCAGATGGCACTGGTGCAGTTCATCTTTTAAGTTTAAATTTTTAGCAAGAGGAGATGGAACTTAGTGAGTTATTATAATGCCTCACTTGTTAATTTCGTTTATGTTAGAAAGCATTAGTAATTAATTTCATTATATAAGATGATTAATAAATAAGAGATTTGATAAAAATTGGTTTAATGCCAACTTTTTTATTATAAATTTGACGTTATACAATTATCGTTATTATTATTTACATCTTATGTAATCAATTTACTTAGATGAATAATGAAATACGTTTTCTTTTCCAAGTATTCCATTGGAATCTGATTTACATACCCAAGAACTAAAAGTAATGCAGTGCTCAAGAATACAAAGTGACTAAATGCGTTTCAGCGCAATGTTTTCAAGTTTCACGTTTGGCTCACACATTTTAATGGAACACGAGGACAATATAATTAAAATGCACGGCGATTGCAATCCATACGCCGTCACGAACATATAAAGAAGACACAAAAACCCTGAGTAACATGCCAAATTCTCGAGAAAGGTTAATTAGAATTCACGGAGGCGAATTTATTGTGAGCAAGACCTTCATTAGGGAAATTTATTAGTTCTCTACTTCACTTTCACTTTGCAGGTAAAGTTAGCTCGTGATCTAACCGTTCACTGGCTGTTAATATAATTTAACATCTACGGTTATACAATAATAATATATTATGTATTCTAAATACTGTTTAGTTAATGGCTGTTTTGTAAATAAATTTAAGTTGTTGCCACTAATTCATTATTAAAAATAACATACTTAATCATCATCATCAGGAAAGAATTTTATAAATTAATATAAATCAGGTCGACACCCAATGGAGTTCATGTTTAACAATCAATTTTAAGGGATTAAGGTTTTCTAGATATAGTATTAATAAGAACATACATTTATAACTGCATACATACAGTAGTGGCTCAGAGTCAGTTAGCCTGAACACTTGACCCCATTATAATCCCTAAAGAAGACTTACAAAGTGGGCCGAAACGTTGGCTCTCCAATGAAAATCTTCCTATTTAAAAAAAATTTTTGAACCACCCGGACTTTTTATCACGGAATTTCTTTATCACTTATATAAGATCACCTTATATTATTCAAGAACTTTCAATTATGGTTCTCGAGATTTAGTCAATTTCTTCTTTTTGGCGACTTTTCAAGACTATGTTGGTCTCATAATCATGCCAAATTGATGACGAATGGATATTAACACATCAATCAAACAAATATCTTTTCAATACTTGCATATATGCAAATGTATTTAGTTTATTGATGCGTTAATATCTATTCGGCATCAATTTGGCATGATCATGAGATCACAATAGTCTCGAAAAAAACAGGAAGTTGAAAGAATTGACTTAATCTCGAGAGCTATAAGTAAATATGTAGATCTTTATTATTAAATAATTAAATGCTTGATAATTATTTGAGCAATGCTCTTCAATCATCCTACGATTAAGAAATTAATAACTCCTCCAACTCGGGCGGTTGGCTATCAGTAGAAACACCGGTCGGTTCGCACATGTCTGCCTCGATGATATATGGACTATAATACCATTACAAAAACAACAGATTAGACCTTTCTTCCAAGATGCAGGCAGAAGAGGGACCGACAATGAAGTACCTTGGACATAGCAATCAGTAGTTCCATTGTGGTAGGACAAAGAAGAGCTAAGAGGGAAGACAATGACTAGGCGATTGACTCGCCCCGTCACTAATGGACACGAGAACAAATAGCCCGAGGTCCCCCGCCATGATATATTGCCCAGGGCCCGCACAAAGGCCCGGCATATGCTCACACCACAATGGTCCAGCGGTGAATAGTTTGGGCTTGGTCGTTAGTTTTGGGGGGGAAATAGAGGTGGGGAGAGGGTGACGGTGATAAGTGGTATGTTCGATAGTTAGGGGAATCGTGTAACCAGCTGAAATTTAGAATGGTCCTCCTATGGCCACGGCGTAAAATGGAGCCTGAAGTAATTTTTATTCTAATAATACAACCAGGACATAGAAAATGAACGACTACGAAGAAATTGGAGAGACGATGTGAAGATATGTGCTGTAATATGGATATGTGCGATAATAAAAAAAGAAAATTGGGGACGATTAAGATATATTGACGATTAAGATATACATGTATACCAAACCCAAAAGAGACCAATATTGGGGGATTCCTGAACATAACATCAATATTTCATCGATTTGATAACCAAATAGAACGGAAAAGATTAAAAAGAACATAAGTTCTGCTATGTAACACTGTTTAGAATACTAGAAATATTTGAATGCAACTGTGAAGGGTACCCGAGCAAGTGTTTACAAGTATCTCTATTTAATCAAAAGTGACTCAGGTGTCTGCACCTGAAAAGGAAGAAATGGCACGGTTGGAAGTTGGACGGCAGAGGCTCAAGATGTAAGCACCCTCTTATAAAGAAAAGGGACCTGTTTGTAAGTACTTGGGGGTTGTAACCATGATCACCACATAATAAAAATAATGTTATGCCATGTCATATAAATGATCTTTATTTTCTAAACAACTTCTAGTTAGCCAATTACGCAAACCTTTGGAAAAGAGAGGGATTTGTTTTTTTAATAAATAATGAAATAGTAACTTATAAATGTTACTTAAATTCATACTTCAGTAGATTAGAATTTGATAGCTGAATTGAATAGCATTTTATTAGATATATTTAGTTCGAATTGTTAATAGTCAGATTGCTCGCTAACAAAGTGAACGTTTGAGTGTCCACTTTATCCAGGCTTGGTGTGCCTCATGAAGGTTGTTCATTCTCAGTTGATTCTTTTCATTATAACAGAAAATATTTTTTTCTACAACTTCTATTCCCTTCATTGCTGTTGGAATGCTGCCCATCTTTGAAATTGATTTTTTTTTTTTAGATTAATTTATTGATATTTACAACGGTAATAATATTACATCAAGTAAATTTGCTGATATGAACAAATGACACGAAAACAAAAAAACACTTGTGGAGAAACTACCCATCGGTAGCACTCCAACAAAGTTCTACGTAGAAGGTTGTTTTTATACATTGTTGGTAATTTTTATACATTTTAATGATATAATCATCATAAATCTATAATCAATTGGGTAAAAACAAATTCATACAAGAGGTCTATCGTTTATGGTTCCATATGTTTTTTTAAATTTACGTTATGTCATTATTAGATCAATCGTTCCCAAACTTATTATTCTAAAATAAATTATGCAATAATGTATCGTTATCTGGTAGGCTATACAAGTAAGAAATGTTATACAAGTAAGTTAATGGAATGATCAAGGAAATAGTAGACGCGGCGACAAGACAAACAAACAGGGACAGAAGCTGATGACAATCCGTTACAGTAGCTGTTACTCAACAATAGCGATCAGTTTGTACTAATACAGTCGGCAGGTCCTTCCCGCCATCATTACCATAATCACAGCTCCTTGTCACTCTCAATTTGTAACGGTCCTATGTCAAACCAGCGCTGATTTAATAACAGTTACAGGGATTATCGTAGCGATGGTCATGTCGTCGGGAGCTTGGGCATCTGTCAAGGACTATTTGTATCTAGTTCAGGAGAGATTTGAATCATGTTTCAGAATGAACATCGTTATTTAAGAGTGCAAAACTGGGGTTTACATCCCATTAAGGCATTTTAGTTATATTATACAAAATTGATTAATTCCCCAAGAAATTATTATAATTATTATCTCGGTTGTTTCTTGTTTTATTTATTATTTATATAGAAATAGTTCCCTTTATAAGCCCTTTGTAAGGATACAGACTTGGTCAAGTTCATCAAGATAGGACGACTTCGATGTGCCGGGCACGTTGCACGTATGGATGATTCGGCGATACCCGGGAGGATGCTGTCCGGAAGGATGCATGGACAAAGAAGGGTTGGCAGGCCAAATGTCAGATGGGAGGACTCAGTGACATCGGATGCACGGGCTCTGCTGGGAGTCCGAAACTGGAGAGCTGCTGCAGCTGATCGTATTGACTGGCGAAGGCTTTTGGAGGAGGCCCAGTCTCGGCGACGGGATGTAGAGCCAGCCATGTATGTATAGAAATAGTTCATGCATTAAGAATGTTTCATTATGTGTGAATGATAAGAGGGTTTGAAAGGAACGAATTAAGTCTGAAGCGAAAAGAGAAGATATTGAACGAAATACACTACGACAACCATTGCGTTTCAGTATGAATTCAGCCAAACATTCGTTCAGAACCAATGAGTATTCAATGCAAACTACATCAAATAATCTGGACATTTTTTTCCAACTAAATTCATTATTTTTCTGAAGTTGGTATTAGTGGAGGAAGTGGGATGGGTCAGCGGTAGAAAGCTGAGCTGCCGGATTCAAATCCGGGGATGGATCATGCGGGCCCTGAAGATCCTCCTGTTCACCCAGCCTCTGTAAAGTGAATTCCCTTAACAGGGAGAAAAAATTGGCGGTTGAGCGTGATTTCAAACAAATCATCTCCCTGCAGAAATATTATAGTCTCTATTATGTACTGAGCCCACAGCCCTTGATGGATTGTAGTGATTAAGTGGTTCCGGTTTCTTTTTTATTTTTTGTTATTGTAAGTAAATTTGAAATGTCGAAAAACAAGTGATTGAGAAATTATAGGTAGACACCTTTTACTTTAAATTTAATCATACAATTATCAATCTGATTTTGTTCATAATAAATTTATGTAAAATGTCCCTACCAAAATATCAACAATCGCGTAGAATAAATCGTTTGAAGATATTTTAATTAACCATTTGAAATTCCACATACTTGATATAATTAAAAAAATGGTGGTTAAAACATTTAAATCCATTTTGAAAATTAAACACTGTTTCAGTAATAAAAATTACAAAAAAAATAATATAATACAACGCGGGTTGCTTACTAATTTCGAATAAAAAATTCAAGTCATCATCCTGATGCGCAGAAAGGAAGCTATTGAAATATATCAATCAACAATTTCGAAGACAACAAGAGAATAGTAATGACGAAACCCTTCAGATTTTCCTGAGAAACCAGGCGGTTGGCCAATGACTAACACCAGGAGAGGATTCAGTAAAGTTATGGCCCTGAATATGAATCAGTAGCTGCAAGGAAAGGACAATCAATTTATATATTCATACACGTGCTTGGCCGTAAATAAATCAGGGACTATCCCTGCAAGAGAATAAAACACGCCGCGCCTTAGTCCTTCTAGTTGAGTGATATATTCAACAAACGGTCGGTATCTCGTTGCTCAAGTTACCATTTGATTATTTAGGAAGGCTTTAAGATATGGAAATCGTGAAGGAATCGAAGCTGAGTAATGTACCACTATAATGTAGCGTACATATCGCGGTAATAAAATATCTAGAACAAACAGCCAGTAATATTACATACTAGAACCAATATATCTTAACTATTTAGTGAAAAGTTTTCTCAATGGGTGTTTATCAAAAAATATTGGTTTATTGCAGTTATCATCTATACATATAAAATAAAGTCCTCGCCCTCATTTATTCGCGGTAAACTCAATAACTACTGCACGGATTTTCATGCGGTTTTCACCAATAGATAGAGTGATTCACCAGCAAGGATTAGGCATATAATTTGTCGTGTTTTTTTGTAAATGGGTTGGAATATAACGATAATTGTTGGTATTATTGGAAAAATTATAGCCGCCTGGGAGGTTTCATCGATGACGTTGCCTAATGCCTTGGTCATCCAACGAAACGATGCATGGTGGGATATTCCTCTTTTATAGATCGACAAAAAAGTCTGGGATAGCATATATCTATCTTTTAAGGAAAGCTTACAATAACTATTTTATTTTATAAAAAAATTGATAACGTAAAATCCGGAAATCTATTTAGATGAGTGCAGTATTAATCCTTATCAACTTATACACTTTAGTTACCTTAAGCATTTCATGCGCATTATTAGAATATGTTATACCATATAATTTAAATAAGTATCTTATGGGTTCTCGCAAAAACTTAACGCGCGAGAAAATAAATTCGTGTGTAAAGAAATATTTTGTTTTGTTTTTATGTTCATAATATCTACATATTAAATACATTAGACAGGCAAAAGATGTGGGCATAATATGTCTTACTACCCGTGAAAAGCCGGGGCGGGTTGCTAGTTAACATATATTAAACTAATCATCAAAACATTCTATCAACTTCTTTAAATTAATTAGAACAAAACCAAATTTATACATATTAAATATATATGAGATGGAAAACCAAATTTGATCGATTATTTTAAATCTAATATTCATTTCGTAGTACTTAGGTGTAAGGTATTCGGCTTAAATATCAGCTATATAATAATAATATTGTATTTCCTTCTTTTTTAGATGAAGGATAGGTAGGAAACTGGCGCTCCAAGATTTGTGACGAATTCCAGTACTTGGGCAGTAGGATAACAGACTAGATAAGGATATAAAGGCACGAATAGCGGCGGGAAATAGATGTCTGTTCGGCATTCCAAATATTGTGCTGTAAAAGGATGTCAACAAAGATGAAGTGTCTCATATACGAAACAACTGTGAGACCAATTGTGGCATACGGATGCGAGACCTATTCACTGACAAAATATTGTAAAAGAATCCTTTAAGTATGGGAAAGAAAAGTCCTGCGTAAAATGTTTGGACCTATCAGAATGGAGGACAAGTGGAGAATCGGGTCCAATAAAGAGCTAAGGGACCTACATCAAGAGCCCGATATAGTGAAAGTCATTCAGCTCAAAAGACTACGATGGTTGGGGCATGTGGAGAGGATGGACCCAACGATAACTCCAAGAAGGATGTACGAGATACCGAATGATGGTTCAAGATTAAGAGGCTCGACGATGTGGAGGTTTACATGAAGGCGGTGGGTATAAACCGCAGGCAGAATTTAGCAGAAATTGGCGGAGACAAAGATTCTTCAAGGACTGTAGATCCCACTAATAAATAAATAAATAAATTTCTTCTTTTTTTGTTACAAAAAATTAGCTACAGGTTAGTTTAAAATAAAAAAAACTGGCAGTATAACCCGTGGATCGTTCTCGAACAACCAAAGAACATAAGAATCAAATCACAGATCTTTTATACATAACAAATGGAAATGCTTCATGGTTAGGATGCTAGCCATTGAGATTACACCATTAATCAGAGAGCTACGACAGTATATTACATACATTTGGATAGTGAAGAATACGATTCCTATTAGGAAGATATTTCTTTAATTCTTAATATTTCTTATTGAGATGATTTTATTCTGTTTAAGGGTTTAAAATAACTTCTAGAATGAATATGAATGTGAATCGCTTTCAAATTAAAGCAATAATCTGTATTTTTGAACGGGGTTTAGACACAATATTTATGAATGATTGCTTACAAAGTTACAAAGCATTTGGTGAGTTTCCTTCGCTTCTAAGTGGGTATTTTAAATACCGATAATCTTCAAAAACTCTTTTTCTTCAATAATTAATCAAGCATTCGACAGTGACTGACAGGGGGAAGATTAAAGTCAATTAGCTTAGAATAATTAGCCTCTTAAAGTCAATCGCCTTTCAGCATTGTTAAGATTTCATTATTACCTGAAAATACTAGGTGAGCCTCAAATAAATGTTTTTAAAAATGTATTTATTAACATTTTCAATTATATTAAGTAATGCAAATTTTACCGCCTTCAGCGGACTCAGCCCATTGTAACGCCTTAAAATACCGAAAGATAACAGAAAGCTTTTGGTTTATATAGAAACATTTTCAGGAATTTCTGTAAATTTGTATCATATTGTAAATAAAATTTTTGGAGGATGAGAAAAAAAACAAAAGTAATGCAAAAGTAAGTATTATGAAGGACTAGCTTTTGCCCGCGGCTTAGCTCGCGTGGAATTTGTTCTGACAAATAACGTTTCGTGACAGATTATTTTAAGTAAATGATTTAAATTCAATCATGGAAACTGACGGATTCCATACAATCTTTGAACCCCTATGATACTATGGGAGAAACCCTTGGGGGTGGAATTATCCTAATTCCTTTCATAGTGCTCATTTAAGCTATACAAAGAACCTATCTTCAAATTTCCAAGATGCTAACTTCAGTGGTTTCTGCTGTGCGTTGATCGTTGGGTGTGTTAGTCAATCAGGTTACAGTTTTGTATAAACTTCACCTGTGTGGTGTGTTGATAAAAAGTAGCCTATGTCCTTACCCAGGCTTGAGATTATCCAAACCAAATTTCATCTAAAACGGATCAGAACAAACGGAACGGACAGAAGTTACTTTCGTTTACTGTTGTTCGTGTCAGTAAAGGATTTGTATGTAATGTTATTGAATTTATTAAAAAGGATTACTTAGTATAACGGTTTCGCTTGTCATACGACAGCAGTGAGAAATAAAAACTGAAAGGATTAGAATAATGTACATATGTAGGTAATTTATCGATGTGTTTCTAGTTTTGGCAGTCCTACACCTACTGCAATATAGTCCTGTAAACTATGTCAATTGATTTGTTTCGTTCAGTGAAAATAAGTAGATCTTGCGAGTAAGAAACACGTGAGCAAGCTACTCAGGGGGCAGAATATTATCCGACTTACTTGATATTTATCATTATATTATGACGAAATTACACAACATCATTGTAAATTGTAGCGCAAGGGCGGATCCAGGATTTTTTTCTCGAGAGGGCACAACGGGCAGACGGGAAAAAAAAACAACAATAACTTACAAATAAACTTGTATTATTTATAGAACGTTTTCAAAAGCTTATTAAAATATCAAAACAATAGTTTCACTCATGTTCTTTCTGTTATATTAACAACTATGCTCATGTGATTTGCCTATGTATGTGCTATAATGGATTCTCTACAGTGCACAAAAAACTGTCTGAGGGCATGTGCCCTCGTGGACCCCCCTAAATCCGCCCTTGTTGTGGCCTATGTGTTATTCTGATGTATAACCTACATTACTGTCAAGTTTTATCCAAATCCGTTCAGTGGTTTTTGCGTGAAAGAGTAACAAATATAAAAACTTTCGCATTTATAATATTAGTAGGATGGATATACAAGGTTGAAGTAAATAAAGGTAAATAAAGAAATTAACAACTGGTAGTACTCAAGTAACATATTTATGTTAAAAGATCACAAGGCCATCTTTTCAGACGATTCTGTGGTTTATCGGGAATTGGATAGAAAGCTAGGTTTAAAACTAGTAGGTTTGAGTGGGAAACATTTTTTTTTATAAAAAGATTATTATCGGGTTGGGGCAAAATGAACAACAAAAGGGATATTAAGGTCATTATGGATGGTTTTATGCGAAACAAAGTGAAGGGGCATTGAGAATTTTACGGAATTTTAAGGATTTTTTATTAGAAACGAGAGAAATTCCATGACTAAGTGGAGCCCCAATGCTCTACTCAGTAAGTCTTATAAAATTGATTTAGATGATGTCATATGTAATTAATTGGGAGCTTAGAGTGTCTGTCTAATAAGTAGGAGCCTCCTATTTTTCGCCTTTTCAGGCTAATTCAAAGATTCCTGATTCTATCTCAATGCACTACCAATAAGGGTAGTAATTATTGCCAACACAATAGCACTCTTTTGGTTAAGGTTTTTTTCTGTGTGTTTTTTTAATGTATTAGGCCTTTCCTAAGTCATAAGGTAGAAGGTTAAATTGAAAGCGGTAGATTCCAGAGCTGATTACAAATTGCGATCGGCTAGAGTTAAGATATAAACCCAGATTGTAATCGAAGCCCCCCGCAGTTGAAGCCTAACTTATAGCACTAGTCTCCATTCTACTCCTAATCGCATGGGTACAATATGAAATTACTTTGACGTTCTAAAAGAAAATAACCTCATCTCCTTTCTCAGGTGTTCTTTTTTTAATCACTAAACCCATAACAACTAGGTATATTCAAGAAAATTGACAAACTCACAGTTCCATAAATAAATCAAAAGTTTATTTTTTATTCATTGCTTTGTATACATTATATTCATATAATTATAGGATTACTTAGAAACATATTTATAGAAATAGACTGTAATGTTTCCAACTGTTTTTTGGCAGTAGGTCTTCGTAATGCCCGTTTCAGTTGGTTGCTGACATACTTGTATTTAGCCCTTTTTAATGCCTTTATTTGTCCAATATTAAACAATAACAGAGTACTTATAGCCAAATATTTCTATTTATGCTTTTCGAATCAGATTGGAGTCAGACTTTTCTTTTTATTTCGTATTGACCACTTCGGATCACGTTAAAATTTTTCTTTTCTTCTTCTGGAGTTTTCTCTGTCACTGGCACAATTCTTTTGATCTTCTGTCCAGCACCGTTCAATATTCTCTGGTCTTTCTTAATCCTGAAAGCCTGAAATCCGAATTCACTTCCTTCTAGCATTTGAGAATCAGTAATGTTCAACTTTTAAAAATCAAACTCTACTTCTATAGTCCATGTTGTCTTCGTATTATTTTTCTAAAAGTAATCAATATTTGCCTAGTCAATCTTTGTTCATTCTGCGCAGATGGACGAGGAATTTCAATCTCTTCTTCCATATTCTATCCAAGATTCTTTCCATTTTCTGATAGATTTCTTTGCTAATTCGCAGTTTACATCTGTTCTCATATTTTTTCTTAAATTTCTTCTTTGCAGGACTTACAGTCTTTTGAGACTGTAGTACGTGGACAGGCTTTCCGATTTTACGACAGCATAAAATGTTTTTATGTTTTTTTTTGCATTCCAGGAGATGCAATTCTCCTTGTATATTTTAATTGTTAACCCAGAAGCGCTTTGCATTTTTAGAATCTAAACTCTGGCAGCTGCTTCAGGACATTTGAATGTCTATTGGTGCTGAATTGATACCCGATGAAAGTGTAACCATACTAGATAAGTTCAATTTAATATATTTATTTTATCTAAAGAACAAAAAAAAAACTGTACACTGTAATTGGGTTCAGATACTGTTCTGTTTCTAAAACAACGTTGTGTAGGAAGGTGATTAGTGGTACCCTCGATCACTAGGATTTCCTCCAATTAAGGGTACTCAATTTACAGAGGCAGGGTAAGCACAGGAGGTTCTGCAGATCCCAAATGGCCAATCTATCTATGGGCGTTTACAAATTAAATAATATACCTGTCGTAGGCGGATTCGAATCCGGAATCTGCAGCGCAGCAACTCAACGTTCTACACACTGAGCTACCCCACTCCTAATATTTAAATTGCTTTGCCTGAAATTTGGGGCATTATATCTTTGTTACTGATGAAAACAGTAGTTCAGGAGATCTTTATGAAATTATATTTCCCGCTTCCCTAATGCTCCATTTACCTTTTTTACGATTTGGATCCAACTGTAGGGCCATGCATGACAACCTCGCCTTAGCTTCAACTTCGATCATGAGTAGTAAATAAACTTCCCTTACCGTTAGTGAGCACACGACGACCTATACCATCCGATACGATCCATAACAATGCTCTCCAATATGATTAGCTCCGCGCGGACTCAACACAGCAAACCGTAAATCCCGATAAAGAAATAAATCAATAGCGCTCCTTTCTGCCGCCCGCGACATAAATTGCAGCGCTTGTCAACCTTTTTCATCTGCCCGCTTCACCGGAGTGATTTATAGTCGGTGGGAAAATTAAAGTAATATTTTAAAGGTTAAGGCAATATCAGCGGCTCAGCGAGATTAAAAAACTTTGACGGAGATTAATATTAACTGTAAATTCAGAACGTCCAGAATTATAAGCAGGAATTCCCTTAAGTATTTTTCAAAGCTACTTTTAAACAGCTATTGTCGAATAATTCGCTATTCTTCATTGCAAAATGATTAAAGGATTTAAAAGCCTTGAGCGAGATCTATTAGAAAAGGCGATCAGGTAGTTCACTCCCATTTGCGTCAGTGTACATTCAAGAAAAAGGTAATGTATTTTCAGGAGCAATTAAATAAGCTTTGGCTGAGTTATTATTCTTGAATTAAATGAGGTCCATTTGAGATGTTTTGAATTCCCTGAAACAAAACATCTTGAAGTGAAAGATGAGGTTATTAAAATAAATTAAATGAAAATAAGGAGGACGTTTACATCGCTAGTCTACTCGTATAGAACAGGTGAGGTTGATCGCTAGTCTGAAGAACATATTCTTTTAGAGAGCAGTACTCGATAGTTACTCACAGGATAGTACAGTATAGTGAAGAGAATGGGACAATGAAACATAAAATGAAGATAAAAAGATCTACTAATTCAATGATTAATAAAAATAATAATGTTGACTTGCAATGTAATCAAGTTAAAAATGTAAAAAAAAAATGCTTAAAGTACACTGTGTCGCCACAGTGATGTTTTGTCTCATTAAATTTAGAATAAACTTTAAAATACGAAATGCCCTAGAACAACAATTTATATATTGATCAGCATTATTTGATTATTTGACATATTCAAGGAGTAGAGAAAAACTGCAGAAGTGTTTCATTTAATGTAAAGGAGATAGTTGGGGGGTGCAGTCAATAAGTACACAGAATAAGTGATGAACTTATATTATGTGCCGACGTTTCGACCTACAGTGTAGGTCATCTTCAGGGCGATTATGGATAGCGTGGCTTAACGGCCGATTTAACGGCCTAGCAGGTACTCAATACTACTCGGTATCCGGTACTCGCTCGGTAATCGGTACTCGCTATCCATAATCGCCCTGAAGATGACCTACACTGTAGGTCGAAACGTCGGCACATAATATAAGTTCATCACTTATTCTGTGTACTTATTGACTGCACCCCTCAACTACCTCCTTTACATAAGATCATCCAGTCAACTATTTTCATCTCATACATGTTTCATTTAATGTTCAGTTTTCCATCCTCTTTTCACTTCCCATCCAACAAAATGACACTATAATTTCACAACTATTAAAAAGTGCCTTCCACCTTTTTTCACTTAGCAATTTATTTATAGTTACTGCTTCATTATTGATTGGGGTTTTAATACCCCAAGTTTCTCTTAATAAACAGTCTACATTGCACAACAAAACAAAAAAAATGAACTGCAAATTTCTTAAATAATGACGTCATCATGACGTCAAAATAGAAAAAAATTAGCAAATGTTATTTACTTCAGTTCATTAATTTTTTTCGCATGTTTATGTTTCACAGGAAAACAGAGCAGATGCATAGGAAACCATAACCATTACAGATTAGTTTTTTTATTAACAAACAAATGAAAAAAATGTAGCTCACAGATTATGCTTTCATCTGTCTTCATAAAAAACCTTTACATAAAGAGAAGCTTAATAAATTGTCCATTATTTCTCAAACGAAAGTAAAAATAATCGATTCGAAAAATATAAGTAAATAAATGTTTTTCTTTAATCCCTCATTATTTTACTTTATCCCTCATTTGCGATGACAATCAATCTGTAAAAGATGTTTCTTATTTATACGATTTTTATATTCCTTTATATTTCAGACTCCGGGAGAGGTAGTTTTATACCTACTTATTAACATAATAGGTTCCAGGTGGACCTATATTGCATAAATGCATAAATTATTGCATAAGTTGATTTATTTTTAACGTATACACATCTGCATTCTTAGAAATACCTCGCTGACAATGTTGTATCAGTCAATAAGGCCTGTATTATGAGAACTTTAATTTTGAAATAAGCTTTTATTCTGCACTAAGAAATCAAACTTTATGGTATCTGTTCCATACATTTTAGCAACTGCACTTAGTTCGAAAGGCTGAATAAATCATTAGTAGGAGATCTTATTCAACGTTGAGTTGATAACACCAATAACATTTCGAATTAAGCACTGGGATTTTCCGGTACCTTGTTTTGCCCATGTAATTTGGTGTTGACTTGGTTTCATGGTTTATTAACGTAGGGTATTGTAAATATACAGAAAAAAATTATTAAGAAGTCAAAGAACAGACAAAAGAAAAAAAAGACTGTTTAACTTCATACGTTTATTATTCAATTCTATTTCTAGCTATAACTTTTCTACATTACTATCAGATTTATTGCAAGCACATTCTTTGGCAGCATCTATAAATTCTTGTAGAGTTTCTATGTTGTAGAGCATGAAAAGGTCTCAACGTTTCCTCAATCAAATAAATCGATGCCAATAAACTCGCTGTCAGGCTGTATTACCCGGAGGGCGATAAATTACACGATAAATATTGCTCGAATGGCTATAGTTGCCAATGATTCATTGCAGCTAAGGGAATTTATAAAAGGGCTTTATAGAGCCGCATGGAGTTATAAACATTAACAGATATTAATTAGGACTTTATCTGACTCGGTGGGGTCCATTGCCGCAAGTAATTGCTCCATTAATGTCCGCCCTCGCTGATCAATCACGTAACAAAGACAAAGCAATTGCATTCCAGATAAGATAGCGAATTGTGTTGCCACAGCTCGCTCAGCCGTTTTGTCACAACTGTTCAATTTGCCATCAGCTTATTTGGGCGTTCAATTAGTGACTATTGAATCAGCACAGAATGGTTTGCTTAGTAAGTTTCAAAATACAACCAAGTGAAATATATGAATAGGTTAAAGAGTCCTAGCTTCGATTAAAATCCAAAAAAACCAGTGGGTGCCATCGCGTACCCAAAATCCTCTGAACCAATGAAATGACACCCTTCTGTTATGTTATCCTCAACCTCCTCTTTAAATGAACCCCAGGCAGTAAAATAACTGTATTACATGTAACACTATGTAAATAATAGCTTTTAAGTTTATTTCAGATATAAGAAGTTCCATGGGACTTAAGAAAGAAATCCACTATAGTAGATCTTTATTTAAAAACAATCCTTAGAAGCGTTTATCTCGTTTATGACTAATCATCTTTTTTTGAAGTCGCATACGGTCGATTCTACAAAATAATATAATTAAAACATTATAAATGAAGTATCTTAAAAAAATCATATATATCTGATGAAGATATAACGAATAGAGACTGCGATAAAGATAAACGATAGCACAGATTGAGGTAGATAGATCTCTACTTCATTCAGAGGAATGTCAAAATTTATTTATACTTACTCTTCAAGAATTGTTTCGCTCATGTTTGATGAATTATGTTTGATTTTGCTCTATACATTAGTTTTTGTTGAGTAATTGGCATTATTAAGAGCTTCTTATTTAGTAAAAAAAAAATAGTAAAACAACTGTGCCACTTAAACCCAAGAGTGTCTTAGGCCCAGTACACAGTAGAGACGTTACCATTTCTAAGACTATGGTTTTAAAGGGAAGTGAGTTCTCAACCGCCAGGCTTTTCCTCCAATTAAGTATATCCACTTTGTAGAGTCCAGGGTCCACATTTAGCTATTAACGTGTAAAATAATTTATTTGAAGGAAACAATCTACATTTCCACCATTTCCTATTTATTTGAAGGAAACAATCTACATTTCCACCATTTCCTTCTAAAAGGATCTAATAATATTTTCCCAAGACCTTTGTAAGTATGTTTATTTTGATAATCGGCAAATATCGCAATTGTGGTTGAGAAGAAAATTCGTGGAACATGTCTAAATATAGCCAAGAATATTTAATCTTAAAAATTGTTGGCTTAAAGGTTGTAGCAATATGTTATTATCTTACAGCTTCAGTTAATTTCAGCCTAATTAAATCTTATAGATTTAAACCCTGACGTTTATTATGAGATCCAACGTTTACGACCCAGACCAACCTAAATTAACTAACTTATGTGCACATCTGTTGAATTATGCATGACATTGCCTTTTATTACTGACGGGTATAATAAACGTGTTATGTGTTCCCGCTGGGTTAGTCGAAAATAATTATACCTTTTATGGGATGATTGCAATCTATTGGATTATTTATTGTACCTAACCTGGCTTCGCATAAACTATAGAAACTAATAAGCTCTTATAAAATTACTTCATAATAATTTACTGGTGGGAATAACACATTCATGCAAATAAGGCAATAATTTATATCTTTCCCATCTCCCGGTATAAATTAGTTGATAACATCAACTTTGTTTGTGTTTTAGTGGTTATATCACTAATAACAAAATTAATTCGATTCGTAACGTATAAAAAGTTTATTTTTATAAAGGACGAAGGTTACGTTGTTTATCTTAATAACACCAATTTTTATTTTTTATTTGTATACTTATTAATAGGTTTATTATTATTTATTTTAAGAGATAAATTCATTTGATTCCATACTCAGTTTAGTTAGAGTTTTCAAGCGGTTGTCCAATTATATTTCGGATACAAAATACACTACTGGCAAAACTAAATTAAATGCATTTTTATTATATATATATATATATATATATATATATATATATATATATATATATTTTAAGAACGTTTATTTGTATATTTATGTACCTACTTTGTACATTAAAAAAAAATAAGGAAATTTAGTATTAAGATTTTCCTTATAATCGCATTGTAAGAACTCTACAATAATAGGGAGAGAATCTAAACTTAGTTATTTAACAATCTTAGTTTCTTAACTTATTTTCAATAAAATTAATTCATATCAATAGCTATATGCTGAGACAAAACAAATCAATCATACAAGAAGGAAATATTAATGACTTAAATGACTTAATCATTAAGAAAATACTATAAGGGAAAAATATACATAATATTATTATAAGGAATGCATATTCAAAGGCATATTTGATGATTTTTGCAACTATTCATTAATAAGTAATGCTTTGTTTCCACTACTAAATTTAATAATTAAACATTTATATTTACACTTCAAACCAAGCTATACTGAATTTACGGATTATTTTGGGAACAGAGCTTGTAGAAAACAATAAATATACATTTTAAACTAAATTCACTGTTGGCTCAACGTTCAGTTCATTTCAAATGTTTAAATATAAATTTTTGAAACGAAATATCATGATAAACGTATGTATTAGTTATAAGCAGTCTGAAAGGTATTTCCATTATCTTCAGAAAATAATTAAAAATAAATAAATAACTATAGAAATATGAAAAACAAGTCCTGAAGAAGACCTGCAATGTTAAGAATAAGTCAAGAAACATACTCGTACTTACGACAGTTTAACCCTCCTAAAATTGAAAATTAAGTTCATTATAATGCAATTGGGAAAAACCACAATGCAAAGCCTTATGTTTCAAAAAATTCACCTACTTACCAGTCGACGTTTCGCCCATTCAGGCATCATCAAGACACCAAAATCAAAAAGGGGTTATGTGAATCGCATCTCGAAGAAAAAGGTGCAAAACATCCCAACGATCAACAGCCCAAACAGGCTCCAAACATGAGACAGCACCCCGCCACCAAGACGTTCGACATACAACTGAACGAAAGTAATACGCAACCAGCTGGGAAGGTTATAGAATCAGCTGATCCACAAACCACACCAAGTAATACTAGCCTATAAAATTTATACATATTAGCAAAGTTAGCCAAATTTTTCTTTTAAAATATTCAACGTTTCCGAATAATATTGGTTCAAATTTCTGCAATCTGTTTTATAATTTACCGAAATGTCAATCTTTTGTGCAATCTGCATGGCCTCGAACAACTTCCTTCTAGAGCCATCACTCTCTTTGTAAATAACTTTAGCATTCTCAAAATCAAATTGATGCTTACAAGTTTTGGTATGCTGGGCCAATGCTGTGTTAGGTTCCTTGCTACCAATATTTTTACAATCATATTGATGCTGATACATTCTTTTGTGCAACAATTGTGATGTTTCACCAATGTATATTTTAGGGCATTGCAAACAGCTAATCTCATACACTACATCTGATTGTTGCTGTGTAAGTATTTTATCTTTCAATGGAGTGTAAAATTTACTCATCTTGTTTGTAATCTTATTCGCAAGCCTAATCTCGTAAACATCATACTCTTTAAATATATCTCTAACACATTCTGACAGGCCCTTAATATAAGTGCACGCAAAAAAGACAACATTCATATTATTTCTCTCGGCACCACCACTATCCGACAATGCAAGATCCCCACCACCAGAAGTACAGTTCATATTATTGTGAATCTTGTTATAGTTCAAATTCCAATATTTTTTAATGAGGAATGAAGGGTACAAGTTAATTTCGAACATCGTGCAGATGGTCTCTTTCACGGAGCTTATATATTTTATATCAGTCAGTTTAATGGCTTTAAATATGCTGTTTTTAAGGTTATTAATTAACATATGTCTAGGGTGATTAGATATAAAACTCAATATACGTTGACTACTGTTTTCATTTCTCGTCCACATGGTTCTCAAAATTGCACTATCGTTGTTAACATACATGTCTAAGAATCTAATCCTATTATTAGTTTCCAGTTCATAAGTGAATTTGATATTATTATGAAAACCATTAAGACCCTCATAAAACCTGTCAATCTCATCCTCTTTCAACACAAGCAAAAGGTCATCCACATATTTCATGATCAATCTAGGTTTGATATTAGTAGTATTGATAACATCATCCAGCAATTTGTTCTTAAGGATCCCACTAAGCGTAACGGACAATACACCACCCATAGGCAACCCTGTTAATTGTCGGTAAATCTTATTATCATATTTCACAAAACCATTCTTGCAAATTATTTTCAGCCCTTCTATAAACATAACCTTATCTTTAATGCACGTATAAGGCTCAACTTGCTCCCATTGCTCCGAAATTATTTCAAATACCATTTCAAGTGGCACCGAGGTAAACAGAGAGACTACATCAAAGCTTATAAGTCGTTCATTTCCTTCTAAAGTTTTCAAATCATCAATCTTATTTTTAGCATCAAATGCATTTTTAACATCGAACGGGTTATTATTGTACAGGCCATTTAAGAACGGTTTAAAGAATTTTTCCAGTTTATAAGAAGGTCCCTTAATGCTATTTACAATCGGTCTGAGAGGTTTGTTTTCTTTATGCAACTTAATTAATCCATATATTCTAGGATGCTGCGGGGCATAAGTAGTTAATTTAGTTTTTGAAACCCTATCAATATATTTATTTATGTATAATTTATCAACATACTTATTAATTTTATTGGTTAGATTAACAAGTGGGTCTTTATGAAGCATTCTTTAAGTCTCGGGATCATTGAGCAGCCCATGCATCTTGTCATTATACATTTCCTTCGTGATGAAAACTACTTTTTTCGATTTATCAGATTTAACAACATATACATCACGATTCCTGTTTTTTAATCTTATAAAATCCTCCAAATCTCTCCTTATAGTTTTATCTATAATATCACCATGCCTATTCTTGCCTTTCATAAAATTGTTAATTTTTCTAGCTATACTATTCCTAATTCCATTTTTTTGGCTATCTGAAGTATCTATGCGTTCCAAAAACGTTTCTGTGTCAGCAATCATGCTCAAGATGTCACTATTTAGGTTTTTAGGAAACACATTAGCACTATCACTTAAGCTCAACAAATTAAGTAAATTGCGAGGAATGTATAAGTTAGTTAAGTTCTCTACCAATTGCTGCTTATGTAAATTATTATATTTAGTTAAAATATCATTTCTAGTATGTTTTTTTAGTCTAATGTATTTATCAATATTCGGACTATCAAGAGTGGTTTTAGTATTGCATCCATTCATGTGGTTATATGGTTTGTTCATTTTCTTCGAGATGCGATTCACATAACCCCTTTTTGATTTTGGTGTCTTGATGATGCCTGAATGGGCGAAACGTCGACTGGTAAGTGGGTGTATTTTTTGAAACATAAGGCTTTGCATTGTGGTTTTTCCCAATTGCATTATAATAAATAATAGTGTTTCTTTTTGAGTTTTTGGCTCTATTTTAGTGGAAATTAAGTTCTTTTACTCAAACGGAAACAATATGAAAATATTACAAGGCTAACGTAAAATGATATAATAATAATATATATATATATATATATATATATATATATATATATATATATATATATATACATATATAATAATACTTAATATTTAATACAATAGTTACTACTCCTATCGTTACTCTTAATAACGATGTGAATAAAGAACAGGAAAATTATAGTAAACAAGATGATTTATAAAAAATAAAGGCAAACCTAGAGGAAATCGAGGAAGTTATGTCAATTAATAGTGTGAATTAAGGGTGACTTTACACTCTCACTCTCTCAACTATGATTTCTTGATGAAGAAATAGGAGGAAATGAGGGATTTCAATAAATATTTAAGAAATTTTCGTGACTGCTAACCAAACTACCTTATCAACCACATTAATTTAATCAGTATACCAATAATTATTCAAAATTATTTATGCCCTTTCTAATTTATAATTCGAGAAATTTATAATGAAAGATTATTTGTCATTGATAAACGAAATAAGTGTAATTGCTGGAATAAATTAACGAATGACAATGTTGCGACGTAAAAATTCTAATTTGTGAGCCACAAATGGCTATCGAATACATGTTATAACGTCCAAACGTTTTATTTAATTATTCAAACCACAGGTTGCTAAAAATCGTCAAGAACTAAACAAAATACAACGTACAGGTAAACAAAATTAGTTTTACAGATAGTTAAAATTATAGATTCACCTATATTTAGATATTAATAATAACAACGTTATATATAAATATATATATATATATATATATATATATATATATATATATATATATATATATATATATATATATATACATATATAAAACTATAGCCTATAAAATAGAATGTAATTTAAAATTGTTTAGACATTTCTCATAAATAATGTTTGAATGGTGCTTTGCCCGAGAGGAATGTAGTGCAGTCTAGCGGCGTTCAATGAAACTACTAACGTGTCTCGTCAACAAGACTTCAAAGTTATACACCGGAAACATAAATTTCCAACATGAAGTTTAAAATACTGCATATACGTTACATAAATATGTATGCTGCATACCTGTGTATTTGCGTGTATGTTTATGTACGATGGTATGTGAGTGATACATATGTTTATTTGTGTGAGAACATATGTTTGTTTCTATGAGTATGTATTCAACTGCATACAACAAAAATATGAACACAAAATTATGAAGCCTCCTTAGATAATTATTATTAAGTGGAATGTAATTTGAGAGTATTTATTTCATATTAAAAAATCTTGAATTATTAATTACATCTAAATCATTTTAACTAAAAGGAGAAGTATGAAAAAAAATACGATTTTACCTGTTATATGTTATATTTGTAAACATGTATAATGCCTCACATTTGATCATCGTTGAACATCAAAAATAATAATATATCTTCATTTCTGAAGTAAAAGTAATGGATTACATTTTTAAAGAGATGTGAATTTGTTTTGTACCTTTAAATATGCGTTAATATTGGCAACAATATGAAGGAGTAATTGATAGTTTAACAATTAAATGGGTACAGAAAAAAAACAAAAACTGAAAGGGTCTTGGGTTTAGTAAAAGGTAGAGACTGTACTGTTTCCTCGACAACGGTTGTTCAGGGAGGTGATATGTCTAATATCACGCTCAACCGCCAGATTATTTCCCCTTATTTTGGTTACCCAAATAGAAGATACCCAGGAGGGTTCACGATCCCATAGGATCCATCTCCAGCTGCTAACAGATCAAACAAAATTCCGGATTCAAACCCACTTGGGAACAGAAACCCTACAAAAATAAAATTCATTAGGTTTATCTCTTAATGAGAGATACTGGGGTAACTATGCGCATCACAATAAAGATGTTTCTAATAGTGCTAGACTTAACCAGTTGAGTTGATAATGTAAGACCTACAATATAATCAGCAACAATAATAAAATGAAAGAATAATTGCCATGTTAATAATTTTTTTCTTGGATGCGCACAGTTCCGCCACTTTCGCATAAACACTTGCTAATTATACACATGACCATGTAATTAATAGACTCATAAACTCCTGTCAGGGCGATGATTTATTATGATCATAATAAAAGTTATAAAAGCCTTATTTTATATTTGGATATTCATTGATGGGATTTTATTATATCTTTGTTAGTCCGAGCACGTTTCCTACTAACACACTATTAAATCCAAGTTTTAATGAAATCATTTCAAACCGTTCTAAATGTACTAATATTAAATTTATGACTTACATTTCTATATCTTTCAAAAAAATACGAACATAATTCAGCCTCATGTTTAAATTTCATTTATCAGTGATTTATTCGAACTCTCCTAGTGAATAGTAATGAATATAAGAAGGCAAAATGTATCAGACAGGGTTCGGGGATTGCGGATCTGAGAGAGCACGATTCTGTGCAACAAGACAAACGGGCTACTAAATAAGTCAGGCTACGGCCTTAGTTTTATTTCACAACATTCGTTAGAACGAAGCAAGAGTGTTCTTGTGAAAGATTCTGTATTGGCTCTGTTTATAAAACGATTCGGGAAACTGTTAAATGAAATAACAATTAAAATTTAAAAAACAAAACAAACGAAATTGAATCACCAATTAACATATAACAAAATAATCATGATTAAAAATGATGCATTAAGAATCACAAAATCCTTTATTTATTTATTTGTCTCCATTACTTGATGCACCAATAATTAAAACTGTGAAATGATTAATTCTATATAAAATCTATACACTAATAATTAATAAAGTACATTTTAATTATTAAAAAAATAAATTAAAGTTCATTAAGAGTCATGGCTCAAAGTCTCAGTACTTGATTTGTATCGCTGTTCCTGATTTGATACAAGTGGTCGTTTCAGTTTGCGCCCGTGTGATGACGAGGGCTCTTCAACACTTCCAAGAATGATATGATGCTTACATAGAATATATAAACACGTATATATTTTTAAAGGATATTTCGTTTACAATCTGCACATGTTTATAACCTATTAACCCTACGAAGTTCGTAAAAAAACAGAAATTAATTACAAATGATAATATGAAAGCATATTAAACAAAGATATATTATTGCTTTAAACAAGCAGTACTTTAGTTTAATTAATCGTATATTAAACTATGATTCTTTTATTAATTATATTTAAATACCCAAGCTAATTGTTCAATTCATCTACAATAATATTGTATACAATTGAAGTTATTTTATCATTAAAATCAGTTTTCAATTTAAACATTTCTACAATTATATAGTGGAGGATGACAGTAAGAGATTCAGACATCGTAATCCTAAGAGATAAACAATTCTAGGCGATAACGTATACCTGGATATTCCCTGCATTGGGCAAGTAAATAAATAAAATATATGATTTGCAGCTTGTAAAAATTTTAGCGAAGTAGGATGCATTCCATTCATGGATGACTATATCGTTAAATTAAAAAGTTTATATAAATCTCAGGTATTTCAAGGTATGACTGTGTACGTTTAGAAAATAACTTCACGTGTGTTTATTTACGATGTTGCCTAATAACATAAATCCTTTATTTAGAATTTAGAGAAAAGTCTTTAGGATCCAATAATTAGTAGTAAACAAGATTACTTCTAATGATTGTTTTATTTCTTTACCATCAACATCTTTCATTTTTGACATTAATGAGTCTCAACAACTATTTTCTATTCTTTATTTAATGAGATTAATGAAATTAGACAATTTTAAAGACTCCATATTGCACTTTATGACAAAGAGTTTTATACAAGATGACTATCAAAACAGAAAAAAGTTAAAATATTGGCTTCTTATTCAATGTATGTCAACCCAAACATGTTTTCCACAGGGCCTTGAAAGAAACTTAAAACAAGAATTATAGGATTTTAAAATCATGCTTATTTAAAATAAAAAATACAAGTATCTTTGGCATTACGTCAACGAGTATGCTCTGCACTAAATATTTTTGAATACACTAATTCAGATACTTGAGCTTTGGAAATAGGTATTTTTTTTTTTACAAATTATTAGTTATAATAAAAAATGTTCAAAAATAATTGTCTGCCTATATGTTGGCAACAATGTAAATTACTCACCGGTGATTCCGGAAGTGGAGACAAATAGTCCGGCTTGAGATATTGCTTGCCGCTTTCCGAAGTGATCATGGTGACACTGTCTATTTAACAAATTGCGTTATCTACATAACAGTCTAGAGACGACAGACCCGAACACTAGGCAGGTCGTTGGTACACTGAGCGGCTGGCCTACCCGCCTATAGGGGCGCTGCCGGTCATCCACTTTGATGGATGGCAGGGGATCGTCGTTTTTCAAAACCTGCCAGCGATGAGGAAATGGAAGGCTTAGGGGTCTGTCTATAACAAGAGAGGATAACATGATCCATCGTAGGAAATAGGAGAGTTAACAATATTTATGGATACGTTAAGAGAAGAACAACTCGTAACTTCAGGAAGGAAAGCTATGGTCCAATAAGTCACCGTAACTTAAAACTAAACATTTTACAAATATAAGAATATTTAAACAACAAAGGATATAAAGAAAGGATATTAAATTAAAAAAACTGTATCACTACAGCGAGAATAAAAAATAATAACTGCACCATCAATAAGCTATGAAGGGTCTTCAACCAATTTATAATTTGATATGTTGAATTCCACCAGTATTCATCTATAAAACTTAAAATCTGAAGGATTTTGGGTTCAGTACTCGGTAGAAACTGTACTGTTTTTAGGACAACGGTTTAGCAAGAAGGTATTTGTCTTCATCATGCTCAATCGCCAGGTTTTCCCCCAGTTATAGTTACCCATTTTATAGAGGATGAGTGAGCCACAGGAGGGCCTCCAGATTCACAGAATCAATTATCTTCTAGTTTTGAACTCGGGACCATCGGCACGGTAGCTCAGTGCTCTACCACTGAGCAACCTCACTCCCCTCAGAAAGCATAATCCATCTTATAGCCTATAGGTATAGTATGGGCTAAACCTTCTTCGATGTGTTCTTTTCTTGCTTCAGAATAGAATGATTCAACATATTTTTATTTATGGATTTGCTGATTCGGCAGAAAGAGTTGCCTTTATCTTAAGGCTGTGATAATACACTAACAGTAAACCTGATAAATGGTCGAAACAAATTCAAAATGGTCATGAGAAACGAAACAGTGGACATGCCAGGTTTTCATAATAATAAATAAATGAATAAAATGTATAATTTTATAGTACCGATCTTTGTATCGCATCCATTTTTCTTCGAATGTTCATCAATATAAGTATAATGTATTAGTTACTGTCAGTCTAAAATGATAGAACAGGTACGACATTATCAATACCTATATTTGAATCAATTATAGCATAGTTAAAAATATAAGTAATATACCACTGCTTCTTGGACAACTGTTGTGCAGCGATGAGATTTACCGCTCCTGGTCCACTCACATGTAACCTCCACGCCTCAAAAGTAAAGTTCTTCTTGCATTCTGGTCTTTTTACTATTTAGCTAAACTATTCATGTTAGTAATTACCTTAAAATCTGTATAAGACTTTCTTTTTTTAATTTTTACATAGTGGACGTCAAAAATGTTAATCATCATTTTTGATGTACATTATGTAATGTACACAACCATTGTTTGTGTACATTACATAATGTATGTAATGTACACAAACAATGTATAAAAGAATAACTAAAAAAACTAGCTATAAATAACTAAACATAATATAATGTATTTAAAAAATAACAGAGATTAAATGGAAATAATAGACACCTTTTATCTGAATCTAAGGTCATCGTGTCCATCTTCTTTGCTTTCGTAGTTTTTTCTTTTTCTGAAAAAACATAAACTCTAACTATCAAGAGGTTTCAAGAAGTTACTCTAAAGATGTTAACAATGTTTAACAAAAGTAGTTAGAAAAGATTCAAACCTCAAAAATTAGCCATAACGTATGGCTATATATTGTATTATAAGTTAGTGAGCTGCAGTAGATATTTTGTGGTTCTATGGATTCCAACAGAACATCATATATAAAAAACGAGAAAACGTTCTTCCAAGAAAAGTGAAATTGCGCCACACATATGAACTCCTCTCAGAATTTAAGCTACTACTATACCATTCATTGGAGAAAGGTGGTTGAATCTGCAACCGTAATACAATACGGAAAATTCATAAAGACAGCATTAGCGAGGGAAATCACAGAAGAACAATTCTTTGGGACCTCACAAGCGCACCGTGTCTAAGAAAATTCATGTAGAGAAGATATCAATATGGGATATCGAATCATTTGATGAAATACAGTGTTACAGTGTTATCATTCTGTCATGGCGGAATTATTTAAAATAAAAAAGAATGATGTACTTTTACACATTTTAAGTTACTGGCAATTTCTTTTTGAAACTTCTTCTTCTAGCGCTACAGACTGCCCTGCCCTCCTACATCTGCACCTAGTGGACCCTGTCCTTAGCCACATGGTTGACAAACATTAGTGAGATCTTTTTCATCTTCTCGCTCAATTTAGTCTTTAGCCGTCCGTTTGTATGACTGTGAAGTTTTATTTTTTGAATTCCAATTTCTAATGTCAACATCAATTCGGTTGAATCAAATTAATTCTTCTCATATTTATTACATTTTACTCTGCACATACTTACGTACATAAATAGGCGTTTATAAAATTATATTTTGCAGCGTCCCATTCTCATGCAAAACACGAAATAATGTATATATATGTGTATGTATATAGGTTTCTACGTATCCTGGCTGTTATAAAAAATTGGTCTCGCCTCCATGGTTTTTCAGATATCAATACGGATCCATGCATTAAACGTATCCAAAAAACCTCATCCTGAGTTTATCCACCTTTGATTTTCCCCCAATCCAGTCATTCCCCACACCATTTTGGACGCTGTAACAAGGTTTAGCAGCCTCTCAGTCGGATTCCAGCTCTCTGCTAAATATATAAATACTAGTAGGAAACAGAATAGTTTGAGCATCATCTTATCCTACCTCCCTTTTACTGATAAACGATTGATAGAACTTCTTAAACACGGAATTACAGATCCTATCCATTGAGAGATTCTATAAACATAGAGGGAACATCATATTCATCTGGCTCTTAACTGAGAGGATAGTAGGTATCAGATGAGAAAGAGGTGCTGGATGGCTTATGTAGGTTCTACTCATAAGGTGTATTACGAATTATATGTAAGAAATAAACTCTATTGGTGGACCATGGGAGAATTAGAGAACGGATCCTATTGAAGAGGAAGTGGACGTGGTTAGAATGGCTGTTAAGAATATTAAAACAGGAAACACAGCAGGCGAAGATAAAATAACACTGGAGTTTCAAAAATATAGAACACCAGAGTTTGTAACAGTCCAAACAACTTCTTAGCGAAAGAGATTGAAAAGAAGGGATAATCCCCCAGGAATGGAACTATAATCTCCGACTAAATGAAATGAAGTCTAAGCATAGCTACAATTGCAGATCAACCTACCTTTCTCCATTTAACCTACAATAAAATACCTCCATTATAGAAAGCTGGTTAAGAAAATGGGTGGAGTCTGATGACTAAGAAGAACAAAATACTTTCATGCCCTACAGACCTAAAATATCAAATCGTTATCTGTGGAAATGTGATTCTGTCCTGGGACCGTGGTCATTTATCTGTTCTGGGAAAGAAGACAGCTTTCGATTTGTTGCCCTTGGAAGACTATACTATAGAAATACAAAATCCAAAGTTATCTTCTGCCTAATTGGTCAGCAATCAAGAATATTTCGACAGGAGAAAGAGTAAAACAATGGGAATCCCATCGAGATCGCTGCCATTTACAAAAGACAGCACGAATGAACGTGGGCTACTTGCCTTTATATCCCGAGGCTTTGTATTTAGTTTTTGGCTTACATTGAATGTTTCTAGGTAACATCTTGCTTACTACATATTAGAATAAGGAATTAAAGAGAGTAATCATCAGAACCCCCCAAAAAAGGAAGGTTCCCCAAGTTGGTCCAAAACGTTCAGATTATCTGTAATGGAGTATTGATGGAGATGGTGAATGGATTCACCAACTTTAGGTGGATGATAATAGATCTAAATATTTGTTTATTTCAAATGCTATGTTCGTTTTCAAAGGAAAGGTTAATAAGTTATACAACTTTATGAAATGAAAACATTTTTAGTCAAAATAGATATTTAGATCTACCTTCATGTTCTATAAATTTTTCCCCATGTGTTATCAATGTTTTAAAGTTTGATCTAGAATAGCAGATTTGAAAATAGATGAAGACGAATCAGCTTTGTATGTCCCATTCTTAACCTGCTTATTATGCTGCATTCTTTTGACATAAGGCCGTTTGGAGGAAACCAAGCAATGTTTCATACATTTTAATTAGATTGAGATGGTTTTGCGGAAGCCTCTCTCATTCCAATTTCCTTTAATTTTATAGGATATAACTTTCAACCATTCCGACAAGAATGTGACTTTGAGTGCTGCAAATAAAAACGGACATTAACAGAAACGATCCAATAATTTGAGACAGATAAATTAAAATCATATCATTCAATTGGTAGAGCTTAGTCTAATTAAAACATAATAATAATGGTATTCTTTAATCTATATTTTAAACCATTCTTTTCGGGGAAGGGTAACAGAAAAGAGAATGGTATTTGGTTCTAATTAGACCACGTCATGGCGGATAGCTTTGAAACAAGAAATGGCAGGCTATAGACCGTCAAGAATGACCTCGCCTGATGACCAATAGAATGTATTCCACCTACCGACCACCTTCCAATGGGATTTATTGCTTTCGTGGAATAATTCATTGTCCGTGTGGCCGTGCGGTTTTCGTGAGTGAAAAATATCGTTGCTAATTTATTTGAAGTATCAATCATCCCAGTATTTATTCCCCTCTCTAAGTGTTGGGGCTAGAAACGGAGGCTATAAATTATGAAAGTAATTATATGTTTGGAAATGTTCCTTCACATGACCTTCCTTCACGCCGCTAATGTTTCACTCCGCCATGAACGCTTTGGGTAATCATTTCAGAAACGATTTCTGCCTTACTAACAACACATTTAACATTTCTGCTTTGTCAATTTCATAAGGATTACAAATCATTTCTGATGTAAATTCTTCTGATGTAGTAGGTCACACAGACTCTAAGAGGAGTCATTTTCATAACGACTTGAATAATCTTGGCTGTTTGCACTATGGTTATTTAATGTAGTCTCAGGGCTTGTTCAGATAAATGCATGCAGATTTTAAAACTCCAGAGTGTCTTTCGAAATTATTCTTATGCAATGGTTTTCTTAAAAATAGTTATTGGTTATTTTATTGTGAATAAGTATAATCCAATTCAGCCTTGGAACTTAATCTTTTGTTGAAAATACTAAAACAGCTTATTTTATAAGGGCATCTTAATGGAAAATGAAAATCTACTCGTATCAATACTTAATAGCTACCAAACGACTATTGAAGACGTAAAAATACTGTTTAAATATCCGTTTTTTTCAATTCAAGTAAAAACAAAAATTTTAATATCTGAATTAGTAATCTAAACCATAATTTAAAAGAAAAATAATCAAATGTAGCTGAAAATACAAATAATGGATTTAAGAAAAAGTAAAGATATTTCTTTATTTAACGACAACAGGCGATTTGAGATCTTTACAGATCATTAGGACTAACCTAAACTTACTATAGAATGTAGATAGGTAAGAATTTACAGCTGGAATTTTTAATTGTATGGGCTATTATAAATGTTTGCATGTTTAGGAAATTTTTATGTTGCGATGATTTTTTCTTTCTCGTGAAAAAAAAATAGTTGTTTCAAAAAAGCTATCACCGCCAATTTCTAAGTTACTTCCTCTTAATATATAAAAGATGACTAATATTATTCAACATTATAATGTACTGCGCTAAAACTTATATTGAATTCATTAAAATTGTAATGAAAACTAAAAATACGAAAAAACAAGAATACTCAAAACATTCTTACCATTACTGAAACTACTTGATTAGTTAAGCTGAGATATAATAATTTTATATTTTTTTATCAATACAATAATATATTCGAATATAATAAAATAATAGAACATAATAGAAGTTCATAATTAAATAAGTTTTGAAATTATCAAAAAATTATAAAGGATTGTTGACGGTGTTTTAAAGAAGTTCCTCTTTAACGAAAATAAATAATTTAAAAAAAAAGAGTGATTATTGTGAATATCTTAAGAAAGCATAGAAAAATATAGTTAATGACAAAACATATTATGTAATATATGTAATCAGAGACCCAATAAAAAATATTTTCATGACTAAAATTGATTTTATAAAAGATTTGAAATGCTTCTTCTTCTTCTTGCATGGCTCTACAGCCCATCAATGAGCCTTGGCCTCATCAATACGTTTCCGCCAGTCCTCTCTGTCCAGTGCAGCGGCCTTCCAGTTCCGGACATTTAATAGGCTCCTTGGATTCTAACTGATTTCATCCACCCATCGCAGCTGGGGCTACTCTTCCTGTGCCCTGAATCTTTTCTTCTATTACTCTTCTAGGCCCTTCAACACTCAACCACATCCTGGGCCTGGAATAGACTTGCCAGCTCCGCGTTGGTACATCTTCACAATAAAATGTAATGCAAATTGTAATTTAAATATATTTTAATAAAACACCCCAATAATTTATACATAACATAAAACCCCTCAGAACTCTCCTGAACTTTCGTATATCATATTCAATTTAGCGTATCATTTCGCAAATATCTCAGATATAATTTTATACCTGATTAATAAATAGGGTAAAGGAATAAGAAAATAGAAATAGTTTTATAAAAAGAAAGATGATTATTGTGTGTTATTATAGCAAAGGAAATATTTAAGCATTAATTAATTAATTAATACTGGCTCTACAACCCAGCACGGGTTCTGGCCGCATCAAAGCGTCGGCTCCACTCTTCTCATTCCTGCGCCAAGGTCTTCCAAGCTCTGGATCCAATGATGCTGCCTGCATCACTCTCGACTTCATCTGACCATTTAAGTCGTGAACGCCCACATTTCTTTTTCCGTCTACGAACCCAAACAGCAGTCTTTTCAAGGTAGCGTTGTCCTCCATTCTGGCCACATGTCCAGCCCATCTCAGCATAGCTATTCTTATGTGCTTCACCACGTCAGGCTCCTGATACATCAGACACCGCTCTGCATTTTCTCTGAGTCTAAATTGATCGCCAACTCTTACAGCTCCGATGAAAGCATAAAAAATGTAATTAATGCCAAAACAACGGTATCAGAGTTGCAATTTTTTTCGTGACTAAATTATATTTTGGAAAAAGAAATAATAGGTGCAGTACCAATCTTTAAACTTCATGTTGCGCCAGTAAAAACTTGTATTTAATTATTAAAATTGTTATTTTTTTAATTACATCCTAAGTATATTTTTTATAATTTTCCATTTATTTAAAAAATATTTAAAAAAACTCGAATAAAAAATGGAAAATTTAAAAAAAAATAGCTCATAATATATATATATATATATATATATATATATATATATATATATATATATATATATATATATATATATATACCAACAATTGATATATTTCTATTGAGGGCGTAGTTTTCCACAATTTAAACGTATTTAAATACCCAAACCCACAGGCTGTTTTCAAAAAACATAATTTAGATTAAAAAATTAAAATAGAAAGAAATATTTGCTAGCAATACTTGTCATTAATAATAATTTATAAATAATGTAAAACGCATTAGACCCCTCCTGAATTTTAATGTGCGTATTGTTTCTCTCAAGTATCTCATATTTAATTTTAGTCCTGATAATGACAAAAAAGAAATCAAGTTGACCCAATCTTTGTTATTTATTTCAAAATGAAGAAAATAAATAATCACAATATATACATGTTTCTCTGGAATCCAGTATTTTATTTTTTATCGAAAGCATTTGCTACATCAATAACTAATGCTGAGACTTAAAGACCGGTGGACGACAAGGCATATTTCTCCCCTTACAGGAATTCTCTGTTTTCATGTAAGGAATTTATATTGGAAGATTAAATGCGGTTAGGACTGAGGAAGGGATCGGACAAGACACCGGATCTCTACAGATATAATTCCCGCTATAAATAACGCTGTGAGAACAGTATATTTTAATTTATTAAGAAGTGAAGAGGGCGACTAACGCCTTGCCCTGCCTCCATAAATCCGACTCCTCTGTAATGAGTTATGATTTATTTGAGCGGACAGGCGGGCAGATATATGTTACGATAATGGTCGGTAATTATGACCGAAGCTGCCATTAGTAACCTTAATGGTGTCCGGTTTGTTTGAAAAGGAAAGGCTCCCGTGGCATTTTCATCGCCTAATTTATTACGTAGCTGTCGGATTTTGTTTCATTTTGTTTTATAGCTCTCTTCCACATTTTTTTTCCTCCTCCTTCCCTCTTGCGGCTTTGAACACAAAAAGCGTATGAAATATGGAAAAGATACAAGGAATAATGAAAGGAGTTAGACTAATTAAACGGTCCTTTTGAATCGACCGCCTCCTTAATTAAATAATACGGACGTATAAATCAACTCTGTTGATTATTTCCAAAGAGGATTCGTTATAAATATTGAAACGTTTCCGTCATAAATAACAGTTCATTTTTTTCCTTTAGGTACCGTTCCCTGTCGTGGCGAAAAGGAAGTGATAATGATGTTTCTATATTAGGACTCACTGGATCGGTCAACGACTAGATTATTTTTTAACATAATCGATACCGATTAAGAGTGATCCGTTTAATTAATTTAAAACAGAATAAATTATGGGTTCTTTAAACAGTACATGGTTGAAATTATAATTTAAAGGCGCGGCCTGATGTTGGTGCCATTACTAACCTTCAGAATGTTAATTCTGTACGTTATAATAATTGATGATATACTCGGAAAGCGACTATAACACTGTATTTCACCCGACTACAATTCTATCGTTGATGTCTTCACAAATAATCCTAGCAATGTTTCAGTTATTCAAGTACATACCGTAGGTTAGGAGGAATAGAATTGTAAAATATAAACTTTATTTTGTAGTAAGACTTTTATTTTTAATTAAATTAAATTCTTTTCTGCTGATAACTGTTGCGGAAATTCGAACCACTAATATCTCTACAGGCCCTTGTGAATAAGTGGTTAAATAGAATTTTTTCCAGTGAGAGTTAATTGTATAGAGAGAAGAAAAATTATGACATTCTCGTAGTTCGCAGCTTTAAATAGAGTTGTAATATAAGTAATAAAGCCAATGATTGATTTAGTCCATTATTCACTAAGAATATAAAACGATTCCATTTCCGTAAGTCATAAAACTCATTTTGGATAAAATCCGACTAACCACTTATTCACCGTGGCTGAAGATAAATTTAACATATTTTCTATATAACTAAAATAAAATTTAAATGTAGCCCACGAAATATATATTTAATTCTCTGTATAGGGAATATACTCATTTCACATTTTATTTATTTCAATAATATGTGTGTCATGTCTTGGAAACCCGAGAAATCAGGATAATCAGGATTTTAGAAGGCAGGAAGGAGTGCAAGGATTTCTTTTTTATTTCATTCTAAGCTGAGTTAAAAAAGCGCTTAAGGACACTTAAGTCAGGCAAGGCAATATAGAAAAGTTAAGCAATAGAGAACCATTGAAAACCTATGATATCAATCCAAATATTTGTACACTACCATAATAAAAAAAAATATATAGGCTTGTATTACTTTTATTTTCCAATTTACTTAAATTTGAGAAATGTCAACAGAATGGTAAACAAGAAATTTTAATCGTAAATTTATGTTGCTGAAAATGGCAAAGAGTGTTTGCTGGAAGCGTGTAAATAATCAGCCGAAAATAAATGCTGTAGAACCAATGACTAGATATAAATATAAAAGTAATAATGCTTATGATAATAAATATGCAAATGTAACAGTTTCATTGTGACTTTATTTGAAGTGTTCAGGATCGAAAGGACTTTTGAACTCCAAAAAATCAAAAATTGACTTTCTTTTTCATCCTTTGCTAGTTCAGGTATGCTATTTAGACGAATACGGCTCTAAGTCATATTTATCTTGTGTTACGTCGGGATGTGAACCTGGACTTTAGTGAACATAAAGTATTGCTTGACTACACTAGCGAAAATTGTGAAAGAGTTAATATTTGAAATTTGTAGTTGTCCACTTTTGATCCTGAATGCCTCCTTTAACCGATCTCAAAAGTAATTAAAGATTCAAGCTACATAATGAACATAAATAGTATCACCAGTTTTTTAAAAATATTATTAATCTATATATTTTAAAACTATTGGAAAATGTTCAAATAAAAAAAATATTATTTTTCACAAAACATTCATTTGAACGAATGTTCAAACTTGATATATAATGCGCAATTGGGTATAAAATAGAGCAATAAAAGTAATTATTATCATGAAATGGTAGTATATAAATTTTATTTTGTAGTAAACATGTTTAAATATTTTGTTTATTAGATTATCAGTTATATTCATAAACCATTTTATAAATCCTAACAAAAAATGAAATAACACTTATATTAGTCCATTTATCCCTAAACAAGACCTGTAATGTCCAAACTTTGGTTTTCAAATAAATAGTTCACAATTTTTAAGAAATTATTTCTCAGACATCTACCCGGACCAATTTCTTCCCCATATTTATAATCAGAGGAAAATGTTTTCAACATTTATAACAGATAGCAAACTTAACATTAATCAAAATACATGACTGAATAAAAACATGCAAGTTAGAACTCAAGATAAGGAAAATAAAATTCATTATTTTTAGTAGGAAAAGGTGTATACCGGATTTAGATCGGAATTATCGTCATTGGAAATGAGCAATTGGAGGATACTCAAACATTGACCTTTCTTGGCGTTGTGTTCTACAGAAAAATAAGTAGGTCAAAACACATAGAAAGAGCACGAGTATACGTCAGGACTATGCAAACAGTTAACTCTTTGACTATTGCCACAAGGACAACTTGGGGCCTTGGGGCCGAATGTTTGAAGACAATTTACGAGGGGTGCGTTGATTCCCATAATGCTTTACCTGGTGCCGATTTGGCACAAAGGAATTGAGAAAAAATGCCATCTTCAGAAACTACCAAGACTACTAAGAATAATTGGGATCAGGATTGTCAAGGCGTATAAAACTATCTCTATATGACGCGTCTTGTGTCTTAGCAGGAATTGTACCCATCGATCTTAAAATTAACGAAATTGTACAATTTACATCGAATAAATTTCGTTACGAAAACTTTAGAGAAATCGACAATAGCATGATAGAGCGGGAATCTGAACTTTTAGATTGGTTACACCCATCACCATTTGCCAAACTTTACAAGCACTAGACAGGACATAAGGAAACAGATACAGAAATCACCAACATTTAAACAGACGGAAGTAAAGAAGGCAACAATGTAGGCTGTACTTGTACACGAATGGGAAGATGCGAAGTGTCCAGTGCAAACTAGGCTCTACGTGTTCCAACAACCAAGCTGAGAAGTAGGCAGTGGTAAAAGCGACAGAATTCCTTCTTGACCTTCCAACCAACATACATACAGACATAGTCATAGACACAGATAACATGATCTTAATACAATCAATTCTCAATACAGACATGCATGACTAGCTTACAGAAAATATCAGAATGAACTTATGCAGACTTGGGCTTCTAAATTTCTCTGTAAAAATAATATGGGTTGAAGGTCACTCTGGTATTGAGGACAACGAGATAGCGGATAAATTAGCAAAAGAGGCAGCACAAAGTGATTTGTCTCCATATTTTCACAAAACACCAATTTCATTAATAAAATTCAAAATTAGGGAAGAATCAATTTTGAGATGTAGTGAACGGTGGACTGTTTCAAATATATCACCCAGTTTGCAAAGGTCTATTCCAAAACTGGCAACCAATAAATACAAATTAATAAATTCTAACCATTTTCTCTTCAAATAAAAATAGTTAAAAATTAAAAAAATTAACAAAAAATTATAAATAGTAATATGACGTAAGTCAACAAGATCCTGAAATTAAGTAATGTTCAAAGAATATTCGTTCTCGTGTATACATCGCAAAAATTGTGAGAACACGGTGACAAGGGATCAGATATGAGAACAGATTTGTCCCTGGCTGGTAAACGACTCCGGTAGCTCAATTGGTAGAGTACTGTCACGGAGAGACAGAGGACCCGGGTTCGAATCCCGGCCAGGGGCACATCTTTTTTCTTCGAATAAAAATAGTTAAAAAACCATCGAGCGTTGATGACCATAGCTGTTTTTCGCCCCTAAACAACATCTACAAACAACATAATAGTTAAAAATTAAACAATTATTATGAGGGAAAGTTTGGCCAGTTTCTGAACATGATCTATACAATACATTTCGATCCGAATTCACTAAATTTATTTACAGTATTGATTTCGAAAGGTTGGCATCAAATTTAGAATAATCATACAATGTAAAACAGATAAACATTGTATAAATAATTTAATCTTAATTTTGTCAATTTGTAACAGTATATAAGTAACTATGTCTTATGTATATAATAATAATTATCACAATTGTTGTTAATCCTTATTTAAAAATGAATTTAAAAAGCAGATAGTATATTGAAAGGAAAAAAAAAAAGTTCAATCAATATTATTCAAAATAATTATAAATAACAAAATTTATTATACATTTAATATGTATTGGTGGTCGTAGGTTATTTCTTTTCTTGGCCAAGGCAAGACAATATGTTAATGTAGATTGAGTAAAATTGTTGATGGTATGAATTGAAAAATACTAATACATATAAAACTAAGCATTTATAAATTTAAAAACAGCACTTTGTTTCTATCAATATACAGGTGCTTCCAATATTTATTGTTAGAAATGATCTTTGAAATAGACATTTATTTTCCTAAGTTTTCTTATCCTTTATTGAACTTAAAATGTACTATTAGAGCTTAAAAAAAAATTTCAAGGTCCCACCGAGATTTGAACTCGGATCGCTGGATTCAAAGTCCAGAGTGCTAACCGTTACACCATGGGACCGGGATGAGAGGTGCCTCTTCCTAACAATTTTCGAACCAAGACCACAAGCAGTGTGGAAGAAATGGATATACACCTATTGTCCTCCAATGCCTTTTGTACATACAACAAAATATAAATATATGCGCGTAAAAAATATGGATGGCGGATTTTTCGAACGATAACTTTCTTCCGTGAGAGTCCTGCTGATTGTTTATTACATGTATCGTTTCTAAATATAAAATTAAAATTTTAAAAGCTTTACAATATTAATATAAAGTTATTGATATAAATACATATTATGTTACTTTTAAAATATATAAAATATATATACATACTATTATACGGAATAAAAAATGATTGCACCTTGCTGTAAACAGAACTACAGTCAATGAAATGACAAAATTCACTTCCAAATCAAAGGATAAGTAATTTATTTTCTAAAAAAAAAAATAGTTATACACTAACATTGCTATGAAATATGTTGTACGAAGCAAAAATGTACCAGATTTACAAATGGAGTCAGTGTGTTAAAACATGGGCATATCCATTACGGTTAAATAATATTTTAAAAATAAAAATTAAGTTTTTATAATTTTTATCTATTTAATAAATATACTAGATGGGTACGCTTTATTCCACTAGTATACTTATTAAAACCACTAAAGCTACGAAAAAATTAATAACGAAAATGGGTCATTAAAATCCAATTATTCGGGAAGAAAAATATGAAACGGTGAATACTGTGAATAAAAACATTTATATAATATATAAAAAAATATTTTTATTTTTACCGTGGTTATACTATAATGGAGAGGTTATTAACAAATAAATAAAAATAACTCAGTCAAAACATAATACGCTTTACATATATGTATAGCTAAATCGCACTGGTCCGTGCTTCGATTTTTTGTATTAATATTCCAATATATAAATATGTATGTTAATAACAATATAGTTGTAAACTATTGTAACATTAAATCTAACACGAAGGATCAAATGTTCAATTATCTTCTAAATTGCTGATCACACTTAACGGTTATGCAATCTAATTATTTCCAACAGATTATTGTTGTGTAACTCTCTTTCATCCAAAATAACAATGGATCTATTAGTTCTATATAATGACTCAATGAATGTGTTAAACTTGAAGTAATAGTACCTTAAAAAAAGCTATTACCTGTATCATAAATTGAATAGTGTTCATTATTACAAAATAGTCTAGCAAGAATATTATTTATAACAGTAAAATTAACATTACTACTATTTAAATAAATAGATTATCTATCATGAATTTATTATTTATTAGTTTAAAATCAATATGTATTACTATTTCTCCGTCCTTAGTTACAGGATAAACAGCCCGAATAACACAACTGCGTTGCTGGTTTAAAGATCATTTTTTTAAAATTATACAACGATGCAGTCGGAAGGCTACATTTTTGAATATGTCATTTTTGTGATTTTAAGTATACAACCAAAGAAAAAAATCATAATAAACTAATCTTACAATAACTGGATTCTAATATCTAAAATAACCTGTGTTTAAATTATAGAGAAAAATTTTGCATTAGTATCATGGTAATAATTTAATTTAAATGTATTTTTTTATATTGATTCAATTATAAATGTTAGGCATTTTTTATCAGTTAATAAACCTCATAATTTAATTATCCAACTTGCTAAAAAAAAGTTATATCAATTTGTTATGAGTACTTCATCAAATGAAGAAAGTCCTAACTCTCCCAAATAAAATAAAGAAGAGTTTATTTATTTTCCTTGAAAATTAAATCCATAATGATTTCATTAGATCAATGTTACATAGTTTATATGTTTTGTCCTTTATGTCAATACTTGTATATCAGCATTTTTTTTAAAACTCAAGAATATTTTATGATCAGCATTTTTTTTTTTAACCTGGCAGTGAAACATCGCTCACTAAAAATAAAATTCAAGTATACTTGAAGGTAAGTATGTTACCTTGGAGTGTTCTTAATAATTAAAACGTTTAAAACTGATTCAAGCATATAACATAATATATTACAATATTGAAAAATAAAAAGAGACCTTACATAAATGTTAAGACCGTAGAAAAATTCCAGCGAAAAGCCCTTAAGTCTCCAAACTAAAACAGAAATTGAAATTATCTGTCCACTATAATATAATACAGACAATTTTTATTAAAGTTTTATTAAAATAATTTTTAAACACTTTTTATGATTACATTAAAATTAAAATAAAAAATTTTTTAATTATCTTATAAGATCCGTCACTTATAAGGGACATTACAAGGTAATGTAGTAACTCAATCCGACTATAATTCTTTTACATTTCTGCCATACTAACATCTACATCTACAGCTCAGGAAAAAGATAAGATACTTTTTTAAATAGACAGAAATATATAATCTTTATTAGGTACTACATTATTTATATTTATTTATTTTTTTTTTTCAATTTACCTGTACTTAGTCTAATTTACATTTTAGTTAGTAGTTAATGTAATTTATAAGTTTACCCAATTGTAAGTAAGTCTAGTATAAATTTCATTTGGTAGTTTACATACTTAATATGTAAGTTTACCTTTTGGCTGACTGAGTAATTAGTCTTGTATACAATTTAATTGGTTGTTTAGGTAATATATACTTTCTTTTTCACTATTAAATAATCAAGAGCTATGCATTTATTAAGCTAAATTGTCTAAAACATTTATTATTTTTATTATATAGTGATAAGATATTCTTAGAGCTTACGCACACACCACATAGACATATACTGATTCGTTTGTTCATTAAGTACTTTTATATTTTTAAAATTCTATTTATTGTTTTTTCTACACTTTTATTCGATACCAAACTTATTAGAGGATTTAAGTTGATATACAATAGTAGATTCACATACTTAATATGGAGAGTAATAAAGGTAAAACATCGTTTTATTCAAATGATAGATTTTTTGTTGCTAGAATGACTGAAGGTTCCTTCAACAAAACATCTCCCTTCTTTATAGCGAAAGCCATCAATAATATTGTGGGTGATGTTAAAAATATAAAAAAACTGAGAGATGGTACACTACTAATTGAAGTGAAGACGAGTTCACAAGCAAAAAAATTGTTAGCTTGTGACAATCTTGGCAACCAATTTAAAATTAAAATAGATCCACACCCAAGATTAAACGAAAGTAAAGGCATAATTCGTTGCTATGATCTGCAACACCTCGAAATCAATGAAATCATCCAGGAATTTGAAGGACAACAAATTAAAGACGTTAAAAGATTGTCTTATAAAACTGGTGACGTAATCAAGCTAACACATAACTATATATTAACATTCAAGTGTCCTATTCTGCCTAAGGACATTAAAGTAGGGTACTACAATATCCCTATAAGGCCGTACGTCCCGAGCCCACTTCGATGCACAATATGCCTCAGATTTGGCCATCACAAATCTTTTCATAATCGAGAGGACCGTATGATCTCTTCCATTAGCAGCAACTGCGGCCTATCAGAGCATGGAGTAAATTCAAAAGACTGTACCAATCCAAAAAAGTGTGTCAATTGTAAAAATGAACACAATAGTTTTGACAAGAACTGTCCAATCTATATAATTGAAAAGGGTATCAAGATGATACAGGTTACTGAGAAAATACCCTACATTGCAGCCAAGCGAAAGTTCTATGAAATCGCTCCCCAAAATTTAAATCACTCACGATCAACCTTTGCACAGATGGCAAAGAATAACGATAGGAAAACTGATGGGGTTGGGAAATCGATTAAAAATCGTACAATAGGCACTCAAACAGAGTATTCTCCGCCGCTACTGGAGACTCTAAACATTATTAATACTACTCCTGGTAATGAGCTAGATAGAGCTACTCCTGAACAACCCCTGATCTGCCATTCAACCAACAAAGGGAACGACAACCCTACAATCGCAAGTACAGTATTAAAAACTACTCCTAACATTACCGAGTTATCCTCTCCTCACTTCAAACAGAGCTCAGTTACTCCCGAAAAGTCTAATAAGACGGTGATCCTTACGGAACACAATAAGACAGATATCCTCCCAGAAACCAATCAGACAGTGCCAAGAAAGGGGAGAGCAAAAAAGAAAAAAGTGCTGGTGACAAACAGTGATGAGAATTTAATATACAGTAATATTTGTGGTGATCAATAATTCAACAGTCCTCTTATCTTTAATGAATACCGTTTTATCAATATAAATATCATGGCTAATTTAATAATAATCCAATGGAACTGTAATGGAATCCGAAGTCACTTCACTGATCTACAGTTGTTAATTCAAGATAACCATCCCACGATTCTTTGCCTTCAGGAAACACACCTCAAAACCAATGATAAACTGACTCTCAGGGGATTTGAAATTTGTCGTCAGGATAACATTTGGCGGGACTCGAGCTTGCGGAGGAGTATTGACCCTGGTGTCTCAGCGATTACCATTTGAACGAATTGCCCTACAAACTACTTTACAAGCTGTCGCCATCAGGATACTAGGTGACAACCCTTTCACTGTATGCAACCTTTACTTACCTCAGCAGACACCACTAACTTCAGAGCAAATAGAGTCTCTCTGTACCCGATTACCTAGGCCACTTCTTCTAGTGGGTGATCTTAACGCTCATAATTACATCTGGGGATCGGAAAGAAAAGATCGAAGAGGACGGTTAATAGAAAACATGCTCGACAATAACAATCTACATGTTTTAAACAACGGTGAACCAACTTATTTAAGCTCATCTTATGGCACCTTCTCTTCTATTGATGTCGCTTTTTGTTCTAGCAGTCTACTCCTAGATGCCCACTGGAATGTTATAACTGATCAATATTCCAGTGATCACTTTCCAGTAATTATTAATATTAACAAACGATTATCACACACTAGCAAAAGATCAACCTGGATTCATGAAAGAGCAAACTGGCAGCAATTTACGACTAGTGTGAATTTCCCTTCAGACCTCCCGGACGATGTAGAAGAGAGTTGTTCACAAATCACTTCGAGGATACGATATGCTGCTGAACGCTACATCCCCAAAACTTCATCCACACCTAAACGCCAGCCAGTCCCTTGGTTCAATACTGATTGTAGAGAAGCTGTCAAAAAGAAGAGAAAAGCGTACAGAGTTTTCAAAAGAAATATGACCCTCTTGAACCTGATTGAATACAAAAAAGCAAAAGCTACATGCAAAAGAATAATTTGCTTCCATAAAACAACATCCTGGCAACAATATGTCTCTTCTATCAATTCGACGACACCATCTTCGATAGTATGGAATAAGGTTAAAGCCATCGAAGGAAAAAAGACTCTGCAGCCCATTCACTTAAAAATTGGAGGTAACATTATTTGTAATGAGCAAATTGTCGCAAATGAATTTGCGGCCTTTTTCTCTAAACAAGATGTCGGTCTTGAAATCCAATCCACCTCAACCAAAGACGACCAATTTGATTTTGCATCTAATAATAATGAATTATATAACATGCCCTTGACTATGAGGGAACTCAAAACCACCCTCAATGAACTTAAGGGAAAATCACCAGGTCCTGATGACCTAACATATGAAATGGTAAAACATTTGTCTGACGAATCACTAGACAAAATACTTATCTTATACAATAAAATATGGAACAGTGGGTTTTTCCCCATCCAATGGAAAGATTCCATAATCATTCCAATCTTGAAAGTTGGCAAGCCCAAGAATGACGTGGCCAGTTACCGCCCAATTTCATTAACTAATTGTGTTTGTAAAATTTTAGAAAGAATGGTCAATAAACGAATGATTTGGTTACTAGAAGAAATAAATGTACAAGACAATTTGCAGTGTGGTTTTCGTAAAAATCGCTCGACAATTGACAATCTTGTTAGAATTACAACGGACATTCAGGATACTTTTGTCGACAAGGAACACTCAGTGGGTATATTCTTTGACATCCAAAACGCTTTTGACACAGTAGTGCAAAACAACATACTAAAACAGCTTCACCAATGGGGAATCAAAGGAAATCTTGGAAATTTCATCAAAGGATTTCTCGGAACTAGGTCCTACAGAGTGATGATTGGTGGAACTACTTCCAATAAAACATATATTAACAGCGGTGTACCTCAAGGCTCTGTATTAAGTACGACCTTGTTTTCTATTGCAATACGAACAATCACTGACTGTTTAACGCAAAACGTCAGTGGTTATTTATTTGCCGACGATTTTGCCATATTGTGTAAATCACCCGATCTCCAGTTGATTAAGATTTGCCTACAAAACACTGTGAATAAATTAGCGCTATGGTCTCAGAGGACTGGCTTCAAATTCTCAACAAGTAAGACATGCTGTGTACATTTTAGCCGACACAGAAACCCCGGGATTCCACCACAAATAGTTCTAAGTAATGTCCCGCTGTTGTACACCAACAACGTCCGATTCTTAGGTCTCCAAATGGACAGCAAGCTAACTTGGTCAACCCATATAGAACAACTACAAATCAAAACTATTAATAGAATGAAGCTACTGAAAAAACTAGGGAACACCAGATGGGGATCAGACAGGAAAACCATGCTCCGCATTTATGAGGCACTGATCTTAAGTAAAATAGACTATGGCAGCTTTATATATGCGTCTGCCTCCCATAATAGGGTTAAAAGACTAGATGCACTTCATCATGCTGGTATACGGATTTCTACTGGAGCCTTCAGGACAAGTCCAGTATACAGTATCTGCGTCGAAGCCGGAATCCTTCCACTCACATATCGTCGCCAAAAACAAGGGGCCAAGTATATAACCAAAATATACACGCAACCAGAAAACCCAGTTTACTGCTCATTATTCCAAAGAATAAACGACAACAAGTATAGGAGGCTGAAAAATCCCTCTCTGCCGTTGTGGCACAGAATGAGAAATGTTATCTCCGAATTAGTTCAACACCAGACAACAAATACTCAAAGCGGAAAGCTAGCCCCGTGGGCTCTATCACCTCCACACATCAACTGCAAAATGTTGAAACTCTCCAAGAATAGTTCCCCACAAGAGATTTCACAAGCCTTTCTTGCTGAACTGAGTAACTATCAGTTTAACAAAATCTTATTTACAGATGGTTCTCGTACCAACAACTTTACATCGTGTGCTGTATATACTGGCGATACAACTTTTAAGTACAAGCTGAACAGTAATTGCGGTATCTTCACAGCTGAATTGACGGCTTTTCTCAAGGCTCTTCAAATAACCCTTACAACACTAGATCAGTCAACAATAGTTTGTTCCGACTCACTGAGTGCTCTCAAAGCAATAATAAACACATTTTCAGATAATCCTGTCATACATGAAATTTACCAGGCCTTAAAACAAATAGCAGACTCATTAAGAGAAATAACTTTTTTTTGGGTCCCCAGCCACTCAGGAATTCTTGGAAATGAGAAAGCCGACAAAGCAGCATCAGAAGTCCATTCAATACAAGAAATAACGCTTTCTTATATCCCACCTGCAGATTTATTCCAACAAATAAAAGCAAATATCCTAAGCGAATGGCAACGGACTTGGACATCGCTAGAGAACAATAAACTGAAAATAATTAAACCGACTACCAGCAGCTGGGCATCATCTTCCAGGCAGTGTAGAAGAGAAGAAGTAGTTATTACCCGCCTTAGGATTGGTCACTGTCGTTTGACCCACGAACACCTGATAACAAAGAGAGACCCACCTCAATGTACGCTGTGTAAGGTGACAGTTACAGTGCACCACATCTTCGAGGAGTGTCCTAGGTACAGTAGTGTAATGGAAACAAGGTCGTGTAATGGAAAGGTGTGGCGTGCCTCGGCAGATGCTTAAGGCATTGGGCGATAACGAACAATGTGTAAATAATACGTTAGAATTTATTAAAAGCATCAACATATTCCAGTCAATTTGACATATACATAAAGGTATATGTGTGTATGTGGGTTTATATATATATATATTTATATATCCAATATATATATATATATATATATATATATATATATATATATATATATATATATATGTGTGTGTGTGTGTGTAATGTAATGTCTGTAGTGTGTGTACAACGTTATAAACTATGTTTGAACTATTAATTTGTGCAATTTTTATATAAATATTATAAATTTTATATTGTATTATATTAAAAATTATATAGAAATATGTATAACGTTATACAAGTATTTATCCTTATATTACCTGTTTAATACGTTAATATGTCTCTGCTATATGTAATATGTTTCTATTATTAATATCCATTGTATTAATATATGTTTAATATATTAATATGCTTCTACTATATGTAATATGTTTCTATTATTATTATCAATTGTTTCTATTATATGTTTAATATGTTAACATGCTTCTACTATATGTAATATGTTACTTTTATTACGTATTATCTATTGTTTCTATTATATGTTTAATATGTTCCTACTATATGTAATATGTTTCTATTATTATTATTATCTATTGTTTCTATTTCTATTATTATTACTATCTATTGTTTCTATTATATGTTTAATATGTTTCTACGATATGTAATATGTTACTATTATTATTGTCTATTGTTTCTATTAAGTAGTTGTAATTATCTAGATGTAAATATGTATATTTTCTAGTGGTGAGGGCAATAATAACCATTTGTAGTTGTTTGCCCTTAAAAATAAAACAAACAAACAAACAACAAGGTAATATTAAGCAATCACAATATACTTGAATTTGGTTTTTAGTGATTGATGTTTCAGGGCCAGGCTCAAAAAAAATATTCTCGAGTCTTTAAGATTTTATATACAAGTATTGATATAAAGGACGAAAAATATAATCTATGTAAAATCGAAAATAACTGTTTTTCATGAAACATTGAGAAATATGTAGCGGAATATTTTAGAGAATTAATGGATCCTGAGTTAGAGTAAAGCTAAAGATATGAGGAAATTAAAATATATTACATAGACTCTGTAAATTTTAATTTAAGTGGTAAAAGATGTCAGATAGGAAAATAGTTGACTAGATGATATAATGGAGAATGGAGATAGTTGGGGGGTGCAGTCAAGAAAACACCAAAGTGGAAAATAAGTGGAAAATAGTTGACTTGATAGCTCTAAGAGTGGTGTGAAATGATTAAGGGGTGCAGTTAATGATCACACAAAGTAAGAATGACTTATTAAGAAACACATTATATGAATTATAAAATAAGCCATTCTTATTTTATGAAATCATTGACTGCAGCTCCTGACCATTTCATTCTCCTATAAATTTTAAATTCTTATATGCGATATATTGGCAATGTAAAAAAAAAATCGAGAAGATGACCTACAGTGTAGGTCATCTTCAGGGCTATGAGAGAGAAACAAACAGAACAAAAATTATATAAAAACTAACTAAGTAATGTAGAAAATTAAAATAGTGACAGATATGAAAATTAAAGATAACGAATATTAAAAAAGTGACAGAATATAATAAAATTAAGATATTGACAGATTTAATAAAATTAAAGATAATGAACAGAAATTAAAATAGTGACAGATATAATAATTAAAGATAACGAATATAAAATAAAATACAGAAAATAAATGTACAGAAAGGATAGAAAAGTAAACATAATATAAAGGGAAATAAAAATGAGGAGGTAAACCAAAGATACAAAATGAGATGATTAACATATAAAAATTACTTTTATTATTATCACTACTTTTTATTTATTATCATTACTTTTTTGTTTTAACGCGAAAAATCGAATATTTACAAAACAAATGGTTTTACTAATTAAAAAAAAAAATGTAAAAACTTTGAAGTCACCTATTTATCAAAAATGCAAACTTCAATTAAGCCTTGATAATGTATAAGCTTTCTGGAAGAAGAGTTAACAAGAGCATTAAATAAATTAAAAAAAGGGAAATCACCTGGCCCAGATGGAATAACTAATGACATTCTTATTCTAGGAAAGAATTGCATTGTTAAACCGCTGAAGCTCTTATTTGAAAGAATGCTACAGGAAGGATTTGTACCGCAACGGTGGAGTACAAGTAAAATAGTCTTATTGTATAAAAAAGGAGATCCCAAAGATATCGAAAACTACAGACCAAGAACGCTCTCTTCCTCACTGTACGAAATGTTTGCAACAATTATTAAAAATGGACTAATCGCAGTTATTTATGAAAACACAAATACAATAAACCAGATTCTAGAGAAAGTAAAGTAAAGAATATAACGTGCCGCTCGCTATATTTGGTATTTGTTGACTTTAAAAAAGAATTTGATTCCATGTATCACACCAATTTATGGCAGGCACTACAAGAGCATGGCATTAATCATATATACATAAATATTTTAAAAACTATTTACAAAAACAGTAAGGCATAACATTCATTGATGGGAATAATAGAACATAATAGAAGTCCGAAGAGGTGTTAAACAGAGTTGTCGAGTATCCCCAATGTTATTCAAATGCCTACTAAATTATGTGTTTAATAAACTAAACTGGGAAGAAAATGACATAAGTATAAATGGCTACAAGGTATCGAATTTGAGGTTTGCTGACGATATAATTAGTTTTGCCAATTCATTAACTGAGACGGAATAAATGATTAACGAACTCCTTGAACAGTGTAAACTCCTGGGGCTGTACATAAATATAGACAAGACAAAAATAATGACAAATTCACAGAAAGGAGAATTAAAAATTAATAACCATGAAATAAATATCGTTGAGCAATATAATTATTTAGGACAATCCATTTCATTTAAAGATAGAAAAGATGAAATCAACAAAAGGATTAATCTGGGATGAAAAAAATTCTGATGCTTGAAACACATTTTTAAAAGTCAACTACCTACAGGATTAAAGACAAAGGTATTGGAGTCATGTGTTTACCCGGTAGTATGGTTCGCAGACATGGTCGGCAATAGAAAGCTATTGCAAAAAATTAGAGAGGACACAAATACAATTTTCAAGAAGTATGATAGGTATCAGTAGAAAAGACCACAGCAGTAACAAAAACGTACAGGCCAGGATTAAAGTTAAAAGCCTAATAAAAGAAGCACAGCAACTGAAATGGAGGTGGGCCGGACATGTTGCCAGGCTCGATAAGAAAAGATGGTCGAAAATTGCAACAGAATGGGTACCGAGAGACCACAAGAAAAGGAAAGGAAGACCATTTACAAGATGGCGAGATGAGATCATGCAAAGAGTAGGAGACTGTTGGGCTACTGTGGCAAGGAACAGGGACACATGGATCTAAGTTATAAAGAACTTGCAATAAACAAATGAGCAAAGCATTTTATATAATTATTGGAAAAAAAATGTCTTACTTTTTTATACTAATACTATGTTGAATGTTTTAAATACTATGTAAGTACTGTATTCATTGAAAAAAAAAAGGAAATTTTGTAATTTTTTTGTTAAACAGACTGATACCTCCCAAGGGAGAGGCTTTTATGTTCTGAAAAGGATGTATCAATAAAAGCTGTTATTATTATTAATTGGTAATGTATCTGTGGAGATACATCAGAATTTACTTATTTTAGTTTTTTTTCGAAACATCCTTGGGTCCTAAGGGGTAAGTGGTATAAATATTGTCCATATTTATCTTTTTTCCGGGATGGAAAGTGTGTTGTTGGTTTTGTTTACCAAGCTTTCGCTCATCGTGTTGTGAGCTTCCTCAGGGCTAGTCAGTAAATGTTATGGGGTATAAATATTATTTTAATATTTAAAAAAATAAAATTCTGCCAAGTTAAGGGGTAACTCTAATGCGTTATTTTTTTCTATATATAAATGTATATTTAAGGAAAAGTTTGTCAAAATGCAATAATAATTAAAAACTCAATTTCAGGTTGCGGTGTATTGATAGAATTTCATTTTGCATATAGACAAAAATGAAAGCAATTCTTATTTAATTTCGTTTTTAAAATGAATGATATTTCATTAAGAGTTTCAATAACAAAATATTGAAAATTATTAGTAATAATAATAATAATAATAAGCTTTATTTTTCCTCTTTCTTCTATGTACAATTTTTACATGGTTTTTATTTACAAGTTTTTTTGTTTTTTTTAAATAAAAAAAGGCCCTTCTTTGGGCATAATTAATTAATTAATTAATTAATAAGAGGCTTATTAGTAATAAAAAAATTAAAATGTTTTGAAAAAAAATTTTCAACACGCAAGTTGAAAGAGAGTTTTTAAAGAGTTTTAAAAAGAGTTTTTAAAGGTTTTTAGTACACATATTTAGCTGTTAATAAAATTATCTGATTTATTAATAGCAAATAAAATACTATTTTTTATTATTTAACGATTTTTTGTTAAAACTGTTTAAAATATCAAATATCTGTTATAGAAATTTAAGACAGCTCAAGAATATTTTATTACTAGAAAAAAGAAACTTGCCGAAACCCGGGATCGAACCAGGGACCTTTAGATCTTCAGTCTAACGCTCTCCCAACTGAGCTATTTCGGCTGTTGGTGGGAGAAGGAAAAAATGATCTAACCAGGAAAAATATTTGTTGTTATAACTCTTTATTAAATAACTAGCTTTTGCCCGTGGCTTCGCTCTCGTGGAATTTGGTCTGCCACATAAAGTTTCGTAACAGATCATTTTTTTTCAACTATAAGTTACTTGTACATCCAAAATTTCAGATGTCTAACTTTAAAACTGACGGATTCTATACAATATTTGAACCCCTATTAAATTAGAGGGGAAACCCTTGGGGGTGAAATTATCCAAATTTCTTTCGTAAATTATTTAAAGAACCTCTGCAAATTCCAAGATGCTAAGTTCCTGATTTGCCTTTAATTATGTACTATAATGGATCCTCAACAGTACCTAAAAATCAACAATATTCTCGTAAAATATTAAACATAGAGAAAATATGAATACAAATAATAATAATAATAATAAAAATATTTATTTCAGAATTAGAAAAATGCCATTTGACACATTGGAAATATGAATAGAACAGAATTTTAACCAACGCTAACTTTTGCTCTATGTTAGCGTCATTTATAATAATATTTGTATAATTTTTTTCACACGAAAAATGAGAAAATTGTAGAATTTTTATTGCTCCAAGCGATTTTTAATTTTTTTTTTTAAAGCGATATTTTATTAAAAATACGAGACATAATTGGAACAACTTAATTTTCGCTCTATCAGACAGAAATAACAATATCGAAATTAATTAATTTCTAATCATTGAATCATCATAAGTAAAATCAAGAATTGGAATTTACTGAAAATTATACATAACACAAAAAAAAGGTTATGAAAATAAATTATTTTCTCAGCTTTGAAGAGCTCCTCAGTAAGTCGCTTACTGTCCTGAAGAATGTCAGCCAATGATATTATTACTTGTTATTACATTATTATTGTTACTCTAGCACTATATTAAGTATATTCACTAGCGATGTTTTATGTAAAATACGAGGACCAATAGTGGGTTATTATTATTATGAACTGCTTAAAAATTAATAGGGATATTTATGATTTAGTCTTTATCTGTTATTTTAATTAAATTAGCCGATAAATTTTGGACTAGTTGATTAAAAGAAAATAGAAAAAACAAACCAAAAACACAACTATGTTAATCTTTGTGTTTAATAACTAGTTTTCTTAATAATAACGTAGGGTAAAATTGCTCGTTTCGTTAGCAAACAACAAATAAATCGTCTTTTTAATCCTGTTGTATTTTCCTTTACCATGGAAGAGAAATTCCCAATATCATCGTAAGAATGAGCTGCCAAGGTCACCAGCAAGTGGATATCACAGAGGCGGTTGGCGTTTCTCAATGCGTCATCTCCTGTGATTTCTGATAGACTGGGAGTGCCAATAATAACCGGATCGTGGATCGCTGCGTATTACAACGCAAAGAGATTATAGTAGTATTGTCATCGCAAATTAGACAAAAGTAACACTTTCAACAGTATCCATCAGATCCTCGGTTTAAACCTTTATCCAAGATATTTCGGCAAGGCCTTTATCCATACAAACTACTACGAATTAAATTGAAAAGAATGGGAAGTCACAATTGCATTTTGTGCTTTGAACCTCCTTTGAGACAACCTGCAGCAACAACCCACCACCATCAGCTGAATGCAGCGAGCGCCTTGAAGAGGACACCAACTGGAATATCAGACGCCGAAGAGTTCTATAAAGAGCATGGGTTGCGTACAATGCCCCAGTTCATACCCCCATCATTGCAGATGGAGGAGATGATGTTATGATTTGATCTTGCATTTAAATGGGAAGATCAACCTCCTCATTTAAATTTAAACATTCCCAATTGTTTAATGTCTAATTGTCTAAATGACAATAATGGGTCGACTGTTGTCACACCTGAAGAAGCATTCAAATACAAATTACCACCTCATTGCAGAACTAGCTGCCATAACATATGCCCTCCACAATATAATGACAAAAGAGGGAGACAAGTACATAGTTTGCAGCGACTTATTATCTGCGCTCCAAAGTCTATCAGAATTGTACAGCGATCACCCATTGGTCACAAAAATTCATGAATACCTAACTATGCTAAAATCATTACAAAAAGATATTGAATTCCTATGGACACCATCACATGTTGGCATCAAATACAATGGAACAGCTGATAAACTTGCAAAAGATGCCGCACTCAGTAATCAAGACATTGTCCCCATTTACATTAAAACTGATATCAAAAAATGGTTGTAAATGGATACCAAAGCTGCATGGCAAAGTATGTGGGACAATGTAGACAATGACAAATTAAAAGAAATAAAGACAAATACAAACAACTGGAAGACCTCAGTGAGATCAACGCGAAGAGAATTACTCTTACAAGAATTGGCCACTCACGACTGACTCATATTTATCTGATTACAAAATATCGAAAACCTATATGCAATAGATGCCAGACACCCATCACAATAAAACACATTATAGAAGAATGCCCAGACTACAATAAACTCATGTAGAAATATAATCTCAATAGATCTCTTAAACAATCACTAAATGACTGTGAAGATACCACTACTCTAGTTCCCGACTACTCAAGTTCCCGAAGGAATCCAATCTACTGAAAACATTATAATATAAGCAGCACAATGTCATTTAGTCACATTCAAAGATGTGTACCACAAATATCTCTACAAAGAAAATGATTTCAGAATATTAAATTCATATTGTTATGTCGATTTATATATTTATAAATAAATCGAGATAACAATAAATAAATATATTTATAACTATATTAGCGAAATACTACCAAATTCTTATTTCATAATTTAATCATAAACAAGTACTTGTTTGCGTGTGTATGTACATGTATATAAATAAGAAAATGGCGCAAAATCCGTGCAGTTAAAGCGCCTTACCGAAAACCCTAATCCTAACCTAATTGTCTAAGGTCACATTAAGCAGTCCGTTGCTGACAAAAAATTATTGAGGAATTCGTTCTGTGAGGATCTCATTGACAAGGATTTTCAATTCCTTGGCGAAAACGCTAGACCCCTTAGAGGAAGAGGTTTTCATACAGTTTTTGAAAACCTAGGAATTTTCCATCCACCCCTTCCTCCATTGCCTTCAGACCTCAATCCTGTGATATGGAATGCCTTTCAGAAACCATTCAATCACCATCCACAACCAGTTGACTTTCAACAACTGTGGATAGAAATACGTGAAGAATCTATTAACAGTTTGCCTAAAAGGTGTACACTGGTTGTGGCTAGAAGTGAACATTAAAGAAGGTAATAATTTCTTCCAAAAACAATTGTGTTTTAACTTTTTATTTGTCGTAGTTCCTTAATTAACTTTCTCTACTGTAAAAAAACAACAACAAATATTAATGGAGTCCATTAAATCGAGATTCGAGAAATATCTGAGGCTCATCTAAGTCTCCATGTACTTGTAATAGGGTCACCTATTAGTTCATTTAAATCACCCTTTAGTATTAAAATCTACTTTCTTTTTTCTTATGAATTTAAAAAAATACTGCATAAGATTAGATCAAAATGTATTATGATTTTGTCCTATTCATGTTTCCGAATCTTTATTGATTTTATTATAATTTTTTTTTTTTAAATACACTCCCCGTCAAAAGTATCGCAACACTTTGAAATATTTGAATTTTACAAAAACGTCTGTCTTTTCATAATAAAGAACGGTTCTGAAGTCTGTATTAAGCATTTTTAAACTGGACATTAACAAATTTTATTAAAATAAATTACAATATCTCTTCCAATAAACAAAAAGGTTAGAAAACTTACTTTCTAAACTTTTAATTTCTGATAATTTTAACTTTTAAATCACAATTTAAATTTTTAATTTACATTTAATAAGACGTATTGCCACCTCTGGCTTGAATGACTGCTTCCACTCGTGTTGGCATACTTGTAAAAAGGTTTTGAAGAAAATCTTGGGGTATATTGTCCCACTCCTCCAATGCAGCTGCCTTTAGCATTTCAAGGGTAGTAGGAGGTAAATCTAGTGACCGAACCGATCTTTTGAGATAATACCAAACGTGCTCGATTGGTTTAAGGTCAGGACTTCTTGCTGGCCAATCAATGGTGTGGATATTTGTGGTGTTCAGGTACTCAGAAACACATCTTGCCTTGTGTGGGCGGGCATTATCATGCATGAGCAACGATTTAGAGCCTATGAACGGCATAAAAGCCACTACATGATCTTGAAGAATCACTTCTACATACCTCAAAGCATTCAAGGCCCCTCCTTGGATTGGCACTAACTCCGTACGTGCCTCCTAAAATATGCCGCCTCAGAACATGATAGACCCTCCCCCGAATGGCTCAGTTTCTAACGTGCAGCATTGACTAAACCGTTCTCCAGGCCTTCTCCAAACTTCTTCACGTCCATCTTGTCTGTTAAGGGCCACTCTCGTCTCATCAGTGAATACAACATTTTCCACTCCTGCACAGTCCAAGATTGGTGTTGTCTTGCAAATCTCTATCTCTTTACGCGGCGTTCTGTGGTGGGAAGAGGACATTTCACTGGCCTTCTTGACCTGAGGTTTGACTCCCTCAATCTTCTAATGACTATTGAATCCGATATTGATACCCCTCAAACACCAGCGATCAAGTTTTTAATGGAAGAAACTGTAGAATTAGGCTTCCGAAGAACTTGCATTTTAATGAAGCGGCCATCTATGGGATTAGCAATCCTAGGACGCCCTGACGTTGGTCGCCTCGATTGACTACCAGTCTCCCTGTACCTTCTTATGGTCCCTGAAACGGAAGAATAGTGAATACCAAGGCGATTAGCGATGTAACGCTATGATTTGCCTTCTTCAGAGAGAGTGATGATTCTGACAGAATCATCGCGGCTTAAACGATTCATTGTGGATAAAATTAATTGTTTCAACTAGACTAAAGAGAAAAGAGGAAACAGACTTGAGACAGACGAAAGATAAACTTGGACTGAAAGGAAATTTAAAATGAAATATCCAAAATCTTATCGTTTGTTGGTAAACAGTGAATAAAAATTAAGTGTCTAGTCACTAATGTATCTCATTTAGTAAATAATATTACTGTAAATATAAACAAAGTACGGATTCAGGTCGAAACCAAGAAAATCTCGAGAATTATGGGTGTTGCAATACTTTTGACGGGGAGTTTAGTACTTTCTGTACACATTTTTAATAAACTTTCCTATAAGGAAAACATTATTTAATGACAAAAACATTAATTTTATGTCCAAGAGATCCAATATTAATGTTGACAAGGTCAAACAAAATGTCAATCACTGGAATGGTCTCATTGATGCTGTCATTGAATAAATCTTGGATTGGCGCATCATTCATTGTCAATAATTTCAATAATATGTTCTCTTCGAGATCGATTAAACGAATGATCGATGGGAATAACTGTGTTAAGAAAGCAATTCATCTAGATCGCTCCGAGTAATGGGCTCTGCCCGGGGAAGGCATTTATCAAAAATTGAGTCGTGACAAGCAATTTAAATTGTCGATTAGATTTGTAAGTGAATTGGAAAAAATCCAACGTCTACATTAAGTGCTATTTTTAACGTTAGCCAATTGTCTGATAGAAGGTCTGAAATGATTCTGAAAAATGTTTCTCACATTTATTTCGTTGGCACTGTACTGAAACCATTGCCAATAGTTAAACTAATTGGGTATACATTGTGATCGTGCTCAACGAACATTTAACTCCAAAAAAAGGTCATTCAGCCATCATTTTCCGTAATTGATTTAGTACCCGAATGCTAATATCTACAGCACTCTACAAGGAGGGATGGTGCTTCCGATCCTCTTGAGACATGATGTTTAACATGTCGTTTCCAATAAAACTAACTTATCATTTTTATTTTCAATAAAAAACCAAAGTTCATTACTGTAATAGAATTCCTCACCTTTTGACACAATTTATGGAATCTACAATGAATTTAAGAGAAAGAATATGATGTGGGTGGAGGTGTGACGAGTTTACTTTGATAGCAACCAAATTGCGAAAACATTTTTTTTTGGGGGGGCGTTCTTAGCAACTAAAGCTAAGTGTACTAGTAAAAACGAACAATTTCCAAATATGCTCTATTATTACAAGAGAAAAACGCGCATTGGTCTTTGGAATTTAATAAAATTGATTAATTTTTTTTAACATTCCAAATGGTTTACCCAACTGTTCGGAACTATTGTAGGTTCAAATAAGTGATAAGATAAGGAAGTGAAATGTTAAAATCCTGCTTTCCATTGTAAAAGACTATGATTGAAATTCCTTCAACTGAAAGGTGTCTTTCCTCAATCTCTTTGACAATATTGTTTTCTAAATAAAGGAGAAAATATAGGAATTTATAGGTTAGGTAAGGATAGAGATAGTTGGGGGTGCAGTCAAATGAAACACCAAATAATTGAATACTTATTTATTGTGTGCCGATGTATTTTGTTGGTCATCTTCAGACAGACAGATCAAGATGAGCTACAAAGTAGGTCGAAATGTCGGCACAAAATAAGTAAGTATTCACTTATTTGGTGTTTCATTTGACTGCACCGCCAACTATCTCTATCCTTACATTAGAAGTTCCAGTCAACTAATTTCGGTAAGGTTCGGTAACTATATCTAAGAAAATTATTTAAATACTACACAATAACATTTTATTACAAATCATCTTTAACTCCACACCCTTCTTATTTTTTTTTAGGTATTTCAAAAACTAAATCAACACCGTAGATTATCACAAACCACATATCACTACGACCTATTACATTTGGATTATATAAAATTAATAGAAATCGAAATCGCTCCCCATCTTTAAATTATATCCAGATTTTTTTTATTGATAAAAAGTGAGACAGAGAGAGAAACAGAGTGTTTGTTTGTGTGTGAGAGAGACCGAGAGAGATTTTATCTGTGGTTTTGACAACTCTTGGTAAACGAATGAGATATTGACTCTCGAAATTTTATTGTGTCATACTATTGTGAATCATTGCAACCAAAATAGTTGTGAAAAGCTCGTCAGAGTTTCTCGGAAGTCATTATAACAAAATTTCACCTTTCAAATGATCGAACTCAGAGTTGCTTTCGAAATTGTCGATATTGTCTAATCTTTACTAGTTAGGTATCTAGTAAAGAATATTTTTCAGTAACATACCCATCGAGATGTAAACTACACTTTGATTTAAATAAATATAAAGCGTCTTAAAAAATATACTGAGCCATACTTTTATTATTACAATATATTACTATACCCAGCATGGACAAAGACTAAGGTATAAAACATAATTTTTTTTCGATATATAGTGAGAATGAATAGATGGGTGTTTAGTGCTACTGATAACTTAATAAAATTAAACCTAAATTGCGAATTGTTTATGCTTTCAATGATTAAAGAACGAAGATATGATACCCTATTAGAGATACAGATTTAGTAGGATATAACGTTATAATTATACTTAGCGCATGTTAGCTGAAAGCTATCTCATTACATTATTTTGGATTGTGTCAATTTTGTAGAGAGTATAGATTATAATAGCCTAAGCAATAAACTTACAGATTCTGTATTGTAGATCATCAAATCACATAACCATTACGACAGCCAAGAACTTTCGACCAATTCCAATTGTTCTTGACCATTTCGAATAAGATAATCTAATTTTAATTAATACATAGTGCAAAATGACCAGTTGATAATTGTTGTAAAACATTCATTCATTAATATAAGGCAATTAGCCATAACTATGATTACAATAATATCCCTAGTACCACTTTTGTTAATTGGCACTAATAAACAATTGAATATCAAATTGACCGTGGAGCAAGAACCACTGATCACTATCAGTATGATAATTGCATGTAAATTATCCGGGGCCGGAATATTCCGAAATGATAACAGCTTTTCACTAATAATTTAATAATAATGACAAATAAGTGGCCATTTCCTGAAGCTAATTTTTCGTTAAGGAACTTAAATGCTGCGCACTATAACAGGATGTACCTAATATTAGTTGTACAATATGTAAGTTGGTGCATTGCAATTTAATTTCCAATTAACACATCAAATCACTCAATAAATAATTAAATACTAAAATTACAAAAAATGCTTAGAATAAATAATTCTTAATTTTATTGTGTTTTCCAGGATATGGCGTCATCATAAATAATTAAGTCAAAACTACAAAAGCGAAAAGATGAAGGTAGTCTATATTCATTTTATTTCGAGTCAGTAGATGTTCCGGCCAACTAGAGTCATTTTCAAATGGCATAATAGTCAATTATATTTTCTTTCTCTTTTTAACAATTGAATCCACCAAGAAATAATATAATATTTTCTATAAACATGTCAGATTTACAATTCTTTAAAAGAATTAATTATAAAAATGCAATGATCATAGAAACATAGATGTATTATAAAGCATTATAAATTCATTTTTCGCTTGATAAATTTACGGCTTAACGGTAATAAAGCAAATATTTTTCACTACGCAAGTTTTTACGCAAGTTTTTAAAGGTTTTAACAAGTATTTAGCTGTTAATAAAATTTTCTGAGTTTTTTAATAGCAAATGAAATATTGTTTTTATTCCTTTTTTTAAAATAAAACTGTTTAAAATATATTTCTGGCAAAGAAAGTAATTTTATACAGCTCAAGAATATTTTATTATAAAAAAAAAAAGACTTGCCGAAACCCGGGATCGAACCAGGGACCTTTAGATCTTCAGTCTAACGCTCTCCCAACTGAGCTATTTCGGCCGATGACAATAAGTGTGAAGTGGTGGGATGACCGGAAAAAATACCTAATTAATGCTTAGTTGAACTTTTTCAAATTATTTTTTATTTAATCTTATTGGCTAATTGGTAAAAACATATCTGATTTAAGTCTCAAAATACTAAAAGTTAAATAAAATATTGTTTGTTTGACGATTGTTAAGAAGTACCTATTCTAAGTGGATTATTTTGTGAATAACTTATCAGCTGTAACGATATTTTAAACCAAAATAAGTTGTAGGCATTGATTCAGAATGAAGTAGTATTTTCTATTTTCTATTTTAAGAAATAAAAAGAATTCATAACGGGTTTTATTTTTTATTTTATTCGGGTTGTTATTTAAATGTATTCTCACAATTTCCCTATCATCTAATTAAAACTTTACATCTAAACTGCAAAAAAAAAAAAAATGAATAGGGATATCACTAATTTTGTTGTGTTTACTTTTCCTAGCATTTTAATATTATTTTTAATATAAAAAGCATTAATATTTATTAGAAATTATACTACTTAAATATTAATGTAGCTATTTAATATTTATCAATATAAACGCTAGGTAAAGTAAATACTATGAAATTTGTAATATCCCTATTCATTTTTGCGCAGTATGTATTAAACTTATAGTTCAATTAATAAGTCCAAGATGCTTTCTTTATTACTTGTCTTACTGAAAATTGCGCTATTAGCTTGGATCTGGAAAAGTCCGAATACTTCTCGAGAACAGACAATTTTTTTTATTTCAAAGTTTGGCATGAAATCAATGGATCAAAGTATATTAACAATGAATTTATTTAATTTTATGTGGCTCATATATTTTTATAGAAAATTCATGTCGATACTTTTTAAATTCTACTTCCCTTCAGAAATCAACCGAACAACCAATTTCTTCTAATATGGATTGTCGCATTCCTATTTCAAATCTTTCAATTGAAGAGGCTCTTTTTTATTATATCAAAATTGTCTTCATCGCCAGTATAACATCTCCTTTAATGCTTAATGCTTTGGTCACCTAGCAGTATAAGTGTAAGACAGTATTGACTTGGAATCTTAATAATGGAAACTGTTTAAATGCCTACTGAAACGATAATTGAGATCATAAAAGTTGGGGTTTTAAATTTCAAATTTATCTATATATATTATTATTCATTTTTATTTCTTAATTATTCTTTTCATTCTACTGTTTGGCTATAAATCCCATTAAGGGACTTAACCAATAAAGCCATTGTTATTATTGACAAATCATTATCATTATTGAAATATTTGATATTTCTTAATCAAATAACCTAGATACCCTTCTGCCATAGAAGAGAATTTTATCTTTGATCGATCTCCTAACTGGTAGAACTTCGGTCTCAATTTAACCAGATTTCTGGATTGCGTGATATGATTTCTGTTTGAGTTCCCTTATTTTTTTTCTTTTTTGTCAAGTTCTTTTCCCCTGGCTCTGTTTATTCCTGAGACCGGGCCATCAGTCTTGCCAAGGCGGAAGACCCTCGAAGAGATAAGCTAATCCGACTGCTGAGGACCCAGAGCCATCCATCAAGACCGTTTTTGAAAAGCGTTTTTATCTTCACCTAAAGTTAAACTGGATCAGTATTTTACGTCGGGTAAAGTCGCAAAAGACGTGTTGTCATGACTTGTCATTTTAGAAAACAACAATTACGCATTCTGAAAAGAATTAGAGATCAACGGATGGACCTTCGAGTTGTTTGACAACTTAGTGATTGATCAAAAGTATTTCCTTTGTTTATACTTCCTTTTATACAATGTCAAGTTCAGTGTTTGTTTATGTTTATAAGAGATTTTCAAATGTTTTATTGATGTTTGTTGGTCTCTTTCAGTTGATATGATGGATCAGCGTTATATATAAAAATCTGACTTTAAGATTTATTATGTTTTCCAGGAAGCCGACTTTTCCGCCCAAACAATTTTCCCATCAACTTGTTTTCGGCGTCAAGTCGAAAAAACAATAAACTCCATCATATGTCATGTTGAAATTAGTGGAGCTGCATTGCTAATATGACTGCATCATATTTGTTAATTCAATTCCCTGTTGAATCAATCTAACGGACTTACCGTTCTGTAACTGTAAATTACTTACCGTAAACTAAAGGACTTTATATTTTATTTTATACGAATAAAATTACACTAGAGCTTATAACTACAAATTAACACTTACAGTTCACTAATCAAAGTCCACCGACCGTAAGATTCTCCAAATATGACAAACTGGCACACATTAATGCACAGAAACGGTTTATTACACTCGCGAAACTATCACAGTTCACTGATACACTTATCACACTGACACACACTTATTACGAGTAAGGTCACCTGTGGTCTAGTGGTTAGCGTAACAAACTACTAAACACAAGATCCCGGGTTCGTAGCCCGGCAGGTGGCCCTAGGATTTTTTTTAAGGGAGTAAGAAATCCTTAGTTACGCCGTCCTTCGGAAAGGACGTTAAACGGGGGTCCCGAGCCTGTACGATGTCAGGTACTCGTTAAAAATCCCTATCCTAATTAAACCTGGATAGGCAAAATTTAGAGCTCCCACTGTAGCATCGTCCGATTAGCCATAGCAGCATAAAGTGACGTTAAATGAACAAACAAACAAACAACTTATTACGAGTTCATCACAGTGCCTGGTGTGATGACTCTCTGATTGACTCACTCGAGGTGAGGGGGGTGTTTAAATAGGCAAGGCCGAACATTCTAGAACACAGAAGTAGTGAGAGACTATTCTGGGATTGTCGAGAACCTTCTTGAACTATTCTGACAAAGGACGGTTCTACTATGTTCGAGAAGGTTCTAATCCAATCTCGACTTCTCCCGCCGACGGGCTTAAGACGCTAATCCCTTGTTCCCGTCCTTCTCTCTGTGGCCGTAACAATAGTAATATGACGTAAGTCAACTAGAACTTAAAATTAAAAGTAATGCTCAAAGAACATTCGTTCTCGTGTTTACATCGTAAAAATTGCGATAACACGGGGACATGGGATCAGATAAGAGAAATGATTTGTCTCTTGCCGGTAGGCGATCTTGGTGGCTCAATCGGTTGGAGCGCTGTCACGGAGAGACAGAGGTTCCGGGTTCGAATCCCGGCGGGGGGCATACTTTTCTCTTAATATTATTATTTTAATATTTAAAAATCAAAACATCTTACCAATAATTATAAAAAAATATAATATATTTAGACACTTTTTATCATCACTTTACATGTGAGGATCTTAGAAAACCCAAATAAATGGAAGGAGGAAGCTGGGACTCACTGATGGCGTGGAACTAGCGGTGGGTGACATGCGGAAAAGGAAGTACACTGAGGAAGTACTTCCCCATCGTTGAGGCAAGAGTAGAAGTCAAGTGGGTCCTCCCTGACTACTGGATGTCACAGATCCTCATGGGGCATGGAAAATAAGCCAGCATGGATATGATCTGGACCCCAACTGCCCCAGCTGTGGAGTTCCGGAAACTGCAGAGCATGTAGTAGCATCATGCACCGCATATGACGCCCTTCGCACGAGGTTGGCCAGGAAAACCGGGCAGTAGGCCAGGCCCACTTCATGATTACCAGGAGAGCACCGGAACCGGGAAGACCGCCGAACCAACGAATGGAGACGGACGAAGCCTGACGAGCGGAAGAAAGAAGACGAGGATAAGGTGAAGCCCTAAGGTGCACAACCGTGCACCGGGCAACACCACAGTTCCAGAGTTGTTTTATTCTAATAAAGGATAAAAAAACAGAATAAAAATTCCGGCAATAGTACCTCCAGTGGGGGTAAACCCTGTATGCCTCACAGGCAGGGAAGGGAGAGGGAAAAAAAAAGGGTTCCTTCGCTATGAAGGACCACAAGAATGAGGTAATACATTTTCTCACTGACATTCAGGCAGCATGCAATGCATTACAAAATGCAGTAACAAAATCCAGACTATGTATAAGACTTGATGAACTAGCTGTGGATAACAGAGTTAATATATAAAATGAAAGAGCCAACAAATTGGCAAAGAAAGGAGCAGAAATCGCTCCAATAGGACCAGAACCATGGTGCGGGGTACCCCTTTCCCTGGCCAAGGATACAATTAACAAACTAGCCAAGAGGAAGATAAAATCGCGTTGGGATGGAGCCAAGATAAGGCATACTAAACTTTTTATAAAGGATTCCAAATTCAACCGACCTCAAAAGTATGGTTGAAACCATCACTGGGCACTGTAAACTTGGCAAACATGTGCATCGCCTGGGCATTGAACAAGAACCTCGGTGCAGATGGTGCACAGAGGAGGACGAAACCTCCTGGCACGTTCTCTTTGAATGTAAAGCACTAAGTCGAAAGAGGACATTTGACCTTGGCCCTGGAGGACACAAGGAACTTCAAGAACTGAGATTCAAAGACTATTAAAAATTTCTCAGCAGTCTAGACCTAGGTTAGGGATTTTTAGGCCTCAAGCACAAAAGACCTATTTAGGCCGAAATGCATGGTAACAAATAAGATTCACACATAAATAATAATAAATGCCCCAGAATAAAATTTCTGTTATATTCATACAAATTTCATGAAAAAAAATGTATAATGAAAGAAAAATACCTAGAAATATAACTCTAATTACTTATTTTAAAAATAATTTATAGTTACTTATTAGATAATACATAAAAAACAAAGGATCGACCCTCCTCTACAATTTAAAAGCGATATCGATCGTTGCACATGAACATAGTTTGAAAACCAAGAGCTTTTGTAATAAAAGAGTCCATCTATTTAGCTTACTGCCTGTAGCGACAGAAACTTATTGTTTGTTAGCGAGTACGGCGGAGGCAGCGGGACAACAAGCCCATATCCAGTACAGGCCCTCCTGGGTAGGAAAGGAACACCCTGGACCCCATCAATAATAAGGGAACAGGATAAGTGGGACGATAAATATAAGGACCGGAGTCATTTATCAGGGGATGGCAATAGCGCGCCCATAAATGACTGATTTATGGGCTTGTTCTCCTCCTATTTTTCCTAATCAATTTCCACTGCTCCCTCCAATCGGGGAAGGCTTGATTAATGTGCCCTACTGCCTTGTCTCTCTCATGTATCACCCTATAGGTTAACATTTACATGCATACTGCATCAAAGGTTAAATAATAGCCTCCAAAACAAGTAAAAAGTGCATTATATTGAATAGTGTAACGGGTACCTTGTTAGTAAAACGTATAGATCGGCAATGTCTATTTATCTATTTAGAAAAAAGTTGAACACACTGTGAAAATATTGCAGAATCCTATTGCTCTCCAAAGAATAATACCCAATATACAAATCTATATTTAAAAAAACCGAAATAATTTACTTATTGCATTCTATGCGTTAGGGGAGTCTGTACAGAAGAACAAGCATAGATTTACCGAGCAAATATTTGACTATTTTAAGAGGATGAGGATTAAAGGAAACCTGCCAGCAAACGCATGAACGAATATTGAAAACTCTACCAGAGGAAAGTAAGGAAGTAAAGTTATAATGTGATCACACACACCACTACAACACAGGAAGGTCTTGGGTTCAAAGTGTGGTAGAGACTGTACGGTTTCTTGGAAAATTGTTGTGCAGGAAGCTGATTTATCCTAGATCATTCTTAACCGCCAGATTTCCCCCCCTGTTTTGGGTATCAACTTTATAGGGTCTGTGTGAGCCCCAAGAGGGTCCTAAATCCCATAGAATCCATCTTCCACTGCTAAAAGATTAAATACAAATCGGCCAGGCAGTGGGATTTGAACCCAGGACTTTCGGCAAAGCAACTCAGCGCTCTAACACTGAGCCACTCCCGTATAAAACAATAATCTAGGTTTAAAATATCAACTCATTATTTTAAAAAAATGATAAATAATAAATACGTTTCGGATAATATTCGGAAGAGGAGAATGGCATTCCTTGAAAATCTAAACAGAATGAACAAGCATATATTGACCAAGCTAATGTTTTACTCTTCCGGAAGAAGACCACTACAACGTAGACTAAAGAAGTAAAAAGATATATAGAAAAAAAAATAGAGTCTCACATGCTAAAAAGTTAATTTGGGAGCAAATTGGAAGGGTTAACAATCTGTAGGGGTTTCAGGATGATGAAAGATCAGACGAAAGAAGTAGGTTCAAATGCAACGTGCCAGTAAACGCTTGAAGGTATATTGAAGACAAAGACAGAGAAAAGGAAATCAATTAAATTAACTAGGCCCAAAGTGGTCAATACGAAATAATAAAAAAAAAGCTACAAATAAAGTATTTCTTAATCACTATGCTCGTAACTGTACTATCAAGCAGTCACTTTTATTGCATTTGCGTGTCTGGAATCAAGGTATTTCTTGGTTTTAATTTATTCTCTTCTAGTGCGCTTCAAATTTAAGTACGTTTTGGGATACTCGAAGTTAAAAACATTAAACTTCATTTTTTATTTTGTAAAAATCATATCACAACTTATAAATTATTTTTAAAAGTAGGAACGAGTTATATATATTCTTTCCTGTTAACAGTAAAATTTCAATATTTTCACTAAATATGAATTTTGCTTATTTATCTATCGAAAGTTAATAGGATGATAGGCAATTAATACAAATAAAAGAGGGTAAATACAATGATAAAATGTAGTGCGTAAACTCTCATAACATAAGAGGTTTTCAATTTTTTTGTCACCTAGAAAATCAAAAAACCCTTGAACTAAATAGGATTTTATTCTCTTTGACACTGTCATGACGCTTATATATAGCCCAAGGCAAATGTCCATCAACATCAATTTGTTGTTTTTCCTGGTTTTCAAAGTGACAATTTATTTCAGAATTTCCTTTATGATACTGGTAAATACCTCATTATAATTATGTGACGTGGAAGATCGTGACGAATATATTACGATAAACAACGAAAATTAAATAATTGTTTTTGGTTAAATAACAGCGAACTTTGCAGAACAACTCCATGGCAGGATATTATTTTATAAGGAAATAAAAAATAAAGTCGTTTTTAAAAATATATGATCTTGAATGCTCAGATTTTGTTTTTGTATTTCTGTATATATTTTATAGTTTAGTTTTTTCCTTATCACTATTTTTTTCTATCCACATTTAATTTTGGTTAGAGGTTGCCAATCTGTTTTCTTTATTAATGAAGAAAGGCAATTTAAAGAGAGTGCATACGAATATTAGCAGAATTAAATTATTAAGTTATGGCGACCTTTTGTTTGTAATTGTGCACTACTTGTAACACTATACCACATTGTATAAGCACTGAATAACTACCGGAATACATATTATCTAAAGTTACTTCATACTTATATATGTGTGTATTTTTTGGATACCTAAGAGGTCATTAGTTACTACTAATAGTTAGTTTCAGGTTACAAAAAAAAGTGGAATAGATCATTGGAAGAAAGAGAATTGTTAATGATGAAACCGTAATTTGGAGCTATTTGGAGCCAAACATTAAGTTTTTGGATACATCGAAAACAATTTTAATCATACTATTTTCTTTTTATAAAGTTATTTAAATAATTCACAACCTCTATGTCATATAAAATATGTCAGTCGTATGCGTTTTTTTCTCCATGATTACTGGGATTTATGAAACGAACCTCGTAAGTAGTCATAGCCAATCATTCCGTTCCTTCCATGCCGATTTAAGGTTTCATATTCCATATCTCCACTATTTATGAGATTAGTGAAAAAATATTAAGTATTATAGATACCAAAGGTTTAAAGGAGGATATAAAAAAAAAAAATCAATACCAGTAGGTTACGATGAACTTTTTCATGGAAGGGTAAGAGATTTAATAAGAAATCACGTTGTAATATGTGATAATCATCTATCAAAATTGTCAATTAATACGTATCAGCTTTTGTTTCTTAGATTCAGTTGACATATTATTTATTAACTAATAATATATAATAAAAGTATTTTTGTTTAATTTACTTTTTTAAAACACCAACAAATCACATATTGGTCGATATGATAATCATATTTTTTCATAATAAATTTCGAGCGAGTAATACGTACATGCATACACAGATGGCTCTACATCCCGCTTGGGGACAAGGCATCCCGCAACATCAACTTCCAGTGATCTCTGTCATGTGCTGCTGCTCTCAAGTTCATTGCAGGAGTATCTCACCTGATATTTTATTTTTGATATATTACACCCTTATGCGTAAGGCCTTACGCCATCACGCATTCGTATGCAAAAGTGTACTTATTTTGAAAATTATTTTTGTTTTAATTATTTTTTCTAGTAATGATTTGCTTGATTACTGGAAAATAGATCCTTTCATCCTTGGTAGAATTATATTATATTATTGAGGAGGATAAACTGTTTGGGTTAGAGAAATTTTAGTCAATGCAGGGTTCGAAATTATTACGCTTCTTAGGTAGATGTATGCAATTTCCCTAAATAGGCACTTCTAAGTTAAGGACAGAGTATGAAAAACATTTCAATAATGAATATCCAAACTACAGGAGTTGGAGGTTAATCGTTAGGACATTTAAGAATGCAAGTGTTTCAGGATGAAACTCAATACCTTGAAATCATGAGGGTGTTCAGGAAAAGTCAAAGCTGATTACATGAAAAGATAAGAGCAATTTAGGCGTTGCATGAAGCAGCAATGGGCAAATATCAAAGCTACAAAAATGGCTACACTAATAATTCGTTTACTTTCCACCCATTGTGCAATGTAAATGATATAACACAGTCAAAGCAATCGCACTTAGTCAGTATTTTATGCCTGTCCAGAGATCAAAACAACGCTGACAATATTTATTGCTGCGAATGAAAGTATAATACATTATAACCTTATTTTAGATAGACATTACAAATCAAGCGCAGTTATTTAATTCAGATGAGGTTCGGAATAGGCAAATGTCGTACCTATATCAGTTTGGTACACACTGTCAACAATAGTCAGCCCATACTCAGAAGCACACATATAACATATACTTCAGGAGCTAAAATGAAGCACTGATGTATGTATGTTAATGTGGTTCCAGTGTCGCCAACGATTTGGCATTGTCATACGCCTGCCATCAATCTCTGTTTAATTTATATTTTATATTTGCCTTTTGTGAGAGATGAACGAGCTCCGAAGAGGCAGGAACAGGCTACAGTGATATGTCTAAAAGCAGTCATATATTATCCTCGCGTTGAGCCGATGACAGTGACAAATGCATCCGCCATGCAGAATGTGACCCGGATAGTGTGGGATATAAGTATTTGTAACTCTGGTCCTTGTAACTGCTCCCTAACATAACTACTGTAAGTCTCCATGACATATTTGGTTCTATATTACATCCACAGCCAACTATAGTGTAATGTTTATTATTATATATATGGCAATGATCCTTTACTCCTATATTCACTATTTAAATCTGAAGAGACCATTATCATTTTAGGATCAGTAAATGGTTCGGGTAGAGGTACTAAGTGAGTATTCATTAAATAAGGATAAACAATTTATTTGGTTTCTAATAAATAAGTCATCTCAATTCAATAAATTCTCTCTTCGATCCCCTGCCCAGAGAGAGAGATATGAATGTACCAATGTAGCTTTATGGATGATAGATCTTGTATTGATCAAATTTTTTCGTTGAGAAATCTTATGGAAAGGGCCAGATAGTACCCCCGACCCAAGATGAAAGATACGACCCACCACCCTTTCGTGGATTTCAGCGATGCCTATGACATTATCTTCAGGGGAAACTTTATCAAGGTATGGAAGAAATGGTTGTCCCCAGAGGATAAGCCTTGTGAAATTGCTGATGAGGGAGTCGAGAAAGCAGGTCAAGATCCAGAATGACTTGTCTGAAGTATTCAAGACAATTAAGGGTCTGAGACAAGGGGATGGACTCTCGTGCCTGTTATTCAATTTCGCACTTGAAAAGGTTATAAGAGACTCAGGATTACAAGTCACTGGTACAATTCTGACTAAGTCCATCCAAATAATGATCTATTCGGATGACGTAGATGTAGTTAGAAGAACGCAGAGGGATTTACAGCAAGCGTTTCTTCCTTTGGAGAATGCTGGACGGGAAATGGGTCTTCAAGTGAATCAGGCAAAGACCAAATATATGCTTGCTAGCCCTTCAAGGCAATCAATACCCTCTATCATGTTTGACATCTACACGTTTGAAAGTGTCGACAGTTTTGTCTACATTGACTCTTTGGTCAAAGCGGATAACTCAGCTGGCGCAGAAGTTTAAAGAAGAATTTTGACCGCTAATAAGTGTTATTTTGGAATGGCAAAAATTTTAAGAAATCTTCTGATATCAAGAAGAGCCAAGGTGATACGTTACAAGACAATTACCACGCCTGTTTTAACATACGGATCGGAAGAATGGCCTCTGTCCAGGGCAGATGCCAACATTTGACTGCCTTTCGAAAGAAAATATTAAGAAGGATGTTTGGAGCGGTAAGATTTGGCGATCAATTTAGACCTAGGCAGAATGCAGAGATATATCGGATGTATCATAAGCTAGACGTGGTTCGTTATAAAAGAATAGCTTGGCTTAGATAGGCTGTACATGTGGCCAGAATGGAGGACAACGCTACACATAAGAGACTGCTATTTGGGTACATTGACGGAAAAAAGATCCGCGATTAAGATGGGCAGACGAGGTCGAGAAGGATGCAGGTAGTATTGTTGGATCCAGAGCCTGGAGGACCTTGGGCGCTGGACAGAGAAGATTGGAGGCGAAGCCTTGACGCGGCCAAGTATTGTTGTGCCCTTATTGTGTTGTTGAGCCAGTGTTGATTGATTCTTCGATCCCCACCTGGTTCATTTTCTTCCCTAAATAATAATTGTCTCTTTCGCATATAAGAAAAAAAACCTGTAACATAATAACCCGCAGACGGGTCTGGGGTTCAGTGCATGGTAAAGACTGAACTGTTTCTTGGACAACGGTTGTGCAGGTAGGTGATTTGTCTTAGACCATGCTCAACCGCCAAACTTTCCCTCTTATTTAGGGTACCCACTTTATAGGGACTCGGTGAGCCCCAAGAGGGTCCTATATTCCATATGATCCATCTGCTGGCACACTATTAAATCCAAGTTTTAATGAACATTTTTCAAACCTTCCTAAATGCACTAAAATTAAATTTATGACCATTTACCATTTATTACCATTTCTACATCTTTCAAAAAATTACGAACATAAGTCTTGCCAGCAGCGGGATTTGAACATAGGACCTTCGGCATGGAGATTCAGCGCTTTCCTCATATAATAAGAAGTGCATTGTGTGTACTCTTTATATTATATTATAAGGTTTTGTGTCTTCAAACGAGCATTGGCAAGTTAAAGAGAATCCTTATAGGGAAAATGATAATGAATGAGGATCTGCTATTCTTGTATATATTTAGCAACAATGAGGAATGTTCAAGCCTTATATTAAGAACAAAATATCCTTATTCAAAGGATCGAACAAAGAAGATAAAACCGCTATACTAAATATCACTTAATTAACAGGAGCCATCTTTGCTAATTGTCTCAGCCAGCGCCTGCATAATCTCACAGCCTTCGAGATCCGAGATAGCGTCCCCCGCGAAGGAAGTTTTGTGTCTTTATTATCTGTTGGTTGGGCACGCGATAGACTCGTTAGGAGCGGCGATAATAAGGAGCAGTTCACGCGGTACTCTTTGCTTCTGCCCTGGCTCAAAGGGGTTCTAGCAGTCAATATATATATATATATATATATATATATATATATATATATATATAAACATTATTATAAAACAACAAAGCATTAATTTATAAACACTCGTAACAAACATATAGCATTTTGAGTTCTGTGCAATGAATTAGAATATCTATGTGTATGTAAATTAGAAGAATTGTTTTTTTTTGTTTTTTGACTAACAGTAGCACCATGACGAACAGATAAATTATTTATTCTGTTAACAGAGTTATATAAGGAGAGGGGTTAGCATAACCCCTTTCTATGCACAACATCGCGCTTTCGCAACCTTGTTTATGCAGTCCTGAAGAGACGTAACACGGGATTCCGGAACCTATAAGATGTAAGGTACTCGTTATAAATTCCTATCGTAATTAAAACTGGATAGGCAAAATTTACGGATACCACTGTAGCATCGTTCGATTAGAAATAGCACCAATAAATGGTATTGTATGAACAAACAAATATGTAGACGAGTATTTAACCTGTGAGATCTGCAGATCCTCCTTTGGCTTATCCAGCAACTATAAAGTAATAATTCAATCGGACAGATCTCCTCCTTGCACAATTGTTGACCTAGAAACAGTACAGCCTCTACCCAGGAATCTTGGGTTTGGGGGGAAGACTTTATGTGTTGTTTGTTGTTTTTTAGTACCAAGACGAAATAAATTAAAAGTCAAACACCATCTGCATACAGTTTCAGTGACAGAGACTAATATAAATACATTTTTTAATAGAAATGGGATAGCTCAGTGTGTAGAGCGCTGAGTTGCTGAACAATATATTTTCAATTCCAATCCAGTTGTGGCGAATGAATTACTTAATCTGTCAACAGACATAGAACGACCATATAGGATTTTCAGATCATGCAAGGGCTCACCAATTTACTATAAAATGGGTACCCTTGATTAGAGAAAAGTCAGACAGTACTTACTACTTATGCCATTATACAGTTAACAATCGATTAACAAACAGCAATAACATATTTTTTAAATGTTCGTTGTGTGCGATTCGTTTGCTAACTCTCAGGTTCGCAAACATGATCAAACAAATTTCGAATCCTACAAACTGATGGAAAGATGGGACCAACAAAAGTTGCCCTACTAAAATCCAAAAACAGTCTTAACTATTACTAAGCCAACGTTTGTATAAGTAGGAGATTAGGCCGAAATCATATTCCACCGCTAGGTTAAACTTTATAGGGCTAGATGGTCCCCAGGAGGATCTCAGTTTTCAGTTCTAATCAATACAAGATACAAGGATAAATTATTTTTACTCAGTACAGTACTCACTCTATGAACTCAGCTACTTACATACACTAATAAAAACCGTGCTGTTTCTTATTCTGTTTTATAACATGAAATAGTCATAGGAGTCGCGCCGCCAACCAATAAACCTTCTGTTGTATTGTTGACAGGAGTTTGAAACGTGACCTGAAATAAGTAAACGGGTGTATTGTTTGTTGAATTCATTTATTTTGAATTTTGATGGACGTGTCAGAAATAACAAGTCGTGTTGGTAGTTAGAAAAATTAATGGATCAAGTATGATGAGAAATACAAAATAATTTTATGAAAGCTAAATATTTATGTATATCTATAACTGAAGATCCTTGAGAAATATATTCTTACTATTTGATTTCGCTTTTTTTTTTTTTTAATCTTTGTTCAAGATGCTGAACTGCTCGTGATGAATGAAGAACGATCTCTTATCCTTTGGATTTTTCCCTCTTAAATTCTTTGGGATGTAGTCCATTGTAAATGCCACATTTTAACCTCTTATATGTATAGAGTGTCCCGTTGACAGCATCAACATAATTTTGATAACTGATAAATAACTGTTTAGCAAGATGGCCAAGATAAATACCAGTTAAAGGTTTTAAATTAATATAGTAGTAATTATAATCCACTAAAAGAGACACAACTCAAAATAGCCATCAGCATAAGTTTTATATTTGTACAAGTATTAATCCAAGTCTTTAAGATTCATACTTAACCTTTTGTGTTTCATTAAATTGGGATTTATTGTAGTTTACCTCTGTAAAACTGAAAAAAGACATTACCAATTACTTAACAGATTCATCGCAAAGAAAACAGAACTATGAGAACACGTGGATATAGGATCGGCGAAGAGAATGGATTTGTCTGGCCGTGTTAGCTCAGTCGGTTAGAGCACCGCGCTATTGACGTGGACGACCCGTGTTCGAGTCCCAACCTGGATAAATCTTTTCTCTTCAAAATAAAAATATTGAAAAATTATCACCATCATAAAAATAATAAATGTAGAATAAATTTTAAAATAAAATATTTGACGAAGTACAACCATAGGCAAATTTTATTAATAAAAAGATGATTTTTTATTACGAAACTATTTATTATAATTAACATTCTAACTCCATGTGAATATTTCTTATTTTATAACGAACAACTAAAATCTCTTCTAAGTTTGTATCAATCAGGTGTTGATAATCGACACATCTAATCGATTCAGAACATAGATTTCGTGATATTTCTTGATTAAAAATAATTATAATATGAATACTTAGTTTGTTTGTTTCATTTAACATCATTTTATGCTGTTATGGCTAATCGGACGTTGCAACAGCGGGAGATTTAAACTTTGCCAACAGGTTAGGGATTTTTAACAACTACCTAACATCGTCAGATCCTTCAGAAGGACGGCATAATTAAAATTTTAAAAATCCAAGAGCCACCTAGCGGACTACGGATTCGCGATCTTGTATATTTAGTTTCTCCAACACACTACATGAAGAGATTTCTACGAGTCTTAAAAAGCATGATATTATTTATTGGGTAGCTTATGAACACTGAAGCGAAGTTTCAGTAGTAACTTAATTCCCACTTGACACTTTCGCAATGTAAATGAAGCTAAGTAATGGTTAACAGCTGGTGGAAAACAATTTCGACCCAGCTGTCAGAGCTAACGACACGGCCTTCGGGATCATTTTTCAGATTCAGCTGTTCGAGGGACGGGAATAGATAAATTTATGTTGTGTACTTTAGAAGAGGGTGCTACTATTTTTTACTTTGAGTCAGTTAATGGAGGCTGACAGGTCATCCATCCAGGGGCCATTTTACAGAAACCTTCCTCGGAAGCCATTAGTCTACTGGATGTCTTTCATCACAGCCGTGTAGAGGATACCGCCGATGTCATGGGGTAGACGACTATTTGTATATTAAGGCACGAAATGTATAAAATATTTTCTTATTTCATGGAACAAAATTAAATCGTGAAGAATACTAACAACGCCTTCAGCGGATGACTTGTGAGTAAATTAAGGTCGGTATTTGAAATAGCGATATAGGTAGTTGCATAGATATAAAATACAGTTTTGTTTCAGTAGTGTTTTATGCTATAAATAAGTTATTTGTAATATAAGTGGAACAAAATATGATTAGAACTGCCAATTCTTATTATCAACAGTCAGTCTTGAAACACTACCGACTGTTTTAGCAACAACTATGATGAAACCTTAATATATAGATATACAAGTAGGGTCCATTTACCTGTAACTACTTTAAGTTTCTATAAAAACGAAGCTTTATATTCTTATGAGGATTAGAATGAGGGGTTACACTTACCCAAAGTAGCATATTTATTAAATATTTTATTTTGAAGATAAAAGATGTTCGAACCTGGGTCTCCCACGTTTCCGTCGCGGTACTCTGCCACTTGAGCTATCCTGGCTCCCATCCCGGTCAGACAAATCCATTCTCTTCACTGATCCCATATTTATTGTATTTTTTAATAATTATTATAATTTTTTAAATATTTATTTTGAAAAGAAAAGATATGTCCAGGACTGGGATAAAATAATAATAATAATTATTATTATAAAAAAAAAAAAGATAAATGGTACAATGACACAAGTAAACAAGACCGTAATTAAAGTAATCTTCAATGAACATACTTTCCCTTGTATACATCGCAAATTACGAGAACACGGGGATATGGGATCAGTGAAGAGAATGGATTTGTCTGACCGGGATGCGAGCCAGGATAGCTCAAGTGGCAGAGTGGCAGAGTTAGCTCTTCTCTACATCTCTCTGCCTTGGCCAAAGAATTAAGCGAAAGCGTTGGCACAACTACAGCCCCGGTGAATAAGTGGTTAAGTCAAATTTTGTAGAGAGAGAGGGTTAATCGTATTGAGGGAAATAGAATCGTGTCATTCTCTTCATTTTTGGTTGGAAATGGAGTTGTAATATAAGCAATAACTCCTTTCCAAGTCAATTCCTGACGAAAACCCTTAATCATTAGGGAAAAAACACGATTTGATTTCTTAAGTATAAGAAATTTATTATGATTACTAAATCATCCGAGTCGGAGGATCGACTGAGAAAAATGCACGTTTCAATGTTGTCATATTCTCCACTTGGAGATAACACAAGGATATTACTTTGTCATTATTCTTTATCAAAATATGATTTGTTATTTTTTATAGTTAGTGTCGATTATCAGCGGTCCCATGGTGTAACGGTTAGCACTCTCTTCTCGGACTTTGAATCCAGCGATCCGAGTTCAAATCTCGGTGGGACCTTAATCAATTTTTAATTTATTGTTATTATTTTGTTTATGCTGGTAATATTCCTGATTCCTAAAGTACAAATAGTTGAATGCATTTAAAAAAAAATAATAGGCGTTACCTTATTTTAGTAGTGAGCTTATATGAGTCAATACAACCAAATAATTTCAATCTGTTAATGAAACATTATCACCTGGTCGTGTTATTTATTATATGTATGGTTCAATTAACACTATTTATTTATTTCATATTTATGAATATGATTTTTCCAATAAATCATATAATCTTTATTTATTTGGAAAACCATTCTGTAGAAGATAAAAAAATATTAATAAATTCAAAACAGTCTATTCCTGGATTGCTTACGTTTAAGGATGTGTTTCATATTACATACTTTTTTAATTAATCTTTGTTGCGCAACTTTGGTAATGAGTTAATCATTTTATAAAGTATGGATTGAAGATTAAAAAGAATGTAACATGGATTCATAAAAAATGAGAATTCGTACAAAATCCTTCATTTATGTTCAACTTATGTTGTCTTAGCTATTAGTCATGTTAATCTTATCTCGAAAGCAGAAGAATGTATTGATGTATTTTTACTCATTGTAACAATTACGCGGTTCACTATAGTGAAAATTATATTATTCAGAGATAAACAAAGAATTAGATTTTACTGAAATCTTATTAGTTATGTTTTTTAAGATAAACTTTTGTAATAAAATCATTAAATGAAACGGCTGTTCTTTCCATCGGAGATGACAATCAGGAAACCACAATAAAATCAAACATAGCAATACCTAGTATACTAATATGGACCTCAAAATAGAAAATTAAATTAAACGAATCAAAATCTGTGCATGTTGATTTTACGAATAAAAAAAAACAACTATCAACCAATAACTATAAACAGCAAAGTAATCCCTTATTCAAATTAGGCTAAATATCTTGGGATGTCTCTGAATGCAAAACTCCGATGGAAAGAACACGTTAAAAAAAACTAACACTACTCAATTTGAGTTATCAAATGTTATATTGGCTCCTAGGAAGACAATCCACACTGTCTGTAAAAAATAAAATATTAATTTATAACCAAGTCCTGAAGCCAATCTGGGCATATGGAATCCAGCTGTGGGGATAAACAAGGGACTCCAACAGAAAAATAATTCAAAGATTCCAAAATAAAGTGTTAAGGGGCATCGTGAATGCACCTTGGTACATCTCGCCCAGACACATCAGGGTCGCTTGCAGGACCACGTCAACGCCGAGGGCGCATATCTCCTCGACTTCAATGCACTAGTAAGAAGGCTAAAGAGAAGGAAGTCCCAAGAACTAATATAAAGTTGTGCTTTATGTTCAGAGCTAGAAACATTTAAAGCACCTTAATCGTGAAAAATAATACTATATTATTTACATATGTATTAAGTGTGTTATTATTGTTATTATTATCAGAAAAAATTGCTAATAAGGTAGTAAAGAGCTTCATTGTAATATGAATAAAAACAAAAAAATGAAATAAAATTTACTTGATTTCTTCCTTCCTTATATGTTTTTAAGTATTATCTAAAATCTATATTTATTGGGAAAAAATACTCAATATGAAAAACATTTTTGTTATTTTTTTTTAATGTTTATTGAATAGAAAAATAATACAATCTGATACCCTTAGGGGCAACAATAGTTGAGATTTAGGTTTTAATAAAAAGATGAAAAATAATAAATGAATACACTTACGAAAGGAATAAATTCGACGAAATAAATACAATGTCTTACTTTGAAAACATCTAAACCTGGATACATGAAAAACTAGAAGTAAGCAAAAACTATAATTATTTCATAGTTTCTCGTTTAGTGAAAATGAAAAATTAGAATAAAAGAAGAGGTTCAAACACTTCAAGAAAAGATAAATATGCTGTAATTTATTTTATTTTTTTATAATTATTTTAATTTTTTAAATATTTTATTTTGAAGAGAAAAGATAAGTATGTCCAGGGCCGGGATTTGAACCCGGGTATCCCGCGTTTCCGTCGCGGAATTGGACAAATGTCATTTAGAGCATGCATCTGCGATCTTCTGCTGAAAATTTCTCCTAGGAGATTCACGTGGAAACATGGGTGGGGAAACCTCCCATCGAAGGCACCACTAGGTGTTTCATCTCTCCATAGTAGATCCTTTTGAATCTACTATGGAATCTGAAATTGTATTAGACAACTTGGAACAATATTCATAACTCCAAGGGGCTTAGTCCAATGTAAGATTTATTGAGTGACAAATCATTATGACTAACATCTGTTTGGAGTGGTATTCATATGTGGTCTAAGTTCTTCAAACCTCAATGATCGTTCAATAGACCGTTTCCTCCTCAGATTGAAGTTATTCAGTTGTAATTATTTATATAAACTCACTAGTATAATAAGGTTATTTATTTAAAAATGCATTCCACTAAATCTGCTTCAAATTCAGAAATATTATCAGCATAAAAAATAAAAAATAATATTAAGTAAAAGTATTTTTAGGTCCCACCGAGATTTGAACTCGGATCGCTGGATTCAAAGTCCAGAGTGCTAACCGTTACACCATGGGACCGCTGATAATTGACACCAACTATAAAAAATAACTAATCATTTATTGATAGAAAAAATAATGACAAAGCAATATCCTTCTGTTATCCCCAAGTGGTGGACTTAATAACATTGGAAAATGATTTTTCTGCGTCGATCCTCCGACTGGGAAACTAGCAACTACTATTTTAGGTGTTGAGGTAATACCAGTTTGTGTAATTATTGTGATTATTTAATTGATTGGATGATTTTAGTAGTAACTATTAATTAATTAAGTGACTCATTAATTTTGTTATAGTGATTAGCTATCTTTAAGAATACTATCAGATAATGAAGTAACTGTTACGTACAGAATAATTTTTACTTGAAAAAATCGCGATTTCCTTTCGAATTTGCTTTAGTTGATTAATATGATGATGGTAGTCAACGTATTAACCCCATATTATATATATATTACATATATTACCACTCATTTATTAGACATAATTTTTAAATCTGATTATTTTCATTAGTTAAACTTGGCACAACGACAGAAAGTATTGCCACGTTACCAGTTCACGGTACCGCACTGGTCCTATCTAGCATTTCGTACTAACTTGCAGCCCCGAGGGATTTTATTTAGTTGAGGTTGGGCCTTTACGGTAATTTAAAATGTTACTGCTTTTGAAACTACTTCCCCAAACCAGCGAAAACCGACAGTAACAAAATACAAAATTTGTCTGGATTCCTAATCATGTGGGAATGGCGGGTAAAAAGCTGAATAAACAAGTGACAATATCGAGACGAGACATGTATGATTAATATAGATAAGTATATCATCAATTCTAAGCACTCCTGAGGTACGTTTGTTCCAAGTTTCCTTACAATTGCAAAGGCAGTTACAGACACAAAGGAACCGCGGAGTACATTGTTACTCCAAGATTCCGGATCGGACATAGCAGCTTGACCCATGGCCATCTTCCTGAAAGAAATTCTCATACGAGAAACCGCAGGTGCAACTGTATATTATTTGCAAATTTGAAAGGAATATTCAAGCTTTTATTCTTCGAGTACACCGCTATATCATCAGCGATAACTTCTTGTATTACAACAATAAAATTTAAAGAATACCTTTCAGTTTCTAAAGAAATCCCACTATTGAAGGATCATATAAATTAATATACAATCACAATAAGCCTGTTTCCTATATTGTTGTTGTTTGTTCATTTAAAGTCACTTTATGCTGCTATGGCTAATTGGACGGTGCTACAGTGGGAGCTCTAAATTTTGCCTATCCAGCTTTAATTAGGATAGGGATTTTTAACGAGTACCTGACATCGTACAGGCTCGAGACCCTCGTTTAACGTCCCTTCCGAAGGACGGCATAACTAAGGATTTTTTTCCTCCCTTAAAAAAAAATCCTAGGACCACCTGCCAGGCTACGAACCCATGATCTTGAGCCTAGTAATTTCTTACGCTAACCACTAGACCACAGGTGACTGTTGACCTTTATTGTTGTCTATGGTGGTTTAATCTGATGATTGGTACAGAAACAGGAAGATCAGTTATCAACTATATGTACGAGGGAATGGCTGACTACTACGTCTTCTATATCTACAGCCTCAATGAATAAGTGGTTAATTCGAGTTTTCTCCAAAATGAGTACAAGAACTTAGGGAAATCGAATCGTGCTGTTTTCGTATTGAATAAAGTTCTAAATCAGGCATTGCCTTGAAGTTATTGAAGTTATAGAAGTTATTGCTTATATTATAACTCCATTTCAAGCCCAAAACTACGAGAATAACACGGTTACACCTCCATAATTACAGGTAACTCACTCTGGACAAAAATCGACTGAACCACTTATTCACCGAGGCTGTAGATATAATCTAGTGAAGTACAAAGTGGTCTGAGGAACGGTCAATGAATTGTATACAAAAAACTAAACTTATTTATTTTGTGCCTACGTTTCGGCCTAAGTTTTAGACCATCATGGGTTCATTAGAGACATGATGGGTTCATATATGCTCCTCAGTTCTCCCTTTCGAACACCAAGAGCCGTTTTTCATCCGCCTTCTTAATAGCCCATGACTCCGAGCCATAAATTAGTACTGGGCGGACTATTGTTTTATATAGCTTGATTTTTGTCTTCCTTGACAGATATCGGCTCCTGAAGGTTCTTGATAAGCTGTAGATAAACTGTTAGCGGTTATTGTCCTACGCTTATTTTTTTAGGTGATAACTTTTTGGTAGTTTATTTCGCTTCCCAAGTAGATAAAGTTGTTGACATACTGTGTAATCTCAAAGTACGCCTCGTGGTTTCCTAGTCCTCCAACCTGCATTTACTTAGTTTCACCAGTAAGTACATCAAATTGAAAATAATGCTAAATCACCAATCAAATGAAGATTTAGATTCGTAGGATATGGTAATTGTGAAAGTCAGCTCCAGGTTAGTTGTTACGCTATTAAAAAACGTTATATTAACTTAAAAAAGTTATTAATCTTAACTTTATATTAAGATTAAGTTAAGATTTTTCCTGATAGAGTATTTCAAATGAGATTTAAAGGTAACAGTGATAAGAAATATCTTGTATGGTTATGAGACGATGATAATGGACTTAAAACCTTGGAGTAATGAATTCTACTCCATGGTGTTAACTCCAAGATAAGATTTATAGAGTGATGAATCATTATAACTGAAATGCTATTGGAGTGATATTCATGTGTGGTCTGATATCTTCCCCGAACCTCCATGATGGTCCCATGGACCCAGATAAGGACGACAAAGAAGCCTGAGGTACCGGGAGGATCAGATAGCGCACTCTGTAATCAGAGGATGTCGCCTTCATCAATATATTGTCTAGCTGATCAATCGACGGTAGTTATTAGCGGAGGGACAATGGAGCTATTAAATCTTCACCACTCCTCATCTATTGAAGTACAATAAGCGCCTGTCACAGGCAATATTGATGAACGGATAGATCCTTCCATACTCCTAGTCTTGTCAGGACCTCTCCCTGATTTATGGATCGGTTATGCAAATCCTTGGATACAATAGGCGAAGGTGAATTGTGTTGATCGCTAACTTTATTTAATACACTTAGTAAATATGTATATATTACCTCACTCAAGATATTGCGCGATATCTTTGTTTAGGTTGTGATGCTGACATAAGATTTCAAATGAGATGTTTCATTTAAAGCTTGCAAAACAGAAAAAGAACGAATGTCTTTTCTGGCAATCTTACATACATGTTAGCATCCTTACATACAAAAATTTTTTTCCAAAACGAAAAAACCTCCTGGACGAATAACCTTCATTTATACACGTAACATAAGCCAAACCATTCATTATGGCGTAGTTTATGAGTTCAAGAATTCAAGTTGAATACTTTGGAATACAAATTGGGTGGAACCATATGAAATGCCCCTTGTTGTAATCGCTCAAGAATAATCATAACCAAGCCGACTCCTTAATTTTTCGTCAGGACCACAATAATAATTATATTTTTTTATTATTACTGCATTATATAAAAAACATTTTTTCACACGCTCGAGAGATATGCAACCCTAAAGTGTTTTTATCCAGTCGGCACCGGTTCCTAATTGTAGTTTAAATTGTTTCTGCTTTTGATACAACTTTCTCAAATAACGAAAATCGACAAGAAAAAATGCAAAACTTCTCTGTGCCCTCAGTCATGTAGAAGTGAGAGGTTAAGAATTGAATGATATAAGTATAGAAGAAATCTTCTCGATTAATAGTTTTGATTAAGAAATAAAATTAATATTTCTCATATTACCATCGGCTTCAGCTAATTCTCAGCCTCAACTCGAGGAGCTAATCACAATTATTTTCGTAATCATTGAACGTCGCATGAGACATTTACAATGTATCGTCTTTTTCTTTTTCTCTCACGAGACAGTAATAATAAATGTATTATATCAGTAAAATTTGAGCGTTTTGATTTTTCTTGTAAGCCATCTTTATTGCTAAAAATAGACATAAGATAATTCTAGCCTTCACATTTGCTTCGTGTGTCCACCACTCAAAATTAACTTAACTGAAAATCTTACAACTTCTGAAAAACATTATGGATGACTCAAAAAAGATCCTGAAATTCAAAGATTTTAATCACCCATTCCTTAATGAATCCAATGTCTTGTCTGCTGAAAATAAAATAAATGAAAATAAAAAGCTGAGTTATTCGGCCAATATCTCTTTAAAACCCTTATCCACATCCTGAAATTATAAACCCAACCCACCTTCAATATATAAATACCTCTTCAATTCTTGAAAATCCTTCGATCTTCTAAGTTAAACTTGCTATTTGCATACTGCCACTGGGTAGTTTCTCTAGTCTTTTCATGTCAATATATATATATAGTTATTATAGTTACTTGATGTATTCTGAAATGCATTTGTAAATTTCATTAAATAACTTAAAAAAAGGAGCAATATTCGAAAATTCATATGCAATTATAAAAATGAAGTCTTGGTACACACACAGGCAAGTTATCAAGAATAAATTTTTTGAAGCAAGTAATATTATATCACCACTAAAGTTCTCAAATTAAGTCATTTTTCAAACAATAGGATATAACCGGTGATATCAAGCTATATGATCTGCCTATCTTAATTGGATTTTTCAAGATTAACATATAAATATAACTAAATCAGCTATCACTATCATAACTCATTCACTTTAATTTATTAAGACTAGGTAGTTGGTGTGGCCACCATAGTTAAATTCTAAACTAAATTTGAGCGTTTTAATTTTTCTTGTAAACCATCTTTGTTGCTAAAAATAGACATAAGATAAATAAATTAAATGGGAGTATATAAATCGGTAATGTAGATACATTACAAGAGTAACAAAAACGGATTCAAAAGTAAACTTCTATAATAGTATTTTTTTAGCAACGAAATATATACGAAATATGCTCTTATCAATTAAGAGGTTATGAAATAAACCAAATCAGGAGGATAATTTGTAAAATTGTCAACTTTTTTTGCTAAAAACCGACCAAAATTAAAAAATAATTAATTAAAGATTGATAATTATTTAATTAATTAAACTGTTTTTATTATCTTATGTAGATATACGTGCTCATTTTCCTTGTAGATGTTTTTGTAATTTTTCTAATGGCATGTTAAAAAATATTATGACAGGCATCCCTAACGCGTGGGCGCCTACTCCACTTGGATGGCATGGCTTAAATAATGTCGATAAGATTAGAACACTCAAGTGGAAGTTAATTATTTAAATAATATCGATAAACACTTTAAATTAATTAGGAACATCTCACATATGCAGGAAAAATGACGGCCGATAAGAACGTTTTATCTCATTAAGAAAAAAGAAGTGTTTTTTTTTAGTTAGCAATGCTAAATAATATTTTGATGACAAAAAAAAATTAACTTCTGAAAAAAGATTCTGCGAATTCTCTTGAAATCGAAACCTGATGACTTTTTCGTTTAATATACATTTTTAAAAATTTAAATATAAAAAAGATTGTATGTACGAAGTTTAAATTTGATACATAAAATGGTTTTAAATATCATTATTTATTACATTCAAATTATAATTTTCTTTTTCTTATGTATTGAAAAAAATATTTTTTCCAAAACAAATATTAGAAATTATACAAACGTAGACCAGTGGAACGAATTTCCATGACAGTGTTGAAGTACACAAAATTGAGACACGTTAATAATCTTTTGTCTTGAAATTTTATTTAAAGGAATAAATTCATTGTTTATTAGTTATGATGATCCCTCTTTTCAAATGATATGGGGAGAAAGAAGCAGGTGTTAGATAGCACTTCTTATTTCTAAAAGAATTTATTTTTTAATGAAATTGAAGAAGCATACGTTATGGGTCATTTTTAAAAAAAATGTCACATTCACTGACCCTCACCAAGTCGCCTTCATTTATCAGTGAACAGTGCTTTTTCTCATTTTTTTTTATTTCCTAAAAACTAAACTTGTTGACTAAACTACATATCTGAGTAATAATTATAAGTGCTCAGATTGCTTGCAACTGATAGGTGAGAAAAATTATTTAAGCTGATGTCATCATTTTATCCCAATAGCTACTGTCCCAAAGCTACTTCCGATTTTCCAAACTGTGGTTTAGTACTGAATAGGATTTTTTTTTAATTTGACCCAGTCGCTATTTCTCTTTTGGAATATCTAGAGGTACGTATATCGTAATCCTTCGTAGTTCTTAAGAAAACATTTGTCCAATAACTTACATCACATCTGTTATTGATCTTGCGGCAACACTGATTCTGTGAAATGGCAGAATAAGCGATAGGCCTCACCATGTGAATGTAAACATCAACCTTCATTTTTATTTTTAAGGGAAGAGATGCCTTCAGTTGTATCATAGGACTGTAAATTTCTAAAAACATAGTCAGTTTTTTTATTCTCTGTCGCATTATTACCAAGCGAATTTTCTTTATCCTTGAAGCTAATCAAGTTATATTTTGCATGGTGTTTAGCTGTTATTTGTATTTGTGTGGTATCTTGACCCATAACCTTAAAAAAATAGGAAGGGATGGAAACCACTTTTAAGTATAAAAGCGTCAATAGTTGCTCATTTGTTTCTATTTCTAGCATTTTAGGTCGACCAATTTGACATTCTCCATTGCGTTATTCAAACTTTCTTCTGTCTTCTAACGCTTTAATTCACAAGTTAACGTATTTGTCAATCTCTCTTTTGATTCCTAGGGTTAGCAGAGCTAAGATACTAATTTTTCTCTCTTTTGGTGACAGACTTTAACATTTGCTGAAAATCAGAGAAGCTGCCCAAGTCAACCTTACCTTGAAAAAAAAAAGCATTTGTATCATCAAAGAGGATGTAATGACACCAAGGGATACAGAAGAAAGATTGACAGAGAAATCAGAAGAAAGAATGGAGAATGAGAAAGCATTCTCTGATGTGAGATTTTGTATAAATATTCTTCTACTAGTGGCACGATAGACACCTAAAGCGGTCCTTTCCAGCTCAACCATTTTCCCCCAGGATTGTCTATCTGCAGCTGGGTCTATGTTTAATCCTAATTGTCTAACGTCTGCTAGTGCACGGTCCCTCCATCGAGATCTAGGTATTTCCCTCATCACTTGAAATATTATATTTTACTTTAAGAGGTAGAGAGTAATTTTGTTTTGATATTTTTTATCAAGTAGAAGAGGAAACTTTACAAAGATTTTAATAACTGTTATTTCCTTATTGTTTACTATTCTGCCACATAGTTTAATTTAGTATTCCACAGATGTGCTGTAAATGAAGTTAAAAGTATAGAAGTAGAAACATGAAAAAGGAAGAAATATTGTATCCAGGAAGGAAAGAAGGAAACAGAAAAGATAAAGGCAGAAAAATAGGATGGAAAAGAAAATTATTATGGTAGCACCATTACTATTGTCCTTCAACATATCTAACACATGTATTTCACACAAGTAAAAAAAATACATTTTAACATTGGAAAAACGGGAAAAAGTATTAGTTAGCTTGGGATAGCAGTAGGACACTAATAGTAACTTAAGTGCCTTCTGGCAGAAAAGCTCTGAAGCTGTATTATAGAGTAACAAAGAGGTGTTTACCCAGTTATTTCGTGGTCATAACTGGCCACAAAAAAAACAAAACACCGATTTTTGAAATTCTAAACACCTATTAGAAAAATATCCGATGTTTCCGTTTACATGTTCTTTCGCCATATCTATATCGCTACGCGGTATTTGCTTCCAGCAAGTATAATATCTCATTATGTTCCATATGTGTATTATGTCTCCTGTATGGTACTTACTCAATGATTATTATTCCGAGAAGCTCATCCCATCCTTCCATAACGACGATAATGTAGAAACTAAATAGATAGAAACCTAAATACCTAAATAAACTATGTAGAATATCTTGATATCAACTTTCCTTGTCCGTTAATGATATTATTTTTACAAATTAAAAATGTATAACCACAGCAGCAATGTATGTAATTTTATTACCTAGTTACGATTGGTGTATCTCTGAACTCCCTTTGTATCCAATGGCTATTCTGACGATATTCCAGGCGTGATCGGACAAGACACTGTGATCGGAATCCTTCTTCGGTGTTCGGCAAATTGTAAAGCTAGATGTCCTCAGGAGAGTGGCTGTCGGTAAGTGGTTGGCCTCATCAGGGAATGGACGAGACGCCCTGGTCGGCGAAGCCTCAGGAATACAGAGCACCCTCTTCACTCCATCGTGACTTCCTTATGGCTCTTGTCTTCGGACTAGCATTAACTTGTTTAGGGCGAAAGCTGCTCTTCGGGTTAATCCCGCCTCCACTGTTTTATTAATTAATCTTCTATTGAAGATAAATATCAGTATTGGTAGTTTTTATTGTAAAACAGGATAAACTGTGTCTAACTACGTCATTTGTCTTCTGGATCCCAGTAAGTGGTGAAGTCTTAGATAATTAAGTATGTTGAAGTTCGGATAGGCTTATGCTCTTTATTTACCTAGTTTTTTTTTTGTATTATAAAATAAATGCAATTTACCTACGATGTAAAATTATTGTTTGTAGTCAAATGGATCAAACAAATCAAACAATCAAACAAATGGATTATTTCTGTATTATTTCAATTGATATATTAAAGAATAAATAAAACCCAAAACCTCTAATGAAAATTTATTTTGGATAAGATGATAGGTAAGAAGAAAAATATATCAATATTTATCTTAAATAAATAACATACTTAATTAATATATTTCCTTACTTTCAATTTGTAAATAACCAGATTAAGTATATTATGTGATATACCTAGATGTTTTTATGATATAACACAATCCACTCCTTTTAAAACCAGTCTATCTGTTTTATATTGTCTATCAATCTATTGTTTAAATCAAGCATTCGTTTATAAAGCATTCGAATGTAAAATATATATATATATATATATATATATATCATATATATATATATATATATATATATATATATATATATATATATATATATATATATGAAGCCAGTCCCACAAGAACCTCTGAAAAATCGTGGAAACTGTACTGTTTCTGAGACTGGGAGGTGAGGTCCAAGATCACGCTCAACCGCCAGGTATCACATCCGAATTCTGAGTTTACAGACTTTGATGAGTCTCAGGAGAGTATTTATATCCCACAGGGTCCATCCCCAGCAATTAAGAAATGAAATAATTTATCTGCCATAGCTGGATTTGAACCTTTAACCTTGAAACTCATGACTACATACTGAGCTTCCCGGCTCCCTACCCTATTTCATAGAATATGGCTAAAATAATTTTTCGACAACTGGATGCCAATGATGAACGTAGTGTAATGACATTTACTTGTACGCTTCAAACATCAATCTAGTCCTGTAATTGTAAGTAATGTCCAAGAGTCAATGAACCAAGATGGCGTGTGCGTGTCTTGCAGGAATATCACCGCAGGAGGTTGGGGTCAAGTGTATCGTGGCTGAGTGCTGTTGTATTGAAGCACTTCTTTGCAACAAAGTTAAAATGTTTTATTTAACCAATTTTAAAAACATTGTCTTTTTTCTTATTTTTTTTCGGAACTTAAAAATTATGGCAGTTTGGTTCTCATGTAAAAGGTTTGAATGTAGTTCGAGAAGGAACTCTTTTTAAAATTTATATTTAGAAGATTTAATGAAACCGAATCCTCTAATTGAAAAATCATTTTGATGAAGGATCCCCTATTTCTTATTTGCTAGCATGCAAACATTTTATAAATATTTTTCTAAAATAAGCTATATCTTTATGTATTTTTATTTGAAAAGAAAAGATATGTCCAGGATCGGATGCGAACCCGGGTTGCCCACGTCTCTAGCGTGGTGCTCTTCCAACTGAGCTAAGCTGGCTCGCACCTCGGTCAAACACATCCTTTCTTTTCACTGATCCCACATCCCCGTTTTCACGCAATTTGTCATGTATACAAAGGGAAGAGTGTTCAACGAACATTACTTTAGTTAGGATCTTGTTGACCTACGTCTTAATATATTATTATAATTTATTTTATTTTAATTATTATAATTTTTAAATTTTTCTTTTTAAATAAAAATATTTAGAAATTATAACAAATAAAATAAAACAAATTATAATACTATCATTATGTATTAATTTTCCTAAATTTCAATCCGTAAATAACCACATTAAGCATATCTTATGGGTAAGCCGTGAAGTATCAAATTTTCTTAATATTTTTTTTTTAATTTTCATTAATCCCTATAACTGCTAAAATAATTCAAATAATTATATGAATTTCAAATTTCACTTATCCATATTTCTAATTATACCCTATTAATACATTCAAGAAAGTTAAAATACGAATTTTAATTTATTGACAACATAAAACATTCAAACATTTTCTTGAATATCAGAATTGAAAATTAAATCACTAAAACGTGGGATATATTACTTAACGAAAAACAATCTATTCTACGTCAGTAGAAGTTTTAACTCAATCCAAAAAAAATTAGAATTTACCAAAAGGTTGGATAGAACACTATAAAATTATCAGCCACTGGAGGACTCAAACCCGAGCCTGGGAACCAAAGGACTAGTGCTTTACCTTCAGAAGAATCAAAAGTAGTGAATTCCAAAAAAATTAGTAAATGAATAGTCATCAATAGAAATGTGTGCTTTTATACAAAATGAAAGTTGGATATCGAAGAAATTTATGTTTATAACCATAATAAATCCAAATGAATTAAAAATTATTCATTTTTTATTATTTTACTTTATTATGCTTTTTATTTATAATATCCGGGAGGAGATGGGGGGTAGGGGTCTCCAGGAAGAAGATTGGATGGACGAGAGGCATGGAGCTCTGCTTTGGATAGTTGATGCAACCCTTGTTGGAACGCCTATAAAACTAACTATTTATAATTTTTTTCTTATTATTTATTTATTTTTATTTGTTATTTTATTTGATATTCCTTTGTTTATAATTTATTTGTTTTAAGTTTTATTATTTATTCAATTTTTCATGTATTTTTTTTTTATATTTACCTCCAAACTGGAAGGTACAAGGAGGAGAGAAAAGAAGAAGTATTTTTATATTTTATTTATTTTTTTCAATTTCTATATATGATTTTAATTTTATTTTTACAACATAGACTATTGGAACTAATTTAAATAATAAAACTACGCCTAATATCAGACTATAAATTTAACAGAGAAGGTAATAGATTACTGATCAAAAGCTATAAGTTAACCATTATCCTTATCAAGGAACCATTCATTGCCGACACCCTATCAGATACGTCCCTATTAGTAGAACCTATCGATGTATCAACAGAGCAGCCTCTATTCGCTGAGGTGAGCTAGATAAAATGCTTACTGTCACAAAGATAAGGATATCCTGACGAAGTGGGGGAGGAGGGAACGTGCAATAAAGTTAATCCAAGAATATGGCGAGGATTAGCGAAGCAGCAATCCATCACTGTTGGCACTCCTGCCGGATCAATATTAGGTGGCACTAATCCAGGGTATATTTTATATTTGCTTATCACCAGCTCGTTATCTGTCAGGAATCTTTTTGCAATCTAGAGTGTTAAATATATTCATGCTGGATCCAAAAAAATAAAATAATATAAAAACATCGAATGTAGTAAGTATTCTCATTTACGACATTTACGTTAATGATTGGAATACTTATAAAACATTCTCAAATAGCTCAAAAGCGATGGAAGAGCTAAGGTACTTAATTAAGCAGCTAAGCTTTATATTTATTCTGATTTTAATCAATTAAGAAATTTGTGATTTGTATTTTTTTCCTTCCAGTGCTTTTGTATGGATCTGAAATTTGTACGAACCTCGATGAACACGCAAGCAGGATGACAGTGGCTGAAATGTGATTCCTCCGAAGGATATTTGGGAGGACCAGGAGGGACTGTTAAAGAAATGACAGGATACGCGAGGATTTGGGAGTAAGATCAATGCGGGACATCCTGGAAGAGCGACAATTGAAATGGTTTGGGCATGTCTGCAGAATGAGTGATGCCTGAAATGCCATGTGTTTCTTTGAAGCTAGACCGGAAGGAAGACGCCCTCGTGGTAGACCCAGATGTAGTTACTTCGACTACATTGGGAAACTGGGTATAGCAAGAGAGCTCACCACTCCGGAGATGAGAAGAATTGCAAGGGACAGAGACCAATTGGCTCGATGGACCGAGACGGCAACTCCACGCTTAGCGGCAAACAGGATTTAGAGGAAGAAGAAGAAGAAGTGATTTGGATGTACCGTCAAAAGAAATGCAAAGTATCGAAAGTGAAAAAACACAACTTTTCAAAAGTCTGAAGAAACAGCTTCAGAAGGATGATGCTTGTGAAGTCGGTTTTAAATATCTATAGCTTCAATTCTGCAAATGAGGGCAGAAAGGCTTAAAATTATGCTATTTAAAAAAGAAAACGATCCATTAGATGTTTTAGAAAAAACAAAGGACAGTTAGTAACTAAATAACGACTGAATCATTAAGACCCATAAAGAGTATTTGAAGAGTATAATCCTTTACAATACCTAAAACAACGGTTGTGTAGGGAGATGATTAGGCTGGACTCAACCTCGAGCTCAGAACCTTGAGCTTAGAATTCAGAACATTACGTACTGAGTTTCTCTTCTCATTGACTTGAAGAATCTTGAGGTTGAGTTTAAGACTCAAACCTAACTAAAATTTATTTCACAGACAATTTTTGATTGGATGTAGCTATTCACATTAAGTTTACAATTATCGCTAGCGCCTTAAGTTATGCTAAGCTTAAAACTCTATGACACATGCAGACCTGTTTCCGATTTTCAAGTATAATTTTCATTACCGGACATAATCTAGATCGTGGTAATAAGAACTAATTACATATTGTATTTAATTATTAATTTAATAATACCTCATATCGCCCCCAATACTCAAAGGTATTGGAACCGAAACGCCGCTAACAGGAACATTTAATTGCTGAGAGCAATCGTCCGGGACAGGGTGTGTACAATATTAAAGAATACAGGGGAGCCAATATCCAATAAAGTTGAAATACACGGGTGTTATATCCCGCAGCGGTGTAATAACAGCCCATAACCCCTGCCCCATAACCCGGTATTACCAGCAAAGCCGGGACTTAGCTCGGCTAAGTTATGGCACTTAATATAAACCTGAGGGGGCAATTAAAATACTCCACTCCTAACTTTATTAAAACGTCCCCTCTAACGCTGAAGACAATGTCCCCCGAGGTACTTAGGGTCGCTCCTTGGTTACCTCTGAGTTACTGTTTTCAATTTCTTTCCCCGTTCCCTCTAAAGTTGGAAATCTTTCCAAAAAGCCGGATGAGAAGGGTTTTTCGTGTAATTGCTTAGGAAAATTTATGGAGCTCTTAAGGACTTAAAATACTGACATCACCAAAATCATGGATGTGATTTAAAAAAAAAATAGTCTGTACATATTAATATTTCAATCTTCATTGGTTTAGTGCGTCCTTCATGAGTTAAACTTAACTTTTTACAAACTATTGTTAATATCCGACATTTTGTAAAATTTATGAAAACTAAAATATTGCACAACAATCACAAAAATCATTTTTAAATGCTACAGACAAAAATTGAATTAAAAATTACTATCAATTTTATTTATGTATGAAGCACATCTCATAGTACCTACACACAGCAGAGACTCATGCATAGGAGTGAGCAGTGCACTTACCTGCTTCCGCAATTTTGCTTATTCGCTCATTGAGTGCAGCACAATCGTGAATGTGAGATATAAAACAGACTTGTATTCGTTGTTTTTAAGATCTATAGATACCTTTAAATTATTCAAGGTGTTTAGAACTCTGATTTCCCTGATTAGAAAGATAAGAGATGCAAAAAAGTGTATATATAAATAAAGAAAGCTAAAATATTTTTCCAGCCCTCATCTCTCTCTTAAAATGTACAATATATAAGATATGCCTTCAATCTTTTTTTGGTTTATATTAGCAGCCCTCAAAACCAAGGAACTATAATAATTTGATATCGAAAAAAAATTGGAGTACATTTAGGGGATAATTCCTACTTGTATCTATGTCATGTTTATTGTTTTACTGTTCATAACATTATTTGTAGAATTTTGAGTATACAGCTTTATTTTGACACCTCAAAGCATATTTACTGTTCAAGCATTTAATGCCCAGTTAGTATTGCAATTAAAATATAATTTATAAATATTTTTATTTTGAAGATAAAAGATTTGCCCGCCCGGGATTCGAACCCAGGTTGTAGGTCTCTCCGTGACAGGACTCTACCAATTGAGCTACCGGAGTCGCATCTCAGTCGGGACAAATCCGTTCTCTTATCTGATCCCATGTCACCGTGTTCTCGCAATTTTTGCGATGTATACACGAGGACGAATGTTCTTTGAACACTACAATTAATTTAAGGATCTTGTTGACTTGCGTCATGTTACTATTTATAATTTTTTATCGTCCTCTGCCTCTCCGTGACAGCACCGTAGAGTTATGTCACGGAAAGACAGGACTCGGGTTCGAATCCCGGCCGGGGCAAATCTTTTCTCATCAAAATAAAAATATCTAAAAATTCAAACAACTAACAAAAAATTAGAATATGATTTAATTTATCTAAAAAACATAAAAAAATATATTAAAGATTTTAATTTGCTGGAAGAAATGCAAACCCAACCAATGGCATGCATGAATAATTCTATTAGCCACATTTTTTGACCTATCGTAGATTCCATTACAAAAATATTCCAAGTGCCTTTTTGATGGTTATATAATTTGGATTTTACTTTTTTTTACAGTTACCTCGACACCTTTACTACTTACAAAAATTAAAACAAGTATTATGATAGTTAAATATTAGGAATGGATTCACCTGTTTTTTGATTCTTCTAAAAATAAGATTCCCAGCTGGTTGCGTATTACTTTCGTTCAGTTGTATGTCGAACGTCTTGGTGGCGGGGTGCTGTCTCATGTTTGGAGCCTGTTTGGGCTGTTGATCGTTGGGATGTTTTGCACCTTTTTCTTCGAGATGCGATTCACATAACCCCTTTTTGATTTTGGTGTCTTGATAATGCCTGAATAGGCGAAACGTCGACTGGTAAGTAGGTGTATTTTTTGAAACATAAGGCTTTGCATTGTGGTTTTTCCCAATTGCATTATAATAAAGATCTTTAGCATTTAAAATATATTTTATTTTATTAAAGAAACCGTCTTAATCAATTCCAGCGTCTAATCTCGTGATTGATCAAGTTTAATAAGTCAGATACGATCAATCATTACGCGAAAATACAGAATAGAAGAATCTTGATGACAATAAATACTGAACATTCGGAAAATTATAAAAATTTATTTTTTCTTTTAATTTCTGGTTTTAAATTATAACTAAAATATTATTGATAACGAAATGATTCCTGCAAGTCAGGACAGCCACAGGCTAAAAAGATATGCAATAGCAGACACTATAACCAGAAGACATTGCATTGTCAGATAAATCTGTGTGCACAATAACGATGGGGGGAGGCTGGGAGGAAGTTTACGATTGGTCACTGCAACAGCCAATATAATCCTCTCTAGTTGTCACAGAGCCAATAAAAAGCTGTGTTTTAGGGGCTCGTAAATTTCTTTTATATTCGAATATCGTTTTGGACCTGCCCGTCTCCTCGGATTCTTGTCAACGCTGCAGAATTTAGAGTCTGTATCGAGGTATTTATTTAGTGGCCATCAGGTGTCTCGTGTTAGTTATTTAGATTTTAGAAACGTCATCGAAATCAATCAAGATTCATTAAAATAAAATTGCATCGATAATAAAAATAAATAAATAACTATTATTAGAAGCTAAAAATTCATTTAACAACTTTTAAGAAATCCCGAAGGCAAAAACTAATCAATCAAGTTTTCCTCAATTTTGACAGTATTTGAACAGAAAATCACATATTAAATCATGATAAAGATAATAAATCCCACTTTAACAGACCTCTTTTCAAGTAGGACGCAATCTAGATTTTTTTGTATTAAGTGTTAGTTTATTCAGATCTATCTATCCATCATTCATCCTTCATTTTGAAAATCTGATCTTAGGGTTTGTTTCAATAGAATTAAAGCTCTAAGCGATTAATTTTGGAGTATTTTTTTATTTCAGTCATTATAGGGTTATTTAAAAAAAAATTCACACACCCCCTGTAACTAACGTGGCTTCATATTGGAATGATTTTTTAATGGATAGAACAAGGACAAAACACCAGGCATCTGTTCATTTCAAAATTACAATGAAGGTAGAACATTACAATAAATTTGTGGAGCCTAGCACTTTTTAAACCATTTCACTGAATCAGTGTTGCCACGGGATTAATAACTAATGTGTTGTTTCTAATTGGACAAATGTTTTTCTTAGGAGTTACATTCTTAACATCGAAGTAGAATAGGCCCTTTCAAATTCTATATAGCTCTAAATATTCCAAAGGAGAAATGATTGCCGTTAAAATTTAAAGGAAAGTTACTAAAATGTCCTGTTAGTTACTGTTCCAGAGTAACTAACGGGACAAAATTCGTGTATATAGTTTATTCAGAAAGTTTATTGTCCAATAAACTGAATTGCACATGTGAGGGACAGTGAAAATGACCTTTATGAAACTGATAATTTAATCTGCTTGATTAGTTTCAGTTAATTTCAGTCATATTATAATGTTACGGTCGCCGGCAGGAGGACGGAAGCAAGGAATTAGCGGCTTAAATCCGTCGGCCGGAGAAGTTAAAATAGGATTAGGACCTTCTAGATCGTCTCCTTTTGTCGGAAAAGGATTGAGAAGATTCCAGTATTGTCTCGCCCCTTCCGTGTTCTAGAATGTTCGGCCTTGCCTATTTAAATACTTCCCTCACCTCGAGCCAGTCAGTCTTAGCCTGAGAGTAGACCACGCAAGATCTGTGATAAGTGAGTGTCAGTGTGATAAACTAGTCAGTGTTGAACCGGCCCGTGTAATAAGTGTATCAGTGAACTGTGACAGTCTCGCGAGTGTAATAAACTATTTCTGTTTGTTTCTGTGTGTCAGTTTGTCATACTTGGAGAATCTTACGGTCGGTGGACTAGTGAACTGTAAGTGTTAATTATTAGTTATAAATTGTAGTGTAATTTTATAATATTCATAGAAACTATTGTAACTAGTTAAGCTATCTAGAATTAGTAATATCTTATATTATTGTAATAATTAAATAGGAGTTAGGCCTAGATAATAAATATTTAGAATATTGTTATTATAAATTTATATTAGTTTAATAATTTAAGTGTTTGTAACTTAATTGTATTTTTTTTATCACTTTATTAATAAACTTTAGTATCTTTAATTAAGGAATCGTTTAATTCATTTTAATACCCAGTAGCCCGTAACAATAAGAATGAAAAGGCGGTTTGGCAATATTATAGTTTGTTTATATGTACTTTCTACAATAAATTTAATAAAATTGAGTTCTAACGTCTCCTATATCACATATTTCGCAATTAATTTTTAAACTTTGATTAGAATAGTTAACAATTCTGTTACACTTGAAAGGAAAAAATTATACAAACAATGGTACTTGTTTCACTTATTCTCTAAATATTTACAGGAAATGATCCTGTAACACAATTTAAAATGAGGCAACATATGCAAAGTAGATTGAATAATTTAATTATATCTGTCCACAAAATAGATAACATTTTAAGTAAATTGCCAAAAATAATTATTATAATTAATACTTCCAATAAGAATGTGAACAATTTTCTTTGGGCTGTTTCTATAAGTAACGAAGAGAGAAATTTTAATAGTTAAAAATTATGGAAAGTGGCTCTCCTGAACAAAAACAACAATTTCAAAAATGTGACAGTTACATCAACCTCCTGGGCACATATAAAACGACGCAAAATCCAATACGTAATGTGAACATGCTAGAAATGTATTTGTACTTCATGTTTTTTTTTATTCTTATTTTTCATTTATTCTTCTCATTAAGATATATAACTATACATTTTCAATGAATAACGTTGATTGTTCACCTGGATTGAGGTGTTTTTCGTATGAAAAATAACAAAAAGAACTAATGCAGAATAATATGGTTGGCAGAAAACTCAATAAAATTGAGCTGAACACAACCGTTGTGTAACTGAGAGGCAGGTCGGACTTAGATTGATGTAATAGCGGCTATGAGTGTTATCAATCATGGGCTGAGTCAGGCGGCTTCGGCTGGCAATCCATCACTCGGCTCTCGGCTGGATTAAAATAAAAATGCCCTCGCAACAGTCACACCGGTCAAACCTTCCAATTCGTGAACTTCTATGTTATTTTTGTTGTTTGATTTTTACACCATTGTCCAGAGACTCCACTGTTAGCAAAAGATTATTCCTCAAGAATGACCTTAGAATTCGCTAATCTTTCAGAGCTTGTATTTATGTATATTGTTAAGGTAATCTCATAATAAATGTAACAGTAACTATATGGTCCCATGAGCTGGGTTTTTTTTCATTCCATTTGCTCATATCACAACAATCTGGAATAGTGTCACAACGAGTTTTAAAGATGTATATTCAATAGATCCTCTAATATGTAATTCAGCAAACAAAAAACCTGTGCCACTCCAAATCATGAAGAGACTTTGGTTTAGAAAATAGTAGAGACTGTACTATATCAAACCCAACGGTTGTGCAGGAAGGTAATTTGTCCGAGATTACACTCAACCGCCAGGTCAACAACTTTATATAGGTTGGGTGAATCTCTGGAGGATCTGCCGAACCACCATGGTCGTCTATAGCTGTTAAAAAACCTTCAGCACAACTCATCTTTCCCGCTTAGTGTTCAGGTCGCATCACTATTCCACCATCCTCTACTCCACTGTCTAAGCATAACAATTTTATATGCTTAGGAATATAACAATTGGCTCGTACAAATATGATTCAGAGCTGGACAAGTGTATTCCGCAGGTTGGTGTCATTGATGGTGAAATGAACGCCATATACTCGAAATCCGTAAGAGAAAGGAGTTTACCATTTCTACTACTAACCATCAAGGTATGAAAATATCCATGTTTTGACGAGGAGTGTGCACAGGAAACACTGAACCACATAGGCTAAATGCAGCAAGAGACTAGGAGAAATATTGATACAGAAGAGGTGCAGGAAAAAATCATAAACGCCATTAGGAGAAAAGGCAGAACTTATGAGCCATAAACAGTTTAGAGAATTCTCCAGAGCAGATAATAGGAAACAGTACCCTTCGGTGACAGTACCTAGTGCATGAGTGAGAATAAAAACAATTCACAAATAGTATACTCGTAGATGTAATTACAGAATGGAAGATACGGTCTTATGTTTTACAAATCTTTCTTCTTGGAGGATGTTGGAAAGATGCACCAGAAAAATATTTGTAATGTTCAATCTATGGAACCACTAAATGGAGATATTTGATTCAATTCCATAGCAAATCTAACAAATAGTGAGTCTCCAGATTCTGTCCAGGAATTCTTTAAGTGGCGGAAGTGAACTAAAGAAAATCCTTTACCTGTGCACCTTACTATCTGGATTCCGATGTACGAAACTTTCTGTTTTTTGCGTTAATCTATCCTACAAGTATGAATAAAGTATCCAATTCAATATTTTAATCTCCAAAAGAACTATTTACATTTATATTATCGAAGGTATTTCATGCTAAAAAGTCTTTTATAACTGTTTAATTCAATATTCAGGATGCTGAATAAGCGATAAATATTCAAGAGCTAATTTATAAAACACCTATCGGAGCAATTGAAATTCGCGAAAGACAGAAATAAAATATTCCTACATAATTTTCTGACAGAAATAAAAATTCGACGTTTTATATTCAGTGTAGACTTTGAAGAAATATATGTGATAGGAATCACTGTTATCCCCTGAAAGCTGTGCGACGGATTCCGAGAGCCGAAATAGACGCGTAGGCAGTAGTCGAAGTCCTCACATAAATCGAAGGCGAGGCAGTAAACGTCGCATACGTCCTGAGCAGTAAACGTCACGCGGAGCGCCGTAAAGAAAGCTCACTCCCCTTTATTATTGAAATATCCACTTGATATGTTAATAGCAGTTGTAAATAAGGACATTAGCCGCCAGGACAGGCACTAAACTTATCATTTTATCTCCTCGTCTACGTTTTTTTTTCTTCTTTTTGTAGACCGCCTTTGAGTTTTATACCCGCATCCATCTCCCCCATTAAAGTTATTTTTTGTTATATAGTGCACCATTCATTGGACCGAAGGAGGTCGTGAGAATGGGTCTTCAAATAGATCGTAAAGTGCGTCAGCCGCCGGTTGGAGAATTAATCCCACCACGAGCCTTGACAGCCGTGTAAAACGATTTGAGACAGGTTCTCCGAGGTGTGATCTGTGTGTGTATCACCTGTATCATATGTTTAATTCCCTGATTGTAGACGGATTCCATAGCAAAATATTTCCAACTGGAGAATTTCATGAAAATAGCGTTTGTAATCAGTTTTCAGACATCTCAAGGTCTAAGAAATATAATATATTTTCGGACGAGAACCAGCTCGGATAAAATTCTATTTTATTACTTTGCAAGGTGAGTGTGAAAGCTCTTCCATGGAAAAGAATTAAGCCTGTTATTTATTTGGGCCATCTGAATACATTTTATGGTTTAAAGGGATTTCGTGAAGAAATGTTCGAAATAAATCTGTGCTTTTATTACTATTTCTTCTATTTTCTTACTAAAATATCTCCTAGTAAAAAAAAAAAAGATAAGTAATTATTCCTCACTTTGTCGCTTCGAGTTTATCACAACAAGTATTAACTTGTCATTAATTACAATTCAAGTTATCATGAGCTTTATTATGAAAATAAGAATGCAATTATGGGAAATGTGTGTGTATGCTTCATAAATGTGTAGTTGAAACTTTTATTTCTTGATGAAATGATCACCGAAATCTACTCATTACCCATAATTCCGTTCTCTTTTCCATACTAAAGCTCACAATAAACGAATAAACAGTTAAAACTTGTTTTAGCTGAAGTCGAAGAAAGAAATTTTTTGTTGTCTTTATTTAATATTTATTCTGAATATTTAGGTGGTATCATTATGAGATAAATTAAAATGGTATTTTGATTTTTTAAAAACTGATTCAAAACCGAATATCATCCTCCAAAATCATGGAGAGCAGGTGGTAAAAACCTTTGGAATCCAAAACATTTGATCTGATTGTGTATCTAGTACAAAAGTTTATTTATTTTTATTATGTCAACTACTATCTAAATACTACTTTTTTGTGGATTCCTTCAAGCATTCTCATAGTATTCCGTTCGTAACATAACTCACTAAACTTGAAAATCTGGATAAGCAAGACGCAATTCATTCTTGGGATATCTTGGTATATGTGTCAAAACTGAGTTCTTAGATGACTTAGTGTAGAATGGCTTTTTAGTGGAGAATAGAGATTTTAATGAAGGCTAGAACTCAAGCCGTGGATCTACATGTCAGAGCCAGGCTAAAAAACTACCACGTCAACGAAATTTCAGCGACAGGAGATTAAGAGGCAGATAGCTGACATTCCTGAAGCGGACAGCACACGGATGGAGGACTTCCTGGCCGAGATAAAGGACATCAAAGCGGCCGCCGCAGCTGTCTCAGCCACCTTATATTTCTTCTGGTCTCTTTGTTTTCTTTTTTTATACCTCTTTGTCTTAGCACACTTGTAAGGCCCCGCTCTCCTTTCAGGCTCCATTAACCATTCCTTCTTCTTCTTCTCCGACCGCCCTTTGAAGAAGCAGCTCCAAAAAGAACGAAAGGTCGAAGCGTGCTCTTGTTCCGATCTACAGCCGTTTCATACTCCCGATCGGTTAGTCAAGCTTAATATACCCACAATGGACCTCTATTGAGGAGTCTCAACCACTTCAATAGTTTCACAAAGTTTATCTTGATGGGAAGCAAACCTCAATGTCGCTGTTGGTGCTCGTATTGTGGTATATTTAACAAAAGTAACGATAATATCTTGAAAACAAAATACAACAAGACCCAATGGAAATTCAAAAGGAAGGCAGAAAGTAATTCAATGAGTTTCGACTACCACACCATGTTAGGAGCGGATCCTTAGGTAGTTTTTTTTGGGGGGAAAAAAAAACTATAAGGGCTCGACCGAAAATTGGTAGAAAATACCTTAATAAAACGTAAACGTTTAAAATCGGTACTCTACCCGACAGAAATTGAAATACTGAACATAATTTAATATTATAATGCAATTGGGAAAAACCACAATACAAAGCCTTATGTTTCAAAAGTACACCCACTCACCAGTCGACGTTTCGCCTATTCAGGCATTATCAAGACACCAAAAACAAAAACCATACTCCATTAAAAGATAAAATACTTACACAGCAACAATCAGATGTAGTGTATGAGATTAGCTGGTTACAATGCTCTAAAATATACATTGGTGAAACATCACAATTGTTGCACAAAAGAATGTATCAGCATCAATATGATTGTAAAAATATTGGTGGCAAGAAACCTAACACAGCATTGGCCCAGCATACCAAAACTTGTAAGCATCAATTTGATTTTGAGAATGCTAAAGTTATTTACAAAGAGAGTGATGGCTCTAGAAGGAAGTTGTTCGAGGCCATGCAGATTGCAAAAAAGATTGACGTTTCGGTAAATTATAAAACAGATTGCAGAAATTTGAACCAATATTATTCGGAAACATTGAATATTTTAAAAGAAAAATTTGGCTAACTTTGCTAATATGTATATATTTTTATAGGTTAATATTACTTGATATGTTTTGTGGATCAGCTGATTCTATAACCTTTCCAGCTGGTTGCGTATTACTTTCGTTCAGTTGTATGTTGAACGTCTTGGTGGTGGGGTGCTGTCTCATGTTTGGAGCCTGTTTGGGCTGTTGATCGTTGGGATGTATTGCACCTTTTTCTTCGAGATGTGATTCACATAACCCCTTTTTGTTTTTAGTGTCTTGATAATGCCTGAATAGGCGAAACGTCGACTGGTAAGTGGGTGTATTTTTGAAACATAAGGCTTTGCATTGTGGTTTTTCCCAATTGCATTATAATAAATAATAGTGTTTCGTTTTGAGTTTTTGACTCTATTTTAGTGATAATTTAATATTGTTACTGACAAAGTAATAATATTTATTTCTATCCAATTTAGCATTTGATTGCAAATTATGTTAGAATTTACTTGAACTGTAGGTTTCTTCAGCTGGTTTCATATTCTCCGAATATACTTTAATAATCTAGTTCATTATCAAATATATTGGAGAAACTAGCCGCTATATAGTTAAATATTGTCAGCGCTAATTAAATCATTTCTAGAGAGAAGATACATTTATGAAACAGACGGATCTAGTCCGTCCGGTGCTGCAACCTATCGGTGTAGACCCTAGAGATTTGAATCCCACCATCTGTGAGCTCATTTTGTGGTAAGCTATCGTTACAAGTGGACGTATACCTATCCTCAATTTATTTTTTTAATCGGACAAGAAATAGGCAAAATTTTACTTCTACTTGGCTTTTACTTTCCGGCTCAACGGTAAACATCCAACGGTAATTTGACACACATTGTAGGTCTTCTTCAGGATCGGTGGTTGACACTAGACTGACTTCAGTGGGTGCAATGTGGGTCGAAACGTCAGCTTTCCGAAAAACAGTTCTCGCTATTAAAGAGATTTTTACCTCCACCCGAACCATTTTATTCCTTGTAAATATTATTGTATACATCTTTGGTTGTTTTCTTTAAATTAATTATTTACTTTAGTTGGTTTTGTTTTTTTATGATAAATTAATAAAATGCAGTTTCTTTGGACTTTTTTTTGTTTTTGTTTCTTCAATTTGAACATTGGACCTATGCCTACAAATCTGGTCAAACAGTGCCCAATATTCAGTTAACAATGATTTTTAAAAGTACTTAATATTAACCAAAGAGGATTTATCGATTTCCAATAAGAAAAGTTCAAAAGGAAAGGGAATGAACATAAAGCATGTTTATTCCTCGAGATAAATCACACTTGAAAAGTGGCCCCCTTTACATAGGTTACACCTTGTACCGATAGAGAGCAGATTGAATAAGAGTCGGATCTATAAGCGGATAATGTGGAAGCAGGCGTTGGAGATGAAATAGGAGGAGCGGATAATCAGCTGAGATATGGCGGCTTTGGCTCCTCTGATTTAGGGGCCCGCTTCTGTACTGTCGGCCAAGACACTAAATTCCCCGGGACCTTTACACCCCAAACAAATTGCACAGATTTATAAACGTCTCCTCTTGATAAATGCGAGAGGCTCCTTTCAACTGGTAATAGCCTCTCCCCCCCTCCCCCGGGTATCCTCCGACCTGAAAACATCGGCTCTGGGACGGTTCCAACTTTCATGGGCCCTCGGTAAATAGTAGAGTCAGTATTTCTTGGCCGATGAATATCTAACAGATATTTTAGAATAAGCTTCTGTTCAATATGCTCACTGTCCGTATAATAATAAAGATGACATAATTACTATATATACTACATGGAGCTTAGTGGCAGAATGCTGAGTTGCCGTGCCGAAGGTCTCGGGTTCAAATCCGACCTTAATAGATAATTTATTTGCTATGCTTAGAACCGGGGCTGGATTCTGTGGGATCTGGTGCTCACCCATCCCTGTAAAGCGGATACACGAAATCCAGTGATCTCGGACAAAGCAACAACCGTTGTCCAAGAATCAGTACAATCCCTATCACATGTTTAACCTGAGAATCCTCATCGTTCGTATTGGTACAGCCCAATCACTAGTATGTTGAATACTCATCTTCAAAAAGTCATGCGACCTTATTGCCAAAATCGTACTAATGTTATAAATGCGAAAGTTTGTATGTTTGTCTCTCTTTCACACAAAAACTACTGAACGGATTTGGATGAAACTTTACAGTAATATATAGGTTATATTACAAGAACACGGGGGCACGAGCCTCCCTAAATACCCCCCCCAGACAGTTTTTTAGGTACTGTGGAGAATCCATTATAGTGTCTAATTAAAGGCAAATCTAATCAACTTTTCCAACTAATATTATATATGCGAAAGATTTAGGGGGGGGCACGGGGGCACGTGCCAGATAGTTTTTTGTGTTCTGTGGAGAATCCATTATAGTACATAATTAAAGGCAAATCAGGAACTTGGCATTTTGAAATTTGCAGATAGGTTCTTTGTATAATTTAAGAAAGAAATTTGGATAGTTCCTTCCCCAAGGGTTTCCCCATTAATATAATTGGGAGTTCAAAGATTCTATGGAATCCGTCAGTTTTGAAGTTAGACATCTGAAATTTTAGATGTAAGAGTAATTTATAGTATATTAAATTTATTTATAAAATGTGTCTGTCATCTGTCACGGAACCATGTAGCAGACCAAATTTCACGCGAGCGAAGCCGCGGGCAAAAGCTAGTGATTTTTATAAATGTGCTGGTAAATCAATCATTAAGTGTTGTATTTATTCAGCGTTAGGATGACCAAAATATCCACTGACATTCATGATTTTGTAATGAAAATTAATAGACCTCCTTCAGTCTTTCCTCGCCTAAGACCATTTACTCTTCTTGGATCATTATTATTTGTCACGAGGCAGGCATTTAAAGTGTGTTGGAAGGTCGGAACCCATTGAACTGTTCAATAAATCACTCTAGATAGTCGTTGAACAATGTTTTAGTTTTTATTTAAATACAATTTAATTTTATTGGTGTAGGGAGGTGGTGGCCCCATCCTCCTGTTATAGACGGCAACTAGCCACTGCCCACAGGCTTGTGGAACAGCTATTCCGATGCATAAGTACTAAACTATTATACAATACACACTATCATTTCACAGTCAAATGCCACTTAGTACACACCTAAAATGAAAGGCGATGAAAATTATCGAAGAAAAGCTATACGCCAAGATGAGAATCAGCAGACCAAGATTGCCGTGGGCTGATGGAGTGGCAAAGGATGTGATGTCTATCTTAGGAATAGGAAACGGGAAAATAACATTAATGAACCGAAACGAATGGAGGCTAATGCAACTGGAGGTCCCGACTGGTCATGGGTTGTAGCGCCGGAAAGAAGAAGAAGAATGTCTTAGATTTGATGGAAAAATTACAGAGACATTGATGTCAGCTAACCGATGATCTAACATCTTCGATCAAATCTAATATGTTACTAACTAAATAAATACTCCAAACCTCATTAAAGGACATTATTACAATATTACTATGCAATAATGCAAGTAAAGAAAATAAAGGTATGCTTATTCTAATGCCTGTTTCATCAACTCCAGTGTGCTAATAATTTATTGAATTCTATATTTAATAGGGAGTGGAGTGGCTCAGTGGTTAAGTACTGAGTGGCCATGCCGAAAATCCTGGTTCAAATCTCGCTGCAGGGAGCACTTTTATTTAGTCTGTTTGCAACGGGAGATGGATCATATGGGATCCAGGACCCTCCTGGGGATCACCCAGCCTCTATAAAATATTATAAAAATAGGGTACCCAAAATAAGGGGGAAAACTCTGGCAGTTAAGCGTGACATAGGACAAATCACCTCCTTGCAGAACTGTTGTCCATGAAACAGTACAGTCTCTGCCATGTACTGAACCCCAGACCCGTTCAAGGGTTGTAATGGCACAGGTTTTTTTTGTTTTATTTATATTTAATCGGATAAATTATTTGTAAAAAAATTGATTTATATATGAAAACGAACAGGCATTATTCAATCCCCCCTGGGAATGAGATATGCGTTAACTATTCTAACTGTTTTCATTCATATTTAATTCATTCATGTTCATATTCATATTTAATTCCCTAATGAACGAGTCGCTGCATACAAAATGTGTTAGAAATGTAAAAATATAAGGCGAAGGCTACTATTAAGTTTCATCTTATAAACCCACCCTATTAGTTATTTTGTATTATATGCCAGTTCAGTTTTTATATTTTTAACTATTCGTTCTAGTATCAAGTATTTATATTTATTGCTGTAATATTAAATATTTAATATTTGTAATAAGGCCGAACAACGTTACGTTGAACTTCTCCATCGTAGCATCCAATTAACCCAAGCATTCGACCATGGCCTTATTAATACAAGCCTTTTATAGTCAGGAGTGTGAAATTGGCTTGTAAAATTATAAAAGAATAATGGGGATTATAATATTTACATGACGGAGAGGTGTGAAGGGGGAATGAGAGGGAGGGAGGGGGGTGAGAAGGATAGCAGCTGACGCTTAGGGCTAATTAACGTTAATTGGGCTATTCCATTATTGTTACCAACCTGTAATTGGCCGCATCCGCAATTACAGGTCACCTTTAACTAATTTTTTATTAGGTTGAATCTTATCTATGGTAGAACAGAAAATGCTATACCTTCCTAGCATTTTATCGTTAAATCATTTTTATCTGAATTGGTTTTGTAGAAGTGGCAGAAGCTTTTTAAATACTAAATTAATGTATTTACGTTTGGTAATGAAGTATTAATTCACATTTAATTAGGATTATTTGAGGCGTTGGGGATCAAAAGCGGATTAATCCAATAATAATAATAAATTTCAAGAATAGAATTTTTTATCCTCCTAAAACTTCAGGTTCAATACTAAACCAGAGATAAGTCAAGCTGTCAAAAATAAGTGACGTGTCAAAAAGACAAAATTTCGGAGTTTTGATCCGCTTTGGATCACAATCGCCTGATTTATTAATTGTTGTTTTCCGTAATATAAATACATGTAACTATGCTATTTGTACTAGTAAGTATTAATTAAATCAGTAAATTGACACCCATAAGTCAAAAATATGGGAAGACAATACATTTTTCTTTTTCAATAAAACTAGACATAAATTAATTCTGTCTTATAAATAAATGAATATTCAGGATTGAGTATGTATAATAATTTCCAGCATCTCTCGGATAAACTCGATTTTTATGTGCGAGGTTATTCTTCTTAAGGCGTTTTAAGATGTTTAACTATTTTTCTCTAATTTTGACGACACAATCAAGTATTAAATCGGAAAGAAACTATAAGAAACAGCTACTAATTTCTGTATTATATTATTACTAAATTATAGTCACTAATTTTCGAAAAAAATCGAATAATCTCGTTTTTCTCCTATGGTTTTCTTATATTACACGTCCTCAATCCTGAATATTCATTGAATCATAATACAGAATTAATTCATATCTCGTTTTATTGAAATGGGTAAATTTATATTCTCGCCTTATTTTTGACTTTGGTAAAAATGTACTTTTATTCAATAACTATTAGTGTTAAAAGAGTTATCCTAGCAGAGAAAAATCTGATTTATCCAAGAGGTGCTGGGAAGAACGAGTTTTCGTTGCCAAGGACGTACCTCACCCTTTTCTTCCCCTCAGCTGGACTTTTGGTACTTCACAGTCATACTGTGGCCTCATTTTACAATGTTATTCAAATTTAAAAAATGCATTAAGTTCTACATGCATAAATAATCTAATACTCCTTTAAAAGAACAAAGCTTTTAAACTCAAAAAAGTTTATTTTCGATAGAGCTATTTGAAAATCATATGCGAGTTAAAAAAAAAAAAAGCATAGCATTCATATTCTGATGATAGTATTAAAATACTTTTGTTAGCCATTAGAAAGTTAAAAAACAAAAACAACTTGAGGAAATTGAAAACTCAAGGAGTAAACAGGAATCCCGAAAAGTCTACAAAATGGTTAAAAATTGACCAAATGAAGGGGCAACCAAATCAAAAATGACCATGGTAGAATGCTAATGCTGGAAGAAGAGGTACATGAGAGGTGGCGACAATATTTTGAGAGTCTGTTGAACCCCAGGAGTTCAGAAAACTGCTATGATGACTATACATAATTAAACTCATGATGAATGAGATGAAAATAGTAGACTGGATGATCTAATGTAAAGGAGATAGTTGGGGGGTGCAGTCAATAAGAACACAGAATAAGTGAAATACTTATATTATGTGCCGACGTTTCGACCTACAGTGTAGGTCATCTTCAGGGCTAACAGAGAAACAAACAGAACAAAAAATGTAAAAAAATATAAAAAATGTACAGTAACAATAATATGGTGACAAGTAATGTAGAAAAATAAAATAGTGGCAGATATGAAGATAGAAGATAGCGAATATAAAAAAGAGCCAGATTATAATAAAATAAAGATATAGACAGATTTAAAAAATTAAAGATAATGAAAAGGAATTAAACTAGTGGCAGATATAATAAAATTAAGATAAAGACAAATATAACAAAATTATTGAAATAGTGACAGATATAATTATTGAAATAGTGACAGAATATAATAAAATTAAGATAAAGACAGATATAACAAAATTATTGTTAATGAAAAGAAAATGAAGATAATGGCAGATATAATAAAGTAAGACAGATTTAATAAAATTAAAGAAAATGAGCAGAAATGATAAATTATAAATAACGCATATAAAAAAAAATAGAAAATAAATGTACAGAATGGATAGTACAGTACAAAATAATAATATAAAGGAAAATCAAAAGGAGGAGTTAAACAAAAGAAACAAAAATGAGGATATTTACATATACAGAAAGGTTGGAATATGAAGAATAAAGAAAAAACTAGTAAAATAAAGGTATAAAATGTATGATAACGGACTTGATGATGTTACAAGTTACAGAAAAGTATAGAACTATATGTACAATAACAAATGTGAATAATAGAAATACTATTGTACAATAACAACAGTGTACAATGACTGTTTTGAAAAAATATTTAATAGGAATAGAATATGAAAAGTTAAAATAAGTGAAAACTCTTGTACAGTAACAATAGTGTACAATGTCTGTTTGAAAAAAAGTAGATGGGCTTAATGAATTTGAAAATATAAATAAAATAAATAAAAATGAAACAATGAAAGAAATGTCAATAGAGTGATAACAAAAGAAACATAAATGACTAAGTAACGGAATTTAAGGTCTTTTGAGTAAATTAAAAATTTGGGAGTAGGTAGAGGAAAGGTGATGAGAGTCAGAGAATCAGACTTCTTTATATTTTATTTTATTTATTTTAAACTTTTCTCTTTATCCTTTCTCCAATTTTAATTTTCCTACTTTTTCCCCCTTATCATTTTGGCATCCATCATATGTTGGTAATCAAGAGTTCATATTTTTAAACACCTATTTTAATTTTTCAAATTCATTAAGCCCATCTACTTTTTTTCAAACAGACATTGTACACTATTGTTACTGTACAAGAGTTTTCACTTATTTCAACTTTTCATATTCTATTCCTATTAACTATTTTTTCAAAACAGTCATTGTACACTGTTGTTATTGTACAATAGTATTTCTATTATTCACATTTGTTATTGTACATATAGTTCCATACTTTTCTGTAACTTGTAACATCATCAAGTCCGTTATCATACATTTTATACCTTTATTTTACTAGTTTTTTCTTTATTCTTCATATTCCAACCTTTCTGTATATGTAAATATCCTCATTTTTGTTTCTTTTGTTTAACTCCTCCTTTTTATTTTCCTTTATATTATTATTTTGTACTGTACTATCCATTCTGTACATTTATTTTCTATTTTTTTTATATGCGTTATTTATAATTTATCATTTCTGCTCATTTTCTTTAATTTTATTAAATCTGTCTTACTTTATTATATCTGCCATTATCTTCATTTTCTTTTCATTAACAATAATTTTGTTATATCTGTCTTTATCTTAATTTTATTATATTCTGTCACTATTTCAATAATTATATCTGTCACTATTTCAATAATTTTGTTATATTTGTCTTTATCTTAATTTTATTATATCTGCCACTATTTTAATTCCTTTTCATTATCTTTAATTTTTTAAATCTGTCTATATCTTTATTTTATTATAATCTGGCTCTTTTTTATATTCGCTATCTTCTATCTTCATATCTGCCACTATTTTATTTTTCTACATTACTTGTCACCATATTATTGTTACTATACATTTTTTATATTTTTTTACATTTTTTGTTCTGTTTGTTTCTCTGTTAGCCCTGAAGATGACCTACACTGTAGGTCGAAACGTCGGCACATAATATAAGTACTTCACTTATTCTGTGTTCTTATTGACTGCACCCCCCAACTATCTCCTTTACATTAAACTCATGATGATATGGAAATCATTCCACCCGATGTAGAGGACATCGAAGTCATTTTTGACAAGCTCAAATATAACAAGTCACCAGGAAATGATGGACTTCCCAGAGAATTTTTTAAAACAGGGCAACAAGAAGTCGCCAGAGAATTACAGGAACTAATAGCTCAGATATGGAAAGAAGAGACCATACCCAAGGAGTGAAGTGAGGCCCTAGTGGTTCCCGTGTACTAGAAGAGCAGCAACTCTCGAGGGATTAGTTTGCTTAACACTGCGTATAAGATTTTCTCCATATCCCTTTATAACAGGATCCTTCCATATGTAGAACAAAAACTAGTTGACTATCAAGGTGGTTTACGGCCCAATAGGTCAACTATTGATCAAATTTTCTCCCTTAGACATATTGCTGAGAAGATGAAGGAGTATCAGCAGACTACTTGAATGGTGTTTATTGATTTCAAAGCAGCCTATGATACAATTATCAAAAGTAAACTCATAGCAGCCATGCATGAACTGGGGCTACCAAGTAAACTAATCCGTTTTGTAAGATACACAACGACGAATACTATCTGCCAAGTTAAATGCTGTGGAATGTCTTTTAATGTGCTTTTAAGGTGATGAGTGGCCTACAACAGGGAGACCCAATAGCTCCTCTTCTCTTCAATATCGCTCTACAAGCAATCATCAATAGAGAAAGATGGAACATGGAGGGAACAATTTTCACAAAGGTGTCCAAGGTCCTGGCCTATGCAGATGACGTAGTCATCATTGGTAGATCCCTTCAGAGCATTAGAATCGCCTTTGAAGTGATGAATTTCGAAGTTTAAAAGATCGGCCTTCATATCAATGCGTGGAAGATCAAGATTATGGTATTGGGGATGCACATTCACTGTGAAATCGGCTCTTACATTTTCGAGGTGGTCGAAAGTTTTTCGTATCTTGGCTTTGGAATCTACGATAGCCTGAATGAGGAAGGGGAGTTTGGAAGGAGAAATGCTGCAGAAAATGCCTATTTATCCATCTCTAAGCTAATGAAAAGCAAACTTTTAAGTCGTTCTACGTAGTTAATACTCTACAAGACACTTTTAAGACCAGTGGTCACACAGACGGTGGAGAGAAGACATGGACCCTCAACAAGAAAAGCACCAGCTTGCTAGATAGGTTTGAAAGAGTAATTCCGAGGAGAATCTATAGGGGCTGTTTGCGATAATGGTCAGTGGCGACGAAGGAAAAACAATGAACTGTTCTGGCTCTATCACAGAATCAAGCATCTCATCCTACATCCAGATAAAAAGACTGAAATGACTTGGAAATGTAATAAGAATGAGTAATGGAAGAGTGGTCAATAGGTTGTATAAGAATATTCCGGATGGTGTGCATCCACGTGGTAGGGCAAAGGGTCGATGGAGGGATGCAGTGGGACAGGAAATTCGCCAACTGGGGATTCCTATCACCCTTGGAGTAGAAAGAGATAAATGGTTCGAAGCCGTTGAGTAGGCCAAGGACAGCTTCGTGCGCCTGTTGTGCCGATTGAAGAAGAAGAAAGTTTTTAAAAACTTGAAACTTTTTTGATTTTAACTTATGCCATTATTCCCATAAAACTTCAAGGTCAAATATGATACTACCAAAAATAAGACATTATTAAAAAAAGAAGAATGAATATTGGAAATAAAATATCAGATATGACGTTCCTGAATTAAAAACCGTAACATAACTCAAAAATGCCAACATTTGAGTTACGTAAATGTTATTTTAAGGGGGGCGATATAAGATTGGTTATAAATTTAAGAAGTTGCTGACTTCGTTCTTCGATATCGATTTTTATCGAGCATGTGCGTTTTAAATAGCTATAAATTTTGACATTTTTTGAGTATATCGTCCCTGAAAAATCTAACGACCATTCAATAAAAAATAATAAAATAGGGTTAAAAAAGGTTATCCAAATTTAAGTACCTCAGTTTATGGCCATCTGGTCACATGATTGTGATTTCATTAGATCCAAGACATCAATGAATTATTGACATTGCCTTTGAGCCTCTATCGAACGCGTTAAATGCACATTACACATTTAACAAAACACGATTAAGATCAGGCCATTTGGAGTACATTAAATAACAGGAATGTCGCCACTTTTAATCTAAGGTCTTCTAAAGCCTTACAAATCCTGGCTTTGCGGACGGCTTTTCAGTTGAAGTAGGGTGAATAACGCTATTGTTACCGCAAGAAGGACAAAAAGACACCGGTACAGGATTTTCGCAAAGACACAAAAGAGTTAGTTAGGATTAGGCTCAGGTAGTGGCTAGGCTGTTAGATAAGAGACACCTCAAGATTGCCGACAAAACGTACAGGCTCAAGAGGTACCGCACCTAACGCATAATACGATGGGAATAATTCCTCAAAGCTTATCCTGGGATCATCGCCTCTCTATGCTTTAGGTAAGAGATCGCCTCAAATAGGTCCGATAACCTGGAACGTTACACCACATAGGAAAACACCGAACAGTTCTATTCATCTAACTTCTTTTCCTTTTTAGAATTTGCTTCGTTTAGTTAATACTGTTGGTAAAGATAATACAGCAAGCCTAAAGGTGTGTATTTCATCCTTTCTTGGTGTATTGATTTTTATTCATTTAGAGTCACTTAAAACTGCTATGAGTAATCAGATGAAGGCTGGAGTCCTTAATTTTGGTTATTCAGGTATAATTAGGGTAGGCAGTCATCCTATCATTTTGTGTCCCTTTCGAAGGACTAATAAATATCTTTTTACTCCCTTCAAAAAATCCAATGACCAATTGTCTGGCTAAGAACCTGCGACCCTGGGTGTAGAAGTTTGTTAGGCTAACAACTACACATCAGGTGGCCTTTGTTTATTGTTTGAAGAATCCATAGTGACATACTGAAACAAACTTGTACGACAAGGATATTTAATCAAAACATTTAAAAGTACAGCACATTCGTTTCTTGAGCAATGAACATTAAAAACCCAGAAGTAGTAATGAACTTTCGTACTAGCAACGAAAGTTGTGGATTAAGGAAATGGTTATCAAGCAAATACACAATTATATAATTTTTTTTAGATCTGTTAAGATTTTATAGAGATTGTAAGGATCTTAACACTAAGTGTTCTTGAGGAGTAACACTTTATTTATTATGAAAGTAAAAGAAAGTAAATTTTTGTTCAAAACAAAAAGTTTATTACTTACTGTGGCGTTCAATAATGAACGATTTCAATATGTTAAACAATATGTGAAGGTTATCTTATTGTTTTTATATTGTTCATATATCACTTCGATTTATCGATGATCGATGTTCGATGTCGCTATAGGTCCGTCACATTTAGTTTCCTCTGTACCCTGCTCACAACAATCAAATTCCTCGAACGTTGGAATTGTGAAGTAGCCGACTTTCCTTAAAAACTGCAGCTCGGTTTTAACTTTCACCAAATTCCATCTAATTAGTAACCAGAAAAGTTTAAATGTTGTTCCTCGGAAACAGGAGTATTTACCTTGATCAGGGAATAATTTCTGACAAAGACGATGAAAAACAAAGAGCAGCCATTGGGTACATAGAAACGACGCCTACTGTATTTGTGTTGAAGACACGGCTGAGTCAGTGTTTGCAGAACCACCGCCAGGTGTTGACAGAGCACTGCAAATAGATGCAGATTTGTTCCCGCACTAACTACTGCCTCTGGGAGTCGGCTCCAATGTTTGCCGATTGGTGCCACTGTGCCACTGTAGCACTGAAGCACTGTGCCGATGCAGCGTATTATCCTACAGTCCGGTAATACTGACCGATCTAAGTCCAGTTTCCAGTAATATTTTACATTCAATTCGCATAGGATCTGAAATGATAAAAAAGTATATTTAAGGAAGAATCATTTAAAGTTTTCATAATACCATAAGAAATTTTTAAAAAAAGCATTATAAAACACCTGTATCTCTTTTTCAATTACAAAGCCATGAGGACTCCTGCTCTTAATGGCTTTGTAATGCTGCTCAATCAATATCTTAACCAATTGAATATCCACCTATTTCATTTAACTACAAGTCATAATTATTTTCCATATGGACTGATTATTTTTTGCTACACTTACCATTTTCTTAAAGCGATGCTCAGAATGACAAAGTTTCAATTTTTAATGTTAGATTAAAACTACTAATTCTAACTCGTTCTCTTGTTTCTCAAAAAATTGAAATAGTGAGCTCCATCTTTACAGAAATCATGTTAAGTTTCCAGCTTGGACACTAGATAGCACTACTGGTCCCTTTTTTAATTTAATTTTTAAATACGAGTTTTAAATAATCCATATCAATTTCATACATCAGAATAAACTGATTTTAGTTTTAATAGATTTTGTGCTTTGATCTTTTAAAATAAAAAAATTTAAAAGACTGATTTTTAAAAAAACAAGCAATAAGTTTCAGTCTGAAACTATGCAGACAGTCAGTTTTTTGTTAAGAGAAAACTTCTGTAGCCACGTTGAGTGACTTCTGGTAGGAGAAAAACTTGTGGTTTCCCGTCGCGACATGCTCTTGACGTATTGCGCGAGAAGTGCGACGCGTAGCAGACTGTGTATTTCTTCTAATCAACTTTTCTTTAAAGGTTAGATTGCGATTGATTTGAGAATAACAATATTTAACGAAAATGTCGTTTAATAGTTGTGCAATTCATTATAATAATAACAACTTAAAACTTCAATAACCAGATAAACTATCGTCCCCCCCCCCTTGTTATTTCAAATAAGCTGTATTGTTATTTTGTATTGAGCTTGTGCAGCCCACCATGTATTTTGATTAATAAATAAACTACTTAAAATGTATATAATTATTACTCGGAGTTCCAATAGATGTAAAAACCAGGCTGATGTAAATAAATTATATTTAAAAATTATTAGACTATAATTGATGTATAAGTTCAAAGAATTACACAGCTTTTATAGAGCTTTCAATTTTCACTTCCGTCAGCAGTCTTCTTGACTGCCTATTTTATGTATTTTTTTGGGGGGAATTGTGTCTAATATATAAAGGTACACACACATAATAATAAGTATCTACCAAGAATAACTTAAATATTGGTAAAATACCATTAATGCCAACAATAACCATAGAGGAAGATGACATTTAAATAACTATATTTTAAAAAAATTGAAAACAGATCGGTTTATTTTTATGTAGCTTTGAAATAGTAAAATCTACAAAAAGTCACTATCTCTGCCAACGTACGCAAATAGGTCCATGTAAATATTAATAACTCGAAAATCTTGCCACGAACCTTGGAAATGAATTTAATAAATTATTTTACTATTGCTTATTATGCTCATTAGTACAACATTCCCTTTTTCAAGAGACTACGTAGAAAAAATAAGAGATATAGGAGAATAGTAGGAGCTGAGGTGAGCAAAAACATTGCCCGTGATTGAACAATCGTCAAGAACTGTGATGGCTGGGATAGGGTCAAACGCTCTCTCTGTCAGGCCACAAATCACAGATGAAAGATTCATGTGTCATTTGTGACGGGAATTCGTTTAGCATTCTATCTTGTGCCTCCCATAAGTAGGCATCCTTCACTGTCTCCTCCCTTCGCTTTGCATTCCTTTATCTGGAATATATGAATGTGAGTTTGTTGCAGTCAAGGCCTGCATCTAATCCATCCCTTCAACACCACGTTAATCAATATAAACTTTCATACATTGTTGTATAACACGAAGGTGAAAACTTCAAAGTGAAATGCTCTATCAAGTAACAGACCCAGAGCAGTGAATAAATGTCCTATTCCTAATGTTTGAAAGCATACGAACTATAGTATTACTAATATTTATTTTAATTTAACAAAATGCATTTTAAATACTATATTTTAAATTAAAAATAGGATTACTAGGAGAGTTCCTCTTTTATATTAAGCGGTCTACATCTAATTTTAAAATCCGTTTTCTTCATCTTTAGAAACGAGCAATCATTGATTACCATAAAATCATATATGGTGGGATGTACTGACATAAGTCTAGAATTCAGGATGGAAATACTTCACTAATCTTTCACTTATTATCATTCTTGTATTTTTATCTTGCAGTCATTGGCTGAATTCGAACGAGCAATATTGAGAAAATCAAGGAAATACCTATTGGCATGCAAATTAAATGTAACTAAAAACAGAAAAAGCTTCTTTAACTGATGTTCTTAATGATAATGACATAGTTGCAAATTTTTTGCTAAGTAAAAGAACTTTTTAATTTTCTTTATTTGAGATTATTACACCATTGTCATTACAACCATCATTTTCACAATCGTCATTTCCATAGTTCAGCAACAGTTTTATTTAAATGAGAACTTATATGTTATTAAGATACAATATTTCGTTGAACGTGTTTTGTAGAAAATGAATTCGATCAGAAATTATATTTTACATCCTACAGCGATGAAATATCGTAATCCGAAAAACTGTGTCAAGTCTTGCGTTGCCGTGAGCTCCCTTAATGTCAAAATCAGCAGAAAAGTAGATGTCAGAAGTTACCAAACTTGATCGCAAGACGCTTTATCCTTCTCTTCAACACGGCAAAGAAAATTCTAGGAGAATGAGCTTTTCTATCTTCTTGACCGGAATATCATGCTGGGAAGAGTGCGTTGGTCTGCTCAGGTTGCTACAATAGCAAGCTGGACTGACGGATCTGTAGAGGAAGGATCTGTAGGACTAGAGGAAGGATGGCCGGTGACGGGAGTTTTTATATCTCTGATGAAATGTAAAATAAGAAGGAAATATCGATGCCTTAGTTCACAAATGTGTAAATTGCAAAATTTTCAAAAATGGGTTTTGTTGCATAAATAATATTGTAAAGTTGTGATCAGGAAGCTACAGTTGATATAAAATTAATAGAGAAGCTGTGAAGGTTATAAAAATATATCGTGTGCTTAAACTTGAACTGTATTTCTTGTCTTAGATTATTATCAAATTTGACTCCTGTAAAATCTTGATTTCGGCACTTAACACATATGTGAACTAAGGCATCGATATTCTCCACATAAATCGTTTGTTATGACCACAAGCCTTCATTTGGGATCGAGTTTCATACTATGATACCATTATGAAAATGATAGTTGTAATGACAATGGTGTAATAATCTCAAATAAAGAAAATTAAAAAGTTCTTTTACTTAGAGAAAAATTTGGAACTTTGTCATTATCATTAAGAACATCATTTAAAGAAGCTTTTTCTAGTACTATTGTATTCTCGAGCCTAAAGAGGTTTTGGTGGGATTCTTGCTCACTTAATTGTCTGAGAGCTCGTAGGAAAGCCGTTTTTTTTTTCATATGATGACATTTTAAGGATGCTAAACCAAAGAATGCACAAATTTAAAAAGTCGTTTGTTACTCATGACATTTATTGTAATTGGCTTTTGAAGCTCTGAGCAATAATGTTTAACAGAAACATCTGCCCCCTTGAAAATCTGCGTGGAGGGTCCGGATAGGTGAAAAACTACTAGCCAATGCTTGGGACACACACAAATAAATATTTGCGAGGGTAGAGTAGGACGGTGGCAGTACTGGATTGGAGACCGACGGCTGGAGTGTTTGCAGAGGAGAGGTAGCGAGAGTTCTGCAAACAGGGCTGTCGCCTGGAGTGTCCACCGCTCTCATGTTCCAGCAATGGAGATCGGCTTTGAACCCAAGAATAATCTCCAAAGATCAACGTAGGGAAAGAGATAGTATTGATTTTCATTCCAAGATTTTGATATAAAGAGCAGGTCGTTGATAAAATCAACGTTCCATTCTTTAAAACCTTAATGGAATCCTTAGCGCTAACTGCACAATACCAATTATTTTCCTCATCACAACTCATGTCTGCTACGGATCGATGCTCCTTAAAATTTAAAAATTTGCTTTATGAAAAATTGTGCCGAGAGCGAACAGTGTTTTCGTATACCGCAAGCGACGACTAAAATACTTGACGTGGACAGCGAATAAATTAATTTTAATGTACAACGCGATGCTTCATAAAATGGCCCTGGATCAAATTGAGACTAAAATCAATGATAATTATATCAACAATATTAAAGCATCACTTCTTAAGTGTACAGAACAGATACAGTACAGTAGCTCCTTCGCTGTGGGTGAGGGGTAGATAAACAAAGATATTTATTTATTATCTGATTTTATTCGGTATTTTAAAATTGTAGATTAGATAAGGGTTTTGTTCTAGTTTCAATAGTTTCTAAATCTAAGGAATGTAATGTAACTATCCTAAATTTCTAAATGCTGGTATCATTTTCAAGTAACTATGCTAATAATACTGCAGCAACTTAACCGACATAAGGAAAAATTATAACATACTAGCTTTTGCCCGCGGCTTCGCTCGCGTGGAATTTGGTCAGCCACACAAAGTTTCGTGGCAGATTATTTTACATAAATAATTTAATTTTTTTTTAACTGTAAGTTACTCGTACATCAAAAATTTCAGATGTCTAACTTCAAAACTGACGGATTCCATACAATCTTTGAACCCCTATAATATTAAGGGGAAAACCCTTGGGGATGGAATTATCCAAATTTCTTTCTTAAATCATACAAAGAACCTATCTGCAAATTTCAAGATGCTAAGTCCCTTATTTGCCTTTAATTATGTACTATAATGGATTCTCCAAAGTACCTAAAAAACTGTCTGGGAGGGTACGTGCCCATATGCCCCCTTCCTAAATCCGCGCTTGCTATAGTCAATGTGTTATTCTGATGTATAAACTATATTACTGTAAAGTTTCATCCAAATCCGTTCAGTAGCTTTATCGTGAAAGAGAGACAAACATACAAACTTTCACATTTATAATATTAGTAAGATTAGTAGGATATCAAAACAAATAGTTTTACTTATGTTATTTCTGTTATTTTAACAATTATGATCATGTGATTTGCCTTTAATTATGTACTATAATTGATTTTCCACAGTACCTATAAAACTGTCGGGGGGGCACGTGCCCTCTTGCCCCCCATTATTCCGCGGTTGCTATAGCCTATGTGTTATTCTGATGTATAACCTATATTACTGTAAAGTTTCATCCAAATCCGTTGTGTAGTTTTTGCGTGAAAGAGAGACAAACATACAAACTTTCACATTTATAATATTAGAAAGATAAGATTATAACATAGTAGTCTTTTTTTTATCTTATAGCATTTAAAGAGTTTACCATTTGGTATTTATCGAAATTGAATTAATCCGCTTCTGGAAAATAAAGGGTTATTGAACTGATTTAAATTCGACATTCATAAGATACTCAATTTCAAATCTTGGCATCTATTCCGCAGGTTGTCACTTCGAGTTTAGCTACAACAAGTTTTAACTGTTGATTTGTTTCATTTTTAATATTTTTCAAAAATACCAGCTATTGTGAGCTTTAGTCTGGAAAATATATCGTAACTATAGGAAATATCTATACTTCGGTAACCATTTCAGCTATAAGTAAACGTGCCAACAAACATATCATCCTGGTCATATCTTTTCTTTTCAAATAAAATATTTAATAATTATATCATCTATGTCCGAAATGGTAGTTGAAACTTCTATTTATTGATGAAATAATTGTTACTCATTACCTATAATTATAATCTCTTTTCCATACTAAAGCCCTTGATAGCCAATATTTTTGAAAAATATTAAAAGTGAAAAGAATGAAAAGTTAAAACTTGTTGTGACTCAACTCGAAGCAACAACCTGCGGAATAATTATCTGAATATTAATTTTTTTCTATGTCAAATATTTTTTATTTTAATAAAAATCACATTAGCTTAATGTAAAGCTACCATAAATCTTTTTTAATATTTTTCAATAATTACCATATCAATCCTGCAAAAGAAGAATGTCATAACTTAAAAACCTTATTTTTCAATGTAGAACGTCTTTAATCCGGCACGTTTGGGGCTCGACCCTTGCCGAATTAAAGAAAACTCCGGACTATGGAGGTTATTTATAAAAATACAAACAGGAGTCGTATAAAAAATAACACAATTTGCACAAACATTTTTTACTGCATGTATTTATTATTTAAACATGGGTTATTTAAAACATATATACACAAATAAATATTTAAGTACAGAAGAAATATTAAAATGTATTTTTTAAGTACAGTAAACGATGAAATAAATTTGAATACAGCATAAAATTCTGTACAGTACCGTACTATTCGCGGTTTTTAGCAACAGCACTGGTAGATGGCTGGAAAAAATATCTAATATCTACTATTTTTTTTATTTAAAAAGTTATTTTTTATTATATGCAAGTTCATAATTTCGGCCATGTCGGGTTGCTCACTTTACCATGTTCATTATGAAGGCAGTTCTATAATTTTTGTCCATTGGCGTTGATGATTATAGACAATTCCGGACTATAGAATGCCGGATTAAAGACGTTCTACTGTATTCGAAAGTTCTATTTCTTGTCAAAATTAAACCAGATGAGTTAAAAATAATAATAATTTGGGTATGGTTAAAGCTAAACATTCCAATTGGAAGGTTGATAATTAAATTATTTTTTTACTCGTTAGAAATTGATTAAAAGCATGAATTATTTTAACTTATGTCATTGTTCACACCTAACTCAAACACGTTACAACTCAAAATATGACTTTATTAAAAAAAATTAAAAGGCGTCATATCCATATCATGGAAATAGAATATCAGATACGACATCCCAGAATTGAAAAGCTTCAGCCAATACAATAGCTACTATAGGTCTAAGCCAATTTTTGAGTTAAACCTTTCTTATGTTCTTTTGAAGGAGCGATATGTATAAATATTTTTTTAAACTATAGCACCAAATGGGATGAAAGTTCGTAAGGTGATATTTAAAATTATCAATATCATTAGTTCTTTGTTTTGTTGAAAACAGTTTAAAGAATTGTGGAATTTAACGGTACCCTGATTTTTGTGCTTCAAAGAGTTCTAAATAGCGTAGGCACTTATGAAGTTTCGCCTCATTAAAAAACAATTATCTTCTTGGAACCACATCCTTAAAAAGCTAGGATAAATAGGAGCAAAGTTAATGACTCGTAGAGAATTCCCTACCTGGCTTGGGACATGTGCCAGTCAGTCTGATATAAAGCACATGGAAATAGCGACGCCATGCTTTCCCTATCCCCACTGAGAAGGTTGGAAAATTGATTGGAGTAAACAGCAGGAAAGCGACCCCCTGGAAGATGGAAGGCCTGACAAATTTACGACAACCGGCAAGAGTGGTCAAGTCATTGTGCTCTTCGCGGTACCTCCGCCTCGACACAAGCCACATCATTGCCTTCCAAAACATCTCCCGTCCCATTGTTCTATCCCATTGCCGTTTGTTCCTCTTGAGTTGAAAAGGCAAGAATGGTGCCCGATGGCAAGATTTATAAAGATTTACGAAGACAGGTCTGCTCCACTTATTGTACGAAACATGTGATTAGTTTTGGACTTCGAAATGGCCATCGATTCTAGAAACGCTCGGACTTATTATATTCTAGGAACAACGGTTTTTAACACACTTATATTGACGTCGCCTGTAAGTACGTATGTGTGTAACTGATTCCTTGACCTCGATTTTTGGCCATTTAAAAACATCCAACTAAATTAAATTAAATTGAAACACACTTCACAAGATCCGATTACAATGCTCTTACATAATAATTAAGGTTCGTTATCCTACCCAGGATTTTTAGGACAAGTGATTGTTCATATCCGAAGATTCGGCAGTGTCTTGAACCATGTTCTAAGACGTATATTTAGTCATATGGCTTTATATATATATATATATATATATATATATATATATATATTTTACATTGCTGTATTATCAGATTGTTAAACAAAATAAAAAATGCTTTAAAAACCACCCTGTCATAGGTAATAAAACTAAAAAGTATAAATTTGTTTTCAATAAGTTTAAAATTAAAATAAAGCGTTGCTTTTTAAGATGTATTCATATTGACACTAATTTATGCCATTAAAAAAAAAATAGATCGAGCATAAAAAATTCCCTCATTGACCTATTAGTATATAAGTAACAGCCTTTAAATGTAAAACTAATTTTAATACAACATATAATTAAATATATATGTTGCTATATTAGTAACACCATCTTATCTAATAAATAAGTGGTAAAAAGTTACTATTCAGGTTATTTTAAAGTAAATTTTAGATATTAATATGTTGATAAAATATTTTTTATCATAAAAAGCTAATGTCAATATATACATAAAGGCGCAACTAAAATAATTTCTTGACTACTTACCCCACTTATACAGAAACTATGGCTAAGACTCCATGTTTGATTTGTAAACATTTTGTCAGGAAATGAAATTCGGGAATGCCCGTTAAGACATAAGTACTAATAATAAAATTAATAAAAGGCATCAGTAATGAATTAAATAAATATATGAAGGTACAAAATGGAGAAATAGAAAACAAATTAAATAGAAGAAACAATCTAAATTTTTCTTTACTATTATTTATAATTCAATTTTTAAAATCATAGAATAGTATGAGGTATTCTATGAAAACTTAAATATGTTAATATTAAATTTAATCAAATTAATATAAATATTAATTAACTAAAAATAATTAAAAAATCGGTGAAACCGTGGATCACCTCAAATCGCTCCAATCGCAGGGAGGAAGTTGCCTTAACCAGGCTAAGAATTGGGCACACAAACCTTACTCACGTCCATATTATCCTAAAAAGCCACCTCCGAAATGTCAGCATTGCAACAGCATCCTTACAGTCCTTCATATTTTTCAAGAATGTTCTTTTTACACCTCTAGGTTAAACAAACTAGGTATTACAAATAATATCTCGAATACGCTTGGCGATAATCAAGATAAAATAAGATTAGTATTGAAATTCTTAAAGGAAGTGGACATATTAAGACAAATATAAATTTTTTATTTATTTATTTATTTTGTATCTATCTGTTTATCTTTTATTTATTTATTTTTCCCCTCTTAGAAGTTCCAAATGTTTAATTCATAAAATAGATAATTCATTATTCACAATTATTAAACATTTAAAAGAATGATGGAAGTAGATGAATAATGGAGAAATTAAATTAAAACTGAAAATCTTATTATTGGAATAATCAAATATTAGAATACACATAGATATAAGACTCTATAAACAAATTATCTCAGGCGTTGATGACTGTATGGTTTTATGCCTTACAAACCCAAACAAACAAACAAACTTAAATATGGCCAACAATTATTAATTTAAGAAGAAACTCTCGAAAACAAAGAATAAAAACCTCATCTTACGCAGTTTTGAGTTAAAGTAATTTAACATGTAAAATTATTTACTAAGTATTAATTGTCTTGAATATTAGTATTAAAATCTACTTCCTTCATTAGAAATCAAAACAAATTTACTGTAGAAAGCTCAGAAGAGCCACAACTACTCCTTGACCTACAGGAAGACACCTGGGTGGCCAGGTGTGGTCTTGCGGGCAGCCCTGACAGCAGTTGTGACGCCCTGCTAATGGTCATCAGGTGCGATGGATTGCAGCGCTGTGGGGTCTTTCAGTGCGAGAGCTCCGTGACTAAACGTCACAATGGCCTCTGTCACCCGGCTTTTGAGACCCGATGCATAAATATTGTGCCTTGTGGCCTGTCATCTGGGGTCTGCTTCTCTGGGGTTGGCACTTCCATCCCTCACGGGCTTATCGGTTTGACAGTCCGAAATAGATATCGCTGAAGTTGCGGATGGTTGGGGTCATGGGGATGACTGTTGAAGGACACGTCTCAGCGGGTGTTAAAGGGGGGTAGTATGATCTTACACCCTAGGCAGGAAGCGGTGTTCGCTGGCCTGTATACGTTATAATTAGTATTTCCAATTATAAAAACAATTATTATTTAGTTGAGTAAAGGCTATAAATATCCTGAGATATGTTGGGTTCACAAAATTTAAAGCTGCTCACCAACATCGTTAAAAAATCAATAAATCATTAAACAGCATCTTATGCTTATTCAAGATAGCATTATTAGACATGTGTACCTAACTTTTTCATTGGTCAGAGATAATAATTGTGTTCTATACCGATTTCAATGGGGATTTATTGCTTTTAATTTAACACAAAGTTATTAAATTATATGTTCAAAGTGATCTTATATGAACTTATTGAAAAGGACTTCTATTTAATCACAGGTTTGGATATTTTGATGTTTCAATTATTTTTAATGTTATTATTTCACTTTTTCTTAGAGCGTTTCTAAAAAGATATGTTGTATTTTTCAAACGAACCTAATATTTTCAATATTTATATTTTATAAGTATTTGGTATTCGTTAAACATATATTATTTTCTCTTAATCAAAATAAATGAAGAATAAATCCAGTTTAAAAAAAGAAAAAAAAATTATAAGAATGTACATATATTATTTCAAATTAACATTTTTTAACGATCTTTGACTTCATAATTAGATAAGTAACATAATGATTTAAGAGTAAAAAATCGAAGGGAATAGAAAACTACAGGTTAAATTAAGCCCATAAACATTCTCCAAATTAAAAAACATTTATGTATGATGCACGATACGAAAGTTTGTTTTGTACGAAATTGCCACTATTTTATTACCTTTGTGTGTAAAGTTCATGTTTTATGTTATTATTGTAAAAAAGAGCAAATATCCAAATTAATTGTAAATCTAAAGAATTATTTTGCTATGCTCCACAAAGATCGAATTTTCCCAACAGTGCAATACGTTATCAAAATGTTTGCCGGAATAGAGTATAATAAAAACCAATAAGCATAGACAGAAAATATTTTATTAGGACACATGAACACCGCGATTTCTTCACGGTTCGCGATTTCAAGTTGTTCACCTGAAATTCCCATATAAATGTTTCAAAACTTGAAGAGCACATGGGATCACGAAGTTTCCCATAGATTTTATTGTGAAATAATTGTAATTTTGACATATATATTTATATATATATCCATATATATATTTATATATATTATCAATATATTTATATATAAATATATATATATATGTATATATATATATATATATATATATATATATATATATATATATATATATATATATTTATGTTATTTTCGAATAATAGGAGAGTAAGCCATAATTTTGCATATTGTTTCACGTTTTTGAACATTTTGTCATTTCCATTGTCTGTTCTACAATGCTTAATTGCAACATAGGGATTACTGGCATCCTGTTTGTTTTTTGCAGAGCTAGTATTCTTGTTCACACTGTTACTGCAAAAAAAAAAATCATTCCCTTAAAGGCATTATGTATGGCAGGAAACTAGGAATCACTAATCACTCACTATACTGAGCCTTAATGGGGATGCGAACACATTGTCCCTTGGGAGTAGAATACAATGCCTTTTCGAGAGTATCAGTTAGATCAGAGGCACGTTCCGAGACATTAGCACCGAGACGAGAGTGCATGTCCTCACAGAAAACGCTCCATTTACCCCGACCTGGAAAAAACTGCTGGAGGCTCCATTCCGGGAGGCACTGTTTATTCTTGAGCAGGTGTCGATGCTCCCTGGGGACCGCTATTATCGCTATATACTGCCGGCTAACCCTTATCAGGGCCCTAAGGGCAACCCCGCTACACTTGGGACAGATAAACCTACAAAAAGGTACCCTAATACGGGTTATCTCCTAACCCCTCCCCTACTTTATGGGCCAGTTAGACTTTTAAACTTTTATTCCTCCCCTAGCTAAAGATAACATCCGCTGCAGCCCTTAGCAACTCTTCATAACCCAAGATATAAAAAAAGAGGGGGTTGTTTGGGTTATCTCTCTTATTCTCATTTTTTTTTTACTATCAATTAGAAAGTTGGTATAAAGCCATCAAGGTTTATTAACGGGTTTGTTTTTAGTTCATTCTTTACGTTCATTTTTTTCGCTTGGCGGAGGGTTGTTTTATTGCTTTATGGTTAGCCATTGCATATGAATTTCTCTTTAGCATCTGTTGAGTAGGTTTCATGCCTAAAGTATTGATGAAAATTTATTTTTTCCAATGTATAAATTAATCCACTGAATTTGGTTAAATAATTATCCATGCTTGATTACAGTTATAAAACTATAAGAAGTCCAGTTGGTATACAATTATGTATCGGTAGCTTGGAATTAGGCTAATAACTTTTTAACTTAAATAAGAGAAAATTATCGATTATTTTTTTTTGTAAGGAGTAGGGTATCAGGGAAAGGAGGCTAAGATGCTCTGTCGAAGGTTCAAACCCGGCTGTGGTAGATGAATAATTTAATCTGTATAACCCTGGGAGATCAGGAAACCCTCTTAGGACTCACCCAATTTCCATATAATGGGGGTTTAACTACCAGTTCATCTTGATCGTGATTGATATCGAATAAATCGCCTCTCTGCACAAATGTCCTAAAATCAGTTCAGTACCCACCATGGCCTCACCATTTTTTACGTAAATACAGACAAAGTCATGATTATTTTCTATGAAAAAAAGAGTCACACAAATAATCACCCGGGATCATTAATTTTTATCTTATCTGTCTCAACCAAATTATTTCTACCAAACATTATTTTTGGTAAAAAAATCTCTTAAGGTCAGCTTCAACCAATTACTTGCAATTATTTTCAATAAGTTGTGTTTAATGCAGAGAGGTGATTTGATCTAAACCACCCTCAACCCCCAGAGTTTTCTATCTCTCGAGGAACCCACTTTATATAGCCAGAATTAACCGCGGGAAGGGATTAAGATCTGGATTTGAGATAGAGAGATTCGACTCAGTGAACAACTACTGAGAAATTCGCTCCCATCATGAAGAATGTATTTTTTTTTTATTTGTGCTAAAAAATCTGTCTATTTATACATATTTTAAATAAAATATAGATAGAAGGATTAAAGGGCTTAATATGACTAGTAATACGTCAAAACCGTGTTCAACACCTTTAAAACTGCATCTCCACATTTCCCGCCAAACCCGACCACCATAAAACCTCCTGGCGGGGAACAGTAGCCAATGTTAACTTGTAATTTCCCCGAGCCCAGCCAGGCGCCCCTTAACTAGAGCCAAGTGTTTGCCGTGGCTGATTATAGGCTGCGCTGGCGCCTTGTCTCTCTGTCAGTCGGGATTTTTGATCTGGGTCCATTGGGTGATGGACGGCCACACTTTCTCGACCTCACTTAGTGTATTGTGGTTTGGGCGCCTAATGATCCTACAAGGGAAAAAAAGAAAGAAGAGAAACACCTATGGCATGGGGAACAAGGAAGTGCAAGTCCCTGTCCGAAAAATAAATTACCTACAATTGAGGTCGGTCTTGTTTGCAATATTTGGAAAATCGACTTGGAATTCAAATAAAATAGTATCATTATGAAAAAGTTATCATGTGCTTTAGTATGTATATAAAAGGGTAATTATTCGGCACGTAGTCGCTTCGAATTGAGTCACTAGTTTTAACATTTTATTCGTTTCCCTTTTACACTTCCCAAAAATAGAAGTTATCAAGAGCTATAGTAGGTATAGAAAATAGAATATAATTACGGGGAATGTGTCTACTTCAGAAATCATTTCATCTAGAAATGGACGTTTCAACAAACATATATCATCTATAGCGGAGGTCGATAAATTTATCTTAGATAGGGTTGAACAGACATTCAATAGATTTGCAATGTAACATGAGAACTTGAGACACCGGGCACCCCGCTCCCTCCCTCGACAGCCCTGAAGAAGACCTGCAAAGTTGGTCGAAACGTTGGCTATTAAAAAAAATATTTCTCCGTATCTAAGAGAAATTTATTGACCTCCGCCCAGACTTTTCTTCCCCATATATAATCATAGTATATATAATCATCTATACTTTGAAGGGTTAGATAGAACATTTTGCCTTGATGAAATGATAACCGAAATCTACTCATTACCCATAACCTTCTCTTTTCCATACTAAAGTCATGATGACTTGTATTTTCAGAAAGGATTAAAAAGGAAAGGAATAAAAAGTTAAAAATTGCTGTAATCAAATCGAAGCTGCAATCTGCGAAACAGATACCCTTAAAGGAGAATGTAATTATGGAAAATGAGTAGATTTCGGTTGGTGATTGTTCATTTAACGTCACTTTTTGCTGCTATGGCTAATCGGACGATGCTACATTTGGAGCTCCAGGTTTAATTGTGATAGGGATTTTTAACGAGCACCTGACATCGTACAGGCTCGGGCTCCCCTTTTAACGTCCCTTCCGACGGACGGCGTAACTAAGGATTTTTTACTCCCTTTAAAAAATCCTAGGGCCACCTGCCGGGCTACGGTTTTTCGGTTTCATTTCATCAAAAAGTTTCACCTAACAATCCAAAGTATAGATGATGTAGTTTATTTGAAAAGAAAATATATGACCAGGACCGGGACTCGAACCCGGGTCTCCCTCTTTTCCGTATTGTGAATCATACATTGACACTGATTAACAAGTGGGACGGACAGAAGTTTACTGTTGTTCTTGTCACTAAGGACTACTATGTAATTTTACTGAATTTATTGAAAAGGATTACTTAGTATAACGGTTTCACTTGTTCGGCAGCAGCGAGAAGTGATATTTTTTTTCCCTTTGGGCTTGAAGGTTTCTAAGGAGGATTAGGATAGGATGGAGAGCATCTCTTGTACTGTACGGTGTACATTTTAAGAGGAGGATGAGGAAATGGAAGGTTCTAATTTATTTATTTATTAACTTTATATTTTTTCGGTGATGGAGCTCACCGTGTCCTTTTCCTTTTATTTGTTTATTCATTTATTACTCAGTTCAGGCTGAGACGCTGAACATGATCTTGCCACGTTTGTGGCTTTCCTGCTGGGGTGAGAGTCCTGAAAAGTGGGTTAGTGCAGTATTTCCGGCTGTCGAAAAATGTAATATGTCTGCGTTTAATGAACTCTGTTACTGTCGGTATGTCGAGAGTAGTGTCTAGTAGGCCGGTTGTTGTTTTATTTTATGTCGCGTGTTTTACTATGCGTTGCAGTATGCCATTCTGGAACTCTTGGAGCTTTTTCACTGTTGCAGGCGAGATGTTGCCTAATGATGGTGCTCTGTAGAGGATCGCCGGTCTTAGGATGCTCTTATAGATTGTTAGCTTGAGGTGGAAAGATAAGTTAGGAGATGTTAGCAGGTGGTTAAGCCTGTAAGAATTGTTCCTAACCGACCTGAGTTTCTTCCTGCAGTGGTAGGCTAGTTTCAGGGGCCGGTCAAGGATGACACCTAAGTAGACTATGCTGCTCGCTGGTTTGTATTCTCTGAAAGTAATCAGTTTATGCAATCAGTCTTTTTGAGGTTCACTGTGATGTTGAGTCCCTCTAGCTTCTGTGTGATGTTCGCACAGATCTCCTCCGCCTTCCGTAGAGCTCTCTCTGGGCTGATCGAGCTGCTGTAGATTGTTATGTCGTCGGCTAAGACTGCTACTGTAGCTTTTTTGTAGTTGGCTTCAACAGTTACAGCTGTGTATATTGAGAAAAGTAATGGAGATAGCATAGGCCTCTGAGGTACTCCGCAGGTGAATGCGATGGCTTCCAATGATGTTTCGCCGATAAGGACTGCTATTGTTCGGTGTCATATCATAGCGGTCGTTTCGTTCTTGGCGGTGCTCTGGCTCACTTCCGCATGAATCTTCGTCAGGTGATGATCCGGGCAGAGGCCAACATGATAGGCGGTTTGCTCCGGTGGGATGAGAGCTATCTCTGAGCAATATGTCTTGAAATAATTGAGAACAATTGTCTCAAAAACTTTAATGTGAAGTAATGTAACAATTAAAACAGGACCTACTTAACCTATTTCTTTATATTCAAAACGAAACTTTCTTGTTCAAGATGGTTCTTTACAGGAATAACATTCTAATCGACACTATCTAAAATCAACTAAAACAAACTGTAAGGACAATAATAGACGATTGTAAACGTTTGATCCAACTGATAAAGTAGCTTTAGACAGCTTTAAATATTGATTGCAAATAACTTCATACCTTATTAATAAATAATTAAGATGAAGCTTCAATTTTTAACGAGGATCTGGGATTTTCGTAGCATCCCATCTATCAAACAATAAAATGAGTAGTAAAATTGAAACATATTTTTCCAATAAGTAACTAAGATATAATAACTACGATTCTACAACATTATGGTAATTCTTATACAAATGATTAAATCTTGCATCATATACTCAACTAGTTTCTATGGAGAAAATAAAATCGTATCTATTCAAATACATTCTATAGTGATCCATTTTCGTAAATACTTACTCAGAAAATGTAAAGTTTTATTTAAAGAGAAACAAATGAGTTTTACATCTTTCACTTATAGTTTTATGTCGTACACTTATTGATGGCCACATAATCATTTCACCGATTTACTATTTAATAGGTGCACACTTTGTACAAATCAGATATTTAATGTTGATTTTTATTTTTAACGCACCTGATCAAATTTTTTCAATAAAAAAAAATAAGCACAAATACTATTTGAAACCATTCCTGATTCCATATTATTGACGCTTCACTCATCCTTTAAACATAAGTTATATTAGTTGATATTGTTCACATTTTAGTTTCATTTTCTGCTTTCTTAGTTTCTATTTGACATTGTAATTTGCATACATATGTAATTATCTATTGTTTCTCTTTATGTAATTATAGTAATCTTATTTCTTTTATTTTTTATTTCTTGTAATCTGTTTTCTTTTTCTTTTTTATTTTTTAAATGTTATCACTGGAGGTAATCGCAACCTTTTTTTTTTTTTTCTAATTGATTCTTTCTCACTTAAATAAGACAATAATACCCTGTATTAATATACTCTAAGGCATAATGTTACTTTGTATAGAAACCTGTATTGTCATTCTAAAGGAACTTGTCCCAGAATAATTAAAGAATTTATTATTATTACAGCATAATTTGTGGATTCTTTCTCTTCAAGCAAATACCATTCATCCATTTATGAAAGCAGCAGAAAAATGTCATTTTCATAAAATGTGGTTGTAAGTAAGAGAAAAATAAAATCAAACAAGAAGTATACGATGTCGAATACAGTAAGTTGATAGGAATGAAAAATAAGGCTTATGTGAAGACGCGAACAAAAAATTTAATAATTTGTGAAAATAACAGAAACATTCTCTTTTTTCTGGATACTCTTCTTACTTTAATTGCATATTTTAAAAAAGTATATGAAAATTTTCTTCTATCTTGTTATGATTTTATTAAAGTTAATTTAAAAATAGAACTTAGTTTATGTTTTAGTTTTTAAATACTTTAAATCCTAATCATGAAAAAAAAAAAAGAAAATTTGGTAGTGAATATGTATGAGTTTCATAGAAAAATGCCAGAACAAGAAAGAGGAGAAAGTTTCACATCCTGTTATAGATTGGCTGTTATAGAGTTATAATATACGTGGTATGGGATTATTATGTCTTTTCAGTTTCTATTTCATAAAAAATGCTTTATATTCACTGAATGACAAGGATTTATGGTTATTATAGAGTAAGCTAATAGCTCTATACGGTGAATATATGTAGCAATAAATTAACAGTTATTAGTGCTGTAAACACTTTTCTCCTACATAAAAATTATTAATATTGAGATTGCATGCATTATATAAATTTATTTTATACCTATGCTAATTACCAGGAAATATTTCTTTTTCATTTTGTGATGGATATAATTTATTTGTTTGTTTACTTTGACCATATGTTGTTTGTATCTGATTCACCAGCAATGTTTCTTTCTTGAACACGTAATTTGTTATTTTTACTTATGAAAATCACTTATGAAAACATGTGACAACTGAAATGAAATGAAATAAAATCATTTCCCCTAAAATGATGGTTACGATTTTTTTTTTTAAATATGAAAATGAGAACAATTCTTTTTATTGTATAATAATAACAATTTGTAAAGTTGAGAACAAAATTAGTAGTGTTTTTAATGACATAAATAGTTAGAATGAAGTCAACATGATAAATTTAATTGTAAAAGCCTATAAAAAATATCTTGTATGAAGCATTTCTTTCCAGCATTAGTTACTAGTCAATAAAACGCATAACGCTTTAATATTGAGAATTTACGAATGATGAAACTCGGTACGGGTGATCCATCACAAGGGTCTTCATTGTGCTTCGTACTCCTCCTGTATTTTTTGCTGAACCTTCCTTCGCCCGTTGCTCTCTCACACGGAGCTCCAACCCGGCGATAAGATCGAGGCGATGAGCTAACGAGAAAGGAATCAGCGACAATGGGAGCGATAGCCATCTTGGACGAACTATTGTAAACAGTCTCGGATAAGGCACCCCACTGCAGACTAATCCCCGGGCACCTGGCCCCCCATCTGCCCTCCTGTTGTGACAGCTACCCACTTCATTATTTCCTTCCCTTGATCCCCCAGGACTCTGCTAACAAGCTGTCCGCTCCGGTTAGCTCTGATCCGCAGGCCCTCGGGGTTTGTTATCGGGAGATTGGCTGTTTGAATATCCGTGGTCGGAGCATCGTCATAGATCCAATCTATTCGAATATCATTACTAAATCCAAGAAAACATAATAATACAACTGGAAATAAAACGAAACAAATAATACTTTGTATGAACTAGTGATTTCGAAATTACAATTAAGTTTTCAATGGGCTAAACGATAGTTAACTTTGAAAAATATTGGCTTAATGCATCTCGCATGAACCTTCCTAGTTTTATCATAAAATGTTCAATTTTATTTGGCGTTCAGGATCAATAGCATATTTAACTCTCATGGTTATGTATGGCAGCATAATGTCCAGTTAGATAGAAAATTGCTCGAGTCAACCAGTGAAAACGTGAAAAAAATCGATTTGTGATATTTCGGTTTTATCTCCTTGTGATTCCGAGCGTATTCATATTTTTTGTGGTGAAGGAATTAGCTTTATTTTGCTTACCTCATACGCCTAATCCTAGAACTTTAATATTACAGTAGTGCCAAGATTCATGATAATGAATATTATCTGACCATGAATATAGTATAATAGGTCTAATATAATAAGTACCTTAGTTATAATAGATCTTGCACCGCTCCGATACATCGAGCGTTATTATCCAACAGAACCACGATCTGTGATTAATGATATGTCAAACCAACATGAACAAATAAAGATAACTCTGGGAAATGACAATTACTAGTTGAAGAAATAGTCAAACACATCTATCTATCTATTATATTTAGTGATAGCGTCGCTAAGATTAAGATGGTCCTGTGAAGAACTGACTGATAAATGTCAAAAGGATGTTTGTAAACAGAGATTGGTGGTATCGGCATCGAGCCTTCGGGTTCGCTAAGCATTAGTACAGGAGATACAAGAAAAACAAAAGCAGAATATTGATAGTATAAACATTCGAAAATGTATCTTATATAAGAATCTCATAAAGAAATAAAAAGGATACTCGAATTAGCTATTAACTTCACAGTTTTCAAACTTATGAAAAACAGAAATAAATACTCAATTTCAAGGCAAAAACTGCGAGAATGTCAAGATTCAGCATCCCTTAGTACATTTAAGCCATTCTGAATAAAATTCGACTTATCTATTTATATACGGGAACGGTAGATTAATATGCTAACATAAAAACATAATGATAAATCAAAATAAAATATAAAGATTGTTTCTCGAGGCGCTACTTCTGCTGCTTGGTGTTAGAAAATGTCAATAAATATAGGATAAAAGTAGAGGGAAAAATGAATTGTAGATAATAATGATAAACAAGAAAATAGTTGTGATAACTCTAAAATTTAAATTTTTAATAACAGGTAATGATTTCGTCCTGAGCATATGCTAGTTATGTTAAAAACAGACCCCTACAGTGATGGCTGTTTCCTCTCAGACAAACCCTCCAGCCGGACTAGTTGAGGTAATCAGCCGATGTTAAAACGTTGACACCCCACATTGGTGATGTCCTTTGTGCCCGACCTGATCGACATCGGATTAACTCCAGCTCCACAATCAGAGCATTAGGACATCCCCCGCTAATGCCGATACAGTTGTAATCTCCCTCGCGGTCCAGTAGTTCTCCAGCCCCGTCCCTTCATCCTATTGTGCCCGCTCTATCTCCTGGAACCTTTGAGAGCCAGCAGATGTTGGATCCTGTTCTGATTCAGGTTGTGGAGAGGGTACGATGAATACACGGTGCAATACTTGACAAGAAACAAGTTGGTTATAGGCCTTTGAAACTTGATGTTTCAATAATTATTAAACAGTATTGCTTTAAATTTTATATTAATTTAATATTAACGCTATTTTATCATTGACTTATATATGGACAGAATGGAATAATTATAACTGAATTCCGAATAACCAATTCCAACAAATAAAATTTATAGAAATATTCTTCTTTCAGGTAATCAACCTATGTTAAAACGTTGAAATTAAAAATCTATAGAAATGATATCCTAATTCATTTCTTCCAAAAATGGTACAATAGCCAAGAATGGTCTTACAAAGAAAACCAAAGGAAATCTGAACCTGTTCTCATTGTCTAGTTCAGATTTTCACAGCCAGAATTGTTTCTTCTTCACTTAATTTATCTTATATTTATTATTATCTTGACGCATTTTAACAAGATATTGCTTTTTGCAATTATTATTTATAATAATCACACTTGTTTTCTCTTTCTCATCCTCTGCAAAACCATTTTCGTTTGTTACTCTATCCAATTTATTTTGTGAATTCTTCTTTATAACATCTCTATTATATTATCTCTGTTTTCTTGCAAGGTGCAGCATTCTGCCCCCTAGCAAGCACCGAAAAAAAAATTATCTTAGTAACATTATTTTCAAGACGAACGTGAAGTCCTTGCTGCAAAATTCTCTCTTCTTCTTCACGAATGTAGCTCGTTCCTGTTCGATTTGTTTTCTGATTTCTATAGATATAAAAAATAAAAATGTTAAATCGATCTAAAATATTTTTCTTATAATCACTAGGAAAGAATAATATATTCGTTATTTACCGTTGTATTAAATATCATGAGTTGATAACTAACTTTTAGTCCTGAATTTTGGCATCCCTTTATTAAAAGTTTTATGGGAATCTTCACAAAAAATTTTAAGAATAGAAATAATGAAAAATAATATAGCTTTAATATAGTGTATAAGTTATCCGATTTCAATAGGTGGTGCAAGGATCGCTTGGCAACTTTTTGCTATATTTAAATAAAAAAAAAGCTGTACCACTAGAACCTATGAAGGATTTTGGGTTCAGTTCGTGGCAGTGATTGTATGTTTCAAGGACAACGGTTGTGCAGGAAAGTGATTTGTCCTAGATCAAGTTCAACAGCAGGTTTTTCTCCATTTAAGAGTACCCACTTTATAGAGTCTATGTGAATCCTAGGAGGTCTAACATAATCATTTCCCGGCTATTACCAGAATAAATAATTTGATGTATAGATATAAACTTAAAAAAGTAAACTTTTTTTTTTTTCATGGTTTCCATCATCTAAAACGAATTAGTTGGAAACTTGTCAAAAGCACTTGCACAAAAGTGAAACTAATTCATGCCTTTCAAGAGGAGAAGATGATACTAAACATCTGCCATCAACTGATGGTAAAGCCTCCTCAAACATGCCTCATGGCAAACACAACAAAAAATACCAAACAACAACAACAACAATAGACAACAAAGAGGAGCAGCTGCGGCTGGATTTATTAACCATAACATAATCGTAAAGGTTCTAAATCAGAGAGAGCTGACAAAAGGAGGGACAATGGGGAGGAGGACAAAGTGCGGCATTAGCTTGATTTGTGGCCCCGCCAACTTTCACAGTTCATCAACACCGCCCTCTCCTCTCTCGTACTCTTCATATAACGTCATCATCCCCGCTCTTGAGTGCTTCTTACAGGGGGGTAATTGTATTTGGGGGATTTTAATAGGGGGCTAGGGGTGATCTGTTCCCATCCATGTAAAGAGTATACTTAATGTTTGTGTCCAAGCAACGCTACATAAAGTATAATGATAAATGGTAATAATAATTATTTTAAATTGATTTATAAAAATGCTTCTTCCGAAAGCTGACTGTGGTTTGGGCTGAGATTACTTGGTCCTTCATTGGAGAATAATAAATAATAGAGCCTGGATGCTTATCACATCTTTTTGAGATTCATCATGAAAAAGAAATATTCTAAGCATTCAGTATAATACAGCTGTGAAGATTACATTATTTGATATTATTAATTATTAAGAAAAATAATTAGTCCAGTTACTTGAAGAAATAACTGATGTAACGCAAAGGATGAAGTACTAAAGAATAAGAAGTCTATGAGCACTACAGTTAAGCTCAAAAGAATTTCACAATTGTTGAAAGGATATAATTTCGAACATTAAATTGTATGTTATGTTGGATTCGTATATTAAAGTAAAAAAGCGATAGAAGACATACATTTTTTTAAAAATGTTATTCCTTTAATTTGCTAATTTACAATTTTGTAACAATTATTTAATACAATGTTGAAGTATAACAATTTACACTGCAAGTTGAATAACATAATAAATAAAAGCTGAAATATATTTATAGCAGTAGGAAGAAGAAGAAAAAACCTACACAAAATAGAAAATAAATAAAATAACAGTAAAATAAATAAATAAAAATAAGTGTAATATTTTGTAGTAAAAATAAACAATTTTAGTACAAAACAATATTTTTGTCTATCATTTAAGAAATAAATTAATAATAATAATAATAAATTGATAACTTATTATAATGTATTAAATGAATTATATTTATTCTAATAGTATATGTCTAGTTCGTCTATGTATGTATCGTCTTAAGGTTTGTTTGTTATAATTGCCTATTGATTGCATTAAGGAATTTCCTGAGTTTTTTGTTAAGTTGAAAAAGTTCCAAGTCTGAGAGTGAATAAACTGTTTAATTGTTTGTAGGTCTAAATCAAGTATCATGTCGGTTATTTTTGTGTACCTGGGGTAGTCATTTATGATTCTCATACATAAGTTCTGTATTCTTTCTATTTTTTTATAGTTGGAGTCACAGGTGTAGCTCCATACAGGGGAGGCATATGTCATTAAAGGTCTTATGACTGATTTATATAATATAATTTTGTTCGGAGCGGAGATTTTCTACGGAAATATGGGGCCATAGTGCTTATAAGTTTTTTGGCTTTACAACATTTTTTATTTATATGGGGAGTAAATGTTAATATTTTATCCAATTCCAGACCTAGGTAGGTGACATTTTGTGCCCAGGATATTAGAGTATTATTTAGGATAATATGTTCCGGTCTAGTAGGCCTTCTTTTTGTAAATATTATTGCTGAAGAAGTCATAAATGTAAACTACTTTAAGCATAGCAACATTCATTGATGTCAGTTGCTGCATGGGTAAATTGTAAGGGTGGCTACAGATAATTGTAAAGGCTACAGTTAATTGTAAGGGTGGCTACAGATGACGAATTATTCTCAGAGTTGAACAAGATTATGCCCTTCATATTTTGGAAAAAAAAATTAATGATTATAAATGTTTTTCTGTGTGGTGATATTTAAACCGGAAAATGTTTAATTATGCTATTGTATTATCTTATCTTATAGGTCACAGAGAGATTTATTGTGTATGAAGTTTATTTTCTAAAAGTTGAATAACCAGAAATCCAGATATCTCCTATTCTATTAACCTTAGAAGGCTCAAATGGGACTGTTTTAATTATCATTACATACTATATTATACAATAAATTGATAAAATAACTAAAATACCGTGATGAGACAGATGGTCTCAGGTGAAGCCGAGACGAGACAGCTATGAAAAATCAAAAACAGATTGCTGAAGAAAGATGGAATCTATTGAACCTTAGCATATTCCTTTCCTTACATAAAGGATGTGTACGCCTGGATGTTTTGACTATAATTTAAGATAAAAATTTGTTAATTATAAATTTAATTATGTTTTTCTTCTTATATGTATGTTATGTCAGTTAAACTGTAAAACATTAATTCGTTAGAGTCACATACGTGATATTCATTTAGGTAATTAACCTTTCTTGCAGCATTCTATATAATCTTCCAATCGATCATTACATTACTTAAACATAGCTGCAACTATATTTAATTAGCTATACACTGATATCAGTTATTGCATTTCTCTATCAGGCAACGACAGTGCTACATCGATACAATCGAGTCCTCTAACTAATTATTCCCAGTGTCAACTGGGATTCAGGTGCCTATATTCCTTTCTATGATGTCAATGATGGAGTGGATAGATGCTGTTAGTTCCATTTTCCTATTCGAAATAATTTGTCAGTTGACAGTTTTTGTAACTAACTGAACTGTCAAATATATCCGTTGTTTACACATGGTAATTTGTATTGGAAGGTAAATGATGATTTTATGGAGCGCGAGTTGATAATAATAGATGAAATAGCAATTATGTATTGATACATAGTTAATGATTATCCCTTAGGGGCCAGGTATCCTGGAATATTACCAAAATAACTATTGCAAATAATGCTCATATATAGTTCATATTAGCTACGATGTACTTTCCTAATCTGCTCATTTCAAAACGCTTTGCTAAAAGGTCCGAATCGATTTTTTTTTTTTTTTTTTGTGGAATTGAATTCTATTTCTTAAACATCGAGTTAAAAAACTGTAAAACATATAGAGTTAGAGAGGAAAATCCAGTTGACTGGATGATATAATGGAGGATGGAGATAGTTGGGGGGTGCAATAAAAAAAACACCAAATAAGTCAAGACTTATTTTTTATTTGTGCCGACATTAGTATCTTTCGGTTTACCTTCTCATTTTTCTTTCTCATTTTTCTTACATGATCACCCTTCTGTACATTTATTCTGCAATTTTTATTCATTATCCTTAATTATGTATCCATCACTATTTTTTACTTTTATATTACTCTATATGTTCTTATATACTTGGTAGTGTAATGTTTTTTTGTTTTGTTTGTTTTTTCTCTCATAGACCTGAAGATGACCTACAAATTATCTCGAAACATCGGCACAAATAAAAAATAAGTCTTAACTTATTTGGTGTTTTTTTGACTGCACCCCCAACTATCTCCATCCTCCATGTAAATCATATAATTTCAGAGCTACGCACGAATACAATATTTTTCTTCTTTGTCAGGGAAAATATTATATACATGAATATTTAAAGAATCTTACGTAGAGGGCATTTGTAAAATCGTTATAGGGTGTTTAATATGAAACCGTACATTGGTAGTTCCTTATATGGTATTCCTCCTGGATGTTCCTTCTCCATTCGTTGCTTCTTTTTTCCAATACCTGACAACCAGTTTCAAGGCGTCCTTAGACATTTTATCCTACCATCTGCTTCTTGATCTTCTTCTTGATTTGCTTCCTTCCCCTTCCAGCCATTTTTGTTTCCAGCAGCCTCTTTGTCAGCCTATCATTTTTCATCCTAAAACGTGGCCGGCCAATCTTAACCTATTTGCTGTTATAAAGTTTATTATATTTTCATGCTTCAAGACTTCTCTACCTCCTCGTTTGTCTTTATTTTCCATATTTCGCTTAATTGGTTCACGCCACACATTCGTCTTATAACTTCACTTTCAATTAACTTTCACTTCCTTTTAATTTACGGCTGCCCTGTTAGGAGGCTTCGAGTTTCGGCTCCATATTTTACAACGGGTCTTAGTAATGATTGGTGTAGCATTAATAATGTATGTCAGGACCAGTTGAAAATTAAAGAAATGCTTAGTTGGTTTGGGTATTTTTCTCTTACCATTATTTTTTAATTTAAAGTTATAACGTTGTACATTGTGATAGTAAAACTTACTGTTTTTTTTTTTTTTGTGGTACTTGTTGCTTTTTTTCCATGTAAACCGTACAAATTTTATGCTACAGGGCGTGGAAGAGGCTTTCATACAAGGGAGAGGGGGCGTTGAAGAATTTCCTTGGTACAAACAAGTTTAAGAACCACTGCTCTAGACAAAAATTTGGATTTTAATAAACTATAATTGACGAAGTAGGCTCTATTTATTGTTTACCATCACCATACATATAGAGACCAGAAGCCTTTAGAGGAATATGGAATAAGCAGAGTTGACAAGACATTACTAATTGCCAGGGCAGAGGGCCTATCAATAACCCCAGGGTGCGGACACACTGGAAGGAGCGGACAAAGGGCCGGCCACAAAGGGCGAGGAGCGGCCTGCGGTGAATAAAAGTTGAATAATAGCGGCTGATTGATGAGTTATTCGATGATGGATGGCCGAATAACGAATGATTGTTCATTGTCGACGGGCCATTCATTCTCCAGGCCCCAATTATCTATTGTCTGTCTTTCTTTCGGTTCCCATTTGGACGAATCGATCGCCTCTCCGGCCTGAAATATCACCTTTCATTATACCCCGACTTATAAACGACCCGTCTTTGATCCTGCATTTTTCTTTATAGATTACCCACGGTGTTATTGAAACTTTTTCTACTAACGCTCTCTTGATGAGAATTCATTGGCCCGTAGGGATCAACAGTACCTTTGTTAAGATTGTTGTAACCAACTGGTCTTATATTTCTACTGCATAGACAAACCATTCAGAAAACGACAAAGATAATAGCGCTGTTTTATATTTAAAAGTTCTGATATTCAAGCATATCTCACACCAATTATTATGATGCTCTTTCAGTTTATAAAAAGATTTATCCGATCAGATGGTTCGGATGGAAGGCAAAAAATAATTCCTTAAATAGAGAATTATTTCGCAGAGACCGACTGATGTTGCATCCATTCTTTAGGGCTTATTAAGCAAGATAAAAAAAATATAAAACTTTTAATAAATGGATTAAATAACAAAATAATATATAAAAAATAAATAATTGGAATAAACAAGCAACCTTTTGGTAACCTTTTTTTTTTATAGGTATTTGGACTGAATTTGAGAAATCATTGGATCATTCAAGAAGCTTCAGCTATCATTTGGCAAAGTGTAGATAGCCTTATATTTAATTTATTAAGCCTTTACACGCATGAAAAATATCAACCTCTACAAAGCACATGCCTCTAATAATTTTTATTACATTAAATAATATACACACGTACCTGAAATGGATAAAAAAAGACTCCCAAAGCAGATATTGGAGTGACACCCAGGTGGAGAAAAGGAAGAGGCCTAGACTGCGATGGCGGAACGATGTGGAAGCAGACTTAGGCTCCTGGGTGCGAGAGCATGGAGAGCAGCGGAAGATCAGCCAGAGTAAAGAAACATTGTCGAGGAGGCCAAGGTCCTCCATAGTGCCTTTTGAAAAAAAAATAAAAAAAAGTTTGAAAGTCAAATTATTTTTCTCCCCTACACTATGATATAAAATTTATATAAACGGCCTACTACAGTTCAATTTTTATAGTAGGTCTCTAGCATCATCTGAAATTGGTTTAAACTCCTTGTCATTACAATCTCTGATTGTCGTGGTTGGCGTCTCATAAGAGGAATGTGTTTGACTCCACGTTTAAGCGGCATTACAACTAAAGGTTCATCATGCTGCCGATTATTAGTTGTAAATATGCGTTCTTATTAGTTTAAAGTAATGCATAGTAGATCAAATCGAAGTTATATTGAATTCATAAAGATCCACGAGGATTGAGTATTCATATTTTTGCATATAACGACTTCCAGACTGGTCATTTCCTAAATTAAGCGTTTCCTGTCTCGGAGATTCGATCAGAAATGCAGGGGACGGTGGATGGTTAATATGAGCTGCAGCCTTCACCTGTAGATATGAGTGGTATATGTAACTCCTGCCTCCTGCCTCATACCGTATTCATGAGAGTCCTCGACTTCCTGGGGTGTGCAGAAATGTCTTTCATTGAGTACTCTCCAATATCCCATCTTGCGGACCCTCCCTGTTTTTGCAATGCCGCGTGACATTTGCAATGTTACATGATGGAGTGCTAGAGAACAATAATTGGATTTTTTTTCAATCTTATTGAGATGAATGTATTTGAATCTCTTACTGAAGAAAAGTTCTATTCAAACTTTTGGGACATTTTTTCTAAAACTTTTAAATTGTACCAGAAACAATGCCTCGTTTACTACAGAAATGACATTTGTTCGCAAGATAGCGCAGTCTTGAAAACGCCTTGAATATATCCCTATACTGCAAATAGGGAACTTGTCCAAGAAATTATTTATTCTCACTATTAAGTCATCGATTTTGGAATAAGATTCCACAATTTCTTTTTTTTTTTTAATGCTTCAACATCATCATGAAATATCTCGTTAAAATTGGCATACCTATTCACATTTACTTCTAATAAGAATAACACTTACTGATTTGAAAGCATTAGTTTTAGTTCCAAAACAGCCGATTTTTAATGTTTTAAAATATTCTACTAACAATTAGAAAACTTAGATCAAATCAAATTTATTCCTAGGAAAATTTCAAAACTTTTTAAAAGTCTTTGAATTCGACGGATTTTGATTGGAGAGGAGGATTGAATGTGATCAGACCGTTGAACTTTATTCTGGCCAAATCATCTTCCTGCACAACTGTTGGTTTAGTTATTAATCTTGATTTTAATTTATTCCACACGAATACTGAACCCAAGACACTTCATCGGTCATCGGTCATAGCGGTACAAGCTGTTTTATTAACGCCATAATATAATTTGCGAGAACCCCTTTGCCCATATTTAGAGATCTCAACTGAATAATAATCAATTCTTTGTAAATACTTGTCCTACTACACAATTATTATTTCAGAATGCCATTCACCTTTTGACTTATAGAGTAAGTCGTCAATGATTCGAAACAAATGGCCACTATACTAATATGATGAAAATGACCTCCATTCTAATGAATAACATTTTACTGCTCTTTCCATTTCTTGAGAAATAAGTCATAATTATTGCTGTTAAGTAATAATACATAATAATAAAGAGATGTTCATTGAAATTAGTCATTGGATCTTATCAAATCTCCATACTGTGTGTATTCTCATCCATATATTTTAAGTGGATAATACTGTTTTAGACATTATGCTGCATTATATATGGAAGTGATCTATTGTAATTAGGATCTATTCTCATACTACACCTAGGACAGAAATGGTTTGTTTTCCTAAAGCAGCTTACCTCTCTTTTCAAATTAAAGAGAAAAGATAGAGATGTAATGAGATCCACTTCTATAATCGTGTCAGAATACGCTTCAATTTACTTTGTTTAAATAGTAACTAATAATTACTAAATAAAGTTATTATTTAACGATCCTCAGTAGTACGAATACACCTTTATCCTCCTCACCACTTTTAACTAAAAGTGAGAGATAATCAACTGTTGGTTGTTTCTTTGTTTAATTAACGTCACTTTTATGCTGATATGGCTAATCCGGCGATGCTGAGAGCTCTAAATTTTGCCTATCCAGGTTTATTTAGGACAGGGATTTTCAACGAGTACCTGACATCTTACAAGCACGGGACTCCCTTTCGAAAGAAGGCATAACTAAGGGTTTTTTACTCCCTTTAATAAAGTCTGGGGCCACTAGCCGGGCTTAGGAAGTAGAGATAATCAGCTCTTTGAATTAATTTCTCTCAATTCTTCGTGTTGAATAAAGAAGCTTATGCAAAGATTGAATCAATTATTGCATATTAATGTCCATAATACTAAATCTTATGTTGTTATTAAGCTATGAATTATACTTTTGATTATGATTTTAATTTTTGTTCTACGACTGACCTAGAAGAGTTTGGACCATCAACTTCTTCCTCTAAGAACCTAGTGGTGAAGACATAAAGGAAGATTGCCCCCCGGGCCACTGCATATAAATCGAAAAGGAAAAATAAAAGAGGTGCTTCGTTGACAGGGAGCTATAGATTAAAGAGTACAAGAGCTGTGGCCAGCTGTGGGCTGTCAAGAGGTGGAGTGATCGCCTCCTGTGTGGGCCCCAACTGTGGGTGCTGGGTGGTCCTCATCATCATTGTGGACTTGTGTGTCCAAGACTCTGGGCTATGTAGGTCTTCGAATTCAGAGATCTCAGAAAATATGGGATCGCACTTTAAACCCATAAAGAGGGAAAGAGTAGGATTTACATATACAAATATAATTACATAGGAAATCCTGTGATTTTATAAAATTTAACTTACCACTAAGCACCCCCTGAACGAACGGTATCAAAGAAAATATTTGGTATCCCTCTCGTACAATAGTATTTGTTGATAGATTGAATTGGTCAGGGGGTGCAGTCAATGATAACAAAAATAAACAGAACTTATTTTATAATTGTGCCAACGTTTAGGCCTACAGTGTAGGCCATGTTCAGAGCATACAGTGGGTGTGGTAACTTGTCAAACTAACACTTAACTCACTTTTTCCTCTAATTTTCCACTAAAATATCAGTACCTGTGTAAACCACCATGTTGATATCTTTTGATCTTCTTTGAAGATGTCAGGCTTCTTTTTCCAGGTGTATTAGTAAAAAATACGTTAATAAAACGATAATTAACCAAATCGGGCTTAAGAAAGTTCACCTCTGAGGTACAAATGTGATGAATAAACAGATTCTTCAACCGCATTATGTGATAATATTGAATTTATCACATAATGCTTTTATTTTTTTATTTTTTAAAAAGGAGAATTACCATGAATAGAGCCGAAATTCTAACAAAAGCAAAACGAATTGCAATAGCATTAAATGCATTTTGAAAAGAAAAGATTTGTCCTGGCCGGGATTCAAACCCGGGTCGTCCGTCTCTCCGTGACAGCGCTCTGTCATCTGCAATTTGTCCTACCTGAAGACACCTGGTAGCTCAAATGGTAAGAGCGCTGTCACGGAGTGATGGACGACTCGGATTCGAATCCCGGCCGGGACAAATCTTTTCCCTTCAAAAAACATTTAACAAAAAATTATAAATTAAATTTAGCATTTACTTCTATTCGATTAACTGACTGGAGGGCAAAACAATAAACAAATAAAGCCAATAATAAAGAGACAGCGCACCTAGAATCTTTTCCATAGTGTGAATTGGCATCCAAATTTAGAGAAATCTTTGACTTGGTCACAGGAGCTTATTTAGAAAAATTCATGAAACCTATGCATTTTGAATTTAAGGTCCAAACACTTTCTGCCAAGATTTCAAAGACTAACTCGAACAGACCAATTAAACAAGTTGAATGCCATACTGACGTATCCCTTACTGATGGAGAATCAGGGCCGGCTTTTGAAGTATCAATCTAAGCAAGGTTAGCCTTTCAGACTAAGGCAATGTCATAATGTATCCTAGCACTACAAGTAAGTAAGGTACCCTATAGGTCTTGGGTATTATACCAAACAATTTACCCCTCATTCTATACCTTCTTCGTTTAAGGCGTCAACCGTTTTTAATTTTCAATGCGCATTTAAAACTGTTTTGACCTTGATTAGGATCCCACTTATACTCGTCTAGCATCTTGTAAACTGAATGCCAATCGAACTATAGATTGACTACGGTATAGAAATTTAATGTGTGTAGTCTGGCTTTATTTCTTTATAATTCTTTTTTTTTAATACAATCTTTAACATCATTTAAATTTAATTTAATACTAGCTCATGCCCGCGGCTTCGCTCGCGTGGAATTTGGTCTGCCACGTAAAGTTTCGTGAAAGATCATTTTAAATAAATAATCTAATTATTTTTTTTAAATATAAGTTACTCGTACATCCGAAATTTCAGATAACTTCAAGATTACTTCAAAACTGACGGATTCTATACTACCTTTGAACCCCTATTATATTAAAGGGGAAACCCTTGGAGTGGAATTATCCAAATTTCTTTCTTAAACTATACACAGAACTTAACTACAAATTTCAAGATGCTAAGTTCCTGATTTGCCTTTAATTATGTACTATAACGAGGGGGCACACGCCCCCGTGCCCCCACATAGATCATCATGTGATTTGCCTTTATTTATGTACTATAATGGATTCTCCACAGGACCTAAAATACTGTCGGGGGGGCACGTGTCCCCCCTAAATCCGCGCTTGCTATACCCTATGTGTTATTCTGATGTATAACCTGTATTACTGTAATGTTTCATCCAAATCCTTTCAGTAGTTTTGCGTGAAAGAAAGACAAACATACAAACTTTCACATTTATAATATTAGTAAGATTAGTAAGTAGTAGGATATCAAAACAAATAGTTTCACTCATGTTCTTTCTGTTATTTTAACATCTATTATCATGTGATTTGCCTTTATTTATGAACAATAATGGATTCTCCACAGTACTTAAAATACTACAGGGGGGGAACGTGCCCCATTGCACCCCCCCCCATAAATCCGTGCTTGTTATAGCCTATGTGTTATTCTGATGTATAACCTATATTACTGTAAAGTTTCATCCAAATCCGTTCATTAGTTTTAGCGTGAAAGAGAGACAAACATACAAAATTTCACATTGATAATATTAGTAAGATTAAAAAAAAAAAAAAAGGGTTTCACTAATGTTCTTTCTGTTATTTTAACTACTATTAGCATGTGATTTATCTTTAATTATGTCCTATAATGAATTCTCCACAATACCTAAAAAACAGTAGGGGGGGCACGTGCCCCCGTGCGCCTCCCAAAGTCTGCGCTTGCTAAAGCCTATGTGTTATTCGGATGTATAACCTATATTACTGCAAAGTTTCATCCAAATCCGTTCATTAGTTTTTGCTTGAAAGAGAGACAAACATACAAAATTTCACATTTATAATATTAGTAAGATTAAAAAAAAAAGAAGAAAAAACTGTACCACCAACAAGCCATAAAGGATCTTGGGTTCAGTGACGAATGTGATAATTAATTAGAATCAAGGTAAATATAAATAAATTCTTCAAGGGCCTTGGGTACAGTACATGGTAGAGACTATTCTTTCATTACTGCAAGGGGGTGTATGCCCGAGATCACGCTTGGCCGCCAGATTTTCCCCTTAATTAAGGGTAACCAACTTTATTGAGGCTGGGCGAACCCTAGGAGGTCTCACAGGATCCATTGGTTCATTTTAACAGAGTAAACAATTTATCTGCCACAGTCGGATTTGAACTAATTAATCAAAAGTTAATTAATTACAAGGAGATTTTTTAATGTCATCGCTTTAAAACAACCTGATCGGTTACTTTGTAGATTCCTCACAAATATTGCAATAGACACTTTATGAATACACACCTAGAGGTGGGCGAAGTTGGGAACCAATTCGGTTACCCCTAGGCCTCTCCGAAATGCAAATTGACCCTAACGCAATATAACATAAAATACGCCCTTCCAATTCCCCTCACGGCAATAACTAACCAGTCCACCGTGAAATAGACTGTTATATAAATTGGCGAGGCAGTTGTGCTCTGACAGCGAGCAGTCTTGAAACCCGCCGAGTGGAGGATGATATTTTCTCCATGGGACGACGTAAATAAAGACGGAAGGAGACTTAAGGAGGGGAAGGTAACACAATATTTACTTAAAAGGGGAACCACTTCCCCGCTGCTTCCGTTACACCGCATCCGTTTAACTAAAAGTTACGGCTCGCTGTATCTCTTTGTCTTTTTTTTTTTCTTCTACCCTCCTACCTCTTTGCCAGGCTTTTAAGGCTCCTCGCTAAAGTGAAACACTATCTTCCACTTTGGCCCTATTTAGGCGACTATTCCACCAGTGTGCGCACATTCCCTCGGCTAAGACTTTTTAAATAATGTTACAACCGCGGCAATGCTAAGAATCCTCGACAGATCTGCGGAGTCATGTTTCTTCCATGGTTTCTACAAGAAGAAACACTTTGCAAAGTACATTTTCAATCATAGTCTGTGGACCTTTTTCACATCCATTTAACACATTTAGATAAATATTATAAATTCTTAATTATGATAAACTTTATTTAAAGTATTTATTTGTATTCTAAATTAATACATACATGATAACAATAAGGCTTAGCGAATCCGAAGGCTCTATTCCGATACTACCAATATTTGCTAACATTCAACCACTACCCAAACACAAATCCGTCAAATCCTTTTTTGGACCGAAAACTCTACGCAGCACATTATTTTTGAAAACCTTTAATCTTTTGGGTCACTTAATTATGTGTATAAGTATGCAAAAAAAATCCGTCACTTTAATAAATTACTTCTCACATAATATGTTTATATATTATATAAACATCAATAAAACTCGAATTATATGAATAATAATTTTTATAACTACACGTCCATAGTAATTATTAACATGATACTTTTCGGGTATTTTAGTTTATCGGATTTATCGAACAGTGATTAACATTTACTATATACTATCATTCCCGAGCAATATACTTACCCAATTTTATACTATTAGCCGCCAGCAACCAACACTTTTCTGGCCTCGGACTGCACCGCATTTTTCAAAGCTAACGTAAACGACACCAATGAGGCAAACAACTGTGTTTTGCATCCCAAACTGTTGCCTACATCACAAGACACTGTTTGTATATGTTGTCAGGTCCATGGCATTCCCCTGTTTACAAACACGTCGCTGTCGTTTTCTGTTTGCAAACATTTCCAGGCCCTTCATATTTTTTTTCCTCAATCCTTAAACACTTCCAGTACAATTTACCGCCCGGAATTATTTACGACTCTAGAGTGTAGGAGAATCAAAGATGAACAAATAGAAAATGTAAGGACTTTCGAGATAGACGATCCTCATTCTACCAGATGCGTGTCAATAACAAACATCTCTCTAGTTATCAATATAAATTCATCTTAGCTTAGGATTTGGGAATATATTGTATCATCTTGATTCATGCAGGAAACCAATTTTAATCTTTAATTAATCTTTTAAGTACACACGTGTTTAGACGAGACTCGAAATATTTTAAGAAAATAGCCTCGGATGGACCCTGTAGCATATAGAGACCCTGCTTTGGCTAACCCAGCCTTTGTAAAGGAAACCCAGAACTCAGTCGAATAGGTCCTTTTTAATGAAACAGTATCATTTATTAGGGAACTGAAGAGTTGTAGATTTTAGGCACCAGAATAGTTTTCAGAATGGTTTTTTAGTCTTCCCAACTTTGAATTATTCATTACTTATTTTCGATAGTCATGTTACCATGCGTGTTTAAAAATTTCAAAAATAGTATTTTGAGCATATCTCAACTTAATTAAATGAATTCAATTGAAAATAAAGTCTAAATTAAAATTGAGGTTACCTTTTCAAAAAATTACAAAAATGACACTGTTAAAATACAACTGAATAGTAAATTAAGTTTATAAAAAAAAAACCGTTGAAGGATTATTTGATGTTGGATTTTTTTATTTATTAGTTTTATTTATCTATGAACTAGCTTTTGCCCGCGGCTTCGCTCGCATAGAATTTGGACTACCGCTTAAAGTTTCTTGACAGTGCTTTTTAACAATAATTTAAAATAATAAATAATTTAATTTTTTTCACTATAGGTTACTCGTACAAAATTTCAGATGTCTAACTTCAAAACTGACGGAATCCATACAACCTTTGAACCCTTATTATAATAAGGGTGGAATTATCCAAACTTCTTTCTTAAATCATACAAAGGACCTATCTGCAAATTTCAAGATGCTAAATTCCTGATTTGCCTTTAATTATGTACTATAATGGATTCTCCACAGTAACTCTAAAACTGTCGGGGGTGGGGAGGGGCACGTGCCCCCGTGCGCCCCCCTAAATCCGCGCTTGCTATAGCCCATGTGTTATTCTGATGTATAACCTATATTAGTGTAAAGTTTCATCCAAATACGTTCAGTAGTTTTTGCGTGAAAGAGAGACAAACAAACATACATTTATAACATTTATAATAATATTATAATATTTTCACATTTATAATATTAGTAAGATTAGTAGTATATCAAAACAAATAGTTTCACTCTTGTTCTTTCTGATATTTTAACAACTATGATCATGTTATTTTCCTTTAATTATGTGTATAATGGATTCTCCACAGTAACTCTAAAACTGTCGGGGGTGGGGAGGGGCACGTGCCCCCGTGCGCCCCCCTAAATCCGCGCTTGCTATAGCCCATGTGTTATTCTGATGTATAACCTATATTACTGTAAAGTTTCATCCAAATACGTTCAGTAGTTTTTGCGTGAAAGAGAGACAAACAAACATACATTTATAACATTTATAATAATATTATAATATTTTCACATTTATAATATTAGTAAGATTAGTAGTATATCAAAACAAATAGTTTCACTCTTGTTCTTTCTGATATTTTAACAACTATTATCATGTTATTTTCCTTTAATTATGTACTATAATGGATTCTCCACAGTTCCTATAAAACTGTCGGGGGGGTGGCACCTGCCCCCGTGCGCCCTCCTAAATCCGCGCTTACTATAGCCCATGTGTTATTCTGATGTATAACCTATATTACTGTAAAGTTTCATCCAAATCCGTTCAGTAGTTTTTGCGTGAAACAGAGACAAACATACAAACATTCACATTTATAATATTAGTAAGATTTACTCTATGTCTCTCAGATGTGAAAATTTTTAATTTTCATTTTTCACTACAACAAAAACCGTACAGATAATTAAATTTGTAATTATCTATAAATTATAATAAATGATTCCTATATTTAGAAATATCTCCTGCGGAGGTAAATACTCACTGAATAATGTACAAGTGTATTTTGATTAGATGCTAAAATGAAAATTATTAAAATAAAAACTTTAAAAAAATGCCAGGATTCATTCAAGTTGTTCTTATTATTCTACCTAAGATTCTGTTATGGTGAATTTGTTTATAATAACATTGTTTATTATAAGATGTTGGTTATAGTTAAAGAATAAAATTGATTCCATAAAAATTAGTTTTTATTTTGTAAGGGCAAAAATGCATTCAATCGTAGTTAATGATATGGAATATATTTAAATGTAAATATACGTTTTTATATATTTTTTATTTCACTAACCTGTACCAGTGAAAATAACATACTGAATTTGAAATACAGTTGGTGGCCCTTTATAAACTTTATTTGAAAATCTTTACTTCTTTTTTACGTATGGCCGTGTAGCAAAGGAAGTGTTTGCATAATGATGATAATTACCTACTAAGATTTTCTATTGCAATTGCACCTATTTTTAATTGTATATAGTTTTCTGTAATAGGTATATATAGGTATATTTATATACCTACATAATAAGTAATAAGTCGCAATGTAATTATTATTCATTATTTTAATTTCAATTTTATTCAGTCAGTTTTCAAGTAGTGGAAAGTCGTGGGTCATCTAGATCTGATATTATTTGCTTGCATACTGATAAAACCAGTTGAGGTTTGTGAGCAGACACAAATTAGAAAAAAAAAAAAAGAAAACTGTTAAATGACAAATAAATATTAATCGGTTATTGATTTTACAAATTATAATCCAGTGAATGATAATTACTCGTGGATCTGGGCAATGATCACGAAGAGCCTAATATGCATCTACTAGACAAACTCTAATCACAAAATCGGTCTCGGACTTAACCAATTAAGTTCATTATGGCCACTAATTCATAAGTCTGCAATAATCATGCAAATCAGTATGCACTCGGAAGATAACTTAATTGCCCACGGCGCCAAGCGATTTAATTATTTAATGCATCCAACTTTAATTATTTTAATCAACGAAAATTATCGAACCATTGCCGGAGGTACTGTTAAAAAAATAATATAGGAACGGAATTATTGTTTATACAGTTGTTAATAGAGAACGTGATTTTTTTTTTAATGCACCTTAAAATTATAAACTTAAAATTTAAGTTCAAATCAGTTTATAAGAATTGACTTAATACCAATCAGAAAAACTGATATCTTGCTGATATTGTAAATGTGAAAGTTTGTATGTTTGTCTCTATTTCACGCAAAGACTACTTTACGGATTTAGATGAAACTTTACAGTAATTTAGGTTATACTTTAGAATAACACATAGGCTATAGCAAGCGCGGATTTAGGGGGGGCGCACAGGGGCACGTGCCCCCCCCCCGACTGTTTTTTAGGTACTGTGGAGAATCTATTATAGGACATAAATAAAGGCAAATCACATGATAATAGTTGTTATAATAACCGAAAGAACATGAGTGAAACTATTTGTTTTGATATTCTACTAATAAAATTCTCAGCGTGGACGAACAGTTACAACTGGAAATTACCTGTCACAGCTATAATTATTCCAGTAACGGGCCTCCTTCTCTATCAGTTAACCTATTTTATACTGCCAAATAATTATAATAAATTCGTTACTTAATGCATCATAAATTATTTAGAAAATGATTTCAATAAAAAATAAAATAACTAATAACTAATATAGTTATTAAAAGATTTATTTGGGTAGACAATTTTTTTGTAATGGTTTCCTGTGAAGTATTTGATGTTCTTTATTTTTTGTTTGTTTTATTAATCCCAACATGAATGACCTTTAAAATAACACTGATTCTGAGTGAAAGATCTATGTTGTGATAACAAAACTGAAGATGAAGAACCGTTTTCTGTTATATTCAAATAAACAATCTAATAATTCATAGCTAAGAAAAAAATAATCTACAGAAATATTTTCTGCATTTTGACTATATGTAACAAATGCTTTACATTTTTATTTTTTTAACGGCAGAAAAAGAGAAGGTTTACATATTTTTATTAAATTATTAAATATTAAATCAAATATTGGAATTCGTAATATACATTATTTTGGTCAAATGTTAAATTATACGGTTGACATTTTGTTTAACCTTTTTTTCGTATTAATAAAATAGTGAATAGTTGATAGTTTTTATTGAGATTGATATTAATAAATTGATATTATGTTTTATTTATATTACACTCTAGGTAAAATATAATTTAATAAAAATAATGTTTAGGTTAGATAACAAAATATACTCCTAACATAGCGGAGATTATGTAAACATATGGCGAGACTTCGAGCATAGATTTTGTAATGCTAGTGGTCTTGGCTAATTTTACTGGAATCTCAATGTAATAATGAAGATTTCACCATCGGAACTTCGGCTGTAAAACTAATTCGCCTCTCTGAGGGACTCAGAAATCCATTCATGGATCCCTAAGCATCAGGGACCTCACAAAATTGTGTATTGATTATCAAAAAATAAAAATTAGCGACAAATTCTGTTATCATCTCGGATAAATTTTTAATCATGAACTGATCCTTTAAAAATGTTACCCCACATTTTAACACTAAATATGGAAGCAGTTCCGCAGGTTGTCACTTGAAGTTGAGTCACGACAAATTTTAACTTTTTATTCGTTTCCTTAATGATACTGTTTTCGAAAATAAAAATAATTTTATTACGGACTGTTAATAGTAAATATTACTGACTGTATAAAGATTAAAGAATTGATTTACACACACTGTTTGGATTATATTACCACCCTATTAATAGAAATGTTTGTTGAAACGTTCATTTCTTGACGAAATTATTACCGAAACATACACGTTTCCCATAATTACACTCTTTATGCAATACTAAAACTCGGGATAATTTTTATTTTCGAGAAAATTAAAGAAGAAAATGAAGGAAACGAAAAAACTTGTGAATCAACTCGAAGCGACAAACTGCGGAACTGATACCCAATATATTTTAGAGAAAAGAAAATGGAAAAATAAATATTTGCTCAAGAAGTGATTAACTTTTTCAGGGCTTGCAATGTAGGTTAACCTAAAAAAAAGGTTAAGGTTCAAACTTATACTTCTGACCTGCATTATGAACCCTGAAGAAGGACAGCGAAATTGGTCGAAACATAGCTTTATAATTATTAATACTATTAAAGGATATTTTATTTGACCTCCACCAGGAACATTATCTTCTTCATACTTTTATGGTCAAATAATAATTATTCAAGAACAATTTGTTTTAATTTAGGTCTAAGATTTTTATTGTTTTTTATATTTTATACAGCTTTGTTGCTTTTTTCGACAAATTAAGTCCTGAGCTTTTTAAAGTTTTATATATTCTGTATTTTGTTAAAATCTAAAATTATGTCAATTGTGAGTGTGGAGAGGAGACCCAAATATGCTAAAATTCAAATTTACTATGTATGTAGTTTGGGAAAAAATAATGTGTGTCACATTTAAATTATCAGACTTTTTGTTAATTTAGATTTATCGTTAAAAATAATTTGAAGATACATGAAAGTAAAATAAATTAACAATTAACAATTATTATATTTTCCAAAGCAAATCTTTTTTTTCATTGATCATATGTGCTCTATTTATTCAAAAGCATGTGTTATTTACTCAACTATAAATTTCAATGATTTTCTTTTTTTTTTAAGATGTAATATAATGTTGGTGTTACATTTCAAAAACAATTAGATTGTTTTTTGAAAAAATGGCATCAATGCTGAAAATGAACATTCTTTTAATATTGCCAATCGATTCTCAATTATTACTTAAAAATTAATATTTAGGTGATTTTATAATATTTTTAATTTATATCTTTAGGTTTTATTTTATATGTTTCAATAAAATTATCAAATTCAATAAAGAATATAAAGTTCAAAATAATAAAAAATTAAACACATATCATTTTTATCAAGAATGAATAATGTTTCTTTTATAGTTATTACATTTTTTACAATTTTTGCTTAAGGTGGATAATAATTTATACTGTGATCATTTATAACAAAATAATATACAACATTATCTTTACGGGTGTTATATTTTTAATAAAACAGTAGAAAACAGATACATGAATTATTTTTAATGAATCATTCAAGAAGTAGAAACATGAGAATATATTAGTAGCATTCTTTATATTTAGGTGAAATACACCATAAATTATAATAACACATAATTCATACAAATATACCTTATTATACAAAAAATAAATATTATAACAAGATTTTAATTTCAATTAATAGATTTTTTATTTTAGCTCTACAACATATGTATAACAATGAATTTATATCACTTAGTCACAAAGTTACTTAAATCAGATAAAAATGGTTAGAATGTAAATCATAAATAATATATTAAAAAGTCAAATAAGGAATACATAGCAGCTTTCAATGCTTTTAAAATATTCTTACTTAAGAAACATTTGGTTTCGGTGCCTCTGGTGGCATAAATACACAAGCCAACGGAAACTTTTGATGGCATTTTTTCACAAAATTATCAATTACCTCACTTTCACAATGTCCAAAAAGACCATATCTCATATAATTTGCAACACGAGCACATTCTTCAATAGTTACATACTTAATAGTCTCATCAACTACAGCTGCAGTACATAGCTCGAGTGCTGCAGTCTGTTTACTATTATCAATTAGATACAAACACCTAGCAGCTTGTACCAACCCAGGAAAACTAGTTTGATGGCGTCTTAAATAATCATTGTTCACTTCAACAACACTTCTTCCCCTCCAAATAGGTTCCATCTGTGTTTCGACAACTTCAGTCAATGGGAATTGTAGAATGCCATCAGATTTAACTTTCTCAACTAATAAAGTGAATCTGATAATCATTTCATGGAGTAAAGGTTGCTCCTCATTGATTGAACATCCTCGTTTAATGGCTTGCAACATCAAAAGTATTTTCCCCTTTCTGTAGTATATTTCAAAAGCAGCAAGATAGGTCTTTACATCATGTTCACAAAAAATTTTTAAAGGTAACAGAAATCGCATTGCATCCTCTAAAGGTGTAGCAGTATTCTGAAGCAATTCAGGATCATGACAATCAGGGTGAGAATCTAACATGATTTTCTCATCGACTCTTGCCTTGGCCTTCGTTTCTTGTTTCTCATCACAAACTTTTGCTAGCTCAGCTTTCTTCTTAGCTTTTCTCTCTTTATTCTTTAATTTTCTGAGTTCACTGGAGGTTAAAGCAGTAGCTTCCTTAGTAGACTCAGAATCATCTACCTTTTTTGGAGCATCATATAACCTAATATATATTCTAATAGCGCAGTGTGCTGCTTTTTTATAGAAACCATGATCTCTTACTTCTTCTTCATACCGCAAAAGATCTACGTATGGTCTTAAGGTCATTCCTCTCAAACAGAATGAATGAAAATCAAACTGATCTTGATAAAATTGATCGAAATGTCTTTCGATTTCATGGCACTTCCTTAAAGCCTCTCCAAACATACCAAGTCTTTCATAAGCTAATGCACATTCCAGTAAATACCACAAGCACTGCATCTCAGAAAGACTTTCTGTTATATTGACATTATCAAGCATGAACATAGAAAGTATATCTGCAGATTTCTTTATTTTATTAGCCTTTAAATGATAGCATGCACATTTAGAATTGATACATCTATCTGTGGGGTCTAATGTACTTGCCTCCATCAACCAATCTGAAGCTAATTCAAAATTACCAGCTTTCTTGAAAATTTTACCTTTTATTATGTATAAATCTGGAAGGGTTGGAGTATGGCAAATAGCAAGATCAATATATCTCAAAGCTTCTTCAAAATTCTTAAAATAACAATAATGCTGTGCCAGAAAGTAATAGATCCATAATAAAGTTGTGGGAGGTTCTGGTTGTAAGTTTCTTTCCACAAGAACGGCATGATTCATCAAACATTGTTTAAAATCGAGAACTAAATTTTCTATAACTTCAGCTTTTTTACTATCATGGTACAACAGCTTAATATCGACAAATAGAGCTAAAACACCTCTCCTCAATTCCTTTTGTAGGTAAATACTTACCTCCTTAGAAAACTGATCGCCATGGCTATAATCAAGACTCATTCTTCTGGGCAGTCTAGCTCTAGGTAGTGTCTTGGACAAATTATTTAGTGTTTTATACCTTCCCTCATCTGTTTCTAGTCCCAGAGCTTCAAATAACCAATAATAGTAGGTCATTTTTTCCGAATTCCTTTCCAAAAGTTGGTTTATATAATTTTCAGCATCAGTATAGTTCTTCACCGTGAGATGAATTCGCGCAAAGCTTTCGAGCAAGGAAACTTTGTCGAGAATATCGTTCTGATGTTCAGTCAAGTGTTCCGCTGCTCTCTTTAGATCTCCAGATTCCTCGATTACCAAGTTTTCATAAAGTAACAGCTCACTGTATTCGTTCGGAGAATAATTCGAATAAGTTGCAGTAAGATTTTTCCTAAAAGTTTCTAAAATGTTTAGACAAGTTTCGAAGTCTTTATTCAAGTGGCTTGCTATGGCAAAACCTACCCATGCCGCACGGTGAGTTGGAGCGACCTGAAAAAGTTTAGCACGGGTATCCAAGTATCCTTCTAAATCTCTAAGTTGTACCTGTAGTATGGAAAGATCTTGAAGGATTTGAGCACTGCTTTCCCACCTAAGAGCGTTACGAAAACACTTTATTGCCTCTTCGTAATTCTTATCAGATCTGTGCAATATACCATACGTATGCCAGCACAAATAAGATTTTACTTCCACTTTTAATCCTTTTTTGACGTATTCATACGCTTCTTCTCTTTTCCCTATGCAATAATATAAAAGACCTTTCAATGCCAATGTCTCACCATGTTCGGCGTATTTTGGGTTTGCCAAAATCTGATTAACGAACTTTACACCGTTTTTATACTGTTTATTCTCGTAGCACTTCATAGCTCTTTTAAAAAGAGAGGTTTCTTTAATAGTTAATTTATCTGAGACGGACATGGTTACTTAAAATACCTAATAATTTCAAAGAAATTGGGGGCTGTCACTGGATGAATTTTGAAAATAATTTAAACAATAAAATATACTAACTAAAAACAAGTAACACTAGACTTATTATCCACAAAATAATTGAAGGGTAAGTCATTAAAAAGTAATGATAACACAGAACCCCAAATGTTGAAACTACGTAAGAAAAGCTTCATAACCTTCATCTTAATCCAATTCCTTTAAAAAAAGATAAATTAAAAATAAATTCCTTAGCTATTATAGGTATTCCAAAATGATCAATTTAGAAATAAAATAAAGTTGAAATGTTTTGCTATATTTTAAAAACAAAAATAGCAGCACTAAACGCTATGTATTAAAATAGTACATATACACATTGGTATTATATTTGATCATACTCACATTGTTATTATGTCTCTATACCTCTTTGGATGATCTTATTTCAAAACAATGAAAACTTACATTAAACCTATTTTATAGAAAATAATTTATGAGTGCTGTGCTAAAATGAAAATACGTGAAATGAAGTAAAGATTAATCTCAAATTTAATTTCTAAACTTCTTTAGAAAACAAGTTACTGTTAATTCCGAGTTCTTGGTTATACACCTAGGTTATAACTATACCCGTTTGGGGTGTACATTGATTGTCTATCTTATTTTAGGTGTTTTTTTGCGATTTTAAATATTATATCTTTATATTTCTTCATTGGCAAAATTTTGTTTCAGAATATCAATTACCACTGAATAATATGGAAGCGAAGTTTGGTTAGCTGTCATGAGATTTAATCTGCCATTGCGATTCTGTCAGTTAGATTCCCGGTAATCATTTACCATTTATTACTAATAATCAAACATATAACTTTCACTTGGGGAAAATCGTTACGGAATGTTTAATTAGTAATTATATTTAATTTTCACTCCTCCTCATCACTGATGTTGATGGTATGAGGTAAGATTTTTTTGTTTTCAATAGAAGTTGTGTTTAAACATAAAAAAAAATTATATTTATAAATTAATTGAATTCGTAATATATTTATGATATAACCAATCTTAAAGGAAGTTAAATTTTTTTTTGCATGATTGCAATAGTAACAAGACGAGAGGTTATAGTTGGTTACTTGTTGTTTTTCTACTAAGACCCTTTTAACTTATAATTATTGTATTTAATTTGAACTCTTCTTATAAGATAGTTCAGTGAGTTTTATTAAGTGGGCTTGTCAAAATTTTAAGAAAATAGATACATTTTTTTTGTTTATGCCAAATTTATTTGTACTCATATAGATTTAATAGTTCATAGTTATTTAAGATGAGGCTATCTATATATGTTCCTGGCAATCAATGTGTAAGTGAATCAAGTATGCGCATTCCACCAAGAAACTAATAAAAATTATTTATACAAGGTTAATAATTAATTGAAAATTCAGGGAAAAAAATACAGTTAAAGAGTTTTTTGAAACATGAAGGCATATAGCCTTAGTCATGAAGTTTAAAGAGTGTTAACATAAAGCTTCATTTGAAATTCTTTATGGTTGATATTCTTAATACTTATACTTTAACTGAAGTAATACTATTAAATTTTGCTCTTAATATTATCCAAATATTACTTCCCTATAATTTCTTGGTAATTCTTACAATTTTTACTGCACATTCTGTATTATCAGCTCTTTATAATTATGATAATTTCTATTATTCAAAGTTTATTTTTAATTATGTATATTAAAACAAATGCTCAAAGATGGTTGCTTTAAAAAAACAAATGTTTTTTTTAAAACATAGTAAAATCCACATTATTGAAAACAACTTTGGTATGATTTTCCTTCTCTAACTGTGTTTTCTTACACCTAATGATCATCAGGATTTCAATGTTAAGCATTGTTATTTTTTTATGTACTCCGGGATTCAAATATTCTAAAAAAAAAAAAGTTTATTTTAATTTATATCAAGTTGAAATGCATAATATAATTTTTAATTAAATGTACCATTAACCATCTCTCAAGAGTAGCTTTATGTTTGGTTGTAGCTTTTCAGTACAAAGCTATTACTATGATTTGCAATATAAATATTAAAAAATAACCGTATTAACAAACAATTAATTTACTTAATTAATCAAATGTAAGCATGCATTTAAATATTGTTATTTCTATTTTAACCTTTAATGGTCATTTCTGGGTTAGTTTAATTTTTCAGTTAAAGTCATCTCTAACGTAGTCTCTATTCTCTTTGTTAACTGATTTTAAAAATTGATATTTAAATAATTAAAAGTAGCGTTATAATCTATATAGCATACTGAATTCAATACTCCCAAGATCTACATATGCCAGATGCCTGGATTCCTACTACAGTTTCTAAGCTAACAGTTGTACAGATAGGTGATCCTCATTACACTCACCCATCAGGTTTAATTTCCAATTAAGAATATTCACATTTTTGAGCCTGGGTGAGCTCTATGTATGTAAATATCACCAGGTCGATTTCCAGGTGATGTTGGAATCAATAATTTACATGTCACAGCTGGGCTCATACCTATAGCCTTCAGATTAGTACTCTAATGCACTTAGTGTTCACTACTGGTGGACCAACATGGTCCTGCTCTTTCTTTCTTTAAATATTCTCTGGGCGATCTTTGGCCTAAATCAATGGTTTTTACTCATTTTTATTTATTTTACATTATTGATTTATTACACATCTGAAAATTTGTTTATATTATAGAGAAAAAATCAAACATGGGCCAATAAATGGATCATAAAAAGTTGAAGTGACTATTAATTTTCCTCAAGAGGGTCAATGGTCCATAGCTAATTCTTAATACAAGCATTTCTTCTAAGCATTATTAAAGTACTGTCATTACTACCTATTCAAACATTACTAAAGAGAACCATTATTCTTCCCAATGATGGATTTATTGAATCATTTCTTGGTTTAGAGAATAATTAATTAAGTAGAGATAAATGAGAACATTGCCATTATTGTGTCCGGTTTTATGTCATTTTTCTCATAAATTGATATAAAATTCAGTTGAACCATTTAATTTAGCCGTAGCATGAAGTGTCGACAACTCTTTAAAATGAAAAAACATATTTTGATGTCATCATGATTTTATATAATACAAGTATTTTATAAAGTATTATTTTTAATATGTAGAATAGAGTGGTACTTATATATTTTATATTGTAATGAGCTGACTTGATGTTATGTAATGTTTGTTTAGTAATATTTGACTGGACTGCATTTGTGTGATCTTATCTTTTCCTAGCTTGGAGAAGCCTGTTTTTTTTTACTAGCCATTATGTAGCAGTATTTAAGAGAATGGAGGTTTTTGTTTTATTCAATTATTTCCTCCTTTCAATAATTCATCTTGAGTATATTTTCTGATGTTTATCCTTATCCTGGAAGTTGAGACGTTAGCTTAGTTGTTTTGCTGGGGAATCTAGAGAAAGGCTTCCTACATATCCCAAGGGAAGTGTTGCAGCAGAGAGCAAACTGCCTGTGTAAATTGTTGGAGGTTTCCCTTGGGGCTGTAGAAGAGCATTGGAGTTACGTTTGTGGACTTACAAGACAGATTGTTGCTTTTCATCAGCCCCCAAACCTCGGCTTTCCTTTCTTTCTAACCCTTTAGACCAAGGAATAATATATGATTAATTTATTTACAAATATATTTAAAAGCTATATATTTAAGTAATTTATTCTGTCAAAGGTAGACACTAATTCCCAGTTCATGTGTAACTTAGTACAATCATTCCCGCCATAATTTATCATTTATATTGAAACTAATTTAATTTTTTGCATTTAGTTTGTTCACCTTATCGTTCTGATAAGATAACGATCGTGTTAGCAGAACAGAACTGGACCTATGACTGATTTTGACTCCGGATTATCGTAGTGAATATTGAATATTGAATATGAGCGGGGAATACTGAAACTTGTCAAGATATTGTCAATCCATAATTCTTTCGTTAATGTGTAATGTCTTGAAATTCTGTTTATTCTTAAATCAAATCTTATATCTTAATGAGGAAATTCTAATTTATAAGTAATCATTGAATTCTTGTGTACCATACAAAATTCTTTATGAATACTAAAAAAAAAAAATGGGGAGGTGAGTAGGTTTGTATGGCTTGTGATAGTAACATCATCTGCAGTTCTGATTCACTACTTTAAAATAAGAAGATATTAATAAACAACTTGACAATCACTCTGTTCTTTAATTATAACATATATATTTAAGTATCTTTTTTATGTTTCATTAATCTTACTGTAGAAACCAAATTATGTGTAATTAAAAAAAAAGTATTTTTGTTGTTTAATCCTTGTAAATAAAACAATAAAAATACTATAGAAATCTTTTCCCTTTAATAGATCATGAAATAATCTTTAGTTTTAATTACAATAATATTAACGTGCTTTTAAATGTAAGTAGTGATTATGTTTTTGAACGAATTAATTCTAAGATAACCTTATACATAACGTATTTTTATCAGCTGGCTGCGGACTTCATCAGACAATAGTTTTTGTTATCTATTATATTTTTGTTCCACTAATTCTTTTAGTCGATCAACATAATAATGTTGTTTGTTGTTCGCTTAACAAAAACTGCTTCAAAAACGGTGACATTTTCGGAAACAAAAGCTTATTTTTATCGTAAATGGTTCTCATTGCATTAGTTTGTTTAAAAATCAATTACATACGATTATTGAAAACTGAAAAGTAATCAAGGAACAATGTTTTAAGAGCTTAATTAGTATTAACATAAGGTGCACTCATATCTTTGTGAAAACCATACAAGCATATGAGTGAAACAATAAAAAATATTTTTTAAAAGCATATAAATAAGTTTATATTTCATATTTCTTTTTTTGGAACCAACATATTGGATCCAAGCTCAGACAAACCAAGCAGAAAGGTGTGAACGCACCAAATCCAGAGATAAGATCCAGTTCTAAGTTAATTCTCAACTTTTTTACTTCAGTGTTGGAGATATTATTACTTTTTGAGTTGATATATTATTATATGTTGTTTTTATTTGGATTTACGGGATTTACCACAGGGTACCAAAGAGAATGTTCAATGAGAAGCCAGACGGCAAATGAAGCAGAGGAAGCCCTTGAATCAGATGGCTGGATAATGTCGAATAGTACTTGAAAATGCTTGGTGTACAAAACTGGAGGAGGATAGCGCACGGTCGTCGAGATTGGTTGGCTGTAGTGGTGGATGCCCAGGTTCTTGTAGGACTGTAGTGCAAAAATAATCATAATAAGATATCCTGCAGTGACTCTTAATAAAATCCATAGATATCTACTTAGTTATCTGGTATAGTTAGACCCGTTAAATACTATCCGTAGATATCTATTTAATCACTATTATTATCTATTATTTCTAAATGTTTAGTTCATATCGTCGATACCCTTGCAAAGTATTAAGTGAAAACATCAATTTTCAGGAGAGTAAAGAAACTGTTTCACGGTTTATTTAAAATTATTTTGTTTAGTCAAACATATTTTACAGCCCTGAAGAAGACCTGCAATGTGGGTCGAAACGCTGGCTCTCCAATAAACAGTCTCCCTACTTAAGAGTAATAGTTTGACCTCCATCTGAACCATTTTCTTCCTCATTTCGAAGTATAGATGATGATCTACCCTAAACAGTTTATGTAAGTCGGTATACAGTCAGAAACAGTTACTATGTACAACCAGTGGTGTTAAAAAGGAAAAGAGTGAAAAGTTGTGGCTTTAATCGAACGACAACTTGTGGAACTGCTGATATAGCACTCCCTATTGATCAAAAATGAAAAAAAAAATTCGTGCTTTGCATTTATATCTACGATAAGTCTCTCCTTATTTACATACTAACTGAGACATATTAGATTGACTAATTGTCCTAATGGCCCCAAGCAGTGGAATGGCGGAACAGCAAAAAGTTACAGTAACGGTGACTATAAATAAGGTTGAAGTGTTGGTTATTTGCCCAGAGGATCTCTGGCTGTAAATCGGCCGGTGAAGTTTGGACTTGATGAATTGTGTTTACTGGAGTACTTTTAGTCCTTGTCGCGAGGATTAATGTCCTTCTTGTTTAGCCTTTTTCTCTACCTTCGATTAAGCTCGAAACCTTAGGGGGCATGTTATAATAAAGAATTTACTTCATTATGGTGTCCTATTATTTAATCTTATTAGATTTGTTTTTATTGCTATTTGTATATTAAAAAAAAAAAAACCTGTACCGCTACAACCCATGAAGAGCCTTGATCTCAGTATGCGATAGAGACGGTACTGTTTTTTGGACAGCAGTTGTGCATTGAGTTGATTTGTTCTAGATTAACCTCAACCGCAATTTCTTCCCCTATTTTTTGTTCACCCACTTATAGATCTTTGGTGAGCCACAAGAGGGGCCAAAATCCCATAAGATACACATCCAGCTGCTGACTGATTAAATAGAAGTCTGCCAAGCAGTGGGATTTGAACCCAGGACCTTCGACTCAGCACTCTAACATTCAGTCATGCTACTCCCACTTTCTGTATTAATTATTTCTGTATTCCTTCTGCTTTTAAATTTATTTACTTGGTTTCCCATAATATTTTCTCCAATATCATTATTTCTATATGTTTTTTATTATTTATAATCTCTATATATCGTTTTAATTTGTTTGTACCTTGTATCTATCGGTTTATGTCTAGTCCAGAAAAGGAACTTCAATGTGGGTCAAAACGTTGGCTTTCAGTTAAATTATTCAACCCTATTTAAGATATTTTTCTACTTTCTACCCCACCATATTCTTCCCCATACATATAAAGTTAACTAATATTATTCAAGATACAGTAGATCTCGATAAAATTTTGTCACAGGCTAATATATAGTAAAATCTGTCCCATTTTTTGGCAAAATTAGTATAGTTTTATGATATTGCTGTTCAACAATAACACTTAAGTGATTTACTATGTTATGCTCTTCATTTGTTGGAGAATTTATCATATAAACATTTATAGGAAAAAGATAAGATAGTTAATAGCTATCAAAAGTTCATCCGAGATCACCCATTATAGCATATTTTGTTTTTACATATTTTTAATAATATAAAAAATTAATTGAGAAACTGTTCTACTCCTACATATTGCCTCCTAGACATTGTTTTGCTCCTCTATCATTCAGATTGGATTAGTAAAGAAAATAAAAGGAATCGTGCTAGAAATCATATACGGGGATTTTTTCTTCAGTAATCGTGGCTAATATGTTTATAATATTTTTCTTTATTCTCTAATTCTCTATTAATAACCACAAAAATTAACCTGCGATTATAGTTTGATATTCTTACTAAGACAATGATGTGTCCTTATAAGAAATTTTACAAAAACTGACATTTTTTTTCGATAAAGAACTAAGTTTATCAGGACAGTTAACAAGTTTTATTGTATTGTCACATTCTGCTCCTTCGTGTTTATATATCCAGCAATGTGCAATATCCACACAATGACTCTTTTTCATTGAATGTTTTAGTGTGGCCAAATTTAAAGCTCACATAACAGCGGGTGGGGTTTGAAATAAATTGCCCCGCAGAGACTATTTTGGTTTCAATGGGAACAGTAGGATTATCCGAGAGTTAGTAAGTAGTTATGGCTATCACTTTTTTTATTTTGTTATTTTTATGGAATGCCATTCTTTTAGGATCTATGGACACATTGGGGTATAATTCATCTTTATTTTCTTCAACTGAATAATGATTGAGGTCAGGATTAATTTAATCTTCCATATGTTCTACTTTTGCTACTGTTATTTAGAAGATTACATTTTCCCATCTCAGTTTTTTAACCACTTTAACTTCACCAACTATTTTTTAAATTTATTTATGAATAACAGCAATACCTTTTTAGCATTTGAATTGTTTCTTTCATTATCAGTTTCAAGCTTATTCACAATAAATTTTTTTTTGTTTATTTTTTACAAGTGATACATTAATTATTTTTTCTTTTTTTAGGAAAAGATGATCAGCGTTATTTGCAGCTGAATTATTATCTGAAAAAAAAGAATAAGTTACAGTAAAATAATTGATATAAAAAAAAAAGTATCTTTATATAAAATAAAAAGCGTCGAGTGTTAATAGCTTAATTTTCGGTAGCTCTTCAATCAGCCATACCTAAATATCAAAACACCAGTATGTATGAACTCAATTTTCGGCTAATAACGCCAAAGTTGTGGCATTGCTTCAATGTTGTAAGCAACTTCTTTGACCTCCCCTCCTCTATGTATATATTCCACCACTAAACGATTGTTTGACGATAGAAAGAGCAAAAAGAAGATGGTAGTATGTAGTAGTAGAAGAAACGCAAAGAAGACAACGATTGGATAGTTAAGAGAGTAATCACTATGTTCATAAGTTCTAATGTTAACTCGTAGTTAATAGTAAATCTAACTAGTTCGTATCAGAAAGAATGCTGCTCCGTAAAGTTTTCGGATCTATCAATGTTAATAGAGATGGAGGGGGCTAACCAATCGAGAAGTGTACGAGATGCTTGGTAAGCCCGACATCATTACTCGGATGAACATTAATAGATTATGGTGGGCCGGCCATGTGGCCAGAATGAGTGAGGAGGATCTGGCGAAGAAGCTACTGGAGAGAAAGTTGGACCGTGCCAGAGGAAAATAAAGACCGTATATATATATATATACATATATATATATATATATATATACATATATATATATATATATATATATATATATATATATATATATATATATATATATATATATATATATATATATATATATAGGTATATGTATAAGGTCATTTATTATTATTCAAGATTACTTTTCATTATTTGAATTAAAACTAATTACCTCAAATAACTTCAACATAACTAAAATCATGTTTTCTATTTAACTTCTTCAAGAAAGCCATTAGTAATAGCAATTTATACTTCCGTTTCATTTCAGTTTATGAAGCACGTAGATCTTGACGACCGGGAAGGACAATGGCGAAGAGCATTAAATACAGACGGCCATGACAAGAGGGCTACGAAGACAGAGGCAGCCGGAGAGCCATAAAAAGTGGACCTTTCGGCACTGCTCTGCGGACGGCTTCAGGCGCTGGCTGAATAATGCATGACCGCTGATTGAGGACTGCCGTATAATGAGGAGGAGTGATAAACATCTGCGCCGGCCTGTCAGTCTCCCTGTCCTCGGCTTTCCCACGGAGTACGCCCGCGGACTATCGATGGCTTAATTATCACATGTACCATAATTATACCAATAACCGTCCTTGCGGAAGAAACTTAGAGGGGATATTGGTATGGTTCTCAACGTTGTATAATAGGAAACAACCCTGTACACAGTTTGAGGAATGGAATTATATATGACCTATCCTCAAATGAATCTTATGGATTTCATTTTTACTACATATTCTTAAAAACCTAACCTACTATCACAGAAGTTGTTTGAAACATAGCTCATATAGACTGGTCTCCTGAGGTGCACACTATATTTGAAGAGACAAGTGGTATCTGAATCTTTAATTTTGTTAAAATAAAATCTGGAGCTTGAGCGTGGATATATCACTTATGAAAATGTTTATAAAATAATATACACCATCCAATCCAATCATTAGGTGTTTGCGGTGAAGGAAGCATTGTAATCACGGAAATTTTCTATGCATTTTGATTATTCCTTAGTCCGTTTTGTGCTTCTTCTTCATAGATGTTTATGATTAGTTATCTCTTCTTGAAAAATTAATGATTTTCCTAGAAGATGTAAAAATCGAAGGGGCAGAATAGAAACATCTTCCCAGATGTTGGAGGAACGCCAAGAAGCAGGCCTAGTCTAGGAGTTGGCGTTGGCTAGCCAATGAGGTGGCAGGCCTTATGCTACTGGGGGTCAGAACAAGGAGAAGAGACGCTGAAGTTCGGTCAAATTGCAGGAAAATTGTCGAGGAGCAACATGTGAAGAAATTTTATATAAACTCAGATAATATGTGAAGTTGTAAATATAGTTGATGGACCTGTAATAATAATTTACTTGAAACTTCGAACAGACTAGCGGACCTTCCTGGAGCTCACCCTATGAAGTGAATATGAATATGAATATGAAGTATGAAGTGGGTACCCTTAAATTGGGGAAAACCTGGTGGTTGGGCATAATCTCAGACAAATCCTCTGCCTGCCCGAACGTTGTCCTAGAAACAGTTCAGTCTATACCATACACTGAGCCCAAGGCCCTTCAAGGGTTGTTTCTGCGCTGGCTTATGTTAATATTCACTGATGATTAGAGTTGAATAAAAATAACAAATACAAATATTTATGTTTTATAAAGTTGCATTTAAGTATTAACTACTCCTGACAATAAGAGCAACATTTCATTCTGTTATATCAATAGAGAGGGTTTTACATCTTTACTGGAGGAAACAATATATTATAATAATTACCCTAATTGTAACAAGGAACATGTAGACCGCGGGGAACTTTAACAGGTGGTTACGGTCCTTAATTAACTGCTATTATCTGACACCAAGCCAGCGTTTAATTAACCGGGAGTCTCTGTCCTAATCAACTCTTTGTTAGGTGGCCTCTGTATCCCTAATAACTCGATGCTCTTTAATAACTGTAATTAATAACTTTTGGATCCTATTCCACAACTGTCTAGAGCTCGAACCGATAATTGCCTGAACAGAGCCAAATGAACATGTGGACATGCGGGGTACTCTCTCCCGGTATCTTCGCAATAGCAGGATATACTTCGCGATGTTGATGTATTAATGTGTTTTCACGGTTAAGTTATTAAATGGTAGCTGAACTGGCAGGGAGAGGCCCCTTGATTACATGCAACAGCGTTGCTGTTGTCAATTAAGATACGGGATTATTTCAGAAAGGTTACATGGACAGTTGCAGGCAAAGTTAGTTCAGGAATCGCTGTTCTGACATATAGCATTAAACTATCAGCTAGACCTGTTCATATTGTTAAATAGATTGGAAATTTAATGACATTTCAAACTGTGTATGATCCACCGGGCTTGGTTTGGCTGGAATGAACCTATACTTCCAATAAATAAGTAGACCAATGGATAGAATTAGGACATGAAATATACACCCTTAAGACAAACTAAATGGCTGAAAGAGTGTAAATATACGTTTAATATATATTTATGAAAAGAAAATGAAAGTAAAATGAATAAAGAGCTGCCAAAGGTAGCTCGCACTTACCATCGATGCACCTGAAAACAGAGAAAAAATGCTTAGATATTCATTTGATAATTTCATTGGTAATTTAATAAGAAACATTAAAAATTTTGATCAGCTCCATATGTGTTGAAGACCTTGATGAACTACATGTATTGATTAGGACAATTTACAGCTGTGACAAGTGTTAAAACATCAAAAATCCTCCTCTTCGATGTGTTGTTGATGTTTCCATTTTGTTTATGGTTGTTGGATGGTTGTCAAGATGAACTAGTAATGTCCGTCAGTTATAAGTGGAATACTATTAAAAGACAACAAAGGAGAGGATACCTTGGTCTTTGGATTTATGAAACTTATTATTATTCATTTTAATCATATATGCAGTATTAGCATTAGGAGGATTTCTTATCCATTATTTTCTTTTATTGGAGGCGGGGTTGTACATTTTATAGAGGGCTGATTTGATGTGCTGAAGTTTCCGAGTTTAAATCCAGCTGTAGCAGATAAGTTATTTAACATGTTAATAGTGATATATGAATTCTGTCAGATCAACAGACCCTCCCTTGGGCTCACTTAGCCTCTACAAAGTGGATACCTTTAATTGAAGGAAAAGTGATGACTGTGTGTGATCTCTACTATATCACCTCCCTGCACAGTATTGGCTTAGTAACAGTACTGATCCCAATAAGATGCCATGTACTGAACCCAAGACCCTTCATGGGTTCTAGTGGTACAGTTATTCTTTTCATTGCCTCTTTTATTCCATGCGAATTTCAAGATGCTATGTTCAATGGTTTCTGCTGTACGTTGACCGCTCAGTGTTACAGTTTTATATAAACTTCGATGGTGTGGTGTGTTGATAAAAAGTAGCCTATGTCCTTCTCCAGGCTTGAGATTATCCATATCAAATTTCATCACAGACGGATCAGCACAGCCGTGATACACATATTGACACTTATTAACTAACGAGATGCACAGAAGTTTACGGTTGCTCGTGTCAGTAAAGGATTAGTATGTAATGTTATTGAATATATTGAAAAGGATTACTTAGTAAAACGCTTTCACTTGTACGGTAAATTAAAACTGAAAGGATTAGAAAAGTGTAGGGGAGACCCGGGCAAAGAGGCCACTCTAAGGAAATTTTTTTAATATCTTTTTCAAATGTCAATTTGTAGAAAAAATATTACATGTATATCTAGCCTATTAAGTTACCTATCTACTGATATAAAGGTGTAGTACTATAAGTAACCCCTTGTATTTTTTTAAAACTCTACAAAATGGCCACTTTGCCCACAGGAGGGGGGGGACAAAGTGGCCACATGTCACCACTTTACCCGGGATTGTTGTAATAAATAGTAAACAGATTTATATCAATATTAGAAATGTACCTATTACAATGTAATTAGGCAAATAATATGGAAATGGTACAAAAAAGACACTACATTATTAAATTTAACATATGACGAAAAATAAATATGACAAAATAACTTGTTTCTGTGGTTCTCTGCATCGCGCCCGTATCACATGGTTGCTGCTCGCTTTTCCTCTTGTATTTGTAGACCATTTCAAAACCTAAAACCAAAGATTTTAGGCCTACCTATATAATCATGGCCACTTAGCCCGAAGCGACGCCATTAATTAAAATCGCTCTACCCCCACATCTACTGAAACCTACACAATTGATTGACATATTAAACTGAGCATAAATTAATACTGTTCTTAGGCAGTGTGGTTGATTAACTTAAGAAAATCATAGTAAAAGTACAAAACGTATAGTATTAAGCACGCACCTTAGATCAGCAGTAGTAAAAACCAATATTTTCTTTATAAAACTGAGAAATGCAAACGCATCGCACCCAAACTTCCTCAGATATCATGGCCTACATCCTACTGATGTAGTTACCATGGCTGACGCTAGGGAGCAGCACCTTACGGACCCAATAACCTGGCCTGGCCACTTTGCCCGGGTCTCCCCACATATGTAGGTAATTTATCGATGTGTTTTTAGTTTTGGTGGTCCTACTTACCTACTGCAATACACTCCTGTAAATTATATTGCTTGATTTGTTTTGTTCAGCGAAAATATGTAGATTTTGTAGAATATGTTGAAACACGCGAGCAAACATACAAAATTTGCCCCCCCCCTTTTTCACAGGGGTAGAATTTCGGTAAATCCTTTCTTATCGGATGCCTACGTCATACAAAGAACACTCCATTCAAGTTTCAGGTCTCTACGATCAGCGGTTTAGGCTGGGCGTTGATCCGTCAGTCATTCAGGACAAAGCATTATTCATGTATAGATAACAAATCTGAACAACGAAGGTAATCATGCCACAATTTTGTAATTTTTGTTTGGTTGAGGAGAGCCAATTTTCCATAACATTGAACTATTAAAATTTGTTTCTTCTTATAGAAAGAACTAGAAGTAAATCGTTCAAATTGTTACTATCATTGGTAAGTAATTTGATGTATTGATCATAGTATTTATGTATGGTAATTTACCTAAAATATCACCTTTTTTGCTCTTTACCTCCTTGACACAGAAATATACTGTCTAGTCAGACTTATCTTTACTTAATAATGGTATTTATTTGAAAAATAAATAATCCATTGGGATAATATTTTTTCTTTGACATATTTATACTTAACGATTCCAGTTTATCTAATCACTGACACACAAACGTTAGGAGGCTCACACTTCATCAATTCTAAGCAAGACACACAAACTAAGGCTGTATCTTTGGCCCGTGTAGCAATACGCCCTGCCCTCTTCTATCTGACCCAGGTATAAATAATATATATTGGCTACAGTTCTCCAATTTATCTCGATCCTAATCCAACTACGGGTTCTTTATGTTGCCTCGGGGAGTGCTGTTGACTGTTATTGGATATAGTAACTCAGGGCCCTGCTTCGTTTCATGTCGTTTCAGATCACTTTGGTATGGCTCCCATCTATCTAATATTCCTGACTAAAATGTTCGAACTTTTACCATATTGGTGGCTTTCAGGAAGCCTAACACACCTGGGTAATCATAATAACACATACGGATTCCTATATTTATTTTATTATGTAGGGACGTTATTGAAGCAGTTTTAGTTGGGATGGTTTAAAAATAAAGAGTTACTGTCTTTATTTAGTCAATTGCAAACATGTTTTTTTTTTTCCAATATTTTAACTATTCTGTTTGGAATTCCAGGTTTTATTACTCGACTGTATGAGGCAGTAGAAGTACATTAATCAGAAGAAAATATGTGTATTTGAGTTCAGCATTTGAACCCTTTAATTTGGGTTTATACTTGTTCTTTGTCGAACTGTTATTTGTATTTTTATATGTTCTATCCTAGTCATATGTTCATTCATTTGCCATTGAGAATATTCTGATGTATTTTATGCTTAAGTAATTAATTAATTTAGAGACTGTGCTTTATTAAAAAAAAGAAATAAGATAGACTTTCATTTTTCCAGATATTCTTGTAAGAATGTTCAGATTTATTTTAATAATCTTACAAAGATTTATATATCGTGGTATATATATATATATATATATATATATATATATATATATATATATATATATATATATATTTTTTTTTTTTTCTTCTGGTTTTGTTAAGATGAGAGATTCAACATGTTACACAGTTTTAGGTTGTCTCCTCACTGAAGTGCCTAATAGATTTTAATATTCTAATTGGGAGCTATTTTTTCCCTAAGCTAATGGAGGGAGGTGATAGTGGGTACGTCAAATAGGCTCAGAAGAGTGGGCACATGCTAGACGGAACACATGGCCCGGCGCCTTGAAGTACATCCTCGACAAAAAAAAAAGGAAGAGATGCTCTCAAGAGATGTGCCTCAATGAAGACAACGTTGAGATGAAAAAAGAGAGTGCTCACTGTATCGATTCCCCACCCGGGGCACATTGACTGATGACGTGGATGATGGATTACGTCATTAATGAGGCGGGAGTCATTAGGGGAGACAGTGACGTGTTTGACTTGCGCCGCCGCAAAGAAACAGTTGTATAATGATAGATGATAGATGGCCGCCCCGTCATCATTTACCATCGTCCGTATTATAAAAGTTTTACATCCATCAGGTGATTTATGACAGAGCCTGCCCTGCAACCTTCTGGGATTGCTTTTCTTCTGGCGAGTGTTTCATCTCGCCGCTTCATCTTGCCCGTTCCTTAGCTTTTTTTCGACGCCTAATATCGCGGAAATATATTATGGTAAATACATGTGCAGAATTAGTATATCTATGTTGGTAAAAATAGCTCATTTCTTACCAGTTTTTGTCCAAACCAAATCCTTTGAAGATCTATACTTCGCTTATGCACTGCAGTTTTGAGACATAAATTGAATGTAACATAATAATGGTTGTGGCAAAATATGGAGTATTTCAATGGAAGAATGACAAAAATGTATGAAATTCTCAAATGCAACATAGCTTTGAATATTTTTCGAGTGTAAGTTATGAAGTCAAAAAGGAACGGATGAAAACGTTTGAGTTTTGAAAGTTCAGCTGTCCTCTGTAGTTAAAATACGTAGGTCCCAATAGGTTTCAGAATGAATTCGTATTCAACAAAAAAAAGAGTTCAATTCAGTAGGCTGTATGATTTTATGGTTAATTGTTTATTTATATGCGTGTTTTTAGTCTATAATGATGTCCAGGATAGGTTTGTGATAGGAACTGAATATCCTTTCAGAATTATTCAGAACGACGTTTACAGGTTATATAAAGATTTTAAACTTTAAAATTTAGCTCTAATATTTTATATTCATTGAAGTGATATTTTCTTTACTAATACCAATTCTAAATGATTAGTTTACAATTACTAAAGAGAGACCTAAAAGTATGTGTTTTGGTATCATCCGATATTCTCCTGACAATGATATAAATAGTCACTCTGAATAATGGATAGTCATTATCTGAAAATTTAGAAAAAGACCTGTGTACAAGTCGCCTCGACCCGGCATGGGGCCGCGCTAAGTCACGCTATCCGTCCCAATAGGTAGCTCGCTTACATCGCCCTTTGTCCACATCTTGGCTTTAATTAAGTTATAATAACTGTTGAAAGTTTTTTATACATTTTTTCTTTCATTGTAAATTATGATTTTCCACTGATATATTTAAATTTGTACAATTGTTTTTATTTGAGACTGGTCTGTTGGTACAGCATTTTTATTTTGTGAAATGTAGTAAATTATACCAGAAAGAAATAAATACAAAAAAATAAATAAATTACAATATATTATAATATTATATGGCTAAAAATTAAAAGGCTATAATTATACAATAGAGAGGAGGGCATTGACACTCCGTTCTGGATAATACATTATAATTGTAGCAGCAAATGACAACAACTCCCCAGCCCTGCTTCCTATTATACAGGAGGTCGTTTTCAAAGACAATAGAAGCTTAATCGTATTGATAAAAGTAATTTAAATAAAAATTATGTTATGTAACGAATCTTGAAATATGCTCGATACAAAGCAATACAGTATTCCCTTTGTACCACCCCTTAGAGATAAACGGTATGGCAACAAGAAGTTGCCTTGACATAAATTACATATGCCCTCTCATTTGCCTGGCCGTCAGAATGCGCTTACTTGTAAAAATTAAATGCTGCGGCTGTTGGTGAGTGATGGGACATAAAGTAGCGACTACACCCACTGCTGGGCGATGGTATCGGGGCCAGTGGGTGGTGTTCGCGGGTGGTCCCCCTCCCATTAACATAGAGCTCTCCCTAACGTATGACAGCTAATGCTACGTATTAATTTCAACTACCTTCCTCCGCCTGCCTTACCGATGTTAATGGCCTCTTGTTTGTCCTTGTAAGGATTAATTATGCTCCCTCGGTATCTTGTCGATAGCGGTGGAGCGGTCTTCTGTATGCATGAGCTTGTCTTTGCTGATGGACAGCTGTTTCCTATGAATTTCCATGGCTACCTAATAGGCATACTTGTTTAGTCGACGGGAGATTTGTTATTCCCAAATATCTTTTAGAAAGGGCATTAGGAGGATCCATCGCAAGTTGGTCCTTGGTTCAGAATAATAACACTAAACTGCAATCAGTTGTAGTTAGAATCTTAATCTCACTTCCCTGAAGATGGCATCTTATATAAATCTTAGGCCGAAACGAAGTAATGTACAGGCACAATATAATAAGTCATTCATATTTTGTGTAATCATTGACTGCACCCTCTAAGCATTTCACACCAATTCTTAGAATCGTCCAGTCGACTGTTTTCCACTTAACCAGCAATCTGTTATATTCAACGGGTATTCCCCTGTTAGCAGTTCTTCCTTTGGGATGAAGAGGTTCGAAATAACTTTTTATATTCGTTTAATGTTATGTCTTGAAAACAAACAAACAGTCATTTTTCACCTGTTACAGTAACTAACCTGACTCTTTTTATTGCTATTTTTTAAACAAAGAAATATTGTGCTACCCTCAATTTTTAAGAGATTCACTCAACAATACTTACCTCAAGGATAATGGAATGTTTTGTGGTTGGTATTACAAGCTGACAAATGATAAAAAAAAATAATGTTTTTAAAGGATAATCCAAGCATCTGGTAACTTAAAAAAATAATTAATGTAAAAATCTACTCTAACTTGGGGATCAAGAGATCAATAATTAATGTGATTTAATGAACTGAACTAATCTGTGGACAACTATTTTTCTTTGTACATAATTACAATCTTAAACAGAAATAGCGACCGGTAAAAATTAAAAGAACGCTATTCTGCACTAAACCACTGTTTGAAAAATTGGTAACTAATGGGACACCATTAGCTTGAAGCTCGCAAATCAGCTGAGAACAACCTGGGCACATGATATTTATGCCTCAGATATGTAGTTTATTTAGCAAGTTTACTTGTTGGAAATAAGCAATATTAAGGACGAAATGAGGGTGACTAATTCACAGATAGTAAAAGTGGAAAGTTTTTTAAAGGGACAATCACACATTATTCATTCATTTATCCGTCTACAGAAGTGAATTTACTGTTTGGACGTTCAAACAAACCAGTTCCAATGTCCCAGATATTCTGAAAAAGTGAGGAATAAAAACCAGTTGTTTACTAAAAAAATAATGAGATCATCACACTCATTAGCCAGAATAATTATCTGGAAGAATCATTAGAATGATGGGCTTGATCCTTTAAAAACGTGACAGTTATAGCATTATCTAGATTCTCATTTAAAATATTTATGTATATTGTGCATAATTTGTCTGGTTATTGAGATATGGCTTCATAAGATGACTGCTTAACATTCTCTACCTCTATTAGCTCTTGAAACTACATCTGATATAAGTGAATAAGGTATAGCTATTGCCATATTTAAAATATAGCATAGCTCTTAGTTAAGGTTGCCCATATTATGGAGGGGATGCTTAAGGTGCAACAAAGCGGTCATTACAATGTAATCATTCTGATACGTGGAGGAAATTGTAGGTTGCTGTCTCATTTTAATAATTATATGTTTCCTCGCAATTTTATGAAACCCTTCGTATTCTATTATCTTTTTTTGTAACTGTAATGATACGTTATTGCTTCGTTATGTTGCCCAAGAGTTATAAAATTATTTCCAGAGAGAAATACAGTATTCCCAAAAAATATTGCTTAAATGCATTGGGTTACTACAAGCACAAGCATACAAATAGTTTTTAATACATAAAACTGCTATTCCTCCTGTCCCTGATTTATCATATTCCTAATGTATTTTATATAATTCTGTCTCCGTGTAGTTATGACTGCACTCTATCGTAATTACAAACTCCAATCTGCTTGAAAAACCGGTTTGACAATAAAATGAAATTTCAAACAATTCCGCACAGTATTGTATCCTTTCTACATTTCGTCTTTTGTAAAACGAATAGAAATAATCAAAATAATTAGAAATAATCTTCAGCCTTCTATCTTCTCTTCTCTATATATTCATCCTCTCTGTATGTTGGCTATTGTAATAGCCGTCTTATTTTACTGGTTTCTGGGCAAAATAAGTAAAATAAGCACCAACACCATTAAATGGTATGGCATATGCCTTCAGGCAGATTATTTGTTTCTATTGGTAGAACGCAAAAAAAAAAAAATAAACTATGAAAAAGCCTGAAAGTAATATGACTGATGTCTGACGAATCGTTAAACATTTTGATAACTACTTAGTAGATAACCAAACTTTTGATTGTGAATATTGCTGCTAACTGATTCAGAACAAGTTCTGTTGCCACTTTCTCGGATTTAATTCAATTAGCTAATAATTTGAAACTTTTTGAGGACTAAAACAAAGAAGAGTGTTGATGTTGCTCAGTTGGAGGACAGGAGTTAAGCAGAAAAACGTTGGCCACTATGGAGATAGGATGCATAAGATTCCGGATTCCATTAGGGGACAACAGATGCTCGGTGATAAGACGTCCTGTCCCTGAAGTGGATTGATTACAGAGGCTGAGGAGTTTATGGCCCGGGCCGCTGAGGTTCATTAAGCAACTTTTTCACTTTAATCTGACATATATTTCATTTATTAGGATGATTCCTCAGCTAATGGTAGATTTTTTCCCTTTACATGGGCAACGGTTCCAAAACCGACCGCTTTTTCTTTTACCTTGAATGAAAATTAGCGCATTGTTTTATCAAAGGTATTTCGAAGTCTTGACATTAACTCAAGGATAGAGCTTTGTTAGAAGATAATGTCAGAGTTCATTTAAATAGTTCCATTATCTGATAGCTAAGAGGTTCAGCATTTTAATAACTACTAATTAAGAAGTTCGTTGCTTCACGACAATGTCGCTTTCCACCGATGTATCTCGTTACTACAATTACATTACTTGCTCAACTTAGTACCCTTGTATAACAGTTTTACGTCTCTTATGTAATTAATTTTCTTGTTTGTTGTACATGCTTTTTTATTCCTCCTTTCTTGGTTTTTCATGTCAACCACCTGTGCTATATTCCTTTAAACATAGCTTTCTTTTTCGAGGTATGGTGAAAGAATTTTTTTTTATTTTAAATTTTCAATGCAATACATATTTATACTTGGATCGGATTTTTTTTTAAATTCTTGGGTATATCTTAAAAATTTAAAACGCAAATTAAATTTGTATTCGGAGGAAAATAGTGGTCAAATCTGTTTTCCATTAAACTTAATTAAGCTCCATATTTTCTCTTTTGTCTGAGGTAACGAACTGCTACGTTAATATTACCCCAAAACTTTAGATAACTATGCCCTAGCCAATAGTGAAGGGATTTGGGTGACAAGAAGAATACTATTGCTTTTATACAATCTGGATAATTTATTCAAAGAATCTTCGAGATTCACGTATGATAATATTCTTTTATAGAGCTATGAAAGAAACCCTTTGGCCAATTCAGACCTGGGATTCTGACATGTACCCTTTATGGCTGTTTTCCGAAGGTAAGGTAATTCAAAGAAGATTACTAACAGAAGTATAATAAAATGCTGTTTTATGACGTAATTGCTATTTCATAAAATATCGCGAAAATTCAGAAAATTCGCGAAAAAGTGGATGTTTGATATGTTACATTACTGACATGTAACTTTTCTCTGTTGTCTGCCTGCCTAGCCCCCTCTGCTAAATCCGTAAATTCCTAACGAAGTTAAAGCTAAGCCGGTTAACAGGAATTCTATTGTACTCTTCAAATCCTGTATAATTCAATTTGTACCAGTCCATAGATTTGGCGATTAAAAGATTGACATCCTCCAAAGCTTAGTGTAGTAAACATTATTACATTGATAGGGATACATGCATTATTTTTTTTTTTAAACAAATTATATTTGTTACCGTTGATTTGCTGAAATCTGTTTTTTGATCAATTGTAATTTTAGTTTTGGATTCCGGTCCTTTAACATTTATATCCGGTAAAGCGTAATGCACATTACATTTAATGAGATTGCCATTTGACGTACTTCCGTGAAGAATATTTTAACAAAGCTTGGAAATTACTTGGCGATAATTACACATTCGACACTGTGACAGTCTGTTCCACTCCATCCGGTAACAAAAAATCGAACATGGTTTTCGTTTCGGGACATCTCACGTCCTGTTTTTAAAATGTTTTTGCAGTTTTATAAACTGATAAATGACAGCCCCAAAGCTAAATTCAATTACAAGTTTCCTCATCAAAGGTATTCCAAGCTTATCCCGTGTCATTCAAAGCTGACACAATGCCAGACTGAAACATCTGATTTCGATTAAATCAGATATTCAAACGCATTTCATCTCCATGAAAATGCATTATCAGTACATGATATGTCAAATCACTCAACTAGAAGGTTCATATGGGATCAACTGTATGCTTCATTTCAAAATAATGATTTTCTATCTCAAATCTATCTGGAAGGTGAACTAGGATTCTAAAAGCAACCATCTATCTTTTTTCCACCCATTCATTTTTTTTGTACTCCATCTTCAGTTCATTTCTCAAGTTCACAAATCACTATTTAGATGTCGATGGTAAACATGCTATCCCGTCAAGGTTACCAACTAGTTTATGGTAAATGCTGACATCGATATTGCCAGAAATGACCATTATTAAAGAATTTCTAGAGTTGGTTGAACCAGCTTAATCACTAGAGATGAATTAAATAGAGAATAATATATGCTATGTCTACGGAGATAGCTCAATATCGGGTCCTATAAGTTTGAGTAAGTAGTTGAACTTATTTACGCAGTTCGGTTTCTAACAAAAAAAAAAAATACAACTAAACATGCCAGCAAAAAGAGGATAGTTCTGACTTTTCTATTACTACTTGGTCTTTAGAGACACCACTCTCCAGCTAAACGGATATACAATTCTATAAGAACATTATTCATCCAACATTTCAAGTCTTAAAACCAGGACTTTTTTAAAAGAATATAGGACATAACATTGAAGGAAAATTCTTCCCTTCGGGACCAAGCTGGAAATGAATGATGCAAGTAGAAGAAAGTGAGTGTTTAGTTGAATAAAGAGTGGCCGACTTCAGACAAGATCCAGCTGTTGTAAGGTTACATGGGCTGGCCATGTTGCCCAAACAGGAAACGAGAGGAGCAAACTTAGGCCGAAGGATCGGAAGGATGAAGCATCAATGGTCTCCTGGTACGACAAACGATGCTCTATATTCGCCATCAGCGAGTGGATGTGATTGACAAAGGGATTAGGAGAAATCTTCTTGAGGAGGCCATGATTCATCACCGAGTTATTCTTCCTTACTTGTTGAAAATCAAATATTTGTATTTATGTATTCTTCAAAAATACGAGATAGGTGTTGTATCATCAGAGGGGTAGCAGGGCTGTATTTTATATACGGTTCAAAACACGACTTTTTAGCGTGTAGAATATTTGCTTTCTGTAGAAATTTCTGGATAGGAAACAAAACAAATAACCTTCATGTTCACCTCCAAACCATTTTTCCAAAAATCTAGAAGTCAATATAAAGTGTTTTATCTGTAGTAATAAATCCATGAACTCAAGAACCGAGATGTATGTTCATACGAAGTGTGGCTATTTAATAACGAGACTGACGTTGCTTTCGATATTCATGGGATTGTGTACCTTCACTGGGTTTCTGAAGGTCAAACTATTTATAAATACTACTATCTTGAGGCACTTGCAAAACTACCGGAAAGAGTAAGGAAAAAACGAACTGAAATGTGGAAGGACAAGTCATGGGTTCTCCACCAAGACAATGCGTCAGCTAATCCCGTGGTATCTGTCAAGAAGTTTCTCAAGTCTCAAGAAGTCAAGAAGCCCAGTACAGCATACCAGTGTTAGAATAGCCGCCTTATTCACCAGATCTTGCACCATGTGTGAAATAGCTAATGCTATTTCTGTTCTCTAAGGTGAAATCTTCATTAAAAGGGACGAGAAGCTGTAAAAAGAGAAAGCGGTACGCGTCCTGAAGGAGGTGACGGAAGATGACTTCCAGCACTTTCCAACAATGGAAAATTCGCATGGAGCGTTGTTGGATAGAGAAGGGGTGTATGTTGAAGGTGATAGTAAGTAATTATGTATATAATAAAAATAAATTTTTTTGCAACTTCAGTCTTGTTATTTAATAGCCACACCTCGCAGCTTACCAGATTCCATTGCAGAATCTAGTCCATACTTCCTTCACGTCTCTATATGCAAGACTATGCTACAAAGGGTGTCCATCAAATGAAGGTGTTAGATTTCAATTGTTTCAGAAGGCAGTCTAGAGAACTGTCAAGGGATGTTACATTTTTCGTCAGGTTGTTCAATTTTGTAGTTTAGAGAAAATACGATCCTTTAATTAGTTAATAAATAGGACAGATCTAGGTCGCTAATGCTATTTCACCCTTGTTGCAGTGGAAGAATGCATTAAAATATTATGTCTTCTCTTTATTTGATAACGGTGATTATTTAGGATCCCAATATTCATTCTTTAAGGAATTGAAGTAAGCTAAAAGTTAGGAGGTACTATTAATAGTAAAGTTCATGATGATTGGACTGAGTGAGCAATGGAAACAACTATCCATTATTATTACATTATAATGCCATTATTCTACCACCATTGATTGGAAACTTCATAAAATATAAAATGTGGGTAGTGATTTCGTCGTAGCTCATATATAAATTTTAAATTTACTTCCAAACGTTTTCATATCCAACAAAGATGTAATTTCTTACAAAAAAGCTATCGACAATTACCTAGAAAGCTTTACAAGGCGCACTGCCTTGAGGTTGTACAATGAGGATTACAAACCCGAGACCTCCTGACACCTCGAACCAGGCATTGAGTGCTTCTCAAAGCGCCGCCTCCTCTTCGGGGATGATCCTCCTGTACCGATCAGCGCCGACCACCCAGGCCGTGGCAGCTGTTATTTCTCGACATTTTTTTTGTTTCGGCCGACCATTGTTCGCAGGGTACACAAACCCTTCCTGTGTACTCAGCCGCCCACTGCTATAACAAATAGTCTACAAATGGTTCTGGTTCCACTTTGTACCTGTCTTCGGGAACCGCCACTATTCACTTAGAGCCGAAAAAGTTTGAGGAAGTAATTATAACCATATCTAGTCGTTGGATAAATATTCTTATATGTCAGTGTACCATTATATAGTATGAGCCAAATAGACTCTATCTGTTCACTCATATACATCAACTGTAATGGCTGTTACATAACGCTCTGTATGTTTTTATTCCCAAATAGTTCTTCAAGCACAGATATGCAAAACATAAAGAGATATTGGTCGTATCGAGGTCTCTGTCCTTTATATGCAAAACGTTACCCATTTATTGCTGGTGTATGGGTACACAATGCAAGTGCCTACAACGCTAGGCTTTGCTTAACTTCGATTGCCACTTACAAGCTTCTTTGCTTGCTCGACCGCCACATATAAATATATATATATTATTTTTAGTTTTCTGTTTTATTTATTTGTTTGAATCCATTCTGCTACTTTTCAGCAGTAAAATAAATATCTCATTATTGTAAATTTGTTCAAACTGGCTCCGTTTCTTTTCTTTTCAAATTCCATACTCAGTCTTTATTCATACTTAGACTTTATTCATAATCCTTCAACAGGTCTGAGAGATTTTTGAATGCTCAGTCTTACATTGCCTGGTAATGACTTCTTCACGACCCATTTCTTCTTTATGATTATCAAGCTGAATAATTATATACTCTGATATTCCAGTAAAGTTGTTAATTTCAACAATAAGTTTTTTCTTTATTTTGACATTTTATTTGGCTGTGGAGATGTGAAAACCTTCATATTCTATATTTGGCTGAGTAAAATTAATAACGTTACGAGTATTTTCTTTTTTTTCTATTTTCTTTTATTCGCTTCTTAATTATGCCTGAAATTCTTAATCTTCCCTTTTACTCAAGAACTAATATGCCTATTGGACCATTTTTGTTAACCAACAACCTCCCCCACTTGTTGTTTAACAAAGTTGTGGCTGCGAGGGACTTGGGGCGGAGGGATATAAAACAAACACATTAATCAGAGAACACATTATAGCTGTTAGCTAGAGGAGGAGAATAATTTAGTGGATGTGATTAAGGCAATTAATCAAGCGCGGTGGGACTCCTGCTCGGCAGATGTCGGGCGAGGATTAAGACGTGGGACGGTGTGTGATGGCCTAATGATGAAAAATGATGGGGCTCTGATGAGCGATGACTCCCTCCCCTTCGGCGGCCATCTTTTTATCTCACTCCCTCTCTCTCTTTCTGCTTCTCTCTCCTACTCTCTCACTCTCCTTATCTCTTTTTTCGTATATTTAATGGTCCCTCTGTAAGAATTATTACCGCCTGTCCTATATTAGTCACGTGCTGTAAATTAAATCAAAAATAATGGAGCGGAACCTTTTAAAGATTGGATGCGTATTTTTAAAATTACATAATTTGTTCAAAAGATACTTTAATTAAATAAATTTTACTCTTTTCAAAAATTCACGAATTTCCACGTACCTGAATTTTGAAAATTTGAATTTCATCACTCCAGCCCTACATATTATTTTGACAGGGGATGTAATTCAGAAATACGACTAACTGACAAGATGAATGTTTTCGCACCTGCCACTATTTCCACACTAGCATTTTGAATGCTCCATTTTCTACTAAGATTTATATATTTTATTCAAACAGAAAATTGTTTGTTAATCTTTGATCAATTCATTCCATCATTATAAATCTTTTAGTATGTTATTAATATTATGCCTTTAAATATCTCGATACGTGGAAAAATGGACATATTGCACTTTAAAAAATAACAGCTCATATACAGACAGAAATAAAAGGGATCAAAACAAAAATGTAACAAGCTACATAAAAAAAATTAATGACAGCTTCTCCTCTATTTGTCCCGAAGATGGCCTACACTGTTGGCACTACTAAACAATAAGTTTTTCTTATTTCGTGTTATTATTGACTGCATCCCTGACCAATTTATATTTCATTATATAACATATCGTTTTGTGTAAAATACTCATTGCCTTTTGAGGTTTGGTTTGTAATATTTTTTTCCTAAGCTCTTCTATTGTATTGCTATAAAGCAAGTTTTATTGTGAAAAACCTAACTACTGTGATTAGAATTTTATCACATCCTGTGGTAATGATCCGACTTAATCATTAGCGGATTCGGTTTATATTTAATTCTAAACTTCTCATTCTGTTGTTGTTTTATTCGGCGGTTTCCCAGCTGATTGGTTACTAGCTTCAGAATAATTTATTAAACCCACTATTACTACAACCATTATTCAATTATCAGTGAAATTTCTGAATTTTTTAGCACCAATTGGTTCGTATCGTCCGAGCAATCTGATGGTTTGCAAATAACGAAAATTGCCTCCGACACAATCACGTCGCCTGTTTAATAAAGCAGCACTAGCTTCATAAGCAGTTCCGTATTTTTGGGATAATGATAGATCACGCCGGTGGTTGGCTCATGGGAAAGGGAAAATTACCGCATAAACGTCTGTTTTCTCTCCCCAAAAGCGGCCCTAATTTTCTAAAACGCTCGTATTCAGGTCGGAAAAAGGTCTTTTGTGAACTGTTAAATCACCCCTTGGGACCGGCAAGGAATTACTCGCCCGAACTTTTTTTTTTATCCGCTCGAAACTTATGTTTAGGATATTTCCCTTTTCTTCAACCAATGACTACTTAGAGGATATGAAAAATTGAGCTGTTATTTGGTAAATGGGTCGGTTACAGCAGTGATTTGGGTAATGACTGAAAAGGCCTCCCCTTCCTACTCCTGATACCGACGTCCAATAAATATGCAAATCCTAAGTGCCTCTCTTTTCGTTGAAGATTTAGTAAGAATATGAAAAATGGCATCCCTGATATTTGTAGATAGCTCTAGAACTATTAGTATTGGTAAGCATTTGTAGATAGGTCTAGAATAGTATGCAATGCAGCGTGTTTAAAATATTATATAATAATACAGTTAAATTTGACATAAATGAAACATATTAATGTTTGATATTTTCCCTCTCCTATACATGTGCAATATTCTTAAAAACATCAAGGTTAGAGAAGTACAGGTGATGCGTAAAATAAAACCATACTGTTACAACCAAAATACTGTATTTTATCAGAGGTGCACTGAAATATTTTACCACAAACGGTCTCGTTTTCCTTGCAGCAGGATTTTCAAGATAATATTTAAGAAGTAACATGCATAACGTAAATTATGTATATGAATATATTCATTTATTAAATAATATTTTAGTAAAATGTTAGTTATTTTTTATAATACGAATTTAGTGATGGTGTTCTGTTCAAAAACCAACGCCAAGGACATATCAACCTCTTAATACTTTTGTCTCTTCTTGAGTTTTTCCTCATTTTATTGAAAACAATAATCTTCCGCCGTTATATGTATTCTGTTGTAATGGATTATGTCCGCAAGTCCTTCTATTGCGTTGTTGACTTCTCCTTTGTTCAATATAAGCTTATGTTAAAATTCTTGGCCTAATGGGTGTTTTAAAAGGCACCCAACTATCAAAAAGCTTTCATGGAGATGTATATTGTTTAAACTTGTGATCCAACATTATCGACTAGAAGCAAGAGTAACTGTATAATGGAAGTGAACCGAACATTGCATACTTGTAAAGACCGTAATGCATAAGATTCCAAATACCGTTAAGGCCACAAGTAGACAATGGCGGTATCTTCTGGACGTGTAAAAATGGAGCACTTAGACGTCTGCTTACAATGATGGACAAGAAGCAGCCATCTTCTCGGACAGCTGCCCCTCCAGACAGATCAGTCCTAATCCTCTTACCTTCCTCTAGTTCCATGGATCGGCTTACCTTGCCGCACCTCTGATCCTCGGCAGCCTCCGCAATTAGGGGGGGTGAAGGCTTCCCCTTTGCTCCGGCCACAAAGGCCCTCTTAATGGAGCTACTCAGTACCGTTTTCAAGCGGCACTTTTGTTGTCTGTAACGTACTGCTGTCAGCTTGTTTAAGATTCTGTGAAAAGTTTTGGTGGCAGAGCATTATGGGATAGTTAGCGCTGTTATGGGAGTCTTTGAACAACGTTAGGAAACCGCATTTACAGTTCATTCTAGTTAGCTGTCTATAAATCTCCGTTACGCTCAACGTATTGAATATACCATTCCCTAAGTGTCCCTCTTTGTTAGTATGTCTGTTATTTTTTTGTAGTTTGTAAGTTAAGTTAGCTAGATATTAACTTAGGGATTTTTATTGTAAACATGGTTATAATTTGTTTAAAATAATATAATTCTTATTCCATCCTAAAAATCACTAATTTTTTTTTTTCCATGCTATTGTAATGCCTATAATACATGACTGTACCTGTATAAATATGGCCGTGAAACATGAAAATTGGGAAATCTGAGCAAAGAGAAACTACCTGATGGAATTCTCTATAAGGGAAGCCAGAATACCTAGACGTGACTGGATTTCCAATACTGTAGTTCGAGAGGTAATGGGTATGTATACATATACGGCTCGAAGCGTATGGGTACTCATAATATCATTCTCGAAAAAACTCATGATCAAGAGTGGTTCGGACATCTACAGAGGATGGAAGATAAAATAATACCAAAATTGTCCCTGCACTGGTGCCCTGAAGGAAGACGAAGAGCCCGCCCAAGAATCTCATGGATTTACCAAGTTCAGGAAGAAATGGCAGGATACGGTCTCAGTGAAGAAGTGGCTCTTGATAGGAAGAGGCCTGTCGTAAAATTTGGTTGAAGAAAACATCAACGTAGATTTAGGAACTTTTTTTTAAATATTATTGAACTCTCCCGAGATCTTTTATTCCAGCATCTTGCTGAGTGGTATATTGTTGGGAACGTACCTGCTATCGACCCCAATAATAGCAAATCAAACATTTCGGTTGAACTTCCATCGTTATTATAAATCAAATAAATAAAAAGTAAATAATATTTTTCAACAAGCATGCAATAGCAATTGTTAAAGCAATTCTAGTAAAGTTCAAGGGTAGAACCGACGCTGAAATTAGTTATCTTTAATGGTAAGACATTGTTATTAGGTTGAATAAAATATAAATATTTTTTATATGAAATGTATGCACATTACCACTCATTTCCTTATCTATCATAAATGAAAATCGTAAATAGCCTTTCGCTGACTAGCGGTTAGGACCCCGCACTCAGAGGATCGTTATTGAAGGAGTGCCGCATGGCTGCGGTCTTAGAGCCCTGTTATTTCGCCTGGCGGCCATCGACTCGTTAGTAGTTGATGGTGTGGCGCATCAAATTACATGGATAGTTCAAACTGTGGCGTCTGGGCTTTTCTCATGTCGGCGTCGCCTTTGACCTCTCTGTCGGTGGCCAGGATTCTACTTGTATAAGATCCTATTTATAAAGTTTTCTGAAAATTATATTAATAAATGTATTTCAAGAGTGTATAATGGAATAATTGGTGAGGGATGAAAATTCATGTATTCATCTAATTCTTGATATTTAAGCGAATACGCCAGGTCGGCTTTCAGAATAAAAAATTAATGCTGAGTTGTACACTGTCTATTTTTTTAAAAGTTAACATTACACCACAAGTACCAATGATATCAAACCCGAAGTTAGCTGTAGGTTTGTACATTTTATGCGATACAATTTAATGAATTCATAAAACGATATGAATTTGTTAGCCTGAATGATTTAAATTAGGAAAAGTAACAAACGAATTATAAAATGATAGATGTATGCATATTTTATTATATGAAATAAAATAGAAAAATGTTTTTATGTTGGGATCAGGTTGCTTAAGGGTAAGAGTTGGTCTCTTGCATGAGACGAAACCCACTCTTTTACTTTTTGTTAAAATGTAAAATTCATTATTTAAAGCAAAACCATGTAAGGCTAGGAATAGCCAATCAGGCAAATAAAGGATATATAATAATGAGTAAGAGTTGTGTCCAAAAATTAAATGAGTATATATCTGGGAGGGATACATCATAAGAATGATACAAAAGTACATTAAAATATATATAAATTAAATAGTCAAAAGAACATAACATTGTTAAAAATGATATCGTTATAGTGAGCAAATTAACAGTAATTTATCCATTACTTCTGATGGATATGAGCTATTAATTATTACTGGCTATAGAACATCTGAGATGTAGGAAAAGTTTGGATTTTTATGGGGGATAAGCATGACGAATATCAGGTGGGAGTGAGTTCCAAAGTATGGTGGAACGGGCGAGAAAAGAAAGCTCAAATAAATATATATATACATACAATATAACATGCAATATATGTAGAACATAGTATAACATGATATACATATATACATGCTTGTTACAATGTCTTGGCACTGGCTTGTGATACTGACATTAATATGCTAATAAATACTATCTATTAATATATACTGCCCCAAAATAAATAGGGCTATTGCTAATTTTGTAGTATATACTTTACCTAGCATTTATATTATAATTTGTGACCAGGTTATGTGTTTTCGGTCCAAGGTCCAAATTGATTAAATAAAAAAGTCCAAAACCAGTAGGTTGTATTCATAGCAAAGTTCGTAACACAATTATTACATCAACGCTATAACCATAGCATTACACCAACGATATAACCATAACACCAACTAAAAATAGATAGTTAATTAATAAAAAACAAAGATTATATACAATTTAATTTACAAATTTTTAATAGGATGCTTACCGCTGAGCCGCAAAGAAAATATAAGGTAATTTGTAAAATTTGGCAATTACTTGGCCATATAAACCAATGATGTGCATTCGCACATAACGACAGCCCACAGTAGAGTGAGCTCACATATGTAAAGACACATGACGGACGAACTTAGCGACAAAAAAAGAAACTCGTTACAATATTATTATATATGTAAAGAAAACTGCGTCCCTAATATACGAAAGTTTTCTTAATTTTGTATTTGCTGCGTAGTGTCACAGCCTTCTCGACCCAACATAAATAAATAAAAGATACGAGAGAAAATAGTTTTAATGTACGGTTAATGTTTGTACCCTTAATATACCCTTAAATTGAATTTTAAAAGAAACATTAAGTAAAGGCATTGAATGCTGTTTCTTTGATTTTTTTCAGGTGAGGGAATGTTTAGTTGAAAATTATTGTAATTATTTCAGACATTTAAACATGAATGTACTGTAAATAAATCTTTATTCTTTTTCAGAGAAAAAATTCCGTCTTTATTTCTATATCGAAAGGCACTAAAAACCTAATAAATTTATAAATGCTAGGCAAAGACAACAAAATTAATGGTAACTCTATTCATTTCGCGCATTTTATATACCACCGTAACCATAAAATAATTCTTATGAGCAATATTGAAACAATAAATAGTTTATGTAAGAGTTTATCAGTATATCTACATATCGTCCCTGCCATCGCAAAGTATCGAATGTGAAAAAAACAGTTTTTGTTTCGACTTATAGCAGTTGCTTTAGGATTGATAATTGATATAAAATTCATTTAGGGGGATCTATCAGTCACAAAAACAATGTAAAACGAATGTCATTGCTTTTTTTTCAATTCTCCTCAAAAATACCGATTTTTACATTCCATGGTTGGAAATGGCAGGGACGATATCATCATTTGAATATCAGCATCATAGATCATAGATAGATGAGGACTATCCAAGAAGTATCGAGCCGGTTGAACTGTAGGAGATTGGAAGTTACTGAAGACTGGATTGATAACTTCAGCGTGTTCTAGTGACGATGTGATAGTTGATCATTTTCAGATATTCTCCTTTCTGAGTACTTCTGAGTGTCTTCGATAGGTTTCTGACAAAGTTTACATGGTTCATAGGATTTGAAGATAAGCTGCTTATATTGTAATGTAATCTGCCAGTGTGGTTATAACCTTGCCTTATGGCTCTATGTTTTTGGATAAATAAACTGAGTAACAGACATTCCTCCGGTTGAGTAGCAAATTCTTCTCTAGACGAGGTTATGGATGGAGGTGTTTGCAGGTTCTCATCATTCGACAAAATGATTGCTCATTTTGATGATAATTGTTGACCTATGATAATTTATGTTGAAGAAATTGGTCCGGGTAGAGGTCACTGAATGAAATTCTCAAGTAATTTCAGAAGATATTTATTGTTAGCCAACGTTTCGACCTACGTTGTAGGTCTTCTTCAGGGCTATATGCAAAATACAGACAATTTAAGAAAGCGGTATGAATATATTAAAACATTTTAAATATAGATAAACTAAAAGAAGGTGAATACAGGCAAAAATTGATAATTATGTGTAATAATGATGATAAAAATTGATAAAGGTGTACAGTAAAGTAATTATGAAGGTTAAAATGTAGAAAATAATAATAAAACATGAAGAAAATAGTAATAAAACAGAAAGTGTTGACAGTTAAAAAATTAAGGTATTACAGATAAATAAAAACTGAATACACAATAGGAATGTGAAATGATATGGGTAAATTAGAAAGTGATAAGAATTACGCACTAAAATTATTGGTAATAAAAAAGAAGAAATAAAAATTGTAAAATTATAAAAATCTAGAAACGAATTATATAAAATTGAATATAAAAATTATTTTAGAAAATACAGTATTAATATTAATAGGTAGAAAATACTTTATACTAGTGTAAAGAATATTAATTGCATAAGAGAATGTAAGAAGACAGTTTATAAAAGTGTAAAATATCAATTGTATAAAAGTAGGTATGTTTTAAGTAAAGTACGTGATAATACAATCAGGCTATATTGGACTAATTAACAGGCTAATAACAGGCTATATTGGAATTATGATGTGTATTGATGAATATTTAGGGTGGTATATAGATAACTAAAACAAATAAACGCCTTACAGTAATAGTGAGCTTGGAAGTAGTGATAATAACGGTAAATTGAGTATAGTACTGTTTTAGGTTATGAGGGAAAGAAATTAAAATGAAATGGAGGAGGGAGGGTGAGTAAATAGTGCAAAACATATGTTACCTGTGGGGGTGGGACGGGGGGTGGGTCCTCTCTGGCTATGAAACACTGACTGATATAATTGAGAAGGAAGGATGGTCCCCCACCCTTACTAAGTGTCAAAAAAAAAAATTTCTCAGAATATAAAAGCCGTTACAATGGCTATAAGTAACGTATAAAGGGAAAGAAGCAAATAGTGTAGAAGCCTCATATAAAGACTTGAAAATCCATACACACACACTCACATACACATACTCGTATGTATATATATATATATATATATATATATATATATATATATATATATACACACACACACACACACACACACACACACACACACACACACACATACACACACACACAGACATATACGCACAAAAGACAACAGATGTAGATACACGCACAAAACATACATACTTATACACATACATATAATATTGGCACGCTGAGAGGGGGGGGGGAGGAGAAAGTCATTAGGAAGCGGGGGTGGTTAGTTATTTTGTATTAGGTCTAGTATGTGTCTGTAAACTATTGATAGGTTATTTTTATCAGTCTTTATGTTTAACGGATTTTTTTCTAGGTTAATGTATAATGACTCTGTAATTAGTCTTTTGGTATAATTAGGAACCGTGGCGAGAACAGAGGATTGGTCAAAGTTAAAGGTGTGGTTAAGGGTTAAGGCATATTCTGATAATTTGGAAGCAGATATGTTCGGGTAGATATAGAGGTCTTATGTTGTGATAGTCGTCTGTAAAAGTGGTTTTTTGTTTCCCCAATGTTGGAGGAGGTACAGTTTGGGGCAGAGCAGGGGATGCGGTACACAATGTTGGAGAGATTTTTAATGGGGATCGGGTCTTTTTAAATATGTGAATAGTTGGGATAATTTGTGATATGGCTTAAAACCAAGGCGAAGGTTGGGAAAGGTAAGATTTAAGATTTTTTGGATATTGTCAGACAGACCAGGAATATAAGGAAAAGATCGGTATATGAAGGAACTGGGGTTCGGTACTGTTGGGTACGGGGAGGGGTAAATTACATTACTAGGGTGTTTAAGGGGGTCTAGTAGTTTATTGGTAATGTGGGCTGGGAAGTTATTAGAGAGTAGTATGTTATGGATTCGTAGGATGTTGGTTGGTCGAAATTGGGTGTCTGATAGGGATAAACACCGGTGAATAAGGTTTTTTGCTGTATTGATCTTCTGGTGGTAAGGGTGCTGTGAGAAAAAATTGAGGAGTCTGCCGGAATATGTGGGTTTGGTGTACCAATCAAAGGACAAGGAGCTATCATTATTTCTTATAATGAGGAGGTCAAGAAAGGGGAGGGTGTGATTGGTTTCAGTTTCTATGGTAAATTTGAGACGGGGATGGTAGGAGTTAAAGGCTACTAGTATTTCAGGGATTTTTTCAAAATTTGATTGCTCATTTGTTTGCTATTAATTTGTTTTCCTTTGACAAATCTGTAAAAAAATACGCCAGTGTATCGTTCATTGGTAATAACGAATTCTAAAAAGAAATGATCACCTATTGGAATATCTTGATCCTGTGATAGAATTGTCAGGAGATAGAATTTCAATACATATTATAATACTCAAAGAAACAAACATGAATGCAACAATGCTGGCTTGCATGAAGGATATTCCTTTTAAAACTTTTCATTTAATGACAAGTCAAAGGAAAGTTTTGTAAGGAATATCCTTAATGCAATGCAACATTGTTGCATTCAGGATTGTTCCTTTGTGTATAATAACATGTCCAGGTATTGAAATCCAATCCCCTAACAATTTTATCCCCGGATCAAGATACTACAATAAGTGATCAAAAGATCTCCCCGACAATTGAGAAGCTCCCCAGGCAGTCGGTATATCAGTGAGGCGGCGTTGGAAGGCAGTAATCAACATGTCCTATTGGAGACAATGTACAGTCGGATCCAACTACCGTTGGACACATCCGACACGACATAAGTGGCGGTTAGAGAGGACAAACAGAAGCATAAATCCGGGCCCCCTGCCACAATAATATGTATAAACAATTGTAACAAAGGCCCATTGTCGGAGGGAAGGCACTGTACCGGTCCCGGCCACCTCGTACAACCACTCGCCGGCCCCAGAAAAAAAAAAACTCCCCTTCCTGTTTCGGGCCCTGGTAAATTATTAATCAGAGGCCCCTGTCAGGGGAAGCTGTCGGCTGTTTTGTATCTCTGTTACGCTTATCTTTGTGTCGTAGGATATTTATTTTCATGTAAAAAATGAAGTTGAATATGAATCCAGTAAGGCTGGTATATGACCCATGCAAACAAGGATTCATTCAAAACGTGAAGTATCCGCTTTTTATAAAATTTCGTTATTCAAAGCTGCATGTAGAGATTATTCAGCTTCAACACTTAATTGTTTTAACACCTAATGTACCCCTGTAAATTAAAGTTCAAAATCACCTGTTCCAATCAATATCGGACGTTTCCATCTGCAATTTCCACATCCTGGATCACTATTTTTCTATCAAAATACGATGTATCCACAACCTCCTTGTACGTTGATCTCCGTTTATTTCAAAACATAATTTATCCAGAAATAATTGCTTTCTTTGCACTACTCTTGCATATTGACTTAATTATTTTCATTAATCAACATTTTTTTTTATTTTTTATGGCAGTGCATTTCTTAGCACACAAACAATTCGTTCGTTTCATTGGGCACTAGGAACTTGGTAAATAAATAAAAAGTTTTAAAAAGCTTGGAAATATAAAGTCTTGCATCAAAAAAGTAAATATTTTAAAGGAATTGAACACATTTTAAAAAATGCCACTCATGTGAAGAATAAATTGAAAAATCATATTCTATGTTATTTTTATACACTTTTCTCATTAAAAAAATAATGGTTCATTCTGAACAAAGCGTAAAAAAAAAAGTTTTGTATAAAAAATATCTTTAAACATTCCATACCGAGGTTCAACATTTTTTCATACAACAGCCTTACATGAAATCAAATCACTCTGTCATCAAATCACTCTTTGTACCATTCACTCGATTTCGTTGATCTTGGACTAGTAAGAAAGAAGTTTCCTCTTGAATATGGATTGAACTGTACAAAGGTTTTAATATAGGTTCGATTTTATGGTGTCAGATTTTGTTTTCACATTCTAGAAAAAAACCTAAATTAAATTTTTTGAATGAATCTATAATTGAAATTCAACTAGACGTTTCTTCCATTCAATACGGACACTTCTACAATGAAGTAATGGTGATGACACTTTTTCTAAAGTCTAATAAAGAATGGAGCACGTCAGAAATTCAATTTCACGAAAAATATCTTATTTACCCTTTATCGAAACATCGCTTAAATGTTACCTAAAATACATTATTTATTGTTTTACATAAATCTTTTCGGTCACTTCAAGTATTTGTGCCACGAATCTCTATCAATATTTAGTGTTACTTCAAATATCCGTGTCACAAAAGTTTGACCCATTACCCTTTCGAATCGCCACTAAAATTCTAATATAAGGGGCATGATAGTTGTCCAACCTCCATTTTTATGTGAAATTTCTGTCTCCCGTACTCGGTTCAAAGTTTATAGGCGTCGTAACGGCGGAACACGGTTCTAGACTACCGTGGGACGTTATCTACCGTCTGTGGGAGAAATTTATTTAATTTCTGATTGGCATTATAAAAACAGTGGACGTTATTGGTCGTTAGAACTACCGCTTGAGTGGCCCTTATCTGGAACATTTGTATTTCGAAATAACATTTGTCCCGGGATCCTCAATAAACTTTTACTGGTTAATGCCTCCAGCTTATCTGAGAAACTAATTCGGAATTCTTCCTCCATATTTATTTAATAGTGGATATAAAATGGCTGCTATAAAATGGATAATCACCTCGGACAGAACCATTAACCATTGGCCCTATTAGCCACTAATTTATTTTATATCTATACAAGAGCCGGGAAGATAAAATTGTGTTGGTTACCCCGGTGATTAGCATGCTAATGTAGCGGGCTAGATCAACAAAGGAAGGGATAATGAATACATGAGACAGTTAGCAGGGAGTGCTGTATTTGTTATCCCTTCTGCTAGACCTGTCTTTGTTCCAGTTTGAGACGCTTGTTCCTCCGCCTGTTCCCAAGCGTGGTCGTTAGATGTCCTCCGGGAAGATCTCTTCTCTTCTTGTCAAGAGACTTTGCTGGCCGTTTCGGTTTCACACATCATTACCGATCTAAAAATGGTATCTATCTATTCCATAAATCGGCCTTTAAATATTGTTTTGTCGTTTTTATTATTAGTATATAAATATGTGTTGCTACGAAAACTATGTTATATTAATAACCCTAATATTATTATTATAATATTCCTACCCTACGGTTTAACTTATGAATTACTTAAATATTTGTTACACTTCTTCTTTTAATAACATATGTAATTATATAATAACAATAGTTTTATATTAAAAAAGTGTTTACATTTATACAGTAATTAGTTACTAATTAATGGTTAGGTTTTTTCCTTGTATAATAAGAAATAATAACAATATATCTTAAGTTTTTATGCTGGATAAAACATTTAGACCATTTTCAAAATTAATTCATTATTTCAATGGGTACCTTATTCTTTATTCTAAACATTGAAAGGTCATTTTGGCAATGATTTATATTTCAACTAATAACGGAGGTCTTTTTGGCAATGATTTGTATTTCAATTAATGACGGAAATATAACAAATTGACTAAATTACTAAATTCTAATATTAAAGATAAGATAAACAGATAAGATAAACAGTAAAACATATATTTTTTATTATGTTCGGAACCAATTCGTCACATCTTTAATTATTTCAGTTATGGATAAACTAACTTATAAGTACAAGGAATCATATAAGGCCAGCTCACCTAATGATCTCAGAATTTCAATTTTATGTCACTTTACATCTTTATTTTTTTAACAATTATCATTATGGGAAACCCTCAAATATCCTGCAGCTTATGATATGAATGTTTATGCTATTATAAATATTCATATATATGAATGCTTTCATTTAGCACATACGGATTTTTTCATGGACCGATTATAGTCAAACTTTACCTAAGTTCAGATTTTCCTCTAGATTTGTTCAGGTATACCTTTCGATTTTTTTAAAATTATATCTTTAAAAGGTTGTTTCCTTTTTGCAATTCGTGAAAAAAAAACGGTCCTCTTCTTATTTTTAAAATGCTTCTTTTATTATTATGTACTCAAAGTATATATATTTATATTTACTTTCCTTATCCCTGCTGCATCTAATTTATTTCGTGAAAAACACTTAATAATTATTCGTTCAATACATGCGGAGCGGAGTGGCTCAGTGGTAGGGTACTGAGTTGCCATGCCGAAAATCCTGGTTCAAATCCCGCGGCAGGCAAGACTTTTATTTAGTCTATTAGCAGCCGGTGATGGATCATATAGGATCTAGGACCCTCCTGGGGCTCACCCATCCTGTAAAAGTGATACACAAAATAAGCGGGGAAAAATCTTGTGGTTCATCTAAGACAAATCAACTCCTTGCACAGCCGTTGTTCATCAAACAGTACTGTCTCTACCATGTACTAAATCCTAGATCCTTCACGGGTTGTGAACAGATTACACACAGATTAAAATATATGAATATACATAGTCATTAAGGTTTTATATTCAATCAGCGAGATTTAAAATCTCTTTTGACTTTTCGAACCCATCAATCGCAATCGAAGATACAACAGAGAAGGAATGGCATCCTGAAGGGCAGAGGGATGCCGCAAAGAAAGGCGGTTCCCAAGACTTTTGGTACAGTATACATAATACATGGGCGGCGGTGCAAGGATTTTTGCACCACAGATCAACTGAAGAATGCCCGCCGGCAGCCCTGAATTCTACCCGACCCATACGTGTCCAGTGTATCAATGACTATGGCTCTATTTCGTTCAGATTTATCTTCAGCTGTCTAGTTGTTGTTGTTTTTTCTGTCTGTTTTTATTCGCTGGCAGAGAAGGAATGTCTTCGGAGGATGTTGTATCGTTTCTTCAGCAGTTCATGGCGGCCTCTTAAGTAGAATCTACTCTGAATTATTGCTTTCCTCTTGTGGGCAACTTGCTTCTGTTTGATTGAATTAGGATTTTAATACATTTAACATATTTATGTATTCAGTCCCTTTGTCTCTTTATTGGTAAATTATTGAAAATAATTAAATAATGGTAATCTGAAGTTGTAGTCCAGCTTCAGCGAGAAGCATTGTACTATTTTTTCAGTTTAAGACAAATACAATTATGGTTCACAGCCATATATATATATATATATATATATATATATATATATATAATATTTAGATCTTGAGTTTCAGTCTTTTATTTCTTTATTAATTTCTCAGGCGAAGTTTCGAGACTAGGTTAGTCTCATATTCAATAAAGAAATAAAAGACTGAAACTCAAGATCTAAATATTATATTATTTCCATAACAGTCAAGAAAAGTAAAAAAAAACAATATATATATATATATATATATATATATATATATATATATATATATATATATATATATATATTGTGATAAAATGAGATTTCAATTTACTCAACTATAATTTATACTATCACAATGTTATTGTATTTTAATGCTGTAAATGTTTCTTTTTTAATTTTTTTTTGAGCGGCTAAGTTCTAGAGTTGCTGTGCCGAATATTAGGCTGTGGCATATAATTTATTTAATCTTTTAACAGCCGGAGAATGATTCTTTGAGATCTGGAGACCCTCCTTTGGCTCACCTTAGCTCACTCTGTATAAAGTGGTTGCCCAAAATAGAGAGGGCTTGGAGTTAAGCTAGATCTCGGTCAAATCACTTTTCTGCACAACCGTTGAACTAGAAACAGTACAGTCTCTACCATGCACTGTACCCAGGACTTATTGGGTATGATGCAGTTTTTTTTCTATATACACTTAAATAAAATTTCCAACAATGGTTCTCTATACATTAATTACATTTCGTTGGTAAACACAAGGTAGCCGTAATCCTTTAGTTCTTTCGATTTCTTTTTCTCTTTTGCGTGGTCCACCAGCGAGATGAACGATTGAATAAACTATTGCTGATGGCAAAAAATTATCATTATTATATTTTGTAATAATAAATCATTCTTCAACACAATCTATTTGGAGCCAAATCTCTATTCGTCCAATGTTCTCTAGAGAAAAAGCTTGCAAGAGGAATTGTGAATTTCTTAGGCCGCGAATCAACGATGCTCCTCGTTAATCCCTACCGGCTGTCGGTTTTTGCCCGAGCTCAAAGGGGAACGCGATAGGTTCGTGGACAGGTTCAGGCTAGTGTGGACGGTTCTTGAACATGAACACTGGGGGCAGACGAAAAATCTTATATAAATTCTGCTTCTAATATGATGTTATGAAAAAATTCCAATACTCCAAGACTCCTGGATGTAAATTATGGAAGGGTGTAATCTATAAGAATAAAAATATGAAATAAGATTCTTGGTAGGAAATTGAATTTGCGATGAAAATACCTGCTGATGTATGAACAAATAAAATGATAATTTTACTGTCAGGATAACGGAAAACTAAAAAGTAGAAACTAATGCCAGGGAGGTCAACAGTGGACCACATGCTCTCCGTATGGCAAATGCTGGAGAAGTCCTATGAATTCAACGTGGATCTCCATCATTTATTCATTGATTTTCGTCAGGCATGGTAATGTGGAGAGGAACGAACTAGGGCTGAAGAACCTGGGACTGTCGTCAAAATTAATTAGACTCGTAAGAATGACTCGGAATGATGCTACAAGTAGAGTAAAAGCCAGGAAAAGCTTTCAGAAGAATTCAAAGTAAATAATGGACTAAGACAAGGAGTTCGTGTATATATATATATATATATATATATATATATATATATATATATATATATATATATATATAGATATTCAACCTGATTCTGGAAGTAGCAATCAGATGTATAAAGATGAGCCAAATGGCACAATTTACAATAGATTGGCGCAGCATCTAGCAAATGCCGACGATGTGCTTATGTCGGCCAGAACAATGTCAGCTTTATCGGGGACTATGCAAGAGTTTGAAGGGGCAGCAAGGAGACTTGGCCTCGTAGGAAACAATGCCAAAACAAAATATATGATAACGACGTGAAGCGGGACATATAGAAATGCAGCAGTAAAGATCGGTGACCGGGAATTCCCTGGATGCGAGTCCTTCAGATACCTGGTAGGGATGTTGTCAAGAAACAACGTCATGACAATGGAAGTCAAGGCAAGAATTACTGCGGGCAACAAGTGTTTTTATGCTCTACGGGAGATTTTGAAATTTATGAATATATTCTAGAAAAGTAAAATATTAATCTGCAAATATGCCGTTGTGACATATTGCAGTGAGACATGGATCCTAACAAATGCAGCCAAAGATTCCCTCAGAATTTGGGATTAACGCATTAACTCGCGTTTGCCTCTCTCTTCTCGTACAGGTTAGCTCGAGTTATCTGTAGTATTTTGTTAAATAAATAATTAAAATATATACTGCCACTAACTGGGACGAAATGTTCCATCAAGTTTCGCCACAATATTGCGGATCACTTCCTGTTCTGCCATGTTCACCAATCACGTCTCCTTTAAGAGGGGGCTTAGAACGTGGCATTGATTCGCGAACTTAGTGGATACGCGGCCTTACACGCATTATGATCATCTTTTTCATGATTCAGAATCAGCATCCTCTGATTCACAATGTGCTTTCACGAAAAAAAACAACAGATATCATTCTGTCCAAAATCATTCCTATGACGACAGTTGGAACGCCGGAGGGGTCTCAACCGCCATCGCTCAAGGGCTGACTGATGCGGTCCCGTGGAAAGGACTAAAGGCCGGCCATTCAATGTTAAAAAGTGGCCGTTGAGACTACGATGTTCCGGGAAACGTCGCCGCCACATCAATCAGTGTCCGGGAGCCGATGTAAATCTTCGTCAGCCGCAGGACCCCTAATGAGGGGAGGAACTGGTTCCTTCTGTCTGTAATTGGTCTTCTTGTTACCACTCTTCACCTCCATTCTATCCCCCTCGAGAAGAGCCTTTTCAACGGGCGCTGAGGGATGAGTATACGTATAATGCAAGAGCCGCGCTGTGGACTGCGTTAGTAATCCCAATTATGAAAAATCTTAGTTCAACTATTATATTACGAATTTAATAAAAGATGAGATGCCAACCTTCTTCGCCTAAAATCGCGTGTTCATAGCTCGATTATTATTATTTCTTTTTCGCGGATTCTACCGGAGAATGGACCTATCCGGACATAAGTCGAGGGTTAGGCTAGAGAATTAATTAGAAATATTCATAACTTTTCGAACAACACTTGCAGTTCCGAGCAAGACCGCTTTTTCGAGAATATTAGAATTAAGGTTCAATTCCTTTATGCTGCTTAATGTCATTTCTAGAATCATTCCATTCGTTGATATAACCAATGGCAAAACTTTTGCTTTATCAAGCTTTTATTATTATTTTTTGTTATTATTATTATTATTATTAACCTCTGCGGTGAAAGATTTTTGCTGGAGATCACCTTCCTAATTATACCTGAACAGGCAAAATTTCAGAGTACCTACCGCTGTACTGTCTGATTAGCTTCAGTATCATAAAAGTAGCATTAAATGAATAAACACTCATGTTCAAGGAAATAAATAAGCTTCTTAGAAAATTTATCATCATTTCCTAAATATAAATATAATTATGAATAATAAAGCACTTAAGTTAAGTAAAGTAATTACTAATAATAGTAATTATAAATGGTTGATTAAATCAAGGAAATAATAAAATAGACCGGTTTTATTTGGGGATCAGAAATAAATACAGAAACATAATCAGGATTCTGTTCATAAATAATGTATATTTATAAAATGAGCCAACGTTTCGGTCTATGTTTATGATCTTCCATCAATAGGATTTTTATTTTATAAGGGAAGTTAGATTTTCTGGCATCAGCAGAAGAACAAGTGATTTAAATAGATCACCCGTGGTCGTGACAGGGTAAAAAATCCAATACACAAACAGAATGTTTTTCTCCTAGCGGCTTTGTCGTCCATTGAATCCTTCTAGGATAATATCGAATATTGCCTAGTACCTCTCCTTAGATGGCTGGCCGATTCCGGTCCCGGCCTTAGTGTATATTTTACTAAATTGTTGGCATTAGCGGCAGCCGGTAATAAAAAAGGCTCTCCTGGCTGGAGGGCCGTATTTAGTGGTCTTCGGCGGACAAAATACGGTCATCAGTCATCAGAATAGCTTATGTCCGAGGGCTAATGAGACGATTTATAGGAGGGAAAAAAATAGTATAGAAAAACAGTAATCTGGAAGGGCCGTGATTTGGTCAAAAGGTAATAGCAGCTGTCGGGGAGCGGTATACACAGAGGAGAGCTGGCTAATCACTGTGATCACAGTAACTGCCACCCCGGCCCGATTTCACAGCTGATAGCCCCTAATGTCCGCTTCCAGCTTGTACTTTCTCCTTCTTCATCGACTCCACTCTGCTAAGTGAATATACCTTCTGTTCCTCAACTCTTCTCTTCCCTTATAATTCAAAAATCGTTAATCGAGTTGCAGGATTCCCAATAAGGTTTATATTACCAAATGGTAATAGTCGGAAATGAAGAACACATTTTTCTCTATTATTAGTGTCCTTCTGTTATCTCTATAAAGTTTGTACTCACAATCATATCAATTGAAAATGCCACCGAAGGGCGATCTAATGATAATTCCTAATTTTCAACAAAGCACCGGGAGCTTAGTTATCAGATGAGTCCATGAACCAGGAAGTTCTTTACCAAAATATAACCAATATAACAGCCCCAGGAAGACAATCCCACTTACAGGGTCTAAGTACCTTTATCCCTCCCTCATCTCCTATCTATTTATTTGTAACGTATAGAAATAAGATAACTTTTCTACTCTTAGTCCTAACTGTGATTAGATCAATTATTTATGTCATGTAACTGTAGTTTTGTTCATTAAAGAACTTTCCTGAGACCGATAATGTTATATCTGCAACGAAAACTGGCGCTCGAACAAGGAAGGACTCTAAGCATCATGTTTGAAGGACATGTACTTGTATGCATCTATTTCTCACAGTTTCTCTCATCGCTTTTTCAACAAGAACTTGGATTATCATATCAGCCGGCTATTTTGGTGCCCATTACCTCCTAGTTCTTTGGCGGAATCACCGACTTCTGGTATCCGACATTATCTCATCTTGACACCGCCAACAGCTATCCAGAGAGTAGACAACAGGACGAGAATTCCGAAGAACATAAGGAAATATTGCCATTTAAGTAATTAAGAAAAAAATAAAATGATCAATCTATTCGTTTAAGAAAGAAAAGTTCAAGATTGAAAAAATATTGAGGATCTGGCATTATTTATAACAGTTATAGTGAGTTATATGGTATCATACAGGCCACAAAAAAAAATCTTTAAAGACGTTGAATTGTTAACAGGTAATTTTTGTAAAGAATATAATACATACATTAATGGGAAAATAATATAAATGCTTTTATACATTTTAAATGGATTTCAATCACTGCCCGAAAGAATAAAAATATGAATTAACATAACAAAAAATGCATCTATATCAGCTTATATAGTTATAAAGTATTAACTATGTTATATCAGAAAAGTGACATTTTCATTATTTCCATGGAAATGAAAAAAAAATACCATTTATTAGTTAAACATTAAATATCGAAAATATAAAAATTTCAGAAAGGTGTATGGCGTAATAAAACATTGTTTCGTTTTCTTATGTCTGATCTTAGCGTCAAAAAATACATTTAAACATAAGAAAATGTTTTTAAATATTTTTAATGCAGTGGTTTCTAAAATAAAACAAATTTCAGTCCCTTATAACACTTTCTTTTTATTTAGCCTGAATGGGTATTGAGTATTGGCTTTAAAGACAACTCCTACTTGTTACAACTAATTATTTGAAATAACAAGGAAGGAAGGGATTTAAATGACTTAATTCCTCCCCCAAAATGAACCGCAATTAAATTTTTTTTTCCAAATATTGTTCGAAGTCCAGTTTATTATGTCGAAGTCCAGTGTTATTTTTGTCTTATCAGTTACAAAATTAAGTATCTGATTGCAAAAAGACTCCCATCCAACTACCATGAGCGAGCTTCTTCAGATCGTCTATCTGCTTTTCTTTAATGACCACGTTTCTTTGAGGGCGTGCATTTACTGTGGAAGTTCAAGGGGTAGATAATTCCACGCCTTTATCAACTTAAAAAAGTGCTTTTCTAAAGTCCAGATATGAACTTCCCTCAAACCACTTTTCTTCTCTGTTCTTCTATTTCTATAGTATTCTTTGAACTCTTGAAACCTCTCGCCCACGTGACTTAAACTGAAGGATTGCTTTTTCTAAATAGCGAGCTACCAGGCTCTGAATACTTACATCTAAAGTTTAAACCTTTCAATGGGATAAGCTTAATAAATTCCCCAAAATTCTGAAGGATTAGACTTGATTAAATATTTTATCCTTCCAAAATCACTTTGACCAAAATAATGGCAATGCACAGAAAAAAAAGAATCTCTTCATTAAGTCACATAAACTGATAAGAAATCGTGACATTCTATTAATATAAATTTTCCCAGCCTACTCGCCACTGAACAGTATAGAAGTATTACAAAAGACTTTGTTTATTTTTTCTGGTTTAGACCGTGTCGATAAATTTCTCGCCAACGTTTCGTCAACCATGCTGATGACTTCCTCAGGGATGAGATGAGAATGATAAGAAAGATGAGCTCATTCTCATCTCAGCCCTGAGGAAGTCATCAGCATGGCTGACGAAATGTTGGCGAGAAATTTATCGACACGGTCTAAACCAGAAAAAATAAACAAAGTCTTTTGTAATAATAGTGGTCGTGGAAGCCTAAAAGAATATTTAATATAGTATATGTTTATTAACTGAGGCAGTTCCTCTTAATATTACCAAATATACATCTGAAATCTAGTCATTGAATTAAACATCAGCTGAGCGTAGTGACAGATTCGAAAGAAAGATTTTGAGTCGAATTTATGGACATGTAGAGGAGAATTGCTCATTTCGACTCGGATAAAACCAAGTACTACTCACTTTATGTGATACAAGTATCTCACAATTTGTAAGGGTATGTATAACTGATCAGATAGCTGGCGGCACATAATCGAGATGGGTAGGAGAGGACATCAGAAGACTGTACTACGGAACACCAGATGGTTTCTCGTAAGAGATTCAATAAGATCACGTGGATTATCGAAGGGAAGAAGGAACGATGCTGTCGAGGAGGATCTGAAGAAAACGTGTGCATACATTAGATGTGCTAAGGTAGGGAAGACTGAGCTGGCCTAGGACTGCTTCAAGCGTCTGCAGCGCCTTGAATGAATGAATGTTGACGCTTTTCAATGTAATAATGTGTATCACACACTGCATGAGTGGCTTTCTTTGGAAACACCAGATCTGATTGATCCACTTGTGTTTCTCCTGCTCGAAATGGAATGTTCCCCAAAATACGCGTTATAGTATATGCTCTTTTTTCTTTGCCACTAATGGTTGCATCTATTTTGTATATTGTTTGCTGTTGAATATCCGATGGCCTTATGCCCCAATTTAATAGAACTACTTTTAGATTTAAAATCCTTGTGAATAATCTTCTAAATGAATAATAATACGAAATGTTAAAATTTGATATTTCGAATTTGGATAATGATCCATCTCTTTCTACAAATAGCACTTCATTTTATTGCTATTAGACCAACAACCAGCTCAGTTTAATTCACCTAGACTTTTAGAGCATTGGGTAAACAGTCAGATGTCTCATACTCTTGCAAAACTTCTTAAAGAACTATTCGGTTGTGAAAAGGCGGGACCTCCTTTTCCCAGATGTTGATAACAGGTAAATAGCAGTTATTTCTATTTAATGCTAGACGTCGGGAGTAGATAGGGCACTAACAACAGGAGTTCAGTGATTGACCTGCGCCAGATCACTACAATCTCGCCATGATTGCAGGATGTGGTCGCAGATTGTGAGTCTGATATTAACCGTGAAGGTAAGAGGAGTTGTAGGGAGCGCTGCGTTCTCATTACGTGGAACGACCTGTCTAAATCGATTATAATAATCAATGTTTTAGCAATAAGTTAGAAGGTTCTGTTTTGGTTACCTAATTATTAAGGAACGTTGTAACACCTAAAACGCTTATTGACTTATTTTTAGCTTTTCAATTCAACACAAGGTCTGAACTTCAGCACCTCAGATGCTATTGAATTTGAAGCACTCAGAGTTAGTACTTCAAAATGAAAATAATAGAATTTTACTAAGATGTCTTCATAAAATATTAAAATTTTATGTTTTGGAAGACCATGGAAAATTAAATAATTTTAATAATAGAGATTATTATTATTAAATAATGATAATAATAGAGACCTATGAATATTGTAGTTTATATATATTTCCATGTCCATCCTGTCCACCTCTCATAGGTTAGGTATCCTAATAAAGTTATAGCTCAAAACTTTTTTTGTTTTTTTTTAATTTAAAATATCAATTTCAGTTTTTACAGAAAGTACGTATCTAAAAAATATCTCTTGGGTAGTCTTTACTGTTATTAATTTGAGTGAAAATATTTTTTTTCTTGAATTTTATAGTTGATTCTGCTTGTTAAGTGAAAAAAAAGTTAAACCTCAGATTTGATTCGGGAGATTTGAAATCATAACACTTTTTTGTTACCGATCTTGATAAAATGTAATGCGACTACATTTTGGGATTCTTAAAGAAAGGTTCACTCTTTTCACACAATTAAAAAATTTGTGAGTTGGTAGCTTTTCAACTAAATATGGTGGAATCTTACCAATTTAGAACGATATAATATTTAATATTTCATTAAAATTTTGACTAACGCATTTTCTCCTTATTTTTTTTTTTAATCACTATTTTGTTTCTATCCATCTTCACACAATTCCTTCAAACATATTTTCCATTCTGTGAACGCCTTTTTTGGCATGTTTAGTTCATCAGTACAAAATTTGACAGATGAAAGATGAGAAATAAATGAATCTTGTGGTATCAACAAATGACAACCTTGGTTCCAACTCTTAAACTGTACTTCAATTTATATATATCCTTTATTTGCCAGATCGGCTATTCCTATTTAAATAATGAATTTTACATTTTAACAAAAAGTAAGAGTGTGGGTTTCGTCTCATGCAAGAGACCTAACTGTACATTATTTTCAAGAGAAGTTATAAATATATAATAGTTTTTTCATATAAAATAATTATAATGTAATAACAACAGAACTATAGTACTATAAAAGGAAAAACTATAAGGAAACTGGAATATATTACAATTTGTTAAAATGATTGGTGAGCAAGGTAATGTAATTATTATCAGAATATCTTTCAAGAGTCTCGGTTTTAATCTTGGGGATGAAATAGGTTCACCAATGTTGAATGCTACTGCTGCTTTGACTGCTGGTAATCCGGTCATAAATCTGGTGTAACGCTTTTTAATGAATTCTTCAATCGTCTCTAGTTTTAGCTCTCGGTGTAGTTGACTGTTTCGTACAAACCAAGGCGCGTTTACTGCGATTCGTAGGATTTTATTTTGGAAAGTTTGTAATTTGTTTCGCTTTTTTGTTGACACTGCACCCCACACTTCACAACCGTACATTAGTAGAGGTCTAAGAATGGTTTTATAAATTTATAAGGCTGTTTCTGGTTTTAATCTAGATTTTCTATTAATTATCGGATAAAGTAGAGCTAATCTTAATTTAACTATAAATTTAACTTAATTTAGTTAATTTGGTGTTGATATGCTGGTTCCAGGTAAGACGACGATCTAAATAAATTCCGAGATATTTTGTTGCTTCTTTATTCCATTAACTGTACTTACTTTTGTAATTTCTTAATGACACCTCCAAATCATTCTTTAAAGGATTTATTTCGTCTTGAGACCTACTTTATAACACCTCTTCCACAGCAATATCCTTTTTCCTAGGAAAATGGTATCACTTTGTTTTCGATCTTACCTATACCTTTGTAGTAATGTGTTTAAATACACCTTTGTATATTTCCAAACCACTACTAAAACTAAACTGATTTGTCTCTGCGGCTGACATGCTATAAGTTAGCTGGCTTAGCCGGAGGCTGAGGGTAGACAGGTTAAGAAAGAAGACGCCAGCGGAGATGCCATCAGGAGACAAGAAAAAAGAGCCGCCGACGTAGATAAATCTGCCGGGACCACAAAGTGCCGAACCGGGAGGCCGCGCCGGGACCGGCCACCAAATTAATTACCCCCTCCTCAATTAGCACCTCCTCCCACAATAAACAGGACGGCTTAATCCCATCTACCTACTCTGTCTTCTTTTAAGATATTTGTTTGTCTTCTCTCTCTTCCTCTCTCCCTCCCCCCCCCATCACTCTCTCACACTCTCTCCTTCCATCTCACTCTCTCTCTGTTTCTCTCCCGCTCTCCCTTCCTCCTTTATCTTGTAGCCCAATGTTGACGGCACTTCTGATTTAATGCCTCCCCGCGTAAGCAACTACAGAACGTTTTGGGCCCATTAGATCCGGAGGTCGAGCAGTAAATTTCTGTGAGATATCTTCGTCACGATATTTGATTGTAGATTGGAGATAAAAAAGATTTATTTAAGAGTTCCCGAGGCTGTTTAGGCATTTTTATGCCATTTGATTAGATAAGCCACCACCCAAATAGAAAATCTACAAAAACGAGTAATACATACGAGTCTTTATACTTTTAAGTACGTCAGTTATTTTACTGGTATCAGTTTCGCTGGTTATCGCTTAGACTTAAATAACAAGTTTAACTTTACATTCGTTTCCTTCTTAACATTCTCGAAAATAAAAATAACCGTGAGTTTTAGTATAATAGAGTTACTTTTATAAGTTTTTGATGTATAATCAGTAAATTACTTAATAAGTTATAATAAGTAAGAGTAACTTAATAAGAGTCGGTAACAGTTACTTTGAAATGTTAGTTGAAACGTTGAAAAGTTCATTTCTTCATGTAATGATCACCACAATTTACATATTTTACATAATTACACTATTTTTTTTTATACTGAAACATGATTATCATTTAAATATTTTATTATAAAAGAAAAGATATGACCAGGACCGGGACTCGAACCCAGGACCTTCACCTCTCCGTGTTAACGCCTTATCCATCTCGGCTATCCAGGCTTCACTTCACGGCCAGCCATATCCCCTCTTTTCAATTGATCCTTCATCTCCGTGTTCTCGCACTTTGCGATGTATACTCGGGGAGAATGTTAATTTAACATTATTTTATTTTGGATATACATCGTGTATACATCGCTAAGTGCGAGAACACAGAAGTGTAGGATCAATGTAAAAGAGGGGATATGGCTGGCCGTGAAGCGAAGCCAGGATAGCCGAGATGGATAAGGCGTTAACACGGAGAGGTGAAGGTCCCGGGTTCGAGTTCCGGTCCTGGCCATATCTTGTCTTTTCAAATAAAATATTTAAAACTTATATAATATAAAGATAAAATAAATTATAATGATTATTTTTATTTTAGTGAATATTATAAAAGAAACGAATGAAATGTTAAATCTTGTTGCGAATCAACTCGAAGTGAACCTGCGGAACTGATTCCCTCGAAAATTCAAATAATCATGAATTTAAGTATGAAAATAAGTGTGTAATTATTGAAAATGTTTATATTTCGGTAATTTAATCATGAAATGGACGTTCCAACAAACATCTCGAAGCATATGCTTCATATATATGATCATACAGCTCAAATAGTATGTATTAGTCGCTTCCTTAATCTTTATACAATCAGTAATAGTTAATATAAACAGTAATTAATAAAAGTATTTTTGTTTTGTTAACTGTTTTAATTTTTATTATCGGGGTTCCCGCCGGGTTCGAATCCCGGCCGGGGGCATATATTTTCTCTTTAAAATAAAAATATTTAAAAATTAAAACAGTTAAAAAAAATTATAAATAGTAATATGAGGTAAGTCAACAAGATCCTAAAATTAAAGTAATGTTCAAACACCATTCGTTCTCGTGTATACATCGCAAAAAATTGCGAGAACACGGGGACATGGGATCGGATAAGAGAATAGATTTGTCCCCTGCCGGTAGGCGACTCCGGTGGCTCAATTGGTTAGAGCACTGCCACGGAGAGACAGAGGATCCGGGTTCGAATCCCGGCCGGGGGCATATCTTTTCTCTTTAAAATAAATTGATCTTAGTTCCTTTTAGTTTTCTCTTCTCTTTTACTCTAAGCCCTGAAGATGGCTAAAAATTTAGGCCAGAACGTATGCAAATGAAATTACTTCTACTTATTTTTTGTAATTTATTTACCGTAACCCTTTACCACTTTATACTCTTCTAAGATATAACCAATCAACCATTTCCATATCGATTTGAAAAGTAAAACCTGTTGTGATTTAACTCGATTTAAGAACCTGCAGAACTGATACCAAATTGCTTATTAGTGATAAGGATAATGATTAAAATGACTGTAGGTTAGTTAGGAATCCAATTGGATTCCATGGATCAATGGATTATTGCCTTAAGTCCCGTTTTGCGTGGGGCTTATATTCGAGCTGTAAAAAAAGTTTTTGTTCCAGCCTGACGGTTGTAACCCGCGGCTTTTAATCGTGGCCTGAAGAGGGAAGCGAACGAGCCGAAAATTTATCGTCAGTTTCAGAGCAATTGCCTTGAAAGCGGACGTGACATTTCGAGAAGCGCGATTGACCTTTGCTGCGCAATGTACAACGCACCGTTTCCCTTTATTGCGCCATATTTCACGCAACCTTAATACCACCATTGTTTCACTAATTGACGTCTCTGCCCCGTCGTCGTAATTTATAGAACAATAAAGACACAAATGGAAGGTGGGATGGGGGGGGGGGAGAAAACAAATAAAAGGTAGAGGAAACATGAGGGAATAAAAAAAAAGAAGAACGAAAATAATAAAGGGAGAAATATCGCTGCTTCCATCAATTTAATTTACAGCCCGATTTTATTGCCTCGGGAGGTGCGAAGTAATACGAGTTAATTTCATAATTAACGAGCGGCAATAAAACGAAACTCTTTACAGCCTCGGCTGCAGCTCTCTCGCCTTGATAAGGCTAATTGTGCTCTTATTTCCGCCGTTATGTCTGTTTTGTTGGTTCCTCGCCCGCAATTTGCTAAGAGATAATTTGTTTTAATTATTGTGCTCGCTGTTTTATATTTCCGAAGGTAGCCATTAGTGGGAGATAAGCAGCACGGCTGTTGAATAATATTCAGATATTGTAGAATACTCAGTTTTAAAAATCCAATTTAATTGCCAAATCTCAATAACTTTTATTAAAACGCGATAAATTGTTTTTTCCTGCGTTGAATTGTAGTTTAGATACTGGGATATCTTTTACAGTCCATTTTAGGAAAACTCGTTACATCATTTATATGTATGTATGTATGTATGACAAGGGCTATTATTAACCTAGATTATTATTAATTCCAATACCCTTCATCTGTTTATTTTAAATAAATAAGTTTAAGAAGTGGATTTCTGTATGTTTATGATAACTTTTGCCTACCAGACGTTTACAGTACAAGGTCCATAAACAATCATTTATTGAAAACGAGTACAAATATATTACTTTAACAATATATAATGAAAAATATAAAGTAAAAATAATTCAAAGACATTTTAAATATATGAATAAAAAATGAATTACTTATGAGGTTCTTTAACTCAAAGCTAAAGCATATTTCAGGCCGTTTCCTTAAACTAACGAGATCAAAATATATGCGTTCCAGCTCTACTTTATTCATCTATATTGTCTATGAATCGAGTTGTATTGTTATGTCATAGAGTCTCTTCCATTGTAAAAAAAAAAAAAATTAAAGCCAAATTTTACAAATACCGGGCATTTTATCACACAGCTAGTTAGTTTTCTTGTCTTCAATAACCCAACTTCGTGGCACACTTTCCCTTTTTCTGTGGCCAAGATACCACTTGGCTCCATGTCATTTCTGACTGACTCACATCTGCTTTAATTTAACAACTCCTTCATCACATAACATCATTTATTGTTTTTTTCAAGATACGTGTTTTAAAGTGATACCATCTTTGTTCTAGATCATCAACTTGAAACAAGGTCCTTAATCTGTCTTTCAAATTTTGGTTTAAGAAGTCTTCTTTCCTGAATCATTTTGGCTCATATATTAAATGTCTGCAGACTTATATGCGAAAAAGCAACTTTAAAACCGCCAAAATAAAATTCATAAAGATAAAAGTAATCATTTTTCCTCAAATCATTGAAAAATTAAGCGTTTTCAATTGATATTTCAATATTTGCACATATATTGAATATTGCACATATATGCATATCATATAGCAGTGTATGTAAGTTGTTATGAATATGACAACTTGAATATTTCAACTAGCAACATATAAATTGAAACGTATTTATTGTCCCTACCATATCAACACAATATTTTGTTTAATACTTGTGTATTTCATATTCCTCGCTTGGAGTCGCCTACGCTTCGCAGTATCAAATGTCTCTGACTCCTGAAAAACATAGGAAGCCTTCAAGTCCTCAATCTATGTCAGCCTGTGTGACCAATACTAGAATTTTTTTTCACCATCGATATTGTGAATACGACAGCAGAGGCTATAAACTATTATCTGAATAGAGATTTATGTTTTCGATATAGTCTCTGCTTCATGGGTAACCAGAGTTTTGAGGATTTTTAATGGTTACTTTGATAGCAATATGTCCTTCCTTTGTCTGAAAGTTCATATTAATGTAATTTTTCAATAATTCGAAACACTCGGAATTTTATAAGGGGAGGTTTCTTACATCAATTTTGATTTTGTTTTGCTGGCCTTCCTTCCTGCGGCACTAAGATATTCCGCTCATAGCATATGCCCACCGTTTCTCAATCCATTGCCGTTGAGCGATTGAAGGGGTCCCCGGATCCCGAAGGGGCAGGACCTCATTAGACAGACGGACGGACGACACACTACATCAGGATAGACAGGCCTTGTTACCACCGACTGACGTTGATGGATCGTCGGCTTTGATCTGGCGGCGAGTTACAAAGTGAAATCAGCTGGTGGACGTGCCCTGCCAGCGGATAGGTCGTGGGTCGTTGACGCGGTTCTTTCTTTCTCTCTCTCTCTCTCTCTCTCTGTCTCTCTCTCTCTCTCTCTCTCTCTCTCTCTCTCTCTCTCTCTCTCTCTCTCTCTCTTTCTCTCTCTCTCAGCATAATGACTAGAAAGGTTTGCTATATATTGTGATCACCCACGGTTAAAATAAAGGTTTCTTGTGCATAAATAAGGTTTAATTGACAAAATATACTATTACGTAAAACACATACACTTATCATTTCATTATCAGAATTCATTGTTCCTTGTTATAAGTCGCGCAGCCACTTCCTGAACCTCGATAGTCGATTATACGAATGATTTTTTTTATTTATTGAAATTTACAATTGTAAAATAGAATACCTATATCAAGTAAATATAATGGAAAATAAAAAATAGCAGGAGATAAAGGCAAGTAGAGTAACTATCTTCTTTTCAGACGCCTCGGAAGATTATCAGAAACTGAAGATGTTGCCAGGTTTGAAACTGAGTGATGATAAAGTTTGTCATAGAAAAATTTATATCGGATTCCCAAATCAGTAACAGATAGGATATTAAGGTCATTATGGATTACATTGTTCGTAAAAAGTAAGGAGCATTAAGGATTTTATGAAGGATTTTGGATTGTAAGGATTGAATACGAGAGGAGATGGATGGCTAAGTGGAGCCGCAAGGATCTACTGCGGAAGTCCAGGTGTTGAAGAAGTCTGAAACGGCGAGCTGTCTCATGGCGTTTCAGTCTAGTATAAGGATCCCAAGTTAAAGTCCTGTAATATTGGAATCAGTGGTTTGCTGAGAATGATTTTTAAAGTTAATTTTATAAATTTGACACTGGATTCTAAAACTAATGTGGCAAGTCAGTTTGTACAGATCGTTTTCTTTGATAATTTTTTTCTATTTCACTGAACGGAATTATTTATCGTTGTTCCTAAAAATAGAACTTTTATTATATTCCTTTTTTACAATTATTATATTCCTTTTTTACAATTATTTTATTCCTTTTTACGGCTAAAGTTGATGTAAATGCAAGTAAATTTGTAGGCACTAATTCTTACTAATGCTGCTTTCAGCGAGAATCTCACCCCGATATTTTCAATTTATCGATAGGGGTTGTTGAATTAGATCTTCAAATACTGCCTTCTCTGTGTTTATCACGCAGTTGGTATAATATATCGAATCAGTATTCTACCTCTGACACGCTATGCAATCTCCCGGTTTACTACCTCGGCTAGAGAAGATAATTAAATATATATTCCCCGCCTGTAGCAATAAAAGCCATAAAAAACGAGCGTAGCAGAAGGGCGGGCCGTAGATAGGGCGGTTTGACTTTCATGATGGGGCTCGACTATAATAGTTTTATTGACTCCAATAAAGTCCTGTTGTTATCGGTTTCAAAGAGCCGCCTCATCAAATCTTCTATTTACTGGAACTGTATCACCTTTTATTTTCCCCGCTCTCCTCTAATCGATTTAAGCGGTCCCAGCTTGATCGATAGTAACCGGATCCTTCCGTCCGTGAACTCACTTTTTTAACACTGTGTCTCTGATTTTTTTTATTTTTACATCATCTCAGTGCCATATTATACAATAGACATTTATCAGTACATATAATATTATGGTGATGTTGTGGGTAAGCTGGTTAGCTCATTTGACTAAATTTAGTAGCAATTAATAGGGTTTGAATGTGTACATAGCCCGAAAAGCTACTAAAATGCTACATCCGATCCTATGGAATACAGAGATAGCCACAGATAATAAACGCCGTATTTTCACAACCATTTTCGAATCTATTCTGACTTATTCTTGGGAAACCTGGACTATGAGCTCCTGTCAGTACTCAAAGGTGCAGGCGGTTGAAATGGATTTCTGAAGGAGATGTCTCCGTGTAACTAGGCTGTATGGACTTAGAAACGAAGAAATTCGACAGAGGATGGATGTGAATATATCAACAAATGAAAGGATCGGGGCATACGCCTAAGATGGTACGGCCATGTGAAGAGAATGGCGTTTGAATGTTGGCCGAACAGAGTACTGGATTGGGTTCCACCAGGGAGGAGAAGACGCGGAAGCAGGTGCATGGAGGGAGTCCAGGAAGAGATGGCCGGCAGAGGTCTCCAGGAAAGGGGTTGGATGGACCAAGAGGTGTGGAGCTCTGATTTGACAGGTTGAGGCAACCCATGTTGGAACGCCTATAATAATAAAATAAATGTATACATTATTTTATTTATTTTTATTTTTTATTATATTTGTTTTTTATTATCATTTTTGAATTAGTTTCCTTTTATTACCGCATGTATATAATTTATTACATTCACTTATTTTATTTTGTTTATACCATTTTTTGTTTTGTTATGGAACGGTTTTAGCTACATAGCACCATTACTTATTGCCCACAAATGGCAAATTGTAATGTTTCAATAAAGGTTTTTATAAAAAAAAAAGTAGCATTTAAAAAAAAATAATCATATTATTTAAGTCTTCAGATTGCTATTACAAAAAATTCTTTAATCTGATTAGTTAAGTGTCTCTTAAGTTCTTTTTAACTTTAAACTGCGACTGCTATCACTAAATTAGGTGAATTAACTTTTAGCTTAAAAAAAGGAGATATGAAAAATCCTAGATGCCTCGAAGATGAATCTATTGAAACGATTGTTAATTACTTCGAGTCAAGGCCTTAGCCAGGAAAACCTTTCGGGGTGGGCCAGGTCAGGATCTAGGATATTAATACCATTATTCATGATAATTTTTAAACTTTGGATAAATTTAAATGCAATACGCAACAACAACAATACTTCAATTCTTGATTTTCATAACGATTGTTAATTATTGTGAAGTTGTTGTTATTGAGGTCATTTTCAAGCATTATTGTGAAGTTCAAGAGGTCATTTTATGAATATAAGTATGCTTGTTGCAATGCACAATGATGTAAAATGTGTTGGATCCACTGCTGTGTGTGTTTTTTAAAATTTAATTCGTACTTGTTTAATACTAACGAAATTTCGGGATTTCGGGTGATATGATATGACCCCCTAACTCTCCCTCCCCTTGGCTACGGCCTTGTTAGCAATTGTATTTGCTGAAGCTTTTTAATTCAGGAACGTCATATCTGATATTCCATTTCCAACATTTTTTAACATTGGATAATATTATAATTAATAATGTCATATTTTTAGCTCTATAATGTATGGAAATGATGTTTTATGGGAATAATGACATAAGTTAAAAAAAATCGATTAAAGAAGTTAAAGGTTAAAAATCGTTTTACCGAAAGTTATGAAAAGTGGAGAATGTTTGTTTTGCATCTAAACTCCTCAATTGTGTTCTTTTTCGTCTTCCACAATAAGTCGCTTTCTGCTATGCAGAAATTGAAAATCGTTGTGGACAGGATGTAATACAGGTTTCTGCGTAAAGAAATAACGACATGTTAATTATGGGAGGATGAGATATATAACTTATAAATATCTAATTCTATGGTTATGAGGAATTACATCCCAAGATTGTATGACATTCAGTCCTTATATGTTTGTCTTGGGAGTAATTGTTTCATTCCCGATTATCTCTAACAGTGAGAATGACAAGAAATAAAGTGTTATAGTTTTCATCATACTATTAGAAATCATGTTAGAGAAATTATTTTAGAAATCATCTATTTCATCAGAAAACAATAATTTTAAAATGATATACCATATTTAAAAAAAAAAAATGTGGAACTAGTCCTGCATTACTGTGTGGGGTCCAGCTTTCTGGAACAAAAAGAAACGGACTGGCATTTCGGTGGCAACACGTAACAACGACCTTACGTTTTGAAAAAACATCTCGCCCAAAACGAAACCTGACACGGCCGTCAGCTAGTAGCAGTTTTTCTATGACATTTGTGTCAACAGAGACCGTCCGGGATAAAAAACCGTGAGACCTGCTTTGGCGGCTTTCAATCGTTTTTTGCCGCTTCTGCCGACAGAAGCCCGACAGATACTCTCCAACATCCCTACTGTGTTTACAACCGAACCCTGTTCACCTTAAAAGAGCAGGAGTAGTTTTAATGTAGGGTTAAATGAGCCAATTAAAATCAGTATTAGTATTTCTAATCTCCAGTTGTATGTCCAATATCTATTTGTTGGAACTAAAAAATAAATAAATTCATGTGACGAGAAATAATACAGTAGCAATCAAGCATACATATGAAGAGTTCAGTATCAAAGCTGGATAATTTTAAAATTTAAATTAAAAAACATCGACTTCTTCATATTTTTCGCTACTTTAGTCAAGCAATTTAGTCTAACTAAGTCACTTTGCCGTGTTATTTCTCAAGGTTTTAGTCCGTTTCTCAACCTGAAATATCGGGAGGATAAAGCATAGCCGAAAAGTCAATAGGTGAAATTTTGTAGATATCCGTCTTTAAAACGACTAACGTTTTAAAATGCCCGTCTATACCATGTATCCTACTGGAACAAGATCAGTCCATTTGATTTTGAGACTGTTCTCTATGGTTCTTACGAATATTATCTCTTTAAACTTCTTTCGGAGCGTGCGTTACCATGATCTCTGAAGTGTTACGAAGCATCCGCCCTAAACTGCTGATCTAGCCCAAATATCTAGACCATTTAGAAAATTGTTATAACGAAATCAAGTAACTAAAAACATAGTATTTCCGTATTAATGTGGGAACGGGAAGGGGAGGCAAATATGGATGGTAATAGATACAAGAAATACAAAACACAAATATAATTATCAATCCTATGTTCAAGATTAAAGTTGCACATTCTCTACTTTGGTTTTATTTAGTTTGAGCTGGATACTTAGAAGTGACTTGATGGTGAATGATGTTCTTTTTCTCAGAAAAAAATTTGATTATCAGCAGTATTTCTTTAGAAATAGCATAGTTCTCTATGGTTTGCAGTCTGATAGACGGCCCAAAATGTACCACAACTATATTTAGTTGTAAATTTAAACAAATCATTAGTTAATACTGGGAGCGGGGAAGCTCAGTGGTAGAGCGTTGGGTTTCCGCATGGGAGGTCAAGGGTTCAAATCCGGCCGTAGCATATACTTCTTACATGGGATCTAGAGACTGTCCCTAGCTCACTCACTCTCTATAAAGTGGATATCCAAAATTGAAGGAAAAACTTGGCGGTTAAACGTATTCTGTGACAAATCGCTTGCCTGCATAACCTGTACCAACACTACCATATTGAATCCATGACTCTTCTTGGGTTGTAGTGGAGTTTTTTTTTTAAAAAGTTAATACTATTTATCATTAGAATAAACTACTTATCATGCAATTAATGGCAGTAGATAAATGCCAAAGCCCATGGCTGATCCTATCATCCGTGACCAGGCAGTGAGAGCTAGTCAACACTAAGCAGACAATAAAGAGACAATCTGTCCACTGCGATGAGCCGTCTAATCCGGACATCAAACAGCCGCTGAGTCAATACTGATTCAATCCCCTCGATCCCCCGACTCCCGGGATTACCAGATCCCTAAGATAATCCCCTGCGCTGGGGCGGGAGCACAGGCCTCGTGAGCCGGCAATCGCCTCGGGGGATTATCGGCGGGTATCTTGAGATCACTTTTAATTTTTCTCAGACGTCGGATGAGCGTCGCTCGACGGGTCCAGGCTCAATTTGTCATCGCCGCAGCCGCCCGCCGAATTATCAATTATTCATGAGGACCTAAACGCCTTCTACTAAATAATTCAGATATCTCCTGACACGTGAGGTATCACCACACCTTCTCCTCCTCCTGTCATCTATCATACTTCATTATAATAACAAGTGTCTTATTAATATTGAAGGATTTGTAACTGTTTTGAATAACAGAAAGTGATTCTATTACCTTCTAGATCTTTGGGACAATATTTCAATACGTATCATACCGATTTGTGTAGCAATGTGTGGCAGATTGTTGTCATTGCTATTTCATAAAAAGATTTTAAAAAGAAAATTATCGGAACACAACACAATCGAGGATACTATTCACTCTTCTGAAAAGTATAGTTTTCCACTTTTCATGCTTTGCATTTGTATTGATGATATACAAATAAATTCAAAATTAAACTGTTGATAATATCGTCCCTATGGCATACCGAAATATTTCTACAACAATTTCTAATGTTTTAAAATAAGTGATTAAAAAGTTGATATTTTAACCTTTGGATGTTGAGAGGCGAATCCTTTACCATATTGGATCAAATGAATTCCTGCCCATCGCTATCCATTTTATCACAGCAATCATTACCACTAAGGAACCATCTGAACAACACCTATATATCATCACATGAAATATTTACCATACAACCTAATACAGTGTTTGCAGCAGAAAGAACGAAGATCTCCATGATGATCACAAATAAGAGTGGAGGAAACCAAACACCAAGTTTCAGCTGCAAAATATCAGACCGACAGTGAAACACAGTGGTGGAAGTGTCCTAGTCCTAGACTTTAACTCTTCGAATGGGGTTAGAAATTTGAGTTTCATTGAGGGGATTATGAATGCTGAAAAGTATGTCGACATTTTGGGGCATTACTTGAAGAGTAGTGCTGAAAAAATGGGAATTCAGCATACATTAATGTTCCAGCTAGATAAAGACTCTAAACATACCGCCAATAAAAGAATGGATGCTGTAAAATGTTAGATATAAATCCAATCTAACATTTGTGGTATTTACTCGACTTGAAAGTGCGAAAGAATAAAATTTCATCAAAAAATGACCACAGATTTAAGAGGATCGTGACTTCTTAAAAACAATACGAAGAAAATAACGCACGTCAAAAAAAAGAACGATTAGGTACTTGCTAAAAGTTATTTTGTGTATTAGAAATTTATTCCGTGCTAATGTTATCCTTTTCTGTTGAAGGCCCTGCGCTGAACCGCATATAACAAGAATGTCTGTGCGTTTGTATTTTATTATCAAATAAAGCGTAAGAAAGAAAAGTGTTTTCGAAGAAGGTAGTGAAGCATCCAAAGCATCTTGTGCCATATTCTGATGCACTTTCTTGGTTCTCGTTTCGCAGTTATAAGTCTCAAGGCGGTTGTGGTTCGCCCGAACCTCATTAGAGTTGACGATGCGGTCTTGTGGAAATGGTTTTCTTTTCAAACCACCTTTGCACAATATCTCCAAATGGTCGTCAGTGTGCGAGTACCGCAACTTGAAATCACTCGCCTGTGAAACCACTCACGCCCTGAGAATACTTCGTGCTCCATTCGCTGTCTTTCAATGAGGAACGTTGCAAAGAGGCAATAAATCATGGTATTCATTATTTTAAGGTTTATGATACCAAAATTACTCAGCACTACTCTTCAAGTAATGCCCCAAAATGTCGACATACTTTTCAGCATTCATAATCCCCTCAATGAAACTCAAATTTCTAACCCCATTCGAAGAGTTAAAGTCTAGGACTAGGACACTTCCACCACTGTGTTTCACTGTCGGTCTGATATTTTGCAGCTGAAACTTGGTGTTTGGTTTCCTCCACTCTTATTTGTGACCATCATGGAGATCTTCGTTCTTTCTGCTGCGAATTGATCAACCATAAAAGTGATGTATCATTAAAAATGAGTATTTTTAGTTTATTGGTTCATTAACCTTGTTAGTTTATATAACCTCACAATATGCTACCGTGGCAAATCGGACAATGGTGCAGTGGAAGTCGTAAATTTTGCCTATCCATGTCTAAACGTTGGAAACTATTTTAGAAAGAGGTCTGTAACGAGTATCTGTCACCACACAGACTCGGGACAGTGATTTTACGTCTTCTTCGAAGGACGACACAACCAAGAAGATTTTACTCCAATTAAATAATCCTAAAACCACCTACTGGACTGCGAATCTGCACCCTTGGGTTTTAAGGTTGTTATACTATCCACTTACATTTGCATGAGGTTCAAGATATTTTTAGTTGTTATTTTCTGATTACATTGCTGTTTATGAGTAAGAATGCTCAACGTCTTCCTAAGACTTGGTAGTATCATATTTTGCAACATACTCAATATCTTATAAAGCATAAAATAAGGTAAGGTGGCTGATGACATATTAAATATATAAGATACAAGAAGAATAATTTAATATTAATCTATTTAGTTTTAAAATTGAAAGTTTTCCTCTGAAGCTGGTAATTATTCATGTAAAGGTAATTATCGAGTAATTGAATACCACAATTTTTATGTCATATCTCTCTATTTTTTTCTATGAATGAAGTCAGTGAAAAATTGATTTAGGATAATGTCTTCCAAGAAGAATTACAATTAATAAACCTTAATTGCGCTGGAGTAGCAATTATATTTTACATTAATGCGATGGTTTGAAATTGCAGACCTGAATGCATGCAGTTCCAGAAGGAAGATGACGAAGGATTTGCTGAAAGAAGTAGTTTTTCAGAGCGGAATATCTAAATTAATAAGTTTTTTTAATTTAGAGACTGGATAAAGAAACATTGAGTGAGGAGATAAAGGAAACGGGAACATATTTTCAATTCCAAGAACCTGAAAAAGAAACACACGAAGGAATTTAGCAGTCATAAAGTGTTACCGAATATTAGTCTATAAAATGGTAGTTTAAATCCATCCCACCTGGATTTGGATTGCAACTATTCGAATTCATCTTTTCTTTTGAATTCGGAAGTGATTTGAGTAATTTGAGCGATTTGGACAACTAGACAACATGGAGCTTGTGACTACTTTAAACCCCAAATGGAGCAAAAATCAAATACAACTGAGTAGATCACATATCTTGGTGTTTCTCACATCTGTCATGGTGACTCTTTTGAAAAGCCACAGACTGGGCCCGCAGAGGAGAGCCCATTGAGTACTGCAGACCGCTTCATTATAGCCCTCGAGAGCAAAGAGACAGCCGCTCTAGGAAGAGCTATTAGGACGAGCGCTGTGGACTATTAGCAGCTCTACTAACGACCGGCTCCGGCGCCACTGCCTACTACCCACATCCTCTCCCCTGTCATTTGTGCTTGTCGGCTAAACACACACCTTCCAGCGCTGATGGAGCTTTAACGAGGGCGGTGGCGTCTTCTTCTTGGCCTTCACCGATTAGCTAAGTAACGTCTGGGTGGCAGTAGTCAGTGGCAGCCATATGACAGCCTTAATCGAGCCAGGTGATGGTAAGATTTTCCTGTGGATTTTCATGAGTATTGCCGTTGTGTGGTATAACCAAAATGAAGATATAAAATCTATTAAGGAAATCTACACTGTAGTAAATTCTTAGTAGAGTAAGAATGTACTATTTCTGGACCAAGGATTGTGCAAGGTGCTGATACCAAGTGATTTCATATATATACGAAATCTACATTCAGACTATGTATACTATATTTTATTTGAAAAGAAAAGATATGACCAGGATCGGGACTCGAACCCGGGTCTCCGTATACTATAACCTATTTCACACTTATTCTAATTTCAATACTTGAGGTATAAGGCAATGTAAATAGGTCTAGCTCCATGCAATATGGCTATTCGGGTTGAGCAAACCAACGAAAATCTATATTTCTTTTACCTGAGAGACTTTTACCTTTCGTCCCTGGACCAAACCTTCGCAAGCCATTTGACATCATATGTAAAGGCGATCCCCCAACCCCGTGTATTCTGATAGAAATACAAGGAGTAGGATAATCTCTTTTGCTTCCTTACTTATGGTGGAGTGGGAGGAAAGGCGTACCCATTTGCTGCATTCGAATTTTCCCGGGATTTACTTATCCTATTAATAACTACACTCCACGTTGTTTAACCTTGATAACCTTATTTTTTTTTGTTTTTTTACAACATGTAATTAGCTTTTATGATGAGCGTAAGACCCCCAGGTCATTGGTGATTTAGAAAAATGTTACATTAGTTAAGAGAGTGTATAGTTAAAAAAATAGATAAGCAGCCATTGTTTCTTAAAAATATTTCTCGTTTTTAATTTTACTAATATTATAAATGTGAAAGTTTGTATGTTTGTCTCTCTTTCACGCAAAAACTACAGAACGGATTTGGATGAAACTTTACAATAATATAGGTTATACATTAGAATAACACATAGGCTATAGCAAGCGCGGATTAAGGGGGGGGGGGCGTATGGAGGCACGTGCCCCCCTCACGACAGGTTTTTAGGTACTGTGGAGAATCTATTATAGCACATAATTAATGGCAAATCACATAATCATAGTTGTTAAAATAACAGAAAGAATATGAGTGAAACTATTTGTTTTGATATCCTACTAATCTTACTAATATTATAAATGTGAAAGTTTGTATGTTTGTATCTCTTTCACGCAAAAACTACTGAACGGATTTGGATGAAACTTTACAGTAATATAGGTTATATATCAGAATAACACATAGGCTATAGCAAGTGCGGATTTAGGGGGGTATGGAGGCACGTGCCCTCCCCCGACAGGTTTTTAGGTACTGTGGAGAATCTATTATAGTAGTTATAATCTATTATAGTTACTAATATTACAAATGTGAAAGTTTGTATGTTTGTATCTCTTTCACGCAAAAACTACCCCAAGGGTTTCTCCTTTAATATAATAGGGGCTCAAAGGTTGTATAGAATCCGTCAGTTTTGAAGTTAGACATCTGAAATTTTGGATGTACGAGTAACTTTCATTTTTAAAAAAATAATGAAATTATTTATTTAAAATGATCTTTCACGAAACTTTATGTGGCACGCCAAATTCCACGCGAGCGAAGCGGGCATAACCTAGTCTGTAAATAAAAAGTAAAATTTAATGGCATAAGATTGTTGTAAAACTTATGTACCTATATTAATTTCTTATTATTTAAATACTTATATTTAAGCTAATATCAGCGAATGAACGTTTTGGTAATCATCATGACGGAAAAATATCATCAAGTGCTGAACATACGTTACATAGTTGATATAATGGACTGAATAGAGTAGAATGCAGTTCTAGTCTATTGAACGATACCATTTTCCCTTTTTGGTGGGCGAAGTAGATTCAGCTGTCATGAATTAATCCAGATTAATTAGTTTTGGCTATTTCAAGCCATGATCTGAATTATATCACAAATGTATGGATTACAGAGTGATATAAGGTTTCAGAAATGTCTCTTATATACAGTCAGCATTAGTTAAATTTGTACTTTTTCTAGGACCTAATTGTGTGTGTAACAGCAATGCTAGGAGGAAGGATCCGTTCGGAATCCATTGGTTTAAGCAGGATTGATATGTTTATTGGTGTAATTAGTTATAAATTATTCCCATTGTAGTTATGTAACACAACCTCTGAGCCTGATACCGAACCTTAGCTGCCGCCAGCAGATCTTATGGAACTGACAGACCAGCCCATCCGAGGTGCGGAAGACCCGCCACTTCTGTAATTGGAGCTCATTACCGTTCCCGCCCTGTTATTTGGCGGGAGATCTCGGAGGAGGGCTTCGCTAATGACTTGTGGCCAGTCACTGGCGCCGGCCGCGTGTGGTCTAGTGGATTTGTGGATCTTTTGTGAGCCTCGTCAATTAGGAGCCTTCGGGCGGTCGTCAGGATTGCGGCGGGCAGTACAAACAAGGGGTACTTCGATACAAGACAAAATTATGGAAGTCAATGATCAATTTGCCATGGTGTAGTTCCTTCCAAATGTAATTTGTTTTGTTTATGCATTCAGGTGATGTGATATTGTGTTGAAAAACGATGTATATTAGGCACTTTATTCATTTTCAGCATAGGATCCTTAAGTAGTATAGAAATTTTGAGAGAATTTCCTTCTTGCATTTATTGGTGTGTGGCGGGATTGTGGTGAAGTTCACACGTAGGTGGAGCAAGATGTATGTCTGAATGGGAATTGCCATTACCCCTTTCACTTCTAATCCTTTATTTCGTTTCTGCTCGTTAAAACATTCAATAATTATTAACTATTTTTAGTTTTTATTATATATTAACATTATTTGCGGTTCTCATTAATTTATATTTCAGTAGCTAATCCTATGTTGTGTTTCTGGCTGCAGAGAGTTGTTCAGTGTTTTTTTTCCTCTTGTTGATATATGGAATTTGTTATGTTATAAGGATAATATCTCTTATCGATTCTTTTACAAATATTTGGACAGTACAAGTTTTATTTTTTACAAGAACGTGGTACTTTCAAAGGCCTGCTGTCCTCGGTGCGTCCATTTGTTTTGACATATATCTGTCAGCCTGTCTGTCCATAATTAAGTAGCGAGGTACCTTAAATAAGTGAGCCTGCTTGCTTTCGTACTTAATAAGCATTGGAGTTCTTGTAGATTCTTCTTAAAATAGTGATTAAGGATGTTGTACCGCCTGCTGAGTTCTGCGTTTTCGAAGTGCCACTTAAAAAGCAGAGACTTTGAAGTTCAAAATGCAACAATTTTTTTATTTATACATAAAACTTCACTGGTTTCTGGTTTAGACCATGTTAAAATTTTCTTCGCCAACCTTTCGCCAGACATACTGCTAGCTTCTTCAAGGCTGGATCGAGAATGAAGACGCTCTGGCAACTCGCGGCTTTATATAGCCGTCGCTCAGGTTTTTCCGCTAGTCCATCGGGTTCTTTCGTGTTCGTGGGTGGAGTCTGCTCTTCCATGACTGTGATTGAGTTGTTTCTGTTTTTTCGGGCTCTGCTTGGCTGGAATCAGGTTTTTTTGATTCTTCTTGAGTGACTTGTTGTTTTTTCTTTTCCTTTATGGCGAAACGTTGGCGAAGAAAATTTTAACATGGTCTAAACCAGAAACCAGTGAAGTTTTATGTATAAATAATGGCCGTGGAAACCTGAAAGAGTATTTAATTTTTTTATTGTTCAATGGTATTGAATTTACTTTGGCTAAACGAAAATGTTCTGAAAATCACAATCACTCTCACTACACTACTCTCCAATATATCCTGTCCTCTAAATTAAATTAGAATCGAATAAAGGCTTGAATCGAGAAGGAGAACAGAAACGTATTCCAAAATAGAGTTATACATAAAATGAATGAAAAAAGGCTCCCAAATCTGATCTTGGACGTCCAGACTGCTATTTTCCCATTCAGATGGCTGGACGATGTGGAAGCAGGCCTTAGGGAACTAGGGGTGATAACACGGAGAAGAGCCCCTGAAGATTGGTCTGAGTGGAGTAAAATTGTCTAGGAAGCCAAGAATGTTGAGGGAGTTTACATTGTTGAACATCAGGAAGCAATATCATAACCTCCTTTTTTTGGTTATAAACCTAAGTTATCAACATAGTTCCTTAGGTCATTAACCTCAGTTCCTAATTGAGCATAGGGATTACTGTTCAATATATTCCGCTTATCCCGAGAAATATTTAGCCCCTAGAATTAAAAAGTAACGGAAATTAAGGTGTTCAGGAAGTATGCATGGCAGGGCACTGTTCACCAACGAAAGCCAATTATCATCATAAAATAGACCAATACAATTCAATTATTTGGTTATTGTCGCCTTAGAATATGTTTTATCAGCACAAAAAAATGGTGGTACCTTAGATAAGTATATATATTACATATATCATTTAATATCTGGGTATAGATCGACACGGAAAAGGTAATTTTAATGGAGAAGCAAACAACATTTATGAACTTCTAATTTCATTGAATATTGTTTAATACCACTAATTCCTTGTACATAGTTTTGACAATTAAAAATGAAATGTTCAATTGTAAATTAGTATCTACCACCGTTCATGGAAACGAAATCATTCCTGTTTTCATCCAATAGGTGTGATCAATAACTACCTTTTTCTATGTGTTGTTCTGTGTATTTCTATTTTTTAATGGTTTCTCTTATCTTGCTACCTCTTCTATTTCAACAATACAATTATAAATATGGTAATTATTATACGGTAAAATGAACATTTATTTTGAAAATCAAACCAGTAGATGAAGGTATTAATGAACTAAGCACAAAAACAAGTCTAATAATTATGCCCTATTATTATTGTGGTATGTACCCCGTTTTATTCTTGAGCAGATGGTGTAATGAATTAAAAATGGCAATGACGGATTTGCATGCCTGTGATATTAATCCTACTACTGCTGTTTTTATCAGTCATATTTTTTATTTTAGCATAATTATCATTCAAGTATGAATTAATTTGAAGCAGAAATATTTTTACTTAGCATACTAACAGTCATTTTCCTGCATAACGTTTCTGATAGTTTATGCAAAGGAAAAATCAGGTAATTTTTCATATCATGAAGCCGGAATAAAAACATTTGAATATATAAAAAATAAATAACGCCTGCTCGAAAACAATACTACTAGAAATAAAGAGAATAGTCTTTTACATTAACTTAAGTTTGGTAGCGTATTTATAAACTCAACTTCACAAGTCCAAACCGCTTAGTAATTTATTTAAAAAAAGGAAATACGGTTTGGATGATTTCAAAACATTTTACTATTTCCCTCCATCTTCATAATTGACATGGTTGAATAAAATCGAATGGAATATTGAAAGGTAATGGCAAATGCTCAGGATCAACTTGTGACTTGCAAGTTTGATCCCAAAATCGACAATATGTGTAGGATTTTTTTAATTTCATGTTTTGATGTACAGATCCAAAAACGTAAAACATAAATATTTGAGGGTCATTAAGAAATAATTTTTTTCCTGGTCGATTATAAATCGACTTCAGTTGGAGTTCGACTATTCACCTCATTGCCCTGAAAAAGACCTAAATCTTAGGCTGAAACTTAGGCACAACAAAATAAGATATTCTTATCATGTATGATCATTGACTTCACCCACTGACCACACCATTTATCCAATCAACTATTTTCCACTTGAAGAAATACCGTATACTGATGTTACCAATTGTTTTATAGCCTGTTCATTTAGGATTTTATTGACAAAAGTGGGTAAGATTATATGCACTGCAGATGGGAGCTTACCACATGTCCACGATACATTCAATAACAACGAAATATTTCCTGAGCACTTCCCATATTTCTGTCAAGGGTTAGATAAAGTACGGCACAAGGTCCGGTACAAATAGCGATAGTAAACTATCCACTATGATGGACGACCGGGGCTATCAAAGGCAATGTTTCAGCGGAGTACAAAGCCAGAAGTGGCGGGCCCAGATAGAGGTGATATAACCATCACTGCCCGGCCCATAACTCACCCCTTGGACCCCGGCCATGCTCTTATCTCCCCAGTTATGGCTGTCGTCTCTCACCCCCAGCCTCGGCCTTTCTTTCCTTCTTCATCCCTCCCTGAAATATGTCCTTCGCTTCTATACGTCTCCCCTCTGCATTAAAAATAGCCAACGCCTCTGGATGAACGGAAGCCATAAAACTGTTGTTTTTTTTATGGAGGGAGAGCAAGAAGAGGTCATAAATTGTTAGGAATAAAACAGATATAGCTGTCAATTCAGATAAAAGCTTTAAAACCACATAAAATAGATGTGAAGCTTCGAAGTAAGGTCCATGTTATGAAAGAAATATTGTGAGACATGATGGAAGTGAGGTAGTTCTGTGGAAGAGCGTTGAATTCAAATCCAGCTGTGCCAGAAAAGTTACTTAATCTGTTGACACGGTATGGACCCTGTGGAATTTGAAGATTTTCCTTCACCCAGCCTCTATAGGTAATACCCTTGGTGAAAAACCTGGCGGTTGATCATAATCAACCTCTTCCTCCTACATTTTTCTTATTTGACTCTTTACACTGTAACATATGTTTTGTTACATGAGAGTATTTAGCAATAGTTGTTTTAGAGTAGATTGTGATCATTCGAGGTAATGGGGCTGTACAATTTTCGTATTTTCTTAAACTAACATTTATCTTAATTTTAATTACAATTCTATCAGTTAAATTACATGTATAAAATACTGTTTATTTTTTTTATAATCGTAATTATATAACTAAATATATATAACTTTACAACTAATTATATAACTCCCTACGTTCTGTTGTTTCGAGTTGCCTCGAAGCTGCGTGGTTTGGAGGCTGTTGTAGTAAGGCATCTCCCATCTCAGATGTCTTGGAGAATGCATGACCATAAACATAAATGCTTGTCACAAAATTTACAAAAGCGTGTTAACCCGCTTCGCCACTACGATCCCTTACACGCTTAGTAACTACTCACTAAATGTTTCACTGTTTCTAGGACAAGGGTTCTGCAGGGAGGTGATTTGTCCTAGATTAGACTCAAACGCTAGATTCCCACCTTATTTTGGGTACCCACCATAAAGAGGCTGGATGAACTGCAGGAGGGTACTACATTCCAGAATATCCATCTTCAGTGACTACCAGACTAAATAAAAATCTACCAGCGAGCGGGATTTGAACCCAAGACTTTCGGCATGGCAACTCAGCGCTCGAAGACAGAGCAACTCCACTCCCAAATAATTTAAAAAGCGGTTGTCGATTCATTTTTAAAAATAAATTCCACTTATGGGTGGAATTACATTATTAGGTTATGTAATTCATTATGAATATTCATTAATTAATCCTTTAATGAATATTATTATTAAAATTAAATTAATTATAATAATTAATGGAATATATTTGAATTTAATAGATGTTATTGAATAATAATTCATTCCCAGGATTGTTTATCTCGAAGCTCATAATCTTTGATTATTTGAATTACGATCAAACATTTCCATAAAAGATGAATACGATCCAAAATACAAATAAGATTTATTTAATCCATCTCCCTCTCGCTCTTTGTCTCTCATATATACGCTCACATAGATTTCCATCTTGACGACTTACGACCTAAGGGTGTAACCCGGCTGTCCAGGAAACAAAAACAGTAGCTCCAATACTTGGCGTGAGTTAAGACACCTTCGAGTTGGAATGGGCTCTTAGGTGAGAGCAGTTTGTTGTCACCTAACAGTAACTCTTCGCAGGGGCCAACTTCTTTTTCTTTTCTCTGTTTTGTAGTTTTTATTATTACCGTTTCTGGTGATCTTTATTCTGTCACTTGCTTTTTATAGTTCAGCCTAGTTTGTTGAATTTGACCCAGTTTTTCTATTTTGAACCAAGCATGGAGAGATATATTGAGTAGATTCATAATTTTACCGTTCATGATTAATAAATAAGGATGTTTAAAAAAAAGTAATTTGTTTTATAAGAATAACAGTGGCTTATCTTCACATATTTGTGAAAGAAAACAGTAATTAAAAAAATACGCGAATAACGAATTAAATCGTAATGCGTTTACATAATTCCGATTCCATAGAACAGTAAATTCCCAAGATAAAGCAGGAAATTTTGTTAGACCACAATAAAACTTCATTCGCGCATAACACCAAAATTTCGCTTGCTGACCAATACAAAGTTAATGAATTTACCTAAAAAATATTATAATAATCATTCAAATCGAAGTAGAAATATATCTTTTTAATCCTTGTACATATCGCACTACAATTTCTAAAGTGATAAGTCAAAATCGCATATTTTTGGAAAAACGGGAAAACTATTATTAAGCTTGGAATACCATTAGGACAAGAGTAACACAATGACTTTGGTTGATACAGTTTCGATAATTAATAAAGATATATTTACCCATTTCTTTCATTGTCATAGCATAACAAAACAACACAGATTTTCGAGTTTTGTCTCATACTAGTGAGTTCTGTTAGTAATAGTAGTGCGATAAGTTAAAAATATTCTACTAATGTTTCGTCGAATAATAAAGCAAAAAAGGTTACTAGATATTTTAAATTAAACTTTATATTCTTTAATTAGGAGTGTTATTCTGGTTCATTATGCTAATATTTAATTTGTTACGCGAAATTTTGTTATATTTTATATATGTATATACACTGTGTAATCATATGAAATATATTTATATATGTTTATATGTATATTGTTACGGACTACTGGGTGCAAACATTAATTCAACTACTCCTCAATTTGAGATACTAATATTTATTAACAAAGTGACAAAAAGAATACAATGATATTACTAAAAATTAAATTATTACACTGATATAAATTTACAATAACAATATTCTAAAGATTATAATCTAAATCTAGCTCCTATTTAATTACTAAAATATTATAAGGTATAACTAATTCTAAATAGCTTAATTATTTACGTAAATTTGTACGAATGCTATAAAATTACACTACAGTTTATAACTGCTAATTAAAACTTACAGTTCACTAATTAAAGTCCACCGACCGTATAATCTCCAAATATGACAAACTGACACAAAGTAATAAACAGAAACGGTTAATTACACTCGCGAGACTGTCACAGTTCACTTACACATAAGTTTATCACACTGTCCGATTTACTACTCAATGCTTGCTTCTCGGCGAGGGGGTATTTAAATAGGCAAGTTGGACGTTCTAGACGCACGGGGAATGGGAGGAGGCCGTTCTCGGATCTTCTAAAACCTTCTTAATTCTCCAGCCGACGGGCTTGAGACGTTAATCCCTTCCACCCGTCATTCTCTCTCTGACCGTAACAATAAGTATATATAAAACCTGTACCACTACAACCCCCGATCCATTTCCGGCTGCAAACAGATGCAAACAGACTAAATAAAAGTCTTGCCTGCAGCGGTATTTGAACCAAGATTTACGGCATGGCAGTGCTCTATCACTGAGCAACTCCGCTAACTCCTCCTTCTCTCTCTCTCTCTCTCTCTCTCTCTCTCTCTCTCTCTCTCTCTCTCTCTCTCTCTCTCTCTCTACATATATATATATATATATATATATATATATATATATATATATATCTACCTATTATCGTGACTGTTGTAGAACTTATCTTGACTGTTTTGGCCAAAAGGAATTTATGAACTGACTGGCATTCGAGAATCAGAATGTATATATATATTTTGCTGAGTAATATATTCTCGAACGTATTACCTACCAAAGTTTTTATTAACCAAGCGAATTACATTACTGACTTTGATTCGCAACTTTACAATTCGCATGATTTTAAATAAATACCAATACTGAATAAACCTGCAGTGCCTAGCCAATGAACAACATCCTTTCTTGACTTTATAAAAAATGTATCTGTTTTAGAATCCTCTGTTTTAGAATCTAGTTCGAAGATGTCTTCTCCCTTCTACTTCCTGAAAATAGGACCGTGAATCTAAACGTTTCAAAACCACTCTTGGCTTCAGATTTGTTTCCTGCTCTAGGTATTGAGGAAGCAATATTGTGTGGATAATAAACAATGGAGCGCTTTATTATCTGAAATAAACCACATGTGCTAGTACTCCTCATCTTCACCCGCCTGACAGATTTCTCTTCGAGTATCAATGCGGCCCACTTCTTCTCCTTGCCAAAGCCGGATAGGAACAAGAAGAACACTGATTGGCCGAGTATCAGGTAGGGATCAGATAATGGCACTGTAGGCACACATAATGAACACTTCATCCAATTTGGACGACAGGCTAGCGGACAAGTTAGGTCAGTCCTTGTTAGCCTCCCTATCACGTCACGGGCGTCAGGGTTCACCTCAAGGCCATTAAGGGTGAGCTACCCTCTAAGTCTAATCCTTTCCTTATGCCCCCCTTAATCCTTCTAATGGCAAATCTCTTGCTGTATTGTTTGTAACGTCTGTTTGTACCATCGATCCATTTTATTCTATTAAGAAACCCCATTTATGTTTAATAAAATTATATTGTACTATTATAAATGAGCTTTTGAGTAACGCAATACCAATACATTCACCTACATTGCTCGTTTATTGACTATGAAATGCTTCTTTATTTTTCTAAATATTTTATTTGAAAAGAAAAGATATGGCCTGGACCGGGACTCGAACCCGGGTATTTCCCCTCTCCGTGGTGAAAGGGAGAGGGGAAATACCCTCTTTATTTTTCCTTTGAGAGGTTAAAATTACTTCAAACTTAAAAATTTCCATTTTGTCTGTATCTTTATTTTTATCAATACTAAGATGTGATAACTGCGAATGTGTCTATGAAAATAATCATGTAAAAATTTGTAAAGAAAACTAATTATGCGAAACGTTAAAACGAATGAAATTTTCTACCACAGTTTTTAGTTAAACTAAAAATCATGACTTTCTCTTGGTAATATATTAAAATTAAAAAAACTACTAATGAAGGATCATGGATTTATTAAATAATAAAGTCTCTACTGTTGTGAAGGACAACAGTTGTGCAGGGTGGTGAACCTAGGGGTGAAACCCAGCAGGTTTGGAGATCCCACACAGATCATCCATGCTTGTAAATAGATTAAATAATTCATGTGCCAGAGTCAGATTTGAACCCTGAACCTTTGGCACAGCAACTGATTACTCTAACCTCTGAGCTCTACTCTCTAGGCAATATATTAGAAAATTAAAAACGCAGTAGGCTTGAGGTACTACGGACAACAATCTGATTCTTAATGAACATACAGCAATTAATACTCCATTTACTATTTTCTATTACCACTTGCAATGTTGAGCAATATATTTGGGACATTCGATAACTATAAATTGTTATCATGTTGCTTCACCCATGTATAGCCACTACCCTGTGTGATCTTACCATTCATACTCCATGTTTGGAAACACCGAGTCGTGTGGCGAGATGTACACAAGGCAGTAGCTGTTCTCAGTAACAAAAGTCCGTTGGCGGTGACTAGTTGATTGCTGATCAAACAGCGTCGGGCGGTGAATAACGATATGCAAACATTTGCCCTCCTGGCGCCTAATGGTATTGCCTCTGCCCGTTTGCGGCTGTTTGTTTTGGCTTCAGCAGCTAAACCGGGGCATTCGATTCGTTAGCTAGGTTAAAACAGCACCCGAGAAGAGTGTGAGCTCCAAATAGTAGGATATTGGAGGAATCCATCAATATTGCAGGCTGGTAAATTAAATGGTCATTCAAAAGAAATTACTTTTTCATACTTAAGAACAGCTGATAGAGAATGGTTTGGGGAGGGTCAATGGTAATTTGGAAAAATATAAAGAAAACATAATGTTTATAATGCCACGAAATAAACGGTGAATTATTTTCCGCGGATAGGAGAAAGGATTCATATCTATTTATTTGTCATAGGATAATAAGTGTATCTCATTAGTCTACTTCTTCCAAAGAAGGTGCTAAGTGAGCAAGTGTATGGAACTAGGAGTGGTTTTCCAAAATAGATGGGAGGATACCTTAGCTACTCATGCCCCAGGATTCTGCTTGATGTCCGAAATCGGAAGCAATTGACCGGTAAAACGCGGAAGATACTGGAGCAGACAAAGTCTCAACTCTCAATAAATAATAATAATAATTAATCCTAAAATAAGCTCCTAAAACAATGTCACTACATCAACAGCACCCGTGAATAAATGGTTAAGTCGAATTTTGTCCAATATGAGTGGAATCGAGTTATTTTCGTAGTAAATGTGGGGATAAGTCTAGGAATTGGCTTGAAATGGAGTTAGAGCTCATTTTCCAACTCCATTCCTTGGCAAAACCTACGAAAATAAACCGATTCTGCTTCTCTTAATATAATTAATTCTCTTTATACAAAATTCGACGGAAAACTATTCACCGGGGCTGCAGATATACTATAGTATTAATTAATGATTAATATTTGTTTTTTGGTGTTGCATTTTTGAGTACTCATAAATAAATAAATGAATACTTATGATATATGTATACTCATTATAAATATAATGTCTATTCTAAGAAAAAATAGACACTTTGCAGTTCATACTCTTCATTTCGTTCAAAACCCTTCAAACTATCAAAGATATAATTCATTTTAAAATCAATTATTGCTAAACCCCTCTGGTACAGTTATTGAGTAGATATTAGAGTTTTAAATAATAATACATGAATATTATGGAAGAGGGAAGAAAGGGCCAATATTTGATAGAAGAGTTGTCAGTGAGGGTAACTGACGGGTGGCGTGTGATAGGGCCTCATCGATTCCATCACTAGCCGATGGCAGGGTATCACTCATCCCTGGATATTAAATGACAAAATGTCTTGTTCTTCAGCTCTTCTAAAATTATAATGCATTACAATGGATCTGCTCCGAATATGGAAATATATCAGCCTTCCTGTTCATGACCGCAGTAGAATCGATTATTAATATCCAAAACATATAGAATTTTATTTATTTATTTACTGAAAGCATGTGAAATATTTTATCCGCTGGATAAATTTGATTGAGTGGTGGACTGGATCAAGGTTAGCAAAGACTTCTTCCACAAGAACATTGCTGAATTTTATGTGGTGATAAGAGGATATTGATTTCATAGGATCCATCGATTAGTATGAGGTGGCGGTGCACCCATACCCACAGCAGTTGCTACTTCAACAAAAATAAAAAGAACTGATATATAAAAGTCTTATCCGATGTTACTGCAGCCAGCCATTCAATTATTTCTAAATGCAAGAGTATAGGTCCTTTTCGATTAACCAGTTCATGTCGTTTTTGATAGGCTTGTTACGGGCTACTGGGTGTAAAAATGAATTAAACTACTCCTAAATTCAAGTTAGTAATATTTATTAACAAAGTGACAGAAAGAATACAATGAAGTTACAAACAATTACATTATTTAACCAATATAAATTTACAATAAAATATTCTAAATATTTATTTTAACCTTTTATTTTCCGATCTTGTTGACTTACGTTAAACTCTCTATCATTGGTGTTTATGGTATGTTAATGATCACTAAACGTAATGGAATCCTTTTGGTAACAATATTTCTTCCTTACTTCTAAATTTCAATATTCTTCTTGTCCAAGCCATCAGATCTGAAAGGTACAGGTGGAGGCCAGATATCGACCAAACGATAAAGCAGAGCCGGCCCTCCATAAAGTGAGAGGGTTTCATAAGACCTCTCTGATATACGGACCCACTAACTTACCTTATCAGCCCGTATCTGCTCCGGGCTATTGGAGATATCTCGGTTCTGTAGTAGTACAATGAGTTATGCCTCTGCTCTAGATACTAGATACGAGTGCTATTAGTATCGCTGCTCAGTTCATCAGGATTTATTTCGAACCTTAGTTATTATAGAATAACCTTTAAGAGGAGGAAGAAATGGCTCGCATACTGAATTTGATCGGTTAGTAATCGATTTCTGGATGGGATTTCCTACCAGAAACATTAAATATAATCAGAACCAAACAAGGCACCTTAAAAATTTATGTTTCTCCAACACTTCTGAAGTAAACCAGAAATATCTCATAACGATCGTTGTTATTACTCCACGGATGGAAAATTTAAACGTATACATTTCTCTATTATGATAAAGACTTCCATTCTCATTTATATTTCTTTTATCCCCCCCGCCGATATTTACTATTTCGTAAAGTAATACATTTTTCAACTGTAGTTCTGAGGTATATTATTACATATTTTGACCATACTTAGTGATTCTGCTTTGATTTCTCCATTTCCATTAAATAAGAAATATGGTAAGGTTATTGCACAACCAAGTGGTGAGCTAATGTTAAAATTTGTGTGTGATGCTTCTTGATAGAAAGGTCTTCAGGTGATTTATATTAGCCATCTGTTAACCGCTTCCTTAACTTAGTCATCAAGTCTCTTCACCTCCAACCACTTTGTTGAAATTCGTGATGTTCTAAACTTAGCTGAGATTAGTTTTTGACTACCATCATGCTGCCCTCCTTTTACTCAGTTTCAAAATAGCTTCCCTTAAGATGATTATTTACTGCACTATGATAGTGTAGATGAGAGCTTCCAATTTTAAATGGGAGGTATCGAAAAGAGAAAGATGGCTGTTTATAAAATATTGTTTTTTCCCTATCCTCACTCAAACTCACTCATATACATCACTTAATTTTAAAGTCTAACGACAAATCTCTCAGTAGATCAGCCACAGAGGAGATCCATAAAAATATATCAATCAATTTCATATAAAAAGCGATTTTTGATCATTCCACCACATCATGTAGAAACTCTTGGTAATTCCCTGATCTAAAATAGATTTTTATTATCATTAAGGGTTTCCTAACATTGAGGTTTCCTTCAATCAAAAATTTATTTTATTTCATTTTTCTATTCCCTTTCTTCTGTCTTGTATATCTTCCTATCTGAGAAAACGACCCTGCATATTTTCCTCAAGTCCTTCTCTTTCCACCTTTTTCGTGCTTTTCCTCAATGTTTTCTCCTTTCAGGACTCCAATTGAACATTAAATCTCTCCTTTTATTATTGTACTTCCTCAAACTTTTCACTGAGATCCTCCTGACCATAAGTCATGTATACAGGTTATGCTAAAGTTTATTTTAAGACCCAAACTGAAATATGTTTCTATTCTTAGTTATCTGTTTGCAGTTAACTACGTTTATAAGAACATAGTGTCTAATTTGGCCAGATGGGTCTCATAAATAAAAATTGTTAATAGTAATTATAATAATTATAAGTTTAGCGAACGTGAAGGCTCATTTCCGATATTACCCATCGCTAACTTCCATCCATAAGCCACTACTCTAACCGTAATTCGCGAGATCGTTCTTATCGCAGTCTTCTCACTTACTACCTCGGTCTATACCTCACATGTTAGTTTAGATTTATATATATATATATATATATATATATATATATATATATATATATATATGTATAGCTTTGTTTGTGTTAACAATTTTATTATTATCTTATTATGGACAAATCCACTCGTTCTTCCGCTTCCTACTCCCTGTTACCAGGGCTTGATAAGAAAAGATTAAAAAGACATTAGCCAAGAGACCTACCCAACTATTGATATTTTTGTTCCAAAACTCGATGTTCCTGTACAAAAGCAGAGAGAAAAACACTAGGATCGAATTTGCTGGATACGCAGGTGCAAATGAAAATTAAATAATAAATTGTAATCTTATTATGGTTAAGGTGAAATTATATCAACCAACCAAAACACAACAGTTGCATTTGTTTGATTTTAGTTCTATGTAGTCCGTTTCCTTGAGTTCACTGTCGTTCCTCTTTGATGTTCGTTAGTTTTGCGAAGGCTGAGAGATAAATCAATTGGAAAGTGGCTGACCCAGTTAAATATAGCAGACAGTAGCCAGACACCGTAGCCGGAATCAAACCGTCAAACAGCCCTCTCCGCTACAAGCCATCCTGACATATTGTTTACGGATCTCACAGCCAGTGTTCCAGAACGGCGGTCTCTCTTGTAGAGAGTTCCCGGGGGAGTACAGCCAGCCCCTGGGATGGGTGAGTTATCTTGGGCATGGAACCAGTTCTATCATGTTCGACGGGGTTTGTGTTTGTTCGTTTGTCGGAGGTAAATAGGACATCGGATTTGCATAATCCGGGCTAAAAGGGGTTGAGTGGGAAGGATTATTTGTTCGAAGAACGAATAAAAGATTTTTATTTTTTACTTTTCTAACCTCCCCAATTTTAAATCTCTGATGAAAAGAGGAATATCAACTAGCACCTTTTTGACTCTCTTACAGTATTTTCCCATTGGACTACTTTTCAAGAAAGCCTATTAATGATAATATTGGGTATTTATCCAACTCATTTGGGATTTTTTCTTTGAATCATAATTATTCCAATTCTTTAACGGGGACCGGCTAGGGCTTCGAGTCCCGATTGGATATTGATCCCATTGGAATCATACCTGTCTTTCTGGTAACAAATTACCGAACTCCTTTGAAAAACTGAAGGCAGATTGTTTTAGATTTCATTTAGTTGATCAATCCTTCAATACAGTTTCATCCTTGTATTGTAAATTATGATATCAAATTACATTTTTGATGTTCTATTAACATGGCCATTATCTAGAACAATGCTTAGCGTAAATAAAAAAATAATAAAAATAAGCAATTCCATGATTTATGATTGTTGGTATTTTTAAGTTATGTTTTTTTATGGTAGTTTTGGCACTTTTTTGGAAATATCTTATATCTATTGAGCTTATATTAATAATGAATTTGAATATATCTGGAAATCATCCGGTTCTTTCTTATGTTCAAAGGTTTTGAAGATTTAATAAATATAGTAATCTGAGGTTGTTACCTTTTCTTTTGGGGTCCTCTAACAGAAAAATCAACAACTAAATTGAATATAATGAAGGATACAATTTATCTGGGGGTGCAGTCAATAATAACACTAAATAAGATTAACTTATTTATCATAAGTGCTGACGTTTTGGCCGGCAAGGTAGGCCATCTTCAGGGCTGAGTAGGAAAAACAGAAAAATAACTATAAGAACATTGCAGTACTACGAATTAGAGAATAACCTATACAGTATAGACAAGTGGAGAAATATAGCATAGGATAGTTTATAAAATACATATAAGGATAACAAAATGAATAAATGTGTGAACAGAAATTTACCATCACATAAATAAATTAAATATATAATATAAATTATTATTATCCTAACTTTTAGAAAGGGAGCGGAATGGCTCAGTGGTAGAGCACTGAGTTGCCATGCCGGAAATCCTGGTTCAAATGCCGCTGCGGGCAAGACTTTTATTTAGTATGTTTGCAGCCGGAGATGGATCATACAGGATCTACGACTCTCCTGGGGCTCTGTAAAATATTATCAAAATACGGTATCCAAAATAAGGGGGAGGGAATCTGGTAGTTGAGCGTGAACTAGGACGTCACCTCCTTGCGGAACCGTTGTCCATGAAGCTATACAGTCTCTACCATGTACTGAACCCCAGACCCGTTTTTTAAATTTATTTTTTAACTACTTACATATTTTTATTTATGGATTTTTATAAATATTATACTGTGGGAATTTACTGGACAACGGAATTATAATGACATTTTACAAAGCACACTCCATAATGAGGGAATTTTCTCCAATGCCACGGTCCGCTACCTCAGAAAATTAACCTCAATACAGATCCAATAAAAAATCGGACGATCTTGTTGGAGGAACACGGAAAAATAGCGTGACATCATGTCCTTACAAAAGTAGTTTTTGTGCACATAACTTAAGTATTTTTTTTTTCAGCGGGGTAGCTCAGTATCGTGTTGCTATGCTAAAGGTTCTGATTTCAATTCTACCTGTGACAAATAAAGTATTTAATCAGTTGACATCCAAGGATGGATCATGGGGGATTTACATAAACCTCTTAGAGCTAACCTAGTATCTATACTCGCAATTTGGGGAGGGACGGAGAAACCTGGCGATCGAGCATGATCTCGGACCAATAACCTTCCGGCACAACCATTGTCCTAAAAACAGTACGATATCTACTATGTACTGAACATTAGACCGTTCATGGGTCGATGTGGTGCAGTATTTTGTTTAGTTTTAGAAAAAGGATATTCCTGAAAATATTCTGATATGCATTGATATTGCGAAGTCATAATTTCTCTCCATCTTAGCTTTCAACAAAATGATTTTCCAACTTCCAGCATCAATTTTCACTCCAAAAGCATCTATAATGGGTCTCAAGATGGAGACGTATAATTTTATTTGAGGCCCACCTAATTACTACGCATTTTATTTCCAATCTGGCTCTCAAGGTCAGTTGGATTGGCCACTCCTGTGTTTAAGGCTTAAAGGCTTAAATCTCGAAGTAATATGTATAGTAATTGTCTTATGGTTTGGGGTTGTAGAATATACATTTTAGTTGCAAAGAACTTTCTTTATCAGTATATTAAATCTCTGTAAATGAAAATGTTTATGGTAATTAATAATCCTTGAAAATTATAAAATGTTTCTTACCATGTTATATTGCGCCATATATCGTGCTTTTACAAGATCGATAAAACAGTACATGCGAATGGCTTGTATGCACGTTTACGGCATGAAGGTCGGAGGTGTTCATTATATATATACATCGCTGACCAGGTGGCCAGGCAAATAAGATTTCTAATTACCAGAGCCGTAGGTCATGAGGCCTTGGGGCGCAATAAACACGTTAGCGCCTGACAAAGTATAATCAGTACTTTATTTAGCGTCTCGCCGGGAGCCAATGAGAGAGCTCGCTTCTCTAATAACTGACGCTCTAAAGAGGCTAATGGCTGAGCCGAGATAAGGCGGCTATTAATATCATTTTATATAAACCCTAATCTTGGGCCATAAATCTTGTAGCTCGTTCGATCCTCGCCCCCTACCCGCCCACCCCCTCCTATGGTATCGATACCTAACAACATCGGTCATTAGTTGGCCATATCTGTGATGTACTACATGACCGTTGTTTACCGGGGGGGTGTAGTTCCTGGACTAGTTTGTTAATTGGTTTCGCCATGGGTTGATTGAGTTAAATCTTTAAAAAATAAATGATATAAAGGACGAGAGCGGGGTAGCTCAGTGTGTTGAGTAGTGAGCTGCTATGCTGAAGGTTCTGGGTTCCCACCCGCCAGAGACAGATAAACCTGTTAACCACTGCTAACACGGATAGACAATTTCGGAAATTCTTAATTGCTATAAAAATTTGGAAGGTGAGTTGATCAACATGGGACATAGTCAGGTCTTAAATGAATGCCCATGATATCAACCTTCATCCGACATCAAACTCGGGCATTAGGATCGTAAGGTGTAAAACATCACCTGCAAAATGTTTCTGAATAAACAATAGCTAATTATAAAGTGCCTTGCAGATGGAAATCAAAAGTCGTTTCTTTGTTGTATCAACGTCTATTTTTAGATCAGGTAATTCAAGTCATGGACGTTTTATAAAAATATTTACAGGGACACAGAAAAAAAAATTAAGGGTTAGCAGCTTCATAGGAGTCTGAAGGTTGCACAGAATACATTTAAGACTGTTATCCGATTAAATAATAAACCTGCCATAGCCTGGCTTCAACCCTGGATATAGCGATATAGCCCAGCAAAGCGGAGCTCTATGCACTATAACCCTCTTCTAGGGAATTATAGATTTTGTCGCCTTCTCTAATGACCAGTTTAACCAACATTGCTGTACATTGTGACTGTTATACATTTATTTCCTATGATATGTTATTTCCTTTCCATTGGTTATTCTGTTGAAGCTACACTAAGTCATCAAATCATCATGTTGCACGTAAATCAACAAGATATATTATTTGATTGTCGCATCGAATTATCCCAAACTACATTGAAATAAGAACTATGAAAACCATAGTTTCGTATTGACCTATACATATTTTAAGACATGCCCCATCTAGGACCGTTTTCGACTGTTTACACAGACTCGACTGATTGCTCGCAGTCCAACGGGTTCGTACTCTGCCATTATTAATGCCCCTCTTCTACCGCTATTGGTCGTTAGGTTCGGTTGAATGGCTAATAAACAGGTGTTGGCATCTACCTGCAACAATAATTCAAGCCTTTGTTTGCCCTATTTCTGTAATTATTGTCCCTTTTGGAAGTGGCGATACATATTAATAAGATCTCCTATCCTAATGAGTGGTATTAACTAGTTAAGTATAGAGGCTGCTTCGAAGAACCCCCCCCCCCCTCCGGAGTTATAAACCCCCAATTATCTGTAATGGCTCTCATTACCTTCACACTAGCTCTTTTGAATAATGTCATGTCCTTAACCACCCGGCAGCCCTGCAATTTCCATTTTCTCTTTCCCCCCTTTTTTTTATAGTATCATTTTTTCTTTCTTGTTCGTGAATGATAATAGGGCTATGCTGCCGCCATGTTCTTCTAACCATTTTCAGCTCCTCGTTTCTTTTGCGTTTCGTGTTGCAGATGTTGCGGTATTGAGGAGATTTAGGACTTACGTGAATGGGTTTTTAAGATTCAATTGTAACGTATAAGTTATGTTTTGCCTTGTATTTAAACATGAAAAGAATGTCTGTACTACTACGACTCATAAATAGTCTTGGGTTCAGTGCTTAGTAGATACTGTTCTGTTTACAAGACAACGGTTCTGCAGAAAGGTAATATGTCCGAGATCACGCTCAACAGCCAAGCTTTTCCCCTCTTTTCGGTACCCACTTTATAGGGACTGGGTAAGCCCCAGGAGGGTCTCCATATCCCCAAAGATCCATCCCCGGCTTTTAACAAATTTTCATGTTTTTTAATTTATTTATTATTAATTTATGAAGTAAAAAAACATATTCCAGTCAGTTTTTTAGTATAGTCCAGTGGAATCCATATTATAATGCATAAACAAGGTGAAACCCTAGCACCTACTTCATTGAGAAGGAAAAAAGAAGGAATAGAAAGGCATATGGAACAATATAAAAAAGAATTGTTAGATCGTAAAGATCAACATATTACCTATTATGAAAATCCTAGTAAGGAATTAAGAAATTGAAAATGACTAAGAAAGTCGAAACGTTTTTGTAGAAAATAAAAAACTGACTGGAAAATGTTTTTTTACTTCATAAATTAATATATAGTATAGTCCAGTGGAATCCATATTATAATTTATTTATTATTTAATTTTCATTTGCACCTTCGCAATTGCGCATCCATCAAATTTGATCCAAGTTTTATTCTATTTGCTTTTCTACTGGAACATGAATGGGAATGTCAATAGTATAGTAGATCTCTTGGCCAATGTCTTTTTAACCTTTTCCTATCAAGTCCCGGTCACAGAGAAGAACGAGTGGATTTGGGTGATTTTGTGTCGATGAGTGGAATGTTATATATTTGTCATGCATATATGATTTTATAGTGGGAATGATCATGTCGTTGTGTATGGTGTGATTCGACATATACTATGGTGCATTAACAATTTTTCTGAGTATTTTGGACTGTGTTGTTTGTATTATGTGTATGTGGACTTGTTTTGCTGAACCCCAATGTTCTGCGCCATATTTCCAAACCGGTTTTAGTATAGTGTTATAGATAAGACGTTTGTTTCGTAAGTAAAGTGAAGATCTGTAGTTCAGAAGATGTGATAGTTGTTCGTAGCGTCTTGTCTTTTTAATTTCATATGTACGTTCCATGTAGGTCTTTTGACCAAATTTTTTTCACTTAGGACTACCTTGGAGAGAGGGATTGAATACAACATGTCAACCTACCATGCAATTTTGGATTTCAAGAATGGGCACGATAGCATTAATAGATCTATAATCTTCAAAGCTCTTTAAGAATTCGGCATTCCCAGAAAGCTTAGCTGCCTTGTTGAGATGACCATGCATGATGTGAGGAATGTAAAAAGAATACAAGGAGAGTGCTCAAGCGAGTTTCAGGCCGATAAGGGGTTGCGTCAGGGTGATGGGTTGGCATGTCTGCTTTTCATTTTAGGACTTGAAAAAGCAGTAAGGGTCTTGAAAGTACAGACAACAAGAACTATAGTCACTAGAAGTGTCAAGATCATGGGCTTTGCAGACGATATTGATATAGTTGCAAGATCGAAATCGGAGCCCAGTTGCGCAATCCAACAAAGTTGGGCCTTGAGGTGAATGAAATATATATCGTGTTCCAAAACGAAATATACCGTGGTAAAGACCGACGGAGCTCATCAACGTGAAAGTTATATATAAATAGACCCTTACAAATTTTAAAGAGTGCAGGAGTTCACCTACCTCGGATCCCTAGTAACATCGATCAACGACATGTCCAAGGAAGTGGGAAAAAGGATTGCGGAAGCCAACCTACTACACGAGGCAGACTAAAGCACGATTGTATAAAACTTTTATTAGACCGGCGTTAACCTATGCCTCAAAAACATGAACGATGACAAGGCTGATGAGAATAACCTCCTTATATTCGAACGGAAAATTTTGCGACGAATGTACGGCCCCGCAAAAGAAGTTTGGAGGAGGCGATGAACCGGGAGTTATACGCTATATATAATGAATTGAATTTCGTCGACTTCATAAAACTGTAAACTATCGGTAAGATAGAAACGAAATTTCAAATTTAAATTGAATAACAATTATTAAATATTATTCAGCTAATTCTGAGGGTAAATAAACATTGAATAAATATTTAAGATTAAATATTCATGAACATTGAATCGACTAGAAAATCACGAAGATGTAGAACGAAACTCGTTTGGAAGTTTGTAAAATGTGTTCACTGTTATCGTGAGCAAGACTGAAATTTGAATGGAAATATGTTTATGATTTGTTATAATAAAGATGGCCGCTCTTATGGTGAGGAACATATATGGTTGCCTCATTTCGTTGTAAACATCTGCTTGGATAAAAGACTTAAATATACACTTAATGCTTATTACACGTTTTGTATTTTTTTTCTTCAATTTTTTTTCATAAGCCCATGCATGTCGAGTCTTGGACGAAATATTTAAAAAAAATGTTATAAATAGGGTGTCGTAAACAAAATGATACGATTCCACGCAAAGTGGTTGTTGTGATGTGATATAATTGATGAAACCTTTAAAATCTCAAATGATATATAACTACATTGAACTCTACAGTTTCTATTCAGGGGTAATAGGTAGATTGAAGACACCCCCGGCTCTTTACCTGATTGTACAACAGCTGTGGAGTCGAGATCTCTTAAAAATACGGCTCCGGGATGATTATCGGGACCAAGCTGCCTGGAATTATCATACAATAAGGGCCTTTGATTTATGATAGGCCTTATCATATTGTTTATAGCCTAATGAGAGAGTGCGGGGCTACAAATCGTCGAGCAGTCGAGATCCTATCTCCCCGGATCACGCAGTGGAGGTGTTAATAAACAGGCGGCCTCTCATCTCAGTAAGCCTTCTTAGTTATTTACCGTTGTAAATCTATTCCGAGCTGTTCAAAATTCCGGCCGAAATTGAATTATATATTGTGTTGATGGCGGTAGGCTTATCCAAGATCCTATGGCATATCGAATCAACACAGATGTACTTCCATTTGTTGCCACAATTTTGTTTTCAACATCTTGGGGAAAATCACAATGCTCATCAAATACAAGAATTTGTTCTTTATCGAGTCCTAGCATTATGCTAGCATTAGGACAACATTTTGTCCCTTGTTGAAAGAAGTATGATTTCCTGATCTAATCCTATTAAATCCTGTTGCACTCTCCATCAGAAGTTAGTTTTTTAAGGATTATTTAAGAGTTTTTTTATGAGTTCTGCAGGTGGCCGCTAGGAGTTTAGTTACAACAAGTTTTGATTGTTTATTCGTTTACTTTTTAACATTCTTCGAAAATTCAAATTATCGTGAGTTTATAGAAAAGATACTGTAATTATGGTAAATATGTAATCATTTTATCAAGAAATGAACGCTTCAACAAACATATATGTATCACCTTTTTTTTTAAACTTTTCACCTTCGTAATATTTCTATAATTTATCAGTAAACTCTTCCATACTTAAGCTTTAAATTCCAACAAAATTTCTATTTTCTATTTCATTTATGCACACCTTGCAATATTATATCAACAATTTTTTGGTATCATTATTATTACCAATATTTGTTTGCAGCATTTCACCCCCTCTATTAGATTAATTTGCATTACTTTCTTTATTCATTATTTGATAATACTGTATAAATATTCCCTTTGCTTTTTATGTTTATCCAAGGTCCCATGGAGGACCATCTTTGTGTTTTATCACTCAGATGCCTGCGTATATGCATTTTTAATATTTTCCATGTATAATTTTAACTTGTCTGTATTTTGTATACATAGCCCTGAAGAATACCTGCCATGTGCGTCGAAACGTCGGCTTTCTAATAAACAGATCTCCCTATTAAAGATTTTTTTTTTTACTTCTACCTGGACCAATTTCTTCTTCATATATCATCTATACTTCGAAATGTTAGTTGAAACGTTTATTTCTTGATGTAATGATTAACGAAATCGTCACATATCCCATAATTACATTATTTTTTCCAAAGTAAAGCTCACAATAGTATGTATTTATGGAGAATATTAGAAATTAAACGAATAAACAGTTAAAACTTGCTGGAACCCAACCGACAACCTGCGGAACTGATAAAAAAAAAATCCAAAATAATTCTTTAACACCTCTCTTCTAAGGGATGGTAATAAAGTTAAGCATAATTCTTAGCATAAGCATAAGCATACTGCGAAACTTATATACATACATGGTTAATGAATATAACAATACTGATGTTTGACAATAGTTAAGGTAGGATCGTTACAACGTGCACGGCAGGGCCGCTGATATGATGACACGTACCTGAGCCTGGGAGAGCACTAACGAGCAGCTATGACGGCCACCTCCGGATCGCACCTTATCGTCCCGATTAGGGGGAGTTATTGCCATCGATAAGGAGCTCATTGCCGGGAGGAGCGATCCAGATGCGAGCGAACGGGAGCTGGTATCAATCACCGCGATGGGATCAGTGATGGATGCCGGGCATTAGGGCCCTCCCGTCGCGGCTCTCTATATCTATTTGTGCCCGCTATTTATAACCTCTTATTTATTGGCCATTGTCAGTTATGGGCGATCGCAACGCTGATTTGTTTGGTCCGTCATAATGGGTTTTTGAGATGTGGCATAATTCAAACCCACTCGTACGTATCGTACTGTCTCTTCCTTTTTGTTGGATGATACTATTTTTAGAGCGGCCTAATGCTAAACAGAGATAAAAGAATGAATAATGATATGGTACACGCTAGCGTATACTTACATCAAAGAGACCACTTTTGTACAGTAATTTTTTCAGGAAATCCAGAAATGTACGTTCCCCTAAACTTTCTTTGAAAATTTTTAACGGGGGCTTAATCCAGGATTGACTAATCCGAATGATCTTGAGTGCCTCTTTGGACATGCATCATACTAAGGTGGGTCGCATATAAAGTTAGACATCCTCATATTAGAATACATCGTTTGTAGTCAGAAATTTCAAACATACATACACTTTCTAAACAGTATAATAATTTCATCTCATAATTTCTACAGGTAATTTTAGAATATTTTACTATTACTATCGCGCTTTCAATTTTCTCATACCCCGGAAGATACACCTTCCCTCCAATATCTTCTGTCCATACAATTCTACTCTGTTTGACTAGCTGTCATTTCTTCTCCGCCGACTTCTTTCTCCTACTTCCGAGGTTTTAACGCCATTGCTTCTCATCCATTCTCAAGACATGCCATGGCAAGACATGGCAATCTACACGTATTTTCACTGATGTCATACAGAAGGTTGAGTTTAGCTCCCACCTTATTTCTTATCACCTCATTTGGTACTTTCCGCAACATGGCTATTGCACAATTTCTTCTTGAATAATCCATTTCTAGGGCCAGTTATTTATTTGCATATTGTTTTTTAAGTGTCCATGATTCTGACCCACATAACGTTGTACCAACAAAGAAGGAGTATCTTCCGTTTAGTTTCTAGAGAAACGTTTTTATTCCAATATACCGTTTAGGAGACCTACCTTCTTTTTACTACTGGTAATTTTGTTTTTCATATCTCTTGATATTGTGCCCATCTGTCTATTGTCACGCAAGTATCACTTCAAGATACTTGAAAGCAGTACTTATAGAGATCTTCCAATGTTCTAGTCTGGGAGATGAAACAGGGAATGTTTTGCCATTGATCTTTGTTATTAGAAGTGAGCAAAATAGTCCCTTTAACTGAATCTTTCCTTTTGAGATAGTTCTAATGTATTAGTTCAATGAACTACAAAGATCATTTGTCAAAAGAACTAGAAATGTACTGAACTAAGGGAACAACTATGGAAAAATGAAGAGAAACTGAGAGGTTAAATGAACTAGAAAAAATAAAAACACTTCTGTCTTATTTCTACATTTATTTTATCTTATTTACATTTACATCCGCTGTCTTTTTCCTAAATAATATACCTTGTTCTTCCATATTATTCTTTATATTTAATTCACTCGTGTTAAAAACTTTTATTTTAACTTTTACTTTCTAATTAATTTTCATACCCTGATAATTGGTTTTTCCTGCAACCATTGAGTAATACTATCCATTACTCAACTAAAGCTGGTGTGGAAAGTTCCACTTTCCTCCACCAGTGAGGGAAAACCACATTCCCTCACTACTGGAGGAAAAGTAACAGCCACTTAGATCGAGATTTTGACTATCAGCACTCTGTTATTTTAAATGTTAAGTGGCGGTAACATAATATTATTCATTTTATATTTCTAAATATTTAAAATAAACAATTTTAGAACTATTTTATATTTAATTCAAGGTAGATTTTATTTATAATTTTTTATAATTATTGGTGAATTTTTTCAATTTTAAATATTTTTATTTTTAAAGAGAAAAGATAGGCCCTCGGCCGGGATTTGAACCCGGAACCTCTGTCTCTCCGTGACAGTGCCCTACCATTTGAGCCACCAAGGCCGCCTGCCGGCAGAGGACAAATCTTTTCTCTTATCCGATCCCATGTCCTCGTGTTCTCGCAATTTTTGCGATGAATACACTAGAACGACAGTTCTTTGAACATTAATTTAATTTTGGGATGTTATTGACTTACGTCATATTACTATTTATATTTTTTTATAATTATTGGTCAATTTTTTTAATTTTAAATATTTTTATTTTGATAGAGAAAAGAGAGGCCCTCGGCCGGGATACTCCCACTGTAGCATCGTCCGATCAGTCATAGCAGCATAAAGTGATGCTAAATGAATAAACAGCTATTTTGAGAAGCTTTTCTTGTTCTATCGACTTTCTTTTTATATATATTTAGAATTTCCTATAGAACGGGTTACCAGAATTCACTATCAAAAAGCATGAAATAGCGGTAGATTTCAGAAAAAAACAAAAAACGTTGCTTTCAGGATTGGTTTTTTTTTTAAATGATATATTCTATAAGCCAAACAACGTTCATTGTACTAAATTGTTTTTGTATTCTTTTTTTAGGCCGAAGCCTCTCATTATGCTGACACCAGCGGGGTTGGCACACAAAAGAGTATTGCGAGACTCACATCCACCATTAGCCACATGTGGCCGGGAGAGGCTCACAGCTCAGAGCTAACAGCTAGCTGCCAGGAAGGACAGCTAAATGAGCGGCTGCCAGGGCCCGGCATGCGATTCGATAATCACTCTGATGGTCGCAGCTATTAACATGTATTCAGCCCACCAATTACTCTATGCTCGCCAGATATAATGAACTTGATAAGCTCTTAACGAGCCGTTGTCTGGCGAGGCTTCATCGCTATCATCGTCGAAAACGTATCCTATATGTTCTCTCTACCGGAGCATGTATTTCAATCATCGATACCAACGGGTTATTGGGTAAATCATCCTTCAATGCGCATTCACTGTAAATTAGTTTTAAGATACATTACGAAGCAACCAAAATTCCAACAATCCGATTTCGCCTGATGGTCCCAACGTGTAAATCATGCCTACACAGCGTAATTAATTAATAAACTTGAACTATCGGTAGAGTACTTTGACTTTCTTTAGAATAAACATCCTTAGTTTAAACCACATAAATAAACAATGATGAACAATTTGCTTTACAATTTACATTTACGATTCTTAAGCTGGACCTTGTTCTTTTTTTTTTTTTTTTATTAATCCAAAATAAGTATACTTGCTGGACCATGATAAATACACCATGGTTAGGTTTCTCAAGCCCTGGTGAATAAGTGGTTAAGCCGAATTTCCTTCAAGACTAGGTTCTGTACTAGATGAAACGGAATCGTGTATTCTCGCTGTGCTTACATGGCTAAACCACACATTGGCTTGAAATGGAATAATTGCGAATTTAAATTCCAATTCAATCCAAAAACTACATGTGTGACTCGATAACACTTGCCTCCATACCATTAGCTCTCTCCAAATAAAATTCGTCTGAAGTCTAGTGTCAAGTGTGATCGTACTAGCCATGAAGAAGTCCTGGGTCGAAACGTCGGCTTACCAATAAACACTGACCTCCATTTCTTGAATATTTTCTTCCTAATATATCTACAGCCTCGGGGAATAAGTCGGATTTTGTCCAGAGAGAGTTCACTGCTCTCAGATAATCGGAATCGTATCATTCTCGTATTTTTTTGCTTGAAATGGAGTTGTAATATAAGCCAAACTCCTTTTCAAGCCAATGCCTTACTTATCCCCTGGTTCACTACGAAAATAACTCAATTCCGCTTACTTCAGTACAAAAAACTCATTTTGGAGAAAATTAGAACTAACCGCTTATTCTATTGTTATAATAGCTATATCTGTTGTATATAGCTTTGTTGAAAACGTTTTATTTAAATTACTAACTTTTCATTTGAGTAGGTGTGCTTAAATCTTCTAGACCTCTTTTGTCTGTGGTATCTTTTCGGTTTCTGTTTTTATGGTAGTCCATATAAAATTTTCCAAGAAAGAAAAGCTCAGTTTTGAATGATCGATCTACAGTTTAGTTACTTTAATTAATTACAATACTTCTTTTTTTTTTAAATTTGTTATTGATATTTACAACTGTATTACAATAATACAACAGGTAAATAGGATATGTGATACATAATGACACGAAAATGACAAGTAGAGAAAATACCCACTGGTAGTGCTCAAGTAATACTTCTATATTCTAATAAGTACTTTACCATTCAGATGAAATGGCCACTACAAATGTATGCTAATTAAAACCGAAACATAATTACTGCTCCTATTTCGAAGCCTATAATGCTTGCTAAGGTTTCATCCCACTGTTGAAATGCATTCGAAACCGCTCAACCGAACCACTAATTCCGAATGACCTGATAATGAAGCTGCCTATAATCGGCTTACACATTGGAAGTGTTAGCCCTGCTCTCCACAGAGGCAACTGGAGTTACTTCCATTTGCTGGAGAATAATCCTCTATGTAGATGGTATAACGTTTAATTAAAAAGGGCATTGTTTCCAGCTGGGGTCATCAGGATCAGCATATGTCACGTATCCATGGTTTTGTGTATTAATTAACAATCCACATTGTGGAAGAGCTTAACTTGCTAATGTTTTGGTGTGTTTTTTTTTTTCTATAAAAAATTGAGTACTATCACTGGGTAGTCTCGACATGTCTTTATTCATGCCATTACGTATTCCTTCTATTTACTTTTCAATTATAAAGACAATTGTAAATTTCCACAAATAAATTTAAAAAAATGATTTCTTTAAAAAAATAATAATAATAATGGAATTTCTAATCATTATATTTAATCAGTAGTCGGATTGCTGTTTTGAATAATAAGAGGAAAAATATAAATCCTTTAGAGAAAAATTAATGTCACTTACTTAGGGGATCTCTGGTTCAGATACGTTTAAGCAAAAAATTGTAATTGTTAAGATGACGAGAATGATAGATTCTACTGGATTATAATGATAAAAATATAATGACAATAATATTGGAAATCGCTATATTTATTTTATTTTACTGCGTAACGAATGCTATGTAAAAATCATAAAAAAAATTAAATTGTAGGAACGGCCATAATTATTCAATAGCATAAATTTATTACATTACCGTATGGAGGTCAGAAAATATAGAGAGAACTGTTTATTTGGAAGCGAACGTTTCTATCCAAATTGCAGGTCTTCTTCACGACTAATATAGTATGATTATTATTATCTTTATACATAACTTATTACATTATCACATCAAATTAACTCCAGTATAGAGTTTTATATGTTTTGTTTGTCAGTGCAGAGGATGTTTGTGATGTCTTGGTCTTTTGATTGGCATGATGCTTGAGAGTGTGGCCTTTACATACTGCAAATGTTATTTTATTGTTGTACGAATCAAAATATATTTATAACTATTGTCTCTAAAAGTCGTAGTTCTGCGACGGTCTTTATTTTGAATATTAAATGTAATAAAACTTTAATATGGCATTTATGAAATCAATACAACTACTCTTCGGCGCTAGTCCTGGCCTCCTCCACGAGCCTCTTGCAGTCTTCCGTTTATAACTTATTCCATTCATTAAACTTAATTAATTGATTTAAGGACACTTAGTTCTATCAAATTCTATTGTGTTTTTTACCATTCCAGCGTAATATTACCGAGCGGAATTGATGCAATGGCCCAGTTGGAAAAGCGCTTTTCAACTAAGGCGATATCTCTAATACATAAAGGAACGAGGACTCCGGGGACTTCCATCAACAGCTGACAGGACGGATGACAAACAACAGCCATCCAGCCTCCGCCAAAAGGATATTCCAATTGGCTATTGACAGTTGAATGGCACTCGCAAAGGCTTGCATCATTCCTTTGACAGACCCTGCTATTGCTCAAATAGTGTTTGTTGTGGGAATTATGAATGATAAATTAACCGAAATTTGCCATCAGAGAGGAATTCTCTATTCAAAATCCATCTAATCCTTTAAAGATATCATATATATATATATATATATATATAGTTTTATGTAATGTTGGCTATAAGACAACCATGGCATTAATTACTTGAACAGGGAGCATTTTGAAATGAATTCAAAATTTACTTAAACTTTCATTACAATTTTTTTTTTCTGTTTCAAAATATTTCGGACATATATAGAAGTTACTATTGTTTCTGAATAGATTTATATCTCTGTGAAACATTTTTTTTTTTTTAAACTAAATTAATTATCCACTTACCCCTTTTTTTAAAGCATACATATTGTTACGGGCTACTGGGTATTAAAAATGACTTAAACGCTCCTTAATTAAAGATACTAATATTTATTTACAAAAGTGATAAAAGAATACAATTAAACTATTATCAATTAAATTAATAATAGAGAAATTATTAACAAATAAATTATTAACTGAAATAAATTTACAACAACAATATTTTTAGATATTTATAATCTAGGCCTAACTTCTATTTAATTATTACAATAATATAAGATATTATTATTACTAAATAGCTTAACTATTTACATAAGCTTGTACAAATCACATAAAATTACAACCGCTACTTAACTTATTAATTACTACTAATTAACATTTAAAGTTCACTAATTAAAGTCCACCGACCGTAAGAATCTCTGAATATAACTAACTGTCACACAATTACACTCACAAACTGTCACTGACTTATTACACTGGCTTATCACTGTTTCCGATGTTAACCGTACCCTGTGCTTTAACACTGTCTCCTCACTCGCGCCGAGATTTTCTTTAAATAGCAAGATCGACCGGTCTCGAAATTTCTGGCAACGGTATCTTTCATCTCTGCCGACAAGGGGCTTTGTTCTCTTCCAGGAATCGCTAATTCCCCGCGCTCGCCTTTCTGTGACCGTAGCACTGCCCCCTCCTTTAAACTGGTCTGCCCCTGAGAAATCGGGAAGTTATGAGCTTCTACCGATGGAGACATTTTTCTTTCCAGGGGTTGAATGTGCACACCAATATGGCAACTCCAGAGTTAGCGAATGGCTGTTCAATCAGGCCCCAGACAACCTTCCACTCCAGGCCGTCGTATCCACAGCCCAACTTCGGAATGGCGAGCCTGGTGACACGCAGTCTCAGAAGCTTAATCCGCAGGTCGTCAAGGCTTCGCCGCGTGCGTCATATGTTGGCTTCTGATCACTGGCACGCTTGGTAACCAAGTAAAACAGATGTCGTCCTTTGTGCATGTGGTGGAGTGTCTCGACCGGTCTCGAACTTTCTGGAAACGGTATCTTTCATCTCTGCCGACGAGCGGCTTTGTTCTCTTCCAGGAATCGCTAATTCCCCGCGCTCGTCTTTCTGTGACCGTGATAATATATTATTTATAATAACTCTATTTACTTAGAAGAATTACTTTATTATCAGTCATCACCGTAGCATTACCAACTGTTTACTATATTTATTCATCGGACCAAAGAAAAGCTAGGATCTGTTATATCCTTACAATAAGGGTTTTCTGGAGTGCAGCCAGTTAAAGGTGTCTGGAAAGTTATTTTTTTTTTTTTGCATTACGTATTTTTAAAGGGTATATTTTGTGGAAAGGTGATTGTTGATTAAATTTATTTAATTATATATATATATATATATATATATATATATATATATATATATATATATTTTGAATTCATTCATGATTTTATTTATGAATAATTACGTTATACAATTCATTTATAAACAATACAGATATGTTTATCGTCCCCTTGTATTTTCTAAGGGAGTTTAAAGATTGTATTTTATTTTATTCACTTGGGTGGTGGTGTTATGTTTCAGAACGGAGACGGTTGACGCAGGCCTTCAGGTCATAAAAAAAATTGATGCGACTTCGTCCGATAAACTCGGATACCGAGAAGAAACTGAAGCTCCTTGTGCATGATTGTATTACTTACCCACTATAGTGAGTTGTCCTTGAATTGAAGACGTTGAAAGGGTGTACCCTTCCTTGGTACCTCACTACCTCAACATCATATTCGGGGTGCCTTATTTCTCTTCGGTGTATTACCGGCTGAAGCTGGGCGAAATAAGAGGGCATAGGCTTCTCATTAGGGTAAGGAAGGAAGCCATTAAGAAATAGCGGTGTATCTATCAACTGGGCAGCTTTCGTCCCATCCAAGCCCATGTGGAGAAAGTATTTGCTCGCTGATGGTGTGGTCTGCGTTCCTTATTACACAGACCGTTGATCTGAGGGTCCACGTTTATAGAACGGGAACGCGATGTAATCCTTAAAAGTGTGAATATCTCTGGTCAGGAATAGATCAAATTTTGATTTAGATCAGGCCGAGCTGCCTCCCTGAAGCTGCCAACTCTAGAGTGAAAGACGCCCAACTGGGTAATGGTGATAAACGTACCCAATGCTTTATTGCCACCACACAGCCAAATGGGTGTTTGGCATAGAGATCCTCAAGGACCTCATACTATCGCACTGATTGGTTGTGCTGCAGCGATATCTCGATAATCTCGCGAATGTGAGTATGGCCTGAGGTCTCATAGAAGTACATCTACACGTGAGCCGAGGCTTCTGTTTCACGTCAAGCGTAACTGTATACGTGCTGTTAGTACAAATCACAACTCTTTAATTTTCCTACATGCTGCTTCTCTTCTCATAAGGATGGTAATGACTATCTCTCTCTGTAAAGGCTGTGGACATCCCTGTATTCAACTTGCTCCTGGAAGATAATGACAGGAGGCATTACTGAAGCCGTTCGATGCTGCTGCATCAGAATGTCATTTTCAATCAATGTCTAAAGCGACCTCTGATGTTGCATTTGGCGATGAGCTATTCAATCATGTCGATTTTTTTCTCAAAAGTGTGTTGATAAGCTGTAGCATCATCTCCATCATCCTGTCCAACTTTTATAAGATCATTTTGAAGAGAGCTTCTTGTCCGATGGTAGGCACTGCAGCTTTCGAGGCTAAGGTCGGTGTTGGTGCTTGAGGTGCTTATTGATGGGGATGAGGCTGGAAGACATTCCTCTTGTGATTGGCCCCTCTTTTAGCCTGGGGAACTTCCTTGAAGGGGTCAGTTGTGAATTTCATCCTTTGGTTTCTGCTTTTGACTTGATCCTACCTTTTTCATCAGTCCTTTGAACATGATGGATTTTCCCTATTATTACTACTATGAATATTTTTAATTGAAAAGAAAAGGTTTGTCCAGGGCCGGGATTCGATAAATCCCCGTCCTGGACATATCTTTTCTTTTCAAATAAAAATATTTAAAAATTATAACAATTAATAAAAAAATAAAATAAATATGTTTATTGTAGTTATTGCATTTAGTTTGGGTAGTAGTAGTAGTAGTCGTTCTATGACAGGTGTTCACTGCATGAGAGACAGTGACAGGTATGGCCACAGAACGGCGCTGTTTGCCCAATCTCCTGGCATTGGTAACAGGGCCCCTGGTCTCTTTGAATTACAAAATTGTGACTTTAACTTTTTTCGTCCTCCTTCCTCCTTGACTCTTCCTAGCTCCCTTCCACCACACAGAGAGCTAGAGCCTCCCTTCTCCGAAACCCTATTGGAACAGCTACATCAACACCTGTTATATTCCACTGATACCTTTACATATAGCCTATGTGACCCAGCTTTGTTAGGCATCAGTTCTGACAATTCATTTCTCAACTTACCATTTACAAAACCACTTAGGGCCGGTAGATTGCATAGCAGTATGTATTTATGACTTACATTAAATGAAATTATATATTACATTTGTTGACTTAAAGCATGAAATAAATTTGAGTCATTATATTTACGCACAAATGGTTAATGATGTACAAGTTTTAGATATGATTATATTTTTAAAACTGTTTGTTTCTTATATCTCGCTGATGAATCGTGTGTATAGTGAGGAATCGTGCTAAACATCAACTATCGAGATTTTTTATATATACGGTATATATGTTTCTGTATTCTGTAAAAATTTAATAGCTCTTTTCGCGATACGAACAGATAGTAATTTATTTCTATTAGAACACATTTATGACCCTATGCTTTATTGTTTATTGGCCTACATCAGAATTTTTTTCATATATAAATGTTATTTTTTTCTTATTAATTTACAGTAAGATATTAATATAACGATGGAACGTAATTCTCTTCGAAACAGGACAGGCAGACACTAATAGATAAGAAGAACATTAAGCGGAAATATCTGAGAGCTCCGTGTGGGCCAGGGGAGAAATGATTGCCTCGGGGCCTAATGCCCGGTCGTTACAGGTATCACATACGGACTAAGCGTTTTTACATAATTACTCCTATATCGTGTTCTGATAGCGGCTAATGGCGTCGCTAAATTGTCTTATTTATCGTTATTGCCGGCCATTGTTTCATAGTGAGATATATCCTTCTCCTCCGGGGGGCAGCTTCCTGCAATGGATGATGATGGCTTCACTAATCTATGCATCACGGCCCAATATTCCATTTTTTGCTCTCTCTGTAAGAGCAATTTTCGTGACATGAGAATCTCAACCTATGATTGCACATAATAGAAATTAGAATTAATTAAGTTATAAATCAAATGACGTTTACTATAATCAGTTAGGATTTATAATTACAATTATTATAATCAAAATAGGGAACAGATTCTGGGTAACATTTTACCATATGAATATTACATTAAATTAATTACATGATTATGTTAAATTATGTACCATTCTCAGTGGGCCTTGGCTTGGGGATTTTTTGATTAATGGTTTTGTTAGTTCTAGGAAATTAGCTTCATTATATGAATCAAATTTGAAGATCCTATAATATAACAACAGTTAATTATATTTTTCTTCCCTGCTATTTTATAAAACAGTAAAGTTCTATATCAATTCTTTATATTCAATACGTTTATTTTGCCTTCTTAATGAGAAAAAAAAGACCTGTACCATTATAACTCATTTCTGTGACTACGGTTGTTCAGAGAGGTAATTCGTCTCGGCCGATTTTCTTCCTATTTTGAGAACCCACTTTATGGGGGAGTCCTAAATCGTATTGGATACTTCTCCGCCTGCTTTACAGATTGAATAAAAGTAATTTATTATAATCATATGTATAATTAATTATAAACATTCTGCAGCAATTAAGAACCGTTATCCTTGGCCGTGAATGGGAAACCCAGTACTGACCCTTCAAGTACTGAAGTCAACTGGGCTCAGCTAAACTCGTTTGCCAATTCAGATTCCAAACTGTCAATTCTTTGGTGAGTCCACTCTCAGCCTACACACCTACAAATTAGATATTTGTTGCCTAATCTCACTATTCCTGAATATGAAGCTTTGCAAGTTCCAATGCGACCATCAGGGATAGATTTTATTTTTTGTCAGACGTCATACTCCTTATTTCGACCTAACTAGAACAAGCTGATGATTTGTTGATATACTCGTAATCTAACCTATTTGCTCATCTGTAATTAATAGTTATAGTATAATGAATTTCTGAACTCTTAAATGTTGAAGGGAAATCGAGTTGTATAAGATTAGGTTCCGATGTTCTGAATTTGCGCAAACCTAAATAATTAATCGAAAGATCATTAAAGGAATGAATTAAGCATATACACCCTAAATAATGGCAATGTCATTAACCTCCATATCGCCTACCTTAATATAATATCATAGGAAAAACGTTATTCAACAGTGTAATGCGCACATTTTTTCAGTTATGTTATTCGATGATGGTTCATATGATTTTTCCTGTTTTTCTATTCCTCCATTCTCGACGTGACTCACTTGAATCGTTTGTGGTATTAACTCGCCTTGAAGATTGATAGGCCTTTGCTATCTTCTAGAGTGGCTGACACACACTCCAAAATCTGAGGGATCATCTTGGAACTGATATTGGCTTGCTCCCAGATCCGAATCAAACATCCCTTTTTATACTCTTATCAGCAGATCATAAATCAGGCTAAAGGAGGTCATGATCCTTTAAACCACTCTCGAGATATGATTTACCCGAGTTCACATTACGACTGTCATGGCGTCCTGCGCTGAGTACCGGATTCCCAATAAATCATAAACTGTTAATCCGATGACATAGGAAAATGGGTATATCTTTTGGGATATGGGATTTCTTCAGCTTGTGGAAATCGATGCATATTCGGATGAGGATATGAAAATATTTCTCAACTAAGTTCATTAATTACAATTGATTAAGGGTGTGGATTTATTGTTTGATATTGCATCATTTCGCATTATCGTTTGATATTGCATTATTTCGCATTATTTTAAGAAACAAGGTTTCAGTCCAGTAAAAAAAAAATTGAATAAGGGATTTTTTATCTCAACGTTTTAGATAACAATGACAAAAAATTTGAAATGTACTCTTAGTGTGCTAAGACTGACTTTATTCGTATACCCACACCACACAAAAAAATTTTTTTGCTTTGTTGATAAGTAATCAAGCACTAATCGCATCATCGTTCTATATTCAGTTTGAATTAGTTTTCTAAAAATGGATATAATTTGTTATCAAGGAAATATATATTTTTCGATAAACACCTGCATACACACATGAAACAAGAATGCTTTTGGCAATGAAAATGAAGCAAGAAAACACATGCTTTTGGATTAATGAATCTTTACTAATGAAAGGGATCCATAATATATAATTATATAAAGGTATAAAAGGAATATATGTATACAAAAGGAAACCACATTATATATATGGATAGTAAATATTTTTTGGCGTATACGGTATTTTTGGAAGTAATAAGTTCGAAACGACCGACAAGCTTGGAGAAGAAAAGAACGGCGGAAAAAAAATGAAGGGTTTGGATGTGGAAGAGCTGACCCGGGATGATGGACGGGAGGCATCGACTAATGATTTATAAGAAGGATGATGGTGACGGACCATTCCTCATCCCGTCACTGGCTCTCGTTAATTATGGTTGAGTAATAGCCCTTTCTTATCTCCCCGTCGACTTCTTGTCTTAGTCTTTGTTTAGTCTGGCAGCTTAGTTGGGATTGCTGTCATCTTGTCAGTCGCAGCTGTTTACACTGCTGCTTAAATTATCCATATCGGATCATGGTTAAGTTTTGGTATCATACTTAGGCTTCATGAACTATATAAATTCGCTTCTGGGTTTAAATGATTAAATTTGAATAATTTTATGAGTACCATGCATATTGTTAAAATGTATCATTTATATTAATTATATAAATAAGTAAGTTATATACCTGTATATCTTTAGAATTGTCAACAGTTACTTGAATTTGTCTACAAGAAGAAAGGAAGCATACATCAGTAATTTACTTCCTTACTTGGATCCTCATATGATCCTAGATAACCACAAATTAACAAGCCTTTTACCAGTTTTGATGAGTTGCTGCTTGATGAGGTACTGCCTGTGCAAAATTGTTTGGCCGCAGCAGTTGTATCTAGTAGCAGTGCGCCAAATCTGAGGATACTGATGCGCAGGCCATCGTTTTGAGAGAAAACTGATAGAAATCATCCTACCACATTACAGATCTAAGCTGAGAGAATTCTTCCTAATGAGACAAAATTTCCTTGCAGAAAAATTTGGAAGAAGTTTCAACATTACAACTTAGTAAACTGTATTACTGGATCATGCAAGTCCTTAAGGAGCTTGGCTAAGAATTAAACTTTTTTTTTTGTTTAAATTACATACATTTCCGTCAAAATGTTCTCATCTCTTTCATAGAAATAGCTGTCTCATTGGATGGAATTTGTCGGATTTTGTGTGTGGACATCTCTTACACCATAACAGCATTCAACAATATCCATCATTTTTAGTTGAAATCGCAATCTATAGATTTGCGTTTATTTGTTATGCATAAACGTGGTTTCTAACTATTAAATTTCTTTAAAAGAAAAGAGCAAGGTAGTTCTGGCAGGAGTGTTTTGATGATCCTCAGACACACACTGATTATGAAATTAAATTCTTCTTTTTTTATGAGAATATATTTTTTGTCCCGATATAAGAAAACTTTATAACCACTTCAGTTTATTTAAAATATTTTAATATAGCTATAAAAGTGGAAACGGGAGTAGATAACGGGAATGGTAGAAGGGAACCCATAGATCCGAGTTATAGTGCAATTTACCTGCACCACGGGCCCGCACCCCCTTTTGACAAATCGCCCGCCCCCCTCGCCAAAATAAAACTTCATCATAGGGAAGAGGGATGGCCCCCGGGGAGCCGGCTGCGCTCTGCTGCCGAGTTATGGGGCTCTAACTCTCGCCATGCAATGAAAACACAACTCCCGCTATCCCGGGGGTGTATTTTTCAAAAAAGTTAGTCAGGATTTTACGGTGGCGGACATATTTCACTTAGCCGAGCACCGCCAACAGCACTAAGTTGTAAGCCCTGGCTCTTGTGGGGCACACTTCTCTTACAGTCAGCGTTTTATTGTTCCATAGCTCATCGCCTGACTCTCCCTTCCCGTTATATAGTGAACCTATACGCCTTCCCTGGTTAGGGAGAGAAAAACCTTGACCAGACAAATTCGTTTACGCTCCAAAAATATTTCCCGTATAAGTCACTAAAACATTTTGCGTTATTATGAGTACTTATTCCTATTCTTTTATTTTTCACTTCCACCTGCGCGATTTTGCATTTTGCAAATTTTACGCAAGTGTTTGTATTTTCTCCTAGATTTACAAGAGCATGAAGTTTTAGAAATTATCAATAGTTCTTCAGCAGGCTCCTGGCCATTTTGTGTTTGTTTAATGTCACTTTATGCTGCTATGGCTAATCGGACGATGCTACAGTGGGAGTTCTAAATTTTGCCTATCCAGATTTAATTAGGATAGAGATTTTTAACGAGTATCTGACATCGTACAGGCTCGGGACCACCTATTAACGTCCCTTCCGAAGGACGGCATAACCAAGGATACTAACTCCCTTTAAAAAATTCTAGGGTTACCTGCTAGGCTTCTAACCCGCGATCTTGGGCTTAGTAGGTTGTTATGCTAACCACAAGACCGCAGATCACCCCATCTTGGCCGTTGTCTTTTTAATCCTCCCCTAGTTCGGAAAATAAGTCCGGATAACATTGAGTAGGAAAGAGAAAGAACAAGTGGATTATGGTGATTTTGTGTTTATGAATCGTCGTTGCGTATGGTGTGATTCGACATAAATCAAGGAGCATTAGAATTTGGGAGTGTGTTGTTTATATCTAGTGTATATGTATTGAGTATATAATTAGAATTAGTTAAATGTTCCGAACCTAAAAAGTAATTGCTTTACATAAGGATTATTGTAATTAAAAAAATCTTTACCTCCGCGAACCGCGGTATCAGGGAAATTATATGATGTTCTTGTTTTTTTAGATTTCCTTCTCCTTCCTTTAGCAGTATTACTTAACTCGATCACAAAAGAAATTTAATATAAGAATGTATAAATGGATTGAAAAATATGCTTTAAATACTATTTAAAAAACCTGAACCACTACAACCCATGAAGGGTCTTAGGTTCAGTACATGGAAGAGCCTGTACCGTTTGAAGGACAACGGTTCTGCAGGTAGGTGTTTCCCCAAAATCATACTCAACCACCAGGTTTTCCCCTATCGATGTATACACATTATAGAGAGTGGGTGAGTCCAAAATGGTTCTCCAAATCCCATAGGGTGTTACCACCATCCGTCAGATAAAATAATTTATCTGTCACAGCTGGCTTTGAACCTGAGAACTTCGGGGCATCAACTTAACGCTCTAGCAGTGAGCAAACCCCATCCTGACTACTAAAGTCATGTGCCATTCATAACATATATTTTATTCTGATCTAACACATTCCTAGCCTACTAGTTATTATTAAGTATATTAATTACTACATCCTGTCAGCAAGCTCTCAGATTCCCTCTACAGCTTGGTCTAAACAGGATTACCCCCGGCAGGACAGAAATACACGACACTGAAAGACTAGGGACAGCTGCAGCCGAGGTCTCTCCAATTAACACCTCGCCCTGCCCTCCGTTGATGCTCCCTGCCTTTAGCTATTTATACAGCTTTAGCCTCTAACTTACAGCCACGACTAAATATTCATCTTCAGCTAATATCAAGCTGTGAGCTAGTGTTTTCAAGTCTAAAATTATAACCGCATGTATTTAAAACACCATCAACCAGAGTGTATTTTGTAATTTTAGCTGTCCAATCAGAAATTCATTAGTTTCTCATTTATAAAAATGTAATTTATGCAGTTGTTTTAAACTGTAACTTCACTTTGAGGTGATTTCAAACTATGCCGACAAAGAAACAGAAATTATAAGAAACACGTACTATATTACAAGAAAATGTATCTTATTAATTCTGTTTTTTTTGGAATGCCCTGAGTAACTATTACTGAGTATCAACTTACTATTTATTTTAATGTCCTAAACATATTTTAAATTGGATTATTTTCTCGTGGTTGGCTGTGTATCCAATTTACCAATCATTCGAAATAATAATTTATTAAACCACCGCCTTCGTTTGGATTAAGTAATAATCAAAATTATTACAATGAATATGCTTTATAAATACAATTGCTTATTTTGAATGCCATTTAATATATTATCTGTTATATTTGAAAATGTTGTAAGTCCATTTGAACCTAAAAAAAATCGTTTTTATCGTATTTTTTAAAATGGTTTTAATGATTATTATTTCATAATAAAATTTAAAAGGAGTATAGGGTTTTAAACGTCACTCTTTGTTAAGTGCTATAATCATTTTCCCGTTTGACCATATTGTTAAGGTAATTCAAATGGAAACCTTAAGATATGAAAAAATGGTCTTTCAAATATAACAGCTCACAAAAATTAAGCAATGAACAATAACGATTGAGTTAAATAGAGGGTTGCCATTAAAAACATCAATGTAAATTAATATTTATTCTACAAGGCGATACTTCTACCTTTCGTCGAGCCATCTCCGCACTCTTCAGCGTGCTTCTCCACCTAACGGCATCCGCTCAAGAAGTGCCCGAAGCAAGAAGTACCTCGTCTCTGTCAAAGCGATGTCCACCACCCACCCCTTCCTTAAGATTCATTGCTACCTTCCTTCTTGACCTAGTTTTTATAACAGTCAGTCTTGACTTATAACAGTTAATATCTTACTTATTTATAACTTCCATAATATGTCTGTACGATGGATAACACAAAAGATCCTACCGGTAAATGGACTTGTAAGATTATGGGATATATCTTTGCAATCATTTTAAATCTTAATAGATGCAACAATAGTATTTTGCTTAGTTTTTTTAAAACGATAATTGAAAATTATTGATGCCATTTAATAATAGGACCATCAATAATTCTAAATGTTATCAAATCAAATTAGTAATAATTTAAATAATTGTAATGAAAGCAGTTGGTTAACATAATTTATTTTAGGTAGAACTTGTGATGTACCGCTAAGTGATAACACAGCTGGACTTTGAAGTTGTACATACATTTAGTTTAAACATATTTTTATGTAACCTCAAATGATAATTTGTACATATCTTCATTTCATCATATCTTATTCATCAGTATTGCTTTACAAAAGTGCTGTAATACATATAAACATTTCCTTTATTTCAACTAAAAATATCTTAATAAAAAAAAGCGCATTTAAAAATCACGTAATGTGGTATATGACTTTTTTCTACAACATCTAACAAGGGATAATTACACATACCCATATCTGAAGCGTGATAGTGGAACTATTGGATTCCTTTGTGCTGTTTGTGGTACCGACTACAGAAAAAAAAGAAAAACACTTTTCGCAAAAAACGAAATAGTTCAGGAATCTGAAGTCATTCTTTCTTTTGAAGTTTCCCAGCATTGGTTCACAGTCAGTCGGTGTAGCAGCATTTCATCCTTTTTGTTGGGAACATTTTCAATTAACTCGTGTGCAGTATCACCATCCAGAATTACTTCAATGGTAACTTTAGTACCATTAAAACGGGGTCATAAAAAAGAATTATATCACTTATACCATAATGATGATTATATTGAAAATTATGATGATATATATCAACCTGTAGAAAGAGGTGTGAATGATCTAACAAGGTCTAAGAAAAATTATCTGCTAATGCATGGTAAAAATAACAAAACGTTTAAAGAGAAACAAAATTCCATTATGTTATAAAAGTTAATATTTAATTAATTATTCATAAATAAACAAAACCTTGTACTAAAAACAAAAATATTCCATCTATCTTTCAATTAAACATTCGCACAATATTTTTAAAATCTTTAGCTCATTCTTTTAATTCATGTAGCCAAGATTAATTCTAAACTTGCCAAAAATGAATAGGGAAACCACTATTTTTTTGTTTTAACTTTAACTAGCATTTTAATATTATTTTTAATATTTATTATAAATGATTATACATTAAATATTAAAATAGTTATTAAATGTATAATAATATAGATGCTTGCTAAAGTATACTACTAAATTAGCAATATCCGTATTCATTTTTGCGGAGTATATAATGATAAATTTTCACTATTTAAAGCATGGGGTGCTTCAGTTTAAACAGTATTATTTATGATATTGAGATTATGATTATGATGGTATATTATATATATATATATAACGATAATATAATTTAGCGATCATTTTTTTATTTGTTAACGTTCAGCATAATGATGGTAATTTCCTCCTACCAATCTCTTTTTTTCAACCTATACATGGAAAGACGATTTCAGTTTCTATACATATTACAAAGAGCACTTTTAAAGCAGATAACTTTCAAGAATTTGCCCATTTACTATAGGCTTTTATTTTTTATTTAAAGTTAAATTAGTTAAATTTTAATGAAATTTCACAAGGATATCTAAGTTAAATCAAACTTTATGGGGTTGATTTTTAAATTCCTTTTATTTTCAATGAGATTTCCTTTGCAGAAAAATATGGGAAGACAAAAACAGGAGCACTTTGAGGAAATAGGAACTATGAAAAATAAGAAGCGACTGCCGTGGATGTTAATCTTCAAGTCTTTATGGCTTGTCCTCCGAATGGGCTCAGTTGGCTTCTGAAATATTGTTAAAGTTAAATTTTATAGCCTCCCACAAATCCTGAAGCTAAACTGTAGCGTTATTTTTGGCGGGAATCTCCGCCCCCCTGCCATCTGTATTAATAACAGTACCCTGCCACGGCTTCCAAGATATCAACATACGCTGTTCCCTCATAAACAAGAAATATACATACTTTTATGACTAAGGAGATCTTTTGAGTTTTAAGATAATTTAACCTTGTATATTAAGTTAGGAAATCAGCCTAAAACCGAGTTGGTCGAAATGTAATTTCGAATAAAATCACGTTCACTTGTATAAATTTTGTAGAATGGCTTTTATATTTTAGTGAACGTGAGGTATAAATAATTGTAATATATACGCGTTCAGTAATAAAAATATATTTTTTGATGCTCAATTACAAATTGATATTTGAATACACACTTATATAAATTAATAATGAAAAAAAACATGTGATGGTATACAGTATCAATATTGTGATTGATGATTGCGGTAGTGCTATACTACCCATTCTACAAAATTAAATTTCTTATTGCCATATTAAATTGTAGCTATATGCTGTTTGTAACGGCCTTATAAATCTGATACTTACCAATAACACGAATAATTTATTTAAGAAAATAGATATATTACTTCTGTAACCTTCATCCAAATCCAAGATTGCCAGGTTCATATTTTTCGTAAATGTTGATTTGGTTTTGGCTATTCCGGAAATGAATGAGAATCATTACTCTAAAGTGATTTTATGGCCCGACATAAGTCTAGCAAGTTATCTGGCTAGTACCTACGAATACTGGTTTGAAGGTACAGACCTAAATTTTTAACCAATTTCAAAGGCCGAAAATTGAGATATAGGTACCAGTAATAAAACTAATATAAATTTTAATACTATAATAAACTAAATAAAATACTATACAAATCATCTTTTTTACGTAACCTATTTCACTTATATGCGATTATGCAATGACCGATGCATCATATCTTAAGGCCACTTAACTATTAATTAATTATTAAATTAACTTATTTTTCAAGTAATCGGTAAAAATCAACAAAAAGGTATCAACGTAATGAACGTATTGAAGGATGGATAAGGAAGATGGCCAAATGGGAGAGAAGGATAATAGCATCTCTCTTCCGACAAACATGAGGCCATACTATCAACTGAAACTTCAGAAAACGACCTTTGGCAAAATCAGAGGTGGGGTTTATGAGGTCACGATCCTAGGCCGGTATGCTAGAGGTTGCTAATGCAGGGTCAAATAACTGTTTATACTTTACCAAAAACATTGGCGGATGTTTTTTGAATATTTTTAGTTGGAGGACTGCCAGTATATCTCGGGTTTTTTCAGTCATCTAAAAAAACAAAAACATTTCAGCAAATTACAAAGCTGTCAACATGAATGTCAATGAGTACTCGGCAAATAATTGGCAAATTAGTTATTTATGCATAAATATTTGTAAGGCTCATGACTATTTTGGCCTCTTTTCAAAATTTTAATCATCAAAAACTTGCTGTTTCCTTAATATAGTTCATTAACATCATTATTGTTGGCATAAGAGTATAATCTAGTCTTCTGATTATTTCAGTCATAAAGTAATTATTAATTTATTCAGGAATCATAATGCCAACAATGTCGGGACCACCAATGGAAGTCAGTAGGTTCTTAGAAAGCTAAAAAACGACCGACTGTGAAAGAATAACTAATATCGACATAATGAATTCTTTCAACGTCTTTCCTACGCCGAAGACATCTGGACCAGGGTAGTAATTAAAAGATGACTCGGAAAAAATGTACGGGAGTTATGTCGCTTGTGTCACTCCTGGGAATCTTAATCAGGCGGCTGGCGAAAGTGGAGGCAGGAAATATTCAGAGGTTCTTTTTTTCTCACTAGTTCTCATTCATCTTCCGTGATGAATAACTGTTTCAAGCATAGTTTGTCCAACTTTCTTCTTTGGATTTTTGTTGTTATATCTTCATAAAATATGTATGTTGCCTGATTTTCGATCTCTGCGATTCAACTTGGGATAATCTGTGTACATCCGTTTGTAAGCAGAGTTTGGTGGTATGGAAGCCTTTGGGTTCGCTAGGAATTATTATTATTTTTAATGATTTATCCAATTTTAATTCTCAAAATTAAATATAAAATTTTGTATCACAATTTATACAAGAGAATGTATCCAATATACCAAGGGAAATTTTTTTTTTATATACAATTCGAAACTAATAATTGGAAGTAAAATAAAAAAAAATGGACAAGCTCATCCTCTATAGGAAACAATCGTTGATTAATTTATAGGATATGTATACCATCTCTACCAAGGATTCCGAATATCGTAAATGTAAGTAAAATCATGCGTTTTATTTTGCGGCAAACTTAAAAATATCAACGGTTAATGAACAAAAACGACAAGATAAAATTTAAAAATAAAACTACACGGACACGCGAACCCATTGATAGAACACAAAGCCTCAAATCTCATGTTTGAAAAATCTAGGAGGAGACTTAAAAGAACGTGGGTAAGAGATCAGACATTGAACATGCTCGGAACTTCCTTTTAAAGTCCCTTACGAAGGACGGCATAACCAATGATTTTTTACTCCATTTAAAAAATCCTAGGGCCACCTGCCGGGCAACGAACCCGCGATCTTGGGCTTAGCAGTTTGTTATACTAACCACCAGACCACAGGTCGCCCCTATTGTTTGTGTTTGACAGGTGTCGATTTGAATATAAAGAGAAAAAAATCTGCGAAAAATCTGCACACTTAATATTGTACTAAATATATTCACCACAAAATGGAGAAAACATCTTAAAAAGCTCAACCATAGTTAATAATGGATATCCACCAAACTTACCCATTGCCAATCGTTTTTATAGTTTTATTTTTTAAGTATATATAATTTTTTTTCTCGTCAACGTTTTTATATTTTCTGGTTTTAAGTATATATAATGTTTTGTGTTTCGTCTACCTTTTTTTATGATTTTTTATAATCGGGTTTAGGTCAGTAAAGTTTTATTTCGTATATTTTATTAGTATTGTAAATATTAAGTATCAAATTTTAATTGAGAAATTATATTTATTTCCCTTCAGTTTTGTAAAAAATGTAAGGTAATTCTAACTATACATTTCGAAGAATATTATATTTTATTGCCCTTTCAACACGTGTCTGTGAGAAGTTTGAAGGCGGTCCCATGGGGGAGATTGAAGAGAACCCATCAAATTCTAGGTTCTAAACTTCAGGCGGAAATAGTGACTTGGAAGAGACCCTATAATATAACAATTTTTTGTCTATTACCAGCTGTTTATTTATTGACTTAAAATTTCGTTGACAATAACCCTGTAAACTTTTTAATACCACCCATAAATACAAACCCATAGGAGTACTTACCACCCACGGGTACATCAAAAGGTCCGCCTCCCGTAGTAGTGAAGTCCATTTGCAAGCAATGATTTACAGCGGCAGTTATCTTTCGGGTAGAAAGGGTCTGTCAGGATTAGCTTTAGGGCCAGGTCCCTGTGTACCTGCGGAGTCTAGTAAATCATCCCTTTGTTGACAAAAGTGCCAAATTCCAAATAGGACGGGCCTCTAGATGGGTGGTAACTTGTTTTAGAGGCTAGGGCGGACTCTTTGAAGTCCTTCAACTGAAGTAAGTTTACATTAGGCCTGCTTACATATTGGCTATAAAAATAATTAACACGTATTGAGTTATTTTAGAAATTTACCTTTAGACCAGAAATTTACCAAAACACAAAGCCACCAGCTGAACAGCAAAGAGAGAATATCCCGATCGTTTATTTTATCAGAAACCGCGCTAATTAAATAACCGAAAGTTTCTATGTCCGATAATATAAACATTTTATTGCCATTGACACGTGTAAAGCTAAAATTATCTTCTTGAATAATATTAGTGGACCTTACATGTACGGAGAAGAAATTGGTCCGAGTGGAGGCAGCACAAAAAAAAATCCTTAAATAGTGCTAGACTATTTATTTGAATCCGGCACTTCGACCACGTTGTAGATAATCGTGGCTACTAAAGTAGGTGGCAAGTATACAGATATATATGGGTCATATTCGTTTGACATACTTACGAGCCCTGTAGAAGACTTGCAAAGAGGTTCAAAACGTGGGTTTCTAATAAATAGTTTATGACTATTTATGGAATCTACCCGGACTATTTCTTCTCTATGAAATTTCCATTATTCTACTTTAATTATTTTTCGAAAATATTTGGACAGATTTATGTAAAAAAATACTTTTTTTCCTCGATTTATAAAATTGTTACAGGCTGGCATTTAGATGAACTTAATCATTAAATCTTGGCATTTCATCTGCTTGAATGAGCCCTTATTTACTCTAAAATTATACCTATCAATTAATTGAAATTAATGGAAATATTTCTACGTTTAGAATGGTCAATATGCCTATAATGTTTCACTTTTTGATAATTTTTTAATGTATCGATTTTTTCTCAATCTTACATTTTATTGGATTAATAACACCTTCACACGTGTTTTTATCATCCTGCAAGATATTATTTATGAATATTTACATTATACGAGATGAGTTATACACTTTTCTTGGTTGTGGTTCATAGTTTTTATCATGGAAAATTAATTATAATACCTTTGAGATCTAGTTCTGAAATTAGGTTTTGAATAAATTCAAGTCCTAGTGAAAAATGGCCAATTTGCGTTGACCGTTACAGGCAACTGTTTAATCTATTAAAGAATGACAGGGCTATAACTCGCTCTCCTATCGTGCAGATAATGGCCCCAATAGAAAACAAAATCATTTTAATAACAGATAGCATCGCCCTTGGCGTCGTAAAGTTCTCCGACGAAATGATCCCGGCTGGGAGGCTCACGCACCCACCCGGATGAATCATGAGTTAATTTTCCGTCGATGTAGGACTCGAACCCGCACAACGATAAGACCCTGTGCGCGGCAATTATTCGACAGAATTACCGCAATTATGAATCGGAAACCGTGTTTTCATTGTAATGAGCGTGCTTGCGAGGGAATCACTAATTGATCTTGAAAAGGGTTAATAACATAGCCTGGGATCTTAATACCAATAATTTTATTATTTAATCACATTTCCATTTTGATGGTTCCGGCTGGGATCACAGGGGCTACCACGGTACAATAACTCAATAACAAGGCTTAATGCCCCCTAGGCACGCCACGCCACCGCCCACTAAATATTAAAACTGTCAAAACGAACAGAGGCTAACAAGCTTTTCTAGTTTGTGTGAATTAAGACCGTGCCAGTTAAATAATTTCTTGAAGCGTACATAAATCAACCCATGGGAAGTGGAGAGAGAGAAAGGACCTTAATTTCTAATGCTTATTTATTAATGTATTTTCACTATTTTAATTAATGCTAATTAATTAAACTTTATTCGGTGAGAATTATCTGCTTATTTAACAAAAAATTCGTTTAGAAATTGTGGGTCTTTTGATTATAACGGTTGATATAGATAAATCCAAACAATTATTAACCAATTGCAATTAAATACCTGAGGAAAGCATTTTACTATCCAAATATTTCCAATCATTAAAATATTTTTCTCTTCAGAACACACGATGGATTTTTTTTTTGGCCCACTTCATATCCAGAAATAATTATAGTTATCTGGTCAATAGTGATTATTCACAAACTTGAAAAACATTAAAATTTTGTTCCATATTTATATTTATATAAAATCATTCCAGATTTTTTTAAAATTATATCATTCTATTATTTTTCACCTCAGTTTTGGAAGTATAGTTATTGAGACGTACGGCATCAACTCGTTGCTGGTTTATACTTTCTAAAAGCGGCCTGTATTCCTAATTAATGATTTACAGAATAAGATAGACATATTCAAACATTTTTTGGACTAAAGCCTAGATGTCCACAATACATATTTTACTAAACTTGCCAAACCGTTACTCTTTAAAGCAGCAAAACTTCTTATATTAGACATACAAGTGTATTATATGTAAAAAAAAAGGGTATTGTTATAGAGAAGAAATTCGTCAGGGTAGAGGTAAAAGAAAGAATTTTTCAATTTCGACCCTCATTGTCGGACTAGTAGTGAAGCCACTTGTCAAAAGTGGAAGGAATAGTTGGTTTAATCAGTAAAAACTCTCATACTATGTACCCTAGCATTTACATCAGCGTCCCCGTATCACATTTTTTACTTGAGTGTTTAACTTGCAGTCCAAGGATATTGAACAGACTGCATTATTAATTATTCCATCTTTTTTTCTTTCCTAATTTCTTAGATATATAGGACTAATGTAACTCCTCACAATGAAGGGCCCCTACAAACAACCTCTTTCCATGTCTAAAGGTCCTGTACCAGGTTCAAACGGCAAATATTAGGAAGGGTCATCACCCCCTAAGTTTAAAGTTGATTAGTTGTATTTCTGTGATTCATTATATTTTACCATCATTCTTTCATTGCAAATGTTCCTTCTTAGATTAATTTCATTATTTTACTAACTTATAATTCTAATGTTTTAAATTTCCTTAAATGGCTTCTTATCATTATTGTAAATATCAAGTAGTTTACCTCTGTTTAAAGAATTATTTCTTTGACCTAAACCATTTTCTAAAAACATTTTCTTCCCTTTATTAAAAATTATTTGGATCTGAACATTTTACTTATCTGTTATGAAATGGCCCCGAGACCTATTGTAGTAATGTTATTTGGAGTACTGGCACTAGGCAATTTCTCCACTCACAACCTGTATGTGTGATGCGCCCTTAACCAGCTTCCATAAAAACATATAACAGAATAACAGAAAGTATTGTTCTTCGAGATATATGTATAAGCATATCTTTAATGGTAAAGTTGCTATATAGTCCCCAAAAAGGTTAGTTATCTAACTAATATAATTTAAATTGAACCAGAAATACACTTTATTCTACTTTACTTTATAATAATGGAATAATAAAGCATAATATATATTTTACAACATTTTTCCAATTGGGTGTAGCCGGAATGATCCCTAATCTCCATAGGAGATAAGTTCCAGCTCTTAAATAGTGCAATTATGATTACGGCATTGCCCTATACTAGAGATCCATACTTCCTTAGATATGTTTCAAAACCGTCCATGATAATTTAAAATATTCTAATTTCCATGATAAGGTAACACCCCTAAGAAACGTTTGATGTTCCGTCTTATTTGTACGTTACCATATATCATATTTGAAGGACACAGTTGACATGACAGGCATGAAGGGTGGAACAACTTTTTGAATATTATTACCAAGGACACGAATTCATGTTTGTCAGGCCGTCAACTCTTTATTAGGGTCCATAAATTTGCACGACAGTACTGGGGAGGAAGGGTTGCAGGTAACGTCCTCTACAACAATGGCCATCAGGATTATCCTGACAGGCAGATCTGTCCTCCAGTTCTGGGAACCTTCTGCAACAGGATGCCACCGCTAATGATGGTTATTAGTTGGAGAAAAATAAAGGACCCGGTTGAGAATGCTACTGGTACATCCTACGGGAGGCCGACAAAGGCAAAATTTAAGGTATCTTCAATAGAGGTGTTTGAACTTTCCATGTGAGTTTAAAAAAAAATTGTGTTTTGATCAAGCAATGCATTCCTATTCTAATGTTGTAATTGAAATTCTTCTAATAACCATTAGAACATTAGTAAAAGCTTCAAACTTTTATGATTTTAATTTATACCATTACTCCCATAAAACTTCAAGTTGAAACGCGATACAACTCAATATATGACTTTAATAACATGTTGGAAATGAAATATTAGGGAAATCGTGCCTCAATTAAAAGCCTTCAACCGATACCAAGTTATGTCGTTCTTTTGAAGGAGCGATTTATTTCGCTTATGTCTCTGATTTATTTCCAGCCGTTATAAAGACTCGCAAATGAAACACACCATGATTTTAAGAAGATGCTGATGATGATAATTACAAAATAATGGAATTACAAAACATGGACGAAAAAATATATAAATAAAGAAAACATGTGAGTTAGTTGGTTTAATCAGTAAAAACTCTCATACTATGTACCCTAGCATTTACATCAGCGTCCCCGTATCACATTTTTTACTTGAGTGTTTAACTTGCAGTCCAAGGATATTGAACAGACTGCATTATTAATTATTCCATCTTTTTTTCTTTCCTAATTTCTTAGATATATAGGACTAATGTAACTCCTCACAATGAAGGGCGGTCATTATCACCCCTACAAACAACCTCTTTCCATGTCTAAAGGTCCTGTACCAGGTTCAAACGGCAAATATTAGGAAGGGTCATCACCCCCTAAGTTTAAAGTTGATTAGTTGTATTTCTGTGATTCATTATATTTTACCATCATTCTTTCATTGCAAATGTTCCTTCTTAGATTAATTTCATTATTTTACTTACTTATAATTCTAATGTTTTAAATTTCCTTAAATGGCTTCTTATCATTATTGTAAATATCAAGTAGTTTACCTCTGTTTAAAGAATTATTTCTTTGACCTAAACCATTTTCTAAAAACATTTTCTTCCCTTTATTAAAAATTATTTGGATCTGAACATTTTACTTATCTGTTATGAAATGGCCCCGAGACCTATTGTAATAATGTTACTTGGAGTACTGGCACTAGGCAATTTCTCCACTCACAACCTGTATGTGTGATGCGCCCTTAACCAGCTTCCATTGGCCTTTAAGCCAGTGGCTCGGCTGGGAAAAGGCGCAGGGGCCTCCCGGACTCTTGCTTTGCCTCCATTCCTGGGGATGAAGTTTAGTTCGGGGACCCCTGGCAAATTGCAAATGTTGTGATTATGGTATGAATGTGAGAAATTATTTTATTTTTATTATCATTTTCGCTAGTATTTATTTTGGTTTTATTGACAGCATGTATATATTTTTTATTTTATTTTTTTATTTTTTTTATTGAATGATTGTATAATTATTTAGTGATATTACGTATTGCCTAAAAGTGGCAAATTGTAATATTTCAATAAAGTGTATACGTAATCTGTTATGAACGTTAACACTTTACAGTTCATTTTCAATTTGTTAATTAAAGAAACGTTAATTGTAATAATGGTTTCTTATTTTATTATTTTTCTTTTACATGTTTGTACTATATTTAGTTTTATTATCTATTTTATTAGTTTAACTACTTTACTAGATCCATGTTAAGTTCTCAAATGATAAATTTCCAATTGTTTTGAATTTTAAAATTATTGGTAGATTGAGGGGTGTTATTCCATATCTCTCTAAAGGTATCAGCAACTTAAAGGTGTAAAATATTTATAAATTTTTATTTTAATATTCTAAAGTAGATCTAAACATAAACCTATTATACAATTTTGTTTGTGTGTTAAGTTTCTTCCCTGTCATTCTTATGTTTTTGTTTCGTTATGTTCCATAAAAATTCGGAGACATATTTTTTATTCGTCAAACTTATTCACTCTGAAGAGAGACTCAGTGCATGATCGTTTGGTCCTATCTTCAACGACAATTCGTATGAAATGAAATACCAATGTTCATAAAATTTAATTGATTCCAACACAACATTTGAAATCATTTGTACACCCATTTGCCCATGAAATGTGTAGTCTAGTTTGAAACCTCCTCATTAGTAACGATATATAACCTATCAGAATGTACATTGATAGGTTTTATACTTTATATTATTACATATAAAGTACAGTAAGCCTAGTTCTTTGTTAGAAAAAAATATATCTCTCATTATAAAATTCTTATTAATTATTAAAAAGCAGTTGTCAGTCGTCGCTACGATTATATTTACTAACTTGACAGGACAGGTGGTCTAAGCTTGCGCAGTGGGCGACATGTGAGCTATAGAAATTAGTGTCTCAATGGATAATTAAGGAACTTTTGGAACATACTACAAGTGCTATATAAGGTTAAGCCTTCTTATTAATACGCAATTAAAAGTTTAAAAAAAAGTTTATAGCTTATAATCATTACATTAATATGCTAGTCAGTCACATTCCGTTCCCCTCGGTGTTAACGGTGGTATGATGTGAATTCTAATTATGATATGGAAAACCGAGAATACGAGAGAGACTACAAGCGTTCAGTAATTCAGGACGTACTGAATTCCGAACGAGTCAGAGGAAGCAGTTATATAATTAAGCGGATCCGTTTGGATATAATCATTAATATAAAGTTGTTTTTTTTGTAGAAAAGGTTGGGAGTTTATAACTATTTATCCAATGTATTTCCAAGCCATTTGGCGACCGTGGTAGGACACATATAGAATAAAAATGGAGCTATTGTACTAAACAAACTACAAATATAGAAATAATTTAAGTTTTTATTTTGTTTAATGTTTATATTTCTAAGTTGTATTGTATTTGTTATTGTCACCCTTTCATTTTAACTACTGTTAGATTAAATACGCTTTCAAGTTCCACGGCCACTATTTATATACAAAATGTTAGTGGTATCGGGTTTAGACCACGTTGTAAAATTTTCTTCGCCAACGTTTCGCCAGACATGCTGCTAGCTTCTTCAAGCCTGTATCGAGAATGAATCATTATTACTATTAGATTGTTCATGCTCTAGTACTTATTATTATATTATATTATTTTTTGCTTATTGTTCTTTATCATTATCATCTTTATCATTACTGTTATGAACCTATATCCCATTGTTTTAGTTCGAATTTGACAGAATAGTTATTTTCTGGTTTAATACTTTTGTATCTTATTTCATTATTCTCTAATTAATTCATTATTTCGTATCTGGTCAATTCAGCGCTTAAGAAGCAGTGCAATTTATGAAGAAATGTCGATTTCTAAAGTTTCTCATTATTTAAAGAATAATTTATTTTTTACCTCTACCCGGACCACTTTATTTTCTATATTTATACGGTCAACTAATAATTACTCAAGAATTCTAAATTTACAATTTTTGACTTTTTGAAATTTTCGTAACAATATTTATTTTAGCGCAACCATTATTATTGACTATTATTATTAAAAAAACCACCAATATTTCCATAAATTTTGTTCAATTAGCAAGACTAAATCAGTATCAATTTTGGCATCAGGTATTCAATTCGAACTTTCTTAGAAAATAAACAATGATATTATTTTATTGATCTTTTAACAACTTTTGCTCAATCTGATAAAACAAAAAAAAAAAGCCATGTCATCAACGATATGTTGTCGCGATAGCCAATGTTTACACTCGTATATTATCCTATCTTTATATCATTTATTTATTTATTTACTGTCAATTTCCGACCGGTAATAATTTCTCAAAAGTGTCATCTCTCAAACATATTTACTCATTGATAAGATAAGGTTCTGGATTTAGAATTTGCAGAGGAAACCAGGATTATTGCTAAACTTTGGAATGACTGTTCGATGAAAGAAGTATACAACGTTATAATAAGGGAAATGAAGTATCAGGGGTGTTCATTATAAACAATTAATCTTTTCTTGAGGAGGATGTTTAGTGAAATCGAATTGTAATCGTATTCGAAAATATTCCATCCATTTATTATACATTTACGTCAAGTTAAAACTTGTAACAATTAAAATTTCATGATTTTAATGTTATCACCATTCTAACCAATTTATTACGTAGCAAATAAACTAAAAGGGTATGATAATATGTAACAATTCAATTATACAGATGGATCAATATAGAATATCAATGTATGGATCAATATATTAATAACCAATTCAGTAAGATCAGTAAATTGTGACTTACAAAATTTATCACTGCTCTAAACCTATACTATTTCAGTACAACAATGTAACGTCAGATTAAGCAAATGTTAGAACTTAAATAAAAAAATATCATTGTTTATTTTCTAAGAATGTTGGAATAGATAATGATGCCCAAAACAATACTATATGGAAGAAAATAGTCCGTGGATGAAGTTCTGCCATTGATGACATGTTCTCTCAGCTTTGGTGTAAAAAAATCCCAGAATAACTGTTCGCGAATTGGCTGGGAAACTCAAAGATAGCAAAGCAAGCGTCGGTGACGGTCTTTTATCGATTGGAAAGATAAAAATGCTAGAATTTTGGCTTCCTTACACATTAAATGACTGCCAAAAAGATCAGCGGTATGAAATTTGTGTGGCACTTCTTTGGCGGGACATGGGAAACATATTTCTCTGTCAAGAATTGTGACTTACAATGAAAAGGGGGTCCTCTTCGATAACAGCAGAAGCTCTGGACAAGACAATGATGATATATTAAACAAAATTATGTATAAATCTCGCGTGGACATTTTTATAAAACACTTAATTATTTCTACGTAGCAAAATGTTAACGACTGCTCAACAAACATGAAGAGTTAACTATTTGAAGAGGTATTATTTTCATATTAACCCAATAACATCATTGTTTATTTTATTTCACTTTTGTGACCGCCCTTCTGAGTTACTTGTGAGTATTCTTTGTTATCCCAGTCAAATCCGATTCTCTTCCAGGCTAATTCTCTCATCCAATTATGCCCCTTACCCTCTTACCAACCCCAGTGTCAACCCTCACAACATACAAGTACTCCCCGCTTGGGCCGGATTCCTATACAGCTCTATTCAACTGTTTGATGCATTGACACAGCTGACATATTATTGCCATATATAACACGCCATATGCGACCCCATGTCTTCTTTCCTGACCCCTATCCTATTCATCCCCCCTCCGTCGATGTAACTAACCAGGAGAGACTTAGTTAGCATAATCAGGGTCCAGGTATAATATAAGGGATCGGACCCCCCAACGGGTACCGACCATATGCTGCCAAGGGTGTGAATCATTTACATGAGTGACCTGGTTAGATAATAGGCCGCATTATGTACACGCTACATTCAACAATATACACTTAAGCCTTTTTGTAAGTTTTTTTTTCCTATTCTAGTCCCCCACCCAATTTCGACATCTGCTGGTCCGGTAATTGATCTCTTAAGTGGAGTTGTAGTTCTGTTCCTCTGGAACTATCGCTTCATTTATTGACGACTATGAATAATGGAAAAGGAAATTAGTTCGTAGAACTAACTGCTCTGCAGGACAGCCAATAATCTGGAAACAATTATCTTAATAGCTCTTTCAGTCATAATAAAGTTTACATATTGATAATTTCGGTTGGTCATTATAACCAGATGGAAACATTTAACAGGTTTTCATTAATTTAATATTAAATTTTAATCAGTCATTAAAATTTTATCGAAACCCATATGTGTATCTATGTATATTATAAAACAAAGTCCTTCGCTGCGTTTGTTCGCGGTAAACTCAATAACTACTGCACGGATTATCACCAATGGATAAAGTGTTGCACCAGGAAGGTTTAGATATATAATTTGTCGAGGTTTTGTGTAAGTGTGTTGGAATATAACGATAATTGTCGGAAATGTTGGGAAAAGTATAGCCACCAGGGAGGTTTCATCGAAGATGCTGCCTCACATCTCTGATCTATCTATCTATATATATTATAAACCAAAGTCCTTTGCCGCGTCTGTCTGTTCGCGGTAATCCTTTTTGTTTTCAATAGCTACATAATAAAATCATTAGTCAGACAAATATGTAGGCCAAATTGTCATCCTACCCGTGCACAGCAGGGCGCTAATAAATGGATAAATGAAAAAAAATCAAATATTAATTTTAACATTAATTAATCTTCGTGACAGGAGATTATAGAAATCAATATTGTATCATCTACTATGAGGAGGAACTATGATACTTTAAGGACAAAACCAGATCCTTGTATTTTTTCCTATAAAGTATTGCTAGACATTATATTATAACCTATATATGAATTGTTAACTGCTGAAGGGCAACAAAACTAACAACTTGTTTTTAAAACATTGAACTTTTTCTAGAGACATAAGGCATCGTTTACTAAAGAAAGGGCTTTTGTCTTCTTGATAGCCCCGTCTTCACAAAACCTTCAACATTTGGTTTAATGCAGATAGGAAACTATTTCAGTATAAGATCCCTTTTTTTCTCTCTAGTAAAACTTTGGAAAGCGGATTACTTGCCTTTGTGCAGTTGAAGATTCATATATTGAATGTGAACTCACGCTTACTATAAATAAATAACACACTTATTTTTATTTGAACTTACAAATATATTTTCCAATATTTTGGTTCACACACTGTGGGAATTGGGGGATGGTCCCTTGCTTCTATTCTTTGGCGATATTTGCATCAATAGTCTCATGATCCATCCATCCATGATGGGTATCGATAAAAGAGATAGAAAATACCATAAATTCATGGAAACGGACTGGAATTCTAGGGTTTTTTTTTCAGCCTAACGTATTCCGTCTGCCATCTTTAAAGATTATACAAGCCTTAATTAGGGTGATTGGTCGCGTTTTCCCCTCAATTATGAATCCTGCCGAACGGCGGTCGTTCCTGCTAGCCATTACGGAGTAATTACCTGGACTAGATATGCAATTGGCGTGTCTTAGCTGTCCATGACATGACATGATATGTGGGCTATATGTCTCACGGACGTACTGACAGCTTGGTAAATGTCTTGGTGGGCAATTTGGGTGTCAGTTGTCAGATGCTAAATATATCAAACACATCAAAATTATGCATACATAATCTGTGACAGGATGTATTTTAATTGTATTGAACAGCGTTTTTGAAGCTTTAAACAATCATTTTGGATGATATCCTGATAGTATCCAGCATACCCTATATACCCCAATTAATACCTGTTATTTTAGAAATCTGCTGATTTTTGGTTCATTAATGCATTATTTATTAAAATTAAGACTGTACAATTTCTTTTAAAGTGCATTACTTAACTTTCTTTTTTAATTTATTTATTAAAATTGACAACTACATAATTGATTACAACAAGTAAATATAATGAAAGATAAATAATGGCACGAGATAAAGGCAAGCAGAGAAACTATACAACGGTAGTACTCGAATAACAAAATAATTTAACTTAGGAGTTCACGAGAACATGTTCTTTTAAGACGCCCCGGAGGATCATCAGGAATTGAAGTGTTTGCCAGTTTTGAAACAAGTTGATTTGAGTGGGAATAAAGTTTGCAATGAAAAGATTGATATCGGATTCGGGCAAATCAGAAACAAATGAGACATTAAGGTCATGGATAGGTTTGTTCGTAAGAAAGTAAGGAAAATTGAGGAGGTTACAAAGGATTTTGAATTGTAAGCGTTGAATATGAGAGGAATTCGATGATTTTGTGGATCCTTAAAGCTATACTCTGTCAATCCAGATGGGTCTAGTTGTTGTCCTGTATATGAGTCTTTTGAATTAATTGAGAGCTTAAATTAAGTATGCATTATTTATATTATGCATTACATTTACATCAATACATTAAGCCTTACTTTACTTAGGTGGAGTAAATGTTTGTTTGTGTTTACACACCGATTAAAGGCAACTAGTTTTCTGTTACGTTTCAATGGTAAATTTGATGTATCTTTGTATAATCTTGACATTGAATGATATGAATAGTAAACAGACATAACTCCTATCTTCTTTTACTAATGACTAATCTGTTGAAGCATTGAAAATATTTGTTTTTATTATAACTCTTGTTGATATCCCAATCCAAATACCATATCGATGGCTATTTGCCTCACAATCAGCGCACAATCGATCCCTGGTTATGTTAATAACAATTTAAAAAATCTCACCTGCGAAACATTTCCCCTACTTCCTTCTTTTCGTTTATAAAGACAAATGTTATCGAGGACCATGTGGTACCTTCCCCAACTGTTGTAAAAGCCATTAGGTACTACATCCGAACTCCATCCCTCGCAGACAACAAAGCAGGATCAGTATATTCGAAGTGATTCTTCCTCCTCTGGTCCATAAAGCACCAATAAAGACCTGAGATAGCTATCACAGGTGGAGGAGAGAGATAAGACCCAGCTGCAGAGAGTGGTTCGTTAGACACCCCTCGAGCTCTTCCCCCTGCTCAAGAACTAATTTAAACGATTCACAACCGGCGGAGGGGATGATGTGTGAGCTAATTCTCTCACGACGTTTGCGGCCAGGTGTTGCGGTCGCCATCATTAGAGGTCTCTCCGACAATAGGGCTTATTTATTATTTATTGAGGGCATTTATCACCACTCATGAACTGCTAAGGGGATCATGTATGTGTGATTAGTACTCAACGGCAGCAAATTAATTGGTTAGCAACAGGAAGTGATACCACACACCAAAAAGGTCCAACATGCCTTTTATACCAAAAAATTACCACTCTTCTAGAAAAAACTTAAAATAATATATTTTATTAACATATAAAAGTATTTTGATTGAAGATATATTATTTTTATAAAGTATTGTGTTAAGGTGAAGACCTGCTAAGTATATAAATAGTCGTACTCTTTAAAACTTTCTAAAGTTTTCTAAAGATATTTTATACTTTTTTTTAGATGCTCACAAAATTTATAAGCTACTTATAAATAGAAAAGAGGTAGGCTTTTTGGTAATAATCATACGCTAGGCGGGCATTGCATTGAACTGTATCTAAAAAAATCTATATTAATCCAGTTCAAAACCAAATAATTTACAAAATCTGGAAATTCAAGAAGCCAAATAAAATATATAAACACAAATTATCTAAGGACGAGTACTAAAAAAAAATATCATAATAATTGAAGGTATTAGTAATTTTTTTTTTAACCAAGGATCATTCATTTTCAAAATATTAAATATTGATTAAATGTAAAATATTCAAATTTAGATATTGGTAAAAGTGACTCAAATATTAATGGTAATATAAATTCAATATTCATCATTCAAATTAATAGAAAGAAAAAGAGACACACTTACTTTTTTTATTTTTAAATAAAAATTCTCATACTCTCCTATTAAATAAATAATTAAAAACAGAAGATTCCTTTGTCGGTAGCATTGATTTCAAAATGACATATCAAACAATTGGTGCCTAAATTACTTTATCTGTGCCAGAACATCTCTATTGTCTGTGAATTGTATGATTCCAAAGTAATGTCTTTTTGCATCAACATAATCGTGAAATATGGAAAAAATAAGATTTGATGTTTTTATTATAAAATAATAGGATAATTAGTTAGTAAACTATTTGAACGAGGGTCGTTGATAAAAGTGGTATTGTTCTATTAGGCTTTCAAATATGTTCAAAGCAATTCAGCAAATATTTTCGTTTTGTATTAGTATAAACGATATTGAAGGATCGATTCAGATGACAACCCAATCGTGTTGCTTTTTGAGAGTAAATAATGACATTTGAAATACAAATATTTTATTAATTTATAGTAAAGAGACTCAAATCTCTTCTGAGACGTTTAGGATCATTAAACGTCTCAATGATCCTGATTTTATATTTTCATTATTTAAAATGTTTATTCTGATCTGTCCCAAAGATTTATTAAGGTGTAAAAATATGTTCGTTTTTGTACAGCAGTTTTTTATTGTTCCCCCAGTAATATTATATAAACTAAATATAATACTGAGGGTTGATATGTAGGACATTTATGAAAAATATTTGGTGCAATACTTACTTAGAGTATTATTGCTTCTTAACATTAGCTTTAGAAGGAAATAGGTGATATGACCAGACATCACCTGATTTTGATTTCAAAACATTTGAGGAAATGGTCCACTTCATTGGTAATGAATGGATATGTCTTAGGAGTGCTTGAGAAAGAGTTGTTCCTAGTTTGATTGATCAGAAAGTAAATAAACTTTGTAAACAATAAATAAACTCCACTCCTAATGAACCCACAAAATGAGTAATACACCAACAATTTCAAGATAGACTATACGGATTCATCGACTTTCTTGAAAACAGCACGATCATCTTATATTTCGAAACTTCAAATTCGTTATTGATTGGTTGAATGTGTGACTGATCAACTCTCACGTGTTTTAAAATGTTATTTTATTTTATTTTCACGGAGTAGTGTACATTAAATATTACCCGTCGGTAAATAATGATCTATAATTTATAATAATTTATAAGAAAACAGATTTTAAAAATATATTTATTAGATATGAATCCGGTACAAGCTTTGAATATAATGAATGAAAAATTCTAAAGAAAAAAAGTTAGTTATTAGTTTTATAGCCGTGCAATCAAGGTTTGCCACAACTAGCCAGAGCAGAGCTCCCTGCCTCTTAATCCATCTAATCTTTTTCCGGTAGGGGGTCTCCGGCCAACTTCTCCTAGAATCCCTCCATCCACCTGCTTCTGGGCCGTCCGCGTCCTCTCCTCCCTGGTGGAACCCAATCGAAAACTCGGTTCGGCCAACATTCAAACGCCATTCTCTTCACATGGCCGTACCATCTTAGGCGGCGGGCCCCGATCCTTTCATTTGTAGATCCATGTCCATCCTCTGTCAAATTTCTCGGTTTCTTATTTTACCCAGCCTTGCGACCCGGAGAAACCTCCTCCAGAAATCCATCTCAACTGCCTGCACCTTTGAGTACAGACAGGAGCTCATAGTCCAGGTTCCCGAAGAATAAGTCAGGGTAGATTCGACTGTGGTTGTGGAAATACTTCGTTTATTTTCTGTAGATATCTCTGTATTCCATAGTACCGGAGGTAGCATTCTGTTAGCCTTTCAGGCTTGCTGCACCTTTTTCTGACGTCATACTCAGACAACCCGGTTGTAACCAATTAAGACCTCAGCTACTTAAATACATTAGCTTTTTTACAGATCTCCATGTCCACCAGAAGCGCATTAGCAGCAGGATCTCCAAAAGCCATATACTAGATCTTCTCGATGTTAATTTTTAAGCCCACCGTTTCGTAGCACTTTTTTAGGGTATGCACCATCATTTCGAGATAGACCTTCCGCCTCGCAAACACGACCTGGTCCTCAACGAAAAACAAGGTCAGTAGCTGCTCGCCATCAATGAACGGTCTAACATCCCCACACTGACTATATTCACAGTCTCGTGAAGGTATATAAAACCCCGAGTTAGCTGCTCAACGATGTGACATCTGTTTTGCTAAAAACAGTCATCAGATAGCCTCGGATTCGGATGGATTACACGTAAAGAAAAAAATTAAATATAAAAATATATATAAAAATTATGTTTTTATTAAATTTATAAAGTAAAAAAGGAATGTGGTTGTAAAAGAAATCATTTGACTTAATATTTTTATCAAACTTTATTGTTACATCTTTTTTTAAAGTATTCTAAAACCTAGTAAACTGAATTAAGCAAGTCATTAATAAAGCAGCTTTCCATATTTCTTACAACGAAACGGACTATTACACTCGATGGTGATAACCTAACAGAGGTTCGGCAAAAAGTTTGGCCAAATACAGAGCTCCCAACACGTCAGTTTGAAGGTGAACAGGAGGGAGCATCAAATAATGCTCTCCGTTCGGCATTAGTTATCATTGCATTATTTAACTTCTATTCAAATAAGTTACAATAATGGCTTTAAATAAACTAGTGTATAAAGTTTAGCTGGCTGTTTCTTTGATGATTTCCATTTTTTACAATTAATAACGCCTTTTTTATTCACACTCATCTAGAATATTGCATTCTTCATATCTCGGAATCAAATTGAAAAACAATTTCACCATAGTTTTCTTTCTATTGTTTTATTTCATTACGTTTTGTAATTATAACTCTGTGTTCCCTATTTATCTCTTTATCTGTAAAATAAATGAAATGGATCAAGTTGTTGATTTATAAAAAAGAAATGATACGAAATTTTTCATTTGTTTTTTAAGACATTTCGTCGTTTTACTGTATATAATTTTGAAATTCCATACAATCAACTACCATAAACTTTGAAAATAACAATGCGGTTGTTTTGTGATAGTAAAAAAAAAAATTAATTCGATATTAATAATTCGTAACTGTCACTAAATCAAAAAATACAAGTAATAAATAGGAACAAAATAATTAATCGGTGCTTCTGAGATATAATTTTGAACTTAATCACTTATGAATAATTGCCTAAACAGCTATATCCGAATAAAAGTAAATCATCCCGGCAATGAGCTAAGGACAAATAAGTCATGAGGAAGACCTTAATACATCTAGATACTGACAGAAATAAGATAGACCTTCTGGCGTGCAGCCTGTCGAGACAATGGCCTCAGGATATTAACAACCCATAATTAGGAACAATAAATAAAGCCATTCTCCTCCACTATTTTCGAATTAATGTCACATCCCCTTCGAATCCCATTTAAATGAGAAATGGCGGCAGTTACGGTCCAATTACTGACAGGCAATTGGATGAGGCTACTTATCTATATAACAGGGGCTTTGCATGCTCTGTCTTTAATTTTAATTTAGTCCCTCCTTGCCTTTGATTCTTCTTCATTATATTCTGTCATTGTCTCATTAGGCCTCCTTTAGCATATTTAACATCAAGAATATTTTTGAATACAAAAGAAAACTTATGCTTTATTACATTATAAATAAACATTTTTATTTTCATATTCTGAAAATATTCTTGCCCTATTAACCCCTTGGGATGGGGCCTTTAGGATCTGGGACTCTCTTGGGGTTCACCCAGTCTCTATGAACGCGGCTATCCAAAATTGGGGGGGACCTGGCTGTTGAGCCTACCTGCACAACTTTTGTCCAAGAAACAGTACAGAGTCTACCACGCACTGAACACAAGTCTCATGAGTTATAGTGGTACAGGTTTTTTTTTTTATTCTTTGCGATACATGCTAATAATAAACCATAGTATGTAAATAAATAACTCAATTATCGTATTGCATAATATTTGCATGCACTTATATAACATCTGCACAATATATATGTACTTCAATAACTATAGTGATTATTATCAAGTAATTATAGTTGTTATGACGGAAACAAATTTTATAAATAACAAGATAATGATGTTATAATAATATATTTGGTAAACAAATAAGTAGGTTATTGTACGAGGTTACATTAAGTATTTGCCGTTTTTTTTATTAATATTATTCATCTTTTAAATTTAGAATTTATTTTTTTCGTAGGCTCATATTATGTTTTTGTTTTGGATTATCATCATCAAAACTTTCCATTTAGAAATATAAGATATATAAAATTAGTATTGTGAGTTTAGAATGCTCTGAGGTAAGGTGGTAAGACATAAAAGAAATGAAGTGGTAATAATACTTGAAATTAAACAAAACTAATGGCAGTGAGAAGAATTTGGCCCTGTGGAGGTAAAACACAAAACAAATTCCTTTAATACTGTTAAACTATTTCAGGATTTTTTTTTACATTCCATTTAACTTCTCCGTATGTATATCGTCAATTAACAATTATTAAAAAAAAAAATAATGGTACGTAGTGCACTCACATTTTAGAATGTTTAAATCTGTTCTGCAAGTTGTTTATTTTAAACATCCATCAATTACTAAGGTTTTTATTAAGAGATGTTCTACACCTTGAATAGTTTAATCGTCCTTGATGTGTTATATAAATATAGGTAAAGGGGAACATAGGACACTTCTGTATTTTTTCTAACTAATCTCGCTGTCTTTAAGTTTCCCGTCAATGTTTTCCGAACCTGCACACATTATATTATATTTGAGGTAGAAGATTCGACGTTTCAACAGGCTAGGACTGGAAAATCAAAATAGAACACCAAATGCCGTAAAAGATTCAAAGACCTACCATCCTGACTTGAGTGTTCGAATCGAGCCTGGAACCTTCTTCAGGTATTTGGCTCGATTTATGAGTACTACTCATATAAAACATGGATACAACCAGGTCAGTTCCCATGTATTGTCTGCGTTTAAGAAAAATTTCACAAGTATAGGTAGTATATTTTCAGTTGTCAGGTGAAAAAGTGACATATATACAGTCAAATAAAGATAAAGTTTCCTGACTTAATACAGACATTCATACATGCATATATATATGTATATATATATATATTAGATTAATTTATTGATATTTACAACTGTAATAATATTACAACAAGTAAATTTTCTAATATGAACAAATGACATGAAAACAAAAACACTTTGGAGAAACTACCCATCGGTAGCACTCTCATATAGTTCTATAGTAGAAGATCTCGAGGCCATCTTCTTTTCAGACGCCTCGGAGGGTTATCAGGAATAGTATGGGAAGCAAGTTGAGAGACTAGCGGATTCAAGTATGTATGGAGTTTGTCATGGAAGGATAGGTATCTAGTTTGTGCCAAATCAGCAACAAATGGGATATGAAGATCATAATAAGGAACATTGAGGATTTTAGGAAGGATTTTGGATTGTAAGGATTGGATACAAGATGAATTGGATGGTTTAGTAGAGCCCCAAAGCTCAACTCAGAATGTCCAAATAGGTCTGATAACTGTCATGTAAATGAGTCTTTTGTAATTAATTGGGAGCTTAGAACCTTTTTCCAGTAAAAGTTGAAGTAGGCGAAAAAATCGAGCAATTTCTTGTCTTTTCAGTCTTGTATGAAAAAAAATATTAAAAATAAAATAAATAAACTTATACATAAAGGAATGAAACTATTGATGTAAACCAGATAAAAGATAAAAGTATTTCTTATACATTTTTAACTAAAACAATGAGTTATGACAATAAAAGTGAAATTATTGTAATCTTTGGCATCCTCCCACCACTTTCATCCCCGTATAAAGTCAATTAATATTATTCAAGAAAGTTTTTCATTTTTTTATATTGTATTATACATTTATATTATATTTTAATGATGGAAGTATGCAAGAAACGAAGTCCCAGTGCTGTGCGTGATTCTTACATGTCCATTCGAAATAAGTATGTAATACCTTAGCGATTTATTATTATACTAAATATAATAAGTAAAAAAAACAAAAGTAGGAGGTTTAGAGGAAAAAAACAACTCAAATTATTAGTTGGTCCAAATTAACTGAAAATCCTGATATTATTAAAAAAATTATTGTTATTCAACGGTATGTTAACTAAAGTTATTAAGCTTTATATATTGCTCCTTCAAAATAACAATGCCTTGATTAAAAAATCAAATTTTTCAGTAGAGCTATTTGAAAGTTCCAAGTGAATTAAAAAACAAAAGTTTGGGTATCGGTATGCGAAGCATTGTAATGATGATATTGAAATTATTTTATTAACCATTAGACAATAAAGAACCTTTGTTGATTATAATTTATGTCATTACTCCCATAAAACTTCAAGTTGAAACGCGTTACAACTCAAAATATGACTTTAATAACAGGTTGGAAATGAAATATTAGGTACGTAAATCGTGCCTCAATTAAAAACCTTCAACCGATACCAAGTTATGTCGTTCTTTTGAAGGTGCTATATGTCAACTTATGTCTCTGATTTATTTCAAGCCGTTATAAAGACTCGCAAATGAAATACACCATGTCGAAACCATGATTTTGAGAAGATGCTGATTATGATGATGATGATGATGATTACAAAACATGGAAGAAAAAATAAATAAATGAAGTAAACATGTGGTGAGTTAGTGGTTTTGATCAGTAAAAACATCTCATACCAGGTACCCTAGCCTTTACATCAGCGTCTCCAAATCTAATTTTTTATTTGCAGTCCAAGGATATTGAACAGAGTGCGTTTATTATTCCATCTTTTTTTCTTTCCTAATTTCTTGGATATATAGGATTAGTATAACTCCTTCTCAGAATGAAGGGAGGTGACTATCACCCTCAAACAAACAACCTCTTTCCATGTCCAAAGGTCCTGTACCAGGTACGGGCGATACAATCGGCGAAGATTAGGTAGGGTCATCACCCCGTGGGGTAGAGCTGGGAGAGTTCTAACAAACGCTGACTATTGTAAATAAAGCCGGACCGTGGGCTGTTTGGACTCCCACTAACGCATTCCTTTGTCGGCTCTCAACGGACAGGCAGGGAGCTTGACATCTTTATGACCGGCAGGTAGCACGCTGCGCTGGGTCCTTTGTAGCTGTCAATGTCGACCCGCCTTCCTTGTCCTCTTCGATCTGCTAACATTTTTAAGTTACAGATATTTCTGATTCTGTCCATAGTTACTATAAATGAACTCATTGACAGTATGGCAGGTGTATTTCTCTTTCATGGCAAAAATAAAATAAAAAATAGATGAGGACCGGTTTAACCAGAATAATAATCCATAAAAATGGGTATAATTAATTAAATAGATAATGAATTTTTAGATATAATTTTAATAAGGATTTAATAATTGTTAATGTCGTTGATATACATAATTCGTTCGGTGTCTGAGTTATAAGAATAACGCTAAAATATGAATAAGTTCTTACACAGCATCGCCGCATGTGTCTTTTATTTTTGAACTTTAGTTCTATTAAAAATTAACGATAAACATATAAAAACTGATCAATCAAGTTTTATTTCATCTGTTCTCCACATAATTATTGTATGTATTATTATTATTGTTTGTAAAACTAATCTATTCTCTTATGATTATTGGTTCGGTTGGTGTGTAGATATAGTAAAAAGTGATTATTAAAGTTCAAGACTTCTTATTGTTATAAAGTCTTATTAATGAGACACTACTATTATTATTACAGTTTTGTTATTATGTTTAATAATCAAGTTATATCAAAATAACCGTTTATTATTTTCATTAATTAAGTCTTAACATTGTTATTATTAATCAATTCGGAGTATTATTATTTATCAAGCCTTATTATTGTGATAATTATTTTATTTATTATGGTTTATTGTTATTAACGTTGAAGTCTTCGTCTTTGTGACTCTTTCGACTGAAGATGTCATCACTCACTCACTCTTTATGATAGCCTTCACAATGATATTAAATCTGATGTAAAGGAGATAGTTGGGGGGTGCAGTCAATAATATATTAAGATATTAAATTTGGGTCGAAAACTTATTAAAATCGCATGAACAAATAATAAAAATGTGTAATAATTTTTAACTTTTTTACCGCCACCTAGGCCATCTTATACTTCAGAACTATACACACTCTTATATAATTGGATATATTGGATATTGCAATTAAGGACAGAACTGATTAATAAAGCAATCTATACTCTTGAGTCTGTAGTGTAATAAACATTAAATAGTACAAAAATATTAATCTACAGTTAGTTTTGTCTTCCATTTTATTTCTTATCGTATTAATATTTAAAATTAATTTGTATTAATATTCATTTATTTTCGGATATTAACACTTCATTTATTTTATATTTCCACTAGTTATTTATTGCTAGAACGGACAAAAAATGTAACAACAAATTTAGTCTAAACCTTTAAAAGTGTAATTTGCTACTTGTTATAGAATTGAGTAATTAAAATAGATTAATATGATTTCTGGTATGCTGGGCGAACATTTGAATTGTTGAACCTAACGTGTGGATAAGTTAGGTTTGTATCCTAAATTATCCGTTCAACCTTCTTTCATAAACGAAAACCTGTTTTAGCTTTTACTACGACAGCAATGACATAAAATTAAATAAGTCATTAATAATATATGGGTTATTTACTTTCTATGCCTTTTACAAGCTTACATTATAAATTATTTAAGGCAGTCATATTCCGGGAGTTGGAATAAACACCATTTACGTAATACTTTATCTGATTTATGCACTCGCTATTAAAATTTATTTATTACATAAACTCGGGACGTTGAGAAATTTCTCCATCAGCAATTTGTTACAATAATCTGATTCAAGTGTTTGTAAGCCCGTTAAGATTAATGTATTCTCAATACACGTTCAATAATTCAAAAAGTTATTCTTTGAAAAGTCAAGGTTTTCTTTTTCTTTTAGTCCTTGACTTTAAAGACTCCTACTTTTCCTTTCTAATGTACACCGTTTAGTAATTGAGATGTCATATTAACAACTTAATAAATCAACTTTCTCATCTTTCATCAGTTTTTCGTTTATAAAATCAAATTAATGGTAGTTAAAAAAAAATGATACCTTATATTACTTTTTCTTCATTTAAATTGATACTGTAGAAAAAAAAAAGGGTGAATATATTTTTTCACCTTAGCACAAAACATGGATAATTGGATTCAATCTCTTTCTTTTTGTAAATCGATTTAATATTGGACAATGTATTTGATATTTTTTATAAACGACATCAGATTTCAGAAAAATAGTTTACGAATAGAGTAAAGTCATTGACCTAGAAAGGTAATTTCATGAAACTTTTACAGTTACATGTAGATAGAAACCAGTTCTTGATATTTTTTTCAAAATTGGATTAGGTGTTATTTAGGTCCCATGGGTTTAATTACAGACCAATCTATATTATTGCTTGATGTCTGAGAAATAAAACTTTGCTTGACATTTCTCATGAGGTCCAACTTTAATTTATTTATTCCATTCTTTTTCCTGTATTAACAACAAGTTTTTGAACATTGAGTGATATAGAAGTTAATTGTAAAATATCCGGATCCATCCTTTCCATGTACATGTACATGGAAAGGATGTATACATGTACTTTCCATGTATATTTTTATTATCGAAGTGAAAACTCCTTTAGCTGTGTGGGGGATTTTGATGGGGAAAAAAAGAAAAAAATCCACAAATCAGCACAAATTCACAAAAATCCATTCATTCTTTCTCTTTCCTAATCCGGGTAACAGTACCAGGACGTGCTAGGAGAACAAGATTAAGGCCAAGAGACCTGTTCAAGAACTATCGATCGTCTCATGTTCCTGATTTTCAGGGAGAAATAAACAAATATCAAATTTACTGGATGCGAAATTGCGTAGGTGCGAATGAAACATATAAGAATAAGAAGAATAAAAAATGACACAAGTTCAAAAGCTAGAAATCAATTGATATAAAAATAATAATATTTAACTAAAAGGTCATTCAATAGTGTTAAAATTCATAATAACAATATTTTAAAACATCAATAACTAGGTAAACTTTTCGTTTTCCCGGAAGGATTTTATCTTGTTTTAAGTTGCTGATTAATGGAGATAGAAAAGAAATTTATGAAATTTCTATAATCATGTTTACGAAAACGGGCTACAAAATCATAAAGTCGTTATTACACGACTTAATTTTGATGATACTGTGCCAATCACTCATCAGGCACCATATATACCACTAAATAACAAAAAACTACAATAGCAAAACGAAACAAAATATCGCTTATTTCTGCTTGAAATGACTATTCATCAAATCACCGGCAAGAACTTCACCGAAGAACCAGCAGGAATGATATTGTTTATGAATACAACCACATACACCCTACAACGAGGATTCAATATTTTCAAACAACTTGAAAATGCAAATAATTAATGCTCTGAGTGCCAATAGATGTGAAAACGAGAACAATGTTAATAGTTTAAATTTACAAATTATGAAACTTAAATAATTCAGACAGTGATTGATGTAGAAACTAAAGTGAAAAAAATATAATTATTCCATAGTTTTCACTTCTATTGGTAGTCCTCGTGACAGCAGGTTGTCGCTTCGAGGTGAATCTCAACAAGTTTTAACTTTTCATTCGTTTCCGTATTAATTTTTTTCTAATATACGAGCTATCATGAGGTTTAGTAGGAAAAGAGAAATGTGTAGAATTATTTTTTTAGGTTCTGATTTATTATCTTTATTTTTTTATATTAAGGTTATATTGTTAGTATTTTGATTTATTTGGGTCCGTCGTGTTTTACCTCGGTTTCGTTATGATAAACTTATATATTTAACTTGAAATTATTTTTACCTTTCTCCTTAAATATATTTATTTTTTATCTCGGATTATTATATTTTTATTATTAAACTAATATCATAAGTTAATGAAAGAATTTAACTTGCTTTATATACTTTCAAAGTATATGTTTATCTAAAACTTATTAACTTACTCTAGTAAATTATCTCAGATTTTTATTATTATAGGATTAATTATGAAATATCTAAAACATAATACTGTTAATACTTGACCTGTAAAAATGTAAGGTTCTTCTGCTGGTCGTGCACCAATTCAGGTTAATAAAATAATAATTGTTACTATTATTCAGAATAATCTTTTTATTTGTTTTTAGATATAATTTATTAGATTTTATATATTATCAACAGTTAATTTGATTTATATTTTTAAATTAATCTTTATTTTTTTGTTGATTATCTTCTTGTTTAGCTGAAACTAATCGTTCACCTTTTGATTTTGTAGAAGGTGAAAGAGAATTAGTTAGTGCTTTTAATGTTGAATATAGAAGTGGTGGTTTCGCTTTTATTTTTTTATCAGAATATATAAATTACCGAAGTATATTAGAAATCAATGTTTCAACAAGCATATATCATCTACACTTCGCTAAATCTAAATTCGTAAATGCTAGTTGAAACTTTCATTTCTTGATGAAATGATTACTGAAATCTACTCATTACCCATAATTACACTCTCTTTTACATAACAAGACTCAAGATAACTTGAATTTTCGGTAAAATACTAAAAATGGAACGAATAAACAGTTAAAACTTGTAACTCAACTCGAAGCGACAACCAGCGGGACAGATACCCTTTTTTTTTTGAAGATTCATAATCATAAGTTTGTTTAGTGATGCACTGCTTTATTTTATTATTCATTTGGAAGGCAGTGGCTATGAGTAAGGCCTAAATAATGAATATGAACAATGCTTTGGAGTGCTATTTTAAACACTGCTAGTTTAAATTATAGGAATTATGATCAACTATGGTGATACTGATTGAAGACCATCTCCTTCCTCTAGACCAGGCGCCAGCGAGGGAGCTTCGGCCTCTTTGAGAGAGCTGCCTGACAGATTTAGTGCGGCTGCTGTGTAGGGCTCAAAGCGCCGCCATTGTGAGCCCTAAATCACAGCACCAAGTTTTTTGCTTCTAAGCCGTCGTTTTCCGCTCCTCAACGGCAGTCTACACAACTGTACCCGGTTTCCTGTTCTACGATTGTGTTTTCGGGCTATCAGCAGAGTACAGGTTTCTTTCACATTTTCTATCAACAGTATTTAAATAATTTTTAAAAAAATCAAGCAATCATCATTAAATTTCACAAAAGGCTATAGGGATGAGATTTACCTTTGAAAATCAGTTTCGGGTAACAGCTACTTATTCATCATTCGTTTTCTATTTAGCATTCTTGAAAATAAAAAATGATTGTGAGTTTTAGTATGAAAAAAAAAAAAATCAATTTTTTGGTTTTCATGAAAGAAATTCATTATTCCTTTTGTGTAAACAAAAATATTACAATCTATAAACTTGTCTATAAAGTTATAAACGGATTACATCGAATAGTTCAAAATGTGGCCTATTTTGGTGACATCTCATAGTTTAAATAGGTTTCACTACAGAATTCTAATTATAAATTAAAACATATAGTGTGTAGTTTAGATTTCTGTAATATATATTGCCCCAAGAAACATCCAATATTTCCCTTCAGCCTCAAAGCATTTGAAAGACGTCACTCTCGGTGGGAATCCCATAGATTGCATGGAATTTTCTCATCACTCTTTCCACATGATGAACATATTCTTCTTAATGTGTCAATAAATCGGTCTAAGGAGTAAATTTCTCATGCACTAGTGTTGTTATCCTAGGTTCCGTAGCAAGAACGATGGTCTTAAAATTTATTCGACATTGATTACAAAAATATGTTTCAACTTTTCTAATAGAATAGTTTTTTTAATTGATTTCCGTCACTCAATAGTCCATGTAGCCACAATTTTCATAATTTAAATTGAATTTATTTATATGTATGTGGTATATCTAGAAATTATAAAATACTTACGTTGATTTTACCTACGTAGCATACTTATTGAATAAATGAAATCAATCAATAAATTATAATTAAATATTTGTTTACAATAAACATCAGATGATATTATGAGATAGTTAGTCAACCATATTACAAATTTACGATTATCTATGGTAATTAAATATAGCATTAAACAACACTAATTTTGTTATTAGTATTACTTCTATCCATCCAATATTTTTAATTAAATAAAGTAACATTAATAACCATATTTTGGAAAACCTTACTTCATGACCCACCGAATCTGTTAACATTTTTAATATAATTCTTAGGATTCTGAAATAGTTAAAGTTAAAATAATTTTAAATTAATTAATGAAAATTAGTCGAATGGAGTGAGATTTGTGCGAGTAATTCAGTAATTAATAATAATAATAAAAAATATTGTAATAAATACAGTAATAATCAATAAATAAATTATTATTTATTTTATTGATGATATGTAAGTAGAAGTGAAAAAAAAGTTGTGAATATTTCAGTTGATTTTTAAAAAATATATAATAACGTCATATAATGTATTTTTAAAACTTTTTACTTTCAGCAGTGAAGATTATAAAACGATGGCTCTTATCATCAGTTTTTAAAACATGTTTAGCGATAAATACCTACATATATAACAGATATTAAATATATATATTTTTTAAATATATGTATATGCATATAAATCGTGTGGATGGGAGTTTATAGATCTTTTGACGTTTTAGCCTGGCAAATATTTTAACGTATTACCTTAATTATTTCTTAAAAACAGATAACTGCCTTCCAAATAAAGAGGGAACTTTCTATGCTCATGCGTACGTGTTAATCTTGTCCTGGGATATGATAAGGCAAAGAAAAAGCCCTGGCATGGCGTGTTAATATTTGCATGCAAATGCCCCTCGGATACCGCCGTGTCGGCGAATGTTAAAAGGCGAAAAAATTTATGATCCACCATAAAGGGAGCAATAAACGTAATTCAACCGAGCCCCCCCCCCCCTCTGTAAAAGGTACATTTATAAAACGATTAAGTGATATTTTATATCGGCTTTACAGCAGCGGTTCGGAAGACACGCAGTGCGCCAGCCCATGAGACCCTGATTACAGTCAGAGTTTTTCATCCTGGATAGTCGGCAGCATTAATAACGACTAGTAATTTATGCCTGGGGTAATGTATGGAGTTATTACACATGGCTAACATAATGTATGGAGGTATTACTCATGGCAAACATATGTATGGAGGCCGGCCTCTTGCCTTTCGTGGACTTTCTGTGTGTACTAGCATACCTGCGAGAACACATGTCCAAGAGCTTGGTTATACAACTCAGGAGATCAGGAATCGTAGATATTCGAGGCCAGTTATTTCTTATATTATGCCCCCAGTTATAAGTATAATGTATTCGTAGTAACTCTTATATCTTGTGAATCCGCTCGTTATATGCGTCAACACGCTACCAAGCTCATGGTTTCACCATCATTGACAAGTTATCAGACGGAGATTCGAAAGAAAATATATCAATTATGAAAGAAAATATATCAAGGAATTTGAGATGTTATTTCCTACAGTTCGCCATGAGAAGCATTGGTCAATTTTAAGCTTACCCTTTTTTATACGTATATGTATTCTATAAACACAAACTCAACTATTTCAATATGTGACATATTTATTTCAACGTCATGATCATTTTATATTGTATTGCATAAGATTTTATATTAAATTTGGATTACATTCTTCTTCTTCCAATGGCACAACGATCCATTACTGGGAAAAAGTTATTCCAGGTTCATAATATTCTGTTAAACGGTAAGAGGCGACCTCCTTGAAGCCATTAGATTCCCATCCCCATCGACGGCGGCCATCTAGGAAAGGTGATCTTTGGATATTTAATATTATTGACCATGGTCAGTAGTGTGGAGTGAGTATAGTGTACTGTAATAAGTTTATTTGTATAAGCATCAGTGTGCTGTTCTCCCAACCTGGAGGGCTAGTGCAAGTGAGTTCTGCGTTACTCAGATCGAGCGATGAGGCTGCCAACTCCCTACGCCTGCTTGTAATACTTTATATGTAATAAATTTAGTATTAAAATTCAAGTTTTTTATTATAAATAATGGGTGTTGGTCAGCGAATCAAATTGCGTTAGAAAAAATATTAATAAGATAATGAATGAAGAGGTAACGATTTTCACTGTAAAGGTTTAATTGAACATTAGAAAGTTAAAGTATATTAGATAGATATTGGATCCTTTAAATTCCGAGGGGTATAAATGGACGTATGAAATTCTGAAGCAATCGAATCAGTGATTAAAGGGAACACTTAAGAAGAGGTATATTGGAAATATAATCTTTTCTAATGGGGCATTTAGCTGACCAATCTAAGCATTCCTTAGAAAATGGCGACAAACTGAAAAAATCATACCACTTTCCTTATGTAGTCAGAAATGCTTTTAAAAATAAAACCTTACTTTCTTCAGCTAATGGCAACTGCATTTAACACGATACATATCACAAAAAAAAATAGCCTTAATTCACGTCATATTACTGTGCAAAGCTCTTCAACTATAAGCTTCTTAAGCTACTACATGATTAGACTTCTTGCACATTTGGTAAATAATGCAGGTTTAATTTATTCTGATTACTTCTTGCTTTATTTTCCAACTTCATACATTGACATTAATCTCTTATTTATGTTTATAAATTATTTATAAACACTTCAACATTTATAAAAGGAGACCAATAAATGCTGAAGATTCTTAGAGTCGAAAACGCCGTTGATAAAGCCATCAGGATGAGAAGTGGCCAAGGAGTGGACATGTTTAGTGGCCGGGAGGACACCTGAGTCCTAACAGATAGCCCGGCTTCTCCGCTCCGCTGTGTCTGCCTAATCCCCAAAAGGAATAAAAAATATATATATTAAACAAGACATTCCTAAGCATCTGGATTTTTTCTCTCTCGGATTGGATTCCTTAGATGTCTGCTGATAGCTCGAATACATTTCTCAAATTGTGTCAACCTCTCTTATCCTTAAAACGGCTCTGTTCGAGTTCATGTACATTTGTCATTTCATCTCTCTCAGATTTTTCTTTCTCTCTCTCTATTTTTTATGTCCTGTATTATTTATGTTTTAAACAATAAAATACTACTATTAGAAACCAGATTTCATAATTAAATTTAGTACTTTATTTATTTTACAGTAAACTGAAAAAATAGAATTATTTTTTCTTAAATACTACGATATGCCAAACTACCATGAATAAATAACCTAAAAATTACTATTTCTACTAATTATAAGTAAAAATGAAAACCATACAGAAAAATTATAAGATATTAATTTAAGAGCATCATTAATGTATAATTTTGTTTTATTAAATTTATTTATTGAAATTTACAAGTGTCTTATACGAAACACTTACTGGCCTTTTTACAACCTTATTATTTCACCCTCTTATAAATGAAATTTACAACTAAATTACAATAGTATGAGAAGTAAATATAACAAATGATACATAATGACATGGATAAAGCAAGTAGGGGATCTAACCAGTTTTAGTGCTTAAATAACTAATTCAACTTAAAAGGTCACGTGGTCATCTTCTTTTCAGAATATCAGGTTACTTAATTGCTTCCTTCATGTTCCATATTGATATATTTAATTTTAATGTATTCACCAACTTTGTCAAATTAAGAAAACGTGGGTTGAAAAAACATTCATTGCAGCAAAGTTGTGATGTCTATTATTGTCTTCCGGGATATCGGGAATTTATGACGCAGGTTTGAGGTTAGTTGGTTTGAGGCGGAATAAAGGTTGACAAGGACTGGAATCGTCTTCGGGCCAAGAAGCAACTAATGGGCATAGCTCAATGTTGTGGATGACACATATAGAATTAAAATCTAATTCGTTATTACTTTACTTACACAAATTTTGATCAGACTGGGGAATGAAATGTTGTATTTTAAAAACCCCTTTGTAATTTCCATGATTCTCTTTCTCATCATGAAGGCCTGCTGACACGTTCTCTCGTTCCTTTCACTTTGCCATTTATAGACATGAATGGACGAAACGATAAATTGGTTAAAGGCTTGATGAGAGTTGCGTAACAGGATACTTAGGTCGTTATTGATGGACAGGTAAAGTGATGAATTTCTAACTTGAGCTCATCATTAATGTGTACTTCACTATCAGATGAAATTATGATTGCGGTAATCACACTGACATATGAGTCTCTAAGCTATAACCTAGCCAGTCCTCTCAATCAGATTATCATATCATTCAGGCCATGACCTTTCTCAATGAAATCTCTGCACAGAACAAGACAGGCACTGCATCACCTCCCAAGGCCGCTCAAAGAACGACAACAATAACTACTCGCCTGGAACATAGATTGCGGCAATGGGACAATAATGTCTTCTGTGCTGGGGCGTCGTAAGTAAAAGACCATGGGCTCGCTGACGCTATAAACAAGTAGTTTATGGGCGCGAGCTGATTGGACCCATTGTCTTTATGGCTATATTGAGCCATAATCTGGGCCTAATCTATGTAGCCGTAATGGCCACTCTTATCTTCCCTTATGAAGTCAGGGTGGTGACTCTGCTCGACCAGGCCGCCTGTTCCTCACACTCCTTCTCTATTTACAATCACTTCTCTTTTTGCAGTCGCATTTCAAACCCTTGTGGAGTAGGTTTCCATATATATTGTAGTATGTATTAGATAGGCGCCCCATTTACAGCGAACTTAACACAACCATGTTGTAACAAATATAGTACTTGAGTTGTGTACTTGATGCTGGTTTATTGTTTTAAATGATAGAGAACATTGTAATATGTTTCCATCTTTAATAGAAGTAGTATTTATAAAAGTTCCAGTTTACTTTATTTCTTCATTTATGTTCCACAATAATACTTTTTAATTTGATGTGTTCACTGAGGTTGTCAAATTCAGAAAACGTAGGGTATAAAAACATACATCGTAATAACGATACGATTTTTATTTATTTATTTACACTTGTTTGTCAATCATTTAATTAATTTAAGATAAACATTAATGTATTGTAGACCTTCTTCGAATCCTGACTTTTTATTGAAAACGTTAATCTGTGATTCTAGTGTCAAATGTCTCACTCCAGTTTGGACATATGCTTTACAAATCTACGGCGTCACTAAACAGACTTACAGAAAACGACTACAAACTTTTCATTCAAAAGTACTTAGACTTATCACTAATGCACCATGGTACGTCAATAACAAAACTCTGCATACTGACTTAAAAATAAAAACGGTTGACGAACACATACAAACGCTTTCAAGAAAAACTATATGGACACCAAAACCCATTGATACAACAAATGGCCACTACTCTCATGCCTGAGATCACTAGGAGGAGACTAAAAAGGACGTGGATGAGGGATCTATTACAGTAGGAAATTAAAGCAACCCAATGGAGAGGTACCGCTGGGTACTGTTCTTCGTCATGCCTTCCATGTCATTTTGTATTTTTTTCTTCAGTCAGCCAATCTGCTGATGGTCAATTACTTGCATTTGACAGGTGTGGATAGAAATATAAAGAGGAAAAAAAAAAGTCTCTCCCATGCTAATCTCTATAAAAGTGATCCATTTAACTCGCATGTAGGCATAGTTATATACAAGTATCAAATGTCTAGAAGTTGAACCTGATCTCGGCCAAATAACCTCCCTGAATAGTCGCTGGCTGGAAATAGTAACTACTGTCTCTACTCAGTACTAAATAATAGAAAATAGTTTCTTCTCAGTTTCTTAACACTCCATAGCTTGTTATTATTAACGCAACTTGTTCACGATGACCTTTAAATGTGATATATTTTTCAAATTTCACTACGTTCCCTTATATCAGGGGAATAAGATAATTCATGTTTCTTCTCTTCCAATCTTTCCGAAGACACTCTAGCGCGGAGTACGGCCGCTGTGGTTTCCAAGCCGACGGCGGTCTACCGCAGAACTCGTTCTCCCTTCGACAGCCAATAGCCGTAAATAATATCCAGCTACATCGTAAACTACACCTCTCCCATTCCAGCCCTGGCAACAAATCAAATCCCACTAACGACTGGAAGACTTAAAACAAGCCGTAAATCGCAGCGGCTATGTAAGTACGATTTCATACATTAACTGTTTATTGCCCCTAATGAGAGCCGAGGTTGATTTAATTACCAAAATGTAGTGCATTAGCCTCCCTCTTGTCATATAAATTATTGCCCTAGCCACGGCTACAGTAAATTAACTTGAGGATTACGATGATTGCACAGGTGCTACGATCTCGAAATCCGCCTATTAAAGTTTATGGCTTCAAGATTCTTGGTTCTGCTATTTCAAAACTCGGTTCATCATTTTCTCCATGGAACGATTAATTAGTTATGATCTGTAATTAGTTGTAGGTGAATTAGAATGAGTACGATAATAATAAATTTGAATTGACTTCAAACCTTCTAAAACCCACTTATTAAACCTCGAATAGTTTTTTATTTGGTATTTACATCTAACGCTGATAATGTTTTAAAATTAAATTTATTATAATTATAGCTATTTCCGATAAGGGTAATATTTCTATAATATAAGTACTGATAAAGTTTTATTGAAAAATAAATGGCCATAATCCTAGGTTCCTTCAGCAACATTTTCAGAACTAAGGATTGATAATAACTTACCAAACAACATATCCTGCTGTTTTTTAGCCCTAGAAGCCGAATGAGAAAATAAATAACTTATGGAGTGATTAGAATTTAAATTAAATTTTCAGCGCAGAACTGTTTCGTGCACAAAATTAGTACTTACATGAGGTGATCAGAGCAGACAGTAACTTTTCACATCTCAGCACAACCTTGGCTGCCAAATAACTTTACATGAAATACGGATAGCGTCTGTCGTAATGAAGGCATTCCTATTTTAAAATAAATATTGTGCAGAATCGTATCTGATTTATCTTGTTTTCTAATTGAGATTGAATAAATTATCAGAACACCTTCATTCTAGCATATCCGGCAAACCTATTGACTTAAATGTATTAAAAATAAATAAACTACCCATCATTTTTGGATTTAAGAAGTGGATATTTACAATTAGCCTTTTTAACGTGTTTTATTTGTATTTTTCCAGCTTCTTCATACATTTATTTTTTTTTTATCAGGGACATAGGCTATATTTACTGATATTGCACTTAATTAGCGGGAAATCCGTCGGTTGAGAGTGATTTTGACTAACCTTCGGTATAGGACCAAGAGTAGTATTCTACCGTTTACTGAACCTTCCATTGGTAATAGTGGTTTAGATTATTAAGTTGGCGTTAGTAAATGTCAGTAGGTACCTTGTATTTTTATACTCGCAGGTAATCGCGCGGTGCTTGTAGGAGATCTGCAGGGATTCGTACATTGTCAGCTGTGTTATGGTAAGTGGTCCTGTGGGCCGATAAATCAGTCCGCCACAAGAGCTAGTGGAGTAGGTATAGTCAGGGAGGAGTAGGCGTTCAGTAAACGTTACTTTCTGAGAAATCCCACTGCAGCACTGTTTTGCAGGTCCAGCAGGACCTCCTGCCACTATGCATTATTGCCTAATAATAACACCTCACACTATGTGGTATCGTAGTTGTCACCCTGACCACAACCATGACTAATGCCTGCCTCATGATTTAATCATGGGTCATCCGTCCTATGAGTCGTATATAAAATATATTATTACTAGTTATTCGTCGCTAATTTTTATAACCTGCAAACGCTGAAATATCACACAAACACTGAAATTAAGTTAATACTTAGCTACTGTTTTATTTTATTTTATGTATACTTAGTACCTATTATCTTATTTATAGAAAATCAAAAATAACTAAGACCCTCTTAAATTAATATATTTATAATCTCTACTCTTATTCTCTGAATATTTAATCTACTGTACTAATATCAAATATTGCTCTAGAAATTCTGAAACTAAAAATTTACTGGCTGATTATTTATTAATTTATTTATTATTTATAAAAGCACACTTAGTCCTGCCCTTCTGTGCTTATATTATATGAACGTGGACGAGGGATCTGCTACTATAAGAATATTAAATCAAGCTACGTGCTGTTCTTCTTCATGCCTCTCATATCATTTTATTGTAATTTTACAGACTGAAAATCTGCTGATTGTCAATTTCTTGTATTGACAGGTATGAATAAGTATATATATTTAGGAAAAACAAAAAGGTTGTAAAGTAAATGCAAAATAGATTTAGTTTTTAGTTCGCTAGGTGTTGAATGCAGAGACCTTGATAAGTAAGCATCTATCAAAGTGTGAGACAGCTCCCAGATGATTCACTAACCCCACCAAACTCGATAAAGGTCTTCAACTGACCGGACTAAATCAATTCGACACGACCAACATTCGATCAGATTGATTGGTTATGTCTATCGCTCCTATTACCTTCCATCTGCTACGGTTCTCCTCATCATTTGGTCTATTGAAGGCGTTATTTTGTTCCTATGAACAATAAAAGTTCTTGGTAATGCACAGCGTATCATTTCCAATGGTAATACAGAGGAGGTGCCAAAAGGACCAAGGTACTTGTAGATGAGTCAGTCATATCTTTTAAAATCAAAATTGTTAAATTTTGCTTTAATTGTAATAAACAAAAAAATTAAAATTGTTTGAGACACATTTCCTTTACGAGTTGCAGAGGACTCCCGCAGAACACCCGCACGATCTGAAAGTTTGGAAGGACACTCCGTTTCAACGGTTCATGAACACCCCAATGAAGAATGCTCCACACTCTGAACTCCATGCCTGTCTGCTTTTGACACACCGTTGTGAAAACCGACATGAACAATTATAAACAATCTCTGTTCCTTCGAATGTAGGCACGGATCAGTATCAACTTAACATTGATACGTTAGGTTCCCATTGCGACTGGTTCATTCATCCTTAGCTTTGTTAGATCTTGGCTGGCTCAAGGATCTCCTTCCATTTTTCTCTATTTTAAGCAGTAACCCGTCAATCCCTTATGCGCAGAGTTCTGGTTTCGCCAGTCATACTATTTAGCCATCTCAGTTTCCTTCCTTTTTTCAACTGGTTCGATTCCAAATACTTTATTGGGGTTTGCATTCACATCACTCTGTATAACATGGCTCATCACACTCTTATCATTTTTAGTCAAGTGTGTTTGACAACATCCGCCTCCGTCGACGGCGATAAGTATTGAATAGAGAGGAATTCGGGAAGGATTCTAGCAAATTGATTGGCGTGCAGAATTGAATCGGAATGGCAAAAGTTACTTAAGGAGGCACTGACTCAGTAACTAAAATGTAGAGAGTTACTGAAATAGATAACTCTTACTTGTACGCCATAGATGCTTATTTGATTTTAATTATTAGGGTAGGGTTTTATTCTATAATTCCTCTAGCTGCAGCAGAGTTTATACCAAGAGAAAGAATGTTAAAAATATTATTGGATGATTAATATGAACTCATACTTGGATTTCATGTTGTATCTTCAATAGACATATAGTATGTCTTTAGGGATCGATGACATAACTGTGATCAGATTCGTCCACTACTATTACTTGAGACTGATATTGTATAAAGAATTATTGACCAGCTTGGGTCTTTGCTTTTGCAGTGTTCACCATAAAAAGAAAAAATCTAGCTTTGAAATTTGAATGTATGCTCATGGAAACCAAATGATTAACATCTAACAGAACCATTACTGACACCACAAAATCACTTATTAGCACCGAAGTGCAACTTCCCAGTCGGAAGGATCCAGGAAGTCATTACAGGAAGTACATCCGGTTCCAATGTTAAATAATTTCCGTTTCTTTGACCACAGACACGGGTCATTACCACGTTAACATGGGCATGGTAGCTTCACACGTCGATAATTGTTGAAAATTTCAAACTGTTAATTATGCATCATTCATTTTAGAGATAATTGTTTGTTATTAATTGCTTGCTCATTTATCTTTATTTGGATTAAAGAATAGAACCATGAGTGAAATTTGATTAATTTTGGGATTGACAGCATTGTTTCTTTATGGCATTTCTTTTTTCAGAGACTTTCCTCCCATAATAGGTATAGACGGAATCACTAAAATGGAAGAGCTCGGAAGGTGGAATTAGCAACAACTTGTTACCTAGGGCATCATCATTCCAGGACACACCGGACGCCCTGAATCACTCTTAAGTGGACGGTTTCCATAAGAGAGTACAGTATTTCCAGCCTTCTAACGAGCCATATAACGAGACGCATTAACATTTAATAACGCAAACGAGCTCCTACAATATATATATATATATATATATATATATATATATATATATATATATATATATATATATATATATATATAATCAATAATTGAGCGAACTAAAAGAACTAGAAAAAAGGGATGAAAGAAATTGGAAAAATCTTAGGTCTGAGATAAACAATGAAAATATATGGATTAATAGGAGAAATGAAGATCGGTATAGATAGAATAAGGAAAAGGCGACTAAAACTGTATGAACACATAGGCGGATCCAGGGGGAGTACGGGGGACGTGCCTCCCAGACGGGTTTCTGGGTACTGAGGAGAATCCATTAAAGTACATACTTAAAGGCAAATCATGTGATGTTATAACAGAAATAACATGTTGTTATAGAAGAAGTAATACGTGACAAGAGCCGCTTCAGGCTACTGGTAGAAAACGCAACCATGAAGAAGACAAGCCAAAGCCTCGACCAAAGAGACTGCGAACGGATGATCAGAGGAGTGAAGGAAGAAATACTGAGAAGAATGGAAGAAAAAGAAACGCAATAAATCTTAAGTTGCATGCAGTCCATAGATGACCAAATTATATTACAAAATAGTATATTTATGGTAACGCCTGTTAACCATAATACTTGGGCTGAATCTGATCATTGTGTAATTCCTAAGGCTGGGCACTGAGCCTGGAGCATTTCTAAATCCATCGTAAACACAGATCTGCTGGTGGTCTTCATTTTTTTCTTCTTCTGTTACATGTAATTTGTTACTGGTCCACAGAGTTGAATGTAACGTGGATTTTAATGGGCCCAATCAGAGGAAATGTATTCCCTTTTATGATCCCCCTTATTCGCTTCTTAATGCCTACTAATTCTACCTTATTATGACCTTCCCAGCAGATTATTCCGCAGATATAATTTAATGATTGACCTATTATCTGACTTATAAATATGGAATAAATTATCTACATACTGCTATATAACTTAGTTATCACTAACGAAAAAAAAATGTCGGCAAAAAATTGTCCCTTAATTGAATCATTTATAAATTACTTCACTTATGCAATGTTAGGACAATTATAGGTAATAAACACTTAAATATTTTTTTCATAGATCTGTTGATGTTGCTCCAACATATTTTGATTTACAAGAATATGCATGCCTTCGAAATTTTGAATTATCGAGAAGAAATTAGTTCTTTTCTGCCAAGGGTTATATAAGTATAGATTAAACAAAGCTTTTATGTTGAAACTATATACCACAGAGATTATACATTATTTATTTATATTTTCTATACGAGTTGGGAAGGAGGAAAGAATATGCCCAGAACTCCAGCACTTTGGAAATTTGGATGTACACTACGTTGGTCCATGTACTATCTAATGGAGAATGCTGAATACTCTTATATTCATTCCTGCTCTTATCAGGTCATTCTGTTTACGACATTTGAAAATATACTAACTTAACTTAGGACCACGTCAAACCACCTTAGAACCACGTCATTTCAACAATCCTCTCTTATTAATATATTATCTTTGGCAATATATGTTTAACAAACTCTTTTGATGTATAGATTTTTTCAGCCAACTTATTTAAACCTGTTCTTGTTTGTGGGAAATGAATTTCGCATCTCTTTTCCTCACTGACAGCGGTCTGTAAACATTGAATTTATGCACAGTTATTAATAAGCTGTAGACTTGATGATCCATTCGTGGAACTTCGTATTTCTTACCTTTCATCGTTCAATCATCTCATAACGATTTTTTTTTCAGTTGAAACAATGAATATGTTTAGCTGTTTTAACTAAAGATGTCGCATTTTCTCTAGTGCCCCTTCCTTCCCTTCCAGAAATGGAGTCGAGATAGTTTCCGTTCCTCATGAGGACCTGGGTAAAAAAGACTGTTTATTATTCGGCGTGAGAGCAGTTGTCACACCTTATAGAGCTGTTCGATCCTCAGGTACAGTCGGCTAGACATCAAAGGGAGGATGAAAATTTATTGGGGCCACTAAGAGGGACGGAGAGGCCTGATCAAAGTGCCGATTGGTTGCCTCGTCAAGTGTGTGGCACATGTGAACTGAGATAAATGTCCAACTTTATGGGGGAAAGTGCTCAAGAGTCTTACCTTTTTGTGGTGATTTGTTTATTATCTTGTTAGTTTAAAAATTTTAGATCCTATCTACCTGAATGGGATGTCAATGCCAAAAAGTTGTTATGAGTATAAATATTCTGCCAACTCATCACTATAGACACTAAAAATTGTAAAATTGTATTTTTTAATTTTTATTTTGTTGATTTCTTGATTTATAATTTTCATTTTCCTACACTTGAAATACAAAATAAGGAAAGGGACTATAATAAAACAAGTTTCGAATCCAAGCTTTGATATTATCATAGATTATAAAGATTCCTTTTTTGTATTTATTAATTTATTTATTTTTGCGGGAACCAGGTAGTTTAGTGTGTAGAGAGAAAGGTTAAATCTCAACTCCATTAGAAGTGTGTTCCTGAGGACAATTAGAAACATATACATTTTTATGTTACAACCGATCCGGGTTTACAGATGTCCATACTTTGGTGTGGGGGCCTTCCGCTTACAGGGTCAAACATTTTCTAGAAATCAGAAACGTATTTTATTATAACTTTAGTCTTATTGTGAAAGAATTGATTTATTTATCATTAATGTAAGGAACTGAAGACATATTTTACCTCCACTCAACTATTACCGAGAAAACGTTGTTAGTGCAAAGATTATAAATGACAGTATAATCAATGACTCCTTAATGACGAGGAAAAACCAGAAAATAAATGTTTATTTATAACTTGTTGAGTTGTGAGAAAAGGAGTGTTGCCATCAATATTTCTGTCATCCTCTCTTTCTTGTTTCTTGACTAGAAATTTATCTGTTTATTTATCTGCGAAATAATAATTTGTAATATTTATCAGGAAATAAGATTCAATTTAAGACAGTATCAATGATGCAATGGTAGTGTGATGCAATCATATATATCGTCATGTTACAATCCATTATATAATTTTTCTAAATGTTAATTGTAATATTGAACAATAAAAAGAGACCTTACATAAATGTTAAGACCCTGGAAAAAATTCCAACGAAAAGCCATTAAGTCCCCAAACTAAAACAGAAATTGAAATTATCTGTCAAATGGTATTTTGTCTTATTTTTTTTTTTTTTACTATTATTTATTTTTTCCTGTTGTGCTTTTTGAAGTTTGGTGAGTGTATGTTGAATTTTCATATCATGGAGTATTTATCAGCTGTTTTTATCTAAGCTTATCCAGCCGGGGTCGAGTAACCTTCCATATGAACCGTTAATCTTATATTAGTTGCATTTGAGCCTTGGATGTGCTGGGATGTTTCTTGGGTGCATTATTCATAAATTGTTTTGCTGTTATTCTCTTTCTACCCTGAGGATGCTTGAATGGGCGAAATATTGGACAGATAATTTCAATTTCTGTTTTAGTTTGGAGACTTAAGGGCTTTTCGTAGGAATTTTTTCCACGGTCTTAATGTTAATTGTAATATTTTTTTTTTACTTTAGATTTTGTTTTTATCAAATAAAATACAGTACTATTATATATTATAATCATAACTATCAATATCGGGTGAATAAGGAATTTTCCAAACTTTTTCTCTTTAAAATAACTTACTCAATTGATTTTTTAATATTTTTTTTTTAATGGATTATAAACTATAAAGGGAAAAATATATCTCGATAAGGAAGTGCTCATATACTGTATGCTATTTATTGACTATAAGTATGGAAAATATATGGCATATTTATGACTCTTTTCTTTCTATTATCCTGGCAAAGGTTCCTTTACCTTCTAAGTAAGTCTGACATTTGTCAATACGTTTATTTATGGCATAAGGATAATAATTCATTGAATATTTTCTTCAAAATAGGGATATTCATGTTGTCCATAAATGTTTATTTTGAATAAGCAACAAATAGACATCTTATCGAATGAAAAAAACGTTTAGACAAAAAAATTGAAACTGCTATAAAAGATATTACTGCTACCAAGCTTGCAATTGAATATAATTTATACGGGTCTTGTTGAACCATGTAAGAATGTCGCTAACCTTCGTTGAGCAGAATGAGCCCGACAAACCTATTAAATTATACTGACATTAATGTATTGGTTTCATGTCAGTTTTTTTAGAAACAATTTTTTCACCGTTGTGAGAATTAGTATCTGTTACTTGTCAATTATATAGCAAGAAAAATCTGTCTGCTTATTGCCGCCCTTAAAACAATTAACACAGATAAGCTATGCAAGCAAATCAACTTTTCTTGCTTTAAATCATATTTTTACTTTAGATACGTCAGTCCTGAATTCATATATCAATAGAAACTGGTCAACCAGCTGTCTCCAACAAAAATTACGTAAGTCTAAATTCAAGCAAACATCGATCAATTCAATAAAAAAAAAAAAAAATACAAGTACATAAACAATAAACATTGACACGTATCAACGGAATTCCCATTGAACTTGAGATTAACAAATAAATAAAGATTAAGATAAATTTCACAGTCTGCACAATGACAATCCTTAAGCAAACATTCGAAACAGGTTTTGACCGAAATCGGGTTTATCCCGAGACATTAATCATTTTGCTGCTTTTCCTTTTGTTTAAAAAAAAATTCTCGGTATGTCTCAAGTTGGATAATTACCACCAACTGAGGTAGCACTAGATGTCAAGATTCCTCGGCACCCATCGGTTTCGGAATGCAGCCTGTTTCGCAACCACAGTGACTGATCGCCAGTCCAAATATTTTCTTAGCGCTGCTATTTAGAGTATTTTATTTTATTTTTTTATATACTAAAAAGCTTCGTATTCATCATCTGAATTAGGGCATTTGAGAAACCCGGCTTCAATCATTGTCACTGAGATATGCGGGATTAAACGCTCTTTCACTTTGATTTGAGAAATATGGCGATTTGGGAAATATTAAATGGCTGGTTAGTTAAATCTGCTTAGATCTCTTTTCTTACAAATTTTTAGTCCGTATTTCTTCTAATTCTTTCTATGGAGGCATTTTCTTTAGGAAGCGACGTGCGCTCCCTCGCAATTCGAGCATTTTGTTTGAGTTCGTCTAGTCGCGGACATTCAGAAATGTTATGTGGGTCGCTGCATCTTGCACATTTCACGGTGTGGTTGCAGTAGTTTTTTGTGTGCCCAAATCGCTAACATAGCTCTGGGGCGGTAGGATATCCTTTCTTGGGATGTATTTCACAACCGTGAATATACATCTATATGAGTTCAATTGACAGTTTTAGTGTGTAACAAGTCACGGCACCCATTATTTGCCCTAAAGATTGGCCGAAACGTTGGCACGATTAATAAAATATATATATTTATGATTTTAATTAAAATAGTTCACATTAATTTAAAATATTTTTTAAAAATAATTTACAAATATTAAAAAAAGAATACTCGATGATAAGTATCAGTAGAGAGCGATTAATTGGCAAGAACAGATTTAAAATTCATTAGAAACGGAAAGGGGTTAACTCCAGTCGCATGGCGGAGCTGAAACATTTTTTCTCTATATTTTCAAGACGACAGTTAAGTTAGTTATTATTCGGATTTAGATTGAAGATTAGAGAAATCCATTTGCCTTATGCTACATTTTATATATTTTTTGTATTATGAAATCCTACTTATTCATTTCAAGAATGTTAAAATAAATAATCAGATTACCCAAATAACTTTTTTGTTGGTTTACATTTACACATGTGAAATGGAACAAGCCTGTGCAAAAATTATTATTAACACTAATAATAATATTTATTTATTTTTATTAACTTAATTAATAATTAAATTTATTATTATTTCTTAACAATAATAAATTGATAGAATAAGCCATCAAATGTGGTACTAAACGCCACACTGTTATTTATCGGCTGATAGGACCCGTTTGGGTTTATCGTCAAGCCATTGGTTCCCAACCAAGCTAATAAACATACATTTATCTCACAGTCAGGTTTCTCTTAAAGGATATTTCATGTTGACATTTAAACATTTTTAACTTTCCAAATTAAAAAAAATCTCCTTCTTAATAAGGTTAGGGCTTCCTGAAAGTTAAATTCTTGTAAATGTCAACTTGCATGGATTCTTCCCACAATATCTTTAAAACATAATTAAAAGAACAACAAATATTTAATAATATTTCAAAACTAGATTAATATGTTTTCAATTAACGGCTTGCGATTCATTAAAATTAAGGAAGTTAATTCTTAAAAAACAAATTAGATTTATTTTGTATTAACCTTTAATTTATTACTATTATCCATTTTATAAATTATTTATTAATCTTATTTATCATAAAATAATAAATAACTTAAATGGATATATATATTAACTATAAATTTATAATATTTATTTTATTATCTCAAATATAATGGAGATTCTTAAACTTTTTCATTTAAAAACCTTACAAATTTTAATATTTGTTACAGAAAAAGGCAAAAGATAGTTTTGAAATGCAATTTACTTTTAATTACTCTATAATAATTTCTAAATAATATATGATAGTAATTTCCGTAGTATAGTATTAATTTGTTATTCACTTTTCTTTTATGTTAACTCTTTTCCACTCAATATTCTCTGTTATATTTTCCTTAATTGTATTAATATACCGATAGAGGTAATATTACAATGGATAATGCTTATAACTTACTTCATTATAATTAATAAAAGCTTGTTGTATTTAAACCACATTATTGTATTTTCAGATGTTTAATTTATAACGATAATATAATTCAATAATAATAAAAGTGGAACTACCAGTGGAAAATTATTTGAATAGTTGCCTGGAAGAAGAGCAAGTTACATTTTTCAAAGTTTACGGGAGAGCCAAAATAAGAAAACGGTCATTTAATTAGATACACCCTTTTTACATTTTATAGATTTTGCTTTTACGCCTTTGTTCGATTGTAAAACAAGTATAAAAATAAATAAAAAATTGTTACATCCACGATGCTTTGGTCATAATGTTTATTTTCACATCACAATGAAAAACCGAAGTCTATAGAAATTTCCCGAGCGGACGGGTATTTCTTGAAAGTAAAACTTATTTATTAACAGTCAAGCAAATTATGTACCGAAACACATAACCTTACAGCTTCAGAAAGTTAAAATGCAGGTTTCTTTTATCTAACCGTGAAGCCATTACTTCTCCAACTCATCTCACCCGTGGGAGACACCTGGTCCGGAAAACATTAATAAACCGGCAGCCATCATGATTGGTAGCGGATATAAAACGATCAAATATTTTAGTAATCAATTCATTCCTCAGGGAGCGGAATGGCGAACACGAAATGAATTGAATATAAATAAAACGTTCTGATCACTCATTTATTTATATATTTTTTATATAACTACACGCATTTCTTATAAACAAGTGTGCAAGAGGGCATAAAGAAGAAAAACTAGCGACAGACAGTTATAAAGTAGCAGAAGATATTAAGGAGGAGGTAGCCGATAAATCATATGTGTTGAGACGAGTCTATTCCAGGAGAGCGGTGTCAGTGTGATAGGGAGTAGGGAGGGTGCGGGGCGGGTGGGGGAGTTAGCAGGTAGAGCCGATTAGCTGACGACAGGCGGGGAGGGGGGTATGAGGGAGCAAGGAGGGGGGGGGGGGAAGTGACGAGGAGTGGGGGGATGGGCGAGGAGTGGGGGAACCCTCCCTGCCTCCCCACCAGTCGCTCTGCCGTCTCATCAGATCAGTGCCAGCCTCGATAGGAAGAGGTTCCAGTTCTAGTTCTACGCTCTTGACAAGTGTTCAGTTCAGTTGTTTCGCCTGTAGTGTACCATCGCAGGGAATATAGTGCTACCTTATCTATAGCGCGAGTGCCCCCAGCGGACCAAAGGGATATAAGAAACCAATGGTTGTGTTGGAGACCAGCGGTATAATGACTTCCCCCGCCGGACACCAATATCTCCAGCCAGACTATCTGTCTCCGCTTCCTACTACTGTGAGTATAATAATTAAAAACATATTTTATTATCTTCGATGTTATCAATTTTTCCCACATTTTATCTTGATTTTTAATTCGGTTATCCAGGAGTCATGCCCGCTTCAGATAATTAAGAAACTATTATATACAACTATATAAATCGATTAAAAAACAAACAATCAAGACCAAAGAATCTCAAACGTCGCATAACTTTTCCGACGCACTCCACTACGAAGAATCCCAGTGAACAGAAGCTTACGTCAAATCCTGTTTGAACTAAGTACATTGTTAAACAAATATATTATACCATTCCTCAATTTTTAAAACTAAAAATCTTAATTACTGTACCTCCTTGTGACAGGCCAATTTATTTGTTGCAAGTTTAATTTACAAATGCCGATCTTACGTACGTGATGTTAATGCTCGAAAAGTATAGAAAGAAAATGTAAAATAATTTCGGTGTCTTCATAGTATATAATTTACAGCATTGCATTATTTTAAAATATCTGCGAATAGAATGTTACAATTTCTTATTAAAGGCATTCTACGACTTGTACGTACTTCATCCATCAAAAGGTCATTTCCTCCAGAGAAAAGCACGAAGTACAACGGCACTTTGATGTTTGTTTACAACTCTGTATGTATTTTTACAACCAACCTCCCAATAAATCACAATGTACCACTTTTCTGATTTACAGCCCCTTTCCCCAGTTCCGTGCCACTGCAGTCTTGCCTGCCCGCTTTGTATGGATTTCTCATTAACCTACATTTACTTCTATTTTTCCACTGCTTTACAGCCCCTTGTAAAAGAACGTTTTTGGTAGTTGGGTATTATTTATTTTAATCCTCAAGTATTGTAATCTTACAGTTTTGAAACGCTAACATAGGAATCATCTCGTTTTCTCTCAATCTGAAGTTTAATTCTGAATATTTGGAGTGCTATCAATGGGTAGTTTCTCCACAAGTGTTTTTTTCATGTCCTTTGTTCATACTGCAGATTTACTTGATGTAATATAATTACAGTTGTAAATATTAAATTATTCTAAAAAAAAATCTGAATAGTGTAATCAAATATTTTTGTATTCTTATATTATAGGATATATTTATTGCTATAATTATTTTACTTTTGTTGATTTTACTACTATCTTGCATATACGGAATAAGGAAAGTTTTCTGATTCGCCTTGGTTCTTCCCCCGTCAGAACCCGAGACATGGACCATATCCAAATATCGGTCTAATCTTCCGTGAAGACACATCTCATCCCGTCCTCATCTTTTACTCCCTTCTTTATTTCATTTTTTTTCTCCTTCTTTTCGTCCTTCAATAGACCATTTCGCATCTGTCCTCGAGCCATTAGAGCCAGCCGAAGCGGCACATTCACCAGAACATTAACGTCGGATGGATTTATGGCGGTCGTTAATTTTGTTTTATTTTTTCCCGCTTACTGAGCTCTTGCCAGGACACGATAGTAAATTCTAATTTGTAATTTATTTTTCATTCTTAGAACACGAAATGGATAAAAAGTGGCACGTCAATGCCGTGTTGGGTTAGATCCGACGTAGTAGATCAAAATAAAATTTCACGATTAACTTATTGAGTCTATGACTATTAGATTAAGGTTTTGTGCTATTTTTTTACTCATTCGTTCTTTAAAATTATCGTAAACTTTTAACAATTACTTATCAATATGAATGTATACTACTACCATCATAGCAGTTTTCGATGTGTTTACGTACTATGTGGTTGCTATTAGTCAGGAAATTCTTTATTGAGATGAGGTTTTGGAAGCGGGAGTGCCTGCTTGCTATATTTTTAAAAAATATCATACAATTTTTAATTGATCAAAAACACATCGCGAAGTATTGTTCATTTCTTTTGAGAGGGAAAAAAGAATATACGGATCTCTCCTGTTACCTATATTACTTTGAAATTTGAAATGAAGGATTTAACTTTAAAATATCAAGACTAAAAATGGGTTTTAATTCCTCTTAGTGTTTTTAATGGAACTATTAATAAATTAAAATTTAATACATTTTTTTCAATATTATAATTATTCGATAGATTTTTATTCAACTACGGTTTATTGTATTATATAGCTAATTGTATCTTGTAATAATATTTACAGCCGTGTTTGGCGTTGTAGATCTCTGTATTCTTTACCATACCAAAATGATCGATGGAGTGCTAATTATTATATAAATCACGTTTATTATTAAATTAGTAATTATTATTTGGTTTACTCATATTTTATTTTATAACATTTTATGTGTTTATACGCCCTTTAATATCATATCTAATGAATTTCTTTTTTTTTCGCTCTTACAGTTGGATGCCAAGAAAAGCCCTCTAGCCCTTCTCGCCCAGACATGCTCACAGATCGGAGCGGATTCTCCCAACACCAAACCACTTCTCCCGTCGCTGGACAAGCCAAAGAAGACGGAGCGGGCATCAGCGACACCACCGAAACCTCAGGACAAGGGCCCTGCCTTCAAGCCCTACGAAGCGAACGTAATAAGCAAGAAATCCGAAACCCCCAGGCCGTCATCGAAGAGCCCGAGCGAAGATGAGAAGAGACGGACGCCGAGGAAGAGTGCATCACCCAAGGAAGAGAAGAAGGACACCAGCCCCATCATCAGGTCCGGCCTGGAAGTCCTGCAGGGAACCAAAGATAGCGTCTTCAAGCCGCCCATGCTTCCCCCAGGATGTTGTCCAGACACGAACCCAGCCTTCCGACCGATGCTGTACCCACCTTACCTCAGCTACGCCAGGGTAAAAACTCCAGGCGGTGGCGAAGCCCTCGTTCCAGTCTGCAAGGACCCGTACTGCGGAGGATGCCAGTCGATGCACGGCCTCGTACCCTGCCCAGCAGGTTGCACTCAGTGCGAACACCAAAAGTACCTTGCGTCGCTCATGTATCGTCCTTATGTCTGCAACTGGATCGCCGGAGACGCGTATTGCGGAAAACGGTTTTCCTCCTCCGAAGAACTTCTCACCCACCTGCGAACTCACACCGCAGATTCCTCCATATTAAACCCCCTGAGGTATCCCCAACCTCCACTATCTCCACTCTCCGCCAGGTACCACCCCTATTCGAAACCGATTCCCCCAGCGCTCCCCTACTTCACCCCTTCCTTAGCACCTTATTATCCTTACCTTTACCCTCAAAGGGTACATCCATGATCCGAGGAGACACCTAGTGATACTTCCAGTATAGAAAAGGACAACCCTTGTACATAGTTTTATTTGTGTTATATAAATATATATATATTTACTTTGTTTTGCTTAATAAATGGATTAATGTTTATATAAATTATAAAATGATTTATCTTATTTTACCTTGAAAAAAAAAAAGATTATAAGTTCCACTGCTTGTCTATATGAGTTACGCCATAAAAAGTTTTCATTTGTTCCTTTTTAATATTCTTGAAAATAAAAATAATTGTATTGCTGACTGTATATAGTAACTGGTAGTGACGGTATATAGATTAAAGAACAGACCTACACTCACTGCTTAGGTTATAGGATCATATATACCTTGAAATGTTTGTTGAAACGTTCGTTTCTTGATGAAACGATAACTGAAATTTACAAATTTCCATACTATACTCACGATTATTAATATTTTCGAAAATATTAGAAAGGAAACGATGGAAAAATTAAATCTTGTCACTTAACTCGAAGCGACTAACTTTCGAACTGATACCAAAGTAAAAGACTTCTATAAAATGTGAATTGCTTCCTTCAAAAAAGATTTAGTGGCTAAAAATAATCCCATTCACTGCCTAGCAGTATTATTATACATATAGTTAATATTAAAAATATACGAAATATTTTTTTATATTAAGAAGTTATCATTGGATATTATTAATATGCCCATGTTTAATTTTAAATTGTCATTTATACGAGTCATTTGAAAGATATGAAGACTGATTTTGAAAAATTCTCCCTTATTGCCAATCAATCAAATGCGATAGTGATATCAATATTTGCAGAGCTAGTAATAGAACATGGGGGCACAAATCAATGTGGCATTGATTATTATTAAACATGGCACAAAAAAAATTAATCGCATTCATAATTTTGTTCTGAAATCATTAAATTTTATAAGAACTAAATGGCATTATTCAATGCCATAATTAATGCTCAAGTAAACATGACTATTAATATGATAATATATTTAAATCATGAGACTTATTTTTAAAATATTTGCCCATGTAAATAAAAGCAATATTATTTTGAAAAAAATAATTACACTAATGGATGTCCCAGTGAATTTATATATCTACGTGTATATTGGTTTCTACTTATCTTGACTTATGGAAATATTTGGTTTTGGTTCTCGAATAATCCTATTTCGGAACGTCGGAACAATACTTAAAACGTAGAGTGTAGCAATACAAATATAGTTGTGACTCAATAATAAAAACACCCAATAAACCAGATCAAACAGCTCTCAATACACATATTAAAAATACACAACATACATTTAAATTTGATAAACCCAAAATAATACATAAAGAGAAAAATAGTTTCAAACGGAATATAAAAGAAATAACTACAGAGAAATTCGGATGATCAAGATCTAAGCTCGTGTTATGTAAATTTATTTAATTCTTAAATAATAAAAAATATATAATCTAATATGAATCAAAAATTAAATAAAACTGCTGTTCCTAAAAGTAGATTACTTACTCTTTGATCATAGCTATTACAATATAAACATTTTATGATATATTGCGAAGTAACTGATTAATGATAAACTGATCTGTTCTTTGGAACTTGTAAGTACACCCTATCTATTACCGCTTATTTTTTCTTTTTTTTATTTCTTAACCCCTTTGGTTGTTACCGCTTACACAAGTCATTTTATATTTATTTTAGTGTGCTATTTAATGTTGTTACAAAAAGCTCAGTTATTTAATCTCAGGACATGAGTATGAGACTAACCTAGTCTCGAAACGTCGCCTAAGAAGTTTAAGAAGGGAACTAAAACATTATATATATATATATATATTTATATATATTCTCTGCTGCGTTTTAAATTATAATGAAACAGTAATATGTTAATACTATGATTATATGAATGAATATGAATGCCAAACACATCAACTGAAGTAAGAAACCAAAAAAATAGTGAGTCACGATATATTTACATCAATTCGTTTCTTTAATGGAATATTATACAGGATCTCATGTTATGTTGCATCGATATTAAAATATTTAAATAAACTTTAATAATATAACAGATATTTTAGATTTGCTATGATATTACAACGTCTTTCGATAGTTTTTCTTTTCTATTGGACACAGTATTTTTAAATTAACATTTTTTGATGGGCATTTTGCTCATCTTGTTCATTGTTACTTTTTACAGAGTTCGATAGAAGAGTTTAAAAACCAGTTTGGTTTTAAATAAATGCTAGAATAAAATTACTCAACTTTACTACTTAAAAATGCCTCGTGATGCTGATTTACAATAAACCCTATTTTATAATATGTATACATATTTTCAGTAGCATTTCGAAAAATGTATACCATCATACTATTAAATTTAAATGCACCACCACAGTATTACGAAAATCGTGACAGCATTCCTTCTACAGTATAGAGTATATTGTTACAAATACTCAATTTTTAATTTATTTTCGCGATATACTACATCTGCAACTACCTATAATAAAGAACGTCAAACCAGCAGAAAGAAAATTTTTTATGAATAGGCATATTTTAAATTAAATCTAACGATTACTAAGCGTGATTCCAAAACGCCATTAATGGCTTGTGGAATTTTAAATTACACTTCTATTTGTCTAAAAAAAAATGTTGGTCCTACCACTAAAAGCTGCTTAAGTTCCCTCAAAAATATGTATTCTGTTCACACTGCACCATAATGATATATATTTAATGTTAATTTAAGATTTATGTTTACTCTATACCGTGGCTATTATTTATATTTTTTAAAAACAGTGAAGAAAAAATTCTGGAAACAATTTTTGAAATAGCAATAAACTATTTATTTGATCCAGACTTTTTTTTCTACCTACTTCTACGATCAACTGATAATTATTCATGATTTAAAAAAAAAGCTAATAATAATTTTAATAAGTAGTTAGTTCAACCAGGAAAATGCCACTAACCTGATTCCAATCAATCATCTGTTCAGTCCAAATGATTGATTGGAGCAACCAAAAGACTTGGTGGATATATTGGTTTGTATTTTCCTGTTTTCATTGCTTTTTCAAACCATCTTACAAAGATATTTTTTTATTAAGTTGATTCTAAAAATAAATTAAAACTATGTCAATGTTATATTTGATGAGCATGTTATTTTAGTACTATTTTTTTAAATCGAATTAATGAGAAATTCTTTGTTTTTAAAAAAAAAAGTCATAGCATATTATTGATGTGTTTATTGTTTTGTAATTTTATATTTGATTTAACTGTGAGGAAATTTATCTTTTTTCGTTGTGAATTCTAGGCCGAAGTCGCTCCCACCTATTTTTCAAAATACTAATGTATAAAGAGATGAATGGAAGAGAATGCGTTAATTTACTGGCATGAATCCATAAAAGTGTACGTTTGTACGTCCATCGTGTAATACAAAAATTGTTTCCATCAGAATTCTTAAATTTCGATTTTGGATATGAGTAACATCTAATTTTGCACCTTTCCAGTTTAGTAGGATAGGGTACGTTGCTTGAAGGTCTACTGAATTTTTATCAACAATTATATGTTTTTGACATTTTAACAAACAGCAAACAAATAGTGTTACATAGATGTGAATAAAATATGGAAATTAGATTATAGTTAATTGAAATTTCTGCATAAAGAGGTTCCGCAGAGATAGGTGGATCTATTCCAAAAACTAGACTGGAGGCTTAGGACAATAGAACGCCAGCTATCTCACAAAGTGAAAAACTGTACACAGAAAATGGAAGGAAATCAGGTATGGACAGTATAAATACAGAACACCTCTAACACGCATTTCCTCATAGAATTAGGGAAGAAAAAGGCATGCCGAATAAGTGGAATTGTGGAATAATATTAATGGTGCCCGATAAAGGTGGTCTAAGAAAATGCAGCTACTAAAAGAAAATTAAAAACTACAGAGGTACTCGCACTCCTAAAGTCGCCTACAAAATTAGAACAGGTGGTGATTAGAAATACTCCTTATCGCACTGAATAAACATCAGTAATTAATACTTGAAATGTTATCGTAATTTAACTTCATAACTGCAGTCACTGACCTACACTATTATATCTCTAACGACTAACGATTTTAAATTTTACAGTTCAGATATTTATTATGTAATTATTGTTACCTAAGTTGCACTGTCTGAGAGTACGTTTCCTGTTGTTTCCAAGTCTTTTACTTACGTAGAGTAGAAGATAAACCAAACAATAATAATAAAATTCCCCTTTTTTAATCATTCCTTGTTCTTACGACTTTTTTCCTTTTCCTTCACTTATTTTATTATTCGCATGGAAAATTTAATACCATGATTGAGGCTATACGTTTTAGAGGTTTTCCAACTACCAACGTTACCAGTGTGGTATAGTTGTCGACTATTTTAAAGGATAGTACTTGGGTAAGAAGGAAGGATGGCCTCGAGACAAGCCCTTTGTAATTGTGCACATGAGATGCTATACACCAGTGCTGGGCACGAAAAGGCGAGATAAGTGAAAGACTTAGAAGCAGGGAGAGAGGAGGAGATGTTGAAATTGTGGACGACAAGGGGAAGAGAATGAAAAGCAGAGGGGAAGAGAATGAAAAGCTACGAATGAGAATGGTGGAAATAAAGAGGTAGCCGCAATGGAGTAAGTGGATGAGTGTGGAAATATGCTTATCAATGAATATCAGATTCATTTTGAGTGATATTCTGCTATTCTTCAGTTTAAGGATGCATAGCAGAATGGCATTTAAAAGCAGGCTTCCTCCAGATCAAGATGCACCTCAAGGACCAAGACTGCATTCAAGTTCGAAAGTGAAGTTCGAGTTCACCTGTATGTCGTTCGGATCGCAGAACGATCGCAACAAGTGGATGACTTACGTATAAGTTTGAAATTAACCATAGAAAAGTCGGACCTGGTTCAATACTAGCAGGTTTGAAATTAACCATAGAAAAGTCGGACCTGGTTCAATACTAGCAGGTTTGAAATTAACCATAGAAAAGTCGGACCTGGTTCAATACTAGCAGAATATCCTTGAGAATATGACCAAATAATTTGGAAAACAACCGTCCGTCCGGATTGATGAAACGTTTGGGTGATATAAAATCGTAAGGTAGTAAGATGGTAGATACCAGGGTTCCAGAAGGAACAGATTGGTACTAACATAAAAGATACATGTAGGCCAGGAACTTCACCTAACCTACACGTCACATTATGTGAGAGAATATTAGACATTCATGGAGGATGGAGAAGATTGGTGTCAACGGATGCGACATGTCGATGTTGCGTAGAATGCCAAATCATAGGCAACCTAGTAGTCATCACGCTGATAACATTACTTTACTTTCATGATCAAAGTGACATTGAGGAAGAAACATACCTAGTGGAAATGAACACTGTTAACACTAGAAATATCATATGCTCAGATTCCAGTACCTGAACCACGGTCTAAAGATCAAGTCAAACAGATAGAAGGGGCAGTAACTAGGTCAGTTCATTGCAAGGATCCAATCCATAGTAATTAATACTACTTCTGCCATACCAGTTACAAGGGGTTAGAGTCAGTTGGATGTTAGGATGAACCTCCCCAACACTGATTAAGCGCCTTAGCTACTAGACCCCCTGATCTGAAACTAGTACAATGCCTAAAATTACCGTAATGCGACAGTTTCTACATATCTCAAAATCTAAGCAGTTTTCAAGGCATTGATCATGGATACTGGATTCGCCGCGGAGGGGTTGGGAGTACTTTCTTGTCAAGTACCCTACCATAAGTAACCATTTGCAAAGAAATAGTCGCGGGGATCCAGAGGTACACGTTCCCAGACTGGAATCAGAATCTCTTACACTGATAAGAGAGCAGGTTAGCAACCATCCAGGAGAAGGCTATCCTTCGAAAAACTCTAATGTAAAGAACTGTGTCAAACGAGACGGTGATGGTCTAAGCAGGAGTAGTACCTCTTAAACAACTGATACGAAAAGATGCTTACGACACAAGAAGAGAAAGGCCTTGCGGATTTTCTAGCGATCTTCGATTGCCTAACAAATGACATACTCCGGTACCGGTCATCGGTAGCAAGTAACTTGGTCTGAGTGTGTGTAAATAAGCCCTGAATGTTTAATTTTCCACCGTCAGATAACGATGATGAAGTTCCATGGATCCTTTCTGACTACTTCGTCTCTCATATTCTCAAAGAGCATGGTGGTTTTAAAACAGATCTTTTAAATGTAATTGAGACCACCGAGCGTGCCGTCGTGCCCTGCACCATCTAATGAGGCTCCAACTCCTGACGGATATGTTCTGACTGAGGACGATTTCCCTCAGCTTACGACCAAACAAAATTACCTGCACCTGCATACATTTTTTCTGGCTGGAAAAAGATATTGAATCCAAAGCAGTTTTCTTTGGGGAAGTGTCAAGGAACTGGTGAGAGCAGTAGAGGTGTGAGCGGGTGTGCTCTCCAGCTATATGATGATCTACACAAGGCCTACTTTCAACAATGTATTGTGAGCCTTACTGTGCGGTAAGGTGGCAAATAAAATAATACTAGGGGGGTAATGACACAGGTGTCTTTTCCGCCGACGTGCACTATATTTAAAGGACAGTGACAGATATTTAAGTATTTTGGCTGCTCGGATTCAGCTGGCGTACGGAAACTTAAATTAATTTCCATTAACTTCCATTCTCCAGTGGGCGAATATAATGTCCTGAAAAATCACGATTCTTCCAATAGACGTACACGGAGAGAGGACTTCAATCTCGGTTCGTTCCCTACATTAGGCTCATGGGCCTAATATACTCTAATAATGGAATTGCTTGAAGAAATTCTAGCCTGTGTCAAAAAAAAAAAATCAATCTGTGATTAACTATTATTCTTTACAGATTTATTCCTCATGTCGAAAATATTAAGTGCATGTAAAAATTTGAAGATAAGGGTATGCTGTTGTCTAGTGTCTTAAAAGTGCATGCTCAAGTTATTTTGATCGCGGTGAAGATGAGATAGAATATTATATACAGGCATAACCGATCTGATTAAAATACAATATTTATACATAGAAATATAAGTACTAAGCAATGAGAGAAAAAAAGAATACAATTTATTGCCTCGATGTAGAAGAAAGCAACAATTTTCATGATCGTAAGAAACCCTAAGACAATCGTAGAGTTGATGAAAAAAACAGCTGTGTTGAGGAGAGTCATTATTTTGCCTCTTTAATATACGGAAGTTTTCTTAATTTTGTATTTGCTGCGAGAACGCCAAACCTTCATGACCTAACAACTGTTGCTGTAAATAAAAAATCCGAGAGCAAATAGTTTTGTTACCGTTACAGTTCATTGAGTTAAATTTAATTTTAACTGAAAGAAAGACGAAGTAAAGACATTGAATACGGTTTTTTTGTTTTTTCAGGCGAGGGAATGTTTTATTGAAAGTTATTGTAATAATTTAAAATCTTATTTTTTCTCTTTAAAAAATGAAAATATTTAAAACTAAAAAAAATGACCAATAATTATAAAAAATTATAAATAATAATATGACGTAAGTCAATAAGATCATAAAATTAAAATTAATGTTCAAAGAACTTCGTTCCAGTGTATTCATCGCAAAAATGGAGCACTGGGACATGGGATCTATGAGAGAAAAGGTTTGTCTTGGCCGGCAGGCGGCCTTGGGTAGCTCAACTGGTAGAGCGATGTCACGGTGAGACAAAGGTTTCGGGTTCAAATCCCGGCCGAGGCCCTATCTTTTCTCTTTAAAAAATAAAAAAATTCTGTCTTTAATTCATTATTTTATTTAATTCATTATACAAATACATAAAAACATTAAAAATATCATTATATATATATATATATATATATATATATATATATATATATATATATATATATATATATATATGTACTATTCTTCATTCTTTGGAAATATCGTTTCAATAAATCTTTACTGAACCACTACATTAAATCTTTCAACTCAGCAATCTAATGATCGTTAAGGTTATTCTCAACGGTAGAAGAGTTCCTGACCAATCAATCAACTTACGACACCAACAGTTAGCTACGACCATATGTTGAGGTAAGTCCCCTTCGATAAGATCGTAATCAGGCGGAGTCATCAGTCATTGTAGGACTCTAAGCCAACAGCTGATGCTTCCCATTCAACATAATTCTGTCTTTATTCATCTCACAAAACTCCATTATAGACGGAACTATGATAGAATAACGGTTTTTATAAAAATTAAAAAAAACAATTATTACTATATTTAAATATCTGTACTTTTTTTCTCTTTATATTTTCATCCAAACAGCAGATTGGCTGACTGGAAAATAATACACAATGAAATGGAAGGCATGACGAAGAACAGTACCCAGCTCTCCTCTCCATTCGCTTGTAATATCTGTATTAAGTAGTAAAAATAATCTACATTGGGATTTCGATATATTATTTTTCGCAATGAAGCTTTATAATACATTAATAAACAACTTAGAAGGTGTTATGCAACTTAAATTTGAACCTGAAAACTCAAATCAGGGTACTCAGTGATATGACTCGATTTCTCGGTTATATCATTAGCATCAGAGCCATGGATACTTACGGATTCTTCGAGTAAACGTCTACAAGAACGATGTGGAGTATCCTCAGTGTTTCATGGATGCACCATGTCAGCAATAAAAAGCATATTACAGCGAACACAAACGCCCTTTTTGGACAACATCAAAAGATATGAATAGGCATAATTTGGCCATGTGAAGTAAAATGAAAAGTACCGCCTGCTGCTGGCCATCGAACAAGGCATTGTTAATGGAATTGAGTTCCATGCCGCAGGCGTCACTCCTGGTTGAAAACTCTAAGGCAATGGACAGGATTAACATCGATAGGCTTGTTTAGTGCAACGGTCAGTAAAATAAGATGGGCCAGTTATAATCGCCAACATCCAAAGAGGATAGGCTATTTATTTATTAAGAAGAGTAGATGTGGATAGTATACATAATATTAATTTGAGTATGATGACTCGAAAACAACATTAAAAATCATAGCAAATTACCTAACTCAAAAGTACATTGAAAGAGAAGTAGATTGTGATTGATAATTATTTACATAGTCCTTAAAATTAATAAGAATTTACACATTTTTATCACTTTTATATATGGCCCCGAACCTGTCAATCATAATTATCGTCCATCAGCAGATAAATTGGTGTAATAATAATGTTAAAACAAAAAATAAAAAAATTGATTTATACGAGGAAGGAGAGTACCAAGCGGCTCCCATATAAATGAGATAATTATTTTCAATTGCTAATATAAAAAAATAAATTTTAAAGGAAAAAATATATAAATTTGGTAAGAAAATACCGTTATATTCATCAATTAATATTAGCATAATTTTTTCTTAAAAAGATATAAATAAAATAGATAATTGTGAAGCTAATTATTAGGTATTATTATTTCCTATGTTTTCTGCAAGAAGTTAAAATGTGTAAAATCGAATAACCAATATAAGTCGAAGTGTATATGATGTACTTAAAAAGCAGGACATATGTACATTCCTTAATCACAAAGAAGTTGAAAAAATGTCTTCTATTAAAACAAATTTGAGAAAAAAATTTGTTCTAATAGGGTTTGAAGTTTGTTAAATTAGAGTTTAAAAAAGTTTTAATAATCTTGTAAACATTTTAAAGCAAAAAAGAACTTTAAATAATAATTATAAAATATCTCTGAGCTAAAAACCGATAATTATGGACAGTTGGTCAAATAAAATTAGTTTTGATAATTAAAAAAACATATCTCAAGTTAATTTCTTGTACCTGATCAATACCCATTAACTATTTTCGTAAATTATATAAACTATACTAAATAGAATGTAATATTTATTTTATTAAGCTAGTATAAATTTAATCACATTTATTTATTATTTAACTTTTAAAAGGCTTTATGTGGAAACAGCTCTCAAAATGGAGATGACGCACACATCTCCCCCAGAATAAATCAAAACCCCAGATAAAAGTAATATGTTTATTCTCTCCAGAGAGCTACTATTCATACTTAATCCCAACTCCCCTTATGGTAAACACCTCTTAAGCCTTCTAAATCTTTATTTTATTACAATATTAGGGCCGAAGAATCGTGAGATTTAAGGTTTCATAAATATTTCAGAAGTGTACATTACTAAGAATATACGTCCGAAGGTTTACGAGAGTTTCACAATGACACACGATGCCTTGAGTGAGTGCGCATCACATCCGAAGGCAGAAACCGTTTCATAACTCCGGCGGGGTCAGTACTGATTGGCCTGTTTCGTTTAATGCAGGTTTTTCGATCATTTTAAATATCCTAAAAAAATGATTATATTTTCAGTTAAAACCTTCGGCACGCATGTCGCAGGTTGAAAAACAGTAACCTCTAGACCTTTTATTAATCATGCTATGAGAGTTCTGACTGGCATGGTCAGATGGTCACTTCTTGAGCTTATGTGGCCCTAGTACACTCACCAAGCCTCCAATGGCCAATAACTTCAAAATAAATTAAATGGATGGAGTCCTGCTTTCCCTTCCTCATATGGCGAGCAAAGCCGGGTTCTCACGTTCCCGAGGAAGTGTATAAATATATTCATCCATATACATATAAGGATAGTTGTGCTCGCTTCATTTAAATTTTAATTAACTTTGATTTTTGTTATTATAACTCCTTATTTATGAGGTTTATATGCTAGTTTACTTATTTTTATATATCTTATTCCTTTTTTAGTAATCTATTTCTTGTTATTTTCATTTTTAAAATTTTTTTTCCTGTACCACTACAACCCGTGAACGGGTTTGGGCTTCAGTACATGGTAGAGACTGTACTGTTTCATGAACAATGGTTCTGCTTGTCCTAGGTCACGCTCAACCGCCAGATTTTTCCCCTTATTTTGGGTAACCTATTTTTATAATATTTTATAGAGGCTGGGTGGAGCCCCAGAAGGGTCCTAGCAAACAGGCTAAATAAAAGATTTTTTTATCCTTTGAATAATCATTTATTGTGTTATTAATTTTAATATACTATTTATTAAGGATTTAATGTGTTCATACAGATCCTACTACGAATATCAAATACAAAGGTTTCACGCTTGCAATTCGTATTAAGATGACCTCAGATTGGAAACTCGAACTGAAGGAAGAAATTAGGAGGAAGGCTTAATGAAGATTTGAAAAAAAATTAGAAAACAAAATATGAACTATCCTTAGATCCTTAAATAAGGCTGATAATAGACGGTAAATGTCATGCCAACATCATGTCATTATCATAAAAAGCAGTATTATATAAACCTTCTGTGATCCCTACATAAAATGCTGTACTTCACTGACAGGAACTGATTCAAGAATATGTAGCTGTAATTGTTCAATATTGCTATTTTATCATTTTAGGTTTTAAGGTGAGTGTATTTTTGAATATTTGTTGAACTTTATGTTGTTGAGGTAGTTTATAGAATTACATTGTATTATTTTAAAATGGAAATTTTTTAATTATATCCAATGTTTGCAAATAAGGACTGGATCCGGGAACCTACTTCTCACACTGCTTACACTGTCATCTAATGGGAATTAACAGCTGTCATGAATAGGAGAAGAATGAAGACGGCGAAAGATATAGCCAGCGGAGCGAGGAAGGCAGGCTGTTATTATTGCCAGGGCCCGAGGAGCTAGTTATTATAATAGCCCTATAATTAAAATGATCAACTGGAAATATACCATCATCAGGGCAATGCTAATCTCATTAATTACATTTAATGGCTTCTCTCGGAGTGAGCTGTTAGCGGTTGTTTAGGGCGCATACGTCGCTCTTTCAGGTTCTGGGTGTGTCTTTGGGGATGCTAATAACATATTTGGTATTCTCGGTTATGTTTGAGGAATTTCCAGTCAAATGTTAATACATTATCTTTACCACAAGTTTCAAAAATTAAAAAAAAATATATACTTTCCATTTTGTTTGGTTTCCAAGGACCCTAATAATTACTCTAACTTTGATAATTTTATTTAGTTCTCTTTGAATAATAAAAGAAAGCGGAGTGGCTCAGAAGTAGAGCGCTGGGTTATGGTGCCGAAGATCCTGGGTTAAAATAACGCTGCTGGCAAACTATTATTTAATCTGTTAGCCAGAGATGAAATGAGATGAAATCCAGGACTATCACGAAGCCTTTATAAATGTGGGTACACAAAGTGGAGAAAATATGGCGATCGAGAGCTAGGACAAAACACCTCCTTCACAACGCTTGTCCAAGAAACAGTACAATTCTACCACACACTGAACCCAAGACCCTTCATGAGTTCCAGTGGTGTAGGTTTTTTTAATATTTTTTATTATACAGGGGAGTAACTGTGTATAGTAATGTGATAATAATAACATATAATTATAACATACGAGGAGTAAAATTATGCTTAGGAGGAGGATTGTGTTAAGGTTAATCTGATGGAATGGTATTTTCAAGTAGTCCCTGGATGGATTATGTTATCGGCATCGAGCCATCGGGTTCACTAAGTATCCTGAAATATCCTGAATGGTATAAGCGTATGAAAAAAGAATATGTCTCTAAAACTTGTATTGTATATTTCAATAATAAAGTTTTCTAGAAACTTGACGATCCCTTAGCCTTGTTTAACGCTATAAATCGAGAGTATAAACAAACAACGATAAACTTCAACGACTGCATATATATTTTTAACAAGCTTAATTGACAGGTTTATCGTCGCCCTCGGAGCGGAGCGACGCCATCATGGAGTGCTATGGGCCAAGCGAGGTTAAACTGAGGCCATTCAATTATCCCAACACGGGACCAGCGCCGATTTACTGTCGTTTTAATCCTCTGGTTGGTCATTTCGTTGGATTGCTACTGCGCTGCCCCTAGTAATTTAGCGCTCGCCTTTCGGATTCGAAACATTGCGGTTTAAATAGGACATAGTCCTATCTTTAGGCGCGCTGGGAACAGTACAATTATAGCTAATGGACCGTTTTTATGAAAATGATAATTTATTAGCAGAGGGTGGAGCCAGGGGGTGTTTTTTGGAAATGGAGCGGGAGAATATCATGGTAGGGACGCAACTTCTTTCCTCTTACTTATTAAAGCTTAACAGCTTTTATTACAATAATATATTTCTTAAGGTGGATAATAATCTGATATACATTTAATGAATCTTAATTTGGACAACTATTATTGCTGAATCCATAATAAGTTCTGCTTCGCAAGTCGAAATAGATAGATCTTAAAGCAACTGAGATTGTGTCCTTAATACAATGGCGCTTATAGTAAGGAGTACACAAACAAAAGCGCATTGAGGATTCAATAAACTCCGCTATATCCAATAATAGCCTCTGTACAATTTAGGTAAGGTATTTCAAATATTTTCTTTTTTAAGGGTATGAGTGCCATAATTAGATATTATGATGTATTTTAAGATTCAACATGTTTCTGCTTAATGTGAAGAATGTGTACTAAAAATATTTTAGTGTTTAGAGATTTATTTTTGTATTTTAAAACATATTTTGAAAGTTCAATGTTGCCTTTCTTGCAGGGATTCGTAGAGTTTTTTGTTTAATGCAACCGTGCCCTTTTTATTTGCGAACTGTATCATAAAACTCCTTCAGGCGAAAAGACCACACTACTAGATCCAATCCTAAACGCTCCCTCAATTTCCGTCATGGAAGTTAATACCTCAGCGAAAGAATATACTGCAACCAGAATGACGTAGTAGACAGTGAGGAGTTAGCAACATGCTCACCGACAGCAAAATCAGATACGGCAACCTTCAGCGGTGATTTACTCCATCTTGATATTCTCGGACGGTACATTAAATTACCGAGAGCATGTCTCAGTCTTGCGGCCTGAAGGAACCCCATGTACGACATATCGATGCATTACCATTACATAAATATTTATGTAAACCGCAATTAGAAGTGCGGTTCCGTTCCAACATGTATGAAGGTTATTATTCGTTGCCTGTACTCGTGACTTGGTTGCCCGTGAGGCTATTATTGTAGGCATTATCTCTATTTCTATCTCCTGGTACTGCGAGATAATGAAACGTTTCTTTCTGTTGGTAATGTTCGTTATTAATACAAAAATCGATCCGAAAGTGGACGTCAAACTCCTATTTTTTAATGTCTGAACAAGAGTTATTAACAAGATCCTTGTTGAGAGTTAATTCCAGGATAACCTTAATTCAATAAATATGTATCGAGACTTTGATCATGAGTAGCGTTCAAAAGCATTCCAAATTATGAGCCTGAAAAAGGCAAAGAAAAAATTTTTTTTTGGCTATACCTAGTCTTGGACATGTTAACATGTCCTACATATATGCATCATATTGCAATAACAAAGCAAACAAAAACCCGTTTCACTGTCTGATTCAGATCTATCTGAAGATTGTCCAGAAACTCTAGAGGCTAATCCTGAAAAGAGTCCAGACACAAGCAAAGACTCCAAATACTGAGCTAAGTTAAATAAGCAATGGTTGGTATTTGCCAACAACACGACGGAAGCCATTGCCTTATACAGCAAAGATTTCAACGGTGAGGTAACGACGAGGGAGATAACTAATAAAGGAATTTTGAACTCGCTCAAAAAAACAAACAAAAATTACGGCATTGATTGACTGAAAGATTCCCTAGTTCGGTAAACGTTTGAGGCTTCTTATTTTTTGCATTTTGTTGGGTTTGGACTAGGAAGAAGCTTAAAAAACAAAACAAAAAAAACTGGCTATACCATGTCCTGAAACATTAAGGCAACATTGTGTAGTCAACTTTAGTAACCATTCACATTTCCAAAGGATATAATGTTAATAAAAAAACTGAGACATTTCTAAATGTTTAGAATATTCGTCCTTTGTTCAAAGTTTTCGGTTGAATATATTGCTTTATGGACATCTTCCTTTCGACATTTACACTTTTTGCATTCCAGATGCCAGATTCTTAGCTGCAAGAAGTCTTAGGCTCTAATCTTCCTGATACAGTAACCTATAAAATTCACAATTTTTATTAATTACATACACAGGTTATTTGCTGGCCCCGTCTATCAAGTAATTCATTATGGAATCTAAGAATCTATCACCCTTTGTTACATCTACATAATCAAAGTTGGGTATTACTTAGTTTATTGGGTATTAGTTGATATCCATAAATGTTTTCTTCGAAACTTCCTAAATGTCATTTCAATATGATGTATTTTACTGGACTAATTTTTGATAAATCATCATCCAGCCAATAAATCCTTTTTTTATTACTGCTTAAAACGTTTCGACTAATATAGTTATTTTCAAACACAAACAATTTTTGTTTTTTTATTCATAAAACCAAAAATTGTCACTGATTGAAAATGACTATATTAGTCGAAACGTAATAAAAGAAGGATTTATTGACTGGATGATGGGTTTTTTTCTCTTCTTAATTTATTCTTCCTAAATGTCATCAATGAAGGATTATTGAATTGCATTCATCTATAGTATTTAAATAAAATTCATGTTCCAATAGCATATACGTTTCCAAAGAAGTACACAATTAAATTAAATTAATTATACTTATATTTGGAATTATAGGAAAATTTTAATTGAGAAAACTTGTATTTAATTACTTGGGGGTTAAATTAAACAAAGGGTTTATATTCATCTAGCTCATTTCATATTATGGAAGTTTTAAAAAATTATATTGTAATAGGATCCGGTAATAGATAACAGAATACTAAATTGCTGTGCCAAATGTTCCGAGTTCGAATCCGACTGTGGAAAATTAGGTTGTGGAGGATGGACTCATTAAAATCTGGGACCTTCCTGTGGCTTATCCAGCCTCTATACAGAGAGTACCCTTAATAAGGGAAATACTTAGCGGTCTAGCGTGATTTCAGACAAACCACCTCCCTGCACAACCGCAAACATACTTTTTATGAGTTGTAATAAGGTTTCCTTTTTTAATCCAGAATATTTTTTTTTAAAAAATGTAAAATGGACAAACTTTAATAGGTTACATTGTCAGCAGTTCCTGATCATTCAGCAAATATTTTCTACTTATTAGTAAATATTTCTTCCATTGAATAAGAACAACGGTACGATATTCAATTTGGCCGTTGAAGAATGACATGCATTACAGATGCCATAAGATCCAGCTCCTTAAACGACAGGAGTGGAATGTGGTCGTAAATTTCTGGAGGCATGACAACCGCAGATTACTGAAGGCGTTCCAAGACGACTAAGTCATCTATTCTTGCATCAAGTCGATGTGTGATTTGCATGAAGGTGTTTTATTACTCTCATTTCACTTCTTCATGGCTGTCAGGATTAATTCAAAGGCAGGAAAGTGTAAAGCGGATGAAACCATAAACTGTCTAAATATTTTAGCTTTTGAATATAGTTATGTATGAGTTTTTATCTACCATTGAACAATAATTTTAATAAATTATTTCTTTAACTTTTTTTAGGGCTATCATTACGACCAGCAGAAAAACAGCCGGAATTCCTCAAGCAGTAATAATCGTCTGAGAACCTTTTGCAAAAACTAAGTCACATTTCAAACAAAGATTCAGAGGCGTAAATAAAATAAATGGACATGTTCAAAGGCTTGACATGATATGTCCATATTTCATAAATTACCAAATGGTGACCTCTTTTGCATAAAAATATGTTTATTCACTCTTATCTGAATAACCTAAGATTTCTATCGCATTCTTCACCTTGAAAAACCACTAAGAAATCATTTTTTTGGTTCTATAAAGTAACTCATTTCAAGTCCCTTTAGGATAAACATTATTAGAATTAGTTCTCAAGACCCTTATTTTTGCCAAAACTCTGTAAATACAAGTTTTGAATATTCGAGTTGGCTAAGAGAAATAGTGTCTTGAAAATCTAAAAAAATGTCCAAAAAATTCAAAATGAATCAGGTAAAAAAAAGAAATAGTCTGATATTAATAAATAACAGAGGGCGGATTTAAGGAAGGTGGCTATGAATTTCGATGAGCTAAAATGTTATAACATATTGAATTAAAATGGATTATATAATAACAACATATCATTAATAATTATAACAATTATAATATTAATAATTATAGTATATTATTAAAATATTTTATTATAATTACAATTATATAATAATAATAATTCGGAAAACTGTGGTGATTTCAAAGTTTGACCAAATGCGCGGTAAAGTAAAGACTGCTATAGCATCAAAGAGGATACATAGCCACCTCAATGGCACTTAGTAAGACTGCGAAAGAAATGGATTTTTAAATTGAAAATAATTTTTTTTTTTATGTAAGAAAAGAACATTTATATAATAAATAAACATAGGAATAAATCCCCAAAATCACCTGTAGCATAGAACTGTACTGTCTCATGGACAACGGTTCTGCAAGGAGGTATCTTGTCCTAGGTCACGCTCAACCGCCAGGTTTCCCCCCTTATTTTAGGTACTCTATTTTTATAATATTTTATAGAGGTTGGGTGAGCCCAAGGAGGGTCCCAGATCCTATATGATCCATCTCCGGCTGCAAACAGACTAAATAAAAGTAACTGCCTGCAGTGGGAGTTGAACCAGGATTTTCAGCATGGCAACTCTGTGCTCTACCACTGTATGTTACTATATTTAGTAACTACATTAATTACGATAAATACATTGTTGTATAATTTCTAATAAAATGCTTTTTAAAATGCTAGACAAAGAAAATACAACAAAAAACAAAATTAGAGCTACCCCTATTCATTTTTGCTCAGTTTATATATATATATATATATATATATATATATATATATATATATATATATATATATATATGTATATGTATATATATATATATATATATATATATATATACAGCATTTAAATATTTTATCTTTTATTCTGACCAAAAGCTCATTAGTAACTAATTAAGGAGGACGAGGCAGCTCCAAGTACAGCAGTTATTTTGAGCGAATTGTGCAACCAGCAAATACTATTTATCATTCGCTTTCTATGTTGACACTTGGAAATTTATTTATTACTCTGACAACAGGAGCTGTCACATTAAATAGAAATATCGGAATAGCATTTTAACTTGTCACAGATAATCTTCACTATTTAACTGTTTATTTATTTTATTTTTTTCCTAACTTCCTTGTTTTTAGGATTCAAAGAATCATAAATAAACCTAGTTCCATTAGAGGCGCTTTAGAATTTAAAACAATGGTTAAATGGCGAGGAGTGTTGTTGATCAAGGTGAATAATAAGACAGTTTCTAAGGAAACGATTACAATCGACTTTGACTAGTTTCCATAGATCTTGTCTTTGTCACGTTTTCTGGACTTAATTTATGTACCTGTTCATTCACTATTTTTTTTTAATTCTTTTTTTGATTTGTTGTTTTTACGGTAAACATTGTTTCAACATAACGACAAATGCGAATCATTTCACAAAACTTTACATTTTTTATGTCCATGAAAGAATCATTTATACTTTTCTCACTTTTGCATACTCATATATAAAATATATACTAATGGAGGATACTTGAATCTTTAAAAAAAAAAAAATACACGCTATGAGTGTATGTTTAGCACAAAAATGAAAAAATGTAAGAACCTGATGTTTTTGAGGTGTTTTTAGATGCAGATAATTTTCATTAAAATCGGCTTACTAAAAGTACTACTTTATGTTATCAATTTTATTAGTATTTTCTCAAAAAGACTAAAGAAATCGATCAAAACTTTGTATACAAATCTACAACTAATTTTTTGGTCGTGATGATTGAAGATTTCCATAGATAATCCATCTTCTGTTCATTATTTTTATCTTTTTTTCACTATGATTAATACGCAATTTATGTTTCATAAACTGCTAGAACACGTTTGATCAATATCGTTAGCTACAGAGAGGCAACTTTTCTTTTATTAGAAAGACAAAAACGGAGGTTGACCTTTATTAGTTTATGTTTGTTTATTTAACGTCACTTAATGCTGCTATGGCTAATCGGGATTTGCTACTAATATGTGTAAGCTCTAAATTTTGCCTATCCTGGTTTAATTAAGAAATGGATGTTTAATGCATACCTGACATCGTACAGGCTCAGGACCCCCGTTCAACGATGTCATTCCCCTTCCATAGGACGGTCACTAAGGATTGTTTACACCCTAACTACAAAATTCTAGGCCTCATGCAACGAACCCGAGATCTTGAGCTTAGTAGGTTCTTATGCTAACCACTAGACCACAGGTTTCCCCATCTCTATTAATTCTCTACGTGCAGGAAACAAAATATTGTAGGCGTTGTGAAGACTGCGCATTCTTTCGTAAAATAGTGTTTTCTGTAGTAAACTATGGCTTCTGTCTCCGGTGAAATTAAAAGTTTTAAAAACAAAAATCACAAAATTTGGATTATTTGTTTTTCTGCATTTAGCGATTCATAAACGATTAAAGTATATGATCAGATATTTTCAGCTGATCCAATAAATGTTTATCCTCCTATAAACGAAACAGAAATATTTTATAGGAGGCCATTACCAAGAAATACAAAAGCCTCAAGCCCTTTGATCCGCCCAAGTCGGGTATTGGGTTGCATTGTCTCCACAAACCACACGGTGCTTCGGTGTTACAATAACACATAACTTATTATTATTTCCCCCTGCCGGTTTAGAAAATAATACCCGCAGATGTTAAATATTACACGGGCTATTTACGACTCGGGTATAAATACGGACATACGGGGTGTGGGTTAGAGGCTCATGAATAATGAAAAGTCACATTTTCTAGAAGGAATTAGAGATGACTTAGAGAGACAGACAAGATGGACGGCGCGGCTTTAACAAGCTATGAATAATAATATCTTGCGAATGGAATGGAAAACTTCCTTCCCTCCCTGAAGGTACAACTCATGTTAATATCACGAAATGATAAGTCATCAGTGAAAGTTGAAATCTAAATCGTGTATCTAAGAGTAATGGAAAATTCTCAGTTTTTTTTTTTTTTATTATGATTTCTTTTTACCTCGAATACTTTAAGATGTTTGAGATGGAAGGAGAAATTTGATAAATTTAAAGCTGATGGAATTTCCACCTACTCCCGAAAGGTCAGTATTCCAACTTCTTTGAGGAAGAAGCCCAAGACTAGCGCCATCCTACATCTGTACAAAAAAGGTAAAAATGAAATTCATGGCATTGGATTTGAACTATATACTATGTATAAAGATCTGCTCTACTTTTTCACAAAAATTTACATGTTTTTGGAGATATCTGATTAATTGTATGTATATCATATTCTTACACCAAATAAGATGGACAAAACAATTTATTTTGAATACTATCGTCTATTTTTATAAATCTTTTCTATTTCTTCCTTGTGGATTAGTACTTGATTTTAATAACTGTATTACTCGATTAAAACTTGGGACAAAAGTAAAGAAATAACTAAATATTTGAAAAATAAACTCTTATCCACTTTTATGTAGGGTTAAAAATTACCAATTACTTTGATTGCTTAGATTTTATTTCCATCATCCTTAACTTAGAGTGGTATTCGTCCTATTACACCTATCCTTCCATATTAATTTAAAATCTATAACATGATTGATTTCAAACTTTTCAATCTAAAACTAAACAATCCTTTTTCTGATTCTAAAGGTTATTTCTAGTATTACTGCCATTTGACAAATAAAAACTTGACTAACTGGTGACTATTTATATATTTGTTGTTATTTTTATCCTTTCAAGAAGTAACGACATATTGTGCAATGGAAGAAACGTGAAACATACTTAGAATAACAACTTCCTTCACAAATAAATATTCTCACTCAGGTACGGTGGTGTTATTTGTTCACATTAGATTCATATTTCCGAAAATCACATTTTCTCATGACTAAGAAAAATATTTATTAAAATATTATTTATGTATTTAAAAATAACTGGTTATAAATAATATTCACAAATGTTACTTGTTACACACTTTATTAAATTAAACACTCACTCCGCGAGGCAAAACCTAACCATTCATAAGTATTAAGGTTACTCTTTAGTACTGTTACCCAGTGCCTCCATGATTGCTACAATATTATGAAAAAAATCTCGATAATCCGACAAATATACCAATTTATTATTATTACATAAAAAAAAGTAATTACATAAGTAATATAAAAATAACCAATAACTGTTTTTTGCAAATGTATTATTTTGCATCGACGTTAGCTCTACTCTAAAATGTGAAATATTTCGAACTGAAATAGAGCCCAACATCGAAGAAACGAACTTGACTTGTACCTACTTACATATAAGTACTTGATATCCAATATCACCTCTACAAACGTTACTGACAGACACATTTCCACAGAATCCAACAAGGGCAATGAAACGTCTCTGGAGCAGGGATCTAGATACTTATGTTTTAGCCGGTATCCAGAGACTTTGTTTATAACCTGAACATTGATAAATCTGATACTCATAACACCTAACTCCAAATACATATCATTGCAAATTCAAATATATAAAATTTAATAATCAAATGTCAATTATAGACCCTTCTGGACACGTCACTCTTCTTATATAAATGTTTTTTCTACAGTTACAACGAAAAAACCTCCATTTCTATCCTTATCAAAACTCATATGATGACTTTTTTCACGTAATTTCATCATTAGAATTATTCCGAACATCTGGAAGTATTTCCGAGCACTTCTTTTAAAGATTACTATTTCCAAAGACAGGAAACAAAATTAATAAGGCAAAAGTATTAAAAACAATTTAATAACGATCATACAAATATCTTAAATGTGACGAGTGATAAGAAGAGGTTACATGTGATAAGGGAAAGGTTTCATGAGTACCAGTTAATACATACTGTATTAACATCTATGTGCTACTGGGTGTAAAAATGAATAAACTACTCATAAATTCAAGATACTAATATTTATTAACAATTTGAATAAAATAATACAATGAAATTATTAACAATTAAATTATTAGACTAATATAAATTTACAATAACAATATTATAAAGATTTTAACCTAGGCCTAGCTCCTATTTAATTACTAAAATATGGTAAGATATTAGTAATACTACTAATAATAGCTAAACTATTTTACATAAATTTGTATAAATACTATAAAATTACACTACAATTTACAACACTTTATTTCATTAACACTTACAGTTCACTAATCAAAGTCCACCGACCATAAGATTCTCCAAATATGACAAACTGGCACACAGTAATAAACAATAATGGTTTATTACACTCGCGAGACTGTTTACTCATATTGGTTTATTACACTACCTGCGTTACTACTGAATGCCTGGTTCGCGGCGAGGGGACATTTAAATAGGCAAGGCCGAACGTTCTAGACGCGCGGAGGTGGGGGAGGCCGTTTTCGGATCGTCGAGCACCTTCTTAATCTCAACGGGTTTAAGCCGTTAATCCCTTCCGCCCACCTGTCTCTCTCTGACAGTAACAATACGTACCGTGATCTCCTACGGAGAGATGAAACACGCTAGGGGTGCCTTCAATGGGAGGTTTCCCCATCCACGCTTCCACCTGAATCCCTTAGGGGAGGTTTGAAAAAAAGACCACAGATACAATATATGTCAATTGGCATTTGTACGAGTATAATTTCTAAAATAAATATTTATTATTATAATGTAAGCAGAAGGATATCATGTGCATCTTAAATATAATGTGAGGCAATTAAAAAACCAATGATAACAAAATCGATGGATAAAGTTTGGTGTTGCAGCTACATATCTATCATCTCCATCCAGAATTCAATAGACCACTGTATAGCTAAAGGATTCATTACGATAAACGAGGACTGTGACACATCGCGCGCGGTGAAGGTAATTTTGCTGCGTATCGAGATTACATTTTATATAAAAATATTATCCGTCACATTATCATATTCACGTACAACACACAGCCATGAAACAGCCAACCCCTTTTTTTCTACTAAACTTGTAGATATCTATCTTATATTATTCGTCGTAATAATAAAATTTTATAGTAGCATGACATACTGAAATCTGTCTTGGTGAATGGTAATTGAAGTGATAAACTTCTACTGTTTATTTTTACTACATTCGCCGTTCATGGTAACGATCAATTATTTTTATTCATTTTGTTTATTCAAAAGATATATTACAAGCATCCTTAGGAGAGATATAATAAAGTACGGGCGGCCATTAAACACAAGCACTAAACACAAACATACGGCAACGAGGAGCGTATCCCCGGCGGAGATAGCGGTGTGGAGGAAGGAAGTCATAAATCTGAATTATAGGCGACCATTAGCAGCTCACTGATTAGCAGATAAAAACTGCTATAAATCTCACTCCCCGTCCCTCCCTGCCATCTGCCCGCCCTCCCGCTGCTAGGGAGGTTTTTGTCAACGATTGTGCAACACTCGAGTATGTACGCTTCTTATGCCTATCCATTATCTGGGGGCACTGCTCGCATTAAAACAACTGTTAGATTAAGTATGAATATATTAGATAGTAGGATAGTAGGGAGATTCAGTAGTCAGGACTCATAATTTAAAAAAAGTATATATATATATATATATATATATATATATATATATATATATATATATATATATATATTGAAAGAGTAAATAGAATAAATGATACATAATTACATGAGATAAAAACAAGTAGAGAAACAAACAACAAATCAACTTGGAAGGTCTGGGTAATATTCTTTTCAGAAGACTCGGGGGATTATAGAGACTTTAAGCAGTTGCTACATTAGAAAGTTTGAGTGGAACTTTGTAATGAAAGAACTGGTGACGGATTCGGGCGAAATCAGCAACAAATGGGATATTGAGGTCGTTATGGATAGTAAGGATTGGATACGGGAGGCATTCAAACCCTAAGCTCTACACCATTATAATTAATTGGTAGCTAAGAATGTTTGTCTAGTAAGTGTTGAAGTAGCCTGAAGCGGTGAGCAGATCTTTCTTGTCTTTTCAATCTAGTAATAGGATTACGATTCAAAGCTAAAAAATCTTTGCCTATTTTTTCTTCGAAATTAATTAGGGACTTCAGTGTATAGAGCGCTGTTGCAGTGATAAAGGCCTAGTATTTAAACCCAGCTTTGGCAGATAAATGATTCAATCTGTTAACCACTACGGATGCATTCTGTGGGAACTATATTACTGTTACGGGCTACTGGGTATTAAAATGAATTAAACAATTCCTTAATCAAAGATACTAATATTTATTAACAAAATGATAAAAAGGATACAATCAAACTATTAACAATTAAATTATTGAACTAATATAAGTTTATAGTAACAATATTCTAAATATTTATTATCTATGCCTAACTCCTATTTAATTATTACAATAATATTAGATATTACTAATTCTAGATAGCTTAACTAGTTACAATAGTTTCTATGAATATATTACACTACAATTTATAACTAATAATTAACACTTACAGTTCACTAGTCCACCGACCGTAAGATTCTCCAAGTATCACAAACTGACGCACAATAACAAACAGAACCAGTTTATTACACTCGCGAGACTGTTACAGTTCACTGATACACTTATTACACTGGCCGGTTCAACACTGACTAGTTTATCACACTGACACTCACTTATCACAGATCTTCACTGGTCTACTCTCAGACTAAGACTGACTGACTCGAGGTGACGGAAGTCTTTTTATAGGCAAAGCCGAACATTCTAGAACTCGAAGGGGCCAGATAATTCTGGAATATTCTTAATCCTTTGCCGACAAAAGAAGACGATCTAGAACCGTCCTAATTCTGTTTTAACTTCTCCCGCTGACGGAGTTAAGCCGCTAATCCCCCGCTTCCGCCTTCCTTTGTACGCCCGTAACACTGCCTCCTCCTTAAAAGTGCTCTGCCCCAGAGCATAGTCCGGAGAAATCGGGCAGTTATGAGCTTCTGCTGATGGAGACGCACTTTCTTTCCAGGGGTTGAACGTGCACACCAATATGGCAATTCCAGAGTTGGCGAATGTCTGTTCGATCATGTCCCTGACAATCCTCCATTCCAAGCCGTCGTATCCACAGCCCAACTTCGGAATAGCGAGCTTAGTGACACGCAGTCTCAGAAGCTTACTCCGAAGGTCATCGAGGCTTCGCCGCAGTGCGTCATATGTCGGCTTCTGATCAGAGGCACGCTTGGTAACCAAGTAAAACAGGTGTCGTCCTTCGTGCGGCTGGTGGAGTGCCTTCCCGACACTTGGTCCTTGGCGTTCCAGCTCCTCAGTTCCGCCGAACTTCTTCCTGAAGACCGTTGCAATCCCTCGAGAAGTTCTCAGATCTTCGGCAACGCAATGGGCCAGAGAATACTCCACTGGTAACGAGAAGATATCCCTGTAGATTACCTGAGCTACTCCACGAAACCCTGGTACCTTAGTATTTGCAACTGGGTCATTATTTGTCTCCACATTGTTTAGGTACCTAACCTGCTGGTCTTCTGCCGGGCCATGGTCTCCTTTGTACGGCGCCAGTCTATTGAAATGGACTACCTTGGGTTTTCCTTTAGGCTGCTTCCTGATCCTATATACGACGTCGTTGATCCTCTTGACGATCTCAAACGGGCCGTCCCAGGAGTTCTGCAGTTTAGGTGAGTAGCCTCGCCTTCTTCGAGGATCATGTAGCCAGACCAAGTCTCCAGGTTGGTAGCCACCTTTCTCAGCCCTGATGTCGTAGCGCTCCTTCATTCTGTCACTTGCCCCCTGGATGTTTGTGCGAACCTTCTCGTGGATATTATCCATTCGCTTCCGTAGATCCGTGACGTACTCCTCTCCGGCAATTTCCTCGTCAGGCTTGAAACCGAATTTCAGATCACAAGGCAACCGAAGTTCTCTGCCGAATACCACATTTGCGGGAGTCTGCCCCGTTGCCTCACTGACTGAACTGCGGTAGGCAAGCAGGAACAGGTGAAGATACTGGTCCCAGTCTCGCTGATGGTCGGAGACCACTTTGGACAAATATCGACCCATAGTCCTGTTCATGCGCTCCACCATGCCATCGGATTGAGGGTGAAGAGGTGTCGTCCTGGTCTTCCGTATTCCCAGTGCTTCGCACATCCCGGAGAAGACTGCAGACTCGAAGTTTCGTCCCTGGTCAGAGTGAAGTTCCATGGGTACTCCAAACCTACTGACGAGCTGCTTCACCAGTACGTCCGCAACCGTGACTGCCTCCTGATTCGGAAGGGCGTAAGCTTCCACCCACTTGGAAAAGTAGTCCATGGCCACGAGAATATACCGGTTACCTTCATCCGTCACAGGGAAAGGGCTAGCGATGTCAACTGCTATCCTCTCAAACGGTGCTCCCACGTTGTACTTCCTCATTGGGGCCTTCTTTCTTCTTATGGGTCCGTTAGAAGCCGCACAAGTCGCACAACGCCTGCACCAGTCCAACACATCGTCCTTGAGATTCGCCCAGTAGAAGCGTTCACGCACCTTTTCCAATGTACGGTGAACTCCAAGGTGGCCGCCAGATACTCTGTCATGAAGTTCCCCGAGTACTTGGGCACTTTACTCTTTGGGACGATGAACTGTAGTCTGCGCTGATCTCCTTCCGTGTTCTCCAATGCCCGTTTCAGCAGCCCGTTGTCCACTAGAATGGAGTCCCATTGGGCCCAGTAAGTCTTTACATTCTTCGACATTGGAGCAACATCCTGCCAGGTTGGTCTTCCTTGCCCCGATAGTTTCCATTGTTTTATTTGCTTCAAGTCCCGGTCCTCGTCCTGTTCCTTTGACACCTCTGCATCCTGCCAACTATCCATGACCACCGTTGTCCTCAACACTGCTGCCTGCTTCTCTTCTTGTCGAGAACAATGCCCGCAGTCTTCGCCACAAGGCCTCCTTGAGAGCGCATCCGCATTTCTGTGACTCGTTCCAGCACGATGAGCAGATTCAAAGTCATATTCTTGAAGGCGCTCTATCCACCTCGCCACTTGTCCTTCTGGTGACTTGAATCGTAGCAGCCACATTAGTGCCGCGTGGTCCGTTCTCAGGAGGAATCTTCTGCCATATAGATATTTGTGAAAATGTTCTATAGATTTCACCACTGCCAGAAGCTCCTTCCTTGTGACACAGTAGTTGCGTTCCGGAGCTGAGAGCGCTTTACTGAAATATCCAATAACCCTTTCTTCTCCATCTTGGAGCTGAGAGAGGACGCTTCCAATAGCGGTGTTGCTAGCGTCTGTGTCAAGTATGAACTTGCCCTCGGGACGTGGATAGCTCAGAATAGGAGCACTACTCAACTTTTTCTTCAACTCTTCAAAGGATGCCTGACATTCGTGATCCCAAAGAAAAGTCCGTTTTTCCTCGGTGAGCCTGGTAAGAGGTTTTGCAATGTTTGCAAATCCTTTCACGTACCTCCTGTAGTAGGTGCAGAGGCCGAGAAAACTTCTTACTTGGTGCTTATCTCGAGGTACTGGCCAGTCGGTGATCGCTGCAATCTTCTCTGGGTCAACGGCAACTCCATTGTCCGACACAACATGCCCCAGATAGTTGACTTGCCTTCGGAAGAGATGACACTTCTTCGGGTTCAATTTAAGGTTCGCTGCACGCAGTCGTTCGAAGACCTTCTCCAGATTCTTCAGATGGTGAGCGAAGGACTTTCCCAGCACAATGATGTCATCTAAGTATACCAGGCAAATTTCCCAAGAGAGACCTCTTAACACGCTTTCCATCAGCCTCTCAAATGTTGCAGGAGCATTGCAAAGCCCGAATGGCATTACCGTAAATTGCCAGAGTCCAGTCCCAATCGAGAACGCTGTCTTTTCTTTATCTTCAGGTTTCAATCCAACCTGCCAATATCCACTGCGGAGATCCAAGGTAGAGAAAAGTTCACACCCCTCTAGGGTGTCCAGCGTATCATCAATCCTGGGGAGCGGATAACTGTCTTTCTTGGTGACGTTGTTCAGAAGGCGGTAGTCCACGCAGAATCTCGTTGTGCCGTCCTTCTTCTTCACCAATACAACAGGAGACATCCAGGGGCTACTCGAAGGCTCAATGACACCATCAGCCGCCATCTCCTTGATGATCTTCTCGGCGTCCTCCCGTTTGGCTAACGGCAGCCTCCGCGGGACCTGTCGGATGGGCTTAGCATCCCCGGTGTCAATCCTGTGCTGGACGATATCCGTTCTACCCCGTGATCCTGGGCTGATCTCGAAAACGTCCTGCCATCGGATAATCATCTTTTTCACTTCCTCGTTCTGTTCAGGCGAGAGTTCCCGGCATGATTCGTCCACAAATCCTTTTAATTCTTCCGGCAGTCCTCGCAGCTCGGTGGGATGACGTTGCAGCTGACGAACCACTGAGGTAGCGGTTGTACATTCTCCGACCGGTGTTCCTTTGTTCAGCGTTACTGGGAAGCTGTTCAGGTTCATTAGCCGAATTGGAGTGGTACGTCCGACCTTGATGAGAGACCTAGCCACCAGTACGCCGCGTCCGATATCCTGTTCTTGTTTTCCAGGTTCAAGAAGCACACATTGACCCTCAGGTAGATGACCTTCGACCGTCCCATGTGTTATGATTTGGCTCCGAGAAGGTAAAGTGGTGTCTTCTAGTAAGCGCACTCGTGCGTAGATATCCTTTCCTTGCCGGAGGATGACTTCTTCGTCTCCCAGCGTCATCACACCTCTTGCCATATCCAGCTTGATCCCGCATGTGATCATTAAGTCCGTGCCCAATATGACATCTTCATCAATATCTGCCACGAGAGCGCGGTGCTTCAGATGTTGACCCCCGATGATGAAGTAGGCAACTGTCTCCCCGTAGAGCTTGGCTGGCTCTCCTGTGGCAGTCCGTAATGTCCAAATCGTTGGTAACATTTTCTCAGCAGGAACTGTCTTCGAGCTCAAGATTGTCTTGGTTGCGCCGGTATCCAGTAGCAGACTTCGCAGCTGCCCGTTCACCTTCCCATCAACGTAGAAGCTGTTCGTTCTGCTCCCTAAAGACGCAACTCTACTGGTCTTCCTCGGGCCTCTGACGTAGCGGGCTGATAGTTGTTCCTCCCCATCAACCCTACTTCGTTCCTGTGGCTTTTCTTGCTTCTTGGATGGACACTTGCTTCTAGGGTGTCCAAGTTGGCCGCAGCCCCAACAGCGTATCTCCTTCTTACGGGTCCTGAGAGCCACCAAAACCTTTGTCACTATGTCTTCGACGCTGGGGACCACAGTAGGCTCCGCTTCAGCTGCTCGAACCCGCGCATGGCCCCGTACTGACTGCCTGACAGCCTCGAACTCCATGGCCTGAGATAATGCGTCTCCCAAAGTCTTTGGCCGGGCGAGCTTCACTGCCTGTTGCGTCTCGGGGTCCCGAAGTCAATCCAGGAATTTGTCGACAGCCAGGCTCTCGTAGACATCATCGGTGACCGATGGGTAAGCATTCCTCACCAGCCGTGCAATGTCTGCTTCAAATTCCTGTAGCGTTTCGTTGGTCTTCTGGATCCTGCTTCTCAGCTGTGAGCGATATAGCTGGTCCATGTGGCGGTGGCCGAAACGCATCTCCAGTCTTCTAACCAGTTCCCCGTAGTTAGACCGCTCCGACATGGGCATCCCCTGCAGTACTCCCAAGGCGTCTCCACGCAAGGCCAGGCACAACGCTGAAGCTTGTGTCTCTTTTGACCACCCGTGGATCGAAGCCGCTGTCTCGAAGAGAGTCATGTAGTCCTCCCACGCCGTATTTCCGTCGAATACTGGAATGGTGTTGTGATTTGGTGGCGTCCCAGCATTGGCGGGCATAATGGTGCTATGAAGGCTGCCATCGGTGGAACGGTCGGTGGCGATCGTCGGTGGGTTGCTCATACGTCCCTCGAGAGCCTCGACTCTTAGCCTAAGTTCGTCTTTAATTGAATTCAGTTCTTCCCCTAACCTAGATTCTACATTAGCCACTTTATTATTTACATCGGCTAACTTATTCTCAACATTTTCCATTAACTTAGTCTCTAATGTACCTAACTTAGACTCTAATGTATCCAATAAATCACTTTTTACAGTACCTAGCTCATTTTTAACATTGCTTAATTCATTACCTAGCTCATTTTTAACATTGCTTAATTCATTACCTAACTTATTTTCTACATTGCTTAACTCATTTTTGACAGTACCTAATTCATTACCTAACCTGTTTTCTACATTGCTTAACTCGTTTTTAACAGTACCTAATTCAATTTTAAAAGTTGCAGATAATTTGCTTAAATCGGTTTCAAACAGAGCGTCATCTGGATTTTCCCCTAAATCTACAAAAAATTGACGCAACCTTTGTTGCAGTACACTTTTAGTTCCGTTAGAATCAAGATCACGTTCTTCTAACTCCCGTTTCAAATCCGCAACTTTTAAATCAATTAATTTAACACTTTTAGAAGACATTTTACATACAGTAGCCCAATAATAACAAAATACAAGACAAAATGCAAAATAATAGCAAATACACAATAATCCCACTTCTGACACCAATTTGTTACGGGCTACTGGGTATTACAATGAATTAAACAATTCCTTAATTAAAGATACTAATATTTATTAACAAAAGTGATTAAAAAGATACAAGTAAAGTATTAACAATTAAATTATTGAACTAATATAAATTTATAATAACAATATTCTAAATATTATCATCTAGGCCTAACTCCTATTTAATTATTACAATAATATTAGATATTACTAATTCTAGATAGCTTAACTAGTTACAATAGTTTCTATGAATATATTACACTACAATTTATAACTAATAATTAACACTTACAGTTCACTAGTCCACCGACCGTAAGATTCTCCAAGTATCACAAACTGACGCACAATAACAAACAGAACCAGTTTATTACACTCGCGAGACTGTTACAGTTCACTGATACACTTATTACACTGGCCGGTTCAACACTGACTAGTTTATCACACTGACACTCACTTATCACAGATCTTCACTGGTCTACTCTCAGACTAAGACTGACTGACTCGAGGTGACGGAAGTCTTTTTATAGGCAAAGCCGAACATTCTAGAACTCGAAGGGGCCAGATAATTCTGGAATATTCTTAATCCTTTGCCGACAAAAGAAGACGATCTAGAACCGTCCTAATCCTGTTTTAACTTCTCCCGCTGACGGAGTTAAGCCGCTAATCCCCCGCTTCCGCCTTCCTTTGTACGCCCGTAACATTACCAATAATTGGTGAAAAACCTGGTGGTTGAGTGTGATCTCGTACAGCTGTGACTTCCCTGCACAACTGTCGTTTAGAAGCAGAACAGTTTCTACAGTGTGAAACCACCCTTGGGCTGTAGAAATACAGACTTTTTTTCAAAACATACCGATTAAAAAAAAAGAAAGTTTTTTTTAAAAATCATATTAGATGCTTATTGATCAAAAGCAATTAATAAGTCAACTAGAAGAAACTGCTTTACTTTTTTGTTGCATCTTAATGAAAATAATAATAACACCCACACTAATCAAGATGTAACAACAACCGCATCATTGACTCTAAATCTAGTCACATCTTATCTTTATTCTAAACGGAATTGAATTTTGAGCAGTTTGAAAAAATTAAAATTTATCAATATCTTAAACAATACAAAAAATACATTAGTTTATCAACTATGGCTAATGATCTGAAAAATATTAGTCCAACAATAACTAAGGAGCGAAGGGTATTTTCAAATATTCTCTGATTAATATGGGAAAGAATACTAAGCTTAGACCAGCTGGTCGTGACCTATTGCAGATTTTTGAAAATGTTACGGGTAAATTACACTTATTCTTTCGGTTATAATGCTTTGATTTCAATAGAAAAATTATCTGAATGAATGGTGTGTTTCAAAGTCAACTAAGGAGGTACACAGGAGAATCTAAAGGAGAGATTATAAAAATATTTCAAAAAAGTTTCTCTGAGAATTGGAATAATTAAATCGTTATGTAAATTGAAAATAATCATGAAAATGCTACAATTTTCTGCTGAGTCGTTATATTTGCTAAACAAAAATTATAGGTTTTATTTGTAGTAACAGTGATAGAACCTTATCAGTATTCACAAACTTGTTACTCATACAAATTGTAGGGAATCAAACAAAATGTGATTACGATGATTTGTTCCTACCAAGAATCTTTTCTCAAAATATGTATGTTTACAGCATGCTAACTAAGTTTAACAATTCGCTTATTAAATTATTGCCTTTATCATACAAATAATAACAATAAGGGTTCATTACGTCGTAAATAGAGACAGTACTATTTTTAGGACTGCAGGTATGTAATTAGTCCGGGAGCACACTCAACCGCCAAGTTTTTCATCAAATTAAGCGTACCCACTTTATTGAGCCTGGGTGAGCCACAGGAAGGTCTGCAGGTCCCACAGCTAACATCCATCCATCCCAGCTGTTAACATATTAAATAATTTATCTGCACAGTAGGATTTGAATCCAGGACATTTAGCACAGTGACCGAGGTTACTAACTTAACATACCTTGTCATCATTAGTTCATCTTCATTTGCTAATTTTATGAAAAATAGATATCTGCTTAGCAGTTATTTTATTATTACTATTATTTATATAAAGGTTTTTCTTCGTAGGACGGGTGTGTATTTGATCATACATTTAGTAATATTGGGGACACAGAAATAAGGAATTAATTGAGGTACGAAATAATTTAACGGCGAGGAAACCTTGGCGTTCAACATGCTTGAAAAAATATAAAACTGGGCATCGTTTCAGATGTATTTTTAAACATAGAGTATTTATTTGTACGTGTAGGTTTGAACATCTGTCAACTCAGGCTAGAGATTATGATATCGTTTGTAGCTTCTTTCTTTTTTTAACATTTATAAAGTTAAATGTTCAAGTCCCGATAGTCTATAAAGACAACATCAATTATGGAGGTCATGAGGAAAATAAAAACTTGACGTTGGTTGATGCATTTTAATGCGACCTCTCTTTACATTCGCATATCAATTCGAATTATATTATAGTTACTTTTATGTCAATACAGAACTAATATTATTTTGTTTTTTTAAGGTAACAAATAAAAGACCAGAGTTCGCAAAAATGTTCTGAGAATGGAATAGAAATTTTACATTCTTAACTGAAAGATAATTTATTTTTATCCATTTTTCAAGATCTGTAATCAAGAAAAGCTAATTAATGTCGACCTCTCAGTCTTAATCTTTTTAAAGTATTTTTAAAGCTTGCAGGAGAGCATTTTTCCGGTGTGGTTTGAGATATTGCACATATGATTTGATGATACTGTATTATAAAAAATAGTTACTTAGAGATACTTTTTTATGGAAATATAAAATATAAATATACTGCGCAAAAATTATTAGCGATATTGCTAATTTTGTATTACATGCTTTACCTAGTATTTATATTATTATATGTTTAGTAACTATTCAATTTTGCGCAGCTCATAAAACATGAGTTGATAAGGATGCGTCAATCTTTATTTTTCATTGAAATATCACCATTTTGGAAGAAATGGATACTACTCCAATGAGTATTTATGAGATTTATGAGGAAATTAGTAAAATGGTAGAGGATTATAAAATTTGAACCATTTTAATCCTTTGAATTTATTTAAATACATCTAATATAGCATAATATATTGTTTTTCTATATAATTCAGAGGTTACAAAAATAGGAAATGATTTTTTTAATTCTATCTTAATTTAATATCGTCATCAACGAATCTGCTCATGATAAAATTGCAATTAATTTTCATTAGTTTTACATGCGAATAAAAACTTACCCTTTTTCTTTTTACCGTCTACCGAAGGAGGTTGACCGTTGCTTCTTGAAATATCTTGTGGCCCTCAGCCATCCTGATCAAGATGGATGATTTCCTGAAGCCCATTCAGTCTGGAATATCTTTGAACCAAATGCTCTCCTCGTTCTACACTTACATAACTATCTTATTTTTCTTTCAATGGCTAACAATAACACTCCGTACTTTGTTATACGATGTGGCCAAAATTTCTAGTTTTTCTGGATTTAATACTAGTTGTGAGCCTATTGGATGTATTACATATGTTTAGAACTGCAAGGTAAGAATGATATCGCTCCTTCAGCAACAATGGTATTACTCAACAATTCCAATTTAATTGAATGCTTCAGAACCAATTGTATTGGTGGAAGCTTCATTCAGTGACGACAGTTTCAACTTGTTTTTTTTTTTTTTTTAAATAAAGTTATAAATAATAGAATCCTAGAAATGACCATTCTTGGAGCCCTGGAGAAGAAGAAGAAGAGGCCGATCATGAATTTCATGACCAAGTTCAGGAAAAAATAGCAGGATATGGTCTCATGAGAAGATGCACTTGACAGGGAGACCTGGAAAAAAAAGAACTAAATTTGGTTAAAACCTCAACTTTGGAGAATAAAAAAAAGTGAATAAAAAAAAGTCATATTGTGAGATGTATCATGTTTGAACTTGATGTTTTATGGGAAAAATGAAACGAAAAAGCTTTTAATTTTTTTTTTTAAAAGCTTTTAATTTTCATGGTTAGTAAAAGAATTTCAGTACCATCATTAAAATAAGTATGCTTTACTTTATCAATACCCAAATCTTTTAACACAAACTTTCAAACGCCTCTATTGAAAAATTTCCATTTTTGTTCTGACATTGTTATTTTGAAGGAGCGATCTATGGAGAATAACACATTTATAAAACAGGCCCTATCCACATAACTGTATTTAAATGTCCATGGGAAAAGTAGTTGTATTAATATTAGTTGTATGTTCTATCTGACCATTACATATTTGTGTCCCAAGTAGAGATCTGTGTAAATAGTATTATTATCAAATACAGATTGGCAATGCTATCGAACGTTCGCGGCGATATATCACTGCCTAAGACTTGCCTTGATGGCATTCACAAGAAGTGAGTCAGGCTGTTTGCAGGCCCTATCTTGTGTTTGTTTCCCGTCATTACTCGACAAACTGTTTGCTCCTTCCATACAAACATACAATAAATCCGAGCAGTGTTAAATCCTAGTCTTTATCTCTTCAAACTTCTTAATGGAGCCGGCCGGCTAAATAGCTAGGGTTTAATGGTTCCGGGAGTTTTATGCTCCCTCACGGCCTCTGCGTAGCTTTTATTGTTTCCCGATAACTCTGGATCACTCCCACTAAAAATAACAGTTAACGGCCTCCCGTCGCTAAGTTATTGCTGTTTTCAACTATAATCTGTGTTGGACTTCTTTATTTAGTGCCGTTACCATCTGATATATTTATGGGAGCAGTTAAGATTTTTATTTTATGGAGGACACAAAACAGTCTCGAGAGGGGCAATATGCTCATTGAAGGAGAGATATGTCAATTATCTAACGCTGTTGACTTTCCTCGTGTTACCCCTGAAGAAATGTATGGGCATGATTTCACATTGGGCATATATCCTAAGGAACATTTGAAAGCATTAAAATATTGCTGGTATCGACCATTCATCGGAAGGATAAAGATACAAACATACACATATCGCTCCTTCAAAAGAACAACAACATAACACAGAAATGGTTGAAGCTTGATATGACTGATATTCCCTTTCCAACATGTTTTTTTTTTTTAAATTAAGTTACACTTTTAGTTACATCTTGTTTGAACTTATCCACTTTATCCGAAACGTAGACAGTTACGAAAAAGGGGATAAGGAAGACATCGGCCGTGGAGGTGGACTTCTGGAGAATGGACTTGCTGTTGTCTCATTTCCAGAACTCAACAAGTCCCTAATAGCACAATAAGGGAACTGATAGATCAGGAAACAAAGACCCTCTACACATTAGAAACAAGGAGATCAAAATGGTATGACCACAAAAAGAATGGCAAAGGAACGATAGGCAAAAACAAACTCCGACTATTACCCCACGGAAAAGAGGACGACCCAAAAAGGATGTTAAAATAAACTATTTTCTGTTTTTATGCGATTGCCGGATAATGTTTCGAGTTAATATTGATATTTTTTAACCCCTTCATTTGATGGCATTGTTGGTATTATAAAATAAAATATCTATAATTTAATAATTAAATACCATAATTTTTTTCAAAACAGAAATTACCTTGTTATTTTTTCATTTAAGAAATATGATTCCTCACACAAGACTGAAAAGACAAGAAACAAACTGCTCGACGTTTTCGCCTACTTCAACATTTACTGGACAAACCTTCAAAGCTTCCAATTAATTACAAAAGACTCATTTACATGTTATCAGACCTATTTTGACATACGGAGTTGAGCTTTGGGATCTACTAAACCATCCAATTCATCTCGTATCCAATCCTTACAATCCAAAATCCTTCGTAAAATCCTCAATGCTCCTTATTATGTCACAAACAAACTCATCCATCATGATCTTAATATCCCATATGTTGCTGATTTGGCCCAAACTAGATACCAATCCTTCCATGAAAAGCTCCATACACACTTGACTCCGCTAGTCTCTCAACTTCCCATAATATTCCTGATAACCCTCCGAGACGTCTGAAAAGAAGATGGCCTCGAGACCTTCTACTATAGAACTTTATTGGAGTGCTATCAATGGGTAGTTTCTCCACAAGTTATTTTTTTCATGTCCTTTGTTCATACCGCAGATTTGCTTGATGTAATATAATTACAGTTGTAAACATGAATAAATTATTCTAAAAAAAAAAGAAATATGATTTAATATAAACATTTTAATGTCATCATCAATATAATTTCTGGAGATGAAGTTGTGATTCATCGAGATCACAGAAATAGCCCCTTCTGTGCTGTAAGGGTAGGAGCTAAACTCAACAACCTCAATGACATCAGTGAAAGAAGATTGCTGTAGTATGGGCACATCATGAGAATGTATGATGAGCGATGGCCCCTTCGAGTACTTAAATACTGCGCTGATAATAAGTCGTGGGAGACCTCCGAAGCAGTGGATAGAAGAAGGGAGAGAATATCTGGGAGTTAGAGAACTGACCGAGGACGATCGAATGGAGTGGACCTATTAGAGGGGGGGATGTATTGGAGAACGGGATGTGAGAGAATTACAAAACCCGATAATAATTATAATAATAAATATCAATATATCGCTATTACATTGGATTATTGATCACACAGAAACCACCAGAGAAAAGGATCAATTTTGTGAAAATAGATTTATCTCTAATGTTTACACAAGCATTTAGGGCCCAGGCTTGATGACCTTTCAAAATGAAGCTTTTTGAAATCTAAATCTATTTTAAACTACGTAATAATTTCATATAGAAATATCTAATCATTACCTTCGTTTCTGACTTATTTATAGTTATATAATTAATTCTATTTATATAAAAAGTAGAAGTAAATTCAGTGGTGAATACTTATCTCATTTAAAAATATAATAAAATCAACAGAGAAAATGAAGAGGGATTTATATTTGTAAAATTTCATGTTATACAATATCAAAGACTATTTGCTTGTATGTCCTAAAATTTTCTGTATCATTGTTTGTTTTCGCTATCAAAAAATAACCACGCAATAATTTAAGAATGTATAAATATTAATATTTTAAAGAAATAAATCTTGAAACGGAAAGATTTGTGGCCAACAGATTTGGGTCAGAGTCATGAGTGACTCAGGCGTTGCAAAATCCGACTGCCTCGCTCTCACAGGAAACCTACATCATCGTTATCAAATTGATTTACGACTTGGCATGGCTGTGTACACAGACCCACAAGAGGAAATGACACAAGCGCGATAAATGTTTCTGACATGACCTGCTGAAGGTAAACATATCATGTATAAATAAAAAGAAATGACTAGATTGGATCTAAATTTATATATACCCTTATCAATATTGGACAAGAGCCTCCATCTTAAGAAAGTATATGAAACATGCTATATTTAGCCTGTATGGCTTAAATTTATATATAATGCTCCTTAAGTTTCAAATGAAAGTTCTTTAGTATCTCTATAGCAACATAACCTACATCCACAGAAGGGAAGACCTCCTCTCCTAGGTCAAAGAGATATTTTTCGAACAATTAAGAATAAATACCAAAAAATCCAACGGTAAGATGTTGAAATTATTATTAGAGATTTCAATAGCAAAATTGGGAAGGAGAAAGATAGAAAATCTTAAAATTTACTCCCACGTCTGTAGTGGATTTTTCTATTTCAATACCAATACCATACCAATTATTTCCATCCTCCTTACCAATTTCTGCTCTTTTGATGCAAAGAAGTCCGCTGGGAGTTCCTAAATCAAGCGGAATATTTATATCCCACATTCTAGATGACACCAAAGCCATGTAATGAAGTCTGTTCTTGAAGTTTAAGTTTTAAGTACAGGTCTCTCCAAACTTATCGCTTCGCTCAAATTAATAATACATAAGCCTGTTATTAGACCGGTCCTTCTTTATGGGGCGCTAATGTTTAGTAATATTTCGCTCTGGACTACAAAAAGGTTTCAGAACTGTGTACTGTGACGTATGGTAAGGTACACAACACTGCAAAAACAAAAATTGATGTTATACACGATACCCTCTTACAAGAGACAGTAGCAGACTTCATTACATGGAGTCATATGAAATTCTTTGATACTCTCCAGCTCTCCATAAAGCCGCATTTCAACACACACCGACAGGCCGGCCTCAACACTGGCTAAAAAATGCACTGAAACTCAGCTTAGTCTGGCAAATACTACTTAACTAATCCTAAACCTAACTTATCGCCATCATCTTCCCTCGCTCACAATGCATATAGTGCAGTACAAGAGATCCTTTCACTTCTATATATTTCCTTTAGTAACGTTTTCAAAACTTGGTAACCCACGAGTTTAATAAACAAAAAAAATGACCATTTCCCTTCGTTGACGATATGTTTTGATGAATTCGAACAGATAAATACAACTGAAAATGGGTGTTCGATGAGTGGAATCTTACGCATTAAGGACTAATTGGTTTTAGAGCAGTATGTATGATGATGAATCTCAATATATAAATTCAAAAAGCGGTACAATATTGACAATTTTCATGTTTCACAATATTAATGAAATTAAAGCTGCCAAAGATAAAGCATAAGTAATAACCTCCACTTTACCTCCACGGATACGGATGACATAGCAGATGATGGCTCTAGGACGGAACCATCTGAAGAATAAGATAAATATAAAGAGAACAAAGATAGAAGAAGAAGAGATTATTGAAATGTTTCATTTTTTATCTCACACCATCTGTCGATATTTACTGACATAATTACCATCACTGGAACGAATAGACGAGAGAACGCCCTCCTCACGACAATAAACGAGGCGCTAGGGGAACCCCATCTATTTGAACGGCCCGCCGAGCCATTATTAATAGACTGACTAACGGGCGGACATCAATCATTACTGTCTAATCTCTTACCGCCTCTTGACAGGTATCTCCTGTGGGAAAGTAGTATGTAATGGCAGGGAAAGTAGCCCGGGTCTGGAGGGTTCTGCGGCTTGTCGATTGGCAAGTGGGCGACAGCTGTTAGGGAGTAATAAACAGCTGTACGGGAGGATGTAGCTGATTCTCCATTGTTAACGCCGTAGCCTCCTTTAAATACCGTAATGTCGGACCTCTAGAAATCATTTTGTCCTGAGATTGTCACGATTGTGTTAGTCTTCCTCCGTCCATACCAGATATTTAAAATCGACTTAGTCTGTATAGATTTTTTCTATGAGAAGCAAACTGTTGTAATATAACGAATGAACGTATCAAGGTACACTAATGATACCTGATATAGCATTGATTTATGAGTTCAAACACGGTCATCATGGCTATGGCCATCTGTAACAGTATTTCATGGAGTATCACCTATCATACTCCTGTATCTAACTTCTGTTGGATCCTGAACACTCTTGATTGAGGTGCCTCGTTTTTATCATGCCCTAATTGTCAACGCTTAGTTATAACCAACTGAGACATTCGGTATCAACAGCCGATGACACCGAAATTTTATTCCAACCGGACACTTTTCTGGCTTATTTCTTATGCTTTTAATCCGGTTCTGAACCTGGATTTTCGGGAACATGAAGCATTTTCTAAACCAGAGTAAATGTAAAAAAAAAAACCTTTTTAAATTTGGAGCTAGTCACTTTTGATCCTGAACGCATCATATTACCGTTAAAATAGTAGATCAAAGCAGACAACCTAGATTTTGGATAAAGTTTGATTGTTCCCACACTAGGATTTTTGCTAGCGAAGGGAAGCAAGTTTAACTTAACCTTCTATTCCTACAAGTCAACTATTTTACTAATTTACTTTATGTAATATATTTCGTAATAAATATAATAATCTCGTTACATCAATTATTTTCATTAACGCGGCTTTTTCGTGTTTAAATATTATAAAAACTTCTCCATCATACGATACATTGCGGTATACAATGTAAATTAAAAATGTGATTTCATTGAAATCCTTTTCATCATCAGGATTACAACATTTTTCGTTGTATTACATTAGTTATCAATATTAATATTTTATGATTATTATTTTTACTTTATTTTATATTGTACTCATAGAACAGAATTGAAAACAAAAACTTTATTTTTAGACTGATATATATATATATATATATATATATATATATATATATATATATATATATGTGGCTAGAAGGCTCCTTCACAAATCATAGAGTATTTAAAAGTGCTAAAAAAGTAACTAAAACTAAAATAAATAAATGGTACTACATATATTATAAATGTTACATAAAAAAAAATAACATCTTAACATTTTATTAAGATGTTATTTTTTTTTATGATGTATAAACAAAAACTTTATTTTTAGACTGAGAACATTTAGAATAACAAACATGAACAGAAAATGAACATAATATATATATATATATATATATATATATATATATATATATATGTGGCTAGAAGGCTTCTTCACAAATCATAGAATATTTAAAAGTGCTAAAAAAGTAACTAAAACTAAAATAAATAAATGGTACTACATATATTATAAATGTTACATTAAAAAAAATAACATCTTAACATTTTATTTTAATATTTTTCAGATTGTTGTAACTGTAATACGACTATATATCGACTGAAGGACTGGTTAGAAAAAAACCTTCGAAAATCCTTATGTTAAGAATCGTGAATAATATTTACACAGTCCAAAATACATCTAAGAAGATTTGAGGGAAATGTTTAAAGGTAATTTTTGTTCTCAAATTTTGAGGGTGTTCAAGGATAAAGACGTATTTTGGAATCTCCCACTCGCTGCCTGACGGCTGCTCTGATGCTTTACCATCGTTGAGCTAGAGCTATGTTAAAATGTCTATGGATGTCTAAACCCATAGAGATATATTTTATTATCTTGTCCTCAAAGGATTCCTAAACGAACCCGCGGTCCTCAAAGTATTTATAACCAGCCGTAAGGTGAAAGTGATTGACGGCAGAAACTATCAGGGGCCCAGAAGTAAACAGCTGAGTAGCAGCGGAACACCTCTTGTAGGGGAAATTTATCTTTGCTGTAACGAGGCAATCGATACCATCCAGGGATTTATAGATACTCCCCTTCCCTATTTCATATTTACTTTAGTTAACGAGAAGGAAAGGAATAAGTTATGGTTATTTCAGTTCTGTCAGTTCGTAATTCAGCTGATATGTGTGCTGGATTTGCACTTAGATCGTGCAGTGAATGCTAATTAAATGCTGTTTGATCAAGTCGTACAGTGATCAATGCCTTTAGTCTATTATCAATATATACCATAGCAGGAAGGGGGGGATAAACGAAATGGTGTAGTTTTCTTAATTTATTTTCAGATGCATTCCATGAAGTTTAGTTCATTAGTGCTGTGTATAGTACAGATCATATTGAATAATGAGAATTAGAAGTATTGAGTTAAAACAAAATGGTCAGTAATGACAATTATAAAAACTAGGTCACTTAATAAGGCAGGTAGTAGTAAATCATAGCAGAGGAAGTTAGACCCCCTTCAAAAGGAGATCTAAAGGGACATTTTGCATTAAGAGACACGGACAAAGGACAGTCGAAGAGATCACATAAAGAGACCCGGAAGAAGAATACAGGCAGAGGATGCCGGCTTGACGGAGTCAGAAGACGGTTAGATCCAGATGTCGTTACCACAGATCATGATCTGTCTGGCGAATAACTCTATATGTACTCCCGCTAAATCAGATTTATGTTAATATAATTTATGTACTATTTTATGCCAATACTCTGTTTATCTGCATCATTAATACTAATTCTCAATTAATCGTTTCCAAAATAATATCTATATTAAATAAAAATAAAATTGTGCGTCCGTTAAATAAAATTGAAATCCCTCCTCTCCAGATGACTTCCGCCCTATCTCTCTCCTCTCTACCCTCTCAAAACCACTAGGCCGCCTAGTTCAAATGGTAGTTCAAAACCAAATTTCAAATTTTCTTGAAGAACGTTTCCTCATTAACCCTCTTCAATCCGGCTTTCGACCAGGTTACTCAACCCAATCCGCTCTCCTCAAAATAGCCCATGATCTCCATACAGCCATTGAACACCAAAAATTAACAATTCTTATTCTTCTAATTTTTTCTAAAGCATTCGACACAGTAGACCACAATATCCCCTCGCCAGGCTTCGTAACTTACCTCTATCCAACAGTACTCTGAAGTGGTTCAATTCTTTCCTCTCAGATCGCTCCCAATGTGTTCTGGTCCCAGGTCAACCTCCTTCCACAACCCTTCCTCTGTCTGGTGGTGTCCCGCAGGGTTCATCACTATTCCCCACCCTATTTGCCATTTATATAAATGATCTTCATCCACCAATCAAATTCAATTCACCTCTCATCCAACACTCCCTGTACCATGTCTACGCTGATGATCTTCAAATATACTTGTCATTTTCTCCTTCCTACCTATCACTAGCCAAGGAAAAACTCCAAGGTGATTTGAATCGAATAAATCAGCGGGCCATAAATAATAAGTTAACGTTGAATGTGGAGAAAACCAAGGCAATAATAATAGAATCGAAATACTTCCTTAAAAGTATTCCCCGTAATCCAATTCTCCTTCTAAATAATAATCCCATCAATTTCTACCAAACCGTCAAAAACCTAGTAATTATTTTTGACCAAACCCTCTCCTGTAAAAAACATATTTCTGAAATCTCTCGTCCTACCTTTTTCACCTTAAAGCACCTGAATCATCTTCGTCACCTGTTACATTTGAAATCCTTAGCCTTCTAGTTACTTCTTTAATTTTCCCTCATTTGGATTATTGCTGTACAGTATATGGAGGTGTCACTGAAGGTCTCGATGCAAAACTAAAACGGTTGATCAATTGCTTCGTTCGTTTCATAACTGTATTCATAACTGAGTATGTAATTTGGGTTGTGGTTACACTGGATTAAACAGGGTTGCTAATGGGCTGTTCCACTTACTATAATTAAAATTTAATCCACAATTCCGAAGCTTAGATGAAGATACTACCATCGAGTAGCAAAGGTATCTCATGTCATTGCAAATTTCAACTCATTTAATAATATGCACTTTGTGAGTATGCCACACAATTTTTTCTGTGGCCAGAGTTGAATATTATAAAGAATAAATTATTCTATTGATCTGGATTATAGATTTACCCATGGAGCCTTCCCGCTGAATAAAGCATATTTAATGCCGCACAATTTATATCTTATTAAAATTCAAGTATCATTTATCATAAAACGCATTTATTTTTATGAGTTATTAACGTCTTGTATTAATATTGCAGAATATTAATTATTACATTTACAAGTCAAATACATTGTTCTGCATAATATTTATATACTTTTCTTTGAATACCTTTTTTGCATAAATTTATAAACAGCTCATAATTTAATAAATTGACCTTTATTTAATTTTATTGACCAGTAAATTAAGAAATGACTAAATAATGTATAAAATTGTCGTATTGTTCCAACAAGCTGTAAACCATTTTGAAACAAACGTTATAATAATACTACTAAACTATAATACTAATATTAAAGCTTACTAAAACTTAGAAATGGGTATGGCTCAGTTAGTTAAGCATTGACCAATTCTTGGAATACGGATCGAGTTCAATAATATAATCCAAGTTATTTCATGTTTCTTCTTCAGCTAACTTGGATCATTCATATTGGCTGAATAATAGAATATATATTACATCCACAGCCACGGTGAAAGATATAAGAAAGCCACGGTCAAATTTTCTCTAAAACAAGAGAGGTCCAAGTCAATTGAACACGAATCTTCTTAGTCAGTTAGTAGCTAGAAATGGAGATATTGCTTAAATTACAGATCAATTTGAAGCCCAAAATTACGAAAATAATACGATTACGCTTCCCCCAATTCAATCAACCCTCTTTGAAAAAATTCACCGGGGCTGCAGATGTAAGCAGGACTTTACTTTGATAAAAAACATCGTTTGCATAATGCAGTAGAAGGCCTTCTAAAGCTGTATAACTAATTCCCCAGGTGCGATTTATTAGTCCTTATCCTTCCTTCAAATGTTGTCTTGGACTGTGAAAATAGGTTGGTCCATGGATAATGGCTCATGAGGGTCAGTACCTATATTTCTTTTCCCGAAACACACCGTACCATACATGGCCCATACTTTCGGACAGCTACGTGACATAATAGTAAACGAAATTCTCGAAAGAAGAACACGGGGTAGAGTCATCATTCCTATTATTATTATTATTACTCTGGCTCTACTGTCCTACAAGAACTCGAGTCTCCTCCCCCACAGCAAACCAATCTCTGGGATCCTGTGCGATCCTCCATTCTTGTATACCCAGCTGCTTTAAGTGCTCCTCTACATCGCCCAACTATCTGATACGAGGGCGTCCTCTATTGCCGTCTGGTTTCCCAAAGAGCGTTCTTTTTGGAATCCTGTGCTCTGGCATTCTTTCTACAGTTCACATCCATCTAATTCTGTCTTTCTTCATCAATTCCACCGTGTCAGGCTCTCCCTACAGCTCCTAATTCCTTCTTCTTCTCTATACCTCATTTTTGTCTACTCCACCCCATATTCTTCTTCTATTTTACTTTCCTAGGGCATGATTATAAGTTCTGATTATTTGGTCATGGGCCATGTCTCGCAGCCCATGCATAACTACTGGTCTCAGTATGATTTTATATATTTGTATTTGATTTCTTTTTGAAAACTTTTGCAGTGAGGAATAACACCTATTTTCTACTATTTATTTCTACCTACTACGTATTTCCTACTATGTATTTCGCCCTCTATTTATTTGTCAACTATAACTACACTTCCAAGGGTTACAACTACAAAACTGTAGTTCTCTGAAACTTATTTTTCCAATTTAGAGTTTTTCATGTATGCAGACTAATCTTCATTCACCTAAACACCCAGTTGAACGGCTGGGTTAAAAGTTAAATGTTATCATTTGATTCATATTACCTATTACTAAATATATGTACATATAGAATGGGTAGTTAACGTATTATTTTTATTAAATTAACACTTTAATTGACACTATTTTTCTATATTACAGAGAGTAAGTATTCTTTAATACTAAATTTACACTAGGATCAAATGTGAAAAGTTTGGACGAAATCAAATCTCCCGCTGCGTTTCATATAAGCGCGCGGTACCGCCTCTAAGGACCTATTAGGTTCCCACAATTACAGGCACCCCCTGTCCAATGTGCCCCAGGACCTCCTATCGGCATTGTGGTCTCCTGTCAATAAACAGCAACTGTTAACATTTCCCACAGCTGTGGCCGCCTTATATAAAAGTAACAACCGCTGTCAGCTACACCGGATGCCACTGTTGTGTTTCGATTGCATGGCCTACGTTGTATTTCTTTTCATCTCCATCTTCTCAGAGCGTCTAATTAGTAAGACTTATTGTTGGTTCGCGAGACAATGAAGTGAAAAGGGAAGGCCTAGTTTTCATATTAACACTTCCAGTAATAGGTTTGATAACCTGTGAAAAGTTATTGTTTGGCATGTAGATGTTAACTAAGCTAATTAGGGAAACATGTTTTCACTTCTAGCAGTGGGTTCATTACTGGTTAGGATGTGGATTCAGGTGCTAATATAACTAAGAGAAATGTCAACATTTGCTTTCGTCGAGTGGAATCTGTTAGTGACGTTAGTAACAATTTCAAAGAGAATAAATGACAAATAATTTATGTTCTTACAAATTGACTGATCGTTTTCAAGCGTTTTGGTTTTGAATCCAGACAGGGTTGGCAAAAGGATCACAAAGCCTACTTGCCAGAATAGTTCTCCCCACAATTATTTTAGAGAATTGTGGTAAGCTCATAGCGAACGATAGTCTTGTATCAGAAGTACGAGACACATTTATATCTTTTATTGTCAAAAATTTTAACCAAACGTAAATATGAGCTATGGACATTAGTGATATATAGTCGATATATTAGGTTTTAGTAACTATTTGTTACCACATGTTTCTTATTTTTATAATTAACTGCTCTTACAGGACCTAGAACTCCTTGCCAAGCCTCCGCCACACCTCATGGTCCGTCACTTTCTCTCTTTACATTCTCATTCCCATGTTTTTCAAATTTTTGTCTACGTTATTACTTTTTTATAATAATTAAAATCAAAATCAAAGTGACATTTCAGATATGAAGTAAGAAAGCAACAGTAGATACGAACATCTAGCTTGACTAAGCATTCTCGATGTTGCGAGGATGTCATTAAAACGAGTGAAGCCAAAAATATTCCTGCATTTTCATAGTTATTGTGGTGATGACATCGAAGAATACAATTACCTAACGTTTCAAGACAGATTTAAATTATTCAAAAGAGGGATTATCCCTCAAATGAGGGATTATATATGCCAGAGCTTTTTACTTAGGAGAAGTTGGAGTTAATTTTGGACCTGGTGTCAGATTGAAGAAATTTGACAGAAATGGACTATCAATATTTCTGGAGCCGGTTAGCTGTGTGTAGAGTTCTGAGTTATATAAGTTATAGCGGTGTAGATCTTGAGTTTGAAACCGGCTGTGGCATATAAATTATTTATTTAGTTAACAGCCATGGACCATACCTTTGGGTTATGCGCCCGGGGCTCATACAGCCCCTATAATTTCTTTCCCTCTAATTAGTGGAAAGGATCTACCCGTAGAGTTATTTCCCTACACATCCGATGGCTTAGAAACAGTATAATCTCTATCATGTACTGAACCAAATACTGCATTCTTATTAGAATTTCAGAATTCAGTACCCTCAGATTTGATCAGATTATCACTAAAATGTTGAACTATATGAAAATGGCAAACTGTGAAGTTTTAGTCTTGACGAAAATGCTCTAAGAATACATTTTGGCGATTTATAGAAATTTTTAAATCTAGAAAGATAATAGACGATTATTACTTGAGATGGGAATATAATTCCTCAAAAATCCCAATGCGTTTATAACCAGTTCCAAAGTGACCAATAGGAAGCCGACAATGATTATCATATCACAAATCAGAGAGATTAATGATACTTATTTATTCACTAGCCACTTGATGGAAAATAAGCTTTGTTTACAGATTCCATTATAATTGACTTCATATTTATCATGACAGGGTTGGAATCAATTAACTCACATGTCCGTAAATTAGTATAAAAAATAAAATAAACTCCGGCAATAAATCAGAAACACACTGTCCATTGAAAGTGGTTATATAAACAATAATATGTATTCAACTGATTGCTGTAACCCATTACAAAATGTCAAGTTGTTTCACAAGGCAGTAATTGTTCTGGCCCTGGGATTAAAGCTGCTGTTTTATCTCTTGTATGTCCTCAGAATTTTTATGAATTTGTATATATGAATATAGATTAATTTATATGCACATGAATATGAATTATCACGTATAAAAACTAACCTATCAATTGAAATAAATCACCAGTTAAAAAAAAATAATATGATACTTTTTAATAAATTTACTGTTTGCTACGAGCAATACAAAAATGTAGGAATCTTCATGTTACGATTATTACTTGTTTTTTTAATTTTCTCATTATGTCATAATTAAGAATCATTTTAACGTGTATTTTATTTTATTATTTTTTTATTTAAATTTATTTATTGATATTTACAACAGTATTACAATAATATAACAAGTAAAGTATTCCTATAAAGTATCACGTATTTCATTTAAACATAATTTTTTTTTTATCCAATATTTTTTTCTAATGATCCATTTTAATGAACTGAACTCCTTGCAGACCTTAAAATGTAGCTTAAATAAAATAAAGCGGATCATTCTTACAAGTAAGTAGGTATATTAATTAAGAAAGGAGAGTTAGAAAATTCAATCCCTTGTTTAACGAAACAAATAAATAGATCTTTGAAACAACACTACATTCCTGATGAATTACTGGGATGTTTCCTATTGCTACCGAAATCATCCAATGAATGAAAAATAATAATGCACTAGAAACTTTGAATTATCCTTAAGTATGTTTGGTAAGCAGCTACATAAGGCTTTAGATGATTATATACTATCTATCTGGAATAGGGATGAAGCACCAAGGTGTGGAAAAGTGCGCTAATACGTCATTAGAGTAAAAAATAGAAGCAGCTTGAATGGACAATCTTCAATGGTTTCTCTCATCTAAGTGCCTTCAAGATCCTCTCCAACACTTTTTAAAATCATATTTCTCCATTTACTGGGCAGGATACAGGGTGTTCTTTCAGTGAGGGAGATCAAATGTTGTCCTAACTAAAAGTTTTTAGTTTTAGAACGGTACTGGAGCGATAACCACGGTATAAGTTGCCAACCCACCATCTGATTGTCGACTTCCGAAGTGCATATGATACAATCATCCACAGCAAGCTCTATGATGCCAGAGGTGAATGTACCAGGCAAATGGATGCTTGTGCAACGATCATGAAAAGTTCTTTTTTAAATTCATATTGAATATCAATATTAATAAATATTTTATGGATCTATAATGCAAATAGAACGCTAACTGATATTTTAGAATAAAATGTGGTCAATTACGATCATAGATTAAAATAACGTTTCAAATAAAAAAAAAATATAGTAGTAAAAATATTCTACAAATCATAAATGGTTTTAGTTGACTTTAGTTGCTCTTGACACACATATTGAAAAAAAGTAGTTTAACTGAGTACACATAATATTTTTCTGATGTTTTGTCAGCATAAAAGTACCCAATAAATAATTTTAACTTTTTTTGTGGCCCAAGGATTGATTGCATCAGAACACTAGATGATTTTATAAGATAGATCGCTATTAGCTCCTAAACAACTATTTCCAATCGCCCTCGACTACCTCCTTTCTTGAAGTAAACCTTTAATAATGTTTGTTTGTCGAACAGATATTAAAGTGTTCAAACATGTGGTATTCTAAAGTAATAAAGATTTCTGACAGTAACACTGAATAAAACTGCCTCACCATTAAAACGTTGTTCCATTCTAAAATATCTGGCTTTACAATTGGCAGCCGGCGGATCAAAGAGGCCGCGCTCATTTCTAATAGCGATAAAATATATTACTTTGGCCTTGTTTGCTTATAAGATCACAAATAGCCGAGTTTCACCGTTAGCCGTAAACATTTCTCAGTTTTTTATTTATGGAAATTAGTCAATATAAAAATGTTAGCCCGGAAGAAATACGAGCTAAGATTCGAGAATTTATCTCTGCCGTGCCGCTAATGACGTGCCATGGCCTCGAGTAATTTATATCGATCCTAGGCTTCTTGTTATGACTGTATTAAATGGAGCTGCACTGTTCTCGATGGCGATGCATCTTGGTGCAGGGTGCAGTTCCGCTGACAGCGCCCTGTGTTCTACAATGGGATGCGGGAACGACGCATGTACCTGTTTCTATTCCACCTGTTTCGGTTTGTACCATAACTTATATTAAAGGGGTTCCTTGAGATATTAGCATTTTCTAACTGATAACGTCGGTTACTGTCTACAGAGTTACAATGCTAAGCGATGAGATATGACTTCATAAGTTTCCTATGCCATAATTGCTTCAACTATCTCTTAATAACACATATTTATCGTTTGTATCAAATATCAAAAACTCAATATAAGATTCAATAAAAACTATCTCAATATCTCTATTTAATAGTTTTTTCTATTAAATATATAATTTCTGGATTGATTATATTTTACAGCACTAATATGTTAGATTAGTGATATCATGGATGCAGTTAATAAACGTTATCTTTTGACTAAATATAACATAATATCAAAGCACATAAGTAGCTACTGGGATATATTTATTTTAGTCGTATGTTCTGCACCTAGAGTGTATATTTACGGTTTTACTTATTATGGTACAACAATATAGGATCAATTATATCCGCGCGACTAATGTTTTACATATAATGATTTATCTGCTTTACGTTTAGAGCAAATGTTTCGGCTTAAAGATTACTGAAGTCCATTACTTCAGAGGTGCTAATAGATCCCCTTAGAACGATACAGACAGAAACAGACAGTGAAGTCTGTTCGAGAACTGGCTAATTGCGAGATAGAAGGCGTTAGTGTTTGGAGGCGAGGCCACCAGGAGGCGCTGGTAGAAGGGAAACTGTGTTCTCATTACAGCTGTCGGCCTTTCTCTTTTCCCGCCATAAATCAGAGCGGGAGATAAGATCCCCGCTGGAGGGAACCCACCGCCTCATATATCACCCGCCCCATCCGTTATTTACGGCTAGGGTGGCAACACTGTTAGATTTAGGAGCCCCCTCAAAAAACCCGCCATGTCATCAGGCCGTGAATTATGAATATTGACTGGCCCCTGTAGGCGCGCACTATTTGATAAATGCTCTACCGCACTGCTGTCTTGATATATTGTGCTCCCGCCACCGCCAAAAACTGTAGCATGTTGCCCGATGTATCATCAATTGCTTTCCCCTATCGCCTTTTTTAATCTGCTCTGGAAACACATTTCTCTCTGAAAAGACTGGAAGAAATCGATTTTCTGTGGTTATTTGTCACTCCATTTACAAAAAAACATGCATACTTTAATGTTATAGATTATTTATTAATATCTATCGGAGCTCTAATTTTATATCAATAATCATTATAAATTTATTATTATCTAGAGCTCAAACCACTTTCTACTTCAAATTCATTTAAGTAATTTCATTTTCACAACTAAAACTAAATTAATTAATATTAATACAAATAAAAAATTAATAAAACTAAATTTTATTTTTTATTAATTGTTGAAATTTTTAAATATTTTTATTTTGAAGAGAAAAGATTTGCCCAGGCCGGGTTTCGAACCCGGGTCACCCACCTCACTAGCGTGGTGTTGTAACCGAGTTAGATTTTAGGATTCGAAGTTGGTTAGAGCAATACACTAGTGACGTGGGCTACCCGGGTTCGAATCCCGGCCTGGAGAAATCTTTTCTCTTTAAAATAAAAATATTTAAAAATTATAATATAATGACGTAAGTCAACAAGATCCTAATCAAAGTAATGTTCAATGCACATTTTTCCCCTGTATACATCGCAAATTGCGAGAACACGGGTATATAGGATCGGTGAAGAGAAGCGATTTGTTTGGCCGTGTTACGAGCCAGGTTAGCTCAGTTGGGTAGAGCACCACGCTGGTGAAGTGGGCGACCCGGGCTGTCAAATCTTTTCTCTTCAAAATAAAAATATTTAAAAATTAAACCTATCTAAACTTTGTTTATCATTTATATTTTTTTATTTGGTATTCCGTATAATCTTCAGAAAACATCAAATATGCACATTTTCAAATGGACCAAATAATCTTTCCCTTTTATAAGCCTTTAAAAACATACTGTTAGAATTAGAATAATAAGTCTTAGATATAATAAAGTATACCTTTTAGCGAACCCGAAGGCTCGATGCCGGTACCACCAATCTCTTTCGACGCATGGACGCAGTCCTCCCACTTACACCTCGGTCTGGTAGACCGGTACCTCATACTTTTACAAGTATGCACAGAGTTTATTAAATGTTCATTTAATAACAAGTAAATGCTGTGCCATTCGCCTTATCTATGCTCTCCAGTAACCTCTTATTTTTCCGAACCGAATATTCTACAGAGTACTTGAAACCAAAATATTTTGGAGTACAGTTTAAATTGTAATCATCCAAACATATGAGGACTGTATATGTAGCATTCAACCAACGAAGGGTCTTAATTACTAATAGTAGATATTGTTCAGTTTCTAAGCTAACGGTTGTGAAGAGAGATAATTTGGCCAAAATCACGCTAAACCACTAGGTTTTCCACCAGTTATTAGTACACAATTTATAGAAACAGGGCAAGCCTCAGGAGGGTCTGAAAATCCAAGTAGGTCCATCCGTGGCTGTTAAATAATTTATCTGACACAGCTGGATTTGAACCCGGCACCCTCAGAATAGCAACTTTATAAGAAATATTTTAGTATTTTGCTATATTATTATTATTTAATATTACAGTTAGAAAATAGTTATTGTATTAATCAGTGAGGATTGAACATGGTACGTATTAGGTGGATTGAATATAGTCAAAAGTACTGACTTAGTACGGTCGAATTTAGCGCCAATATATACTTATTATACTAGGTTACTTCTTTGATTGCGCATGGAAAGTGAAATATACAGAGTTGCAAACAGAAATTAGTTAAAAGTAATTGTGTTAATTTAGCGCAATAGTATTTGGATGAAAAGTGAACGCGTCGATCTGTTAACGGCTTAATCGGCACGCACTGGATTGCTTATTTTTTCTCTCAAGGTAACACTTAAGATTATACGCCAATCATTCTTTTTCACTATAAAAAAAAGAGAAATGTATTAATATACAATATTAATAGACAATGCCAATCATTATATCCCTACGCAAATTAAGTATTTAATAACAACTATTTAAGACTGTGACAACCTATTAGGGTGTTTTATGACTGTAGAAAAAAATTGCTGATCACGATCATTCAGTTTAAAAATCCTTGTCTTTATCACCAAGCCAATTTAGGCCCATTATTTAATTTACTGCTTGTCAACTTTAAAGTGATTTAAAACAATTTTGCAAGTAGGATGTTTCTGAAGGCTAAGATAAAACTTCTCTGGTCAGAGGAGATCCTGTTAGCAAAACTATCTGAATTAATAGAAGGCATCTGATTAAAGATCGATTAATATTTGGTAACGATTAAAAATTACTTTTAAAAAGTGAATCTGAGTTACGGTTAATAATAAGAGAAGGTAATTATAATAATGGTGACGGTAACTACCACTTATCATCTATGTACTTACAACATAGTTTGTACGATTCATTACTTAGAGTACATATTAGTATATGGGTTTTGATTTTATTACTCTTATTTTAAAATAACGTGAATTCTAAAAATCATAGAAGAACATTGCTTACAATCCTTGGGCTCACTCAGCCTCTATAAAGTGGCCACCATTAAATGGAGAATGGAGAAAAAACTTGGACAAGCTCGGTGTTTCTAAGCCAAATCACTGCGATGCTATATCTGCATATATTGCTTAGATACTGCACAGTCTCTGTCCGTGTTAAAACCGAAGAATCCTACCCTCGAAGAGGGTTATAATGTACAGGTATCTCATTCTCTGCAGTCCTGAGGAAAACTTATAAAACAATTTTAGAAAGTAAAACTTTTTGTTTTAACCTTTTTTGTAACCCAGACCATCTTCTCCTTGACTGATATCAATTGGTTTATTCTAGAATTTTTATATCCTTCTTTTCTTCCCCATTTTGTGTCTCCTAGCATGGATGTGCCTTGGCCAATTAATGAGCTCTGAATCAGTGAATCTATTTTTGCGGGTGAGTAGGCCAGCTAAATAGGCATCGTAACCTAGGGAACAATGGCCTCTAGAGTACTTTGATCCCCTCGGGTGGAGAAGTTGCCGTACTATTTTTCCAATATTGGGTTTCCTCCAACCTGGAGGACCAGTGGCAGCTTGCATTCAGATGACTGAGCGATGGGGCCACTAACCCCCTACAACCAAGATAGAATTACTATTATTATTCAAATGTCTATCATTAGCAAGTATGTACTAGGAATTGATCCATATCACGATTCATATGTATGAGAAGGTTTCTGCCAAGATTTCGCAAGTATGCATAAGATAAGCTCAAATACTAAAAAAAAGTTCGCACAAACGTTTATTCCATGAATGTATAAATTATCATCTTGTAGCTTCGAAAGGTGACGTGAGGTGTGCGTTTATTGAGCTAGTGAAGTGAAAACAGCAGTGACAGCCCGACTCCTTCCTAATATTAATGAGACAGCACTAGCACGCTTCCAACGCCTCAGCACTTACGCAAGCACGTCTGTGTAACGCCGCCTCTTACATAAGGTCTTTGACGCTATTCTCTTTTGTACTCGGCTACTGTTGTTTACACATGAGGTTAGCTACTGAGAAATCTTCGCAGCTGGAATAACCCACTTGTTTTTATTCATTCATTATTTCTCAGCAATTTTTATTTTATTTCACAACAGAACTCGACAATTCCATACATTTTTGAAAATATATTTTATTGGCTGTACTCTTCCTTCGATAATCATTTGATTTAGAATATGAGAAAGATGACCCAATCCTCACAGTGATTAGAATCCAAATAGACTTGGTTGAAAAATAGAAATATTTTTGTTCAATTATAATTCCTCAAACGGATCCACTGGTATCTAAACCACTAAGATTAAGGTTTTATAGTCTTATATGTAGAAACTCGGTCTTTGAGAACTCAAAAGCTCAGAAAACTCGAACCATTTGAAATGTGGTCTATAGACGGATAGGAAAGATACCCTGATGGACTGACGTACTAATCCGTATTGTACGCAAACGAAAGCTATTTACGATCATTAAGATAAGTAAAACATATTATAGAAAATATATCTTACACAACGACAAATACCTATAATTACAAAACCTAGTGCAAGAGTAGTTTAAAGCGGAAGATAAGTACCAACGTGATGAAAAAACTCTGACTCAGAAAGATATTTTTTTTTCTCCTTTCGATGACATTGGACACTTCCATACAGCCAAATTAATAAGTAAGAATGAAGAAAATATTTGCATATTTATGTTTTAAATCAATTTTTTTATTGATTTAAAATAATTCAATATGGAGCTTACCTCATCTCTTTCGCTTAGTGATATTAATTCTTTGTATGAAATGTTATTTTTCTTAAGATCTTGTAGAAGTTTTTTTCTATGAGGTGTATAAGATTTACATTCCATAACGATATGGTGCAGAGTTTCTCGATTATTGTAGTTTTGGCATGCGGCCGATTCCGAAATTCCGATACGGTGCAAATAGCTGTTACATAAACCGTGATTCGACCGTAATCTACAATATGTTTTTATTTCCTGTTTATTTAAATTGATATTTGAAAACCATGGCCTGCGTGAGATACTAGGAAATATGGATTTATAATACTGCCCTGTAGTATGGAATAGACAATTCCATAGTGGAATAGACAATAGACCTGCAGAAAGGTATAGAATAGACAATTCTCAACGTCGAAGATACCTTTAGATAATGGGCGCCAACCTTCAATGCTTGGAACGATTCTTAATTTTTGGATTCAAAAATTAACTCTTCCCCTTCCCGTGGATGGATCACTGGATGAAACGCACGATAAAGGTAAGTATTTTTTTAAATATGTCTTAGGCTACGTCTTGAACCCTTTTGAATTATTTTCTATATATATATATATATATATATATATATATATATATATATATATATATATATATATATATACATGTTATGGTTCTTGAATTTCAGTCCTTCTTTAAACTTCTTTAGGCGACTTTTCGAAAGTAGGTTAATCTCATACTCATGCCCTAACAGTGAAAAAATGAGCTTTTAGTAAAAACATTAAATATCGCACTAAAATATCTATAAAATGACACGTGTAAGTTGTAATTGGATAGTGTGTACTTACAAGTTCCAAAGAATAGATCAGTTTATCATTAATCAGTTACTTCGCAATATATGAGAAAATGTTTATATTGCAATAGCTATGATCAAGGAGTAAGTAATCCATTTTTAGGAATAGCAGTTTTATTTAATTGTTAAATCATATTATATTATTTCAGTAAGAATTAATAAAATTTGTATAACATGAGCTTAGACTTTGAACATCCGATATTTTGTTTACAGCGCGATTTTTATATTTCTCTATAGTTATAATTTCTTTTATATTCCGTTTGAAACTATTTTTCTCTTGGTGTATTATTTTAGGATTTATCGAATTTAAATGTATGTTGTGTATTTCTAAAATGTGTAGTGAGAGCTGTTTGATCTGGTTTATTGGGGATTTTTATAATTGAATCACAACTATATTTGTATTGGTACGCTCAACGTTTTAAGTATTGTTCCAATGTTAGGAATTAGGATTTACCGCATTTATCTTTACATTGCATTTCGTACGCGACATTTGATTTTACCTCTAATTTATCAGAATCTTTGGTTGTTGTAAATAGTCTGGATACACTGGTGTTTTTGAAAGTAATTGCGGAGTCTATGTTACTACCGGTGAGTGTTTTTGCTAGTCTTTCTGAAAGTGTTGGTATATAGAGTATTGTATAGTATTTTTTAGGATTGGTTTCATTTAGGTTGCTTTGGTTAGAAAGTGTTTTTGTTGCTTTTAGTAAATTACAAAGGAGGCTGTGCGGATAACCATTCTTTAATAAGAGGTCCACTACATTGTTTTCGACTGTTTTTTGGTGTATTGGGGATGATAATTTTCTCGCGAGATTAATTAGGTTTTTTACCCTATTCATTAAAATATCTTTTGGGGCATTGGCTTGTTTAGTAGTTTCTATTACGAATAGTATCTACATATTAACATCTGTTTACAATGGCCAGCTTGATATTAGCGACTATGCTATCATCAGTCTTGTCTTAACTTAATATATATATATATATATATATATATATATATATATATATATATATATATATATTATTGATATTATTTATGGTTTTTTATGGTTTTTTATCTTTTTAATTATTTAAATAATTTAATTTTGAAGAGAAAAGATTGTCTTGGCCGGGATTCGAACCCGAAAACGGGCGACCCGCGTTCGAATCCCGGCCGACATAATCTTTTCTCTTCAAATTAAAAAAAAAAATATATACATATATATATATATATATATATATATATATATATTTATGTATATATATATATATTTATATACCATCATAGAAATAATAAATATTGAACGATTGGAGCATAGAGAAATATTAAAAACTTCAAACAAGTAGGTATTAACTTTCATATCACTTTTATTAAGCAATTTACTGATACAAGCAATATATAGTAACTAAATTGGGCACTTCTCCTTAGTCGACCTTGACTTTTCCGACAAGACAATACCTAGGCGTATCATTCAGTTGTAATTATTTTGTCAGATTGATAAAACTTATATGTGTATAGTGTACCACATATCCACACTTTCCCGGATTGGAAGAGGTTCATAGAGTTTTCTTTCAAAGAATTTCTATCGGTTAAATCGGAAAGCGGTTAATGGTCTCACCTCGTGGAAGAAATTCATGGTAAACAACACCCTTCCAGTCGAAAAAAACAGTAAGCATGACCTTGACGTTTGATTTGACCTGACGTGCTTTTTTGGGGGTTGGGGAGGATTTTGTCTTCCATTGTGATGACTGGACCTTCGTTTCCACGTCGTAGCCATAAACCCACGTTTCATCTCCAGTAATGACTTGTTTTAAGAAGTTTTCATTGGCATTTGCCATTTCAAGAAGTTCCTGACAAACTTGAACTCTGTGTTCTTTCTGCTGCTCAGTCAACAGTCTCGGAACAAACTTTGCAGTCACCCTTCTCATCTGCAAATTTTCTGTTAAAATCTGTTGACACGAACCAAATGAAATGTTCAATTCTTCAGCCATCTCACGAATGGTTAGTCGACGATTAGAACGCACGAGACTGTTCAATCTTGCAACATGATCGTCGTCATTCGAAGTTGATGGGCGCCCTGAACGAGAATCATCTTCATACGATGTCCGGCCTTCCTTGAACCTTTTGTACCACTCATGACACCTTGACCGACTCAGACATTCATCACCGAAAGCCACTTGCAACATTTGAAAAGTTTCAGTAAACATTTTACCCAACTTCACACAAAACTTTACGCAAACGCGTTGCTCTTCCTTTACATTCATTTCACAAAAACGCCGAACACAAAAAACTTTTTTTTACGAAAACAGCAGTAACTTTGCAATGAAGAAGGTTATCAACAAACTGAATAAACAGCTGAGCTCAGGAAGAGTCACGCTAAACAATGCTGCCAACCGCACTGCTCTATGACACTCCATTGCCGCGCGATCTCAACAGTCCTGGAACTTTTTGATCACCCCTCGTATGTCCTATACTGGTGGGGTACTCGGATACGGATGTTCCAGCCATCCCTCAATGTATTGAATGAGAGAGTTTATAAGGTGTTTTCGAATCATTGCAAAGGCACGATGTAAGGGTACTCGAGCTCTGATTTGGTGGTTAGCGGTCGTAGACGAAATCTCCTGTATTGGAAATGAGGCGGGCTTTATAAATTGCAGATGTGACATTTCGAATTCATCCTTGGGTGGGATTTGTGTCGGCCGGGAAGCAGATGCCTTCATTAAAACCCTAAAAGGTTGTCTCCTCGGGATTTACTTTTCTCCCCGCCATGAATGACAAATCGGATGGGATTTACATAGTCGGAGTGCTTTTGTCCTTTAGCCGAATGTCAACGACCATTTTGACAAGTTTTCGAAAACACCGACCGATGTTGTGAATCACTAATGTCAATGTGCAAGTTAAACAAACAAAAAAAAACTTGATATTTCCAATTAAAGAAACATTATCTTGTTGACATTTATGTTGACAAGGTATGATTAGACTCTAATTATTTAATCATTATTATAAATCATTACAACGATCTTTCAGATATTTGACATTTTATTGAATTCCTATTTTTTTAATATTTTTTTTCGCTAGTATTTAATGAACGTTTTCGTGAAAAGAAATGGCATTATAAGTGTCACCTCATTTTTCCGAGAAAAAAACTCCAATAAACTGATAAGAGTTGTAAACTTCGTTCGGTGAAATAAATAATTCGAAGAATGGAATTGAGCGTATCTGTTCATACAAATGACTATCAATTATCAATTTATGATTAGGTAGAAAAATTTATGGGTACCAAGACAATACATGTAACAATTACAATAGTGTGCAATATTTTCCTACTTTAATTAGTCCAAAAATAGAAATGCTGCAACCTGTGAATGTAGAAATTATAGCCATTAGATAAAATAAATGGCAAATGAATTGTTGCCATTGGAAGTATTAACGGAACAGCAATCCTGCAAGTATGTGGTTCGTAAAAAGTAAATACTGGCAAATAAATAAAGTGTGGAAAATATATCTGGGAATCGTGAAAAGAGTGCACAAACTGAAATAATGGGTATAATTACTGTTTTAGTGTAGTAAAAGAGGGTGAAATAGCATTTAAATTAAATGGAAAAAGTTAATTTTACAAAATTATAAAGAAAAAAATATAAGCTTGAATATGATTAGCTAAAGATTTTTATTGACACAAGAGTTTGTCATTGTAGTGAAATTAAATTTAATACTATAATCAGAAAATCTTTTTTAGATTTTTTTCTATTGTAAAAATTTTTAATAGCTGCTCAGGTATACCTAAGAACAATTTAGTACCATTTAAATTGTATTTCATCATGTTGGTAGAAAAATGCGATTTCAGCTCTCGTCATTCGTCAATATTTTTATAAGAAGATTAAACAATTTTGTGAATCTTAAGAATCATATATGTTTATAAAATTTAACATTATTAATTTCTGCATCCACAGCAATAGCAATAATACAGTTTACAGTATTAATAAATGGTTTGCATGAAAAAAAAAAACACCGAGGCTTGAAAAAATTCATTAATCCATAGGTAAGATAAATAAGTAACGATAAATGATATGTCTGAACCTTTCGTTTTTTTTAACCACCAAAGTGGATTTAGCTGCCGAGAATATTTTTTCAGGTAAATTATCATCAGCTCCGTTACGACCGATTTATAGATCGCAGCATTCGTTCAATTACCACATCGAATTCTGTAGCAAGCAAGTAATTTGCACAAGGTAAGCCCATGAGATCAAAGACCACGACCATTAAAGCGAGAGTGGTTGCAGAGATCTTGAGCAACTGGCGTGTAGAAAAGCCTAGACGTGTTTTACACGCAGAGTACGTGTTCAACTAGGAAGTGTCCTCAGGGGTTGTGCCATGATCGTATCACTTTAATCTAGAGCCCTGTCCAGAAGTTTATATGAAGTCGTCTTTTGAGGAGTGTTGTACAAATAGGAAATGGTGCTAGAAGCAAATTGATCCAATAATTTATTTATACTAGAATACACAATATCCACAAGTGAAGCAATGCATTTCCCCTCGCCACTAAGAGTAATTATATGTAGATAATTAAATAAATTCTATAAATATATTATAGATTGTACAATAATAACAATACTGAAATATATATATGCATCATTAATTGCTTGAGAGCAGACAGCTGGGAGGACTTTGCGTTTGTGAATTATGGATGTTCGGATTCGCTCGCGAACTAAACCTCCGAGCAGCTGATGACATCCTACAGTACGAAAACGGTATTTCATATTGAGGTACACTTCCCCCTGTTATAATAAATAATACTGTTATATCTAATATATCAAGAAAGGAATGGATAAAACACCAAAAACATATTTTTTAGATGGAAGTTCTCAGTTTGTTAATACATGTTACTTGTCGACTATTTCGTACTTGTATATATGAGAATAGGCTGCTGTTTGGGATAATAAGTCAACCATCCATCAACTACAACTTCTGGTGTATAAAGTTTTTTAAAGTGTAAGATTGTTTCGTTTAAAATTAGGCATTAAAATATAAAATATTTTATAGATTTCTTTGTTGTAAAAATGTTTATTAACTGCTCTGGTAAACATACAAACACTTTTAGTACCATGTATGAAGTTTCTAGTGTATGAAGTTCCCACAAGTACTTCTTTTATTCTGGAGATACAGTTTATGGAATTTTTGTAATGATTTTAACCTAACTTAACTTAAATTAATCTCTTCCTCTCTACCGCTTTAAGGAGTGTGAGGAGCCTTCATATGAAGCTTGATCCATATGTCTCATTCCTGAACCAACAACTTTCTCCTTCTCCAGTCCAAGCCTCTCCTGTCAAAGGCTTCCCTAATCCTGTTCTCCCAGTTTCTTCTAGGCCATCTCCGAGGTCTTCTACCTTCCACTTTAGTCTCGTATGTGGCTTTAGCCAAACCATCACGAGCCCATACGAACCATCTCATCCTATGTTCCTCAACGATGTCTGCTGCTGGTCGTATGCCCAGATTGGTTATTATAGTCGCCTTCCTTATTCTATCTCCTCTCGTTTTCCCCTCAACTCTCCTTAGATATCTCATTTCCTTTTCCTGCACACTTTATTCTCTCTTGTACCTCTCTATCAATCCAACCCTACTCATTTAGATGGGCGCCAAGATATTTAAGGTCTGCAACTTGTTCCACAGGGACACCGCTTAAGCGGACTATTCTGTCTCCTCGCTCTGCTCTCCTTCCTATTCTCATTGTTTTAGTTTTATCTTCATGTTGATTTTTTTTAGTTCCTCCTGAAGGACTCGGAGGTTGAACTGTAGGTTACTACATTTATTGGCGAATACTACCAGATCATGAGCGAAAGCAAGCAGTGTGAAGAATTTGGGTCTTAAGTTTTTATAACCCAGATGGTAAGGCCTCATTTTCAGTCGTGCTCTTCTAAGAGTAGAATCCAATATAATGATGAAAAGCAATGAGCTGAGACTATACCCCTTCTTATACCTTGAGTGGTCAGGAATTCCTTTGACGTGTGATTGCATGTCCTGACGACATTCCTCTGTTCCCTGTACAGACTCAAAATTGCCTTTCTTAGACCCATTCCAATTCCTTTTTCCTCTAATGCATTTATTAGGTCTTGCTTTTTGATTCTATCAAAGGCTTTAATTATGTAAACGAAGCAATTATAGACTTCTTTATCCTTCTCTATCATCTTCTCGGATATCTGTCTCAATGTAAAGATTAGGTCCTGTGTTCTTCTATTCCTTCTAAGGCCATATTGCTCCTCACCCAGCACTGGTTCCACGATTGCCGTAAGCCGCCTTATAGGATCCTGGCGTAATCTTGCATGGTACGCTAAGGAGAGAAACGTCTCGGTGGCTTTTAAATTCCCTAATGTCGCATTTTTTTAAAAATGGGGACTATAACCGACCACTCACATTCTTTCGGAATTTCCTTTCTTTTCCATATCAGATTCAATAGGTGATTTATCATTTCCATTCCCTTCGGTCCCATATATTTAATTATTTCCGGGGAAATTCCATGTTTACCTGCTTGTTTCCCTATTTTAACAGAGGTAATTGCATCTCCCACTTCCTCCTCGCAGATGAATTCGTCCTCCTCCCAATTATCGCCAGTTTCTGGTGTCCTTTCCATTTCTATTCCTTCCATTTCAGCGTCATCTAGTAGCTCCTTAAAATGTTCTGCCCATATATTCATTATGTCTTCACTTTTTATAAGGACTTTTCCGCTTTTGTCTTTAACATACTTTAATATTGGGTATTTATCTTTACGCACGTTTCTAATAGTCCAGTAAAATAGCTTCTGGTTCGTCCTCGCATCCTCTTCTAATTTCCTATCAAAATCCTCCCATGTCTTTCTTTTGGAAGTGAGAACAACATTTTTAACAATTCTTCTCTGCTCTTTATATCTGGCATAGCCCTCTTCTGAACCTGTTTTCAAGTATTGTTTCCAACTTGTTTTCTTATGTGTAAAAAATGATTTTAAGTTCTTTATATATCGAGATTAATTAATGTTATTTTTGAAAGCGATATAAGTCCATTTTTCCATATTCGTAATCGCTAAAAGTTTCCATTTGAATTACTTTAAAAATAAGGGCAAACTGGTAAATGTTTTTATCATTTAGCACTTAGCAAAGAGTGACGTTTTAAACCCTACACGAATTTAAAATTTTATTATGAAATAAGAATAAAGTTTTTTTTGGTTTTCTTATCCAAATAGATTTATACTACTTAAAAAAAGTAACAGCTTAATTGTAGATACCTTGGCTCGTTCATAGTCAGATTATAAGTTTAAAACATATTTGAATTTGAAACATATTGAAATTTGTAACACCGCGGAAGCACATTTATATATATCAAGTTCTGCCAGCCATTGCTAAATACGGTTCACCCTTCGAGAGGTTGAATCGTAAATAGCCGGCCCGGCCGCCAGAAGCCACTGCTGACAGACTTTTGTTCCCGAGCCAGGAGCGCCACGAGATGTATCGCACTTCTCAGAGGCCACGCAATCCTGGAATTCCGCACATCCCAGAACGCTCCCTTCCGAGAAGACCCCGAAAGAACGCCAGGGAAGAGAGTGGACTGCCAACAGCTGTTTCTCTTCTCGGTGTGAACCCCCAGGACTTTCCTTCCCTAATTGATTCCCGCCGCTTTATTAAACCCGCCGAGAAATCAGGCCTGCCAATTATCCACAATAAATTTGCTCACCGTTTTTTCCCCCACTTTTTCCCCCGAACGATTCCAACATGTCATCAGCGAAGGCTCAATTATCCACATGCAAACAGAATTAACGGGACCAATCGGCCGCTGTTATAATGTGCCAATTAAATCAATTTTCTCTACGGACTGGTTCGGCTAATTATATTAGGTTACCCCGACAAGATATTTCAGAATCAAACTCGAATTTATACAAGTCCTCAAGCTGACCAGCACGTATCATTATCCTTAATTTTATAGCTTCCATATTAATTCCAGTTATTCAAATCCAAGGTTCCCATTTAATGCCTCGATCCAATTAGTAATTAAACCAATACTTATTCGCTTAACATATGTTTATTGTATAAATTGTTTTAAATTGTAATTATTAGTTGGCAGGCATTCGGATTATGTATAATTGGACTAATTTTTATTCCTTGATATTTTCTTAACTATATCAAGAAAGAATATTTCTATTTAATTGTGTGAATATTATTATAAATGTATTTACATTAAGGGAACTCTGTAATTAAGGAAGAAATTAAAACCACTTCATATTGATGTGGAAATTGACAAGATATCTCATCAAAGACTGTAAAATGGTGCAGTCAACAAATTACACAAAATAAATAAGGCTTATTTTATTCGTGCCTAAGTTTTAGGTCATCATGGCAGAGCGATAAAGTCTCCAACCGCAGCTGACAACAATTCAACATCCCTTTGTCCTGATGATGGCCTAAAAGTTTGGCCGAAACGTAGATAAAATAGCCTTCACTTGATTTGCGTAATTTAGTAACTGCACCCGCTCAGCGTTTTACACTTTTCTTAAACTAAAAAATCAATGCTCCAACTACTACTTTTTATCTCAATCTGTTTTTGAAATACGATTTTTTAAAAAAGTATTTAAAATCGTAAAAATAAAATTGGCGTAGTTTTTTTATGATTATCGATTAAATTTCCTATCGCCTGATCATTCTTCTGATACTTTTTTTTTTTATTAACATTCATTAATTTTTTATACACAATTACGATTTATTTTTAATTTCCTACGATTTTGATCTTTAAATTGATAATCTATAAAAAATGAACCTTCAACTGCATAATATACTGCTCTATAAATTTCATTTTTATTATCTCCTTTCAAGTTATGAAGACTTCAATTAATAAAAAACTAAACAAAAATATGCTTAGTTTGACAACGTGGTTAAATAAGAATAATTGATTTTCTAAATCTTTTCAACAAGCAAGGACTTATGATTCAATTAATTATCCTTACAAAACTTTATAAACAAATATCGATTTATACAAAAAACATTAGTTGTTTCTTCTGGTTTAGACCGTGTCTTCTAGTGAACCAGAAGAAACAACTAACGTTTTTTGTATAAATTGTGGCCGTGGAAACTTAAAAGAGTAAATATCGATTTGTTTAAAATTAATTTGTACTATAAAATAATAAAAATCTGAATATATACAAACTTTTCAGGTAAGTCACAGTTTTTAAAAATTTGAAATTTCAAATTAACCAGTTTTGTTGGAAAAAAATAAGTAATTTTTTTAAAAATAATTATATAATTTTAAAAATAATTAATTTTTGTTTTGCTCTAAATACTTTATTCAATGGTGCCCCAGCCTTAGTACCGTAGATTCTTTCAATTTTTCAGCCCAGTTTTTTTAAGTTTGAGTATAACCAATGGGTAGTTTCTCTATTATATATCATCCATTCTATTTACTTGCTATTTAAAATTATTATAGTGAAGTTTTAAACGTCAATACATTTTTTTTAAATACATTTTTGTAATAATATTAATCCTTATATAATTTTGTACTTTTAGACTACAAAAAATATAGCACTGATTAATAAATACGTATCAGAATAGATCTAACCCACATGCATGCACAAAGACGTCTTTACAACTGTGCGTAGGCGTCTATGTGCGTTGTAATGTTGTGTAAATAACGGTCTACAAGTTAATTTAAAATAAAAATAAAAACGATAAGCCTCTTTCCTGAACATATTTTTTTTTATCTAGATAAAATAAATTCTTATATTGAATTACAGGATTGTATTCCTTTCACTAACATGCTTTTTATAATAAATGGCTGTCATTGAAAAAGGTTAAAAAATTAATTTTTTTATTGTTATACACAGCTGTAAGGTAGGAACCGCAGTCATTTCCCCAATTATTCCCTCCACCAACCAATGATTTTCTTTTTTCGATCAATTGACACAGACGGGAACAACTGAATTTGTATAGCAGTACAGAGGATACATAGCATTTCCACTCGTCTTACGTTCAGAGGAATAGGCAAGCTATTCCATGTTAGAAGTTTCTATAAGCTATCAAACGATACTCTAGCTTTCTCAATTCTGATAAACTTGCGGAACTGATACTAGAAACTCCAAAAGATGATATTCAAGAAAAAATAAGCTAGAAAATATATACTATTAGCTAAAAATGAAAAGGTAAATTTGCTGTCAAAGGTTGGTTAGGTATACGTCACAGAAAGAGGGCAAATTGGGAACTAATTTACAATGTGCAAGAAACTTTTTCCCCTGTATAAACAGTTCCAAGAACACTGCAGGTGTTATTCTTAATCTTCCTAGCAGCCCTGTAAGAGCCCAGGATTGAAAGAAAGGTTCACCATAGAGTACAGAAACATTTATTTAGTTATTTCTATTTCTGTCTGAGTTCAACGGAAAGCCAGTTAAGGCGGTTTGACATCCAGTAGCTATCCCTAAAGACCCCCGGCTGCTGCCAACCCTCGTTAACACTGCTGATGGCCTCTTCTACTCTTGGGTGGTCGCCTGTCAGCTTGTACTTGTGTGGTTTGGGCCCAATTAACAACCTGAAAGAAAGAAAAACGGTGTTTATTTAACTCCCAGGCATTTTCCAATTTTAAAAAGGAAACAAAAAACTTGAGGTTTTCTATGAGTTCTTGTATTTGTAGGTATGCACTTGTGTACTACTTACATATTACATAACATTAGCATATTAATATTGTCGGGGTCCGTTAGCCGAAGTAAGTATCTGGAAATTTTGTTATTTAATTTGTACATAGTGCTGTTTCTTATGCAACGCCAACAGTACCAAACTCAATATGTTATTAATTGATCAATGATCCAAAATACAATTTTAACTTATTAAAAATTGTCTACTATGATTCAATCCCAACGTTCTCAGTTCCACAAATTTTAAATTTCACTCAATCACCTGATCAGGTTATGTTATTTTTGAAAGTGCTATAAATCCATTTGATCTTTGAGAAAATCGATTACTCTTTTAAATGATTTTAATGTTTATTATGTTAAAATAAAATTTAAAGGGTGTATAGATTTAAAAATATCACTCTTGGCTAAGTAAACTATGAAAATGTTTATGCGTTTGCTCATATTTTTTATTTTTATTTTTTTATTTGATCTAATTCAAATGGAAACCCTTAGATATCGCGAATATGAAAACATGGACTTATACCTCTTTCAACAATAACAACTGATATAATATTTATATTTTATCCTACAACATTGGAAACATCTTAAATCCTTAATAACTATTGATTGTGCTGAAAAGGAATAGGCATATATTTCAAAATTTATTTTTAGTTTGAGTAAATTATGAACAGGGATAGAAGAAACGTCATTGGGATCATATGAAACGTAGATGGGAGGATTGCCTTGAAGTTTTGTGACTTGAGATTGAGTCGAAGCTTGTATTCTCTTGGTTCAAAATAGTATGTGTTGTTAAAATGTTTGAAATTATAAAAATAAACAGTTTGATGTTGAAGTAGATATTGGAGGAATTTGTCTATCGAGAATTAAGCGTATAGATTTAAATAAAGACTGCATAAGATCCCATTTTTACCTACGTTACAACAATTAAATTTTAAAAAGCAAGACAATCACGAGGCATGAAGATTTCATTTAAAATTTTACAAAAGTCATGTATTTTGTTTATAATCTTCTATATTTTGGCAATGCTTGTAGGATCCAGTGGATGTTCTAATCGAGATTTAGAAACTTCCAAATTATAAGTTCCAAAACGAACAGAAAGTTAAGTTGTGATTTAGAGCCTATTTTGTTAAGCACGATGTTGCATCAATTTCTTAAATTAGCGACAAAAAATCTCATATTTCTTTTTGTATGTATGTTTTGAAGGAAGTAGAATGGCTCAGTGGTAGAGCGCTGAATTGCCGAGCTGAAGGTCGCGGATTCAAATCTGGCAGGGATGGATAACACTATACAACTCGTTTTTTGTGTCTGGTCAAAGACCGTAATTATTCATCATATTATGCCAAAATAGAGTGGAATATGACCTTACTATTGAAGAATGTTTGCTTTTGTGGCGGAGAGCTTGTTTATTCTAATTTGGAATCCTGAATTATTCTTAATACAGTTGTTAATTAATATGGTTGTAACGTCATCCCATTTTCCCTCTCTGCAAAGTCAACACAGCTTATTATTCTACTACTTTCTCATTGGCCGAAACATTAAAAGGGGGTCAGTAATTAAATAAATATTTTTTCTTTCATTTAATATTATAAGGGCAATTTATAGCGCGCTCGAGTGGGAAAAGTCATTTTTGACTGCAATGACTGCTCATTTTTTATTTATTTTAAGTGAATTCTGAGGTTATTTTGTTTTGAATACAAGAAGTTTAAAGTGTTTTGAACTATTGTATTTGTGTTACCATTCGAATTGATTACAATATGAATATTTTAGATGTTTATTTCAATTAAAAATATACTAAAAGCATACTCCTGACTTCAAAAGCAAATATTTTGAAGAAACCAGTTAATTTTTCTCAATGTTACGGTCTAGCCAAGCAAACACAATCACTTTCAACCCAGACACACAAAAAAAGTTCTAGTGTAATTTATTTAATCTGTTATCAGTCGGATATGGATCTTTTGGGATTTGGAACCCTCCTGGGGCTCAGCTAGTCTCTATAAAGTGCTACATACAGTAGTACATACTCTATAATGTATCCTAGATCCTAGAATCTATAATATTACACTCTGTGATTAAATTACAAATACTGGTATCCTATCATCAAAATTTTAAATACAAGTCTCCAGACATTCAATCTGTGAACCCAGTGGAAATTCTTATCCAGGTGTGCGTGCGAGAGATAAGAATGAACCATGACCTTCGATAGCTCCTCCTGCCTCACGATTTATATTGAGCATCTTCACACCTGTTTCCACTTTTTTCACACGTTCTCTGACACAGTCTGATGGTTTATTCTGTTATTTTCTCTAGCCAATTTTTACAATCTCATCGTGGTTTGGCAATCGGGTCTAACCACACTCATAAAGTGATTGGCCTTTTTGAGCCTACTACCGTACTGACGAATCTGCATTACAAAATCATATACATTGGTTCTAAATAAAAAATAAATAACCAAAACATTACATTAGAATACATTAAAGAAATTCTAAAGCATTGACGTTTTAAAAAATTATTAATATTTTCTTAAATTAATTAATTAAAATTAATTAAATTAAATAAACAAATTAAAATCTTCTTGACTGCCTATTTAATTTGACGTGAATACATCTTTAAAATTACTTTAATAGGGGAGACAATCCAAAAAAGTAAGCCTCAAAAAGCCAAAACCACACACAGAAATGGCTTCTCAAAACCCCGGAAAGGGCTTCTCAATAGTGATCGAATGGAAAACATAAACCAACATACGACCGAGTCAAGCAGTGCCGGTAACATAAAAGGAGTCCGGCCGATCGGATCAACGACAGTGCCTGTTCATCTGCAGTCGGGGTGCTTGAATTTATGCGGATGATAAAATCGGTTCTTTGTCGACAACGGATCGGGTAGGAATCGATTGTGTTCGATCTTCGATTATCAGGACACAATGGGCAGCAATTTTTGCATGATTCACTAAGACGCTTGGCAACAATCCATTCGGACATAAGTGTGATGTGTGTGACCGTCTATGGTTTATGCGCTCATTGAAGCCAAGGAAAAAAGGCACTTACAGCTGCTTAGTAATACTTTCCCAGAAGAGCCAGTAGCGGACTTGAAACTGTGCTGCGCGTGTAAAAAAATCAATGGATTCGGATCAAGTACCCATGCTTTCACATTCGAGCGGATTTTGGGTGTCCATCTGAGCAATACGAGTTGCCCGCATTGGATCCTATCAATGCACGTCTAGTATCACTGCGATTGCCAATAATGCAGATACGTTGGTAGCGATACGATGGAAGCTGGGGTATCATCGGACAAGTCATTAATTTACCCTTGGATGTGGATACAATGGTACAACAGCTATCGCATAAATTAGATTGTAAGAGGTTCAATGTTAACATAAAGAAAAATATGGTACATAAATATAAGTATTTGAGCGGCGCGGTAAAAAAGTCAGTGATAAAACCTTGGCTACAATTCTTAGTTGCCCAACCATTGTATAAGCATTACAAGATACAGTACACTGGTCAAGATTCATTTCAAGTTACCACAATAACCAATTTTGTGCCAGCCAACACCACCGATGATGATCCGATTGAGCATCTATTGTATTTGACAGACGTGCACCGGAGTAGAAGTTTCTGATAGCAAGGCAGCACACTAAGCTTAGGAATGAAGAACATTGTATCCTGGCAAGCATTCAATACCGCTGAACATTATTTACATGTACAGACGTTACAACACAAGGGTGTGCCCATGGCACAGCCACATCCCATTTTCTTCATACCTAAATATGTAATTTTACCTTTTCAGAGAATAATAGATGAATACACACACTAAACACAGTGAAAAAATGTTACTTTAAATAAATTAATCAATCACGAATTTAATGAAGCAAGAGTCAAATTTGGTTTGATTAAATTTTGTGTTCAAAACCGCTGAGTTGCCGTGCCGAGAAGTTCAAATCCGACTGAAACAGATTTTTTATTGTAATCCGGGATTGGATCCACTGGGATCTATTGACTCTTCTGTAGACTCTTCTGGAGCTACTCCAGCTTCTATAAAGCGGATAGCTTTAATAGGAGTAAAAAAATAGAAGGTTGAGCATATTCTCGGAAAAATCTCTACCTGTAGAACTTAATTCCTAGAAATGTTACAGAACCCTAAACCCTTCATGGGTAGTAGTCGTACAGTGCTCATAAAAGAGGTTGTAACCTCGGGTCAAGATCCTCATGACAGATTGAAGGTCCTAAAGAAGGTCCAACCGTCATTAGAGTTGAAACCGCAAGCACCCCTATTTCATTTACCATGACAGCTCCTATTTTAGTGAAGTAACTGTAAAATAAAGCTTAAGAAATATGACTTTGACAGAACTTCCAATTCAAAATAGGAATTTTTTTTCTCAAGACATCTTCATATTTCCTAAATCTAAAAAATAGTTAAACCACTCCCTTCATTTAGTTTCGTATTCATTTTGTGTCCATATATTTTAACGTAACACCCCTTCCTTTCAATTATTTTGCTATCGAAAGACATTACCATGAAAATACTATTGTTTTAAAATCGCTCGCTATTTATCGAATAACGTGAACATTTTTTTGAAATATGTAGTTGTGACAGCCGTCATTCGCTATAGAAAGATTAATCACCGTCGAGGAAAAATATATTGGCTTATTAGGTAGTAAGTACCTACAGTTAAGTGCCTATAGGTAGGTATGATGGAAAAAAATGTATTAAAACTAAAATAATATTTAATATTTGAAATGTGAATAAACAATTTTTATAAAAAAACAAAACAAAATGTAATAAAAAATATGACATGAATTATGTTTTCGATCCTGTTATGGTGAGTCAGGACTAGGGAAGTATTTGCCCTCTTCTCGCCCCGTGGCACTGAATGCTCAGGAGGTCCTGCTGGACCTCCAGCTTTACGCTGCAGTGGGATTGGCTCATATCGAGAAGAGGCTCTGGAAGATGCCAACGTATGCTTACTCCTCCTAGACTATAACTCCAGTAGCCCTCGTGATTGACTAACTTACATTTGGCATTTGAACATTTGGCCCAAATGATCACTTGTTCGGCACTAAATACACGTGACACAGCCGATTATGTACGAACCCCTACCAATCTCCTACGAACAACACGTGGTCATCTGCGAGTGTGAATATTCAAAATAAATTTTAAAATAGTAAAATGTGTTGGCCGCGGCAATATTCTCAATATTAAAGTCCCTTATACATTTTTTTAAAGTGCTTATCATAAAAATACTATAGAGTTCACGATCACTTGTGAAAATAATGAATGAAAACGGTATGATGAATTTTTTTTTTCGGAAAGGAAGGAAATTATATAGTGCAAAGAGTTTCGGGCCTTGTGATCACTGAATCAGTCAGAACACACCCCATGATCGTACTACTGCACAATTATATATTAATTATATAATTGTACAAAGGTATATATTAATACCTATTTGATTATAAAAATGTTTGCATTATGATTTACGATTATTTTAATTCTTCGAAGTTTCTTTTTCAAACAATCAGTTAATTCTCAATTGTTCCTTTTGCAGCAGCATGTAAAATTCTGTAACACTTAATTTAAGTAAAAAGCTAGGAACAATAATTATTGTACCTTCTCGTTTTCCTTATTATAAAACGTTCCAGTTATACATACTTTTTTAAAAATGTATCTAATGTATATAAATAAAAAAATACAATTAAATTTTGTAAAACTTTATAAATATAAAATATAAATGTAAAATAGGTGTAGACAAAAAAAATATAGTTATTTATTTAAAAGGATAGATATAGCCACATGATTAGATGATCCAAACTCTAATAATTTTATTAAGATTGTGGTACATCGGAAATATTACAGTTTTGGTTATGATTGTCTAGTAAATTAATTATTAGAATTATTAATATTTGAAAAAATATATTTATATCATTTTAATTTAAACTTGGGATTAACATGTTTCGCCTCGCCCTTCCCCTGTTGGGTAACAGAAGTGTTCCAGATAGAAGAAGAAGCGGATCTCACGACCTAAGATAACTTTCGCTTTTCGATTCCCCTTAAAAAATTTAAAATAAATAATAAAAAAAAAACAATTTGTAGAATATGAATTGTACATATTAAAATTGATTTCAGCCTTGATTTTGTTTTTAATATAACAACATTGAACGACTAGATAAATGTACACATGACTACCAAACTACACAACCAACAACTGAACTCTACCAAGTTAATAAACATTTATCAATATACAGAGAACCCTCTTTTCTCCAACTTAAGAAGAGTGCAAGTGGTATTCAACATGTTAACTAAGTAGGTTTTTGAAGCCGCAATGTGGAAGTCATGATTTAATAAGTGGATTTGTCAGTAATTAAAATTTAAGCCCCACACGTTTGATTTTATAATGTGAGTTCAAAATCAGAAATGCTGGAGTTTGTGTAGATATACTTCAAGCGCCTATTAATATTATTATTATTATTATTATGTTAATTTTTTGTTATTACATTTTCTTATTTATATTGTTACATTTGAATTTACTGTATTTTTTCATACATTATGTTTATAGGAAATCGTTATGTATGTATACGTTTTATATTATGTATGCTTATAATGAACTGAAATTAAACAAATATGTATAATATATAATATATTAAATTAAATTCATTTAAATTACAAAAAAACTTCAATTCATCTTTTGTAATTTTATTTTTATTGTTATGAAACCAACAATTCTCAAAAATTTCTGGGAGGTAGAAATATATTAATACCTTAGTTGACATTTATGGGTGATGAAGCTTAAGGCCATCTACCGTTTCTGCCAATTTTTTAACTGTTTCTGTAATTTAAAGCCGTAACAGTTCTTTCTTAATAAGATTTTTCTCAATAACTAATAATTGGCCATGCCTAAATCAAATCCGAGGAGCTTATTATAATGAGAGATATATAATTGCAAAAGTAATTTTTTTGCGGCCAGGAGCAATGTCGATACAATGTTCTTCATTCCAAAGCTTAGTGTGCTGCCTTCCTATCAGAACCTCCGAATCAGGTCCATTTCTGTCAAATACAATGTAGATACTCGATCGGATAATCATCGGTGGCGTTGGCTGGTACACAACATGAATTGAATTCCAGTGCACTGTAATCTTGTAATGCTTATAAAATGGTTGACCAAGTAAGAATTGTAGCCAAGTTTTTACCGCTGCCTTTTTGAGCAAGTCCCTCAACTACGTAGATTTATGTATCACGTTCTTCTTTATGTTAACATTGAACCCCTTACTATCGTCCACTTGACACGGTAGCTGTTGCACCATTGTGTCCACAGCCACGGGCGCATTAATGACTTATCTGATGATACCGTGGCTGCCGTCGTAACGCAATCTACGTATCTGCGAGAAGAGAGAAGCTCTTTCCAAACGTATACGATCTCTTTATTTATATTTGGCTTTTTTACGCGAATAGGCCGACATTAGATGTTTTGCATGATATTTTTTTGTCCTAACACCTTATTATATTCACTGTCAGTATTTTACACTACTGCTTTATATACAATCGATAGATTTTGATGACAGCTGAATCGAAACTTAAAAGTACGTCATAGTTCCTACGAGTCAAGAGTTGTACTGCACAGAAATCTCGACAGGCAGCTAAATGAACTCAAAGTGGCGAAGCTTCCCCCTCCATCGCACGCGGTGCCTCACAGTCCTCACATATTGTAATAAATTGTTTAGCTATCCAGTGGTCTAATTGAATTTTGGATGGAGATGTTGGATATGTAGCTGCAACTCCAAACTGTATCCCCCGATTTTGTTAGCATTCGTTTTTTGAATTGTCTCCGGCTATTGAAGCAGTTTCAAAGACGCATTCATGTCAAAAATTAAGATGGATAAGTTTACTAATGACCTCTTTTACTACCACTCTGTGCGCTTTGATCGGAGGGAGACGTTTATCACACTCTTTTTTACGGTCTTTGCTTATCAAAAAGTTCGCTTTAGTTTCAATTCAGGATATTTTTTGCTATATTTAAACAGTCTGTTTTAAAGTCACTTTATGATGCTATGGTTAACCGGTGAATGCTACAGCGGGAGTCCTTAATTTTGCTTATCCAAGTATAATTAGGACAGAAACACATAACGTACACTTGAAACGGCACAGGCACGAGATCGCCATTTTACGTCCACTTCGAAGGACGGAATGACTTCTGACAACCATTTAAATCTACTAACAGCACCTGTCGGTTTGCGGACCCGCGATCTTCGGCTTAGTAGGTTGTTATGCTTACCACGTGACCTATCTTTAAAGATGGTTTTTCTTTGTTTAATAGTATCAATTCTTCTTTACAAGAAATTATAGGAGTGGATCGAAAAGCATTTCGGATAGAACACGATAGTTTATTCCTCAAATCTAGAAGATGTGAAAGATCCTCAAACAAGACTGAAAAGACAAGAAACTACTCGACGTTTTCGTCTACTTCAACATTTACTGGACAAACGTTCAAAGCTCCCAAGTAATTACAAAAGCCTCTTTTACATGACAGTTATCAGACCTATTTGGACATAAGCAGTTGAGCTTTGAGGCTCTACTAAACCATCCAATTCATCTCGTATCCAATCTTTACAATCAAAAATCCTTCGTAAAATCCTCAATGCTCCTTATTATGTCACAATCTCATCCATCATGATCTTAATATATTGCTGATTTGGCTTAAACTAGATACCTATCCTTCCATGAAAAACTCCATACACACTTGAAACCGCTAGTATCTCAACTGGCTTCCCATAATATTCCTGATAACCCTCCGAGGCGTCTGAAAAGGCCTCGAGATCTTCTACAATAGAACTTTATTGGAGTGCTATCAATGGGTAGTTTTTCCTCAAATGTTTTTTTTTTATGTCCTTTGTTCATACAGCAGATTTAATTGATGTAATATAATTACAGTTGTAAATATCAATAAATTATTCTACAAATAAAAAAAAGAAGATGTGAAAGAAATCTGATAATTTATTGTTTCATTGAAAAATAAAATTTGTTGAATTGTAAATCATAGTAAATAATTAAACTAACATTAAAAATAATATTGCAGAAACTGCCCAATGGATTAGGTAGCCCTTACATTACCAAAAAAAGAAAAAAAAAAGAAATAGCAGATAAAAAACATAATTCCAAATGGTATTCAGCCTCTAAGTCTAAATGCATATATTGCTGCTGAAGAATATGCGGATGGCCGATGTGTATGGTAACAGATAAGGTTAGAAGGCAATGGAATTCTAAAAAATATCAATTTTAAATCAACCTTGCATTTAATAGTTTGGAATTTTATTTAGGCTTAAAAGGTGAAAACTGCTACTCATTTCTTGTTACTTTAATATTATAACATGTTTTAAATTTAAGTAAGACAATTAATAAAAAAGAATAAAGTTTAAAATTATAACAACATAAAAATAACTTGTAACTTAGTAAATTCGGATTTACCTGTAACGTTAACATTACGTTATGAACTAATGTTATATCAGAATACCAAAAAGAAATTCTGTATGAACTCAGTTACAAATCGCTGATCAATAATTTTACATGTCCGATCAGATGGATAGGCAACTTATAAATATACATCTTAATCGAGTCCGAACGATAGGGAACATTCACGGAAGAGCAGTGACTGCATAAATCACATGTTCCCAGAAGCGATAGCAGTGACTAGTACCTGTCTGTCACATATGACTTAGACTGGTCGATGAACTCTCGGTCAGTGTCCTAGGCTTGCCTAGTCGTTGATGATGACTCTTCTTCAGGATTTAATAGAGACTTGTGGGAGATTCATTGAGGACAAGATATGGAGGAGATTTTCAAAATTGAATGGCTATATAGGTTTGGGTAGATAACTCGGTTTTTAGTGAACTTTCAATAAGAACTGCCAATAAATATATCTTACTTTAAGTTCATCTCAAATTAACAGAGTAATGTTGTAATTTGATTAAAAAATATATAGAAAATTAGATCAGAATTTTAGTCAGTTGAACTAGTATGATATTTGACAAATTCAGTAACTTAACCGAATCGAACTAACACGATTGGATAGTTCTTACGCAAGACAAACTTCAACCTACATATTGAATATTATCTATTATCCTTATAAATTATATGAAAGAAAGATATTTCAGACAGTTCAACAAAATTCTCTGATAGTACGAAACTGTTTACTAATAAAATAAATAAATCTATGGTTTAATAGGAGTTCAACTTCAGTTTATTCTGATGTGGCTAATTCGACGATACTACAATGAGAGTCCTAAATTTTGCCCATCCAGGTATCAGGACGTCCATTTTACGTACTATCCGAAGGATGTCATAACTACAGATTTTTTATTCACTTTTAAAAACCTAAGGCCATCTGCCGTGCTCCAAACTCACTCTATTGAGATAAGTGGGTAGTAATGCTAACCGCCCCTCCTCAGGTAACACCTATCGCACTCTTGTTACATTTTAAAGCCTTAAGCCTTTACAACAACCAAGTGCGTGTTTTAGACTGTACTGTTTCATGGAAAACGATTGTGCAGGGAAGCGACTGATCCTAGATACGCTGCCAGCTGTTTACCCCTATTTTGGGTAGCTTCTTATACAATAAATCTACCCTATCGATTGTGGTCTATAGACTGCAGACTGTATTATACTCACTACTCGCTACACTATACTCTACTTCCCTCTATGCTGATTCCTTTGCTGTAGATTACAGTTCCTCATGGTTATATAAGCAGATATAAAAATTACTTTCTGGTTTAAAATAATTTCTGGTTTAAAATAATTCGTTATTTTATAATGAGCCGATAATTTATTAAATGCACGTGTGCATGGTAGTAATTTTTTTTTTGCAAGTATCATTTTAAAGTTATAAATCCTACCCTGACAAAGTTAAAAAATCACCTTAAGGTTTAACCAATAATAACGAATTTCTATTGGTCAAAACGATATTTGGGAAACATCTTTCATAACAAGCTGTGTTTTCCTGATGTATTATAACTTCCAGTATAAAACTTTTGCGGCATAGACCAGTGTGTTATGCTGGAGATTCCGGGATCAATCCGGCTGTGGTGGATACATTATTTAATCAGTTAACAGCTCCTGATGGACTGTGTTGGATCTAGAGACCCTCCTTGGGCTAACCCACTTATATAGAGGACATCCTTATTTAGGGGGAAAACCTGGTGGTTTTGCGTGTTCTTTAGACCCTTTACCTATAGGTTGTTGTGGTATAGGTTATTTAAAACTTTAGGAAGCGACAGATCTTAGGTTAGGTTTGTACAGATGATTAAGAATTCGTAAACAATTATCAGGTGCGAAGATTTGCAATATTAATAAGAGATAATGATAAGGTAAGCGAACTCAGAGATTCGATATTATGATTAAATATCCACTCCTTATTAAGAAAACAATTATTTGTTTAACGATAACACGAGTGTATCAATCTTTAGTAACTCTCAACTTGTATTTTCAGAATGAACAGGCATGAAAAATCATTCTTTTCTTTTTGAGAGTTATTGAATTCTATGATAATATAAACAATTTTAGTTTAATAATTGGAAAAGCGCTGATTGACGTTTTTGAGATTATATTTTTTTTAGATAAAATGATTAAAACTTGTATCAAACTTTCAATTAAAATGATCTATAACTAGCACTGACAGCTTGTTGAAGCATGCACGTAACATCTGCCAACGTTTCAATTTACTTAAACTTCTTAAACTACTCTTTTCCTTTTTTAATTGAAAATTATCCTTCTGGAAGTATAAGTGGGAATATTAGCTATGGACGAATAATACAATGCAAGTATTAAGTACAGTAGCATAAATGAAAAAATGTAAATCATTTCGTAAAACTTTAATTAATTTTCTGATCATAAACTGTCCACCTTCCCGGCTATCCCATCATAATAATTAACAAGCTTTCATAACTATTAAACTTACCATAACTAAAAAAACAGGCCAACACCTAAAAATCCAATATATGAAATAATTTTTGTTTTTATGAAGGATATGATGGTCAGGGCGTCATTAAAAAGATTAATAACAACTTATATGTTTTAATTAATTTAATAATATAAACCATTTTAAACTATTAAATAATAAACCATTGTTAATAGAGTTTTTATAAAATAATTTTTGCTACATATGCATTTTTTTAAATCTTCCAACTAGAGCATCTTATCCTTGATGGTAATTTAAACAATTAAGTAATAATTATTCAGTTTATTTTATTTTTTTTTAATTTACATATAAATTACTTAATTTGATTTTCTTATCTCTCGTATGGATGAAACATAATCCTTAATAACTCTTATCTGCAAGAGATATAAAACGAATAAAAGGAAAGAAACAGAACGAAACATTCTTTAAAATGTAATAAGCCATTCAGCAAAAAAACAAAAAAAATATAACAGAAAAACAAACAAACGTATTTACAACATTTGCTTAGTTAATCCTCCCTTTGACAAGAAAAAAGAAAAAACCTGTAGCACTATAATCCATGTTGGGCCTTATGTTCATTACAAGGTAGAGACGTAGAGGCTGCACAGTTTCCAAGAGAACGGTTGTGCAGAGAGGTAATTTGTCTCTTGTTGAGCTCAAGGAGGTTCTGCAGGTTCAACAGGGTCCATCCATGGCTTTTAACAGGTTATTTATAATTTAATCATTTATTTACCATAGCTCGATTTGAACCCGGGATCTTCATCATTGCACCTCATCACTCTACACACTGAGCTATCATATTCCGCAAGAGTAATGTCTTATTTTGCATTTAAACTGTCTTTTTTTCATATTTTAATAAAACTAATGTAACCTAACATATGAGGTAGGATATGTTTATATTTTGGACATTTTATAGTGAGATTTACCGTCGCATATGACAGAACTAAGAAAAGAGACGATTTAATATATAAATAACAATAGGCTAGGATTTTGAAGTAATATATATTTTTTTCTTAGCTTCTTGCTTTATTTAATTTTGAATTCATTATTATGGATATAAGTAGAAATGAGAGAATTTCTCGTACTACATTAGTTGCATTTTAAGAGAGATAATTTAAGGATGGTAATATGCTGGCATCCTATTGAATGTCCGGAATACACTCTAGCGATGGACCTCACCAGTTGTTTCGGGAGGCCTCTCGGTGCAAGTGTTGAAAAGCGGGTTAGTACAGCACTGGAAACTTACAAAGAGTTTGATACGTTGCCTACCTTACTGTACGTCTCAGTAAAACATTCTAAAGCTTTTGGAGCCTTTTTGTAGTTGAGAGAGTTAAAAATGTTTTGATTGAGAACAAAAAATATATTCTCAATAATGAGTTCAATATGTATAGCCACAGCAAGAAGGAGAAACGAATGATATTGGTATAAATTGATGGCGTTGCAACCAACATTTTTATTTTTATAATGATGCAAAAGTAAGCTTGTAATTGAGACAGTGTTATATAGGTTAATTACATTGTAATATAATATATAAACAATCTGCTCGGTGACTTAGGCTTGCTAGCTAATCAGTGCACCACGGTTTTTCTCATATTTTTAGAAAAATAATCACTCACCATCGAAAGAAGTTAGTTGAATAGGATAGAGCGCAGTAGCCTACAGAATTTGAAGACTTGTACTCCAGGTGAGAAGTGTCCCGATCTGAGCTGAAGGAAAATGACTTCCGAAGGTAGGAATCTTTCTTTTCTACTATAGTCTTCCAGTTGTGTCAGTAGATGATGGAGGCTATCTATCAGTTATGAGAATCAATTTTTTTTTTAACGACTCGATTACTATTCAAGTGGAAATATGAATCTTGGTACGTGTGTATAAGATAGTAGTTATTATTGCTATTATGATAAATATTATTGCAAGTTGATAGTGTTCTTTTGTTTGAATGTAGTACTGTTTTTTTTTTTTTTCAGATTTGAGTATATTTTGGGATTATTTATTTTCTAAAGTTTCCCATATGTGCTCTTGACTTTACCTTGTTTCTTCTCTAGTCCTTTCTAGGAGTCTAAGAGAAGGGCCGCAAGGAACATTATGTGACTATTCTAACCGAATAGTCCGAACTTGAGGTCCATCAAGTTGATTTAGATAATGAAGACGCTAATCTCGAAATGGGTTAGCCGCTACAAATCCATCATTGATATATAATAATTTCATGGCTATTTCAAGAGAACGCTTGGAGAAGAAGGATATGACAGACAATTACTCAGGCGAGATAGGAAGATGTTGAAGCGAGCGGATGATGCTGTCAGGGCCTGTTTGTAGGGAAATTAATTTTAAAAGCCGACAGACTGACAGACAGCTTCATTACCTCGCCTCTCTGTTTGTACAGAGCCGTGTCGACGAATAATCACGTGGGGTCTTTGTGCTCTATTATACATCGCGTGTGGAGCCTGACCTCGACATTATGGCCCTCTCTGATGCCTGTCAGATGAGGAAGGTGACTGGAAAAGCTTCACTAATATAATTATTACCTGGAAACTTGCAAGCGCTTATAAAAATTTCCTTGTAACATCAATTTTATACATTCACAAATTCCATGTTTTATTTTAGAAAATACATTAAAATTATTATAATAGTGCACAATCATAGAAATGTGTTTGTTTGTTTAACGTCACTTCATGCTGCTATGGCTAATCGGACGATGCTATAGTGGGAGCTCTAAATTTTGCCTATCCAGGTTTAATTAGGATAAGGATTTTTAACGAGTGCCTGACTTCGTACAGGCTCGGGCCCCCATTTAACGTCCCTTCCGAAGGACGGGACTAACTAACTAACTAAGGATATTTTACTCCCTTAAAAAAATCCTTAGTAGTTTGTTACCCTAACCACTATAGCACGGGTGACCATAAACAAGAATTTTTTACTTCCTTTAAAAAATCCTAGGGCCATCTACTGGGCTAAGAATGCGCGAAATTGGGCTTAGTAGTTTGCTAAGCTAACCATTAGACCACAGGTCGCCCCCGAATAAGTTATATTGTAGAAACAACACGTTATTGACAACAAAAATTAATAATGAGTTATATGACGAATGCCTAGTCGGATCAAGGAAGAGCTTATTGCATTTAATCTTTGAAAATATTTTAAGTCAATCAATAACAGCTCTCAACAAATCATTTACGCCGCCAGAACTTTCTTCGGAGTGGGCCAATATCTAAATCCTAGAAAAAAATATCTCGGGGTTCAAATTTGAGGAGTCAAATCAATCATGACTGTCCATGTTGTCAGCCCCGGTTGTCAACTCCTGTTCTCACCAGCCCTGAAGAATACCTGCAATGTGGAACGAAACGTCGGCTTCCAAGTAAGTACTTCTCCCTATATAAGAGAATTTTTGACCTCCATGGACCGCTTTCTTCCTCCTATTTTTTATTTATTTCGATAATCCCTCTTTATCAGGGAGTCGAGAAAACATTAAAAAACGAAAACCTGTACTCTCACACCTTGTATGATTTTATTTGAGGATCACACAAATAAGAGAATCTGATAATACATGAGATTAAAAAGAATTAACAATGACTCGATGAATTATTCAGAAATTCATTTTTCAACAAGGGCCCTGACGTAGATGTTAATATTAGATGTATTTAAATGTATAGAAGCTAGAAGAGTGATGTAGGACTAGGAGACAGGAGCAGAGTGGCTCTGATGTTTTTAATCTGTTGGGCTGAAGGCCGCTTTGATCTCGCTCAGTGACAGCCTTTGATGTAAAAACCTGATCAAAAGCCCCGCCACCGCCTCTCATATTTACTTCTTTTTTCTCTCTTTTTTTTTTTCCCATCCGCCGCCTTTTTTATCTTTTATTCCTTTACGTTAGTTCATTTAAATTGAATCCTGTCATCGCTTTGTCCCCACCCCGGCCGAAATTAACGGTGGCCTAACGTTTCAATAAATGGCAGATGATCGGAAAAGAAAAACCTGGTCCGCCCGGATACTGGCATAGAAGCTACCAGATTCAGTTTGAATAAGTGTCGCCATCTATAAGGAGAAGAGGAAATGTTTTAATTATTTAGTATTATCTGTATCTAGAATGAATTTAACTGTAATTTATTTACTGATCTCAACGATACTTACTCACTTTCAAAAAAAAAAAAAAAAAACCCAATCGCATTAAGATAAACAATGTACACTTCATAAATATCCTACTTTTATTGTATTTTTTTAAATTTTATCAATCACTGCGATCATTTTAATAGTAAGCATATGAAGCATAATTATTTCATAATTACCCGATAAACTAATGTGGATATCAGAGAAAGAAAATGGTCCGGGTAGAAGCCGACGTTTCGAATCATATTGCAGTTCTTTTTCAGGGCTTAGTGTGGATGTCGCTGTTGTGACGGGAGTGTGGTGATAACGATAGAGAAGGTAACAAACAGCTGGGTGAACAAAGAGGTTTGTGTGAAAGGGATGCCTCAATCACTTCATTTATTTTATTTCATACTATATCTAGTACCAACACGTTTATTAATTAATATTTATTTTTTAGATCCTTAGCTGTTCTGTTGAGTTTAGCAATGAATAGAATACTGGCTGAGGGCAGAATTTCGACCTGGATTTGTTATACGGTTGCTAAATAATCTCTTTCGAGTAAATAAGCTATTATTTATAAGAACCACGCACCCAAACTGTTACCTTTCATAACCTTATACGATTAAAGCGTCATAAATAATTTATCAATCTATAAACTTATCTTCATAGTCCGTTAACAATAATTATTTTTATAATTATCTCATAAAATAACATGTCTGCCGCTGTTACCTTCATAATATTATAACAACGCCTAGGATGCTACATTATGGCGCTAACAATTGCATTCATTACTTAACTTCGATCTAAAACCAAATTAGTAATAACAATTATCATTATTCAGGAGATGAATATTCCTTACTCCTACATAAACAAGTATTTATCTATTGAAGTTGTATTATTTTTGTCATTACCATTTTCAAACTAATTAAGGAAATTATGATGGAATAATAAAGCAGTTTATTATAGAATAGAAAAGAAAAATAATTTTATTCTGGGACCAGGTCCCTTTAGAATAACAGAGATCATCATAATTAAGTAAATATTTATCTGGCCAAAGGCCTACATCTGAATAAAACAATATTTACAAAATATCTTGAAAGTAAATAACTAAAGAGGTATGTTTTGGTAGATAATCAGAAAATGTATTGCAAAATTAAAATAAAAAACAGAAAAATTTACAATAAAAAGTACTAGGCTTATGGAAAAAACAGTGAATATATGATAGCATCTAGTAACAAAAAAAAAAAATGATTTCATTATGAGTGAGGAATATTTACAGTAGTTCATCAATCGATAAAGTTGAAAATATCTATAAATTATTTATTGATTATAAAGCATCTGATTGGGAATTTAGAAGATGTAGGGAAAGTTTGGATTTAAATGAGGTTAAAGAAGACGCATGACGGATATCGGGTGGGAGTGAGTTCCAAAGAGAGATAGAACGGGCGAGAAAGGAACGCTCAAAAGTTTTAGTTCTACGGGAACAGATATAAAGATCAGAAGGGCGAGATCTTGTGCCCTGGGATTGGATAGAGGATTTGAATTGTAGGAGACTATAGATGTAAGATGGATGTTGTGAGTTGATTGTTTGATATAAGTAAGAATCAAGGAAATAGAGCCTACGGATAGAAGGAAATAGTCACTTTAACTCAACGTAACGGAGGGACACATGAGACCTTCTCGGGGCATCGAAGACAAATCGAAGCGAACAATAATAATAATAATAATATACAATGGTTGAAAAATGGAAGTACTATATGTTTCCAGAGACGGAAGGGTTCCTTTTAGCTATACAAGACCAAGTAATGGCAACTTGTTCATATAGGAAGTATATCTTACAAGAGGTCATTAATGATAAGTGTTGTCTTTGCAAATCTACAGATGAATCCATACAACATGTGACCTCAGGCTGTCAAGTACTAGTGGAAAAAGAATACCTCCAAAGATACAATAATGCAGCGAAAGTCATTCATCAAGCAATTGCTAAATGTTGTGATTATTAAATTAAAGATCACCAACCTTTCTACAGCTTTCATCCTGAAGCATTATTAGAAAGTGGTAATGTTAAAATATATTGGGACCATACGATGATAAAAGACCACCATATATCTCGCAACAGACCTGACATCGTGTTTATTGACAAGCCAGCAAAGAAAGTACAGATTATTGAAATAGGAGTTCCTTCTGATGATAATGTCCAAAAAACAATATGAAAAAAAATCGGAAATGTAAGGAGCTTGAAGAAGAATTGAAGCACCTTTATAGGCTGGTGAATGTTGAAGTACTGCCAATTGTAGTTTCAACAAATGGCCTTATTCCAGAGAAAACAATAAAATCCTTGAATTGAACAAGGAAGTTGAACTACTACAAACAGCAGTATCAATAGGAACTGCTGATTAGGACGAACATTTTTAAATTACGATAAATAAGACGATGAAGCTTAACCTTGTCCATGGCCCGATTAAGCCACACCATCCAACAATGCTGAGAAGAAAAATAAATATATAATAACCCTTGGGAAGACTTGGGTGTCCCCGAACAGTCACCTGGAGGAATTACAGTTGGACCAGGTAGCTGTATCGGGAAGATTTCACGGAGAAATTCAGAATGTCAAAGTCAGGAAAGCAATAAACGTTACCTCGCAGCACTATCTATCCTTCACAAATAAAAATAAAGATGTATCCAGCAAAAAGGGTCGACCAAAACAACAGGAACCAAGGGAAAGGATAGACAGGGAAAGCCTGGTTGGAATGTACCGGGAAACCTTCGGGAAAAAACTTAAAGATACCGAATAATTGGGAAGAAGTCATTGAGAATATGATGGGCCTCGCTGAAAAACTCGCGCCTGGGAAGAGGGTCCAGAGGAGAGAATGGTGGAATATCGAATGCGAGGATGCATGGATAAAATGGAACCAAAATAAAACTAAGGAAAACTGTGAACAATTTTTAGATAAAGGAAAAACGCACATCAAATACTGAGGAAAAGGAGAAGGAGCTTCCTCAATGAACAACTTACGGAAATGGAAATCAACTTCAGGACGAACAACAACACCAGCCTCTTTTACAAAAGCTGCAAGCAGAAAATCTAAGGGTTCACACCCTCTGGGCAACCCTAACTAAGGGCAACTAAAGAGGAAAGGAAAACCCCTGGCACAAAACAAAGAAGAAATCTGCGACGAGTTCGCGAAGTATTTCGAAGAACTGTTGAACTGTGAAGAACCTGAAGCGCCCCGACACAAGGAAGGGGATAAATCCGATGTGAACAACTACAGAGGGATGTCCCTATTACCGGTAACATACAAAATTCTCCCAAAGCACTGCTGAACAGGTCGTACCCACAAGTGGACCCGAAGATCGGGGAATATCAGGGGGGATTCCTGCAACCCTCAGCCTTTTGTTGTTACTGTATATTTTTTTGTTGGACTTTAGCCTGTATCCTTCGGGTGTCTTTTTGTCTTTCTTAGATTTTCCTAAGGATTTTTCTTTCCACTTTCAGAAGCTTTTCCACGCTAGGGAGACAGGAGGTCTCCTCCGTCTTATATAGTATCACGGGTTTAATCACGGTGTAGTGTCGGACTTTGGCTTTGAAGGATAAGTTCTTTTTGTTGTAGAAGTTCCTAAGGTTGAAACACAATCTCTCCAGTTTAGCGACTTTTCCTTTGAAGTTTTTTTTGAAGATGACTTCTCCTAGGTATCTGAATTTTTGGGTTGTCGACCGCCTTTTTTTTGTATTTTGAATCCGTAGTCATTAGTTATGTCTATTCAGAGGAGATTTGTAGGCCCGTATTCCAGGCTATCCTTGAGAGGGCATTTATCTGAACGACCGCCTCTTCCTCCGTTTCCGGGAAGAGGGCGAGATTGTCAGCATAGGCGAGACACTTTACTTTTTCGTGGTCATTCTTCGTTCGTCGGACCGCTCCAGGATCGTTTACCTTCCACAGCTCTCTCTTGATCTTATCCAGTACTACATTGAACAGTACTATCTATCTCCCTGCCTGAGTCCCATTTTGATCCGGAACGGTTTGCTGATGTGTCCTTGGTATTTGACTTAATACCGCTTTTGGACACCTACAGAATTGTAAGAAAATTCTTAAATCAGTAAAACATTTACACTTCCCTTGAATTTCGAATCCCGGAATGTGAATTTGGAGCCGGAGAAATCTGTGAGACAAATAAAATATATAATATTAATTTTCGTTTTTTAATTTTGTAGTTCATGGAATATGTGACTCTAGTAATTTTACTAATAAAGAATGAAAATTCGTGTGATAAAAAAAAAGTTTTAGAAACGAGATAATTCAAATCAAATCTACTTTGGCTTATAGGGTGAGAACGATTATTGCCCAAGGAACTGCAATGTTATTGTTTAAGGGCATGTAGAGTGTAACGCCAGATGATCGGAAACCAAAAACCTGGTCCAAAGCGCTTTGGCATGTCTACTCCTGATACATTACCTTTGGTTCGGTAATCTCCACCTTGTTTTAATAATATTAATAAAAAAAGTAGGTAGGTTAATAATATTAAAAAAATAGTAGGTATAGTCATAAACATTTATTCAAAAGAACAAAACATTGCATTTATAATGCCTTCTGGGAATTACAGAATGGCGTCTGCTAGTTTCTCAAAATCACCTGTAGTTACAAAATCTTTCACCTTGCATAATCCTTGTAAAGAATCCTCAATTTTGTCCCTGTAAGAATCAATTATACTGTTCAATTTCGCCTTTACAACATCATTGAAGAACATTTCCAAGTTAGCGCCATCATATTCAGGTCTGGAGGCTCCCAATTCCACATTCCCAAACTTCTCTACCCGCATGTCATTGAGCCTGACAATACAGTTCTCTTCGGCGAGGTGCATAGTGTAAGACGAGTGGATGGAGTTGTCGCGAACCCTTGCATAGGCCGACATGTTGGCCCCGACGATCTCCAGGTGAGGCAGCACTACGGTCAGCATTCCATATCCGTAACTGATGTCGATGTGGATATCGTTTCCTTCCACTTCTTGCCAGCAATCAGCTGTTCTTCCGAGGGAGTCAACGCCCAATAATGTTGCATCAGAATACTTCACCTGCAAGAAATGTGTTTTTAGGTAGATTTAAAACAAAAAAATTAGCAATAGTTACTTATATTACTCGCATTTTACTATTACCATTGAATCCAGAGAGATTTCGGGAACGCCCACATTTGTGGTGCCTGTTTTGCGCAGATTACTATTCAACTTTTCGATTAGGCGATCAAGAGGTTCATTGATATTAATCCTCTTCGCTTCAGCAGCTGCAAGAGCTGAGAGCAATACTAAGCAGAAGAATCTGTACATCATGGGAAAAAGAACTGACTGCAATGGGCAAGAGTAGCGAATATATACTAAAACGGAGACACTCCAAAAGATATGGATTGTTTACTATTCGATATGTTAATTAAAAATATTAATGTGAAATACAAATCTCTAACATTAAATTCGATTAATGAAATATTCATTATCATATCTGTCGTTAATTGAATTAGTTTATTTATTTACTCTTCAGTCACTGTGTTTTGATTAATTTGTATTGCTTATTTATTATTATGATTTCAAAGATAAGATTTTTCTTTCGTATTTAATTTTTTTTTTATTTCTCTATTATTTTTAATATATTATTACTTATGTTCTAAGAAAACAATTTTGAAAGTATTTTAGAATTATATGAGCATTTATATGACGTTTTGTGTTAAGTTTTATTGACGATTTCTGCTAGAAATTCAATACGAGTGTTGAGGGCCATTTTATTATCGACCTTGTTTAATAGTTAATCGCCGATCAGTGACTGACTTTGAAGCCAAGTTTACAGATATTTTTTTTACAGTTGCATCTGTGAGAAGCAAGGCTCTTTGATTCCTTGCAAAGTTGCAGAACCCCTTGCTGTATGGTTGGACACGTTATTTCAAGCAAGAGAATCGTTGAATTCATGCTTATTTCGTAGAACGTATTCGATGGTAGGGATTGGAGGAGTTATACTCTTAGATTTGGGCGCACCTTAACATTTTTTGCTCACAATAACGTATTCCTGAACCTCGCTGTGGAAGCTACTCCATGATGAATGATCCTGCCACGACACTCATCTCAAACTTTAATGGAACGAAACGATTGATCACGCCTGGAGAATTATTCTGTCCTGTGATGTATAGCTTTTCTTCAATTAATTTTTTCTTTTTATAATTTGGTAACGCCCGAGGATGTTGAGCTAAAAACAAAATCTATAAATTATGCCGCATCTCAACATCCTTAAAAAATCCAAGTATGTCTTTAAAATTTAGAGAGAGAGAGAAATGCTTTATTTTTTCATAAGCGTATAACTAAATTAGGAAAAAGTACTTTTCCAATTAATTCGTACTAAAATTATTACTATTTTGTTTTAAATTCTTTATTTAATATTTACTTATTATATTTAATAAAGTATTTAATTAGTTTATAATTAAACAATATACAAATTTGTAATTTCCCATAAGGCTGTTTATACAGTCAGACATTTTGAAACTCACTCCATCCTGGTATCCGCCGTGTTTTTTCCTTTTCCACGTTTAAGCCCGTTCTTTTTCAAAACATCCACATACAGATGGTATCTTATCAGTTATTGTTAATAGATCATATCGATCATATACGTGATGACTTACAGTCAATTTTTCTTCACTTAAAACATCGTTTTTTTTTCAGCTTAATTCTTGTTATTTTAGATTTTTATTTATTTGTTTTTTCTTCACTGGAACATACCTTTCAGGTTATATTTATTTTCAAGTACTTATGTAAATACTGAGGGTGGTGGAGTGGTTCAATGGTATAGTGCAGAATGTCTATGCAGAAGGCCCTGGATACAAATCCTGCTTGCTTGGAGGCTTTTATTTGAACTGTTAATGCCTGGAGATGGGTCCTATATGATGTAGGACCCTCCTGGGGCACATTCTAAAGGAAAACCTCATAACGGTTAAATGTCACCTCTGTTCGAAAACTCATCAGTCTATACAGCATATGGCAAATAGATGCGAAGGACTGCATGATCTGGCATAACAATATGCGGAAAGATATCAACAAGGTATATGCAGGCTATTAGGACTGTTGGGCGGAGATGAGGTGCCTTACTATTGATAACAGTCGGAAAAACTGTTAGAAAATAATGAAATAAAAATTTACAGAGATGAGTAAATAATCACACCACAGGGTAATACATAACAGTCCGGATATTTGGTTGATCCATAAAGCGAATAAAATTGGTAGAATCATAGAAACAGGAGTCCCATGTGATTCAAACTTAATGAACACCAGAGTCGAAAAAAATAGGATGTACCAGGAATTGTCTGTTGAGTTAAAATCACTTTATCATTTGGTGAAAGTGCTAATAACTCAAATAGTTATTTCCTCGAATGGTCTTATATTAAAAAGCACAAGGGAGAATACAGAAGACCTTGGCTTCCATTCTGAAAAATTAAAATTGGCCCTAAAGGCAGTTCTTTTGGACACCTGCAGAATTGTAAGAAAATTCTTAAATCAGTAAAAGATTTACACTTCCCTTGAATTTTGAATCACGGAATATGAATATGGCGTCAGAGAATTCTGTGAGAAAAATAAAATATATAATATTAATTTGATTTATTAGGCCGTAATTTCCAATCCACGAACTCTACCTCTTCGGATTTTGGCTCTAACCATCACAATAAGAAAATAAACAAATCTGTCGGGAACTACTTAAAAAAGTATCCGATATTAATTTTCCCGCCATTTCACCCAAAGAAACTGGAACGATTATAAAAAAATTAAAAACAAAGAAATCCTCAGGGGACGATGGCATTCCTGTACAGGTTATAAAAAACCTAAGCAGGAAAACCATCTACCATATAACGAAAATATTTAATTCAATATTAAGGCCTTATTACTTTCCCTCCGCTTGGAAAATTTTCAAAACAATCGCTATCCCGAAACCAAATATAAACCCAATCAGTTTTACAAGTTACAGACCAATTAGCCTGCTAAATATTTTATCCAAAACCCGGGAACGCTTGCTTTTAAAAAGAATTCTTAAGCATGTAAATCAGAACAAGCTGATCAAAGATAAACAATTCGGTTTTAGCGAACACCAATCCACTGTCGACCAACTAGCTCGTCTTACTGACTTTATAACACAAGAATTTAATAATAAAAACATACAGGCATGCTTATGTTAGATCTGGAAAAAACTTTCGATACAGTGTGGCATTACGGTCTAATTTATAAATTAATCTTGTACAATTTTCCTCCATACCTAATAAATACATGTCATATATTCCTTCCTCTCCGATAGAAGAACAATTCTTTGTTCAAATAAACATTGCTAGCTCCAAAACACTTCCCCTAACGGCTGGACTTCCTCAAGGCTCCTGCCTATCCCCAATTCTATTCAATCTGTTCATATCAGATCCCAAAACACCCAAAAGTAACCACATCGCTTTACGCAGATGACACCGCTTTGTACACAGCATCATACCGAATCGATACAATACTAAACCGATTACAACGAGCTTTTAATAAAATGCATAAATTCTGTCAAAAGTGGAAACTAAAAATCAATCCAACAAAATAGGCCGCCATTATCTTCACGAAACGTAGACCCAACATAGATCAGCAAATTATGTATCTTAAATCCTGAACACATCCCCTGGTCTAAATCTGTAACATACCTCGGTTTAATTCTAGACAGGTCCTTAACATTCACAGAGCACATCAACAGGAAAACAGAAAAAGTGAAAAAAAACATCTACAAAATGTTTTCCTATTTTAATAAAAAATCCAGACTAAGCCCCAAAAACAAGCTAATCCTTAATAAACAGTAATCCGCTCAGTGCTGACCTATGCCTCACCTGTCTGGAGTTCAACCTGCGCTACAAATTATAGAAAGTAAAAATTATAGAAAGGGTACAAAACCTATGCATGAGAATTATTAATAATTATCCCAGCTACACGAAAATATCGACTATGCTTAGAGATCTTGAACTTCCCACTGTAAAACAATATGTTTCAGCCCAAACAAAAGCATACTTCGAAAAAACCTCAGCTTCCGAAAACCCATTAATCCGAGAAATCGGTAACTATGATAAACATTCACTACGGTACACGCACAAAAGAACAAAACATATACTTTTCACTTAAGAAATCACTATTCGTAGGTATCGTAATCTAGTTATCTGTATTTATTTTATAGTTATTTTTAATTGTTTATTTATTTTCTATTTAATTATTATTATTATAATATTTATTTATTTTTAAATTACATTTATTATTATTGTTCATTTTTAATTTTTATTTTTTTCAAGCGGAATTTTTCTACATTTTTCCTGCTATTGTAAAACTTATTTATAAAAGACAACTTTAATTAATTAAAATCACTGTTCTTTAAACATGTAAAGGAAGTCCGGAACAAGTATTTACACTTATTGCTGCTTGTATATGTAAAATTGTAAATAAAGGTTTTTTGTTTTTTTTTAAATATTATTGTTCGTTTTTTTTAATTTTGTAGTTCATGGAATATATGACTCCAGTAATTTTACTAATAAAGAATGAAAATTCGTGTGATAAAAAAAAAGTTTTAGAAACGAGATAATTCAAATCAAATCTACTTTGGCTTATAGGGTGAGAACGATTATTGCCCAAGGAACTGCAATGTTATTGTTTAAGGGCATGTAGAGTGTAACGCCAGATGATCGGAAACCAAAAACCTGGTCCAAAGCGCTTTGGCATGTCTCGTCCTGATACATTACCTTTGGTTCGGTAATCTCCACCTTGTTTTAATAATATTAATAAAAAAAGTAGGTAGGTTAATAATATTAAAAAAATAGTAGGTATAGTCATAAACATTTATTCAAAAGAACAAAACATTGCATTTATAATGCCTTCTGGGAATTACAGAATGGCGTCTGCTAGTTTCTCAAAATCACCTGTAGTTACAAAATCTTTCACCTTGCATAATCCTTGTAAAGAATCCTCAATTTTGTCCCTGTAAGAATCAATTATACTGTTCAATTTCGCCTTTACAACATCATTGAAGAACATTTCCAAGTTAGCGCCATCATATTCAGGTCTGGAGGCTCCCAATTCCACATTCCCAAACTTCTCTACCCGCATGTCGTTGAGCCTGACAATACAGTTCTTTTCGGCGAGGTGCATAGTGTAAGACGAGTGGATGGAGTTGTCGCGAACCCTTGCATAGGCCGACATGTTGGCCCCGACGATCTCCAGGTGAGGCAGCACTACGGTCAGCATTCCATATCCGTAACTGATGTCGATGTGGATATCGTTTCCTTCCACTTCTTGCCAGCAATCAGCTGTTCTTCCGAGGGAGTCAACGCCCAATAATGTTGCATCAGAATACTTCACCTGCAAGAAATGTGTTATTAGGTAGATTTAAAACAAAAAAATTAGCAATAGTTACTTATATTACTCGCATTTTACTAATACCATTGAATCCAGAGAGATTTCGGGAACGCCCACATTTGTGGTGCCTGTTTTGCGCAGATTACTATTCAACTTTTCGATTAGGCGATCAAGAGGTTCATTGATATCAATCCTCTTCGCTTCAGCAGCTGCAAGAGCTGAGAGCAATACTAAGCAGAAGAACCTGTACATCTTGGGAAAAAGAACTGACTGCAATGGGCAAGAGTAGCGATTATATACTAAAACGGAGACACTCCAAAAGATACGGATTGTTTACTGTTTGATATGTTAATTACAAATATTAATGTGAAATACAAATCTCTAACATTAAATTATTACTATTTTGTTTTAAATGCTTTATTTAATATTTACTTAATTTAATAATTGATATTTAATAAAGCATTTAATTAGTTTATAATGAAACAATATACAAATTTGCAATTTCCCATAAGGTTGTTTATACAGTCAGACATTTTAAAACCCACTCCATCCTGGTATCCGCTGTGTTTTTTCCTTTTCCACGTTTGAACCCGTCCTTTTCCAAAACATCTCCTATACCCACACACAAATGGTCTCTAATCAGTTATTGTTAATAGCTCATATCGATCATATACATGATGACTTAGTCAATTTTTCTTCACTTATATCATTTATTAATTTTTTTTCAACTTAATTTTTGTTATTTTAGATTTTTTTTTTTCTTCACTGGAACATATCTTTTAGGTTATATTTATTTTCAAGTACTTATGTAAATACTGAGGGTGGTGGAGTGGTTCAATGGAATAGTGCAGAATGCCTATGCAGATGGCCCTGGATACAAATCCTGCTTGCTTGGAGGCTTTTATTTGAACTGTTAATGCCTGGAGATGGGTCCTATATGATGTAGTCATTTCCTCGAATGGTCTGATATTAAAATGCACAAGGGAGAATACAGAAGACCTTAGTTATATTTAGTTATTATACCTGTATAGTTATTTTTAATTGTTTATTTATTTTCTATTTAATTATTATTATTATATTTATTTCCACTTCCCAGTAGGAATTGGTCTCCAGGGAAGTTAGACCATCACTCCCTAAGGGGAAGGCCTACAAGAAATTAGCAAGCAAAAATTGTATATAGTATCTGTAGTAACATTGTTTTAATTTTTATTATAATTCCTGTTAATTTTTTTGTAATAAAGGCTTTATTCATTAATTCATTCATTCATTCATTATATTTATTTACATTTTTATTATTATATTTATTTATTTATAAATTACAATCATTATCATTGTTCATTTGTAACTTTTTTTTTTAGCGGATTTTTTTACATTTTTCATGCTATTGTAAAACTTATATATAAAAGACAAATTGTTGTTTGTTGTTTTTTTTTTAAATATTAATTTTCGTTTTTTAATTTTGTAGTTCATGGAATATATGACTCTAATAATTTTACTAATAAAGAATGAAAATTCATGTGATAAAAAAAAAGTTTTAGAAACAAGATAATTCAAATCAAATCTACTTCGGCTTATAGGGTGAAGACGATTACTGCCCAAGCAACTGCAATGTTATTGTTTAAGGGCATGTAGAGTGTACTGCCAGATGATCGGAAACCAAAAACCTGGTCCAAAGCGCTTTGGCATGTCTACTCCTGATACATTACCTTTGGTTCGGTAATCTCCACCTTGTTTTAACAATATTAATTAAAAATTATGTAGGTTAATAATATGGGCTCACCCAGCTTTTATAAAATCGGTACCCATCATAAGGGGGAAAGATCTTGCGGTACAGCGTGATCTAGTACTAATCTCCTTTGTTTAAGAAATAGTACAGTGTCTATTTTGTACTGAACCCCAGACCCTTCATGGTTTGCAGTGGCACATTTTTTTTAAAAGTTAATACTTTATGATTCTTATATTGTAGCCTCTTGGCCAGATATTTGTTCTATTATTTTTCTACACATCTGTTATTCTTAAGGGACTTGGTCCCTGGGTAAAATTATTTTTCTATTCTATCTACCTCTAACAGTGGTATGGCCCATGAGGGACCAAATCCTCCTCGTATAGAATTTTCCTTCACTCAGGCCTCTGCAGTTCTTCTCCATCTTCTCATTCCCAAAAGCTATAGGGCAACCCACCAAGCCCAAGCCGTATGGCCTCCCTTCTTCAACCGTCCAGGCGTCCCTCCGTTATCTTCCTTGATCTATTCCATAGAAATAACCCAACCATGTCATTCAGCCATTCTTCTATTTTTTTACCTTTGAATATTTGGCCACGCCCCAACATTTCTAAATCCGTATTTAAAAATAAATGAAAAATTACTATTAAATGCCGGCCAATTATATCGGTATCAAAACATATTGTGACAGAGACAAACTTTATGCGTGTATTAGTAAACTCACGCCCTATAAGCTAACGGCCACGCGGAACGTACGCACGTTTGCCCTATCGCCGAGATCCATTAGGCCCCACCCAAAGAATAATTCTTGCTGTTGGATACAACAATCATATCTTCTAACGTAACACGGATTAGCCTACGTGTTTAGTACCTTAGGTCTTGTGAGGTTAGAGTAGTTTTTATCTCTAACAACTTTCATTTCATTTCTTAGGGATGCAAATATTACGAAATACTTTGTTCCGCTCGTAGGCATATGTAAGCTATACTCTCTCGGTATTAGCTCGGTTTTGAAACTAATGTTTTGGGAGCATGAAGCATTGCTTGAATATACCAGCGAAAAAGTCTATGCGCTCACGATCCTGAACGCCATGTGAAACCTAGAGAACAAAATATTCGATATCAGTATACTAAATAAAAAACACCGATATATTTTTGTTAGTGTATGATTTTATGATTACAACTGAATCAGGCCAGGATGGGAAACATTTTAATTATCCAATGAAACATCAGGGATATTGCGTGCCCATTATTATTTCGAAATTTACAATAACGATGTAATCAGACTAACATATACTATGGACTGTACATTCTTATTTCCCTGAGAAGATTATTTATTCCAGAGTAGTAGTTAATCTGGGCTGCTTTCTTTATTTGGAATAATGGAAAGTAATGAGATTATATATATAATTAGGGGATACTTACATGTTATTGTAAGTATCAATACCACAGAAATGGATGAATCGCCTTGGTTTAGAACCTTATTAACATGAAACTCTGAGTAGGAAGAAATAAATAAAACAATTAGATAACCTTTGGAAGCCTTTCGATGTCATTATGGCAGTCGGGATGGCTCAATAATTAATGGTGTTGCAAAATGTTTATCTATTGGGAACTGTGAGTGATTTATTCGTCGATAAGGGAAGCAACTAATTGGTGGCACTGCTGATTCGGCTCAATGAACGCCTGATAGCTGTTATCACCGCGGCTTCTACAGTCCACCTTTGATCCATCATCAGTTATCTATGTTCGCTCCTCATATCTCCGTTGGCTCGTTTGTCTCTGTCCTTTCTCGGTTAATGGGATCATTTCCTAAAAATGACAAATCAAATTTAATCTATTAGTAAAGTTAGGAACGATAACTCTAACTGTGAAATTTATAATTGTAAAATGCATATACTGTTATGTATCGTACAAGCCAACAAAATAAAAAGAAACATGAATGTATTAATACGAATATTCAAAAATTATGGTTATATAAATTTTAATCAAACCACGTAGTAATATAGCGATCAGAATAATCAACTATAATTATAACAACAGTTAAACTAATTATCTGAATCATTAAAACAAAGTGATTTACATACTATATAACGTACTAAGTACATAAAGAAAATAAACATCAATAATAAAATAATTACTAACCAGTGAATTGGATTGTGAATCCCCACAAAGGATGCCACTTTAATACCTTTATCTTATATACAGTTCAACCATTAAACAAATATAATTTATTGATAATAATTGGGCATTATTAATACATACATAGCGAAATTCTGATTAATGATTTAAATTGAGGATTGCCAAAAATACATACAGAAAATAGTTTAACACTAATCTGGTAACACCAATCTGGATACTTATATGGTTCTTGGACAGGTAGGGCGATCTTTCCCCAAGTTAACTTCACGTCTTTCGGCCCAAGCTACTATCTCCTCCAGCCTCCACTGTCGGTCTTGCTTCCACAAGTGTCTTACGATCTTCATTCCCCGCGTCTCTTCAAGCACTCTCCTCGACTGATATTTTTCGCCCTCCAGGGCTGTGGAACCTTTCTGTCTTTAAGGTCTTTCACTTCCCATATGTTCATTTATCCGCTAACAGCGAATGCGCGTTGACAATGATTACTCCAACAATTAATAGATAAATGCTGAAAATGATTTTTAAGAAACTAATATAGATTTTTGCATATTAAGTTATACTTTAAGGTTTAACAAAATAATCAAATCCTTATAGCTCATTATTCTGCCACAATTATTAGCTACATCAAACTCAATTTTTTAATCATTGTCCAAAAGACGACTAGTTTAAGACATTAGTCATGTTACTTGGTTGCTTTTATAAAATGAATGATTGCAAATTTAGGCGAGTATTTTTTTTTATATAAGTGTATATCCTAGTATTGCTTTTTCGTGGACTGTTTCGTGCTCGGTCCAATTAATTCATCCCAGGAGATGTACGAATAATAATTCTGATTCATTCTTTAGTCAATTTTCCCTTTACTACGATAGTCAACATGTCCTACTCAGCTGCACGACTTCGGCCAACCCTCCAACCGTAAGATCCAGAGTCTCTTTAATTAACAGATCAAGCGCAGCGTCGGCGACGACAGTTCCCAACCACTCCCTCCAGGAATCTCATACATAATTCCAGGAGCGCCCGGCTCCTGTTATGGAGCTGGAATCCTTCTACCGGGCTGTAATTATTAGGAGTAATTGGATTTATGAGCGCACTGCTACTGGTGTAATTGCTTGCCCCCGCGGGGCTATGACGTACGGCCAGCGGGAGGATTTATGTCCCCGGCTACCGCCTCACACACACTATGAACTAGGGGGCTCTCCTTGATTTACGTTTTCCAAGCCCTCCAAAGGCGAGGCTGCATTATCATCTTATACATTGCTGATCAGCTGTATACATTAATTACAGGTGAGACCGTACCCTGCATCATAGTGCAGGCCAATGCTTATCTATTCTCTGATTGGAAGAACGGATGCGACCATCTGATTTATTGTAAAGGGTCTATTGAAATACTCTCCTGCTCCATTAATCAATTTGGACTTAATTAGTCTTGATGGATTACAGACATGTGATACATATAAAATATAAGCACGTCATTGAAACAGTAATATCATAAAAATGCAGTAAGATCATATGAAGCGTTCCGGATCAAAAGCGGATGCATCCGAAATTTCAAATGCGGAATTTTTCGCTAGATTGGTCAAGCAATTTTGTTTCACACAACAGGTTGCCATCTTGTTCCTCGCTGTTTTAGTCCGGTTATGAAGTTTCGGACTATACGGGAATTGTGAATAGAAGAGCAAAAAATATGAAAAAAATTCATTTTTTGAAATTCCACTATTGATCCGAAACGAATTAATCGAAAATCGGTTTAGTTAAATTCAATTTTATTGTTATTCGATTTCGTTTAACAAGTTACTTCGTCGCCTTATTTCGCATAATCTTAGTCCAATTGATTAGGATGAAATCCCAAAGTCCTCAGAGAGCGAATCTAAGGTGTGAGAAGAGCAGGCCGACCACGACTTCGTTGGGAGGACTGCGTAGCTTCGGACGCCCGGACCATATTGGATGTCCGCAATTATAGGGTAGCCGCACTTGATATAGAAAACTGGCGGTCGATGCTGGAGCAGGTCGTAGCGCCGAATGATTATGATGATGATTAGTCCGCTTCTGAACTAGAGATTTCGGAAGTATTAAGCATTGTTTGACTGAACTACCAAACAAAAATCAATTGAAATTTTGAAAAAATAGATTAGAAATTTTGGAATAATCCTTAACGCCTCGAGGCTGTAGGCGACTAGAGAAATTAATGACACTTTTGAACTTCACAATAAGATACACTGAAGAAGATACATAAAATAATTATGTGAGAATGGAAGGAGAAAGGAGGACTTAAAAAAAAAATCTTAAATTTCTAAAATACTAAAAAAACCCATGCAGTAATGGTTTCTTCAGGACAAACATAAGAAAAAATAACTGACCTCTGGACTGCTATGGAATAATGTCTTGGATTGAGGTTGCTGTCACTGATCGTTGAGCATGTTTGAATCTTAATGTGTAAAGTACTGCGTTTAGTTTATCAATTTGAAATTTTCTTTGGTATATGTTCTGATGATGTCTGAATTTGCGAAATATTGAGTTGTTAGTTATTTCTCAGTATTTTGAGACTATTTTTTTAAAGTTGTCTATTTCATTCTGATAAATATTATTATTTATATATTAGTATTAAAACACAATCGAGCATATCCAAAGAAGCAAAGCCCTAATTATCTAATAATACATGGTGTGTATATGGATACATAGTAGATGGTATGTATACACTTGTATCTTCATTGAATACTACTTACTACACTATTAATAACGCGTGTGATCCATGGAAAATCATCACCTCGTCCTCAGACTGACGACCCTAGGCGTCTCCCCTTCGTAATTATACCAGTCGCCTGCCCGCCTGTCTTTTTTGTCAACCATTTTTTACTTTTTTTCGAGACCCCTTTTTTGTTTTCGGACCTTTGTCAAATTAATATCTCACTACTGACAGCTATCTCGTTAATGGCTGTCAGCTTATTGGGAGCTTTGTCGTTTTGTCATTCGTTCCTATTTATTATAGCCTGGGACCCCGAAGAAGGGAGATTTATAGTGGATTCGTTTTTGTTTATGAAATAATCTTCTTCTTTTGTCTGTTCAAGTTGTTAGAAGTGTTGTTTGTTTGATCATTTGTTACCATGTCACTTTTACTTGCCATCATTAATTAATTTTCTCAAGTTTAAATTTAGAACATAACCGCTATTCACCATTGGATAATAAAGTTGTGATGTTTGTTATTCATAAATAGATATGTTTGACTTTATTAGTAAAAAAAAAAACTGTATTATTAAATCTCATGAATAGTCTTGGGTTCATTACATGGTAAAGACTGTACTGTTTCTTGGGTAACAGTTGTGCAGGGAGATGATAGTTCTAGATCAAGATCAACCGCTAAGTTATTCCTCCTATTTCGGGTCCCCACCAATAGAGGCCGGGTGAGCCACAGTATTGTCCCAGACCACAAAGGATCCATGTCCAGTTTTATATAATAATAATAATAATAATAATAGTGAATCATTGGGAATAAAAAAGTTTTGCTTTTTAACAAAAAAATGTTAATCATTGTATCATCGGGATGATGATTGATAAATCACTTATCACTTGTGAAAAATTACATATATAGTACATAAATAGATTTTTTGACTATTTTAAACATAAATCATGACTCATTAACCTTTGTTAAAATTAATAAGGGGTATTTATAGGCTTTAGGTGCCCCAGTTACTTTTACTCGTTGAAAAGTAACTGTTTTTAATTATTTAATAATCATATGTTAATGCAGATCTATAATGGTTTCTCGAAATGAATTTGCTGGAGCTGTGTTCTTTAATTCAAAACCAAATAGGTCCCGGAGACTTTTTAATAAGTAAAGGAATATTGAAAGAAAACGGGCATTGCAGAGAAGCATTGCACATTTGATTTTTTTAAATTTTCTGAAGGTGTAAGTAAGTGGAGTTGTAATTTCATTAATGGGTATCATTCAAATATCAGCCATTTTTTCATCAATACTGTATGTAAATTGTATTGAAGATTCTCAATAAAACGGTTCCAAGTAGTTATAAACCCTAACTGTTTCTAAAGTCTCAATCGTTAAAGAATATAAAATAATATTAAAAAAAAGTTTATGTTTCGAGACAGTGTCTTTTCTTTTCCTTAAGTTTTTTCTTATTTTTCTAAACACTTCCTCGCGTATTAACGTAAAAATACAAGGTGTGACCATATGTTCATTCTAAAGAGTCTATTTGACGGTTTCACATTTGTAGTAATTATAACTACCGATTAATTAAAAGTAAACATTTATAGAAATAGAGAAATAAACTTAATAAGATATGCCGGGTGCAGTTATTAAAGGTTTCAATAGTAGCTAATGTATCAATGTAATTACTTTAATTGTTAAAACAGGCCTGTAGCGAAGATTTTATCGTGTAAGATATAGTCACCGAACAAGCAAACCGGATTTTTTGTTTTCCTGGACAATATCACGATAAAAACTCCAATCCATTATTTTTGGTAAGAAAGTAGTAATTTAAATTATTGCTCGAGTTAAATAAACATAAACTGAACTGTCATGTGTTATTATCATAGTTTAATTTTGTGAGATCTAAAAAACAAGCTGCTTAACTTAATCAAAATATTAAACTAGGAACAGGAAAATGAATAACCGGCTGAGGAGGGAATTTAGCACAATTTGTTATCATTTTGTTGGTGGGAAAGGTCGTTTATAATTTTCAACAAAAATCTCAAATATTCAACACTCCGTATTAATCTGAGTGTCTCTGTTTCGTTCCATTCCCCCCTTTACAAAAATAATGTGTTATATTTCCCAATATGTAAAGAGGTTGGCATTGCTTTTAGTTCTTGTAGCTGTTGGAGCGAAAAGGCTTAACATAAATGGTCCTTTTACCCATTATACAGAAAAGTTCAACGCCCTTCAACGCCAAGCAGGAACGACAAAGATATTTCTTCCGGATGTCCCAATGGGTCCAAGGGTAAGAGCTTAAAATAGTTAGCTACATATTGCTGTTTGCTGTAGGCTCGCCTTGTTTTTCCTAAAACCAAGCATAATGACATTCTTCAGATAAAATATTGCGACGCTGCATTTTTGGGCGTTGACTCTCTCAAAAGGACAGGCGACTGCTGGCAAGAAGTGGAGAGAAAAGTCGTCCATTTCGACATCAGTTACGGATTTGGATTGATGGCAGTTGTACTTCCTCACCTTGAGGTCGACGGAAAGAACATGTCGGCTTTCGTCAGGATTCGCGAGAACTCCGTTCACTTGTCATATACCCTGCATCACAGTGGCGATAAGTGCCTAACGTTGAACGATTTACGAATAATGACGTTGGGCAACGTGGAATTCGGTGCATCCAGGAGGGACTATGACGGCACTAATTTGGACGGACTGTTCAAATTGGTTGTGGTCCCAACATTGAACGAAGTCATCGAGTCCAACTTGACCAATATCGAAGCTTCTTTACAAGCTTTGTGCCAGGAGAACTATTTCGAAAAGAATAGTTCTCTTCAGGAACATTTAATGTCGCTTTTGCTGTCATTCTAAAGGCTATAATAATAAAATATTATTTCGTTGCTTAAAATTAATGCTTTTGATTTCAGGTATAGATTAATGCTTTTTTTCTTTGTTTCTTGAGCCATGATATTCCATAATATTGTTTTTCAACGACTGGTATGTTGTGTAACCATTATAATCAGTGAAGTAAAGTCTGAAACAACCTTGGCATTATACATAAAAATTATAATTTTTATATCGTAAGCTTTTATATGTAAATTGAATCACTGACACGAAGAACCATAAATAATAAATTAATTAAAAAACAATATTGCGACTTTTTCTACTTTTGTTGTTATTTAGGATTTTCATTGCTTATACCTACTTACAAAATGACTACTGTATTATCGGCTTACCTCACACTGTCGGATTAACTTATTATGATAATAAAAATACCGTAACGAATCAATTCAAACTGAGTAGTGAAATTTAATTTAAGAATGAAGTGCTTTATTTCTTTTATCTCATTATTTGATTTTTTTTTTTTAAATTCGTTTTTTAAAACGAATATTTTTGTAACAATTTTTTTTATATGCTGAATTTTTCAATCTTATATCAGTATTAGCCTATTTAATTTTGTTTTTAATGTTTAGTAGGAACATTTGATAGAATAAATTGTTAAATATAAGGAGGTACCGTAAGTAACGGTGGATTTGTATGATTTTCGAATACTGTTGATTCAGTCTAAGAAGTATTCTATATTCTCCTTTGGAAGAAAACCGGCAAAACTCAAAATTATAAGTTGATAGATAATGTGCCTGTCCCCCGGATCCTAGAAAAGGTTTTGATAAATCCACACTAATATGACTGCTTTATTGAATAGTTTGTTTTTCTACCCAATATTTGAGTTGCTTTTCTGATTCATCAACATAAAAAATTAACACATTTTCGATTTGTACAATTTCGTTTATGAAATAAATAAAAAAAACGCACTTTTTTAAATTGTACCGGTTATCTTCAAAAGGAGCGAGGCAATATTGAGTAGTATACAAAGCAATATTGAGGAAAATATTGAATAGTATTTTGGTTCAGTTGAACAGTATTTCCAATTAAATTTAATTTATTTTATACATTATTTTAAATTACTTAATTAAAGTTCTGTTAGTATAATTATAAGTAATTTCACTTTTATGTTTGTTGTTGATTTAATCTTAATTCAATGCGCTGCTAATGACTTTCATTACTTCAACAGTTGAACAACTCCTACCAGTTTTTTTTTTAAGTGAATAACTTTCGAATCTGTCTAAGAAATGTTTTTAATTTGTTTGGGAAAAACTAAAAAAAAAAAAAAAATGTGCGAAACGCTTATTTAATTAATAATTGCATTAACCCCCCCTTTTTTTTTATTGGTGAAATTAGACTCGCAGAGAAACCAGCGCTCAGAACATGAAAACTAACGAGCGGTTCTATGAAAGGCTGTGAGAACGTCAGGACGGCAAATGAACAACTGCTTCTGAGTAAAAGTATCAGTCCAAGTTACTATTCCTTACGGAGTCCTGTATCCTAGAAAAGACATCCACGTAGAAATATCATCCTGCAAGAGGAATAAAGTAGGAATTTTTATTCTCGAGAGGAGCGCTATTCGAGACACGTAGCGCCTAGCCTTTTAAGCTCTATCTGTGCTGAGTAAATGAACTACCTCAGCGGGATTTCTCAAGGATGTGCATTAGGTCCTGATATTTACACTTTATATCGTAGCGCGGAACTCAGAAAGCTATTTGTTCTTATCGCGACTTTTATTACAACGGTGCTTTACTCACTCCAATCGGCGGTTTCCTTTGAGGCCTACAAAACTAAAACTAAATTAAATTTTAAGTTTTAGCTAAAAGTAATATTGTAAAACTAATGGAGAACTATAATAAATAAACAATAAAAACAAGGGACTCGTTCATTATCACAGATACTCCTTTTTTTTGTAATTTTTTGAAGACCCACTATCTTTAATGGAGTCAATAGTTCATTCCCAAAACTTGTAGGATATTATTTTTAAGAATTGTTTTACAAAAAAGACGATGATTGGGATATCGAACCCTGTACCTCATTAGATTTAATGTGCTTCCATTACTAATAAGTTGGAAGTTCCTAATTATATCTGACTGGTTACTATGTGACGCAGGCTATATTTTATTTGGATTTATTGTTTGATATTGGAACTATTACTATTATCAAGAGATTTGTGTTATCTGAGATGTACCCATTAACCTCAGCCCAACATTGTAATAACTGTTGGGCAACATTGTAATAACCGACATACATAAAGATAGAAACAAACCTAATAAGATGATAAACAAGGTCACACAAATTGGTTTCAGCTTGATAAATCAATACAAAATTTTCCGTTCCTTCAATATCTCTACTTCCTTAAGAAAAAATGAGATTTTCTTATGTATTTACTGCTGTACTAATTACTATATGTACTAATTCTGTGATTAATGCACTTTTAATGAGTTTCCAGCAATAGTAATCGCAATACTCTTCGCTACATGCAGAAGAGAAAATTCATAAGAGAATTTTCGTGACCTCTTCCCGGACCGTTTTCTTCCTCGTAATATTAAATACATATTTAGACAAATGAAATAAGATAATTATCCAATGTTTTTCCAGCCAAAATATATTTTTAACTGTTCCATTGGGGCTTTACTTAAGAGCCATTTAGTTTCTTTTAAAAGTATAAATCGATCCTATATCCTCAGTTCTTGCAATTTTTGCGATGTATATATAGGGTCGAATGACATTACTTTTTTTAAATTAGGATCTCGTTGACGTAGGTCAAATTTTATATTTGTAAATTATATTTTATTGATTTTTATTAGAAGGTGATTATTTAAATATTTTTATTTTTTATATTATTATTGAGATGCGGAAGACCCGGGTTCGATTCCCGGCCAAGACAACTCTTTTCTCTTCAAAATAAAAATATTTAATAAATAATTATCGTTGTTATTTTTATTTTTAATTAATAAATAACCATCATGTAGCCTGGAGTTCTCAATAGAGATAAATAATCCTTATTTGCAATGAAAAGGATAAAAACAAATTGGGGGATAGGTATTAGGTTTTTATCTCTTATTAATTATTTTTATTATTTTATAGTGCATCCATCTCTTGGAGTCATCTTATCATTTTTGATGTGCTGTATATATATATTTTTTTATTTTTGCTTGAGTTATTTGCTTACAATTTTTCTATTTTTAACTACATGAAGCCTCATAGATAGCAAATAAATGAGTTTAGATGCATTAGCAAAGTTTTTGGAGAAAGTTGTGTTAGAAATAATGTAAGCTGACCACGAAGCCAATTTCTCTCGGTTGCTCTAATATCTCTAACCTCACCTCCCTTCTCTCATTGGTTGGTCAACAAATGTGTTTTTTAACTTTGTTCCTATTGGGTGATGTGGCATTAAATTATAGTTTTTTGGGGGAAAACAATTAAAGAAAAACACAATATTTTTTTTGGACCTATTTCTGTAAACATTTTTTTTAAATTTATTATTTTCAATCAAGAATCCTTAAATTTCTTTTCTTTCCTTAAAATTCTTTTAAGGAACCCTATCACTGGTGACGCAATGATATAGATATTTAAAATAAGAGGTTATTAAGGATGATGGAGTTTAAAATTAACCTCTGCCTCGCCCGGACGCTAACCCCACCTCAGGAACCCTTCACATCGTGGATGGGAGTGGCTCTACTAAGGAGAAGTTATGACACGCCGACTGTGTATATCGTCGGAGCTACAGGCACTATAATTATAGCTCGAATAGAGAACAGACAGCTGACATCTTGTTTACTGTAGAGCGACCCCTGCCCTGCGATTGGGACGTCAAGGTGTCTGTCAAAACAGGGCTTCAGGGTTGGTGAGGGCCTGTGTTCCCTGTGTTGGACCTTTCAGTTCTTTAGTTCCGGCGGTTTCTGTAACTTGATCAGAAGATCGTGAAGATGCCACTATGTCAGAGGGTGCTTTTCAGGTAAACATTGTGCCAGAGGAATTCAACTGCGAAACCATAAAGATAGTTTAGTTACTAAATGAAAAAGTGTAGGATTACTATGTACATAATCCTTTTTTGCTTATATAAAAATTATCCTCAGAAATATGTTTTCTTTATTACGACGCATTTAAATTAACATAACATATGTAGATTGGCTCCACTCGATCTTGAAGTTAACAAATAATAATTAAGCCATTCATCAGGATTTCTGCTGGTTTCGACCGTGTCGTCAAGATTTGTTCTGACGATAAAATTCTAAGGGCTTAATTTGAGCCACAGAAACCAGAAGAAAAGAGTGATGAACGGATTATAAAATATTGGCCGTGGCAATTTATGAGAGAGGTAATAAAATTATCTTAATAAATACTAAAGTTAGCTATTAATTGTATAATTTATTTTAATTATTACTTCAAACAAATAATGTAAAGTAATAATTAAATAAATTTGGTTTAAAAATTATATTCCCTGTTTTATTGGTCTTATTAATTATATTAATTTATTTACTTATTATGTTTTTATCATCTTTTAAGGTGATATCGCAAAGAAAATCGTACATCGTTTAACGGGTCTATACAGAAGGAGATGAGAGAAATTGTACGCACAACATTCCAAGGGAGGAATAATTTTAGGGCTGAGAATAAGGTGTCTCCGTTATGGCCCGTCCCGCGTTACAACGCCAAATAAAAGATTACATAATGATCATGACGGAGCCATCAGGACCCTCCACCTCTGCAGCAGTGGTCAGCACTTGAGTGCCCACGATTGCCAAGAAGAGCAAGAGCGACGCTGATGATGGCTGGGAGCAGCCAAAGAAAGAACCGGTCGATAGATTTCTCGGTGAGTACCCAAAAAAATTATACACCACTGTGTAGTGACACTGTGATAGTGTCCCCAGTGCAACACCTAATTTCAAAAAAACACCTCCCAAGTAGTCAGTGGTGCGACTAGCACAATAAGAGCAGTAGAAGAACTTCAGACCGCTAGGTTTCAGGACTTCAGCATCCAAAAACCAATACATGGCATCAGAATTTTCCCGAGCACCATATAAGCATACACGGGAATTGTGAATAGTTTAAAAACAAGAAACAACCCATTTCACACGCACGCGATATCGAACAAATACATTTGTCATATACAGGCTAGACCTCGAGGTCATATTCGAATATGACATAGAGAAATCAATACTTCTCTAAAAACAAAATTACAGGGTGTTTTATACGTACCCCGCAAGAAGTAGAGCAACAAGGTAGGAGTAAAAACTGAACTTCCACTCATCCTGGTAACCACAGCAGCCACAGTAAAGCTGACCGCCCTAAAAGCTTGCCTGTGCAAGCAGTCCTTCAAGTTAGATTCACTGCTAAGGTTTACAAAGGACGGAAAGGCATTATCCAATGCCATAGGTGCCAACGGCTCGGACACACTAAAAATCACTGCTCTCGAGTACCGGTATGTGTTCGCTGTTCTGGCCCATATTTAGGCTTTGAGTGCCGGAGAGAAACCACCCCACTAAAGTGCTCCGACTGTGGAGAAACTAATGTAGCCTCATTCTCAGGCTGCGTAGTCTGGACAGCTCTGCAGTTGAAACTGGAGGAACTCCGCCAAAGTACCTCTACAACTCCTGTTTCAGCCTACGATCCTTTCCTGAGACATGAAAAAGAGCTATCCTCTTTCCGCTGCTTAAGCTAGCGATAAACGGTAATCAGAAAGTCGGTTATCTTCTTGCTATTAGCTTGCTTCCGCACATGGGCAAAGTTGTTGAGAAAATTATCCTTAATTATCTTAAAACTTATTGCTAGGAAGAAGCATTAATCCCATCGGAACAGACCGGCTTCCAGGCTGTACTGTGCCCGGACCATCATCTGGCTACAAGTAAGCCAGAACACAGTTAAGAACGAGGCAACCGCTTTGATCTCCATAGACTGCACGAAGGCGTTCGACTCAGTGTCCCATAGTCTCTTTGTCCGAAACTGCAGGATAACAAGGATAACAAGTTTCTCAGGCAGCTCTATACTATCATAAGGTATTTTTTAATACAACGTTCAATAAGGATACGAGTCGGCGAAGAGCTGTCCAACCCCTTTCCACTTACGTGTGGTGTCCCACAAAGGTCTGTGCTATCACTGGTAATATTCTTAGTATATACGTCGGAAATCTTTTTTGCCAAATACAAATAAGCTACAGTGGCGGTGTATGATGACATCGCCCATCTACAGTAGCTCATTGAATGCAGAGAGAGGTCTACGGCAGGCGGAGGCAGCCTGTGAGGTCATAACTAACAAATGGGATCGACTAGCCATTCCAGTTAATCCTAAGAAGACCGACTGTATTAGTTTCTCTTTCCAGAGGAATAAGCGCTCTCTACCAAAAATTTTTGAGTAGCGGGCACAGAAAACAAATCAGCCAATAGGTTGTCGTATCTCGGTGTTATCCTTTATGTGTCTATGTAGAATCATATTTCGCCTACACCTTCAAAAAGGCACCAACGATGTCGACACCGTATTCTAGGGAATATAATAAGGCAAACCTCTCTCCAAAGAATGCAATCAGACATAATGCACGAGACCCTCGGACTCCCAACGGTAACGAACTTCATCACACGGAAGCATTTCAAACTCTTTGGTAGACTCCAACACTGCACAACTCAACACACTTACACCGACCGGCCGACCTCAGCTCTGGCAAACATATGTAAAGACACTCAACATGGACTGAGTAAACTACTAACTCCACTCTAAACAAGAAAAGAACTAGTGAGTCCCATTACTAGGTCCCTCACTCATATCATCTAATCTCAAGAAAATCTTATTCACATTCACCTCTTAAAATGCGCATGGTGCATTAAAAGAGATAATTCCATGTACTCTTACTATGGTATTTTCAAAAAAAAAAAAAAAATATATATATAAGCCAAGGGACTAGGAAAAAAAAATAATGATCAACATTTTTTTAGTATAAAACACACACACACATATCATTTATCCCTAAGTGTATCTTACTTAACCCCGAAATCTCTAATGTCAAGTTGATTTCAGTTTTTTTATTTCTAAATAATGCAAATATTTTTTTCCGTAGCCTACATGCATTCATTCGCAGGTAATGCCCAAATAAATTAATGCTCATTTTCCTCATTTATTAATGACAAAAATAGCTTTTGCCGGCGGCGAAATTTTGTCTGCCACATAAAATTTCGTGACGGATCATTTTAAATAAATAATTTGGAGCCAACTATAAAAAAGCTATTGTAGCAGCCTATGTCGACGACATGGCGATCTACAGCTCGATCAGCGCAGAGAGAGCTCTACGGCAGGCGGAGGAGGTCTGTGAGAATATCACACAGAAGCTAGAAGGACTCAACATCTCAGTAAATCCTAAAAAGAATGACTGCATAATTTTCTCCTTTCAGAAGAAAAAGCGCCGCTCTCTCCCTAAATAGGGTCTATAGGGTAGCGGGGCGAGAAAGCAAACCAGAGGGCAGCATAGTCTACTTAGGTGTAACCCTTGACCGACACCTGAAACTAGCCTACCACTGCAGGATTAACTCAGATCGGTTAGGACCTAGTCTTACAGAATGCTTACATCTCCGAACTTATCCCTCCACCTCAAGCTGACAATCTATAAGAGCATCCTAAGACCGGCGCTTCTCTACGGAGCACCATTTTCAGGCAACATCACGCCTGCAACGGCGAAAAAGCTCCAACAGTTCCAGCATGGTGTACTGCAACGCACAGTAAAACACACGACATTACATAAAACCAAAACGGACCTCCTACACACTACTCTCGACATACCGACAGTAACAGACTTCATTAAACGTAGACATATTAAATTTTTCGATAGCCTGAAATACTGTACAAACCCACTTTTCAGGACTCTCGCCCCAGCAGGACGGCCAGAAATGTGGCAAGATCAAGTACGTAATCTCAGCCTAGACTGAGAAAATAAATAAATAAACAAAAAAAAATAAAAGGACACGGTGAGCCCAATCACCGGAAAAACATATAGTTAGTGAATATAAATAAATAAATTAGAACTTCTCCTTTTTCTCACCCTCCTCTTAAATGTACATCGTACAGTACAAGAGATCCTTTTCCATCCTATCCAAAAATTCCTAGTTAACTATCTTCAAACCGAAAGGGGCTAAGAAAAAAAAAAAAAAATTATTAACTATAAGTAACTCGTACATCCAAAATTTCAGATGTCTAACTTAAAAACTGACGGATTCCATACTATCTTTGACCCCTTATTGTATTAAGGAGGAAACCCTTGGGGGTGGAATTATCAACTTTCTTTCTTAAATTATACAAAGAACCTATCTGCCAATTTCAAGATGCTAAATTCCTGGTTTGTCTTTAGTTATGTACTATAATGGATTCTCCACTGTCTGGAGGGTGCCCCTGTGCCCCCCCCCCCTATAAATCTCTGCCCTTGCTGTAGCCTATGTTTTATTCTGATGTATAACCTATATTACTGTAAAGTTTCATCCTTATTCGCATGAGTTTTTGTGTTAAAGAGAGACAAACTAACAAACTTTCGCATTTATAATATTAGTATGATATTAAATATAATTTCTACTTTTACCTCATACGATGAAAATGAAACGTATCTATGGAAACTGAATATACATATGGATGTATTTCGTTTCCGTATGCATGGGCATACGGAAACGAAACGTTTATGATTCTGTATTATAAAAAATACCGGTTTTGAGTAGTGTTCCCTTTAGAATTCATTTAGACGATAATAAAATACAACGCATTTTGTTAAGAAATTGTGTTATATCATAATTTTTTTTTAAAGTATTATCCGATGATGAATTTGTCCAATATACTACATCATCCAAACAAAAAAAAGCAAAAGATGTCGCCTTGATAGATAAAATTATCATGAATATGAAAATTTATGGTACAATTATCATAATATCTCGATACCAAGGTCTGCATGATACTAAGATGCTAAAAAAACGTGAGATAAATTCTCAATTACATGAAGTAATTAATGTTTTTCTATGTCAATTTTATCGATAATAATAATTTTGCCGTTATTTATCATTTTTTAATCGAATAACAGGAAACTATAAATTTCAATCATTAAAAACTTAAAAAATGGTAAGAAAATTTGAAATTGTATACAGGCATAAGATTCCCAATTAATAATAGTGTTGGTACCTTTTTTTAAAAACAGGTTTTTAAAATCAATCCTGGTTTCGTATCTGTCTGGAGAACAAAATTCTCCCAAGAAGTTATTTAATTGCAATTATTATTTGAAAATTAGTTAGTGGTTAATGAACGTTCAGATATGTGTACTCTTAGAAATTTAGAAGGCGGAATATTACCAGTAATGCCAGTAAAAAGTTGGACTTAAAATGATATTTAACATATATACCTAATCTATTTGAAAAAAGATAAATAATTGATAATTATATATTTCACATAAAGATCATAAACTACTATTCGTAAATGACAGAAATAATATTTTTCTTACAAATGCCTAATTGGTAGGAAATAAAGACTTTGGGATTCAGTAAAATCTGGGTGGTTAAAAGCTTTAAATATCTGGTCGAAATAATCAGCAGAAATTTATCAGAATATGAAAGCATAGAATACAGGATTAAAAGTTTGGAGAATTTGCACTAGTTAACGAGTAGCATTTATAATAAAAAATGCCTCTCCAAAAAGGCCAAAATCAGGCACTAAAATACAGTGGTAAAACCAGTTATACTGTACAAGACCGAGACTATGTGCTTTCCACGTCTAGAAAAGCTGCTGAAAATAGAGAGAATGATTCTTAGGAGAATCCACGGGCATACAGGTATATCACCAGTGGTATACAGGCTAAAATCCAATAAAGAAATTTACAGTGAAATCCCTGAAATGGAAACAGAAATGAGGGTAAGAAGACTCAGATTTTATGGGCACATGCAGAGGATGAGCGAGGAGACATTAAACATAACAAAGAGCACGTAAAACAAGAAACACTCGGGAAGACTCGGGATTACACAGGATTTATGTGAAAATAGAACAGAATACCAGAAATTCCTAAAAAATGCAGAACTTGAGGTAGACAGAAAAAAAATTTGTTCAACACCCGGGCGGAAGAAAGGAGGAAACATTTAGTGAAATCATAAGGCGAAGATGTGTCAAGAAGAATGAACTGGAAAAAAAAAACCCTCCATCATAGTCGTGTAGTCCTTCAGGGATGTTTCGCGTCAAATAAATAATTAAATACCAACTTTATATCTACAGCCCAGTTGAATAAGTGGTTAAGTAACAGTTTGTCCAGAACCATGTTAACTGTAAATTAACTGTAGCAGTATGGTGTCAATCTTGTAGTTTTTGGCTTGAAATAGAGTTGAAAAATAAGCACTAACTTCTTTTCTAGCAAATGCCTGACAGCCCCTTATTCACTACGGAAATAACACAATGTGTGAAATCTTTAAGCACAAAAAAATCATTTTGAAGAAAATCTTACTTAACCACTTAATCACCGCGGCTATAGATACATAATAATAATACATTAAGTTCAGTAATACAATTTATTTTTCCTATTGAGATTCATTTGCCTACTGGCGATCCATAAAAAAAAAATGTAAAAAAAATTCTCTTCAATAACTAGAACTATTTATGTTAAGGCTAACATTTCGACCCACATTGCTGGTCTTCTTCAAAGCTTACTAATACAAGTTACATATAAATTAAAATGACAGACATAGAAAATAATAAAAATACATATATGCATCAAGGGGTATGCTTAATAAAATAATATAGTAAAAACGGGAAACCCTTTAAGTAAATATAAAAAACAGAGTGAGTAGTTATAGAATATTATCGAATAAGTAATAAATAGCAATAACAATACCATTTAATTATATTACTTTATTATTACTACCATAACTTTATTACTACTTTTTATAATATCACTCATTTTATTAATGTTTTGCAATATTCCATAATCATTTCCTCTATTTTTTATATTTATCTAAAGGGTTCCCCATTTTTATTATATTTTTTTTATAACTGACACCCATACCTCTTGACGCCTATATGCATTTTTATTCTTTGCTATCGATCATTTTAATTTGTATGCATATTGTTTATTTATCCCTGAAGAAGATCAGCAATATGGAACGAAAAGTTGGCTTTAAAATAAATAGTTATCCTTATTTAAGAGATAACTCTGGATAATAAAAATGAGAAATTTTCATACTAGACATTAGCAGGCAGAAGGGGATATTCAGGTATTCTTAACCATGACATTTTCACTAACGTTTCTTCATTATTAATATAGGCTCACCTCAATACTCTAATTGCACTTCATTATCATCTGTCTGGAAATGTGACAGTGCTCCTTGAAGATGGCTGATAGCGGTGGTGAATGGATGCTGCCACTCTAGACTGACACAAAGACGAACATTTGACAGCCTTTTGACTTTCTGACAGCTACCTAGATTAGGTTTCTCACGTGACTCCTGTCAGATATCCGCTTCGTGACAAAAAGTTCCAACACCGGAGAATGAAATCTTTTATAATGGAATATTTGAATAATTTGTCAACGATTTTAAAAGGGTTTTTAAGTCTAGATCTAAACCTTCACTTAGGATGAAGAAAAAAAAATGTAATTTATGACATTTGGTCAATGAATCATAACTTTATAGAAAAATTGAGTTAGTATGAAATTAGTATCCTGAAATAATGAACAACATAAATCGTTAAGCTTGACTTCATGAGTATTATTTCCTCTTTTTTAAATATTCGCTATATCCTCAGACCTTTAATAGAAGTATAAGAAAAGAAATTACTATTCTTATTATTAATGGAATATCAAGAAAATATAATTCTCAGTACTATCTACCATACAAAACCGGTTCATATTATCCTAATGGTTAGAATTTTATGCTGGTGAATTTTACTATTAATAAAATTCCAATACCTATTCATGGGTAGCTTACATTTCCAAAATAGTAAAAAATAATATTTTATAACTACTGATGTATTCCATATCCGTTGCTATAATAACTTTGAAAGATTTATTTTTGAGGTTGTTCATCATATTTTTCTTACAAGACATCAGCAGGTAGAATGGTTTAGATAGTTACAGGTTACTGTTTTAAAAAATAAGCCATTAAAATTATTATCATATTCATTTATTCAAAACAGAAATGTATTACATTTATTATAACTTCTGTGAATATTTACATAAGCGCATCTACAAGTTTAAGAGCATCACCTGTACGTACAAATTCTTTAACGTCGCATAATCCTTGTAAGGTATCTTCGATTTTTCCGATGTTTGATCTAATGATATCGTTCAATTTCGGGACCAACTTATTTTTGAAATACACGTCCACGTTGGCACCATCGTATTCAGGCCTGGAGGCTCCGAATTCCACATTCCCCATCTTTCTCTACCCGCATATCGTTGAGCTTGACATGACACTTCTCGTCAGCGACCTGTATAGTTAAAGACAAGTGGACTGAGTTGTCCCGAACCCTTGCGTAGGCCGACATGTTCCTTCCGGCGATCTTCAGAGGCAGCACTATGGTCAGCATTCCGTATCCATAGCTGAGGTCGAAGTGGATACCGTTACCTATATCTTCTTTCCAACAGTTAGCTGTTCTCTCGAGGGAGTCTAGGCCCAAAAATGTAGCATCGGAATACTTCACCTGTAAGTAATAAATTAGTAGATTTTATTTTAAAAATAATTTAAACGACCGTAACTTATAAACTCTTACCATTGAATCCAGTGGGAGTTTCAGAAAGAGTCCAGTTGTGGTTCCTATTTGACGTAGTTTGCCATTGATCTAGGTAGCTTTCAAAAGGACCATTGATGTCAATCCTCTTGGCTCCAACAGCTGCAGTAGCTGAGAGCAATACTAAGCAGAAGAACCTGTACATTTTGGGAAAGCGAACTGACCGCTATGGGCAAGAGCGGAGAAAATATACCGAAAGGGAGGCACTTCAAAAGATACTTACTTTTTACCATTTTTTATCCCAATTCAATGTTTTTTAATGATTTGTTCTCTGTGAAATACAAATATACATTACGGAATATCTACTTTAAGATATAATCTAAATCTTATCAGCCGCTGATTAAACTAATTGTCTTATTCATTTTCTTTGAAACTTTCAATCTGTAGATTACTGCTCGTACTTACATGCACCGTGAACTCCATGAAATAAAAATAATGGTATATTAATATTACTTTGCCCTGTTAAGTTTTGTTTGTCAGTAGTTATGGATGTAAATACATTTTTTATTCTTGGTTTCTTGTTTGTTCTTTGTTTTATTCTTGGTGGTATAAATTCTTAAGTACCAATTATGTATTAACCTATATTTTAAATTACTAATTATATATTTGTCTAATATATAATTAGTAATTTAAAGTCCAGATTAGGTGGTCGTAATGGCCAATTAGTATTTCACTAATGTGAATTCACGCGCGCACATTGACACGCATCCTCTGCCCAGTTTCATGGATTCCATGATAACTTTGATATAATTACTTGTTTTCTCTTACAATATAACATTAAGCCAATGTTTTACTCTGATTACAATTGGCTATTAATGTCAAATTCTAGTTTAGATACAATTCTGGAAGGACAAATTTGTTGCATGTTTTTACATCTTAATTTAAACTATATTGAATTTTCATTTTTTTTCAGATTTTTCAGAAATAGTAAAATATTCATAATATTATTTTTATTTTCTTTGCAGTATGAATGAAATAAAAATACTTTATAAATGATAGCTTTAGTTATTAATTATAAATGATAAGTTTAGTTATTTAAAGATATCTTTTTATTTTGTTTTTTTTATGAAACAAATTCATTGAGTTTTAATTTCAGTTTATTTTCTGTTTAACAGTTTCTCAATGTATACCAACCAAATAAGAGCAATAAAGTATGTAGTTCATTGAAAAAAATATCTGTAACAAACTAATTTAATTAATATAACTATAAGATAATGGATATCAGGTAAAAGCATTTCTGATTATATTTATAAATATTTCTATGACCATAACTAAATAATTTCATAAATTCATTATACATTTTTTATAGCTTGTTACATATTCATTATACAATATATATTTACATTATAAGCGCATCTCTACCTCATATAAAGGAGACTTACCGTCTGTAAGATACACAAACGGATTATTAGATTATGATTATTTAATGACGCGTCATATAGTAAACAATCCTTATCTTTTGAAGTGTCCTTCGCTTTAATATATATTGTCGGTTCTTTCCTGTAGTTATCCAAGATGCACAAGTTCTGTTTAATTTTACTCACAGCTATTGCAGCTGCTGGAGCGAATAGGGTTGAAATCAACAGTCTTCTCGACATCCTTCTAGAACGATTGAATAACATTCTACGTGATGCTGGCAACACGACCACACCCATCCCGGAAATCCCACTGGATTCAAAGGTGAGTTGCGAAAACTAGTTGGGTATGCTACTTTAGTTAAGTTTGTTACAAAAAAGAATTCCTATAAAACGTTCATTACAGGTGATGTATTCCGGGGCCTCATTATTGGGCCTAGACTCCTTCAGAAGGACAGCTGACTGCTGGCAAGAAGTGGAAGGTAACGTTGTCCACTTCGACATCAGTTACGGAATCGGATTGATGGCCATTTCTCTGCCTCACCTGGAGATCGCCGGAACGAGCATGTCGGCCTACGCAAGAGTCCGGGACAACTCTGTCCACTTTAATTACACTATGCAACTCGTTGACGAAAAGTGTAATGTCACGCTCAACTATATGCGGTTAGAGAAGATGGAGAATGTTGAATTCGGAGCCTCCAGGCCAGAGTACGATGGCATTAACTTGGAAGAGTTTTTCAAATCGGTGGTATTGCCAAAATGGAACGGTTTTATTTATTCCAACATAGAAAAAATTGAACTGTATTTGCAGGAATCATGCAACATAGAAGGTTCTCTAAATGCTGGTAATGTCGAAGAAGTCGTGAAGTCCCTTCTATAGTGTTTTTATTAATATAAGAAATGCAATGTTTCGTGGTTTTTAATAAATAATTGTAATGGCTAAATCATATTTGATTCCTTATAGTTATCATATTAAGCTGCTTACTTGTTTTAAAATAAAATAAAACAATAAAAATTGTAATAGTACAATTAAAAAACAGTTGTTAGGTCAACCTTTATGATTAAAAAGGAACCGATCAGAAAATGAAAAGGAAACAAAAGCTTCAAGTAGCGATCTTAGACGTTAACTGGAGGAATGACAAGTCAGGCTTTAGCAATGAAGGCGGTGAATTGAACTCTGTCAAGCAAGGTTTCGAAAGACCGTCAAAAACAGAATTATCAATAATTGGTCCATCTGTCACTGGGTACTGGCATGAAGGCTGTCGGGAATTGTTTGATTGACATCTGGTGGAACTGACAGTTGAATAAAACAATGCTTGTATCCTGTTGGTATTTTAACAGGCCCTGATATGAACTTTATTTTATTTGGTACAACAATATAATCGAAAATGTAAAGTAAAGTAGATAAAAAAAAATTGTTTTCCCATTCTTATTCACAATTAGAAGTTTAAAAAAAAAAAAATATATACATATAATGTCCATATGATTTCTGCACTATTATAATTATTACTAATTATTATAATTATTATTATGATTACTGCAAGTATTATAATTATTTCTGTATATATATATATATATATATATATATATATATATATATATATATATATATATATATATATATGTATATATATTGTGAATATTTTTTTAATGTAAATAAATGGAGATTTGAAACAAAAAAAGATTTCTGCACTGCAGTGTGTTGAGAATGTATTTGGTAAGTACCGTGGTCCCTTTTTTTTCTTTTTAATTATTCTGTATCAGAAACAAAAAAAATTTAGAAAGCTTCGAACAATTTTTTCAGGGAGTGAAAACAATTACAATTTAGTTTTAGTATTCAGACAATACAAAGCTAGTTTTATAGATGTATAAATAGTCGGATATGCTTGACTATAGTTACAACGATAGTTTGCGTAAGGGCTCTGATCATTTTGTTGCAACCAGCAGAGAAAACCCAATTAGAGGAGATCTTGGCCACCGAGTCGCAGAATATCTCCTCACCTTTAAAATTTCCCTACAAGGGGATATTGAATCCCTGACGACAGAGTATTCAGGACCATATAAAATTCCATGTATTAGCACTACCAAAGAAAGAAATTTCGAAGAACTCTAAACCCGAAATGATAAAATATAGGTACGCTGAAATCATGTTAAACCAATTCCCAAATCATGAACAAATTTTCAGAAACGGATCTAAATTTGAGAATGGTGCGGGGTGTTGTATAGTGACTGAATCAATTATAATTCAATTGTGCAAATGAACAAACTGAACTCCAATTTACATGTGAAACATGGGAAATGTTAAGATAATACGAACCTACAGCAAATATTGACATTGAGAAATCATTCATAGAAACAGACTCACTTTTATTGATAAATGCATTTGAACAATTTTGGACAATTACAGAAAATTCAAAACATGAATATGGCCTTAAAAGAAAATACTAAAATAGTCACACTATTATGGGTTCCTTCGCATGTCGGCATAAGTGGCGACGAACGAGCTGATGCAGGAGCTAAAACAGCTGAAAAAAGTGAAGACGATCCCTTATTTAGATCTACATTTTTATCGGAATGGTTAAAAGCGATAAGTAATAAAATAAAAAAAATCGAGACGAAATCGAGGGAGAGCTTTCCGCAAAACCACTTCCGTCAAATAAAATATTTCTTGGATCTTCCAACCGGCTTGGCACCAAATGAATAAGACGTAATAAGCAGACTAAGAATCGGGTGTACAAAGCCGACACATCTCCACCTACTATTAGGACTGTAACAACCAACCTGTCAAAGCTGTGATAACATAGAACTTACGGTGAAGCATCTATTTTACTGTAAGAAGGGTCAAACCGAAAGAATAAATTTGGATATTGAAACGTGCCAACCGGTTAAAGAAAATAATAAAGTACCAAGGACTCTGATGTGTTTAAAACACAAGAAGATAATTGAAGAAATTTAAGAAGAGCTAATGGCCACAGTAGTCGAAGGGACGTTAAAGATAATCAATTTAAAAAAAAAAAAAAAGTTATCACCATCATTAATCAAAATTATCAATAAATATAAAAAAATAAATAAAAAAATAGTGGTATTATATGCATGGAAACGTTTGTTGTGCAACATAGTAAGGCGATGCGCTGTAACTTCTTTGATTTATGGGCTGAAGAAGAGATGCCAAAAGATGGGGATTATGCTCTAATCCATTTTCTTTTCTTTCCTTCTTCTTATTTAACAAGAAATAAACAAGACATTTGCAAAATTAAAAAAAATTTGTTGTTCTCACGAGCCTAAAAAGTTCTATCTACATGTCCTGTTTTAGAAACTGGACCTATTCCTATTTGAATGAAAATCAGAACTTCATGCAGCAGATCTTGGAAAAAGGGTGTAGTATATAGCCTCTATATATTTTAGATCAGAACTGAAATTGAAGGAGGCTCATATCAACGATTAACGAAATAAATTGTAAAAATATTTTGATCACATTTTGTGTGATGCTGTTATTTACTGTACTATTATATAAAAAAGGGCATTTAACATCGTAAATAATTGTACTAAATAGAAATAAAATTATAACTTATATTTTTAATATTATTGTTACGGCCACAGAGAGAAGGACGGAAAAAGGGATTAGCGGCTTAAGTCCGTCGGCGAGAGAAGTTAAAATAGGATTAGGACCTTCTCAATCGCCTCCTTTTGTCGGAAGTTATTAAGAAGGTTCTAGACATTTCCGGAACAGCTTCCCCTACTTCCGTGATCTAGAATGTTCGACCTTGCCTATTTAAATACCTCCCTCTCCTCGAACGGGTCAGTCTGAGAGTAGACGAGGCACTGTGATGAATTGTAATAAGTGAGTGTCAGTGTGATAAACTATTCAGTGTTGAACCGGCCAGTGTAATAAGTGTATCTGGAACTGTGACAGTATCGCGAGTGTAATAAACCGTTCCTGTGTATTAATGTGTGTCAGTTTGTTATATTTGGAGGATCTTACGGTCGGTGGACATTAATTAGTGAACTATAAGTGTTAATTAGTAGTAGTTAATTAGTTAAGTAGTAGTTGTAATTTTATGGTATTTGTGCAAGCTTATGTAAATAGTTAAGTCATTTAGCATTAGTAATATCTTATATTATTGTAATAATTAAATAGGAGTTAGGCCTAGATAATAAATATTTAGAATATTGTTATTGTAAATTTATATTAGTCTAATGATTTAATTGTACTCTTTTTATCACTTTTGTTAATAAATATTAGTATCTTTAATTTAGGAGTAGTTTAATTCATTTTAACACCCAGTATTCCGTAACTAATTGATGGCAGCAATGGAATTATTGTGTAATTGCTATTATTTTGATTTTGTAATTATTGGGCTACTGTATGTAAAATGGCTTCTAAAAGTGTTGAATTAATTGATTTAAAAGTTGCGGATTTGAAACGGGAGTTGGATTCTTCCGGAACTAAAAGTAAGTACTGCAACAGCGCTTGCGTCAATTTTTTGTAGATTTAGGAGAAAATCCAGATGACGTTCTGTTTGAAACTGATTTAAGCAAGTTGTCTGCAACTTTAAGCAATGTAGATAATAAGCTAGGTAATTTATATAATGAAGTAAGCAATGTAGAAAATAAGCAAGGTAACTTACAGAATGAGTTAAGCAATGTAGAAAGTAAGCTAGGTAATGAATTAGGTACTGTTAAAAATGAGCTAGGTACTGTAAAAAGTGATCTATTAGATACATTTATAGTCTAAAATAGGCACATAAGAGACTAAGTTAATTAAGTTAATGTTTAGAATAAGTTAGTTAATGTAGATAAGTTAACCGATGTAAATAATAAAGTAGCTACTGTAGAGTCTAGGTTAGGAGAAGAACTGAATTCAATTAAAAACGAACTTAGGCTAAGATTCGAAGCTCTCGAGGGACATATGAGCAACCCAACCACGAACGACACCGACCTGTCCTCCGAGGGCAGCCTTCGAAACGGAATTATGCCCGCCAATGCTGGGACTCCACCAACTCACAACACCATTCCAGCATTCGATCCACGGATGGTCAAAAGAGACCCAAGCTTCAGCAATGTGCCTGGCTTTGCGTGGAGACGCCTTGGGAGTACTGCAGGGGACCCCATGTCCTCACTCACCCATGTCGGAGCGGTCTAACTATGGGGAGCTGATTAGAAGACTGGAGATGCGTTCCGGCCACCAACACATGGACCAGCTTTATCGCTCATAGCTGTGAAGTAGGATCCAGAAGACCAACGAGACGCTGCAGGAATTTGAAGCGGACATTGCCCGGCTGGTGAGGAATGCCTACCCATCGGTCACCGACGATGTCTACGAGAGCTTGGCTGTCGACAAATTCCTGGATGGACTTCGAGACACAGAGACGCAACAAGCAGTGAAGCTTGTCCCGCCAAAAACGTTGGGAGACGCATAATCGCAGGTCATGGAGCTCGAGGCTGTCAGACAGTTAGTAAGGCCCATGCGCGAGTTCGAGCAACAGAGGCGGTGCCTAATATCGAAGACATAGTGACAAAGGTTTTGGAGGCCCCGTAAGAAGGAGATACGCTGTAGGAGCTGCGGACAACTTGGACACCCTAGAAGCAAGTGTCCATCCAAGAAGCAAGAAAAGCCAAAGGACCGAAGTAGGGTGATGGAAAGGGACAACTATCAGCCCGTAACGTCAGAGGCCCCAGGAAGACCAGTAGAGTGGCGTTATTAGGGAGCAGAACGAACAGCTTCTACGTTCATGGGATGGTGAACGGGCAGGTGCGAAGTCTGCTACTGGATACTGGCGCAACCAAGACAATCTTGAGCTCAAAGACAGTTCCTGCTGAGAAGATGTTGCCAATGATTTGGACATTACGGACTGCCACAGGAGAGCCAGCGAAGGTCTACGGGGAGACAGTTGCCTACTTCATCATTGGGGATCAACATCTGAAGCACCGCGCTCTCGTGGCAGATATTGATGAAGATGTCATATTGGGCACGGACTTAATGATCGCATACGGGATCAAGCTGGATATGGCGAGAGGTGTGATGACGATGGGAGACGAAGAAGTCATCCTTCGGCAGGGGAAGGACATCTACGCACGACTTCGCTTACTAGAAGACACCACTTTACCTGCACGGAACCAAATCATAACGCATGGGACGGTCGATGGACATCTGCCTGAGGGTCAATGTGTGCTATTTGATCCTGGAAGGCAAAAAGAACAGGAGATCGGCGTAACGGTTGCAAGGTCTCACATCAAGGTCGGACTGATTATTGTAAATATTTGCTGAAATTCTTGGATAGTAGAGGGTGAGGAATTTTCATCTATAACATTAGCAGTAGGAATGGTTTATATATTTACAGTTTTCTGGTTTACTAAACTATTAGTCATCAAGTTATCATCATAATTATTTATTCAATACAGAAATATATTACATTTATTATAACTTATGTGAATATTTACATAAACGCATCTACAAGTTTTTGAGCATCACCTGTAGTTACAAAATTTTTAACGTCGCATAATCCTTGCAGAGTAATTTTGATTTTTTCAAAGTTTGATCTAAGGAAATCGTTCATTTTCGTGATCACCTTTTTTTTGAGATTCACGTTCACGTTAGCATCATTGAACTGAGGCCTGGAGGCTCTGAATTCCACATTTCCTATCTTCTCTACTCGCATATCGTTGAGCTTGACATGACACTTCTCGTCAGCGACTTGCATAGTCAAAGACAAGTGGATGAAGGTGTCGCGAACCCTTGCGTAGGCCGACATGTTCCTTCCGGTGATCGCTAGGTGAGGCAGCACTATGGTCAGAAATCCGAATCCTAAGCTGATTTCGAAGTGGGTATCGTTTCCGTCCACTGCTTTCCAACAGTTAGCTGTCCTCTTGAGGGAGTCTAGGCCCAAAAATGTAGCATCGGAATACTTCACCTATAAGCAATACATTAATAGATTTTATTTTAAAAACAATTTAAACGACCGTAACTTATAAACTCATACCACTGAACTTAGTGAGAGTTTCGGAAAAGGTGCTGTTGTGGTTCCTATTTGACGTAGTTTGCCATTCAAATGTTCTAGGAAACTTTCAAAAGGTCTGTTGATATCAATTCTCTTGGCTCCAACAGCTGCAATAGCTGAGAGCAATACTAAGCAGAAGAACCTGTACATCTTGGGAAAGCGAACTGGCCGCTATGAGCACGAGCGGAGAATATATACCGAAAGGGAGGCACTTCAAAAGATACTGACTGTTTACTATTTGTTATCCCAATTCAATTTTTTTTAATGTTTTGTTCTCTGTGAAATACAAATATATATATATATATTATGGCACATTTACTTGAAGGTATAATCTAAATCTTATCAGTCGCTGATTAAACGAATTGTCTTACTCATTTCCTCATCCGTAGATTACTGCTCGTGGATTACTGCATGCACCGTGAACTTCATGAAATAAAAATAACGGTATATTAATGTTACTGTGCCCTGTTAAGTTTTGTTAGTCTGTAGTTATGAAGGTAAATACATTTTTTATTGTTGGTTTCTTGTTAATTCTTTGTTTTTATTCTTGGTGGTATGAATTCTTAACTACAAATTATGTATTAATCTATTAATATTTGTCTAATGATCATATATAATAAGTAATTTTAAGTCCAGATTAAGTGGTTGTAATGGCCAATTAGTATTTCACTAATGTAAATTCACGCGCGCACATTGACACACATCCTCTGTTCAGTTTCATAGATTCCAAGGATCTTAAATAACTTTGATATAATTACTAGTTTTACAGGTTATTCTGCTTAGTATTGCTCTCAGCTATTGCAGCTGTTGGAGCCAACAGGATTGATATCAACGGACCTTTCAAAAGTTACCTAGAACAGTTGAATGGTAAACCACGTCAAATAGGAACCACACCAGCACCCTTTCCGAAACTCTCACTAAGTTCAATGGTAAGAGTTTATAAGTTATGGTCGTTTAAGACGTTTTTAAAATAAAAGTAGTATTCCGATGCTACATTTTTGGGCCTAGACTCCCTCAAGAGGACAGCCAACTGTTGGAAAGCAGTGGACGAAAAAATACCCACTTCGAAATCAGCTTTAGATTCGGATTTCTGACCATAGTGCTGCCTTACCTAGCGATTAGCCAATTAAAAATTCCTTGATGTTTTCTTTTCTGTGAAATACAAATATATATTATGGTATATCCACCTAAGTGGATATTCTAAATCTTATCAGCTGCTGATTGATTGCACTGATTAAACGAGATTTATTAGAATCTTTAAACCGTGATCTTGATGTTATGAATACCCTCAATTGAAATTCGGACACAAAGTCCTTTGTAATGATATGTCTCGTAAAAGTTCTTACATGAAGTGGTTGAAAAAAAATCTAAAACAATTTAAAGCTAAAAGCTAGAATATTATAATGATGAAAATGCATATTTCTTTAAGTGTCCAGCTTATTCTACTTTACATTTCTTTTTACTTTTCAATTTTCACTTAAAAATATTGCTTTGAGCATTGTTTCACTTCCTTATGTTTGTGCATGTTCTCGGTTAATTGAACAACCGTGGTGGTTTACTCATTTTTGTTCAGACTTTGTGAAAAAAATTGTCCTTTGTATTTTCAGTAATAGGAAAGGATTAGCTAAGTAATATTACGGCAGAAAAAGTATCAAATCTGTTAACAGCCTTAAATGGACCTATTAGGATCTACATACCTTTTTAGGACCTCTACGATGAGTCATTGGGCACTCTTAATGGGGGAAACCAGGAAGTTAAGTCTGGTCTCCACCAAATCACGTCCCAGCACAACAGCAGAAACAGTATATGGAGCACATAGACATGAAGTCTTAGCCCGAGACCTTATGCGATGTATTGGTGGAGGCTTTTTAAATTTTTATATTTGCTGTAGCAGTTGAGACACTAAAAAGTTAGCTTGTATAACCAATACTTTGTTATAATTATTGCCTTTTTCTTTTTTTCGCTTTTACAATCTTAGTTAGTGTTTCATCGAAGCATTCACCCATATAAAATTACCCTGCATATCATAAAAAAAATTCAAACATTTGACTTGGACTTTTTATGTGGATATTATAATGATTTGAGACCACACAGAGAAAACTTGGAAGCGATATTTTCTCAGTGAATTATCTGTGAGAAGCTGTAGGGAGTACAAGACCAATAAATTGGCCGGACCACCGCGGGTACAATAGCCCTGTAGTTCCCTAAATGTCCGCAACCAACACCGCTCGGACACGCTGTAGCTGTCTCCTATCGGATTTATTTTATTGCTAGCATTGTTCTCTCCGATTAGTCGGGAATTTACGTCCTCGGCTTACGAAGTACAGTTTCGGGTCGACTCAATGTTTATGCACGAATGATTCCTGTGTAAATGATAGGAGTTGGTATTTCGAAACCGATGGTCGCTTTAAGTTGATTACACTCCTTTTGGAGAATAATGATTGAAAATGATACTTGAACACCACAAGTGATGTTATTCGCTGGGATATAAATATGAATATAATCGCAGGATACATTTCAATTGTTAGTTCTATTCGTCAAAAGATTATTTTTTGGTCAAAAACCATTTCAAGGACAAAGCACCAGCCTGCACAACAGCTGTCCAAGAAACAATAGAGCCTATACCACTTACTGAAACTAATACCCTCCATGGGTGGTAGTGATAGTTTTTTTTTTTTTTTTTTTTTTTTTTTTAATTTATTTATTGATATTTACAACTGTATTACAATTATACAACAAGTAAATAGAATGCGTGTTACATAATGACATGAGAATGACAAGTAGAGAAACTACCCACTGGTAGTACTCAAATCAAAGTTCAAATAAGAAGGTCACGGGGCCATCTTCTTTTTAGAAGCCTCGGAGGATTATCGGGAATTTAAGAGGAAGCTAGGTTTGAAACTAGAGGGTTTGAGTGGGAATGAAGTTTGCTATGAAAGGATAGATACCGGGTTCGGACCAAATCAGCAACAAGAGGGACATTAAGGTCGTTATGGATGACTTTATTCTTAACAAAATAAGGAGCATTGAGGATTTTACGAAGGATTTTGGATTGTAGGGATTGGATACGAGAGGAATTCGATGGCTTAGTGGAGCCCCATAGCTCTACTCCGTAAGTCCAAATAGGTCGTATGATGGTCATGTAGATGAGTCTTTTGTAGTTAATTGGGAGCTTAGAGCGTTTGTCTATTAAGTATTGAAGTAGCCTGAAACGTCGAGCGGTTTCTTGTCTTTTCAGTCTTGTATAAGGATTCCAGGTAAATCGTTTGTCGATGTGCAACCCTAAGTATCGGATCTGTTCTACAGGCACCAGTGGGATATTATTAAAGGATACTGTAGGGCAGGAAGTCATTGGTTTACGACGTAAGGTAAAAGTGATTTGATGTGATTTTTGAGAATTTATTTTAATTCTCCAGTTTTGAAACCATTCTTCAATATCAGTGATATGGGATTGGAGGCTTTGGGATGCAATAACTGGATTGGTGTTGACTGATAATACACATGTATCATCAGCATACGTGGTAAGGAACTATCCTTAATATAATACCAGACTAATTAGGATGAGTTGGGATGTCAGCTGTATAAACTGTATAAAAGATTGGGCCAAGGATACTACCTTGAGGAACACCAGCAGATTGGGAAAAGAGGGATGAATAGAAATTATTATGGTTTACTTTGAAAGTTCTATTTGTAGGATTGAAGGATGAGAAAGTATGTAGGAGGTAGGAATTTACGGAGTTTGTAGAGCAAGCCCGTATGCCAGACTCGGTCAAAAGACTGTTCCACGTCAAGAAAGACGACCGAACAATATGATCCACGTTCTAATGCAGAGGAGACCACATCCACCACACGATGACATTGCTGAATGGTGGAGTGTGATGCTCGGAATCCAAACTGGTCATCTGGTATTATGTGATTTGCATCAAGGATAGGGTACAATCGTTTAAGGATGAGTTTTTCTAGGATTTTACCCATGCAAGGTAAAAGAGAGATAGGACGGTACGAGGATAGGTATTCTGGTTTTTTTTTAGTTTTGGGTATCATTTTTACAATGGAGAATTTCCAGAGGTCAGGAAAATATGTGGAGCGGAGTACAGCATTATATATATAGGTAAGGAATAGAATGGCTTTTCTAGGTAGGTGTTTTAAGATATGAATTGTGATGAGGTCGTGCCCAGGAGCTTTGCGGGAAGGTAATCTGTGAATAATGTTGGATATTTCTTTTCAATTTGAGTTGGGTTAATGATATCAGGATGTGGATGAAAGATTTTGGAAAGGTACTGGCCAAATAATTGTGATTTTTCTCCGTCAGATCTTGTCCAGTTATTTGATTCAGTAAGGAGTGGATGATTGAATTCTTTGAACTTTAGGAGTTTTTTGGTAGTCATCCATAATGTTTTGTCGGTGGTTGTAAGATTTTCAGTCCAGGTAATTAAATTTTGAATTTTGAACTTCTTGATTTCTGCTTTTAGTTTGTTAGTTAATTTTGTATAGATAGTTTTATCTGCTGGATATCGAGTTCTATGCCACTTCGATCTTGCTCTGCGTTTTTCTCTTAATAAGATACGAATATGCTGTGGCAAATCAGTCTGTTGATGGTTATTATTTGTGTGATTTGTGATATTGTCATGTATACTGTTTCTGATTGATGTTGTAAGTTTTTCTATGGCTGTATCAATGTCTTGTTTTGTCTTTAGTGAAATTTTTAAGTCCAGTTTGTCCTCCAAGTCAGAACAAAAATCGTTCAAGTTAACACGTCCTGTAATCAATGTGAGAGGGGAAGGCTTGGGGGCGAAACTTGGGTGCAAGAAAAGGAGGACTGGACTATGATCTGATGAAAGGTCGTCCAAGGATTCAATATTGACTTGTGCGGGGGAAATTTGAGATGTGATAAATATGTCAAGGATATCGGGACGTTTTTTGGTAAATGTAGGCCAATAGGTGGGGTTGTTTGGCGCCAGAATGGAATAACTCTTTTTGGATGTTACAGCAGACAGGATATTTCCTCGGGAGTTGGATGTTCGACAACCCCATCGTTGGTGTTTAGCGTTGTAGTCTCCTCCAGCAATGAACGTGAACCAAGAGATTGGAATAAGGGTTCAAGAAGATTATTGGAAAAAGAAATTCCAGGAGGACAGTATACAGCTGAAAATGTGATATGGAAAGGACGAGTTGTAATGGTTACTGAGGTTGATTGGATAGCATCAGTTGGAATGGAAGGAATAAGGGAATGAGATAAGTTTTTGTGAATGAGAATACAAGATCCGGCATGTGAAGTGTTATCTGGGTGGTCTGATCTGTAAGTGATGTAGTCCCGTATGTAAAAATGTGCGCGATGAGTGAAATGTGTTTCAGTAAGTAAAGCAATATCTATTTGGTTGTCGTGTAGAAATATGTCAAGTTCATCACGGTGATTAAGCAGTCCATTAGCGTTCCACAGAACGATAGCTAAGGGCTTTATGCTCATCGTGGGTAATTAAGAGGGACTTCGCTAAAGATTCTCGTGAGTAGGATGATGAGAGGCTTGATAGTCTCTTGAAGGTCTTTGAGGAAGGATGATAGGATAGAATTTATGTCGATAGGATTTTGGACATGGAATGGATATGAGCCTTGAGTTTGATAGGGATAATTAATGGGCAAAGGAGGGTTGGCTGGGGGTTGTACCCGAGGTGCTGGATTTTCATTCAATGTTTGATGAACTACAGCATTCGTTTGAATGCTGTGGTTGGAAGGGAGAGGATTTGGTTGTTGAGGAGGTAATTTGACCCGTAAGGGTGTATGGTGGGGAGGAATTTGTTGACGTGGAGGTTGAGGACAGGGATTGGCTGCCTTGGGCTTGGATATGGGCTCCCGAGGCTTGGATTGGGACGTCTTGGATTTGGTAAAGGAATTCTGAGATTTGGTTTGGGAGGTTTGAGGCGTCAGAGCTCGAGGCTGCTGCTGAATGCTTGATGTTCCCCTAGTTATGTTATCCGGAAGTCTATCTGTGGGGTTTACGGTTATATACGGTTGTAATACGGCAGGTCTTGGCAATTCAGGAAAGGTGGCAGTATTGTCAACTTCAGGAGCCTGGATTGTGCTCTTCTCTTGACTTTTTAGTTGATAATTCTTGGTTCTAAGGCGTTGAAAGTTCTGATGAACTGAACAGCCTCTATAGTTCGCTGGGTGATCCTCACCACAAAGAGCACATTTAGCAGGCTCGTTTCTTGATTTCTGACAAGTGTTAGATGAGTGTTGTACAGCGCATTTGACGCACATAGCTTGATGATGGCAATACGTCTTGGTGTGGCCTAAGGCTTGACAGTTAGTACACTGAACTACAGCATTTTTATGCCTAGGTTCTTCAAATTTTACTGTTGAGTAAACAAGTCTTAAAACTTGAAATATTTCTGGGTTATTTCGGGCTGGTTCAAGTTCAACGAAAAACAATGGAAGGGGGTACTTTTCGGTGGGATGCAACACTGGAGAAATATTTCTTACTTTGTGACCTATTTCTTCGAGGTCACTTTTGATTGCTGTTGTGGGCGTTGAAGAGTGCAGTCCTCTTAAAACGACTCGATACGATTTATCCTGTTGTAATTGGTAACAGTGAAAATCATAGTTCTTCACTGTAAGATGGTTAATTAATTTTTTATAGGATTCCTTGTTCGATGTATTTATTTTAATGTCTTTTACTCTATAAAAGCATTTAAAATTAGTTTGTCCTATGAGTTCAGATATTTCTTGAGCAAATTCATAAAAATTTGTTATCTTCGTGACAAAAATAGGAGGAGGGTTAGGGTCAATGAACCCTCGGTGTTCTTGGTTTTCGTCACGATTGCTTTCTGTAGTTCCAGGGTTGCTGGAAGATGAGGCGATTGGAGATTTGTTTGAATTGACTGCAGTAGTTTTGCTGCGGGTTATGGGAGGCTCCGGTGGTGTGTTGTTTTTGGTCACTGACTTTTTTGACCCAGCCGATTTATTTTTTTTTTAGTTGGGTGAGTTGCCCGCTGAGCCAGGGGCAGCCTTTCTCTGACGTTTTTGGAGAGTCCGTGGTTTTAAATATTGCGAATCGATCTCGCTTATTTCTGAAAATGGCGTCTCTGCCTCCGACACTTCACTACCCGAATTGTCTACTTGCATGTTGAACATAATTAATTATTATTAATGATTAAAATAATTAGAAATAAATAATTAAATCTCACAAAAACAAAATAAATAAATGTTAAACAACTTTTCATATTTATATAATAATAAAATAAATAAATATATATATATATGTGTTTAAAAAGAATAGGCAATAAAGAGAAAAGAAAAAAAAAAATGTTGACGAATGCGGGATTCGATCGAGAGGCTGGTTGCCAAGTCTTGACCGTGAACTTGAGGTAAATATTTAAGTCCCGTGGAGAGATTATTGGCCACGTTGCTACCTTCAGCAGCCCGTCACCAATGTGTTTACTGAATTTATTGTTTAAAACAGTCACTCACCTCACTGATCTTGGATAAATGTCTTAAAGTACTTATGGATTCTTCTGACACAGTTTTGAGAGTTTTTAAAAAGAAATATTCTTATAATAACGTAACAAGCACAGAGCGAATTAACAAGTTAACATCAGTTGCGGCCATGACACTTGGTACTGGTAGTGATAGTGATTTTCTTTTTGTTTTTTATTGATGAGGTTCTGAAGGAAGCTGTTGAGTCAAATCCATCCACAAGTGCTCGCGAACTTACCAGGGAGTGTGGTTTACCGAAGGATACTGTATTTTATATCAAAGAAATAATGATACAAATATTTTATTAAAAAACGGTCATTTTTTTTATACACCCCATTAGTTGAATGAAAATGATCCTCGCTACAGTTACGAATTGATTGGCAATCGGTATGCCATAGAAAATGTGCCTCGGTGCAGAATAAGTATTATAATTTATAATTATTCTATTATTCAATTTTTTTCAGTCTTCCCTTTTCTATTAGAATTCTATGGACCTCCATATTTTTGCCTAATAAGCTTAACTGTACTTTATTGCTACTTTAACTTAATTATGAATTGACAGCTTTCCATTCAATCAAACGGAGTAAACGACAATGTCACTCACTATATTCACTCTTGCAATGAAAGAAGTGTGTTGATTTACTACAGTTTACATCACTATAGCTCGGATGTGGAACGTTTATCTACCTGGAAATTGTATAAGTTGCTGATAAAAATTATATCGATTTGTTTTATCAATCAGCATTAGACACTCGGCACTTGCAGCAGTTCTCACTGATTGAGACTCATTGGGAATAGTTTAAATTGTATCGATAATGAAATACCACAGTAAGTGATATTGTTAACATTTTGTTTTACGATGTTCATTTCCTCGGTAAGTATCTATATCCGGGGACCAGGATAGTGGTCGTATGTTTACTCTTACTATTGGAGAACCACAAATGATGTAGTTTTTACTATATGACTCTAGGCCTGCCGTATTACCTGCGTCAGCATACGAGTATCATTGAATACTATTTCTGTGAGATCATCATTTCGAAATGGCGAAATTTGATAACCAACGAACAATATTATTGAGCCTACTAAAAGATCCAAGTAACAGCCCCGGGCCATCGACAATAAGAGAAGATTATGAAGGAGAAGCAGTAAACCGTGAAAGAGCGATAATGGCGGACGGAAGCCGGTAAATCCCGATTAAGGAAAGGTTAGTGAGGAGGAGCCCGAAATAGAATTTACGACTCAGCCGTCGTAAAAAGGGAATCTTACGACGGAGCTTTACGAGCCACTGCAGGCCTCGGTAATTTATCGTTTGCTTTATAGCTGCCTCCTGTCGTTTATAGTCCCCTACGGCCGACATATTTATTTACAAACGGCATTAGGAATTATGGAGGTGTGATAAACCGTTCTCCTCGTCTGTTTATCTGCCATGTTTTACGGGCACCATCACTGCACTAGCGTCCTCCATGGTTAAATCACCCAGTAATAAGTGGAGGCCTATTCTCCTGGCATCTGCCAAACAGCTCTCAAGGGGTGTCGTGTTTATGTCCTCGCTCGTTGCGATGGAATACTTTGATATATTGCTACTTGTAAATAGATCCTAGTTGTATCGTCTTGACATGAGAGGCAGGAATGCCCCTGAGACTCAATGACGGGTGTCTTTGATGTAACATAGAAAAAAGTAAAAGATCATCTCTGAACAGAAGAAGGCTACAGTGCTCCCGGGATAAGTCAAAAAACTAACTTTCATTATTAGATCTTGCCCCTCTCTTGTCCAAATACATTTACGCTTGAATCTCCTTTTACATTGGTATTCTTCAGAATTATTGGCGCTGCGTTGGCCAAGACCTGTACCTCAGCATACTTGGTTCAGAAGTGACGCTTACTTGAATATGGCCTAGGTGAGGGAATAGTAATCACTTTTATTCTGTGCAGTAAATGTATGCTTTCACAATCTGGCGAGAAAAATATATAATTGGAAGCGATGAAAACCCATACCTCATACAGAAAATGGGCTTAATAAGAGCATTGTATCTATTTATCGAGCTGATCTATCATTGGGCTGTTTGAAAGATCTTTATTTTGAAATTCCACATCTATAAGAGGAATATTTTACCAAACATTGATTACTTTTAGGAAAACTTCAATTTCAGTCATATTTCTATTTCTAGTGAATATAATGTTTAATAAAACTTATCTGACGCTAAATCCTTACAATGATGCTGTTAACTCCTACTTTTCAACAGAAATGGTTCAAATGATCCTAACACGCAAAGAAATAAGTAAGAGTGTTATTTTAAAGGTGGTGTTTAATTTTCTGACTATTGGGACTATTCATCACGGACTGATTCCAACCTTGTTACAGTACACAACTGATACAGCTCTATGAGCCAATGGCATGAGAGAATATTATTATTACTGATTGAAGATTGAAGAAGTGTCAGGCATCCTGTGCCACTCCATCTTTCCATCGGAGCCTTGGTCTTCCTCTTCCTCTGGCACGGTCCAACTTTCCCTCCAGCAGCTTCTTAGCGGGATCCTCCTCATTCTGGCCACATGCTCCCTTAATCTATTAATTTTCATTCAGGTAATGATGTCGGGCTCCCCAAACATCTCGTACACTTGTCGGTGGTTCTTCTTCTCCATTGACCATATACATAAATAGATCCGAAAACTCTGCGGAGGAGCATTCTTTTGAAAACAGCAAGCTCTTTTTCCTTTCCCTTAGATAAAGCCCATGTTTCAGAGGCTGGTCAGGACTGGCTATCTATATCTGTATCTGCAGACCCTGATTAAAGTCTTATACAGCATGCATTTTGTTTTCCGTGTTAGTATTGAGCTCCTTAGATGCTTCCTCTGTCCAAAATAACATCTATTAGCATTGATGGCTCTCTTTTTTATTTTCTGAGAAATATTGTTTCATAAGGTAGCAACACTTTCGAGATAAGTAAAGCTATCAACCTTCTGGAACTTGTAAGGTTCATTTCTACAAACTCCTGTACTTCATTGCTTGTAGATTCACCTGTCCTCATATATTTAATTTTTTCCTCATTGGTACTTAAACCCATCTCTTCTGCCACCTCCATCAGTGATGAGAATGCTATCTCCAGTGTTTCGAATGAGCGAGCGACAATATGTAGATCATCCGCATAGTCTAATAAATTGAACTTGCCTGTTATAGATTGTGTTTTTGGTCTGGATTTTTGACATCCTAATAATCTTTTTCAAGGCAATATTAAATAATTGACATGCCAAGGCATCTCCCTGCCTTAACTCTAGATAGTTAGCGTGAGTAGAAAGGACTCGTTGGAGGTACAATAAAGCCTCCCCCAGTATTGAGGGTTTGGAGGGAACAGCCTAAGGCCCCCCACTATTCCTCAAGAAGTTAGTTGTGCACATGACATTGCGAGGTGACATTCGAAGGGCTACTCTGCTATTGTGAATCTGATATTAAAGTTAAGAAAACGCTTCAATAAGTAATAATTACTCACGCTACCAATATAAGAGGACAAGAAACTATAAGAGTTGAGCCACCTGAAATTATTAAAAAGGGGGCCAGAAAATACTGCGATGGCTGTGACTGGCGAAAAAGTAGGTACACAACTACGTATTGTGTAAAATGCCGCGAACATCTAATTATTAGTTGTCAAAGCTGTACAAGCCAAATACATTGGACAAAATAGAATTGTCCTCTAGAATACTAAATCTTGTATGTTTTTTGTTTTTGTAATTCTACCTTCAATTTTTTTTTTCTTTCTTAACCCCTTTGTCTTTTATTAATATTTGAAAAATTGCATATTAATAATGATACATGGTATCTCTTTTACTGCACCAGGTGCATTTTAAGAAAGGGTTGTTCAGGACATTGAATTTTATGAACATTAACTACCTTAAATTGCTTTCTTGTTCATTAAAAAATATCGTGTGTGTACCAATCGTTTGTGATATCAAAAATAAAATAAAAATATGATTGACTGAGTTTCCTACTTTTTGTTATTTAAGTTGATATTTATCCCACTTTCTCAAATAATAATTGAAAGTCAATAACTTTATTATGAGTAAGAGTTACTCACGCTACTAATCCCGCTACAAAAGTTAACGCTACCAATCTAGGGTTAAGCTTCTTATAGTCTTGAATTCAGGAGAGAGATCTCCCTGCATTCTGACAACACAAAATGTTTCATCCATTTTCATTGCTACAAGACGAATTAACTTTGAGGGTACTCCTAACTCTCTCATAGCCTCATAGAGTTTGGCTAGTTTGATGCTTTCATAGGCGCAATTGAAATCTATAAAGAGGTGATGTGTAGGCATTTTATATCCGATTGTCTTCTCAAGGACGGTCCTAAGGCTAAAAATCTGGTTAGCAGTCTGCCTGCCACTTCGAAAACCTGTATGGTAGTCTCTTATTCCTCTTTCGGCAAATGGAACAAGTTTTTGATAAACGATATTAGACAATACTTTATAAGCGCACTTAAGTAGCGTAATGCCACGTTAGTTGGCACACTCAAGTATGTCTCCCTTTTTATGAACAGGGCATATGATGCCTTTCTTCCATTGCCTCGGCATTTTCTCTTCGATCCATATGGAAAGTATAATATTTTATAATTCTTTATACAGGGTTTTTGTTCCGTTCTTATATAATTCAGCAGGAACTCCATCTTCAGTAGGTGACTTAGGTGTTGTATGATGCTCTTAGGAATTCTAAAAAGTGTATCCAGGTTATAGTAAGAGTTCATATATATGTAGTTATAAGAAGTGTTAGGATCGAATAGCCGAATGACCCAACATTCTATGCGTATACCATTAGCTAAGATAAGGACACTGGTCATAGAACTTAATAAAAGAACACGTTCAACCGCCTGGTTTTTCCTCCTAATTAAGGGAAATAATATTGTGGCGGTTGGGTGAGCCCAAGGAGTTTCTTTAGATCCCAAAGAGTTAAATTACGGTGAATAAAAGAACTAGGAATTTATCTGCTACAGGAATAGTGTTCCAGTGAACTGGAGAGAGAAATGCTTTATTTTCAGCAGTGCTGTCCAACTATATTGGATTGCCGTAATACACAGCATACTGATCAATCCATATCGGACATACTGTAGATTAAAATTTGTTTGTTTTAAATGCATAATTAAAAACTGCAGTACAATTCTTAATTTTTTCTACTCTCTTTTTTTTTATTTTATATATACAAGAAAATAAAGATAATACAAACCAGATAAACTAAGCACATATATATTACCATGCAATTTTTGAAGATAAATAAATTTAAATAAAAAGAAGCTAAAATGGTTTATTTTATACTTCAAGTTTAAAAGATGATATGGACAAGATTTTTATTTAGTTATTTTCTTTTATTCCTATATGAAGATTAATGTACTTTTTATTCGACAATGTATATTTTACTAAATCTGATTACAGATTACAAAACATTTCAAGTAAATTTATATAGAATTAGTTCTTGCTATATAATTATTCTAAGATACATTAAATAAAGTAAATTGAATATTTTTACGGAAGTTCAGAAGCAGAATCAGTTATAAATAACAAACAAATAATTGTCATCAGATATTTAATTTTACGTGCAGTTGTCTAGCGAATATTTTCAATGCAGTTAAAATGCTAATTAATAAACATTATGCCTTCTTGTTAATATTAAATAGTATGCGAATATAAAATGCTAAAGAAACATTGGGTAGATATTTAATATGTTCACATGGTCTGAAGAAATCATATTATTTCGAAATCGTATAATTCTTAGATTATGTAAATCTCCGATTGACGTAATATATAAAAAATAAATTAAGAATCAGCAATATTTTACATTAATTTTATGGGCGCAGAAAAACCATATTAATAATTTAGCATTTCATATGCACTTTTTATCTCTTATTACACAAGGGAACAACATTTTTGTTGCATGAAATATTTTGACTAATATTCTACTTCCTCGAGGTGCTGATTTAAGATCTGAAGTCAGTTTGTTTGTATCAGCTTTAGTTTTGGGGTTATAATTATAAACTGTTTTTTAAGATGAAAATATTTTTTATTAAGAAAACTATTAAAAAAATTACCACTACATATCAAAAAATTTTCTTTTGTAAGATTTTCTGGCTTGATTCGGTTCACGGGGGCTGTTTTTAATGCTCCAACAATAGTCCGCCATCATGTGAGCATTCCAGTGACCTAGATGTCCTGATGGAACCGTTCCCCTTGTTCTTCACTCAGATCACCAAGATTTTCAGGGAAACGGTCCAAATGGCGGTGGAGGAAGTGTACTTTGATGCTCATATTACAACCAAGCTGCTGGAAGTGTAACAACATTAGTTCAATATGCTCCGCATAGCTTTCTTCCTTTTTGTTTCCCAGAAAATTTTGAGCAGTCCAAACGAATTCATTCCAGGCATTTTTTTCAATATCAGTCATGTAACTAATAAAGTTTTCATCCTTTATCAACCTTCTTATTTGGGGACCATCAAAAATTCCATTTTTAATTTTTTCTTGGCTCAAATTAAAGAACTGCTTAGAGATATATTTATAGCAATCACCACCCTTGTTCAAAGCTTTGACAAATTGTTTCATGAGCCCTAGTTTGATTTGCAAAGGTGGCAGTATTATTCGATCCGTGGGCACAAGGGGCTCATTTATTACATTCAGTTGTCCCGGAACCATAGATTGCCTGGAAGGCCAATCTTTTCTAATCCAGTGCTCAGACCTAGCTCTGCTGTCCCATAAACAAATAAAACATGGATATTTTGTATATCCACCTTGTTGTCCAAGAAGAAAATTCACCATTTTTAGATCAACACTTATCAACCACTTTTGTTCGTTGTATTTGATTCTATCCATTACAGAAGCTACAGTAGCATATTCTTCTTTGACTGTAGTTGAATGTGCAATCGGTATCGAACCCAGCTTATTGCCGTTATGCATAAGTACACATTTCAGGCTACGTTTAGAGGAGTCAATAAATAAACGCCATTCATTTGGATCATACTTCTGTACTCCCATTGCTTTCAATAAACCAGGAACATCTGAACAAAAAGCAAAGTCGTCATCTTTAGAAAAGAATGACAGCAATTCTGCCTCTCGGTTACGATAGTATGAAATTCTTGTTTCTGGGGTTAAAAGATTTCTTTGCTTTAATCGAGAAGCTGGAATCTCCGATGTCTTTTTAGAAAGACCAAGATCTCTGATTAATGCATTGAGGTCTTCCTGATTAAAGAGCTGGGGCTCAGAAGTAAAATCAGGGTAAGAATCACTTGTCCGACTTTCATCACTTGAAGAATAGTTTTGTTTTTCTATATCATGATCATTTTGTACAGATGAAGAAGCTTGGGGTACTGGTGCATCGCCAGAGAACAAGACTGGTCGAGTAACAGATAACAAGTTTGGATAAGACCATTTCGACCGGTTATTTTTATTAATTCCATTAATATCAATCACACAAAAATAACAATCATCTTGATGATTATTAGGTTCCCGCCAAATCATTGGTGTTTGATACTTAAAATGGGGTCTTTTCTTATTTGCCCATAATCTCAAAGACTCAACACATGTTTTACATACCATATGAGGGATCCAGTACTTGTCACGGATGTCCAAAGCGAATCCAAAGTAATCAAAATATACCTGTGTTATAAACTCTGACACACTTAGCCTACAATTTTTGAATGTATATTCACCACAAATTTTACAGAAATAGTTTGGATCGTTTCTACAGATATTTCTTAACTTGGACATTGTTATTTAACACAACAGCACAAACTTTTTCACTAAACAACTCAGTTGAATTGAAGTTTGAATGTGACTAGTACAAATATATGTCTATCAGCTGTTTGCCAAAAACAAAAGGTGCTGGAGAAAAACTGAGGCTAGATTTGTAATCACCAACCTCTAATTAGTAAACAACAGGCCTAAAACTCCATGCAACAAAAAATTAATAAAAATTTGTTCCCTTGTGTTATCAATGTATCCACTGATCTATTAGCATTTCAACAAAGAACTTTTCAAGTAATTATTTATGAAATAAAAAAGTGTTTTATATGTCAATTGTACATTAGCATATTAATGGTAAGATTTAATTCACTAATTGGAATGAATATAAGCATGTTTTAGCAAAATCAACAATTAATAATAATGTTTGAGAAATAGTAAATAAATCCCATACAGCCTTGATTAAGGAAAAAGAGTGGTATCTGGATCAATTATGCAATATTTATAAGCTAATATTTTATTTTGAACATAATTTTCCGCAATTAAAACAATCTAGGCTGTATGAAGGTAAACATTGTAGATTGCTATATAATCTAATGGATTAAAGGATACAATGTGAATTAATCAGTCTAAGCTTTGAGTGTCTTCTCAAACGATTTACTTCACTAGTTTCAATTCCAAGTATTGGAAGAAATTTTTGCTACATTCATCTCTTTTAGCCTCATATAAATTATTATATCACAAATAATCCACAACTGTTTTTATTTTCAATAAGCATATTGAATTAAGAGAGTAGTATTCATTAATGCGAGGGGAAAATTATAAACATTCTATTTAATGTTCTTTCTATTGGTTACAGTAAAATTCATCATCGAATAATGGCTCAAATTGTTACCTGCGGCGCCACTCTTAGACTTCTTGGACACCAGAAAAGGGCTGTGTGGAGACATGGTGTAGTCAAGGACACATAGGGAAACTTGGTAAATAAATGAATCTAATATTTATATAAGGATTTCTATAAAAAATAAACCTCTACAATATTAAAATAAAATTACACTCAACTACTCTCAATAAGAATAATCATTAAGCCATTACTAAAATAATAACTACAATTTTTAACCAAAAAATCACCGTCAATAACATAATGACTAATAAAAATAGCAACTATAATTTAAAATAAGGTTCACTCTACCATCTACTTCATGGAAGAGAAAAAGGTCAAATATTTAAAGGAAATATTTAATTGATACTATCAACAACTGAGCTACAATCTTGCTACACCCCAAATCTAGAAAAATAGAAAAATAGAGACTCCTACCTTGGCAGCTCATCTTCCTTCCGGTCGGACCAAGAACCTGCTCGCCGGCAGTACCAGTTCTCAACTATGATGTATGGGGGAAACGAACGGGTATAAAAAAGGCTCATTCGAGCTGAATAAACATTATTACCTCCGTGTCCGGAATATGCTGCCCCTTGCCGACAGAACTGGCAGGACATACTTGAAATAAAATGTCAATTAATCAATTATTCGATTATTCTCAGGAAGGAATTGATAAAAAAAACCTGAGTAATATCCGGCCTTATTACCAGAGGTGGGCCTGGGAAATGTTTTGTAAGCACGTCGATCGACCGCCGATGAGAGCCTTAATCTTATACATTTTTAATTTAACTTACCATTTAATTTATCTACTTTTCTTTTTATTTAGTTTGTTACAAAATGAATTAAACTTCTTGAACTGTATACAAATAGTATTTTCTTTTCACTACAAGCTTTGTACTTTTTTTGTATCAATCATGCAATTTGGATGAATAGCATAATTTGTAGTCATTTATGAAATAATGGAGATATTACTTATATTAAGGACACGATGCTTTCATTTTTCAAAACTCTAAAAACTAATAGTACTGTATATCATCGACCGTTGTATATAAGGCAGATGTCAGATAAAGAACAATCTAAGCGCTAAACGTCAAACATGTTGAAGCGCTAGAATTGTGTAGATGTAATTAATAAAAAAACTCCATAAGGACATAAGATTGAAACCATTAGTACATGTTATCGCCATGGATTATATTGTACGAATGTGATGATGGAAGGATCATCATCACCTAACAGCTGGAAGAACCGTTGCATGATTAAATGGCCCTTGCTAAGTCTCTAGTATGAGTAAGTTGTGCCATTAGTAGCAGTGTTCCCAACAACTACCGTAAATAACGGGCATAATACACCCATGAATCATGTCTTAAACGTTATGTTTATTACCAAGGCTAAAAGCAATAATGTATTATGGTACAATGCGCTTTATTCAACGGACTGTGAGTCTATTGGCAAAGTTTTAGCTTGCAGTTGCTGATGAATATGGCACCATTCTTATTAGGTTGTAAGTTGTCACTACTTTATAAGTACGTTAGTTAAGGGTGAAGTGAATCCGTATAATCCTCAATGCTGTTTCAACGAGAAGTTGAAAAGAAATACGATTTTTTCAAAAAATGTTGGCACAAAAGAACTGAGTGTGTGACACATCCTTGTCTCTTGTCCCTAACGTGCTTAACGTAAACGTCAACGTTCAGTTTTAAGTTAACGTGCTCTTAAATGTTCAGCAGTTCAGAGTCAGTTTTACTACAGGCACTTCATAAAAATTCAGCATAGCAATAAATTGCCTAACCGTTGTAGTTCGGAATGATCGGAATGTACAGGATGGCAAATTCCTACTCCGGGGATGATCTGCTTTGAAAAAAGAAAAATAGGTCATCCTAATAACTCCGAACTGTCATAATCCATGGATCTAGGCAGATTTATCACTGTCCTTGAACCTGGTTGTTAATGGAACCCCGGGCAGCCTTCTGCTGCACCGTGAAATTGTTTAAACCATGACACCCTCCAGACCGTCCGTTCAACTAACATATAGTATGTCCCTACGAAGACCATATTGCGCGGTGACACAAAGAGAACTGTGTGGTCTTTAACCTTAACCAGAAAAAAAAATAATGATAATGTCTTATATAAATCCTTAAAATTATGTAGGAAATAATTTTCAAAGCTTGGTAAGAGTTAACAGCACAAAAAATCCACCTTAACCACGGGTTTCATACTGAAAAGTCCATATAATTTTCTCTTAGGTGAAAACGAATTTTGTCTTTCTTTAGAAATTCTGGGTAACCTATCCATTTCAATCTTGCAGTGCTGACAAAACTGAAGAAAGGGACAAATTTGTATAGCTTTACTTTTCCATATGTTTGTTTTTCAAAAACAGTCTTTTCTCTTAATATTTTTCTCTTATTAGTTAATTAATATTTACTAATTGGTATTGCTCAAGCTTTAAGCCAACCTTGGCTGAATTCTCTAAAGGAATTTCGTTCGAATGCACAGATTAATTTAATTTTGCATGGAAATTGCATTTTCAATGAATAATCTCTTGTTTTCTAGCAATTAATTAAGTTATTCAACGCTACTTTATTTTAAGTATCGCTTTTCTCGTTATGCTGTTTATATCGCAGATCAAATGCAATAAACTGTTTGGGGAACATTTCAATCTACAGTTTTCTTCAAAACTTTATAACTTTTACAACTAAGAAGAACTATTTGAAAAATAAATTAAAATACTGAAAATATGTTAAGAATTGAGGATATGCAAATCGCTTTATGATTTCCATGAAAAATATGTTAATTCATGTCATTATTTTTTTTATTAATTGAATTTTGATGAATATCATCATTATTCTTAAGGTACCTTAGAGATTAAAATTTATAAATGATTTTAATTAGAATTTATTTAATATGAAGGCTTTTTAAATTGAGGATGAGGAAAGTATAAAAATAAATAATTGCCGGGAATATAATAATGCTCAGAATTAGTAATAAGTATATGAAAAGAACCCAAAAAAACAACTGTTTTTTCCTTTATAATCAACTAAGTTATGGATAAATACTTCAAATTTTAATTGTTATCGCTTAATATATACTTTTGTTTTTTATTGACTGTTTCTTATATAATTTTTTTATGCTCTTGGATTCTGTTATTAAATCCGGATTTTAACGATCTAAGAATCAGTGTAAATATATGAAAAAAATTGATTTTATCTTTAATTTATATATACATTATACTTATTTTTTTTATATTTACTTAATTCGCGGGTGGTCTGAAAAGTTTCTGCAGAACATCGCCGAAGTTCACCAAATGGTGCTAGAGGATCGCCGAATTAAAGTGAGAGAGGTAACAGAGGTTATGAACTTCCCATAAGAACGTGTTTGTTACGTATTAAATCAACATTTAGATATGAGAAAGCTGTCCGCACGTTGGGTACCGCATGAATATTTCAAACGCTCTATTCGCAATAAATCCGAGTTTTGGCGCCGATTAATTACTGTAGATGAAACTTGGATACTCCATTGTACCCCAGAAACAAAAATAAGTCCAAACAGTGGACTGTTTAAGGGAGAACAGGCCCCAGAAAAAGCAAAAACTGTTTTCTCGGCTGGGAAAGTGATGGCGACTGTTTTTTGTGATAGTCATGGAGTTATTTTAATCGATTATCTTCAAAAAGGAAAAACCATAACAGTAGCATACCAGGCATCATTACTTGACAAGCTGAAGGCAGAACTAGCTGAAAAACGGCCACATTTACAGAACATGAAAATCCTGTTTCACCAAGACAACGAACCGTCTCACACCTCAGCAGTTGCCATGGCGAAAATCTACGAATTACGGTTTGAACTTCTTCATCCGGCTTACTCATCAGATCTAGCCCCAAGCGACTTCTTTTTGTTCCCTCATCTAAAAATTGCGGTCAGAGGACAGATATTTTCAACAGATGAAGAGGCAATCACCTTCGTGAACAATTATTTTGCAGAGTTATAAACGCCGAGTACTTTATGAACAGGTTGCAGAGATGGCAGCATCGCTGGGAGAAATGTGTAGAGTTACAAGGAGACTATGTTGAAAAATAAAAAAAAAATTGTTGAAAAAATGTCTTGTATTTTTGTTAGGTTGGATACTTTTTCAGAGCACCCTCATAATATATAAATATATCTTTGTTATTCTCGTCTGGATAAAAAAAAATGTGTTTATTTTTTTTAAATTTATTTCTCTAAGTCACACTGATTTCTTTGTTACAGCTACTGTTTTATATTATCTTAATAATTTAATGATATGTCTTTATTTTTCCTGTGAAAAATATAGTGTTTTTCTTCAATTTTTTTCCTAACAACATTATAATTTAAGACCCAACAATAAATGCAAACAACAAATTTGTTGACTGACCGATGAGAGAAGGAGATAATGTTACAGATACTAGGGCAACCGAAAGAAATCCGTTTGTGATCAACATTCATTATTTCTAACAACACCACTTTCTCCTAAACGTTGCTTATATCGGTGGAACTAATATTGAAACCTTCATAAAACAAGACTAAGTGTTGCACATCTCACACTAACAGTTCAAACAGTCTCATCAAATTGATAAAGAAACTTTGTTCCGAGATCCCACACAAATTTATTGTTCGTCGAGTGTCCTGATAAAAGTTTACTGTCTCTATTTGTTGAGTTTGATTGGATTATTAGCGAGATATGTGCTTTATTTTGTCTTTTCTAATGTCGTTTTCTTTTGATGATGCCTAAATTGGCGAAAAATTGACTGGTTGGTTTTTTCCAGCATTATGAATTTTTGCTCACTCTTATCGATTCACTCAAAAAGGTAATATAACTTAAATTATTTTGTGATATTGTCATCGCAACTAGTATGTTTTTGCTTTGTGTGATCAGGAGTGGTTCTACAAAAATGATCTAGTGATTTCCCGTGAAATGCGAAACCCTCCACATCGACAAAGCATGTAATCGACGTATCAATGATGTATCGATACCTGATCAAACCTATTGAGTCCCCTTCAAGGAGTGGGGGAAGCATGTGCTGGGTTGAAGTGTGCTCTACACAGCGGGTAACCGAATGCCCAGGGGTTCCTCTGTGGTCTGTGGGGGTAGTTGGTGTTATGTCTCCCATCTTTTGTGTCAACCAACAAGCCTTGTCTAGTGAAGGGAGCATGTGATATATGATCTGGCTGGATAGAGGGAATTGATTCGTGTTGAGCACAATTCCGAGGGAACCACAATGACCACTTTTTTCTTTTCTTTTTACGTGTCACAATACGATGTAATAATAGAGGTGCATAGATGTAATAACCAGCTGAAAGAAAAGTATAATTTTTTTTGTCTATCTAATGTTTGAGGAATATGAAAAAAAAAGTAAAATGAAAAATAAAGATATCCCAAAGGATTCATTAAAATGAAATATTTAATATCATATTACCTTTATACATCCATAGAATCCATTATAGTACATATGAGTTGCGTGCCGACGGTCCCGGTTTCAAATCTGGCTTGGCATGCACGAGGTGTGGCTATTAAATAACGAGATTGACGTTGCTGCGGAACAAGTACGCATCCTCCAACCGCCATTGACTGAAGGCTGTTTAGTTTGAAGCTTTCTTTTTAGTATGCAGCTAGTCTCGCTTCTGTAAACAATACCGCTTAGTCAGAGCCTACGTTCGCGTTAGTGTTGTTTTCCTGTTTTGCCGGATAAAATGGTTAATATAGCATAATATAGCAACGAATTATTGTGAAAAACCACTACTGAAACTTATAATTTATTGAAAGAAGTGCATGGCAGTGAATGCCTATCGCGGGCACGTGTTTTTGAATAGTTTGAGCGTTTTAAAGATGACCGAGAAGACGTTAAAGATGATTCGCGACCAGATCGCTCTTCAACGTCAAAAACGGATGACAATGTTGAAAAAGTCGGTAATTTGATTCGGCCTGACAGTCGATTAACTATTCGTGTAATTGCTGAATCTGTAGGAATTGATAAAGAATGTGTACAAATTTTACATGATAATTTTAACATACGAAAAGTGTGTGCCAAAATGGTGCCTAAAATTCTCACGTTTGAACAAGAAGCAGCTCGCAAAAATGTTTGTACCGGCACTTTGGATGCCATTGAAAATGACCCAAATTTATCGGAAAGGGTAATAACATGTGATGAAACGTGGTTTTTTACTTATGATCCAGGAACGAAGCGCCAATCCATGCACTGCAAGACCTCAACTTCACCGAGAGCCAAAAAAACTATTATCAGCAAGTCAAAATTTAAAGGAATGATGATTGTTTTTTTCGATATTCATGGGATTGCGTACCTTTACTGGTTTCCTGAAGGCCAAACTATTAAACAATACTGCTGCCTTGAGGTACTTGCAAAACTACATGAAAGAGTAAGGAAAAATCGACCCGAAATATGAAAGGACAAATCATGGTTTCTCCACCAAGACAATGCGCCAGCTCATTCCGCGTTATCTGTCAAGAGGTTCCTAGCCCAGTACAGCATCTCAGTGTTAGAACATCCGCCATATTCACCAGATCTTGCACCATGTGACTTCTATCTGTTCGCTAAGGTGAAATCTTCATTAAAAGGGACGATATTTGAGTCCGTGGAAGCTGTAAAAGAGAAAGCGGCACGCGTACTGAAGGACCTGACAGAAGATGACTTCCAGCACTGTTTCCAACAATTGAAAATTCGCATGGAGGGTTGTAGGGATAGAGAAGGGGTGTAATTATTTAATCTCTTAACAGCCAGAGATGGATCTTTCGCTATCTGGGGACTTTCCTAGGGCTCACGCAGACTCTATAAAGACTCTAATCTGGCTGTTGAGCGTGATCTCGAAAAACAATCTCTCTCGTCCTAGTTTCTTTGTTCATTAAACATCACTTTCTGCTGCTATGGATAATCGTACGATGCTACAGTGGGAGCACTTGATTTTGCCTATCCAGGTTTAATTATGTTTGGGATCTTTAACGAGTACCTTACATCGTACAGGCGAGCTATCCCCGTTTAACGTCCCTTCCGAAGGACGGCATCCTAAGGCCACCTGGCTTCGGACCCACGGTCTTGGGCTTGGTACGTTGATATGCTAATCGCTAGGCCACAGGGGCTCTTCGTTGTCTTAGTAAAATTACTGCCTCTACTACTTACTGTACCCAAGACTTCATGGGTCTTAATGATGCAGGTTTTTGTTTTCTTAATTCAAAAACCAAACAATACTTACTAGCTAAGGAACATGTATGAACTTCAGTATCGACCATATTTTACCTTTATTGTGTTTTTTAAGGGTCATCCCAAGATCTAATATACCTTCATTCGGCTTAAGTACATGTCCTGGAGCAAATTAATACCTTGCTGTAAGTATCCGTTGAGACGGACGGTTGTGATTTATCGTCGATTATACGACGTTGCCTCCGACGACAGACGATACATTAAGAGGCTGGTATATTCTAACGACCGGGCTATCTACATCTGTGGAGAGGACACCTCATTTATCTGCGCAGCGAAGGTGGGTGGCCTCCGGGATGACAATGTCGTTAAGATGGCTATCGCGGTTCTTATTGGGTGGAAGGGAATGCTTATTGGCCAAGGCATCGTTTAGTCCATGCGGGAGTTTTTATGCCGTGTAGTCGTGGGACAGGTACACTTTTGTACCTGTCTGGTGGTTATTTGTTTCAGAGCCTTCGTGTCCGTCAGGGACGTGATCTCATTCCGTGATAACATAAAGAATTAAGAGCCTCAAATTTGGATAGTTTTCTCCTAATAACCCTTGTTTTATCTTTCTTGCTACGCTGAAAGTCCAGTAACCAGACCTATTCCCGATGAAATAGTTTTGATTTATTTCCCCCCTAATTCATTGCAGTTAAGGGTTTAAAAAAAAGAACTGAAGTAACAAGTATATTTGAACATGAGAGCTTAAATAAGGACACACATGTACCTTAACCCCTTTAAATCTCATACTGCTCATTCAGAAGTTATATTGAATTTAAAAATTAAAGATGTGGATTCAATTAACATTGTTAGTCTGTTTAATATATTTCTTACTACATAAAGGGTTCTGTCAACGCTTATTTTGGGTACCCACTTTATAGAGGCTGGGTGAGCCCCAGGAAATTCCTAGGCCCACATATGATCCTTTTCCGGGTTCTAACAGATTCAATCATTTCTAATATTTGATTTAAAATCTATAATTATGTTTTATGCGTTCACAAATTTTGTTTATTGTCCAGTTCATTAATTATATTTCATTGGTAAATACATTGGTGACCTTTCCCCTCTCTGTTGTATTCTGACGGTGTTAGAGAATTTTTTCTCACACTGTTTAATTGACCTGGATTTTGTAATTGAGTCCTACCTTTCTTTCAGGAATTTAGTAAATAAATATCTCGAAAGTAAGAGTGTTATTTTTTCATCATATCCAATTACCGTCAAAAGTATATAAGATTACTTTGTAGTTCCAAGACAAAATGATTTGCTAATATTTGGAACACTTAAACTGAATATGATGGGGAGAGAAAAATGAGGCAATAAAATATCACAATAAGTTGGTACCATAGAAAGGACTATAAACCACTATAAAGGAACAAGTACTACAACTAGCCACTTGAATCCATGAAGGATTCTTTTTATTGAATGTTTCTAAACCAGTACAAAGAGCTGATTTGGTCATCATTTGACTGAAACGCCAGACTTTCCTCCAATCAAATGGATCCACTTTGTAGAGATTGGATGTGTTCAAGAAGGCATGCTTGGGTTATTCAGCTTTACTTTTAGTTAATGCATATGTACATTAAAATCTGTAGGGCTGAGTTTGACCATTTTTCTCAGCTATAAGTGAAAGTTATCCTGCTTTTCGTATCCCGGTCCAATTTTGAACATTTTAAAGCCAAGAAACTTGTTTCTTTTCTGTATCTCTTCTCTCTTTTATTCTTCAACTGATAATCAGCTGCAAGACCCGATAATAACGTTCCCTCAACATATTTTCCAGAATTTAGCACCCAATAACTTCAGAATATATCTTCCCCATACTATCCAGGTGGGACAAGTAAACACTCCACTATTGTGATTATTATTCGGAAAGAAATCCCAGTGAATCTCTATCCCATTCATCAGATCGGATACGATCCTCCAGCCGGACACCCAACAGAACAACAAAAACCTCCTCGGTGGGACATGAACAGATAAATCCGTTGAGAGGCTGAGAGATGCGGCTATAAACGACCCCAGGCAGAGGGAGCCATTTGTTAACGTGATCTATGAGCGGCGGGAGGCGGAGGTTGATGTTGATGGATGTCCCTCCTGGCTTCTTATCCTCTTCTTCGCATCTCGTCTGCCGGTGAGAGTGTTGGTAATAGGAGCCTAACAATAATTACCAAGCATCTATCTGAATCGTATAGAGAGTTTCAAAGTAAAATGATATATTAGCAATAATAGTAATAGATGATTGTGACTTTATTTAAACTATAAATATATATATAGAAAATTACGTTGCATAAGTTGGAGTAACACCTTGGAGCACTCTCAGGCTACAAAGAATAATTGATCGTTATATTAGCGATAAAGTTTGTACTCCAATCATACCACTTCTTTGTACCAAGAAAAATCTTATTATTTTATTTTTATTTAATGAGAAAAAGTATATAGCGATAAAAAAGAAAGTTGTTTGTATACAAGTTAATTATTCTCAGTGCAAGAAATAAATCAAAATGACTACATAACTGTTCTGCAAAAGTACGAAATAGATCGTCACTCTGGTGGTCATATGCCTAATAAAATAATATTCAAAATATGGTGCCATGTGAGTTATTATTATTATATTAGTTATATTTATTTGATCTTATACGATCTTCCTTTTTCATTAGAAATAAATATTATTTATTATCTATTACAAAAGTCCCCCCAAAAAATGAGCATTTCCACAAATACTTCAGTGGCCCCTGAAGAAATATTATCAATAAATAATAATAATAATAACGTCTTTATTTATTCTGGGACAAGTCCCTTTAGAATAACAATACAAGGTATAGTAAGCTATTATGTCTTAGAGTATAAAAATAATTACAATTAATTAATTATTACAAATAATTTAGTAAGTGAGAAAGAGTAAAAAAATAGAGCCAAAAATACAAAAAGAAACACTATTATTTTTTATAATGCAATTGGGAAAAAACACAATGCAAAGCCTTATGTTTCAAATCCAGTAATACACCCACTTACCAGTCAACGTTTCGCTTATTCAGGCATTATCAAGACACACACACACAAAAAATGGGTTATGTGAATCACATGTCGAAGAAAAATATGCAATATATCCCAACGATCAACAGCCCAAACAGGCTCCAAACATGAGACAGCACCCTACCACCAAGACGTAGGGTTGAACCTAACCAAGAGTTGTATGTTGAACGTCACCATAGCACCTCACCACCAAGACGTTCAACATACAACTGACTCGGTCAGAGAAGTACAATGTCATCACAAAATTGTTTTACCACGAACCAATACATCCTTCCCTAACAACCATAGCGGTGGTGATAAATGTTTTTCTGAAGTCATGAGTGTTAGAATTCAGTTGCAAATTTGATCATTTGCATAATGTTTTGCAAACGCAAATCATATTAGAAACGTTGACATCCAATCATTAATTCCCCTTTAGGAATTTTCTCTAAATAATTAATAGAAATAATATGTTAACAAAAAGAACCATTTAAATATGACCTTATCAATAATTTAACTGTGATTTATGTTAAGATATTTATTCCTATGTAGTATATCCATTTCTTTGGGCTTACATATTGTAGGTGAAAAATCGAATTTTTGAAAATTTATTAACCTGAAAGTATCGGGCTTAAATACATGATATGTAACGTTGATATTGCACGTTGTTCCTTATCAAGCAACAAGCTCAGGGCAGTGCTGAGTAAAATAAAGAAGTGTTGAGTGAATACAATATGAGTCACTCAGTTGTTAGTAACTACTGGTTGTTTATCTTAAACCAGGACTGGATCGAAACAGCAAGTTGATTCATAATATAAGCTAATAAGCTGTGGGTAGTATGGACGTCTATTGGTGTATATTCATATAGTGGGCCTCGAAGATTTTCTTCCAAAATTGGTGGTCCGCACAAAAAGCTGGCTTATTGCATTAAAACTAAAATTAAAAGGCAAGATTTCTCAAACATAACAAAATTGGCAGGTAGTGCTTAGTGCCGATGATGTTTTGTACAAAAGTAGACTTTTCCATTTGAGATGTAAATAGTAGCATAGCATCTGTCTTCTATAACTCTTATTACAAGGATTTCAACAGCAAATATTTGTAGCTAAAGGAAAGAAGATTTTGGTCGGAATGGTTTCAGAAATTACAAACGACATTTGGGAGGTGAAAAGAAAACATAAAGCAGGCGGCCTAATGGTGTTCAGTGGTACTAGATGATTTACACCTGAGGACACAAAAGAACACATTTATATTGTGCGGTAGGTTGGATGCTCCGCTACCTGGTTTTGTTAGCGGGCACAATAAAGGCAAAATTTACGAGAGTGGACCAGGAATAAGTGAATAGACTGCTCCTATTCAGGGCAGAATGAAGCGTTTTTGTGCGCTTGAAAGAGCGCGTCCGTCTGCACGCAGTCGTTAGCGGGCTCTTCATTGTAAGTGTGCCGGCCGTGTAGTGTTCTCGTCTTCCTCCGGTTTTAAATATCTGGGAAAATATTAGTTTTTTTATACTTAGAGGATAATCCGAAGGAAAAGTAGATCCTGTTGGCTAAACCTAAAAAAATAATGTGCAACTGTTCTATCACCATTCAGTATTCATTCTATTCGAAAAAATCTTTTATATTAAACCTAAATAAATATCACAAAGAAAATCTCCATTTTGTATTTATACAACCGATTTTAATGAAATTCCGCACAGATATCTTGTTGAGGCGTGATTAGCCTGAATAGAAAAAACAAAACAAAAAATGAAATGAAATGAAATAATAAAATATTTTTAATTTTGAATATGTTCGATAAATTTAATAAATTAGATCAATACTGAAACATGTGAATTATTACATTGAAACATAAATACAAAATTATACATTAAGAAACTTATATATATATACAAAATTAACGTAACAATTCTAACAGGAACTAGAACAAAGAATTAACAAGGAACTATGGTTTTTAACTAATATTAGGGATAACTGTTCAATAGACAACTTTATAAGAAATGAAGTCTCTTAATAGCGGAATATCAAACTCGGGCGACGGGGCCACTCGGCGGAGGGACGGTAGCCTCCTTATTGGATGGCGATGCCAAATAGTCTTTAAGAATTGTAACCGCGCTGTAAGGGCGCTTGTTAATCCAAGTAAAGGTTACTTACTTAGTTAGTTGATAATCGTCACCTGGTCTTCCAGTCTTCCAAATGCCTGGCAATTGTCTTGGTTGATCAGTGTCGTCCTCTCTGGACCACGGAATAGCAGAGGGGGTTGCGGAGATCCAAGGTTGCTTCTCAGTCTGATGCCGTGAATTTTGCAAGCTGGTGATTCGTCCACGGTTGAGCAGCAAGTGAGCGTAATCGGAGAACATATGGTGTATATATAATTTCTTTTTATTTAGATGGCTATAGCCGATCATGGCGGCAGTGACTAAATTATTGAATATACACTGTTTGACAGTTACACGACTGAACATATCTAATATTGTAAACCTTAAAATATAGGCTATATTTTATTTCGATTAATGACCGCGATATTTTATTTTAAAATAATTTTTGCTTATATGACAAAGCATTATAATATTGATAAGTTTTATAAGTTTCCAACAGATAGCGGTGTTAGTTAATCTGTTGGGAACACACCTACCTATCTTAGATAACAAAGTAGATAGCGCTGAGTTTCGTTGCAATTGCTGGAAGACGAAAATCATTGGGATCTGACGCTTACTGATGCACCGAATAGTATCCAATTATTTTGACATGTTTTCCAAAACAATCATCAACTTTATGGAAAAATATAAGAACTATATGACTGAAGACATACTGCACCGAGTTAGACAAGGAAACCAATGTCCAAATATAGATTTCACGCCAGAGATGTATAATGAAGCATTAGCGTTGATAGAGGATTTATGTTTTTTAATTTCAAATTTGCCACTTAATCATGGTATGCCTTCACCCGATCGCTTCGCTACTGACGTAATTAAGAATGATTTGCAGCTAGAAAAACAGAATGACAACGTTAACTTAGCTATATTTATTGCAAATAATAGGTCTCTATGCTGTATAATGCAAATAATAGGCGTGTTGATGCTGGACAACGCGTTTTTTTTCTTTGACGCACCAGGTGGAACCGGAAAGACATATATAATATCGTTGATCCTTGCAAAGACACACCTAACTCTCTGATAGGTTCGCGAGTACTTGTGGACGGATTTGACTCAACAGCTTCCTTCAGAATCTCATCAATATCCATTAATGGTCACCCGGAGCCCTTCTTCCTTTTCAACGTCGTATCTCCACTGCTAAATTTTTCAAACCAAAGCCGCGCTGTCAAACTGTTGATGAATGAGCGTTCATAACAAGATAGTTTTTTAGTGTGGGCTGTCAACCCCCCTGCTAACCCTCCTGCTTTATCCGGGCTTGGGACCGGCAGTAGAGTCTAGCGAGCTAACTCCACAGGCGCAGTTATTGTTAAAATTATTAAAATATAATTATTTTCTCTTCAAAATAAAAATATTTAAAAATTATTCTAATAATCATATGAAGTTGTCGGGGTCTGCAATCAACGATTACACAAAATGAGAATGACTTATTTTATTGTGGCTACGTTTCGGCCTAAGTTGTAGGCATCTTCAGGTCAGCGAGGCGAAGAATCAATCTTATACTGACAACTTGATAATTGGACAACTGAGTTATCATTTAAAGTTTGACTCTTCACTTCTGCACCTCGCTGCCCTGAAGATGTTCTTGGATGTAAACGAAGGAAAAATAAAATTGTATGTCATTCTTGTGCAATCATTTACTGCACCCTCTGACGATTTCATACCATTATTAGAATTATGCCGGGAACTATTTTCCACTTTAATATAATTATTTTAAGACACATCGGGCTGTAACATAACTACGTTAACAAATTATATTTCACAAACCATATTATTATGGTGGTCATTTAATTATTGTCATATTTATATGGTAGGCCATAATATGTTGTCAATCATTAATCGATTAGTCCTTTAGTACACACACACATAAAGAATACATTGTCTTCATTGGTAATAAATTGTAAATATTTCTAATATAGAAGATGTCATGTACTAGAAGTCATGTCATGTAATAGTATTTAGAACAGTCTAATTTTTTCCTCAAATTGCTTTAATGACTTTTCTAGTTCTGTTTTTTTTTTTTACTGTTTATCTTTTGTCGCATTATTTATCTCTGAATAAATGTTTTCACAAAATTTACATCCAACGAAGACGAGGTCAAGACTGACGTTAATGAATCAAGACATGGAGTCTGGTAAATGTAGAACAAACACGTCTGTTAGAACGCGTTGAGCAAATATTTAGCACCAATGTTGCCCCATCGTTTCCACATCCCGCGTCAGCTGTCACACTGTAAATTCAGGTGTCATCTCCTCCCCATTGTTTGCCCTGTTTTAATTTATGAGCCTCCTTTTTTTTAAATAACAGAAATTAAATTCATAGAAACAATTTGTTTGCAAACAGATAATTTTCAAAGTAAAGAGCCGGAGTGAGCCATCGCCAAACACTAAGAAGTGTTTTACGACATAATAAATAAACACGAGATGAATTATAATCGTTAAATATAGTTTACAGCTGTTCTTATCGTAAAAGCTAAGTGGGGTGTCATTCAATACAAAACATATTTGTTCATTTTTATTACATACGTTTACAGATACATTTGTTTTTTCTCTCATATATTTTTATTTAATGTTTTCAATAAGTTTTGGTAAATATTTTAAACACTACTTATTTTTTTTTAAAGATTAATTTATTGATATTTACAACTGTAATAATATTATAACAAGTAAATTTGCTAATATATAAAAAAAAAAACACTTGTGGAGAAACTACCCATTGGTAGCATTCCAATAAATAGTAGAAGGTCTCGAGGCCATCTTCTTTTCAGACACGTTGAATGGTTATCAGGAATAGTATGGGAAGCAAGTTGAGAGACTAGCGGATTCAAGTGTGTATGGAGCATGTCATGGAAGGATAGGTATCTATAGTAGTTTGGGCCAAATAAGCAACATATGGGATATTAAGATCATGATGGATGAGCTTGTTTGTGACATAATAAGGAGCATTGAGAATTTTATGAAGGATTTTAGATTGTACGGATTGGATACGAGATGAACTGGATGGTTTATTAGAGCCCCAAAGCTCAACTCCGTATGTCCAAATAGGTCTGATAACTGTAAATGAGTCTTTTGTAATTAATTAGGAGCTTAGAGCGTTTGTACAGTAAATGTTGAAGTAGGCGAAAACGTCGAGCAGTTTCTTATCTTTTCTGTCTTGTACGAGGATTCCAAGTGAGACGTTAGTCCACATGGAGTCTGAGGTAACGTATCTGTTCGACAGGGATCAGTGGAATATTATTAAAGGATTCAGTAGGGCCGGAATTCGTAGTTTTACGAAGAAGAGTGAAGGTAATTTCATGGGATTTGTTAGGATTTCTTTTAATTCTCCAATTTTGACACCGTTCTGAGGTTTTAACTCATTCTCTAGAATTTACTAAATTAAAAACCCTTCAAGGAATGAAGTGGTACAGGCTATTAATAATTATAAATATAAATTATTATTGAAGAATATTATACAAATTGGCAAAATTACATAAAAAATATTAATAATTCAATGACATCCTGCTTGTAACAAAATAGGAATAGTTTACTGGGACCATACTATTGCAATATATTTTACGTTTTATTTAAAATAGTTATTAATTGGTAAGCCTTTATACGATAGGAGATTCGTTTTATTGTTCTTTGCTAGATGGGGTAGGGATATTTCGGTGAATTGAAACGCTATAAAAATACACTCAAGTACGTCTGTTGAATAGAAATATCCAGTCCATGATCTCTTTATGAAGCCGCAGCTGTTTGCTATTCTCAGATTGGAAAAGTTCACCAACACGGTTTATTAGCGGCAAATAATAAATTTCATCTCCCTCCTAGAGAGGATAATGAAAACCTTATTTATATTCTGTCGTGGCGATAAATCGGAATGGTGAGGGTTCAGATGTGGACAACGAGGCCCCATAAATAGCTGAGAAGACGAACTACCTGGCAGCTGCAGGAGCGGGACAGGGGCAGAGGAGGATGAGTTATCGGGATCCTCGCTCCCTGATGAGTGCCCTCGGTGTAAGCATTAGTACAAATGTCGTTATAGTCGAGTCTATCCATTATCCGAGTCATTGGCTCTGTCTTTTGTAGTCCCTGACAGCTGTGAGCTAGTGCAGCCATCGCTTAGCCTTCCGATACACTAGTTCTGATCTAGTGCTGCGCTCTATTGTGCTCTCCGGGCACCTATCATCTCCTGATGTGTGAGTGTCGTTCATTTGGGAACGCTCTACCGCTTCGGATGAAAATTATTACAGCTGCTTCTTTTTATCTATGCGCAGCTGTCGAGAATAATTCTCGTAAGAATGAGGAGGTAATCTCCACCTCATAATTATTTCTTCAATAATACATTATAACTTGGAGAATATCTGAAAACCTGTAACACTACAACCCATGGAGAATCTGGCTTATGTACGTGGTAGATTCTGTACTGTTTCTTAGACAACTGCTGTGCCAGGGGAGTGATTTTTCCGTGATCTCAACCGCCAGGATTTCTATCCTATATAATCACTCACTTTATAGAGGCTGTGTTAGCCCCAGGAGGGTCATAGATCCCACAGGATCCACTTCCAGCCGCTAACAGATTAAACATAAGTCTACTAGCGATTTGAACCCAGGACCTTCGGGAATGCAACTCAGCGCTCTACTACTGAGCTACTCCGTTCCCAGGATGATTCACCTCCTCAATATCAGATAAATTACTTAGATAAAGTGATCGATACTAAAAAGGATTTCTGAACGATTGAAGAAGAATGTCGATTCAAAATAACGTAGAAAGAGCTGTGTATTTGTGTGTTTACAAAGGCATTCGCAATTCTGCATTATGTCCTACAGGAGTCAAAAGCTATTTTATTTAAAATAAAAGGGAGAAGTAAAGAAAATGGGGTAAAAACGCAAAAGATATTTAAATATAGCATGTCCGTAGTAAGCCAACGATTTCTCGCCCCCCCACTGTAACCTTCAATAATATCCCACTGACATCTGTAGAACAAATCTGATATATAGGAATACATCTTGACAAAGGTTTAACTTTTGTCTTTAACTTAAAGGTATAGCAATAAATTAGAGCCAAAAACTCAAAAAGAAACACTATTATTTTTTATAATGCAATTGGGAAAAACCACAATGCAAAGCCTTATGTTTCAAATCCAGTAATACACTCACTTACCAGTCAACATTTCGCCTATTCAGGCATTATCAAGACACACACACACACACACAAAAAAAGGGGTTATGTGAATCACATCTCGAAGGAAAAGGTGCAATACGTCCCAACGATCAACAGCCCAAATAGGCTCCAAACATGAGACAGCACCCCACCACCAAGACGTTCAACATACAACTGAAAAGAAGGTAATACGCAACCAGCAGGGAAGGTTATAGAATCAGCTTATCCACAAAACGTATCAAGTAATACTAACCTATATAAATTCATACACATTAACCAAGTTAGCCAAATTTTTCTTTAAAAATATTCAACGTTTCCGAATAATATTGGTTCAAATTTCTACAATGTATAAATTTATGTATGATAGTATTACTTGATATGTTTTGTGGATCGGCTGATTCTATAACCTTCCCAGCTGGTTACGTATTACCTTCTTTTCAGTTGTATGTTGAATGTCTTGGTGGTGGGGTGCTGTCTCATGTTTGGAGCCTGTTTGGGCTGTTGATCGTTGGGATATATTGCACCTTTTTCTTCGAGATGTGATTCACATAACCCCTTATTTTTGTGTCTTGATAATGCCTGAATAGGCGAAACGTTGCATTATAATTGCATAATAATTAAAAGTATAACAACATATACACATTTTCTGCGTTTTAAATACTGCTGTAAAATTAATTCATAGAAAAATATATTGTATACACATAATACTTTGTTAACAGCTTACCATTTGTGGTCATATTTAAACCTTGATATTTCCCTAAATATTCTTTAGTATTTTTAGAAAACTGTCAAATCGTAGGCGAAGTAACATGTAATATATCTATATGTGTATTTCAATAGTAAGAAGCGAGCATCTTCAATTGGAGATGGGAGAGTAGCCACTCCCAATACTGAGTACCAGCCCACGCTTGGATTCCTCAGCCGACTTCGCCCACGTAGCAATGAGCACGCGATCCTACAGTGGTAATTTCGGCTCTGCTTGGAATAAAGAAGGAAACAACAGATACAAGTTTAAAGCATTGAATCCAATTATTAGATAAAGATAAAATGGGTCTGTTACCATAGATTTCATCAAAAAACGACTGACAGGAATCATCGTAAAACATTAAATGATAACCCGAGAAGCATTCAATAGCTGTTTTAAAATATAGGTATAATCACTCTATAATGAAAATCAAATCATAAGAATACTGAATAAAATATATATTGTTACGTTCAGAGAGAGAGAAATGGGCGGAAGGGATTAACGTCTTAAGACCGTCGGCGGGAGAGGTTAAGATTGGATTAGAACCATCTCGAAGGAACTAGAACAGCCTGCCCCACTTACGTTCTGTCTAGAACGTTCGACCCTGCATATATATATATATATATATATATATATATATATATATATATATACCGGCTCGCTTCCGCACAGGGGGCAGGCAGAGAGAAAGACCAGGCAGTGTGATGAACTAGTAATAAGTGTATAAGTGAACTGTGACAGTTTGTGAGTGTAATATACTGTTCTTGTTTGTTACTGTGTGTCAGTTTGTTATATTTGAAGATTCTTACGGTTTGTGGACTTTAATTAGTGAACTGTAAGTGTTAATTTGTAGTTATAAGCTCTAGCGTAATTTTTTGGTATTTGTACAAATTTATGTAAATAGTTAAGCTATTTCGTAGTAGTAATATCTTATTTTATTTTAGTAATTAAATAGGCCTAGGGTATAATAAATATTTAGAATATTGTTATTGTAAATTTATATTAGAGAAGAATTGGTCGACTGTATCTTCTAATTTAAGGAAGAAATAGTTGGGGGTGCAGTCAAAGAAAACACCAAAATAAGCAAAACTTATTTATTATGTGCCGACGTTTCGGCCAACAATGTAGGCCATCTTCAGAGCTAAGAGAGAGAAACAAACAAAAATATATAAAAACGTAGCAGTAACAAGAATATATAAAGTGGTACAGGAGTGAAAATAAAAATAGTGACTAGATATGATGAAATAGTGAAAAGATAAAATAGTGAATAGATAAAAATAGTGACTAGATATGATGAAATAGTGAATATATATATGATAAATAAGAAAGAATATAAGACTGGTTACAGAATATAATAAACTTAAAAAAGTGATAGATAAAAATAAAATTGTAGATGATGAAAAGAAATTCTAATGGTGACAGATATAATAAACAAGAATACGAATATAAAATAGAAAAAATACATGTCAAGAAAGGATAAAATGTAAACAATAATATAAAGGGAAAGAAAAATGAGGAGGTAAACGGAAAGATACAAAAAGAGAAGATTAAAAATATAGAAAAAGGGGGTTACATAGGTATGAGGGGCTACATAGGTAAAGTGTAATAATATAAGCATATATAGAAATAAAAGCTTGATAAATTTCAAAAATAAAACATTGAAAATAGTGGTATTTATAACTATGAACTATGAGGAATGAAAAGAAAAAGAAAATATAAGTAAGGGAAGTTAATATGTACCTGTATACAGTAGAAAGAAGTGGCATTAATGCAAAATAAGATGTGAATATAACATAAACATGTAGAAAATAGGTAAAGAAATACAGAGGATGAAAAATATGAGGCTAAATAATAATGAACTCTATACATTAACAAATGATGGATGCCAAAAGAAGGTGTGAGAACAGGTGCGAAGAAAGGTGAATGTGAAAAGGATGGAGATAAGATAAATACCAAGGTATGTACTAACCGAATAAAACACGAGGCAGCTAGGCGAGCTCAGAATGAAGTGAGAGAAAAATACGTTAGGCCGGCTGGCGGAAGCGATACAGGCGATCTCTGACGGCCAAAAAAAAAAAAAAAAAATAATGACAAAGAAGGGGGAAGGCGAAATGCAGATGCAGAGGAAATAAGAGACCGTAAATAATGTAAATAGCGTGAAAAATTAAAAATTAAATAAAATTAAAAAGGAGAAATGCAGATGCCTGGATATAAGTGACCGTAAATAATGTAAAATGCGTGAAAAATTAAAAGTCAATGCTCAACATGTAATTAATAAAAGAATGGTATAATAAATTAAGAATGTAAGGTTATTTTAGTAAATTAAAAATTTGGGAGTAGGTTAGGGATAGGTGATGGGGGTCGGTCTTGGCATTAACGGTAGAGGAATCTAAATTGATGTGAATGGTTTCTGAGAGGATGCGTTTATTATAATTAGGAACGGAGGCCAGGATCGGCGTATTTTCGAAGTCAAAAATGTGGTTAAAGGATAGGGCGTGTTCGGAGAGTTTAGAAGCGGTTGGGTTGTGGGAGAAGATGGAATATTTGTGTTGGATAATGCGGTCCTTAAGTAGGTTTTTGGTTTCGCCGATGTAGGAAGAGTTGCAGTTGGGAGTAGAGCAAGGAATGCGATAGACGACCTGAGAGCGATGTTTTAGAGGAATGGGATCTTTGACTCGGGTATAAATATTGGAGAGTTTGTTGTGGGATTTAAAGGCGATGCGTAAATTGGGGATCGCGGAACGTAGGGATTTTTGAATGTTATTAGAGAGGGAGGGTATATATGGCAAGGATCTGTATATAGGGATAGAAGGCGGATGTGGAGATCGGGTGCGGGTGGGTGGGTTATAATGCTGATGGATGAGTTTATTGATAACATAGGGAGGAAAATTGTTTTTTAATAGGATTTCTTTGATGCGTTGGGTGTTGGTGTTATGGAAGCAAGCGTCGGAGAGGGATAGGCCACGGTGGATGATATTTTTGGCGACATTGATTTTTTGGTGGTGCGGATGTTGGGAGTAATAATTGAGGAGTCTGCCAGAATAGGTGGGTTTAGTATACCAATCAGTGGATAAGGTGTGATCGGGATTTCTAATAATACGGAGGTCAAGGAAAGGTAGTGATTTGTTATGTTCAAGTTCAACAGTGAAATGTAGGCGGGGATGGTATGCATTTAAGGATGATAATTAACCTGGAATGATGTTAGGATTTAGGATAAGGAGGAGGTCGTCCACATATTTTTTAATGAAAATGACATCGTCACGGAACTGGGGTAGGATGGAGTCTAGAAGGTCATTTAGGACAATATTGGAGAGGTCAGGAGCGAGGGGATTTCCCATGGTCAGTCCAGAAATTTGGTTAAAGAACTGTCCATGGAAAGTGAGGTAGCCAGATTCGCAGCAGAGTTTAAGGGATTGGAGATATGAGGACCGGTTGAGAGAGGTATGGGGTTCTATTAGTGACCAGTTGTTTTACCGCACCCGATCTCCACATCCGCCTTCTATCCCTATATACAGATCCTTGCCATATATACCCTCCCTCTCTAATAGCATTCAAAAATCCCTACGTTCCGCGATCCCCAATTTACGCATCGCCTTTAAATCCCACAACAAACTCTCCGAACACGCCCTATCCTTTAACCACATTTTTGACTTCGAAAATACGTCGATCCTGGCCTCCGTTCCTAATTATAATAAACGCATCCTCTCAGAAACCATTCACATCAATTTAGATTCCTCTACCGTTAATGCCAAGACCGACTCCCATCACCTATCCCTAACCTACTCCCAAATTTTTAATTTACTAAAATAACCTTACATTCTTAATTTATTATACCATTCTTTTATTAATTACATGTTGAGCATTGACTTTTAATTTTTCACGCATTTTACATTATTTACGGTCACTTATATCCAGGCATCTGCATATCTCCTTTTTAATTTTATTTAATTTTTAATTTTTCACGCTATTTACATTATTTACGGTCTCTTATTTCCTCTGCATCTGCATTTCGCCTTCCCCCTTCTTTGTCATTATTTTTTTTTTTTTTTTTTTGGCCGTCAGAGATCGCCTGTATCGCTTCCGCCAGCCGGCCTAACGTATTTTTCTCTCACTTCATTCTGAGCTCGCCTAGCTGCCTCGTGTTTTATTCGGTTAGTACATACCTTGGTATTTATCTTATCTCCATCCTTTTCACATTCACCTTTCTTCGCACCTGTTCTCACACCTTCTTTTGGCATCCATCATTTGTTAATGTATAGAGTTCATTATTATTTAGCCTCATATTTTTCATCCTCTGTATTTCTTTACCTATTTTCTACATGTTTATGTTATATTCACATCTTATTTTGCATTAATGCCACTTCTTTCTACTGTATACAGGTACATATTAACTTCCCTTACTTATATTTTCTTTTTCTTTTCATTCCTCATAGTTCAGAGTTATAAATACCACTATTTTCAATGTTTTATTTTTGAAATTTATCAAGCTTTTATTTCTATATATGCTTATATTATTACACTTTACCTATGTAACCCCTCATACCTATGTAACCCCCTTTTTCTATATTTTTAATCTTCTCTTTTTGTATCTTTCCGTTTACCTCCTCATTTTTCTTTCCCTTTATATTATTGTTTACATTTTATCCTTTCTTGACATGTATTTTTTCTATTTTATATTCGTATTCTTGTTTATTATATCTGTCACCATTAGAATTTCTTTTCATCATCTACAATTTTATTTTTATCTATCACTTTTTTAAGTTTATTATATTCTGTAACCAGTCTTATATTCTTTCTTATTTATCATATATATATTCACTATTTCATCATATCTAGTCACTATTTTTATTTTCACTCCTGTACCACTTTATATATTCTTGTTACTGCTACGTTTTTATATATTTTTGTTTGTTTCTCTCTCTTAGCCCTGAAGATGGCCTACATTGTAGGCCGAAACGTCGGCACATAATAAATAAGTTTTGCTTATTTTGGTGTTTTCTTTGACTGCACCCCCAACTATTTCTTCCTTAAATTTATATTAGTATTGTTACGGGCTACTGGGTATAAAATGAATTAAACAATTCCTTAATTAAAGAAACTAATATTTATTAACAAAATGATAAGAAGGATACAATTAAACTATTAACAATTAAATTATTGAACTAATATAAATTTATAATAACAGTATTCTAAATATTTATTATCTAGGCCTAACTCCTATTTAATTATTACAATATTATAAGGTATAAATAATTCTAGATATCTTAACTAGTTACAATAGTTTCTATGAATATTCTAAAATTACACTACAATTTATAACTAATAATTAACACTTATAGTTCACTAGTCCACCGACCGTAAGATTCTCCAAGTATGACAAACTGACACACAGTAACAAACAGAAACAGTTTATTACACTCGCGAGACTGTTACAGTTCACTGATACACTTATTACACTGGCCGGTTCAACACTGACTAGTTTATCACACTGACACTCACTTATTACACTTATCACAGATCTTCACTGGTCTACTCTCAGGCTAAGACTGACTGACTCGAGGTGACGGAAGTCTTTTTATAGGCAAGGCCGAACATTCTAGAACACGGAGGGGGCCAGACAATTCTGGAATATTCTTAATCCTTTGCCGACAAAAGGAGACGATCTAGAACCGTCCTAATCCTATTTTAACTTCTCCCACCGACGGATTTAAGCCGCTAATCCTCTTGCTTTCGTCTTCCTGCCGGCGCCCGTAACACTACCCCCTCCTTAAAAGTGCTCTGCCCCAGAGCAAGTCCGGAGAAATCATTTATGAGCTTCTACTGATGGAGACGCACTTTCTTTACAGGGGTTGAACGTGCACACCAATATGGCAACTCCAGAGGTGGCGAATGTCTGTTCGATCATGTCCCTGACAATCTTCCACTCCAAGCCGTCGTATCCACAGCCCAACTTCGGAATAGCGAGCTTAGTGACACGCAGTCTCAGAAGCTTACTCCGAAGGTCGTCGAGGCTTCGCCGCAGTGCGTCATATGTCGGCTTCTGATCAGTGGCACGCTTGGTAACCAAGTAAAACAGGTGCCGTCCTTCGTGCGGCTGGTGGAGTGCCTTCCCGACAGTTGGTCCTTGGCGTTCCAGCTCCTCAGTTCCGCCGAACTTCTTCCTGAAGACCGTTGCAATCCCTCGAGAAGTCCTCAGATCTTCGGCAACGCAATGGGCCAGAGAATACTCCACTGGTAACGAGAAGATATCCCTGTAGATTACCTGAGTTACTCCACGAAACCCTGGTACCTTAGTATTTGCCACTGGGTCATTATTTGTCTCCACATTGTTTAGGTACCTAACCTGCTGGTCTTCTGCCGGGCCATGGTCTCCTTTGTACGGCGCCAGTCTATTGAAATGGACTACCTTGGGTTTTCCTTTAGGCTGCTTCCTGATCCTATATACGACGTCGTTGATCCTCTTGACGATCTCAAACGGGCCGTCCCAGGAGTTCTGCAGTTTAGGTGAGTAGCCTCGCCTTCTTCGAGGATCATGTAGCCAGACCAAGTCTCCAGGTTGGTAGCCACCTTTCTCAGCCCTGATGTCGTAGCGCTCCTTCATTCTGTCACTTGCCCCCTGGATGTTTGTGCGAACCTTCTCGTGGATATTATCCATTCGCTTCCGTAGATCCGTGACGTATTCCTCTCCGGCAATTTCCTCGTCAGGCTTGAAACCGAATTTCAGATCACAAGGCAACCGAAGTTCTCTGCCGAACACCACATTTGCGGGAGTCTGCCCCGTTGCTTCACTGACTGAACTGCGGTAGGCCAGCAGGAACAGGTGAAGATACTGGTCCCAGTCTCGCTGATGGTCGGAGACCACTTTGGACAAATATCGACCCATAGTCCTGTTCATGCGCTCCACCATGCCATCGGATTGAGGGTGAAGAGGTGTCGTCCTGGTCTTCCGTATTCCCAGTGCTTCGCACATCCCGGAGAAGACTGCAGACTCGAAGTTTCGTCCCTGGTCAGAGTGAAGTTCCATGGGTACTCCAAACCTACTGACGAGCTGCTTCACCAGTACGTCCGCAACCGTGACTGCCTCCTGATTCGGAAGGGCGTAAGCTTCCACCCACTTGGAAAAGTAGTCCATGGCCACGAGAATATACCGGTTACCTTCATCCGTCACAGGGAAAGGGCTAGCGATGTCAACTGCTATCCTCTCAAACGGTGCTCCCACGTTGTACTTCCTCATTGGGGCCTTCTTTCTTCTTATGGGTCCGTTAGAAGCCGCACAAGTCGCACAACGCCTGCACCAGTCCAACACATCGTCCTTGAGATTCGCCCAGTAGAAGCGTTCACGTACCTTTTCCAATGTACGGTGAACTCCAAGGTGGCCGCCAGATACTCTGTCATGAAGTTCCCTGAGTACTTGGGCACTTTACTCTTTGGGACGATGAGCTGTAGTCTGCGCTGATCTCCTTCCGTGTTCTCCAATGCCCGTTTCAGCAGCCCGTTGTCCACTAGAATGGAGTCCCATTGGGCCCAGTAAGTCTTTACATTCTTCGACATTGGAGCAACATCCTGCCAGGTTGGTCTTCCTTGCCCCGATAGTTTCCATTGTTTTATTTGCTTCAAGTCCCGGTCCTCGTCCTGTTCCTTTGACACCTCTGCATCCTGCCAACTATCCATGACCACCGTTGTCCTCAACACTGCTGCCTGCTTCTCTTCTTGTCGAGAACAATGCCGGCATTCTTCGTCACAAGGTCTCCTAGAGAGCGCATCCGCATTTCTGTGACTCGTTCCAGCGCGATGAGCAGATTCAAAGTCATATTCTTGAAGGCGCTCTATCCACCTCGCCACTTGTCCTTCTGGTGACTTGAATCGTAGCAGCCACATTAGAGCCGCGAGGTCCGTTCTCAGGAGGAATCTTCTGCCATATAGATACTTGTGAAAATGCTCTATTGATTTCACCACTGCCAGAAGCTCCTTCCTTGTGACACAGTAGTTGCGTTCCGGAGCTGAGAGCGCTTTACTGAAATATCCAATAACCCTTTCTTCTCCATCTTGGAGCTGAGAGAGGACGCTTCCAATAGCGGTGTTGCTAGCGTCTGTGTCAAGTATGAACTTGCCCTCGGGACGTGGATAGCTCAGAATAGGAGCACTACTCAACTTCTTCTTCAACTCCTCAAAGGATGCCTGACATTCGTGATCCCAAAGGAAAGTCCGTTTTTCCTCAGTGAGCCTGGTAAGAGGTTTTGCAATGTTAGCAAATCCTTTCACGTACCTCCTGTAGTAGGTGCAGAGGCCGAGAAAACTTCTTACTTGGTGCTTATCTCGAGGTACTGGCCAGTCGGTGATCGCTGCAATCTTCTCTGGGTCAACGGCAACACCGTTGTCTGATACAACATGCCCCAGGTAGTTGACTTGCCTTCGGAAGAGATGACACTTCTTCGGGTTCAATTTTAGGTTCGCTGCACGCAGTCGTTCGAAGACCTTCTCCAGATTCTTCAGATGGTGAGCGAAGGACTTTCCCAGCACAATGATGTCATCTAGGTATACCTGGCAAATTTCCCAAGAGAGATCTCTTAACACGCTTTCCATCAGCCTCTCAAATGTTGCAGGAGCATTGCAAAGTCCGAATGGCATTACTGTAAATTGCCAGAGTCCAGTCCCAATCGAGAACGCTGTCTTCTCTTTATCTTCAGGTTTCAATCCAACCTGCCAATATCCACTGCGGAGATCCAAGGTAGAGAAAAGTTCACACCCCTCTAGGGTGTCCAGCGTATCATCAATCCTGGGGAGCGGATAGCTGTCTTTCTTGGTGACGTTATTCAGAAGGCGGTAGTCCACGCAGAATCTCGTTGTGCCGTCCTTCTTTTTCACCAGTACAACAGGAGACATCCAGGGGCTACTCGAAGGCTCAATGACACCATCAGTCGCCATCTCCTTGATGATCTTCTCGGCGTCCTCCCGTTTGGCTAACGGCAGCCTCCGCGGGACCTGTCGGATGGGCTTAGCATCCCCGGTGTCAATGTGGTACGTCCGACCTTGATGAGAGACCTTGCAACCATTACGCCGCGTCCGATCTCCTGTTCTTCTTGCCTTCCCGGTTCAAGTAGCACACATTGACCCTCAGGTAAAGGCCCTTCGATCGTCCCATGCGCCATAGTCATAATTCGGCTCCGTGCAGGTAAAGTGGTGTCTTCCAGTAAGCGCACTCGTGCGTAGATGTCCTTTCCCTGCCGCAGGATAACTTCTTCGTCTCCCAGCGTCATCACCCCTCTTGCCATATCCAGCTTGATCCCGCATGTGATCATCAAGTCCGTGCCTAATATGACATCTTCATCAATATCTGCCACGAGAGCGCGGTGCTTGAGATGTTGACCCCCGATGATGAAGTAGGCAACTGTCTCCCCGTAGACCTTCGCTGGCTCTCCTGTGGCAGTCCGTAATGTCCAAATCGATGGCAACATCTTCTCAGCAGGAACTGTCTTTGAGCTCAAGATTGTCTTGGTTGCGCTGGTATCCAGTAGCAGACATCGCAGCTGCCCGTTCACCTTCCCATCAACGTAGAAGCTGTTCGTTCTGCTCCCTAATGACGCAACTCTACTGGTCTTCCTCGGGCCTCTGACGTAGCGGGCTGATAGTTGTTCCTCCCCGTCAACCCTACTTCGTTCCTGTGGCTTTTCTCGCTTCTTGGATGGACACTTGCTTCTAGGGTGTCCAAGTTGGCCGCTGCTCCAACAACGTATCTCCTTCTTACGGGTCCTGTGAACCTCCAAAACCTTTGTCAGAATGTCTTCGACGCTAGGGACCTTATTAGACTCCGCTCCTGCTGCTCGAATTCGTGCATGGCCCCATACTGACTGCTTGATAGCCTCGAACTCCATGGCCTGAGATAATGTGTCTCCTAGCGTTTTTGGCCGGGCGAGCTTAACTGCTTGTTGCGTCTCGGGGTCCCGAAGTCCGTCCAGGAATTTGTCGACAGCGAGGCTCTCGTAGACATCATCGGTGACCGATGGGTAGGCATTCCTCAGTAAAGTAGGCAATGTCCGCTTCAAATTCCTGCAGCGTCTCGCTGGTTTTCTGGATCCTGTTTCTGAGCTGTGAGCGATAAAGCTGGTCCATGTGTCGGTGGCCGAAACGTATCTCCAGTCTTCTAACCAGTTCCCCGAAGTTAGACCGCTCTGTCATGGGCATCCCTTGCAGTACTCCCAAGGCGTCTCCTCGCAAGGCCAGGCACAAGGCTGAAGCTTGGGTCTCTTTTGACCACCCGTGCATTGAAGCCGCTGTCTCGAAGAGAGTCATGTAGTCCTCCCACGGCGTCTTTCCGTCGAATACTGGAATAGTGTTGTGATTTGGTGGCGTCCCAGCATTGGCGGGCATAATGGTCCTGTGAAGGCCGCCCTTGGAGGAACGGTCGGTGTCGTTCGTCGGTGGGTTGCTCATACGTCCCTCGAGAGCTTCTACTTTTTGAATAAGTTCGCTCACTTTTTCTCCTAACCTAGATTCTACATCAGCTACTTTATTATCGACATCGGCTAACTTATTATCTACATTAGCTAACTTATTCTCAACATTTTCCATTAACTTATTCTCTAATGTCTCTAACTTAGACTCTAATGTGTCCAATAAATCACCTTTTACAGTACCTAATTCATTCTGTACATTACCTAATTTATTTTCTACATTGCTTAGCTCATTGCCTAGCTCATTTTTAACATTGTTTAATTCATTACCTAACTTATTTTCTAAATTGCTTACCTCATTTTTAAAAGTTGCAGACAACTTGCTTAAATCAGTTTCAAACAGAACGTCATCTGGATTTTCCCCTAAATCTACAAAAAATTGACGCAAGCGCTGTTGCAGCACACTTTTAGTTCCAGATGAATCCAGATCACGTTCCTCCAATTCCCTTTTCAAATCCGCAACTTTTAAATCAATTAATTTAACACTTTTAGAAGCCATTATACATACAGTAGCCCAATAATTATAAAATGCAAAATAATAGCAATTACACAATGATCCCACTTCTGATACCAATTTGTTACGGGCTACTGGGTATAAAATGAATTAAACAATTCCTTAATTAAAGAAACTAATATTTATTAACAAAATGATAAGAAGGATACAATTAAACTATTAACAATTAAATTATTGAACTAATATAAATTTATAATAACAGTATTCTAAATATTTATTATCTAGGCCTAACTCCTATTTAATTATTACAATATTATAAGGTATAAATAATTCTAGATATCTTAACTAGTTACAATAGTTTCTATGAATATTCTAAAATTACACTACAATTTATAACTAATAATTAACACTTATAGTTCACTAGTCCACCGACCGTAAGATTCTCCAAGTATGACAAACTGACACACAGTAACAAACAGAAACAGTTTATTACACTCGCGAGACTGTTACAGTTCACTGATACACTTATTACACTGGCCGGTTCAACACTGACTAGTTTATCACACTGACACTCACTTATTACACTTATCACAGATCTTCACTGGTCTACTCTCAGGCTAAGACTGACTGACTCGAGGTGACGGAAGTCTTTTTATAGGCAAGGCCGAACATTCTAGAACACGGAGGGGGCCAGACAATTCTGGAATATTCTTAATCCTTTGCCGACAAAAGGAGACGATCTAGAACCGCCCTAATCCTATTTTAACTTCTCCCGCCGACGGATTTAAGCCGCTAATCCTCTTGCTTTCGTCTTCCTGCCGGCGCCCGTAACAGTATCTTTAATTTAGGAGTACTTTACTGTATATGTATATTGTAGTTAGGCTACTCCCAGTAGCCCGTAACAATATGAAATGAGTTAATAAAATCATTTAATTGTTTTTATACATCTTCTAGGCACATCAGTTCGCGATGTTTCTCTTTTAATATTTTCAATGAATTAATTTTTGAAATTTAGGCGCAAATATTTTTGCAAATGCATCAGCGACAGTTGCGGATTGGATTTGATTAAATTGAGGTGTGTTTTTGTTCGTTCTCGAATTTACTTCAACATAGGTGTTGAAAAAACTACGATCGTCTAAAAATATCATTTCAAATCAATTTATGATTGTGGCTGATACATAAATTGAACATGTACAGTTGTCGTGAGACGAAAACATGAAGTAGTTTTCCAACGTTTTATGAATTACAGACTCTATTCATAGCACATACACGATATGTTGTTAAGAAGAGACTTTGTTAGAAAATAATGAATAGTTAAGTAATAACGAAGGTTGGGATAATGGCTCTGGTATTAACTTGGCGTTCCATGTGAGGGCTGTCACAATTCATGTCATCAACTACTTGTGCAGCTGTCAATTGCCACCTCGTCTCAGCTGTCTTCCTCCACACGGACGGAATCGAAAACAGTCTTTAATGAGGCACCTGAGCCAGCATTAGCTATTAATTCTAGAGCGTGAGGAGAAAGTGACGGCTGTTCTGTCGGCTGGGACATCGCTTCTCATACCTATTTGAAGTACAACATGGCCTCATTTCTTAAAGATAGCACCCAGTTAGTTATGAAAACCATGATCCTATGGTCAGTGTATTAATGCTTATTTTCTTAGTTATTATTATTGATTTAGGGGCGGGGTGGCGTAGCTCACTTGTAGAGCGCTTCCGGTTGTTCAAATGTTCCGGGTTCAAATCCGGCTGTTGCAAATAGTTTATTTAGTCTGTTAACTGCTGGGGATGGATCCTGTGGGATCTGGAGTCCCTCCTTGGGCTCACCCCGTCTCAATAAAGTAGGTTCCTAAAATAGAAAGAAAACTTGGTGGTTGAATGTGATCACGGACAAATCACATCTATTCACAACCGTTGTTCTAGAAACAGCAAAGCCTCTACCTCTAACACTACCTCTGCCTCTACCACGTACTAAACCCAAGACTCTTCATGGGTCACAGGATACAGTTTTTAATATACTAGATAATAAATGAATTGACACACACATACAACCTTCTCACACTACTGCGAACAAAGTATCTACATTACAAGTCTCTATGTAGCCGATTCACTTTCCTTCGCATCGATATGCACAAGGACAATATCATATCTTGATAGCCATACGAAGTAAGCAGGCGCACTAGGACTTATATTTCTTTCACACCGTCACTGACATTCACTAAAACTTCAGGCATCCTGGATAACTATAAAGGGATTCGTGAAGGAATTAGGCCGAGTGAGAGTTGCCTCCAGTAGTCTGAAGGGTTTCATATGTCTGAGCGGTGGTATGATGTTTGGGGACTCCCAAGATATAAATTCGAACCTACAGCCTATGGATTTGAGAGCAGATCCACTTTGGTAACCTCGTTATAGTGATTAAAATAGTAGTTTATTAAATTCTCTCTCTCTCTCTCTCTCTCTCTCTCACTATATATATATATATATATATATATATATATATATATATATATATATATATGTAAACATTTTAAGCCCAAAACAAACAGAAGAAGGATACAAACTACAATCCGGGAAAACAACAGAAAAAAATATCCAACCTTTAGTATAGAAGATGTCAGAAAATGAAATCAAGTTTGCTTTGCGTGATAGGGCCCAAATGCTAATAGTAATAATAAAGAATTTTTTAATATTTATAATTATTAAAAAATAACGATAGTTAATAATAATAGAGCCAATTATGTTGCCTATTAGCATTTTATTGTTATCATATGCAAGCCTTAATAATGAAAAAACAAGCTCCTAATGAATTTCCGGTCAATTGTTCACTGGATGTGAATATATATATATATGTATATATATATACATATACTATATATATATATATATATATATATATATATATATATATATATATATATATATATATATACGAGGCGTGTTTTTTAAGTAAGTATTAATGAAATTTAAAAAATACGTGCAAAGATATCTCAATAATATTATTTTTACATGAAAGCCTGTACCTTAATCTACTTTTCTACATAATTTCCTTCATTATTTAGGCACTTGTCATAACGTTGTACCAGTTTATGAATACCCTCCTCATAGAAGTCTGCCGCCTGACTTGTTAACCACTGCACCAAACTTTCATTAACAACCAAAGGACGCCCACTCCGTTGTTCATCATGCACATTTGTGCGGCCATCCTTAAATGCTCTCACCCACTTTCGTACCATTCCATCAATTATAATATTTTGTCCGTAAACTGCACAAATCTCGCGATGAATATCGATCGGTTTTAGGCCTTTAGCACTAAGAAATCTTATAACAGCCCGTAATTCACAGTCGGCGGGACTCACGATTATCGGAGTCATTTTAAACACTCAGTAAACAACGTAAACAAGGAAGAATCAGACTGTAATGGTGTCAATGTGTAGGCAAGAGATGTAGGTACCAGTGCTCATGGGCAGGACGCCGACCGCAGCGATGCGATCGCGGTGTGGCAAAACGGTACTTACTTAAAAAACACGCCTCGTATATATATATATATATATATATATATATATATATATATATATATATATATATATATATCAAGAAATGTTAGAAAATGAAGTCAAGTTTGCTTTGCGTGATCCCATAGGATCCAAACGCTAATAATAATTATAATATATATATATATGTATATATATTATTATTATTATTATTGTGTGTGTGTGTGTGTGTGTGCATAACTAGAACTTTTTTCAGCCTTCCGTCAAATGACGTTAAAGCTCTTGAAGCCCCTTGACTACTTACGAACCGCCGTTATTGACGACTGTCACTCCTGCCCTGGACGATGATGCCAAATCATGGGCGGAAGATATCACGGAGAAGGAATGATACAACACGAAGAGGGAGCTAACGAAGAAGTGACAAGGATTGACAGAGTGATGTCATCAGTCATCACGTCACGAGAGGTGAGGATGGATGGCCGCCTCCCTATTTCAGCTGCTGTCGCTCAATGCCTCCACATTATTATATCCCCTTCTCTTTTTATGTGGCCTTAAGTTATTTTTGAAGAAGAGGGTACCATTTATGATTGGATATTTGCGGGTCTTCTTCCATGGGAAGATTTAAAAGGAAATTTCAGGTTAAGAAATTCAATAAATGTTGAACATCACAGCTACGTCCTTTTTATGTTTAATCATCAGTTATAGCTCACCACAATTGTTTCTTCCTTACGTTATTCCTCATACTATTTTTAATAAATACACTAATACAAATTTTATAACCTTTGTTAATGCCGCTGAGTGACTGTAGGAACTAGTGCAATACACCCTTCCAGTCCAATTAATAATGAAGAGCAAAAGCTCAAATAATACATAAAATTCCTATTAAGATATTAGTGGAAGAATTCCAAACCAGTCTCAAAAGTAAAACAGTAACCTGAAATACATCCTCAGGATAGAATGAGAATAATAATAAAGTCAAGAATAAAGTACACCGGAACCTCAAAGCTCAGGAAGACATTAACCAGAGGAAACATCTCACCACTTCCAAGGTTCAAATGCAACTACTGAATCATAAGGAAGCTGACCCAAGCAGTGGTCCTCTCTAATATTGATTTAAATGATGATTTAAATTTGAACCTATCTATCATTATAATCTCTTTTTTCTGAATTTTTGTTACTAACAGAACTTACTAACAAAATCCTTACTTTAATCCTTGCCTGGCGCTCTATAATGAATCCTGATCCTTATAATAGTATTAATTTTTAAGAACGAAATAATTATTAAAATAATTAAATTACATTAAATATTAACGAATTAAAGTTAATTTATTTCAACAAAAGAAAATTATTAATGAATACAATTAACTACCATACAATATTAATCTCTATACAGAAAAACACTTAAGAATGAGTTAATATAAATTATTATAATCTTCTATTTCTGATTCATTTGAATTTGTCCTGTAAACCACTGAGAGTTTCCAATTTGAAAATTATATTGTGTATAAATAATTTTAAATAAAGGAAAGATGGAATGGAATATGTGTCAAGCTTAGAATCAGACGACTTTTAGCATACAACAATTTTGTCTTTTTAATAACATTTTTAGACTAAGTGGGTGTAAAAAAAAAAATAATGGGGTTCTTATTGAAATGCACACATTTAGTGTCAGTTAAAAACAAACAATGTAACATATTATTAACTGGCGTAATTTAAATGTTTTCCGTAATGTTTATTATTATTTCATTTAAAGTTTTAAGCAAACATTGACATCATTATTGCATATCCATTTTTTCTCATACTTTTTGTTTTTTAATTCAAATAGTTTTTTAAGATTTAAAATGAATATTAACATACAAAGCTAATGAGGATAATAGCAGATAAATGAAATTGGTTTATTTTCATAAGGCTAATCATTGACTATTAATATGAATTTAAATTATTCAGATCTTAAGGTCAAAAAAATAATGAACACAACATAACTTTCGAAAAAAAAGAAGAGAACTTTCTGAAAATGTGGCAATTATTAAAAAATTTAATCTGAGACATATTTTAAAATAAAAACAGGCTATATATTTGTTCAGATAACAATAAAGCAAGGAAAGAAAAAAAAATGAAAAACTAATAATAAGCAAGTTAGAGAAGAAATAGTTGATAATGTAAGGATAAAGGTAGTTGGGGGTGCAGTCAATTAAAACACCGTAATAAGTGCATACTAATTTATTGTGTGCCGACGTTTCGACCTACAATGTTGGCCATCTTCAGGGCTATGAGAGAGAAACAAACAGAACAAAAATATATAAAAGCGTTGTAGTAACAAGAATATAGTGACATGCAAGGTAGAAAATTAATTATTATTATTTATTTAGCCACATATTTCCATTATTATTTAGCCTTATACTTTTACATCTACTAAATTTCTATACCTATTTTCTATATATTTATATTATATTCATATCATATATTATATTAATACAACTTCAATCTACCTGTATACAGTTATAATATTAACTTCCCTTACTAATATTTTCTATTTTCTATTCGAACTTTAGAGTTCATATTTATAAGCATTATTTTAAATTTTCAAATTTATGAATCCAATCAACTACTTTTATATTACACCCCAATCAATTTTTCTATATTACATCCCATACATATATTTTCAATTTTTTTACATTTGTACCTGTCATTCTATAAGATACCTATTCATCTCTTTCTACATATTCTTGTATTATTACATTTTACTTATGTAACCTCTAGAAGTCTATTACCATAAAATTTATTTCTATAATTAAACTTTTTTTTTTTCTAAATCCTTCATATTCCACCTTTTTTAAAAATATTTTAATCTTCTCATTTTCTATCTTTCTGTTTACCTCCTCATTTTTCTTTCCCTTTATATTATGTTTACATTTTTATCCTTTCTGTACATTTATTTTCTGTATTTTATATTCGTTTTCTTTAATTATTATATCTGTCACTATTTTAATTTCTGTTCATCATCTGTAATTTTATTATATCTGTCACTACTTTAATTTTATTATATTCAGTAACTATCTTAATATTGGTTATATTTAATTATCATATCTATTCACTATTTTAATTTTCTACATTACAAGTCACTATATTCTTGTTACTGCAACGTTTTTATATATTTTTGTTCTGTTTGTTTTTCTCTCATAGCCCCGAATATGGCCTACATTGTAGGTCGAAACGTCGGCACACAATAAATAAGTATGCACTTATTATGATGTTTTAATTGACTGCACCCCCAGCTATCCTTATCCTTATAATAATAAGCACAATTATTACGGTTCTAAATATGTTTAGCCTCTCTTAGTATGCCTTATTAGTATCATTATTTTTATGGCATAGTGTGTGTTAAACTGGCCAGAGAACTACGTTCCCCATAACACACAAAAATATATTTTTATACATATAAAATGAAATTATTTTATTATTGGCCTTTCTTTGATGATGATGATGATGATGATTACATGTTTAACTTACACACCGCAATTTATCCGATAAAGTTCACAGCTCCCTCAAACAAACTATCTTTGAGCCATCTCGGCTGATTATCGCTATCTGATTTACAACACTATCTTTGTAAACTAATGCCAACCGACCGACATCTGTGAGGTCTCATTTACATTAGCCAAGATTAAAAAACTTTATCATCGCTTGAATTTATGATCGCTGAATATTTATCACTGCTTATTTATCGAGAAGCTTACGAAACGGACAGTTGTTAATTTAGAGGACATAATACTTGCCTCTAATAATCAGTTGTGGAACACAGGACATAAATCTCAGGTCCGTGTGATCTGATCCAATTATCAAGAAAAAATTTACGAAGGTTTTTTTTTTTTTATATTTGTATAAAAAATGGATAATTAGTAACCGTATAAACTTTCACATGGTGTATAAATTAACCATAAAACTAGTCTGAATTAACATATCAGATAAGCTTTTAAATAACTACCTTGCATCTGACAAAATAAGTACAAATAACCATGAACAGAAAATAAGCCATTATTAATACTAGTCTAATAAATATATATCTATGTAACTTGATATTTCCATTAATTATAAACATAATGAATTCATTCCAATGTATTCATGATAATACGTAACTCTATATTATATTATAGTTATATTTGTTTATATTATTTTACACACTTTTAAACTAGTATCGATGAAATATATATTTATACAATAAAATTAAAAATTATTAAATATCTTAAATATCTTGATGTTTTGAATTAATTTCTCTTTTATGACATAAAGGAATGATTAGAATTACTACAGCAGATTTCGAAGCACTATTACTGAACATTTATATTCTCTATTCTAGCTCTTTTTGTTGAAACATTTAACGAAATAAACAAAAAAAAAATTTCAATTTCTTTATGGATCTGTAGAATTTGGAGACCGATCTAGGGGTTAATTTATTCTATAATTAGGAGAAACCGTTGCATGTTAGTTACTTTAGCATGGAAACAGCTCGGTCTCTAGCATTTATTAAGCTCTATACTCTAAATGGGGAGTAGTGGTATTGGTTTTATAAAGATATATGCTGAGGTCAGTAATCTGTATAACTTGCGAAATAATCGATTTTACATGGTACTTTATTCTAGCAATGAATAATAATCTTTTAGGTCCAATATCCTGGTTTCAAATGTTTTGTTTGTATTGAATATTAACTATCAAGCAGAATCTGAAGAACAGTTCCTGTTTCTGCTTATAAATTATGTATTGACTTACGTGAAATATAGCTCTTCAATTAACGTAGCCTACAAATTGACTCGTAATGTGCCGTGTGATACATAGCACATCTTGTTGTTTTCTCCTTCTAATAAAACAATTCGCTCAAATATCTTTGCCGACCGAAGAACAATGAATATATGCGACACCTTAGCCAGAGCATTCCAAAGCATCTCAGAACTATTAGAGCTCGATCCATCAGCGAAATAGGCCGCGTTCCTCTCGCGCATTTGCAGGTATATCTTCCAAGAATACAATTTAACTCCCTAGAACTGGTAGTTGGTATGCTCACGAAACCTAAATGTTCGAGCAATATATTTAACAAACGAATTATTCGATTTTTTGTTAGATCTACTCTTAATTTCTAATATCAAAGCTAACCAGAATATGTCGAAAACCAAACAGAATATATCTTTAATGTAGATCTATCAATGTAAATGCTTTTTTAGATAATGGTACTCGTTAACATTCATTTTGGGATCGTTGACTCCGACGTCTTGACGTTTGAGTACTACGGCGAAGAAGAATAAATGAAAAAATTGACCGACTCAACGATACAGATAATTTACAGTGGTAAAATCAAATCGTCTTCGATATGGGCAGGCCATTTTGCTAGAATGCATAAATGTCACTCCAAAGTTGCTGATGGCAAAACATTTACAAGGACGTGGAGCGGTCGTTAGTCCAAAACTAAGACTAACGTATTACATTTAATACGTTAATGATATCAATAAAGCTGGAGTGAACAGCTTAGTAACTACAACCAGCGACAAAAGAGCTAGGCGCTTGGTGTTGGAGGAGGTCATAACTCGTTTGCGGGTAGTAGAGCCAACTTAATAATAATAATAATAATTGGATGTTAAAATATTTATTTGCTCTATCGATTAGTAGGCATATATCTATTTGGCAAGCTTTAAATTCATCAACAGAATTATCAGACCGATTTTTTGTTTATAAAAATCCAATTTCCAATACCAAAGTCAACAAAGAATTTCAGAAAAACAGAAACACAGGGCTTTAAGAAGAATTTTGACATACTGATCCTCTTAACAGATTACATACGTTTCTGTAACTCTCCTTTTTTGGTGAGGAGAGTTAAAATTTGATTTAAAAGAGAAAAGATATGCCTCCGGCCGGGTTTCGAACCCGGATCCTCTGTCTCTCCGTGACAGCGCTCTAACCATAGGAGCCACTGGAGTCGCCTACAGGAAGGGGAGAAATTTATTCTCTTATCCGATCCCATGTCCCCGTGTCCTCGCAATTTTTTGCGATGTATACACGAGAACGAGTTCTTTGAACATTACTTTAATTTTAGGATCTTGTTGACGTAAGTATCAATATATCACTATTTATAATCTTTGGTCAACTGTTTTGATTTTTAAATATTTTTATTTTAAAGAGAAAATATATGCCCCCGGCCGACAAGAGGATCCGGATTATTGTCAATAATATAGACAATTACGTGGGCATATCTTTTCTCATTAAAATAAAAATATTTAAAAATCGGAACAGTTGACCAAAAATTTAAAAAAATTAAAATTTGATTTTAGTTGAGTGTTTTTTATACACGTATTAAGGTATTAGTAAGCTATGAGATTTTCAAATATTATTGTGATACAATTGAATACATTTATTCGTTCTATTGATAAGTAAATATGGACCTATCTTTCTAAATCTTCTAAAACTTGACACATGGTATCCCGAATAGATAATTGCAAAATTTATTTAACTGACAAGTCTACTTTTAAGTTTCTTTTTACATTCAAATAGCTTGTCGCGAAAGAAGGGTACGGTTGAATGTCAAAGTAATTAGAGTTGACAGAAAACAAAACGACATTAAAGTTGCCACAGGAGCCAGGCGTGGAGGGAAAAAATAGAGCAGCCATCCGTCAATGACATGTTGCCATCGCCAGCATTCTCGGCAGCCACGGCTTCTTTTGTCCCGGCCGCTCTTGCGTGTCACGTCTCCTCAGGAATTCGAACCCTTTAACTGCCTTCTCGGAGTCGTCTGCGGAAGAGGTAAGCGGGTAATGGCCGGTGTAGAGAAGGTAATAATTCGGTACTCGAGGTCCTAAAAAAGTACAGGTATTAATTAAATTGGTGGGCAAATAAGTCCTTAACCAACACAAAGATAAACATCTCCTGTTCAAGCTTCACTACAAAAATCCAAGTCCCAAGTGACTAAATTTAGATATTTTTTTTTTATTAGAAAAGCAATGGTGCAAGAAGAAATTAAAAAGAAAAGTATGTTGCCATCTTTGACTTCGACCATTATAACTGATGTCTATAATCCGTTATGACGCAACATCAGATTTGGAATGTTTCATTGATTTACATGTTACATTGTTAGTTTAAATTTAACACAAGATTGTGTTCTACCTAGAAATCACTGGTACAGCTTGTATATTTAGCACTTTCTTGCACATTTTATGTATTCGAAGTTTCTTTTTTGGAGTTGCAAAATACTTATAGGTAAGCTGTTGGTCTAAACTTTTGGAGTTACAAAATGAAAGGCCACTTTAGTCTAAAACTTATAATATATATTCATTTAATATATAATATCGTCAAAATCCTACATTTTGGCAAAGCGGGAAAAACTATTAGTTGTCTTAGGTTAGGGCACTAAATATATATTAGGATATGAGGGACACAAATCCCTTGTGGCTGACGAGGTTTGAATCTATGTTGATGGTTTTGATGAGCGATAGAGCCATTTATCCATTTCTTTTATGGTTATAAGTATTTAGTAGCGTTCCAGCCGTTGACGAGGAAGAACCTACGACTGATGCGCTCCTGGAGATTATCCCCACTTCGTTGTTGGAAATCTATGGTCAGTGTGCTTCCAGCTGCCAGAGAGGTAAGTAAGTCCAGTTTTTCCCCTTGTCCGAGTTTATCGCGACCTGGAGGGGGAGTGTTTGACTGGTTGAGACCCGAGGGACAATATTGCAAATCGGGACTCCCAGGGATCGTTTGAGCCTGCCTAATTAATAAAATATTAATTAGTCGGACTGGTGTGGACCATTGCATATTTTGAATTTTAAATAGCTTATAGTGAAGTGATTAGTGTAGTTAGACAAATTTTTTCTTCTGCCTCCTTAGTTATTTAAGGTGGGTAATATAAACCCCAAAGCAGAAGGAAAACAAACAAACAATAAAAACAGTTTTTATAAAAATCATAAAATTACGTAAGAAATTACGTAATGGATAAAAATAAAAAAGATCTTACAGGAGGCAAAAAAACGGAAAAAAAATTAACGGACGTTAAAGAAGAGGTTAAAAAAGTAATATTGGGAAAGGAAAAAAACCCAAAAGTAACGGAAGAAAACAAGATGGCGGCCGAGGAAAGTGACAAAATGGAATACCTGGAGACGGAAAGAAACACAATGGGCGAAGAGGAACCGAGCCCGATGACGAAGTTCGTGGAACAGGTCACTGGTGAAGGGACCAGCAAAATGGTCATGCAGTTCACCAGTTGTAGTGACATGAATGATGGTATAGATACTGAAAGGGAAAAAATAATTTCCAGCCCCAGCTCGAAGAAAAAGAAGAGACTGAGGGAGGTAACTCCTCCCCTACTCTCCTACGAGGATAGCCCAAGTGATAGGGCAAGAATAATTCAGGAGAAAATGAGGCACTACTTGGAAAGGGCAAGAAACACCATATCCAAGGAAAAACAAGAATATATCAACGCGAGTGTCTCCAGCCTTCGTGATATCATCCTCGAACTGGAGACTGAGAGGTCGGTAATCCCTGCGTTGGTAAAGCATATTGTGAGGGAGGTCCTCTGTACAGAAGAGCTTCACCAGATGGTAGCAACGAAAGTTAAAGAAATAATAGCCCTGAAAATAGGAAGAGAGAGAGTGCAGAAGCCGAAAGGAGGAATATGACCCCCAGGCAGACAGAGCCAGAACCTGGGACGTCAAGGACGGAAAGCAAATACGCCGGGGCGGTACCAGCGCCGATGCCTCAAAGAACCTGCAAGACAGGCCAGATATGTAGAGGCAGGAACATGGCTACGGCTACGGAGGATGAGACTGAGGAAGAGCCATACACGACGGTGGAGAATAAGAAGAAGAGGAAAGGGGAAAAAGGAAACCCTAAACCAAACCTGGAACCTTGTACGGCGAAACCAAAAACTATGGCAGAGATAGTGAAATCCCTACCAACAAAACCGAGCAACGTAAAGGCGCCGGTTTATATTACTATTGGCGCCGTAGGGAAAACATCGTCAGAAGTGTTGGATCAACTCCCGTCCCCGACGGAGCTGGGAGTCGGAGTGAAGCTTATAAGAGCCACTAAGGCCGATGGTGTATTGGTCAGGGTAGAGGACAGAGAAGCGGGAGATAAGGTGGTGGCCTGGCAGAAGCTGAAGGATGCTGGCCTTCAGGCCAAAGCTGCCAGTAGAAGATGGCCAAAGATAGAGGTGCGAGGAGTTCCCAACGGATGGAACGAAGAAAAGCTTATGGAAACGATAAAAGAAAGAGTGAGGAGCAAAGGAATAGATGTACAGGACCAACAATTGAGGATCCTGTATGGGAGACAGGCCAGAATGGGGTTTACTAAAACCTGGGTGATCGAATTGGATCCCCAGATAAGATACGCCCTACACAGCGAGGAAGTGATAGTCGGAGGATGGTGGACCCTCACCTTCCTAGACACCCTCGACGCCCCGAGATGCCTGCAGTGTCAGGGATACGGACATTCCAAGGCAACATGCAAACAGGAGGGAGTAACATGCAGGTGGTGTGCGGGATTGGGGCACTTAGCAAAGGAATGCCCCAACAGGACCGCAGGTGAGAAACCCACCTGCAGTAACTGCAAGAAAGGAAACTTAAAGAGCATAAGGCACCAGGCAGGTAGCCGGGACTGTCCGGTTCATTGTAAGGAGTCCCAGAACCTCGCGAAGAGAACGCGATATGATTGAGGAACTGAGAGTTCTCCAGGTAAACATGGGGCGGAGACGCATGGTGGCGGAGGAGTTGAGGGCCCTCTCCCATCGATATGACATTATGGCGGTCCAGGAGCCGTGCTGCCGGAGAAATGTGGTCACGGGCTTTGGTCTGACATCGAGGGTGATAGCGCTGGGCAGTGCAGAGAGGAGGCCCAGGGCTGCGGTGGTCATCACCAACCAGACCCTTGATGTGATGGAGCTGCGGCAGCATATCACTGCGGAAATGGCCTCATGCCTGATAAAGTGGAGAGGTGTGACCTTCGCGCTAATGTCGGCATACCTCTCTGACAGGATAAATATAGAGGAAGGAATTGGGGCCATGCAGGGTATAGTTGCCGCATACAGGAAGGTAATCATCTGCTCCGACACCAACGCCTGGAACACGGTCTGGGGTTCCACGAGAACAGATAGAAGAGGAGAGAGCCTTGGCGGGTTTATTAATAGTCAACAGCTGGTGGTCATCAATGAGCTCTCTAGCACACCAACGTTCGAGGGGCCCAGGGGACACAGCTGGATTGATGTGACGATCGCGTCGCCCGCCATGGCGAGATATGTTAAGAGGTGGACCCTCAGACCAGAGACGAGTTCAGACCACACGGCCATAGCCTTCGGCCTCACTAGAGATGGGGCCGACGAACCACCGTACTACGGTGGGGAAAAGGGCTATGTAACTAGAAGGGCGAACTGGACCGCCTTTAGGAGTCACCTGGAGGGATTGCTGGTGGATGATGACTGGGAGCGGATGATGTCGGACCGGGATGATTCGATTGATGCCGAAGTCGGTCGTCTCACCGACATCATCCGGGACGCGGCGGAGCAATCCCTTCGGAAGAAGACAGCGGTGAGAAGACCGGTCCCATGGTGGACGCCGGGCCTAACCACCCTCAAGAGACAGATCTACAGGGCTCGGCGGTTGTACCAGAAGTGCAGGTGTGAAGAGCGACGCACTGCACTTCGGGATGAGTACAAGCGCAGGTTAGCTGCCTACCGCAACGTGTTCCGCGCGGAAAAAAGGAAGTCCTGGGAGGAGTTCGTAACGGAAGAAGCCGGGAAAAACCCCTGGGGTATACCGTACAGGGTCGCATTGGGAAAGCTTTCGCCCATGCAGACTATAGCGGCCCTAAGGATTGGAGATGAAAGAGCGGTCTCCATGGAGGAGTCTGCACAGATATTCATCCGAAGCACATACCCCAGGGATGACCCGAACCAGGACTCCCAGGAGCAGGAGATAATCCGACGGACCACGGAATACCCGCCTGGTACTGAAATGTGCCCACCATGGGACATCTGGGACATCCGTACAGCCGTGGGCAAGCAGCACACGGGACGCGCTCCAGGACTGGACAAGTTGGACGCCTCCATGCTGAAGGAAGCTATCCCTTACATCGAGGAACGGATGTTGAAATTATATAACGCCTGCTTGGACAGGGGATACTTCCCGAGGCAATGGAGGATCGCAGATTTGAGATTGCTCTACAAGGGAGGGGGCAAAGATAAGGAGCTACCTAGCTCCTACAGGCCTATCTGCCTTCTCCCTGTGATGAGCAAAGTCCTGGAGGGCCTCATGGTGACCAGCCTGCGACCCACACTCAGCCGGGCCAGTCACCCACGGCAGTACGGATCGACAAAAGGCCGGGGAACCGCAGACGCACTGCTGCAAGTACGCAATGACGCAGAGGCGAGGGCGGAGAAGTATGTCATGCTAGTCCTATTTGACATATCATCCGCCTTCGACAGTGTGTGTTGGCCGAGCGTCCTGCAGCATCTCCAGAGGCAGGAGGTGCCGAGCAATATCTTCGCCCTTCAGCTTCCTCGAGGATAGACAAGTCACGGTTCAAGGTAGATACCACAGGCACGTGGAGAGGGGGAGCGAGGATGCCCACAGGGTTTGGTCTTAGGAACGGCCATGTGGAAGCTAGTTTTCGACGAGTTGCTCGGCGTCCTGGAGGAAGAGCGGTTCCCTGCCATGGCGTACGTTGATGACCTCGCTGCGATTGTCTACTCGAATAGCAGAGCTAGGATTTCGGTGAAAGCCGAGAAATTTGCCAGCTTGGTAAGTGCCTGGTGTGAGAGGAAGACGCTGAGGATGGCAGCCGTCAAGACTCAGGCCGTTCTATTGCGTGGAAGAACGGATAGGGCTCACCCTATCACATTCAAATGAAACGAGAAAAGGATCAGGGCAAGTGAGGTGGTCACGTATCTCGGAGTAAGGTAGGAAGGGACCTGGACGTGACCCCTCACTTGGACCACCTGGCGATGAGGGTGAGCCAGACGATGAACGCCCTCATTCGGATTGGCGGAGCCTTTTGGGGCCTCAGGTACCCAGTCAACATGACGATCTATATAGGAGTCACTCTGGGTATCCTGAGGTATGCGCCCCCCTTCTGGGGCATAAACCTCTCACAGCGGCAAAGAAGAAAGCTGGCAACGGCGCAGAGAGCGGTTCTGCTGCGAGTGACCAAGGCTTACAGGACAACGTCCCACGAGGCGGTGCAGATCCTGGCGGGAGTTATGCCTGTAGACCTCCTGCTGGGTGAAGATGCTACAAAGCATGATGTGAAGAGAAGAGGCTTGGCAGCCCTTCCGGAGCGAATCCAGGAGAGGATCCAGGTGAACCCGAACAGATGGAAGGACGAGCTCAGGAAGGACTCCCTAACGGAGTGGAATGGACGGTGGGTGACATCGAAAAAGGGAGCACCCTTAGGAAGTACTTCCCCAGCTTCGAGTCAAGATTAAAGGCCAGATGGGTCCTTCCTGATTACTGGATGTCGCAGATCCTCATGGGATATGGGGGGTTCAGATGGAAGCTAAGCCAGCACGGATATGATCTGGACCCCAACTGCCCCAGCTATGGAGTTCCGGAAACTGTCGAGCATGTAGTGGCATGATGCACCCCATACGACGCCCTGCGCGCGAGGTTATCCATGAAAACAGGCATCTACGGAGTCACCGAGGACGTGTTCCCTGAACTTGTGAAGGAGGAGAACTGCGCAAGTTTCGGGGAGTACGTATATGGATGGAAGGAGGCCATGAGCCCGGCCCACTTCATGCTTACAAGGAGAGGACAGACACCGAGAAGACCGCCGGACCAAACCTTGTAGGACTCGGAGGAGGATGAAGGATAGGCGCTAGGAAAGAAGACGAGGAAAGGATAAGGTGTAGCCCTAAGGTGCACAACCGTGCACCGGGCTACACCATAGTTCCAGTGTTTATATTAATAAATGGATATATAGAATAAAAAACCCGATTTGTACCTCCAGTGGTGAACCCTCACTGGAGGAAACCCTGTATGCCTCCCAGGCAGGGAAGGGGGTTAAAAAAAAAAAAAAAAAAAGGTTATAAGTCTTTATTTATTTTTGTTTAGTAAGGATAGAGATAGTTGGGGGTGCAGTCAATTGAAACACCAAATTAGTGAATACTTATTTATTGTGTGCCGACGTTTATTTATTTTGATTTTTGAGTTGTGTCACTTTAGAATAAGTGACTACTTTTCAAAAATATATCAAGGCCTTTCTATAATATCATAGTGTCTTGGCACCATAACATTTGCCATGAGCAAATGTTGAAGGCAGTTGTTGAATTATTCACATCAATTATTCAAAACAATAAACGACGTGTTAAAATATGTCTAAGTGTTCAGTTGAGTGCAGATCTTTCAAGGTAACCGATCTGTCTATTCGATGAAGTATCAGTGACATAGAATCGCGGTGATGTCAAATTAATGGACATGTTGAAATATTATCTTAAGAGCAGTAATGCTTATTTTAATTTATAATCCTTGAAGGATCATAAAAAAGATATTTAATTTAAACGCGGTGTCTTTATGATGTATGATCCCACTATTCCTTTTCTATCGTTAATAAGAAAGGATTGTAATGTAAACGCGTTGAAATTTTGATGTGCAGTTTTCAGCGGATATCTGCGTTTATAGCCACACAAATCTTTAAAAAAAATGGTCTGTCTAAAACACGATTATCTCTTGAAATGACCAATTTTGTTACTTATTATTAGTATTTATAATTTTTATACAGACCGTTGTCAATAAATGGACATGTCCTAAGAAAAGGATCTTAATCATTACAGCTGCTGCACATATTTTGACAAAAATGTATATATAATTTAAGCTAAAGGGCCAAAATGATGTTATTCATTTAAACTTATTATTTAATTACTTCTTAGAAATAAACGATAAAAAAAAATGAACTGAGCAAAAAATTATAGAAATATATTTTTGGTTTAATTGTCTGTAAATGAATAAAATATAAAGGTACTTGTCTGTTTTACCGTCCGTTGACACCAGCGCTCAGGTGTCACTTTTCTTAACTAATCTTCTACTGTTATCGTAACTTTTCCTAAGTACATTGTTATCACTTATTGTATTGTTTGTTTAGTTGACGGTGACTTTGTTTTTGTTAAATTTCAATATGACTTGGAATTTGAAGAAGATTTTTCACACGGTCAGTGATGAAAAATCAGCTCTCCTATTTTTTCAGGAGCGGTATGGCAATCCTAAGAAAATGTCTTGTGCAAACGGACATAATATGAATCTTCAAGATGGAACAGAAATTAGATGGAAATGTCATGCTAAAGGATGCAACAACATGACGAATATTACAAAAAACTTTGTTGATTTCTTCTGGATTAGATCGTGATGATAATTTTTTCGCCAACGTTCGCCAGCCATGCTGCTGACTTCTCAACACGATCTAAACCAGTAAAATCAACAAAGTTTTTATGTAATAATAGTGGCCGTGGAAACCTAAAAGATAATGACGAATATTGTTTGTAATAAATATTTTATTTTTTCCTCACATGTTTCTCATTTATTTCATTTCCTAAAAATAGGTTCTATCATAATGAAATGCAATGCCTATTCGAAATTCATTGTAGGCACCATAACCAGACATGGTCGAAATAGTTCAGGTAAGTGACACCTGAGCGGTGATGTTGACGGACGGCAAAACAGACAAGTACTAATATAAATTCAAAACTGCCCAGAAAATACTTAAAAGATACTACATAATGAGAAAATGTATTGTTCATACAGCTTTGTAGCCACGATTATAAGATGCTCTCTGTATGAGTCAATAGAAAGGCCCATTCACTTCTACGAAGTATCAGGAAACAATGCTATTCCCAGAACATCCCAGTTTCTCCTTTGATTGATGATCTGTCAACAATTATAAGCAATATAATAATGTTTTGATAAAACTCTTGTAAATGACACACCTGATTTTTTTTTTCAAAACATCTTTTACATAACTATGTTATTCACTTATTATTATTATTGCGGAATACTCCAAAGAGATTTGTAATTAACATTTTCTCAGATTCATATTAATGAATTAAGTAGAATCGTCACAGCCTTATCAGAAAATTGATAGGACAAGCCCGGTAGACCAGATCAAGCGTGGGATGCTCTCAAATAACGTAAATCGTCAGAGGAGTACTTCTAATCTTGAGGACCTGAGTCAAGATCGTACTCATTACAGAAGTAAATAATGCATTGCAAAAACCACAGGTACTGATAATGTGACTATTATGTTCAATATGTAATTTACTTCATTCATTATCCATTGATGTTCATAAATTTTATAGAAAGTTTATAAAAAAACAAAAATGTTTCAGATAAAACATTTGTAATTAACAGTCTTACAATTTTTGCCCTTACCTATTCCTTGAATGAAGTGTTAAATATTTTAACCAGGCATCATGTAATCAGCCGCTGAAACAATTTTGATTAATTATAGAAAACAAATTTTAATAATTACATAATAAATGGCCCTCACACGGATTTAATTACGAACAAAAACGAGACTACTTTCTAGATTGGATGTCTGAAACGGTAAATATGATTGATAAATTTTCGATTCCAAGGGCGAGTTTTTTATTATTTGTATTTAATTTCTTGCAAGAACGTCCTTTAATGAGGCAGCGAAGAATGTATGGAAAGTTTTGACAAGAGAAGTATAAGTTATTCCTTCATTCTTAATCCTAAGAGTCATGATCAGTGGTGTGTACCATCTCCCCAGTAGCTCCTTATCCCGGACGCAGACATTCCTCCCCGGACTGAGCTCCCGACAAAGACGCCGACGGACAACGATTCAATCCCAGCTGTCAGCGGGTTCGTGACCGGGCTCTCATGAATATGTAGGTCTCGGCAATTAGCCCCAACGAGCAGTAATTCGAGGGCCTCAATTTGGATATCTTGCGTGGCAGCCGGTGACGTGGTAACTGCCGTCTGTTCCCTCAGGTAATGTTGCCTCTCAGGCGGTTCGCCTCAACAGGCATCTGCTGAAGCACTCCTTAGTGCGTATAAAAAATAACAATATTTCTACATCTATATTGACTATAAGATATTCCTATAGATCGATGCACTAACCAACATAGTTCAACACCCATTCCTCTTTCAGCCCTTAACCAACATATTGCTTTAAAAAAACATTTGATGCAGTGTTAAGTACATATGGTTGAGGAAGTTACTTAAGAGTATTCTCTCATTATTTTATCAAATATACTCAACATCAATAATACACTAACATACATTAATTATCCATCACCCATTTCACTTTCAACCCTTTAAATAACTACATAATAGATTAAAAAAACATTCGATACAGTGGTAAGTACACATGATTGAGAGAGTTACTTCGAATATTTTCTCATTATCTAATCAAAGAAAGGCGAAAATAAAATGAAGTAAAATTATCGAAAACAGATTATCTACAGAATGCAAAAGACTATGATGGCACAACATTATACGGTAGTTCTGTGACATTCTTCTCATATTATATAATTAAAGACTTCCGACAAATAAAAAGTTCTAGTACTTAATTTTTTTCCCGGATTCTTTCTTTTTTCCAATAATTTAAAAACTTGTTAATCTTGATAGATTAATTGAAATTTTATATATATTAGAAATAAATAAGTAATTTCAATCAATTAATATGTCAAAACTTTTTTTATTTATTTATCCACTGCCATATACTAAAACTTATATATTTCTTAAATTATTATTGAATACACACACACAAAACACTTTACAGAAAACTGGTTATTTTTTGTAAACTTTACACTTATTTATCAACATTAATTTTCTTTAGATTAAATTTTCTTTAATTCACTCCTACTCCCTGATAAGACAAACCCACACCTACACTTCCCAACTCATTGCGGTCTGAGTTTTGAACATTTCAAAGCCTAGATACATATTAAAACTTTGTTTGATTTAAATTAGCAATCTATTGTGTTCATTAATTACACGAGGAGATATAATAAGAGGGACACCCGATTCCTTTTTAGATCAGAAGCAAAATGGATAATGTTGTTGTTAAAAAATTATGTAAAGCAATAAATATAATTGAATATATTTGTCTACGAATGAGAATATTGACGAAACTTGTTTATCTATAGATTATTGCAGATTTTATCTACAAACACACACACATCCATCATATCATTCTTAAACTAAAATTGAAGCTTTCAATCATGAGATTGGAGATGACTCCGCTTCAGTAATATAAGTATTGTACTTAATTCCTAATTTATTAGTGAAATACTGCAATGGTATAGGCTCGTCGTGAGGATAGATAAGACTTTCTGGCCCATTGGAGTACTTTCAATCTGCTTTGAGAAGATTATAAGTCGTGGAAGACCTCAGAATTAGTGGATAGAAGAAATAGCAGCTAGATCTGATAGAGTAGGATTGTATGGAGAGGAGCTATTGGACGGAAGGTGTAATGAGGACTGGGATGTGAAAAAACTTCAAAATCAGATAATAATTGTAATTTATTAGACCTAACAGATTAATGTAATTTCTAATACTACGAGTGTTGGTCTGTTAAGGTTGAAAAAAAGGTTGATTTATCTCTTGTTTTTAGAGTCAATGATTCTTAATCAGCAAAATTATCTTGTTTATTATTTACTTTAAATATTCTAACTGTAATAATCGAAGTTGAATAAGTTAGAATTGGAACAGAACTTCGTTCCGGTTTATTCATAATTACTACATGGCTCTAAAGTAAAGGGCCAAGGCTTCCCTAACCACATGGCTCTCAACAGCGTTCTTGTCTTCTAGTTTCTCATACCTACCTGTCAAGTCATTGTCCACATTGCCAAGTCGTTCTTTGTGGTAAAATTGTTTACTCTACGAAACAGTTTAGACATTCAATATTTTTTCTCTATCTTACGAATTTTTCGGTGACTTTTTAATTGTTTGGTTTATAGATTAAAAAATATTCTGCTTTCTCTTTGATTTTAGGTTAGCTGCACGCACGAAATCAGACTGACTACTTCTGCACGTTGATTGCTGCTCCTTTTGAGCTGGTTCCAGACAAGCTCGATCATCGCCTCCGCTATCTGACAGGAAGGCAGCCATTACGGATAGCGGCTCGCTTAGGCAAATGCCTCGCCTGATTGAAAGTTTATCAGTTGATTGAAGCGGGCTGATTCCCTTCCCCGCCATTATGACTAACCGATTCACAATTAATTCATTACAGTCGTTAGAAGCAACCTGCGATAATTCCGACTAATTTGATAGCTGAGATACCTTTCAGTAGTCGACTAATGATGGGCAATTGAGCTCCCAACGGCACTCTCATATCAGTCCCAAGGCACAGCTATTCCGTGTAATTAAATTCCATCTATCTGTCAGCTTGTTTTTACTTATCAATTATTATTTTAAATTTATATTTGCCTATTAATCTCCACAAAGTAGAAAAAAGAAATATTTCTGTATTTACAGTCAGAAATTAAACGCAAATCATTGTTACTTAGTCTTACTGAACGAAAAGTTTTAGACCTTCTAAAGTCGCCGATCTTAGGAGTATTTTTTAAAATTATTTTTTGATGATTCGACAATTTAAATATTGAAATTACGTTCTGCGTTAATTCTACAGGGTCTTAGGAGCCAAGAAAAAAATATATAACGTTGCTTAAAGGTTATTTATCAGAGTTTGTTTAAGGAAAAACTGAAAAACAAATTCTTATCAGAGTTTATTTAAGAAATAATTTCAATTGTTAAAAAGAACACTTTTGGGGGGAGGGGGGTAAAAAAAAATGTTTTGAGTTGATAGTAAAGTTATCTTATAACTTTTTCACAAAAAATGACAGATTGTAGCTATAAGACAAATATGCCTGCTTACCAAAAAAACTAACCTATATCATATCAACAAATGATCATATCTAACAGAATACATTTTAAAGTTTTTGTATTATCTAGAGCAGGGGTTCCCAAACTTTTTTGTACCACGCCCCTCTTTTGTTGAAATGATAGCTTCTCGCACCCCCCTTAACAATAAATTGTTTGGGCCTAGGAACAAAACAAAAACAAATAAGTATTACATTGAAAACAAAACATTTATTTATACTCCCATAAGGTACAACAATATCAGTTTTCAATAAATACAAAAATCATTAATAAGAGAAAATAGATTAGGTTGGTTGGTGAGATGGATGGGCTTCCATTTTTCTTACTAGCATGCCTATTCGTGGCTGAGTTTTAGTAAGTGAACAGCGCAAGTCACTAGCAAGATCAAGTTTATTCCGATACTTTGTTTTGATTGCCGCAAGCGTTGAAAATGCTTTCTTGCAAAAATAGGTGCTTGAAAAAGGCAAATATAAACGAAGAGCTTCCCGTGGTACGCTGGGATACACTTTGAAATATTTTAACCATAATGAAGGTTTGTCCATTATATCAAAGTGGTAAATTTTCTAAACATCTTGGTTAATTTAGAATTTTAGAAAGATTACTTAAATTTAATTTAATGTTCAACTTGTCTCGCGCCCCCCCTGACATGTCCTCACGCCCCCCAGTTTGGGAATCGCTGATCTAGAGTGAATTAGCTATTGAATGCTCTAGTATCGATGGTAAAGTACATATAATTTTTGTGTAGTTTACTGTAGTTATACCCTACATATGTAGTAGATATATATATATATATATATATATATATATATATATATATATATATATATATATATATATATATATATATATATATACTTTATTAGTTTATTATCTGTGCTGGGAGATTCATTAACGAAATTACTCTATATTTAAAAAAATTATTGGCCGTATAGGAAACTTTTCATTTCCATACGAAGTGTCAGAAGATATTGCATCAGAGGATGTTTGAATAATTCTGTAAAACATTCTGATACTAAACACACCTCGAGGCCGACCGCGGTTCTAGAACATAAATATATGATGAAGGGAGCGCTCGGATATTGTGGCACCCTCGATTATTTAATGATTCTGTGGTAAACCGTTTAATCTTCACGGCATTGGCTCATTAATTTTATATAAACCCTTTTATTAGGTAGCCCAATCGTTTCCTACAGTCTACCAACTTTTCCTATTTCTGAAAAAAATATTAAATTATAAATGATATTCAAATGATTATATTTTATAATGTTAAAAGTATCTGAGATATCAGAGATACTATAAAAGTATATTTACTAGCATTAAATTGAACAGTGGTAAGTTCAAATAATCCATTTTATTAAATTATGTACATGTGTAGAAATGTAATACTGTGTTTCATTTTATAGTTTTTGTTATTGTGAATTAATGAAAATATGCAATCCCGATACAAATCTTAAAGAGTTATAATGGAGGATACAAGTAGTCCGGGGGTGCAGTCAATAAGAATTATTCTTATTTAGTGTTATTATGACTGCACCCCCAGATTACTTGTATCCTTCATTAGATCTTCCAGTCAACTATTTTCCTATCTATCTTAAAGAGTTATAACGAATGAAGTTTATTTTACGCCTTATTTTTTATTTTAATTATCTTGTTTTTGTTACTGGAGTACATCTTTCTTAGTCAATCATTCAAGTGAGTAAATTAAAACCTTTTTCCAGTCATATATTATTTTTCTTTATTTAAAAACGTTTCAAAAATACTATATCATTCTCAATTTACATTATTTATAAGTTCTTTAACGTTATTTAATTTTAAAAATATTCTCTAATTTTTTTTTATAAATTTGTACATTTTCAACCTTAAATAAAAGACATATCAAATAAATACTTAATTTTACATACAAACATGTCCCAAAAATACTGAATAGAAAGTATAGATACCTTTTGGAAACAGTCCAAAGTGCAAATTTCAAAAATTGTTAATGATGACCATGGAGTACACTGTAACTCTAAGCTTTGTAAGAAATATTTTAAATTATATGACAATCAACCAAAAAGGTATCTATACTTTTTATTTAGTATTTTTGGGACATGTTTGTATGTACAATTATGTATTTATTTGATTTGTCTTTTATTTTAGGTTGAAAATGTACAAATTTATAAAAAAAATTTAGAGAATATTTTAAAAATTAAATAACGTTAAAGGACTTATAAATAATGTAAATTGAGAATGACATAGTATTGTTGAAACGTTTTTACGCCTTATTTATAATTTTTTTTATAAAAATTCACTTAGTGTGTCTGATTTTTTTTTATAGATGTATTTTATTCTTCCTTATCCCACAATGGAAATGACCAGTAGGAGACATTGTGAAAAAATTGAAAATTAGAGCGAAAAGTTTTTAAGACAGTACAATTATTGTTTAATAATTAATATAATCAAATCCCGTGTTGCCGTAAGGAAGGGCGTTTACATAAATAAATATTGTTAACATTCGAGAAAAATACCAAATTATATATAGTTATAAAATTACTGTGAAAAAAATTATAGGCAATATATCTTTCACAATATTGCGTCAAGTCGATATTATGCCAAATGTTGAAATATTTATATAACTCTTTTAAGGTTATAGTTAATAAGTATAACATCAATTATGAAACCACTAATGTCAGAGGAAATGTCTGTGTCATGTGTCAGTTAGGGCTAAATGTGGAACAAATTTATCACCACTCTCCGTATTTTATTTCTTCTCACTGACTTGATGGGAACAAGTTTTTCACACGACTATAACACTAACTCATTAATACGAGAGGAAAGGTATCGATTTATAACAGGTAGCATGTCTAACCTCCAGGTTACGTCATCCAGGTTGGTCATTTGTTATCCTTTATTGAGACCTGCCGAGTAAATCAGGTCCGGATGACATTTATCCCCACGGCTCGGGATAAGTTGATTGAATAATTAACTATTCGTATAATCAACGTTTGTTGATGTTGACATGCTGTTGCGGATCTCCTTTTGTCGGTTCATTTCCTGAGCAGGAAGAGGCTGTTAGCCGCCGTTCCCAGAACAATCAACTCGATCTTCGTCAGCGGCGATGCTTTCTTAATTGTTATTTATTGGAGAGTAATTTATTCCGATTCGGTCCAACTTCGCATAATTAGCTAACGGTAAAAGTTTTTAAAAAGCCATAAATTTTTTAAGTGTTGAACAATTGTCACTTTTTCTAATATTTTTAAATTTCTTATTTATATATTATAATTTCTTATTATTATTTAATTTCTTGAAAATAATTTCAATTGCCTAGTGGGAATTAAGTGATCTATAGTTACTTTTTAAGGCTAGATTTATTTAATAAATATAATGTATTTAATCCCTAATTTTCATTTTTAGGGAATTCGTTGAGAGGATTAAAGTTAAGATTTCAATAAAATCTAAATGATTTATAAGTATGGACGATTTTTCTACTATTTAAGTTGTTTTTTTAATAGGGAGAGCAGAATAATGCAACGTAGAGTAGAGTAGATGTTTTGCCGGCTGTAACATGGGTTCTATTCCTGTATAATCCTACTTTGTGGTTCACCCAGCCTCTGTCAAAATGAATATCTTTGGTCGGTCAGATCACCTCCCAACAAGGTAGAAACAATACAATCTCTACCATGCATCACAACCTATACCTTTTGTCGTTTGTAGTTGTAGACGTTTTTTAAATGATGTAGTAATTATGCTTAGTCTATTAACTTTAGCAGGGAGAAGGAAACTTCGTGTGTTGTGTACAGGTTTGATGCAGATAATTTATTTTATCTGTTAACAGAAACGGATAGATTCTATGGTTGGCAGGTCTCCTGGGGTCACCCTACTTGTATAATGTGGATGCCTTTATTTAGTATAAAACCTGGCTGTTGAGTGTTCTTTTGGTCAAATTACCTTCCTGAACAACCGCTGTCCTTGAAACACTTCAGTCCTTACCTTGCAATGAGCCTGAAACCAATCATGGGCTGTAGTGGCACCATTTTTAAAATTACTTTTAGGAGGAAGTTTGAAAAATATTTGTCCTTGTTTTGTCGACATACTTGTGCACGCCACTGATTTTCATTTCCTTAAGGACCACGGTCCGAAACAAACAAGCTTTGTTATGATACAGATACTCCTGTAACATAGTAATCCTAAATGGCAATACTGAAGAAGGAGGGGGAGCTAGACCGCCATTAGAGATATCCGATCCTGGATATAATCTATTACAAGCGGGAGCCGTTAAATAACGACCAGGTGGCCTTATCCCGTATCTTCAGGGCTACAATTTGCCACCGCCGCCAGCGCTCTCTATCACATCTGATTCACGTTCCCTGTCCACAGGCCTCCGGTGGCCAAGCCGAGAATTAACGTAGGAACATGCGTTGCAGGTTTTGTTCATTTAATGTCACTTTATACTGCTATGGCTAATCGGACGATGCTAAAATGGGAGCTCTAAATTTTGCCTATCCAGGTTTAATTAGGAGAGGGATTTTTAACAAGTACCTGACCTTGCAACTAATAACACTTACAGTCCTCTAATTAAAGTCCACCGTCCGTAAGATTCTCCAAATATGACAAACTGACACACAGTAATAAACAGAAACGGTTTATTTCACTCGCGGACTGTCACAAGTTTAATACTCACTAGTTTATAACACTGACACTGATATTCTAAGACTGAGATTATAAGTGTACAGTAGGACAGTTTTTATTTCCTGTTGTATGGTATGTCTTACAATACGTCTATGTAAAATTATTTTGAAAGTGGTGGAGCTTTCGGGGTCGTTATGTTTCTGGAACGATCCATTTAGAAGGAAAGATCTTAGGACACTTTTGTGTTATTAATTTGAGACGGAGGGTTAAGTTTGGAGATGTTTTAAGCCCATATGTTTTAGTCCTAACCGACCTGAGTTTCATGCTGCATTTTCTGCAATCACCAGGAATACATGACATGATATGATAGGTCTCAATGAATAAATTGTTTCTGACAGGAAGTTCTGGAAAAAAAATACTACAGTAAAATTTGGTTGAAGAAGACCCCCTATTGGGGAAACTCCGAATAAAAAGAAATTAAACTTTGACTATAAACTTAAAAAGGCAGAAACATTGAATTTCAGTCATAAAATTCCTTTAAGAAAGGAAATTTGCGTTAATACCATCATGTAAATTAATAGCTTGAGCAGGATCATTCCATGGCAAGTCATAAATGGGCTTGATGCCTCAGAAATTATTGATTTTCTGAAGTAGATAGATAGTTCTTGTTAGAAAGTAAGTTTATTCTTGTTTTAATTCTCCAATTTTCAGCTTTACCGATAATCCTCTATAAGAGGATTCCACACCCTTTTTTTGTACGGTTGTACAGATAATAACATATATTTAAAGTGCATTGGTGTCAATTTTCTATCTTTCCTATAAAAAGCAATATATGAATAAAACTGGCCAATTTGCAGTCTACTTTTTATATACAGTCCCTGGCCATATTGATGTGACCACTGGATAGATTCGTTCTTGTTACATGTTTGCATTATCTGTTAGTATGCGTAATAATGTAAATCGAGTTTAAATATAATTGTTATGGGTCAATTAGTTATCTGATAATAATATGAAACTGAAAAAAATAGTTTTGAAAATAAATCTTTATTTTTTTTTTATATTTTGTGGTGTCACCCTTTTTACACCCTATTTTACATATTGATGTCAAAAAACTATCAAAATAGTTAAAATATATGATACAAATAATAAATCAATAATAAACTTACCGAATCCGACTTGTATTTACTGAAAAAGAAACAATAAATCCACAAAAATTTCAAACACAAATTATGCACGCCGACAGTCGTAAAACAAAATGGCTGTACTAAAACCAATGCTGCCATTACTAAAAAAAAATACTTTAAAAAACTTATAACAGTGTTTTCATTACTTAAAACAGCAATTTATTAAGACACGCGAAAGTATATAAAAAAAAATTGGAAAAAACAAAAAGAAAATAATATTTCTTGGTGGTCACATTAATATGGCCAGGGACTGCATATTAGAAATATGATAAATGTATATTCTTACTAGAAACTTAAAATTTAAATGACTCGGGAAATGAAATGCAAAAAATGCCCTGTCAGTAAAATACATAGAAATAAATGAAAATTATGTATGCATGAGATGATTCCGATAAGAAGATCAATGCAAACATAAAACAATTCCCAAGGCATTCGCATCTATTAGGGCTATTAAAAAAACAATAAATTTACCGTTGGTTGCCTTGGGATTAATAGATCGGCAGATAACGAGCTCAAAGGAAAACATCTACTTAACTCGAGGGGTATAAAGAAGTTATAAAACGGTCTGCAGATGTATCGAAAAACATGGATATAATTACATTCTCACTCGCTAATTAGAATTTCACACTGATGTTTACTGCCGCGGGGAGCATCTTAACGATGGGATATTTCATTCCCGCTTCCTCAGAACCGTGTAATATAAAACCCTGCGGAGGTATGGTAGCCCTCATTAGGGGTAATGAATAGGTCTGCTAACAAGAGGGGGGGTCAGAGCTTAATGTAAATGTCATAAATAGGTAATTAACACGGTTATTGATGGCGGGGGGGGGGGAGGAGACCACCTCCGTGAAGTCATATGTAACCTCGCTATGATTAACACCCTTGTCATTTAATTGACTAGCTAAATTTACATTCCCCGCGGACCATGGTACAATCGTATGGGAAGTAGTTGTGCAATGTGGTGTCTGTTCAATTGGTATTATTATTCAATTAATAATGTTATATGAAAGGATATATTAACAATTGAATTAACTATTAGGCCGCATTTTACGCTAGTCAAGCAATTTAGTTCAGCACGACCCTTTGCCGCCTTATCCTTCATGGTTTTTTTAAGTCCGGTTTTGAACCTGAAGTTTCGGGAGCATAAAATTGCTTGACTTAACGAGCGAAAAAAGTGAAAAAGTCAAGTTTTTAAATTTCAGAGTTATCTGCTTTTGATCCCAAACGACTCATATTCTGGAGGGGGGAATTGTCCGAGTGGAGGTTAGAAATAAGTTTCTGAATAATACAATAATAGTTTAAATGAAATAAATCGCACTCTAATATAAGACTTTTGATTTATACTACTACACTAATACTGAATATATCATCTCTGCATTCAGAACCGGATGAACCTTATAAATTAGATAGTTTGGTCTACCTCATGAATTCATATATATCTTTGAGCCTTTACATCGAATATAATATTTCATATTCTTACACTGCTATTAAACGTATGAAACCTAGGAAAATGTGTTGTAATCATCATTAAACGATTTCTAGATATGTAATATTATTGATTTTCTTTCTTTCTTTCCTTAAGAGTTTATTTATGAAACCTCAGTGTTAGTACGCTGAGTTGCCATGCTGAAGATAACTGGTTCTAATCGGGATGTGGCAGTTCTTCATTTAATTAACCGTTATCAGAGAAACAGTAAAGTCTCGTAGTAACCCAAGATTCTTGATGGGTTGTTGTGGTATAAGTTTCTTAAGGTTTCAGTGGGCGATGGGATAAAATACGGTTTATAAGTTATTAAAATATAATAATTGACTTTTCTTCTTTTCATTTATTGGTTTAAATCGGAGATGAGAGAGAACGAGTTTTGTAGTGCAATGTGAGGAATATGAATATGTGAAAAATATGAAGTATATCGTCGTAAGATATCTGTGACCAGCAACATTAAGTATACTAAAAGAATTATCCAATCATCATTATAATAGTTTTTAAAAGGTTTAGTTAAGATTTAGTTAACATTAAATCGATAAAATAGAGTTTTAGTACAATAAATTTTATGCTATTTGCATGGAAAACCACTAGCTGATAACTGCAAGACATTAAATTCTGCCAATGTCTGAATTAAAATTTAAATTAGAAGAAATGCCAAGAGAGAGGAAGACATTATTCGATTACAGTTTGACGAGACAGTTATCAAGCTTGATGGGCAATGAATGGCTTTAACGGAGTTTTTCACAAACTCCATCTTCATGATGTGAATTTTTTGTCAGTTTATATTTTCCTGAAGTTTATTGTCAGTTTTTAAGACTCAAATACGCGAAGTTTGGAAGTTTAACCAATTCTTCTGAGCTATTTTTGTGATTTGTAAATTTATATAATGGATTGAAATGATCAGGGGGTGCAGTAAAAGATTAAACAAATTAAGAAAAACTTATTTTATTGTTCCAACTAAGATGTAAGCCATATTCAGGACTGGGAAAAAGAAACAGAAAATAACTATATAAAACATTACTGTACTAGGAAGAATAGCAGCTTATATGTGCAGAATAGATAATAATGAAAACAAACACAGAGAATAACTTAAATCATGAAATAATAAGTGAGAAAAGTAAAGAGTAAGCTCTTTATTTTTCTCACCAGTTATTTCATAATGTACCTTACTCTTTATTTTTCTCACCAGTTATTTCATAATGTAGCTTACTCTTTACTTTTCTCACTTGTTATTTCATAATTTATCTAACTTTATATATTTCTTTTCATTCTTGTCAATTCTGTTCATATAAACTGTTATCCTTCCTTGGTACTGCAATAATTAATATAGTTATTTCTGTTTCTTTTTCCCAACCCTTCTAAAATAAGTATTTCTTATTTCGGTGTAATCTTTGACAGTACCTCCTGACCATTTCAATCCATTTTTAGAATTATCCAATCAACCATTTTTCCCTGAAATATAAATTTACATCTCCATTTAGTTTATATTTGGTGGATGTAGATTTAATAAATTGATTAAAATTCCATCGAATGATCTATACCAAGTTGTATTTATTAACGTATAATGGATATATAAGTCAATTTCTCAGTTGAATCAACTCCGTATTCATAAAGGTTAATCGATATGATCAATTACAACACCAAAAGCACAACGTAAATAGGAGGATATCAAAGGATGATCGAAGCGACTAAAGCCTGACACTAACGCGGATAACGGAGAAAAGTCGACAAGAACTGGACAAGTTGATCCGGACCATGAGCTCTTACTAATAGATCGGACAGTGTATCAAATAGCTCTTCTCGACAGCAAAACTATCAGCTTACTCCTTTATATTTCTATTTCCATTTCTTTGTATAATATATTTAGTTCAGTATATTTTATTTTTTTATGCCCACGGCTTCGCTCGCGTGGAATTTGGTCTGCCACATAAAGTTTCATGACAGATCGTTTTAAATAAATAATTTAATTTTTTTTAACTATAAGTTACTCGTACATCCGAAATTTCAGATGTCTAACTTCAAAACTGGCGGATTCCATACAATCTCTTATACCCAATTATATTAAGGGGAAAATCCTTAATGGTGAAAATCCTTTTGGTGAAATTGTCCAAATTCCTTTCTTAGTGCTCATTTAAGCTATACAAAGAACATATCTGCAAATTTCAAGATGCTAAGTTCAGTGGTTTCTGCTGTGCGTTGACCGCTGGGTGTGTTAGTCAATCAGGTTACAGTTTTATTTAAACTTCGCCTGCGTGGTGTGTTCATAAAAAACAGCCTATGTCCTTCCCCTGGTTTGAGATTATCCATATCAAATTTTATCACAAACGGATCAGCACAGCCGTGAAACATACAATTACACTTATTAACAAACGGAACGGACAGAAGTTACATTCGTTTACTGTTTTTCATGTCAGTAAAGGATTATTATGTAATGTTATTGAATTTATTGATAAGGATTCCTTAGTTTAACGGTGTTACTTGTCGTACGGCAGCAGCGAGAACTAAAACTGAAAGGGTTAGAATAATGTAAATATGTAGGTAACTTATCGATGTGTTTTTAGTTTTGGCGGTCCTACTTACCTACTGGAATATACTCCTGTAAACTTGATTTGTTTCGTTCAGCGAAAATATGTAGATTTTGCGAGTAAGAAACACGTGAGCGAGGGCGGAGCCCTGTAGCGATGGTAACAATATTAAACAATTAAATAAAATAACTGCCATAACCTACTGACCATATCGTCCCTGCCATCGCAAAGTTTTGAATGTGAAAAAAACACAGTTTTCGTTTTCGACTAATTGCTGTTGCTTTAGGATTGATAATTGATTTAAAATTCATTTAGAGACATCCATCAGTCACAAAAACAATGTCAAATGAATGTCATTGGTTTGAACATAGGCACTAACTTTTATTGAACCTTGAAACTGTTTTTTTTTTTTAATTCTCCTCAAAAGTACCGATTTTTACAGTTAACTCTCTCTGAACAAAATATTCCTATTCACAGGGGCTATGTATATAAAAAGGCTGTATATTATTATATCTTTAGATGTTTTACATAACCAAATGGCAGGTGGAATAAAAAATATTCTGAAAACATTTGGGGCTCTGCTTCTATAGTTTCAGTAACATGCTCACATGTATGCCTAACGCTCGTGCTAGCAAAAGGCTTTATATACAACTAGGATTTTGGAGATAAATTTTTAGAAGTAATGAAAGATCCGAAAACTATTTCGTTGTCGAGAAAATTGAATTAATTAAAAAAATTGTGTTCTCTATAATTTTTGTTTTCAGAAATCACACAGACTAATATTTTTAAAACATATCATTGCCTTCTTTACAGTTCATTCAAGCCTATAACCGTATAAGTGTAGTTTTGCTTTTGAAAAGTCAAAAAAAGAAGGTTATGAATGAAAATTTCAAAGATTATGAAAGGAAAATAATTCGATTAAAGTAATTTTACTGTGGGCATATTTTCTTACATTTCAATTAAGTAACAGGCTTTTTACTACAATAATTGTATTGTATATTATATTGATCCTACAGTAGTAACAATAAAGTACATAATTAAACTATAATATGTAGGAGCCAATTTAAAAACCAGTGTTTTATTACTGTTACTAACACCCAGCCACAACGATATACAATCGTAATGAGATGTTCAAAACATGTTTGCCATCGGCTTCCAAAATCATAACATAGCGAATGCTAACCATTGTGTATGCATATCAGTGAAAAGGATGATGACAATTGAAACGAATGTTTTACATGAATATTGTATACAGACGGAACACATTTCCATTTTAGAGTGAGACGAAAATATTTCAGAATCATGATGCTAAAGGAAAGATTTACGGTGTACAGTTTTTTTCTCAGTGTAATTAATGAACGAAGCCTTACAAATTGATTATTTAGACTGAGAAAAGGAAGTTTATTTTAAATAACACTCCAGATATTGACTTTTTAACACGTGGCATTAAGAAGAGGCTTTAGAAAACAAATAAACACGTGTCAGACACGTGGGATACAATATACATTGCCTGCCACTAGCCTCGGTTATTAACTACCTCGGTTTTGGAGAAGATTTAAAGCGTAGTTAAAAATATATTTTTAAAATATCTGTGTTGTGTTTGATATATCCCATTCTTTTGAAGTTTTTTAATTCTAATTTTTTATTCTCGGGCTTTGATTTTCAGGGATTGGATGACATTAATTTTCTCGTCACTATTTTAAATATGAGTCTCGTGTAATTTAATTATTATACAGCATACATAGGATATTAATACATTACAAAACAATTACATAGTTTGCAAATACAATTTGCACATACATTTTATATATATATTATTGATAATTCATTCTCCCTTCATGAGTAAAGAGCAGAACTACCGAAGTAATTACAAATCTAAATATCATGCTTCTCATTTACCAAAAAACTTTATAAACTAAAATGAGGGTATTACAGTAATTATAAGATTTACTTCCATTTCTTATGATTCAGTGTATTCTTTAAACTTCCTTTTGGCTAAATTTAGAGACTACATTATTTCATAATCATGCTCTTACAGTGAAAATAATTGGCTTTTGATGAATTGCATTAAATAACGTCTTTTAGCATAGTATAAATATAATATGTCAATATAAAATAAAATAGACACTTTCAGGATGTTAATACATAACTGGTACTATCAAATCGTTGTCGAAATGTTATTACCAACTCAATCAAGTAAGAAATGTTCAAAATTGATATATCGTCGACTAACTGTGTAAACCTGCTAACTCACTTTGACACAAAGTTACATGAGACGAATAAAACTTAATAAATTTCAACTTTACAGTTTTAAGTTAAAACCAAAAATACAGTTGGTGTTTTAATGGATGTTCTACATTATTAGAAACTATTAAAATACTAAAATTTGGTCGTTAATTAGTTATTAGATATAAGTGGCGTCAATCATGGAGTTTTGATTTGAATAAAATGGATTTTACGCAAATCACTTTTTTGCCGATTTTACGTTTAGAGTGAGTTTAGCTCCTTTAACAGTCTATGTGGCTAATTTTTCTCTTAATGATTGTATAAAAATGTAATTTTTTACCAAAAGTGGAGTTAGCAGGTTTCCACTCTTAGCCGAAGATATATATATATATATATACACACACACACACACACACACACACACACACATGTACCCAAAAAGGGTCTTGTGACATGGTAGAGACTGTACTGTTTTTAGGTTGTGTAGGAAGGTGATTTGTCCGAGATCCCGGCCAATCTCCAGTTTTTTTCAAATGTAAGAGTACCTTTATAGAAGCTGCGTGGGCTCTAGGAGTTTCAATGGATGGTCCTTCTGTGGCTATTAACTGATTCAAAAATTTTCTGTTTTTGAACCCGGAAACTTCTGTATAGCAGTTCAGCACACAAAACTCAAGGCTAGCCTGTTTATATTCGTTTAACTGGTCTATATTCTTACGTAGATGTACTTGCTATTTTACACTTGGGCTGCCTTTGCCATCTAAATAAATATAAGTATAAATCTATAATAAGTATAAAGCCTAGTAAATCTAAAAATATATGTAATCATTAGTTTTAAATCGTTATTATGGTTATCACGATGAAATTTAAATTTCTGGAAATAAATTGCTCCTAGTTAGACAGAACCAGTCAGCAATAATTTCTGAATTCACTTAATGATGCAGAAGGGAACTGACAGGAGCGAATGGCAATATTTAATTGCACACCGACAGTTCTTACCATAATATGTGCTGTCTGGTTAATATGCACTTCAGTTCCCGCTGCTCTATCTGATCCGGGAAACTGCAAATTATCGGCCACTGACATGTTGATGCTAGTTCCCTATCGTACGTCACGACAGTTCATGAGAAATCAGATAGTTCCTGGCTCTGTTATTTGCATGACGTCCGATAATAAATACAGGCCCTCGACGTTTCGATTCCGCTCACACCTCGGCAACAGCCCTTGCAACACTCTTCCACTGTCAGAGCTGAGATGTGCCCCGCACGCTCAGTATCTTAACCATGACTTATAGTTTCAATCTTGGCCTCAGTGTTTGTGGAACATATATATGCAGAAACGTTTATTCTATTTTCTTATTTTTCAAGCATATTTTAATTTAAAGTCTATCTTAGTTAAACAAATGTACGAACGTTCATATTAAATCACTTTCTTTAGGAGTTAGTATGTATTTCAACCTTCGAATTAATATTGTTCAGAATCGTTTTGTCAAGTTCACTTGCATTCTGCGGCGAAGTGCCGTGTTAGACAAAATTGCTAGATTGAAATAGCAAAAATCTCTTACATTTTGGAGCTCCATAGTGGATAGCTGTCCGCGTTTGATCATGAAAGCTTTAATTATAAAATCAGTGATAACTTTATAAAATGAAGGTTGCAATGCACAGAAAATTATTCAGGTTTGTGATATATTCGAGGCAGGATACTCAAACAAACTTTAACGAGACTACTACTCACTTACCTTACCTTAAATTGCTATAAGAGTGAACAGAAGAACACGAAAGTGAGCAAGTTATGAACATATAAAAAAAAATAGATCTTGAGTCGGCATTCAAGTAGAGACATGAACGGAAACAGTAGTTAGAAAATATCACTCCTTAAGTGTAAGCTTTTCGCGAATGATCTAGCTCCTTTTCTTCAAACCAAAAATAATTGAGATTTGAACAACTCAATTACACTTTCGGATTCAGTTGGGAATGTTAACCCTTATTTATTTTTTGTAATAAAATACCTCGTTTATTGTTCCATTAGTGGCAGAAACAAAGGGTTATTTCTACGATGTACAACCCTGTTTTATTCAGAGTCAGAAGGTCAGTGGTTGATCTTGAAATAAATTTGTGGATTCATCTTGAAATAAATTTCAAATTCGACAGGCCGGAACTTCTACCAGCAGCGCAGCAGATACTAGGTAGCTTAGACGACACCTTAATAATCTCTGCAACTTCGCAGTCTTTTTTCTGAGACATTTGTTTGTGCTATTACCTCATAAAATACAATTATTAAAAGAAATCGGCACAAATAAAATCCCCTCAATAACAACTCACCCTTAACTATCAACCGCTGACAGGCTTCGTCACGATCTACATATAACTTACGAAGCGGCTATAATCAAAACATTGCCCTCAGTTATTCACGAAGTATGTGGCAATACATCGCCCCCGAGCAGCCACAACTAACGAGGAGACTTTTTCCCTCCAGTTCGCAGAGCAGTAAATATCTGCCTCCCTTCATCCCTTTCCATATAAATATTATCCCATTGTCTCTACTTCCTCTATTACCTTAAGCAGCACTGACGTTTCTGTTGCCGCATTAAACATTCCACTTTCTACGCTCCATCGGGGCGTTAGTTAACATACAAACTGTATTATTATGCAACGTTAAATACGTACGATCGTCTAGTTCAACTGCCTGCGATAGTTAATCGTCTCATTAAAGCTATGCTCAATTTGGATGGAAATGGCCTAACAGTCTAGAAGGAACCGTTCAAACTGATTACTGAACTGAATTAATACCGAAATTAGGATCTGAACCTTTACAACTAATGCATGATCGAGTTACATTTAATGTTACTCTGCGCATGACATTTATGATATTATCTCTTTCGATTCGAGATCGTTTACTATGGAAAACCGGTCTACTGTTACATTTGTTTATACTGGTGGAAATATAATATTTTTACTAAGCTCGATCAATTTACAAAGTCAATGAATTTGTAATGGTACATACAAAGTAGGCGATGGTACATTATTTTAATGATAAAGGAAATATCATATTTATCATCCATTATTATCTGAAGATTTATTCAACTTCTAATATCATGCACCTTGTTTCAAAATTATTTTAGTATTACTATTTCTATAGATATTTTCGGAATTACGAAGCTAGGAGGCATTAACAAATATTTAAATGAGTTGGGATGGTTCGCAGCGGTAGTCATAGTAAAGTATGTTTGCCTGTAAAGTATCTTGCTATGCTGAAGTTTCCGGGTTCAAATCCAGGAGATAAATTATTTAATGAGTTTAAAGCCACTAATAGACCCTTTGGGGCCTACAGACCCACGTATCACTCACCAACCCTCTATAACGCCCTCAAGTAGGCGAAAATTCTGAATTGAATGTAATCTCAAGAAAATATCCTCCCTACACTACCTTTGTCCTACAAACGGTACAGTCTCTACTCTAGACTTATTTCGCATTTCAATTATAAACATTTCTATGAACATTTCAATTGTCTCATTTTCTATTTCAATTGTAACTTAGTTCATTTAAATTGAAAACTATTCCCCTTCAATTATTATTATTTATTACTTTAATAATGATAAATAAATTAAACTAAGAATTAGTAGCGTAATTAATCAATCATGTTTGAATTAATTAATGTTTAAGGCTGGGAAAGATCGTTGCTAACAGCGTATGTTGCTATGCTAACAGCTTACAGACTGGCGGAAATTATTGGAGGAGGCCAGTGACCGGTAATGATCTATTGTGACAATGGAAGAAGAAGAAATCTTTAAAACTCTGTTATTACCTTAAATATTACTTTTAGAACTTAGAATGATTTACATTTTTATCATAAACACATTGAGGATAAATAAAAGTAAATTTTAACAGTGCTATGAACATTTATTAACTCTTTTAAACAATAATTCCATTTATGTTTTATTTTTATGTTTATTACCTAGATCTGTAATAATTATTGCCTTTAGTGAGACAGGTTTTACTATTTAGTAAGAAGGAACAACTTATATCCAAATATTATATTAATAATTAATCCAAATAAACTATAAATCCACAATTATGAGAACTATGTTTCGAAATTTCCTTTGTGTTTAATTACTACTCTATTTTACGTTATCATATGAATCAGACGTTGATTACATTACTTCGGTATATGAGTACTGAAAGTAATGTTGAATAAAGAATTTTAACGACGTCCATCCCAACTATTGGTAATAATATTGTTAATAAATATTATTTAGTTTTGGTATATAACGAGTTATAAATATATATAACGAATTGAAATAAGTTTTAATTACATATTTTTAATTAATGATTATTCTACATAAACTTCAGTTAGAGAACCTATGATCCGGTTCATTAGATTATGAGTTTTGTGAAGCTTTAAGCTCCAGTGGAAGACTTCAGTAACCGGGCGGAATCCCAATACCTCTGCCCAATTAACGCAACAGAAGGTCGGGGGCTTAACATAAAAAAAAAAGTCCAGATGTGTCACCAGGATAAATGCCTTCTGTATCAACACCAAGTGATGAAGTGGTACCCCTTCTCATCCCAACATTAGTTGAACACATCTCTTTTAATTAAGGATAAAACAAGCAATTAAAAAAAGAAAAGATTTTTCAATAGAAGCATCATATGATAACATAATAAGGAGTCTAGCAAATCAAATATACCTGCCTCATAAAGTTTTTACCAAATAATTAGTAATTTTTTTATCTCAATAACTTTTTGGAATTTCATCTATAATTCGTAATTGTAATGTTTATTTTTTTGTTCTTATATTAAATTGAACTAAACTAAATATATTTTTGGATTTGGCTTAACCACTAAGATAGCACATAACCACTAAATTAAACTAGTTATGGTATGTTTGACCCTCATTTGTCACAGACATTTTAAAAAGAATCTTAAATATGTTTTTTAACTTGCTGTTCACGATACACACTTTTGAGTAAGTGTGAAAACATTGTTTGTTTATAATTAAATGTGTCATAGCAGCACCATATAACAATCTTAGACATTTGTTTTACAATTTACAGAATTTTCAACTTAATATATCTTTACAGATGTAGTAAAAGATAACAAAGAATTTTTTTTCTCCCTCTTCTTTATTTACAAATTATATCAAAAAGTACAAACATGTACCTATTATGTAATAGGTCTAACACTTATAACACTAAATATTCATTCTAAGATTAACATTATACCTTTCTTTACCCGAAGGTAATATTTTAAAATGATATATATATAAATTATGAGCTTCAGATAAAAAATATTATAAATTAGAGTAAAAGGAAGGATTTGTGCTATTGCTTATTTTTCAGGGTTGCAATAAAATAAAAACATTATTAAATATAAAATATAAAATGTTCAAACGGGATTCTGATAAAATATTTGAGCTAATAAATTCAGGCTTGATTCCGTAAGTCCATCTGCTATCCGGCGCGGAGTGGTAGTGTAATAAAGTGAAGTCGTGATCACCAGATGCTTATCAATAGATTCCCGTCCTTCCAAGTGCCAGGATGAAATATCTTCCGATGAACTAAAATAAGTTTTAGATTAGCGCTGTAATAACAGGCAGAGACCACTCTGTTTATTTTGCACAGCTAAGCATCAGTCACTCCTCTAATGAATTAATCATATTTGTTTGATTAATTGTCAAGGGAATGAAAAAAAATAATATGCCTTGAAATAACATTGTAAATTTATCTGTAGGAGGAGGTCATTAATTAAAGTCAACATATACTATTTAAAATATATTATTCGGAATATATTTCAAATAATAATTCATCTGTTGAACCTTGAATAAAGAAGTAGGAACAAATGTATAATACGGTAGAAGTGTTTTCTTTAGTTTTTTTTTTGTTTAATTTAATAAATAACATTAAACCATGTCTAGTTATCTTTTGTGGAATTAATATGTTTACTGCCAATATATTCCCGTCACTTGATAACCTTTACTGCAGAATCGATCCTCATAAAAAAAAAAAAGACAGTCATAAATATTTATTTGTTGAAGAAATTGGTCGGGTAGAGGTCACTGAATGAATTTCTCGTGTAATTTGAGAAAATCTTTATTGATAGCCAACGTTTCGACCTACGTTGTAGGTCTTCTTCAGGGCTATATACAAAATACAGACAATATAAGAAAATGGAACAAATATATCAAAACATTTTAAATATAAATAAACCAAAAGAAGGTGAATACAGGCAATAAAAATGATAAAGATGTACAGTAAGGTAATTATGAAGGTTAAAATGTATGAGTGTATACTATAAACTACGAAGTGCCAAAAAGGTAGTAACCCACATCATGAAGAAAATAATAATAAAACAGAAAGTGTTGAAAGTTAAAAAAATAAGGTATTACAGATAAAAAATAAGAACTGAATATAAAATAAGAATGTGAAATGATAAAAATGATAAGGGTAAATGTAGAAAGTGATAAGAATTACGCACTAAAAATTATAGGTATTCACCTTCTTTTGGTTTATTTATATTTAAAATGTTTTAATATATTTGTACCATTTTCTTATATTGTCTGTATTTTGCATATAGCCCTGAAGAAGACCTACAACGTAGGTCGAAACGTTGGCTATCAATAAAGTTTTTCTCAAATTACATGAGAAATTCATTCAGTGACCTCTACCCGGACCAATTTCTTCAACATATATTATCAAGGTCAACAATTATCATTCAATATAAATATTTATTGTTTATAAAGATATTGAAGCTACGCTTTGCTCCAGTTATTTATTAAATCACAGTCGATTTTCCAACAAACAAATACTCGTTTATATAAACCACTTTATATATGTATTTTCACGGAGGGTAATTAACCGTTTACATGGCTCCAAAGCTGGAGCTCATTCTGACATTCCTAGGGACTATGTTCTGCCGCTCAAATTCAAATTCAAAATAAAATTAAAAATATAATAGTAATTCTTTTTTTAAAGTAGATTCCGGCATCACCTAACATAATCGCAGCCTCTGGATAAAAAAAAATTGGTTGAAGGGGTTTTAGGGGTAATACCAATGTTTCTGTTTTAGCAATCTTTTTTAATATTATGTTTTATTGTTTAGGGTAACGTTATTGGTAACGTTTCCCACGATTAAGATTCTAGAACTCTTCCTATTTTCTTTTTTTCTTAAAAATAGCGGCCGATATAAAAATTTAATACACCTGTTAAAATTTTCCTTAAAGAACTGTTTTAGGGTAAAAAAAATCTATATTAATGCTATTCTTTAAGATGTTTTGAGAAAGTTGTAAGTGTGATAAAACAGTACAGAGTAACCATTAGAATAAAATTGTATAACTTTTAAAAAAGTGTATGTACTTTGTGCATTTGGCATTAGCTCGTCATTTTATTAAAAAAAAACTACAAAAACTATATTACAACTAACAATGGGTTTTCGGTTCAGAACATAGAGACTGTGCTGATTCTAGGACAACGGTTGCTCAGGGAGGTTATTTGTCCCAGATCATGCACAACCTCCAGGTTTTCCTCCAATCAAGGGTATTAACTTTATTGATGATAGGTGAGCCCCTGGAGATTAGATACCATATAGTCTACTGCGGCAGTTAAAAGATTAATTAATTTATCTGCCACAGCCGGATTCAAACCCTGAGGCTTCGAGAGAGCAATATAGAACTGTACCGACTGAGCTACGCCATTCCATTTACAAAGTTTAACTTGACAGAAATATACTAGCACAGACCTACAAAAATGTGACAGAACACTAGAGAATTTAGAAAAAATAATCTATAACTAACATGTTCCTTCCTATCTTTGATGCTACTACGCTTCAGTGGAATAAAAGAGTGTAAATTTAACTCTCAAATAACAAACGCAAGGATCCATAATAACTGAGAGATTATTAGAGAAATCCGGCTGTCAGCCCTGTCAGAGCTGGTGAAGATAATCCAGGGGCCGAAATGAGATAGCTAAAAGTGGCTGACACGAGGGCTAATGTAAGCTGTTGTGACAGGCAGCCTGTGTCAGTGTGAAATCAATGAGGACAGGGGCCAGATCAAAGGGGAATCCTCTGACAGCTGCGGCTATCTCGGATCCTCTCCTCCCAGAGGTTTTTATAGCGCCCGTCGGTTCTTCCCTTTAACCAGTCAATCAGAGTATAATCATGTAAGCAATGGTAATGTAGAGCGAAGTTCTAGCCAAGATACTTAGATAGAAATTTTATAAATTTACACTGATATATAATTTTTTTCTATTCTAAACCTTCATCTGTCTCAAAGTCTTTATTTGCCCTCAATGCTGATAATTGAACGAGTTTTGGGGGTATTACATTAATTCATCAGCCGTTATTTTGAAGAAAATACAATTAGTAATGAGGAGGGGGTGACTTGTTACTTCGGTGCCATATCTAAATAAATTGGTTTTTGAATGTTGGTGAGTTATTTAGTTAAGATTTATTTTTCAAGAAATCGAGTTCAGAGTACATTAAGAATGTGTTTCCATCTCCTTTTAACGTAATATCATAAGATGCCAAAGACCAACCCATAAACAAATAAGTGATACTTAAATAGGCAAATAGTTCTTAATTCTATTATTTAATTTAATTCGGATATGTTCATGCGAAATCGCGCATACTGAACAAGAATAATATGAAATGTAGAGGTCATTGACTTAATACAGTATAGTGTATGACGGGAAAATACACATACTAGTGTCACTAGTACCAAAATCTCTTTGCTATATCAGAAAAAGAACATCACACATATCCTATGCACGAGATCATTGATATTATTTATATCACTAATACAATATGATAACAGGTTGATTCAATAGATTCAATTTTTGACCATTTTAAACAATTTTAGAAACCATTGCTAAAATAAAACATAAACAGAAGATTCAATTCTCACTTCTCAATCGAAAAAATTGCTAATTTACAATACTGTCCTCAGACCTTAATAGCCACTGTTAATCGTCCCAACTACATTACGACCTTCATATCTCGTTCTTATATCACCCAAATCCTCTAGTCCAATCCTCATCCCGCGCTATTCCTCCTCATAATCCTCCCTGGAGGTTAAAGCCGCAAAGGCCAAAAGACCTATTGTAAATATGTCATTGGAGTACTAGCAGCGTCATGTTCTCCACTAATGGCCTGAGCTTCTGGGGCTTTAGTGCTCTTATTTAATCTCAATTGGTCTCAAAAGTGACACACCTGGGGAAGAAGCGCTTGGATCTCCTCTGGTCCACACGTGGAAGGTGAAACTGGGCTCGTAGATTCCAAGCGCAGTGTGTGGCATATAGTTTGAATGTGTAAGTATAAATCGCTAATACTTGTTGCCCTCAATGTGGCAGATTGTATTCCTTGTTATCAAATAAAATACAAAAAAAAAACATACGGAAGGAGATTTATATATAAGTGCTGGATTCTGTTCAATAGTAGTATCCTCTTACAAATAAATATGTTTAAAACAATATATTATTTTATTTTTATAAAAATTTATAATCATAATAAGTTCATTTATTTTGTCTTTAGACTATTTTCTCACATTTCGAGCTTATCCCACAAGGGATAAATCTCCATGAAGTGGGCCTGTAGGTGAAGAGATGGCTGACTCCGGTAAGACACAGATGGCGCGGGATGAGTTGTAGCTTCCTGAGGTAGTAGGGCCATTAAGGGCTAATTTATGTTACAGGAGCCACTAAATAAAGGAGCTGAGCGGGCCCTCAAGGCGAGGGATCTTCAACGGTTTGTGTCCATTGTCTGCGCCTCTTTGTCGAGAGCACTCTGTGGCTCTGGGCTTCTCTTGTTTTTTTAAGTGAGCTACTCAGTGTGTGACATCACGGCCCTTCATGAAGGTGCCTGGCAAACCCTCTTTGATACCCGTTCAAGCATCTCAAATAAAGGATATAGTAAAAAATACAACATATGGTAGAAGGTATAAACTAAATTACAATTAATTAATGAGAATAAAAACTATTTATATTTTTATATAATAACTTTATTTGCAACATATTACAAAAATAAAAACCTTAATAGAAGTGAGTGTAGGGGATTCTTTCTGTAGCCTGTACCAGCGATTCAAAAAGTAAATAAGTCGAATTTTGTATTGAGGGAAGCGGGATTTTGTGATCATCGTCGTTTTTGTCTTGAAATGGAGTTGTAATACAAGAGATAACTCAGTTTTGATCCATAACTTACCTTGTAAGCCAATCAAACCTAACTTATTAAGAAAATAAAGTTATTCAGAAAATACAAGTAACTCATTTTGGAGAAAATTCTACCTAAACACTTAATTCACCAGGGCTGCAGATTAACTAACAATATCATTTCTTTAGAAAATTATTAGTAAAAGCCTAGGGTCATATTCAACAGTTAAGTGTTGAACTGAATAATTTTAACCGATTGGGCATACCTCTGAAGTTGCAATTTAATACCACAGCTGCCCCTAAAGAACATCTTATTCTTGATTTATATTCCTATTTCAGCCTTTCAGTTTATGTATGATAGAATTATCCTGTGGATAAGTGAAGTTATCTGAAATTAAATTAATACTGAAAAATTAATTTAAAATATTTGCGTAATGATCAGCCTTTCATGTGATTTATCTCATTAAAATTAAATAAAATAGTTCAAAACCGTAAGTTGTTTTATGATCTTTTGTGAAGATGATCTAACAATTTTCTCTGTAATTGTGAGGAATAAACGATTAATAAAGTGTATTTTTTTTACTATATTTTGAGAAAAAGTTAACAACGAAATTGTCACGGAAAACTCTATGGATACAAAAAGACAAAATTGATCCAAATAATTTTTTGACGGCTATAAAAAGCTTATATTAATGAAATATTTGCATATTTGTTATTTGATTAATCACATGAGCATCAAATAAAACATGTAAAATGTTAGTTCATTTCAGAACTTATATTAAGATAGTTAAGGACTTTGACTTGCCTTTTTACAATCAGGGAAGGACAGCGGTGACAATTCTAAATATAAGAATAAGGACGAGCAAGTTAGGACTGGCAGCAGAGGAACTTGTCGAGTCGTTAGTGAACGATTTGTTCCAGAGAACAGCTGTTGTCTTCTACCTCACTGCCTCCGCCGTCTTATTTATGGCAGTGTATTCCTGTTCTAGCGTCGCCTCAGCTGAAGATTTGTAACGGCACGCCTCTTTGGAGAAGAATCAGGTCGTCATGTCAGTGGAGCTAATGTATAGATCTTCCTTAATACTCTCCTACGGTCTTAAACAACTGCACTTCTTGTGTATTGTAGCAGAGAACATGTCCGGATTAAGAAGAGCCAATGAGGGCTTCCAGATGGAATAAGTTGGGGGAGGTTAATTTTGAAAGACCTACTTTACTTTTTGAATAAGGAAAAAAAGATATTTCTTACCGTCTTATCGACAACAACAGTATATTTATCAAACATGTATATTTATTTCGAAATATATCAATCTAAAATACTGCTGTTATCTATCTTTAAGGTGGTTATGAAAGAAGGGAAAAGTTAAGCTTACTCCCTGGCATAAATTCTGGTGTTATGCCACCCGGTCCTCTAGACAGAGGAGGATAAAAATTAATAAAATAAAAATGAAATGCATGGTTTAGAATTCCATATATTTCCATTAAATAAATTAACTGGAGCATTTAATGATAAAATGAATAAAGTCCGACATTACAACTTTAGGGATATTTATTAAAGATATGATATTTCGAAGTACCACTGATTTTTTTTTCTGCCATTGGCACTTACAATCAGATACTCGATGACACATAAGCAAATTAATTAATAAAAATGTGTCATTCATTCAAGTAAGTAAAAAAACCTTTTTCCAGTCAAACATTTTTTCTTTATTTAAAAATACGTTTCAACATTCTTCAGTCATTTTCAATTTACATCTCTCATAAGTCCATTTTTTATTTAATTTAAATATATTTTTTAAATATTTATAAATTTGCACATCTTTAACCTTTTAGTAGATTGTCAAATAATTTAAAATTTTTCTTATAATACATAGAGTTTACAATGTACTCCATGGTCATTATAAACATTTATGTAATGTAAATAAATGTTAATTATGACCATGGAGTACATTGTACATGGACTTATGAGAGTTGTAAATTGAAAATGACTGAAGAATGTTGAAACGTATTTTTAAATAAAGAAAAAATGTCTGACTGGAAAAAGTTTTTTTACTTTCTCGAATGAATGACTCAAAAATATGTACTCCAGTAACATAAACAAGAGAATTAAAATAATTAATAACAATGTTTACTGTTATTAATTTTTTCATCTCTTAACATCTTAAACTTCTTTTAATATTATGAGAAAGGGAGACATCAAATACACGTAAGTCGAGAAAAAAGATTTCCTTTTTCATTTAGTACTGGATAGAATACTACTTTAGTAACCACAATTGTAACACAGATCATTTATTCACAGTAAAGGGTTTAATTTTATAATAGCATAATGCTGGTACGATATCTGTAAATGATGAATATTAAATTTTAACATGGCCAAATTCACATTGAGTACTGGTTGACGGGAAGAAGGTATATTTGGGGGGAAAAAGATTCTTTTACATCATTATTGCATGGAATAAAAAATGAAAAACGATTGAATTTGACTGAATTTTCATTCTGTAGCCGACCAAAAAACTTTTATAATGTTTAATTTATTTATATTTTCATTTCTAATGTTTTAGTTGAAAGTGCTTATATTTTTCTGTTCATTGCTATGAAGTCGAGTATTTGAAAACAGTTTTCACAATCAGTAGTGAATTAACATAGCTAATTATTAAATAAATTAGTGGTATTTTAAATCCATAATGTAGCATAGAATTTTTAATATTCTATTTAAAATCTAACAATAATCCTGAAATTGTTGAATATTTACAAATATGAAATAATTGATATATCACTGTAATTATAGTTTATAAATTTATGTAATGTTAATTATTATTATAATGTGTTTAAATGTATTCTAGAGACTATATTACACAGGTGCAGATTTAATTTATGTTTCGTTTTCATCCATCGAAGTGAGATTTGTTGATCTGTGTTACAGAATTGAACGTGGGGTCAGTCGCTTATCTTACGTCATGAAAAATGTTCTCCATTATTTATTCTATATAAAGTTTAAAAAAAAAAGTATATATTCCACGAAGTGGACATTTATCAGGCGTTGCTAACGACTCTAATATTTCATCACGGTGTACAGCTGCCTGGAAATAAAACATTTCTGGAATTCCTGGACATTTATTCATCAGGTTGAGCAATGGCGACCTTCCCGCTAACTGCAGCAATTACCATGACATTACTCTTTCTGAAGCCTGTTCCTCCAGGACATCCATTGCCGATGACAGGACATAAATAGAGAGTCCTTTCATGATACCGGCTACGTCTCAATGCAGCAATTAGCTGTCCGTTGACAGCTGCCTTTTCGCACTTGGGATGCCTGCGGTTTATGGTCTTGTGCGGAAAGTGTCTATTACAAGAATCTTCCATCTTACGACTGGAATGGATCCTGGTATTTTATCCCGTACATACATGTTGTTTATACAAATGGCTTAGTTATATAACTCTTACAGAATTGATGGCTTGAAATTTCTTCTGAATTAGGTAAAGCCAAGGCCAAATACAAAGATTTTTTCCTTTCAGAAAATCAAAGTGATAGAAAGCAGTTCTTGATTTTGATTTTCCTGAAATATTTTAGTGTGGAATGATTTCGAAAGCCATTCATCATTGTTAGTGGCGCTTCAAACCTTTAATGGAAGGTAATTTTTTAATTAGGTAATAGATAATAGATCCATCCATAGCTAAAAGTAAAACACATTAACTGTGTTGTATAAATAAATAAAAAGTTAATTGAAAACTTTTCGTTATTTATTAGGTTCTTAGATTAATTATTATTACTTTAAAATAGCTCAGTGTACAGAATGCTGAGTTGCTGAGCTGAGGATCCCGAATTTCGTGACAGATCAATTAGTTCAAGTTTCTCGGATCTGTAGACCCTACTGCTTCTATAAAGTCAAATTACGTCTTTATACAACCATTGTCTTAGAAAAAAAAACAATCTTTACAGAACCCAAGGTATTTTATTGGTTGTAATGGTACAAATTCTTAATTCTAATAACATAAATATTATTAGGGGTCAGAAGAAAAAATACTACTATTTACTAGAAATAATTCGTCCCTCCTTTTCTTTTAGAAACGGAAACAAGCTTATTTTCTCACTTTTCTTTCAGAATGTCTTAAAAATATAGAACAACAAATGAGAATTTTTTAATGACATGAACCCATGAAGGATCTTGGATTTGGTTGCAACTGTACTGTTACTATACCAATAATTGTGCAGAGAAGATTTTACTTTATAGGAGCTGAATAAGCTACAGGTATATAACATTACCAATTAATTTATCTGTCACAGAACTCTGAATGATAAACACAGCAAGCCCGGTGCTCTACATTCTGAGCTATTCCGCTATATGTATGAAGATAATAATCATGAATCTGTGAATTCCAATAAACGTGTCAGATTATCTTTTTTAAATTGTTTCCATTTACATCACAGTTAGTAGCTTTATTTTTAGCTATTGAAATACTTAATTATCCTTAAAATTTATGTTCGAAATATCACCAAGATTAATGACTTGTTTTCGAGATCAATTCAAACTGAAATATTTCAAGGAAATTAAAATCAAGAACCACTTTCCGTCACTTTAATTAAGTTAAAAAGGGAAGTCATTGAGGTCATTGAAGTCATTACTCTAATAAGGTCAGACATTAGTTCAGGGATAATAAATTGCATGGTCAATCTAAATTAAACTTCTTATTAACCAAATCTTGTTTATCATAAGTCAATTTCTTATAGGATAAATAAAAATTGTTTGTTTGTTTTTTCATTTAACGTCACTTTATGCTGCTATGGCTAATCGGACGATGCTACAGTGGGAGCTCTAAATTTTGCCTGTCCAGGTTTAATTAGGATAGGGATTTTTAACGAGTACCTGACACCGTACAGGCTCGGGACCCCCGTTTAACGTCCCTTCCGAAGGACGGCGTAACTAAGGATTTTTTACTCCCTTAAAAAAATCCTAGGGCCACCTGCCGGGCTACGAACCCGCGATCTTGGGTTTAGTAGTTTGTTACGCTAACCACTAGACCACAGGTAACTTAAATAAAAATTTAAATAGAAACGTCCGTTTTTATTATTTCTAAAATTCAAAGTAGAATTAGTGGACCGTGGAACTGATGTTTATTATTATTATGTTTACGGATCGTAACCTGCTGTTAATATTATTTACCCTATTTTTTTATGGTATTTACTAACGCTACCTTTGGTTTGGTTGGTTTGAGAAATTTTCAGCTAGTGAAACAGATTAATTCATAAATAAATAAATAATTCATTTCTCGTTTCCGCCTATAGGTGAAACCATCACATCCCCATAAGATGGTGATGGGGGGCAGGGATATTGGCAAAATGCAAAAAAACGACAACAACGCCAGTCCTCATATATCACGACATCATTGAAGAAACTAAATGAGATGGGTTAGGAAATCCTCCCACTCCCAACAACGACAGGAATGTTTAAAAAATGATGGTAAGTATTTTGAATAACAATGTTTTGACTACATAAAGTTGTTTCATAAATAACATGAAACGGATATTTCGTATGTAACGACACAATAGTAATTTCTGTATGAGCTGATTTAACGTCTTTAAAAAAAAGTAAAAGTAACTGAAGAAAAAAAAGGCACAGCTGAATCCATGTTACATGAATGCTTACTCTCACCTTACAATATTTATGTTTCCACTAACCATTAGCAATAAATAAAGACACAATGAGCAAGTAATAGTTTGCGAGGCAGGTTGGCCATTTTGGATAATTACCGGCGGGAAGTTTAAATAATAACAGAGCAACTATGAAGTCATAAATAGCTCAGTGCCTCAAGGCTGTACTCGATCAGCCATGACAGATAAAAAGCCATGAAATCAATCCAGCCGTCAGACATGACTAATGACATAGAGGCCCTAATGATATTCGGTTGCACAAGCCCATCTCTCACATCACGATATGCTAATGCCAATATTTATTAGGCGGGCTCCTGGGAAATATCGGTCCATTCAGCTGTCGTCGTGTTCATTTGTTTCATGCCCTTTGTCCAAAGCTGTATTCTTTATTAACTGATAAATGTGGAAGTGCGTGGTTTGTATGTCGGTACATTACCGTTGGGTGTTGTGGGCGATTGGAGTTTCAACTTAATTAATGCTGGAGGCATTATTTTGAATTATTATTAAGGTGTTATGCTTAAGTGACAGTCTGATATTGCTGAGTATAATAATAATTCTTCTTCTTCTATTGATATAAGAGGCGCATGAAGCTGCCCTTGGATTGATTAACAGCTGCCAACCTCCTCCTTCTGTCTCCTGTAACAGGGATCTTCAGATCCTGCCCTGCACCATTCTTCCATCGGCCCTTTGGCCTGTCCAGTAGTCGCACACCCTCCGAAACATTCCTGTAAAGTTTGCTGACCATTGTTTCATCACTCATCCTCATTACATTGCCAATCTATTTTGATATCTGCGTATTGATAAGTAAGGATGTATTTATTTGTGGATAGAGAAGGAATATCACGCTGTTTTTTCTCCCTTGCCACTGATCATTCATCAGGCACACTGATTGCCCCTAAAATTCGCCTCAGGATTACTGTTTAAAACCTATCTACCAGGTTGATGCATGTTGAGGGTCCATGTCTCTCGGTCATGTGTAGCTGTAGGTTTTATTAGTGCCTTTTAAAGCATAAACTTGTTAGGGCTGACGAGTGTGCTTTTGATCAATTTTGAGATGGAGAAATATGTTCTGACCGCTGTAATGATTCTTCTTCTCACCTGCTGTTCATCATTTATGTTCTAATTAATAATGGAGCCGATTCATTGAAAATTTCTTACTATTTCGAAGCTACAGGACCTAATTGGTAATGATTCTGCCTCTAAGCCCGTAGTATTTTACCCAAAACCATTACCTTGCTTTTCTTCTCATCTGTATGTCGATCCATTCTTCTTGTATAGGGGCATTGCTCATTCCATTCTTAAGGTGGGCGTTCATGTTGCCATATTTGCGCTATTAGCTCCTGTAATAAATTGAAGACTCAATGATTCCCTGTTTTAAACAACTCGGCTCGAAATCCATCGGGTCCTAGAAAGTTATTATTCTTAAGCATCGCCAAAATTTCTTTAATATCCTCTACACCCGGTGCATTGGTTACCAAATCATCAAGACCATGGTAATCAAGTCTGGTAATCAAGGCCTTTTTCGCTTTTTTCTGATTTTTTGGTTTTCATCAATCTTTGGAAATGTCGACACCACCTTCCTTGTTCCTTATTTTCTAAAATTAAAATTTTACCGTCTTCATAATTGAATTTTTCTGTCCTCCTAGTTCCATTCCTAACACTTTTTTTCCCGATTAGCAGTCTGATTTTTTTCTTCCAGTGTTAATAATAATAATTGCTGTTATATTTGTATAACAGTTCGCTATGAAACTACCTTCGCAGAAATGAGCATCTCATAGAAATAACAGCGCTAAGGTGTCTGATCAAGTAAAGCAAATATGGAAACGCATGATCATATAAATAACTCTACAATATTCTTGAACTGGCAATATTTAAAGTCAAAATCGAATAAGAAATACAGATCAAGTGTAAAATGCACAAGAAAGGTATATCAAATAGGCAACTAGATATTAATTAGATGGACTATCAAGTCTAGTACCTTTAAGAAAGACTTAAATAATATATGGTCAATGATAGAAGCGATGCAGATAGAGACCCACCATACCTGTCAGATGCCATATTTAAAAGAGATGTTTGTCCGGATTGAGTATCACTAAAGAGTATCACTTCCACGATTTGACATATAATCCATTCAGCAAATAGTTGGATCAAACAGCCAAAGAATAACAATTGCTTATGCGAAGCTTTATATTTCTTTTAAAACCGAGAAATTTATCCGTAGTAGAAAAATGAAACTGGGAGCCATCCTCTCTTAATATTACTTCAACAATTAAGATTCTGAACATCCTCTTGGTGTCTGCAGCTGGTTAGATGAAATTGGCTTAAGTTTTCCGATCTGAAACTAGCCTCTCTAAAAGAAACATGGCAAAACAAGAATGCTTGGAAGATCATGACGCGCATCAATACCAATAAAAGTGGACACTCAGAAGTCGTTGGCATAATAGAAAAATTGCAATTTCTTGAACTAATTGGCGTCTCAAGTGAAAATTATAGGAAAAATGGCGCTTAAGATACAAACATGTGGGAACGAAACTGGATCAATGTCTCTTATGAAAAACTGCTTTGAAGAACACATCGGGTGTACAATTCTACCTTGCGATAAGTGTGGATCTGTAAATAAAATTAATCTGTTGAGCAAAATATACCACGCGTGATCAATTAATTTGGTGCATAAAATTATTTGGATGAAACTATCATAACTGATATTAAATAATTAACCAGACATGGCCAATCTGGGCCAAAATAAACAATTCACGCAGATTATGGAGATTGGTTTTCCATCAGATAACAACGTGCAGAAGACAGTTGCTGAAATGAAATGAAAATCGGCTGATGACCTAAATCAGCTTTATGGATTGGAAAGCTGTATAATTGGATTTTTCCAATTACAGTTTCTGCGCAATGGCATGATCTCGGAAAACACGCTAGGTTCTATTCAGAGAACGGCGCATCATATTAAAATACTGGCAGAAATTTAGCAAGCAATACTTCTAGCAATGGATGGAACATTTAGGTAATTTTTAAATATATTGTTAGTAGCCCCTAGCTCCTGTTAATAGTTTTAGGTATAAGATCTCTGTTCAATCGTTGGCTTACAGACAGTTAAGTCTGTACCCTTTATGAACTCAAGACCCTTCATGAAATGTCGTGGTGGAGTTTATATATACATGTCTTATTTTGTGTATTACACATAAGACCATGCATGGATTATATTGCTACACATTAGCAAGTAGGCAATTATATGCCAGTTTTACTATTTTGGAGTTTTGTTTTTGAAAGGTGTGTCAAATTTATGTCCAAATCGTTTCAATTATGGACAGTCAATATAGTTTAAATAGTTTATCAAGTTTGCCTTCTTCAGTTTCAGCTTAAGTCCTGAGAGGAGCTTGCAGTATGACGAGTGAAACGTCGGCAAGGAATTTCCCAACACGGTCTAAACCACAAGAAAAACTTTATGAATGGATTAAAAGTATTGGCCGTGGCGATTTAAGAGAGTTGTAACGAGTTTCTTTTTTTTGTCGCTAAGTTCGTCAGTCATGTGCCTCTACATATGTGAACTCACTCTAATGTGGGCTGTCGTTATGTGCGAATGCACATCAGTAGTTTATATGGCCAAGTAATTGCCAAATTTTACATATTATCTTATATTTTTTTTGCGGCTCAGCGTTGGTGTTATGGTTATAGTGTTGATGTAATAATTGTGTTACGAACTTTGTTATGAATATAACCTACTGGTTTTGGACTTTTTTATTTAATTAATTTGGACCTTGGACCGAAAACACATAACCTGGTCACAGAGTAATTATTAAGTAATTTTATAAGTTATGAAGGACTGCCGGAATTCTATTATACGTTATTTTCTTACACTTATATTACCTCACACTATTTGATAACTGTGAACCAAGCCTAGTTCTTTCATGGGTTGTAGGAGTAAATTTTGTCTCGAAAAGAAAGCAGTTAGTTATCATGAATTACGATAGACATCACTAGTTATGTGCCCCCCCAAATGATAATGCAGCGCTAATCTCGAGGTCTACCGTATAAATATTATTATATATTTATATATTTTTTTGAGCAGATAAAATAAATTAGCTTTGACAATTTGCCGGCGGCTATACATCAAAGGCTCCAGGTGGCCGTGGCAATGACGTCAGTTTGTTTTTCAGCTCCCACAAGCTCATCATGGCAGCATCCATCAACCTCCCGACCATCAGTCACCCTCCCCATCCATCATTCATGGCGATATTATGTAAATGGTCGTTCGCCATTATCATACATTAGATTTCGGAGGGCGGATTGGTGTCCTTATTGTTTTCGATTAGCATGGCTCCTCGATCAGTAACGACTGCTCAATTTGTTACGGCAGGGACTCCCACCGTAAGCTGTAAATTATCAAAGCAGGCGGTTGAAACAAAACAAAAAAACTCACCGCGTTTACGATCGTATTCAACACCACTGGCGGGGAATACAGCGGCGGTAAAGAGTTATGTTTATAACTTCGTGTAGGGTTATATTCCCAGTAAATACCAGACGAAATGGGCGTTTGACATTCATGGTCACGAATTCTATAACAAACTGTTTTTAGCGTTTATGTTTCAAGACGGAATAAAAATATGTACTGAAGAGAAGGGAAATTAAAAATAAAATAACTACTGTAATAAAAACTTTTATAGTACATTATTTCTATCAACCTCCAATGAAGAGTTTTTAATATAGCATAGCAATCCATATAATTTATTTTGATTTTTGATTTGATTATTTTATTGAGTTGTACAACTGTAATACATACATCTAGTACAATTGCTATAAGAGTAAATAATACATGATAGGCCATGTAGAGATACTACCCACTGGCAGCACTCTAATAATTTATATTGAAAATAAAATCTGTAAATTGAGGGTATTTTACAATCTTAAATTATATTTTAACTTCACTTGTCTTACGAAACAAACGACTAAACCATACCAGTATACTAAGACCTATTAGTACGCATGGAGTAGAAATTTATGATTCAGCAAAATATATACCTACACAAGATACAAAAAAATCAAGTCCTAAAATTTAAGAAAATTGTTTAATGATCCTTGGTTTATTTCTAATCACTAGGATCGATAGGAAAATATTAAAACTCAACTATTGATATTTCCATTTACAACTCGTTGTTCCTGTAGGAAAGCTAAAAGGAAAACACGTGGACCAATGTTGCTGGATGCGCAAATACATGATGGTATCAAGTACAGAATCTAAAGGTTCAATTCGACAAAAACTAAGCCCTAAAAAATTATACAAAGTAAACAAACTAAAAACACATTAATCTCTATAATAAAAAAAACTTTTATAGTACTAAACTATGCCCAGCTGCATTTAAGCCTGTTTACAGCACTGTAATGGGCGACCAATGCGTAGGGAAGTAGCGACCCCATCGCCCAGTCGTCATACTACAATCAGCTGCTGGTCCTCCAGGTTGGGGAAACAAAAACTCTGACACGCACACAGTACATAACATACGGCACACTACACTACATACACCCCAACATCACAACAAAGGTCAACTTCAGTACACACCCTAGATAGCCGCCCCGGACAGGCAAGCTTGTCAGGGAGCTGTGAGGAGGCAATCCCTCCACCTGACTCGGGGGTTGTGGCCTGATACCCCACTCTCCTTAAATGAATGCAAATTACGGAAAATGGAAGAAATAGAGCTGGACTGATTTTACGGAATTCGACACGGCATGGAAAACGGTTTATTCGACTTGCAACCTGGAACGTACGCGGCCTGAATGGGAAAGAGTGTGAACTAGTAAGAGTGGAACTAGGAAAAAATGAAGAAGGCAAAGGTCGATATCCTTGCAATTACAGAAACAAAGAAGAAGGGCAAGGGTGAAATCGAAATACAAGATTACACCCTTCTGTTTCGGTTGGCAGCGGAAACGAGAGGGCGGCCAGTGGAGTAGGATTTCTATACCACAACGACTTATGCCTGTCTGTCAGAGGGATGAGGTATGTGAATGACAGACTAATGGTTCTAGATATCATGGAGTTTGAGAGAGTACACTCACTTATAGTAGCCTATGGTCCCAATGATAATGCTAGACAGGAGGAAAAAGAAAATTCTTTGATGACCTGCAAAAGGAGGTTGATTATTGTGAAGGCACCCCAATGATTCTTGGAGATTTAAATGGCAGAGTAGGATATGAGAAGGAAAATTGGCATGGAGCCGTTGGGATGTTTGGAGAAAGCGCAATCAACAATAACGGAGAAAGAATTCTCCGAATTTTTATTGTGTGGGGCTTTATGTGTATTTAGAATTGCAAACACACTCTTCCCGCATAGATAAATCCATAGATTCACCAGAGAGGAGCCAGGAAAAAGTGGAAAATCTATAATAGATTATTTTCTGGCAAGAAAAGAAACGGTAGGTGAAGTTATGGATGCAAGAGTCAAAAGAGGGTATGAGATTGGAAGCGATCACTACCTCCTAACACTGGACAAACTATGGAATGAAGAAACTCTTCGGAAAAGGCATAATAAGAAATGAATGAAATGAAGAAATAATAAGAAATGTATAAAGAAAATGATAAAGTCCTACAGGCTAAAAGAAGAAGCAAGACCCGATACTTTCAAGAAGGAATAAATAGGATGGCACGACATTCTCATCAACCATGGGATAGTGATGGCATAGAGCAGAGCAGGTCATCATTCAAGAAAATCATCCTTGATGCTTCTAGACTGGTATGTGGAGAGAAAAGAACAGGATCACGCTTTAAAAAAAGTTCATAGTGGACCGTTGATGTGAAAAATAAGGTTTAAGAAAAAAAGAAAGCATGGAGGGACTTTCTCAGCCAGAGAACACCTACAGCCTATGGAAGGTAGAAGGAAAGAAGGAATGATTCCAAGATGGCAGTTCTTCAAGCCAAACAAAAATCATGGGAAGATTTTGGATACAAAATGGAAGCAAATACAAAAGCTATCCAAATGATCTTCTACAAAGTCATCAAAGGAATGAGGAAGAAAAGATCGAATTCACTTAAAAGAATCAAGGACAAGGAAGGAAGGATTCTATGGCAGGAAAAAGATATAATGAAGTGATGGAGAGAGTATTTCAAGGAGCTGCTGGAGAGGAGAGACGTAGGTCCGGATGAGACCCATAATGCAGGGGTGGATTATGCAGAAGAAGACGATTTCATAAGCGAGGAAGAACTGCCGGAAGTTATCTCGAAGATGAAGCTGGGCAAGTTTGCAGGACTGGACGAAATAACTCCCGAAAGGATGAGGTATATGGGGAGCAAAGGTGAAGAAATGTTTCTCCATCTCTTAAATTTGATATGGAAAAAAAAATGGATACCGTAGGGCTGGGAGATTGTGGTGGTGGTACCTATCTATAAGAAGGGATACAATAGAATATGCAGTAATCATCGAGGCATCTCTGCCCAGCGCAGAGGCATATCTTTGCCAAGCAAGCTCTAATCAAGGATACTAAAAGCAAGGGTAAGAAGAGTTGCCGACTGCCAGATCGGAGAGGAGCAGTATGGATTCAGAAACTCGAGGAGTACGTTAGACCTGATTTTCACTTTGAGGGAGGTCATGAAGAAGTCCATCGAGAAAGGTAAAGAGCTTTCGTCTGCTTCGTGGATTTATAAAAGACATTTGACAGAGTGAGGATATAGAGCGAGCTCTGCCGGAAAAGCAAGTGGATATTGGCAGATTCTGGCAGTCAGGAGTCTCTACCGAAAAACAAGAAACATTATAAGGACTGGCAACCACACCTCAAAGGAGTTTGTTACGATGCAATGAATACGCCAGGGGTGCAGTCTAAGTCTCCTAATGTTCATATGGGTGCTAGATGGGGTGCTGAAGAGAGTCTAAGGAGGAGAACTAGGGCACAGGAACCTACAGCCTATCAAGAAAGGATCTGTTCTAGAACAGGTGCAGGATTTCAAATATCCAGGTGTCTGGATCAATGAAAGTGGTTATATCAAGGAGAGGTGATGCAAGGACTGGGAGCAGCTGGTAGATTGTTCAACGCAGTTCGGAAGGGTTTCCTCAACAAAAGAGAGGTGACGAAGATTTTCGTCTACAAGTCTATGATCCTGCCAATCCTATCTTACTCCTCTGAATCATGGACCCTTACCTCAAAACACAAATGGCAGATACAGACAATGGAGATGAGATACCTAAGAAAGGTTGAAGGAAGGACCAGGAGAGATATCCGCAACACTGCAATAAGATTGAACTTCGAGGTACAGCCGGTAGAAACAACTCGTGAAGAAAATAGACTAAGAGTGTTTGGGCTCCTACTGAGGATGAGGACGGCTAGGATTACATATGAGACGAGAGTAGACGGAAGTAGACCAAGAGGAAGACCACCGATCACCTTGGAAGAAGGAATGCGGGAGGCGTTCAGAAAGCGAGGGCTGGACTGGAGCAGGAGAAGAGAATTGGTTCGGGAAAGGGACTGGTCTGGGTCAAGCTCTATGAAGGGCATCCCCACACTGCGCAGCGGTAGGGAGGGAAAGGTTATGATGATGATGATAACGAACGACCTGTGGTCTAGTGGTTAGCATAACAAACTACTAAGGGTTCGTAGCCCGGCAGGTGATCCTAGGATTTTTTAAAGGCAGTACAAAATCCTTGGTTATGTCGGTCCTTCGAAAGTGACGTTAAACGGGGATCCTGATCCTATGCGATGTCAGGTACTCGTTAAAAATCCCTATAATAATTAAACCTGGATAGGCAAAATTTAGAGCTCCCAATGTAGCATCGTCTGATTAGCCATTGGAGCATAAAGTGACGTTAATTGAACAAACACACAAACAGTACGATTACATAGCAATCCACTGAATTCAGTTTGAAAATAAATTCGTAAATTCAAAGTTTTTAGCTATAATTCAACACATAGTATGCCCTAAACACTGAAATACAATAAATAAATACTTGGTGGTATATATTTTTTTTTGTTTCCAGGAGTTCCGTTAGGAAAATAATAAAAATGTAATTGAGCACAGCCAACCACACCTTTTTTTGTGATTAATTGTAAAATGACAGGGCCTACCTTTTATTTTATAAACAAAATAATACAACGAGTTAATAATAGCAATTTTTCAAGTCATTATTTCTTGTAAGAAAATTATAAATAGGGTAGAAACCAATTTAAAATATAATAAATGCTTGACCTTTCCAGCAAATTGAATTTATAAACCAGGCCTGATTATATGCTTGCTGACATTCCTAATAATGTTCCCCTTCGAGGCTGTTTCATAATCAAATGATTGGTGGGATTTCGGTATTTGTAATCTGCTCGGAATGTTTAATCAAGAGATATAGTCTGTAATCAACGCCTGTGCTCGTTGGAATGGACGAGAGAAATGCTACGATTTAGACTTCCTCGTGGAATTGAAGAATGTAACTTTCAAATGATCAGAGTGTTCCAGGAGTGGCCATAATGAGGCGGTGTTAAAAGATGCGGAATCCGATTTGGTAGATCGAATTCTATAACTAGAATATTATGTGTAAACAAGCACATATGTATTTGTTAAATAACATATTTATATGTATAATTTTTATTATATTTTTTTACTAGATTTTTTTAATCTTTTTTAAAATTAATTTTTAATTTGTTTATCTTCTATAATTCTGTTCTATAATTTTAACTGTAATTTTTAATCAATTTTCATTTTATTTTTATCAATTTTCATTTTATTATTATATCTACTATAATTCTATTTAAAATTTGTATTGTCATCTGCTATTATTATGTAATTCAATACTTACTACATATAAAACTGTTCTATCACTATACTACATGTAATGTTATTTTGTGTCATTTATTATTTTAATTTATTTGTATCTTCTATATTTAACCTAAATAATAATAATAAATAAATACTGAAAATGAAGTAGACCTGACGAAACGTTGGCTTACCAATAAGAATTTCTCTCTATATGAGATACTTTTCTTGACCTCCACCCAGACCATTTTCTTTCTCAAACACCTATGTTTAACTTTTTTTTGTTTCCACTGGGAGTATGAAAAAAAAATACATAATGTTACGGTCTCCGGCAGGAGGACGGAAGCAAGGGGATTAGCGGCTTAAATCCGTCGGCGGGAGAAGTTAAAATAGGATTAGGACCGTTCTAGATCGTCTCCTTTTGTCGGAAAAGGATTAAGAAGATTCCGGAATTGCCTGGCCCCTCCGTGTTCTAGAATGTTCGGCCTAGCCTATTTAAATACTCCCTCACCTCGAGCCAGTCAGTCTTAGCCTGAGAGTAGACCACGTAAGATCTGTGATAAGTGAGTGTCAGTGTCATAAACTAGTCAGTGTTGAACCGGCCCGTGTACTAAGTGTATCAGTGAACTGTGACAGTCTCGCGAGTGTAACAAACTGTTTCTGTTTGTTTCTGTGTGTCAGTTTGTCATACTTGGAGAATCTTACGGTCGGTGGACTAGTGAACTGTAAGTGTTAACTATTAGTTATAAATTGTAGTGTAATTTTATAATATTCATAGAAACTATTGTAACTAGTTAAGCTATCTAGAATTAGCAATATCTTATATTATTGTAATAATTAAATAGGAGTTAGGCCTAGATTATAATATTTAGAATATTGTTATTATAAATTTATATTAGTTTAATAATTTAATTGTCAATAGTCTAATTGTATCCTTTTTGTCATTTTGTTAATAAATATTTGTATCTTTAATTAAGGAATTGTTTAATTAATTTTAATACCCAGTAGCCCGTAACAATAATAAAAAGTACTTAGTGCAAAATTGAATTTAACATTATGTTCTATTACAATACCCATATGAATAGATAATTTCAAAATACGGCTATCAATCAGTAACTAAAACAAAATAAAATTTGGTACTGCTCTGGTCGAAATTGGCCCATAGAAAACCAACATGAGGAAGGGTAGGCCAGGAAACAGTTGAGATTGGATTTGAATAATTTATACTAAAAAAAAAATAAAACAATTTGATATAAAAATCGAAAGAATGGAAAGTTAATTTTAGTGGTAGTTAGTTAATGGGCTAGTTTTGACTAACATGTTATACCTAGTGAAACAATGGAGGGAATCGAGAGAGATGTTTGAAATTGATATTGCCGCAGCGATTATTTTTTCAAAATGACCAGTTCTTCGGTTTATTAATGTTAAACATATGATTATTTATCACAAAGTTACCTTATTGTTATTTCTTTTTAATTCCTTTACATAAAATTATTTTCCTAGGTTTTACGTCTCCGAGAAAGGCACTAAAAAAAAAAAAAATAGCGTAAACAAGACTTTTTCAGTTTTCGCTTATAAATCCTAAACATAACAATAAGGAGTGAAAATTTGTATATAATGAAATAAAGTTAATTAAAATTAAACCAGCGCCAAATAAGAATCATAACGTTAAGTTAAGTGCGTGTTAGAAAAATACTGTCAAATAACGCGAACTTCTCCAAATTGGTCAAAAAGGCTTTAGACTGACGCTTCATTTTGATAACGATTTTAAATCAATTAATTTTTAATTACAGTAACAAATAAGTTTAGTGGAATGGAATAGTTTTCTTGTTTTGATATAGAACGTCAAGTTTTTTTAAACTTTTACATGTACCTATTATTTTTTAAATTGCGAATTTTCGACGACATGTGAGACATCCCAAAAGGTAGAAAAAACGTTTATATACGACGGAACATATATATAAAGAACTTCAGAACGTCAACGTTCTGGCAGTTGCAGAAGATTGCATTATAACCAACTACTTGATTCATAAAAAGTTATTAACCTCAACATACGTTATTTACGTCTGTTATGTGTCTAATGACACATTTAAACATTGAATGCAACCATTAACCAATGATTGAATTAAAAAAAACATCAGAAATATCTTAATTGAACTAATGCGCTTTTCAGCGTAAATCTTCCCGATCGAGAGAATACACATCGGCAGTATAGTTTAAGATTTTTTATGGATTAAAAACCCTTAATTTTGCCATCCTTCGGAGAGGACGTAAAATACTGGAGCTGGACCTGAACAGTTTCAGGTACTCATTAAAAATTCCTACCCAAATTAAACCTGGATAGGTTTATACTATATATTACTCCAACAGTAGCATCGTATGATTATCCATTGCAGCATAAAGTGACGTTAAATAACTTAAAAAAATAATAAAAAACAAACAAAATGTTATTATTTTAAAATTTTATTTATTGCTTTTTTTTAAACATCAATTTTTTATCTACTGTATCATACGACATTTCCAGGCACTCCTTCAGAGAAAACCTTGCTACTAACGACCGCAGGTGACAAACGACCTCCACAAAGTCGGACCATTAATTTTTTTAGCACCGGGAACTTGCTACGGTGTAGCACGCTATGGCAGCATTAGTAGGCTCAATCACGGGCAATCGTCTTAACAACCGGGCTCTAAGTCGTAAACTAAGCACACTCTGCGAGGACTGTTCCTTGGGGTCGTTAGAAAACTTCAATAAAAAACTAGTCGCTGCTCTGACATTATAGTAATATTTATTCTAACACGAAATAAGCGCATATTTTATTATTGCTTACTATAATATATACATATATGCGCAGTAATATCTGCGGTGAACAATAGGAGTAATTAATTCCCCTGCTTCATTAATCAGGAACAGAAGTTAAAGGGCACAGTGAAATAATTAATTTAAGAATTGGTGATTGGTGCGGCGTTTCTCAGTGGTAGAGCGGTGAGTTGCCGAAGGTACCGAGTTCAAACCAAACTATGGCAGCTTTATTTAATATCTTGACAGCCGGGATTTGATCCTGTGGTACCCTCCTAGGGTTCACCCAGCCTCCATAGCGTTGGGGAGCAAAGCGGCACAGTGGTAGAGCTCTGAGTTGTCGTGCATCCTTGGTTCAAATCCCTCTGCTCGCTGTCAAACTTTTATTTAATCTGTAAGGGAATGGATATGATTTCTATGGGATCTATGGCCCTCCTGGGAACACCTCAATAAAGTAGATACTCAAACCAAGAGAGAAAATCTAGTTGTTGAGAGTGATCTGGGACAAATCACATCAAAACAAAACCGTTTTCCAAGAAACAGCATCGTTTCTACCATGAGTATCTACCTACTGAGTCCAAGACTCTTCATGGGCTGCAGAGGTACAGGCATTAGTTAAATCATATTATAAATAATGCTTTTTTAATGGTTACGTTTAGCTGCTATATTGCACTCACGAATGTTTCAGAAAATCTTAGAGAGTAGTCTTAAAATATAGATTTATTTTTTCTTAAACGTTGGTCAACAAATTGGAGAGGAAAGTTCTGGGGATTAAACATGATTTAGGACAAATAACCTCACTGTATAACCGTTATCCGAGAGAGTCTACCAAATACTGAACCCAAGACCCTTCATGGATTGTAAAGTTACAAGTTTTTTATTTTAATAGTGGCATTGAAACTGATTCGTTTTGAAAAAAAGAATGTAATTCCACATGCCATCATCCGAAAGGTTTTGAAACTTTATCAACAGTAACTTTTATTAATAGTCTATTTTCATGGTTGTCTTAAACAACAACCATTGGGTCATTTCGAGACAGTAAGCGTACAACCGAAACGGTATTTCCTGCCACTCTAGAATTATGCTAATGAAAAAGATTCATTTGTTTTCTTTTTGAGGGGATCGAGTTCGGTGGAGGGGGATCTTTTGAATTTAAATTGAGCCCAAGCAGGGCTCTATTAGCTCTCATTGTAGGTCTTACTGCCGCGCATAATCTTACTCGTTTCCGCCCCAAACTGTAAATTTTATATTCGGGAAGCCCAACCAACTGGGCCAACTTCGATTGAAACTCTAGAAGCCTGGAATGGATTCGTCATTATTGGGAACTCAGTAGAAATACTTTAATACTGGCAAACAACGAAGAAAACCCAGTCTCGTCTAATCTTTTTCGATTTGTTTCGTGCTAATTGAATACTTGCTAACAATTACTAAAGTAGCACCTGCCCGTGTATAAGGGTACCCTCAGATCAGATCACGTGATGTTCAGTCACGTCTAATCCGTTAGCTAGATGGATTAGACTAGATTATACGTGACTTGACTGGCTTACGTATCTAGGCATGAAATGTAATCAATATTCCGTAACCTATTCCAAAGCACTTAAATTTTCATTAAAAGTGATAACTTGGTTTTTATTCAATTAGCTCCACTTTTTGCGGCTATGGCTAACTGGAATATGCTACGGTCGGAGTTATAAATTTTGGCTGTCCAAGTATAATTAGGATAGAGATCTTAAACGAATACCTGGCATTTGACATCGCGGGGCCCACATTTTACGTCCACTCTGGAGGATGACATAACCGAAGATCTTTAATCCCTTTAAAAAAAATCCTAGGGTTACATGTCGGGCTGATTTGTTTTATACTAAGCCACTACACCACAGTCCACTCTTCAAAAGACACAATTTTCTAATTACTCACATTTTTGGCTATCTTACAGTCATGTAGGCATATCTTCTTTGTTCACATTAGCAGATATTGTGAAGAAGGCTCGTAGTAATCCCAACTTTGGCAGAGTTGGCCATTCTTACTTTCTATTTTTTGCTTGTTTTTATCTGGACAATATTAATAATATTGTATTTGTATTTTATGAAAACGAAACATACTACAGCTTTATAATAACTGGAGTAGATTGTTTAATATACAATACATGAGCCTTACCGGTATAAGAGCACCAACTCAGGCCAAACAATTCATCAAGTTACTGCTACTACATATGTTTCTTGTGTTTCATTATTTACATTGATATAAAGATATATACTGTGGTATTAAGAAAATGATGCATGCTACAATATTATAACAAGATAATCTTACTTAATAAAAAAGAAAAATTTTACAAAATTACTTTTTGTGAATTTGTATACTCCAGTAAAAATTCAATTGTTTCAGCCTACTTAAAAAGTCCAAACTTTATTTTTATTTATTGAAAATTTCGCCATAGTTGAGGTTTTTCCCTAACAAATTTTATGACAGTAATTTTTACCAGGTTTTTCTGCCAAGAGCAACTTATTCATTGAGGCAGTACTAGTGCCCACAGGTTTGGCTTTCATTAACTACAAATGAGCCAAGACATGGATCCAAGAAAGCTAATGGAAGCCAAACCCACATCCAAACACAAATATGTTTTTAGAAGCCAAACACACATTGCCATGGGTAGGCACTAGACCTAGAGGGAGACCGACAGACGTACTCCAACTACATTTCCAAGTTGGAACAGGCAAGAGGAAAGAACATGCAGGATCTGAGGATTATGGCGAGAGATAGAGATAGATGGAGATCCTGGGTTGATGCAGTACCTCGACGCTAAAAGGCACAAGAGGAAGAGAAAGAAGAAGAAGAGAATTTCGCTATAGTTGAGGTTTTTCCCTAACAAATTTTACGACAGTATTTTTACCAGGTTTTCTGCCAAGAGCAACTTCTTCATTGAGGCAGTACATTGCCATGTCTCCCAGAACTTGGCTGATCTATGATATTATAGGTCTTCGTCTTCCTTCAGGTACACGGTTATTTTTGGTGTTTTTCTATCTTCCGTTATCAGCAAGTGTCCTAGTAACTCTTATAGCTTGATGGCGATTTCTTAGAGAATGCTTTTATGAATACTCATAACCTCTTGAATTACTGCATTAGCAGGACAACGAATACAGGATACCGAGTCTATATTCTAGCTATTCCTTCTTCAGCTCTCTATCTCCTCGACGAGTTTCTTTGCTTATTATCAAGCAGTACATTAAAGTACTTATATAAGAGAGGAAATTAGTTGACTGGAAGATATAATGGAGGATGGAGATTGGGGGGTGCAGTCAAAGAAACACCAAATAAGTCTTGACTTATTTTTGACTGCACCCCTCCCCCCCAACTATCTCGATACTCCACTAAAGTACTTATAAATCAAAGTTACTGATTTTATGTGGTATTGTTTATTTTAAGTTTCTTGTTATTTTTTTATGCCTAGCTATGTTTGTTCTGATTTTCACTCTAACTGTTTTCTCACAACTCTTTCTAAACCTCCCTGTTTCTCCCTGACATGGAGAAGTGTTGGGTATAAAGAGCGGATTTATAGATCATTTACTCCAAAGTATCCAACGTCACAAGAAAAAACTCTCTGATAGTAACATCTGCAACACAGAAAGCTACATATATAAATCACAATATAAATGCCACGTTGATGCCAAAAGCATCGCCAGTTTATCTTGGCATTTTATTTTATTATTTTATAATATTTCTATTCACAACACATATATATTCCTGACACAAAAACCCTCCTACTAAATGTCATGCTATAAAGGAAGCTCTTGAGAAGAATATGCGGGCGTTATAGGAACTAGGAGATTATGCTAATGCAGCGATGTTAAGACTGCCAAAGGAGAAGTGCATGATTTACATAAACTCTCAAGATGGTCCTCGCTCCTGTCGACATTACAGTCATCACTACTTAAAACGGTTGCTCCCTGTCTCCTTACCATTTCCAATTTATTTACATTTGAATTTATTTCGGATATCCTCTCTCCATCGGATCCTAACGCTTAGTGCATATTTTACGAGAAGCACTTTGTCACAGCGCTCATCCAGCTCGCATATAACCCCTCATTTGAATCCTGATGCATACGAATTGCATCTCGTTACATAACCCGTGGATTTTATCGCCATAAAAACAATAAGCATTGCCTGAGCGATGCATAATTATCCCAACCGTTAAGTAAGATATCTTAAGGTTTTATAACTAAATGTTTAAAATGTGATTAGCTGACAGAATGTTATTACGTTTTTAGGAAATTAATAAAATATATGAATAAATAAATAGATGAATACAAAGAAATGAATAAATAAAAAACATTTTAAAGTTATTAATGAAGAAAGAATAAATAAATAGTGATAGATAAGAGGAAATAAATAGGATAATTTGTCATTAAACACTAGTTTTATTGAAGTTGTTTTCATATGTGATCCGATCTATTCAATATTATGGTCATCAGATATGTTTTTAGTAATTAAGAAATTGTTAAATTTAATCATCAATATATGTTTCGATTTAACATAAATTCATAATTTTCACTTTAACGGTCATTAAGTAAAACCAAACAAGTAGCACGATCTATACACGATTTTTTGTGTTATTTCTTCCAAACGAATATACTTTATTTTTCTAATATCATCATTTGTGATATCAATTCGTTTTCGCTTTCACAAATATATACTTTCGAAGTAATAAAATTTGAAAATTAAAACCAAGCAGGAAAAATATTGTAATGGTAAAGCAGAAATTACTAAAAATTTAATCTTAATCCATTTTATTTTTGTACTTTAATATAATTCTCTTCACTATTTATTAACTATTTTATCATTGTATATGGTATTAATACAAAATGCAAAATAAATACTTAATTACCTTCATTTTTCTTTTTTTCAACTAATTATTACTGTAGTAGCATAATTTGTGATATTAGATGTGTTTAAAAACACTTAAAACAAATATAAACAAGGAATTTATTCTTGCATGCTGATTCGAATCCGGTCTGGGAAGATTGAAAATAATTTTGTAATAGACTAATGTAATGAACATTTATTTTCTCAGTCTAGTTATATCTCCTTCTAATACAATGGTCACTTGTAATAGATCGACATTTCTGGTTGCCGAAAAATGAGTAGGAAAAGATAAAAAAATATTTTAAAAAATACTGCCTATATTGTTAATAATAAAATTTTAAAACAACCTTTATTAACCATGTTACATAACAGCCTGGAAATAAAGATAACACTTTTGGGAATGATATGTTGATGTCTTCAGATCAATCTGCCCAGCCTCCCTGACTAATTGACAGAACACTTTTCTTAATTTATTGAGCGTTTCTTTAAATTAATTAATAACGCATATACTGCTAATTGACAGTGAGCTAATATCAAAATTATCTCCACTCCTCAATTACTGTCACATCCTCTTCATTAGTATAAAATAATTAATTACAATAACGTTTTTAATATATTTTTTCAAACACTCTATTAATTCCGTCCTTGGCACTTTTGTCCAGAATCGGAATAATGCCACACCTTGAATAATGATTTAACTGCGACGAAATCAGAATGTTCATTGTTTTGGCATCAGGAAGATCTACGACTTAATATATGTTCAAAATTTAAATTATTCCTAAGGAATATACAGTATAAGATCAAACTCATAATATCAATATTTAATATTACAGATTGGTTCAGTATAAATTTCTTTACTTACACTAACTAAAGTCTAGCAGCCATAAATGGCAAATTTGGATTTCTAAAATTTTGTTATGTTTATTCTAAACGTATAACTTCTTAAACATACAGGCATATATAAATATATATATATATATATATATATATATATATATATATATATATATATATATATATATATATGTGTGTGTGCTATAAATAGGGTATAACACGGTATATATCTATATGTGCTATAGTAGGGTATAAGGGTCGTACGTTTCATATAAAATGCCCATTTTCCTGGAAGAAGTTATTTAGTAAATCAACTTTAAGTAGCTTATTATTAAAATTAAAACGCTTTTATTCAAAATATTTACCCCTTATTTTTTTCCCATTTCTTGGAGACAATTCTAGTGAATAGGGTCCCACGCTCACCTTTGTAACCCAGCTTATTTATTTATTTACTGTCTGTCGTGATACTCAAGATCTGGCATTGTCGTGGAGGAGTGTAGATCTGTTCCACTTAACCAATTCATTAGTTGATATTGACCTGAATTTTAGTTGAGTTTCAACAAGAAAACACGTTTTACACACCAAAATTGTTCAGTATCGAATGTTTTCTCAATGGGTGCATCCAAAATCGGCGATTCCGAACCCTTTTATGTTTTTCATTCACATATAGATAGCTACCGCTTTGATCAAGGAGCTTATTTTATCCATGTTATTGTTTCCTGGCCCCAGTTGTCTTAAATTAAAAATTTATATTTTATGTATCTTCATTCATATATGGATCGTATACATTGATAACAAATTCACATTGACTCATGGCCCCCCTAAAAATTCTCCTAGATCCGCCAGTGAAATGAGCATGTGATGGTTTCAGTTCTACGTAGAAAGGAGAGACGAAATATCCCTGCCACCACACAGAAACCAATAATTTTCTTGGTTTGAGAATTCTCGTGCCAACGGTAAATGATCCGTTGATTACTACTTTCTTATAGCTCGGGGAAACTGAATGCTTAAGTTTAAACTCATAAATAAAAAATATGAATTTATGAAAACCGTTTGTTCCCATTTTCATATTTGATTTGCAATGTTCGTTCAATTCTAGTGATTTAATAAAAAAAAAAAAAGAGACTTAATAACAGCTCATTACAATCTGTAACATAGAAAACAACAAAAGTAGCTTAATTCCACATTAACATAGAAAACAACAAAAGTACCTTTCATTCCACTTGTAATTTTAGAAATAATAAAAGCGCACATTTTGTATGAAAGGAATATATAAATAGCGCCATTGGCCATAATCATGTATCATTTAATTAGTGTTTTCCCTCGGACCATCCTGACTTTAAAGTCCTTCCCAACTGACAGCGAGCACAGATAAAGAACTAGCTTGGAATGTAGGGCACATATATCGCAGATCGTTAAGTCGCGGTTCCGATTAACAGTAACAGCTCCTGTTATTTAGTAGCGGGGCTGAGCCAGTGCTAATGTTCTGTCACGGTGATTTATAACAGCTACTTATTAGGGCCCTATTACCAGATGTCTGTGAATTGACCAATCAATGTTCAGTACAGCTGTTGAAGGAATTCTATTCTATATAAGCTGTGAAAGGATAAATGTCCCCAGGATATTGTTATAGAATGATTTATAAGGAAATAAAGTTGTATGACTGTTGAAAAAATATTCGTTCCAATTTTTTATATATGTCGTTCCATAATTTTTTCCCCTCTTATTTCTACACATATTTTATTAATTTAAAAAGTTCGTGTTATTTTATTCTTTCTTTATTGTTTACTTGTTTGCCAAATTACCCTTTTTCTCTTACAAAAAACTTTTATTTCTGCTTCCATTTGTATAACTGTAAATGTAAAGAAGGAACTTTTTTATTTTGAAGAGAAATATTATAAGATATAATAATTTATAAAAATATAATATTTTAAAAAAAGTGGTATATAATTAAAAAAATAGAATACAAATAAATATTAAAAATAAATTAAAAAAGTAAATTGACGTTAAATAACTTAACCGAACAAAATTAGTTTAATAACTGGCACCGTTGTAATAACGCAGTTAAAAAGCAATATTTTTTTAACTTTTATTCTTAGGAAAAGGTTATTATATCAGTTTAAATTATAATATAAAATGTTATAATAGTAAAATTTATAAATTGGAAAAACTAAAAATAATGAAATGGTCTAAAGCTCCGTATAGAGAATATTTCTTAGCCTGATTTTGGATTATTATATTTTGGCACATGAGTGTTATCTATTGGATTGTTGTCACCTACATTTGGAATTCGTTAGCCCACATAAACAGACCTTCTTATATATCGAGTTTCGAATTGTCCCTTCTGGCTATACCTCCTGCCGTATTTCCATGTTTTTTTCTGCTTTTAATCACACCTAACTACTATTCATATTTAACTTTAATGAATTAGAAGCTTGTAATAGTAAACACTGAACTCTGCTCTGCGGACAAATATGGTCCAATTGTTTAATTGTTTTCTCTCATATTTTTTGCTATGATGACCAAGATATAAACATGTAAGAGAAAGGTTTATTTGGGCAGCAGATCGCTGAAACTGGATTAGTGCTGTTATTGTTGAATGAAGTGAAAACCATCTGTTCGTGGACCTCTCCCAGTTCTTCAATTAGAAATTGGTTATAACAGGTTTGGGATAATTGAAGAGTTCCTTTATGAAAAGGCGGGGATTTAGAGAAGGCCCTTGATGGTCAATAAATGCTACTTTAGCCTTCATAAATATTTAAGTAGAGATATCTCCCGTACAACGAAGATTAGAATCTATTAGACTGGTCAGGCCCAATTATCCTTGCTGTCGACGCTAACAAGAACCCCATGTCCTTTAACTTCATCGATCTATTGTTATAAAATGTGGTATATTTTATAATCTGAGGCATGAAGAATGAGAAGAGAGGGACAGAGAGAAAAAAAGTAAGGAAAAATAAAAAAGTAAGCGTTATTAAAGATTTATGAATGTGGGTTTGTATTCGTTGACTGGTCATTTTGCGTGTGACGCCTATAGAGTAGTGCGAGAAGTTGCGGATTATCGATGTTGTGTCAATCGATGCGAGATCCATACTTAGTCTTCAAACCAGAAACGACAAACTATAAAATACATTACTATCAATGGACTAGGCTTTAGAAGCGTCATGAAAGTAATTCTAATATCGAATGATAATTGTGAAGAAATTGGTCCGGGTAGAGGTCACAATGAATTTGGAAAAAACTTTATTGTTTATATTATTTTCTTCATGATATGGCATATATACCTTTTTGGCACTTCGTTGTTTATAGTATACACTCATACATTTTAACCTTCATAATTACCTTACTGTACATCTTTATCATTTTTATTGTCTGTATTCACCTTACTCTTGTTTATTTATATTTAATACGTTTTAAATAAACTAGAGCCAAAAGCTCAAAAATAAACACTATTATTTATTATAATGCAATTGGGAAAACACCACAATGCAAAGCCTTATGTTTCAAATCCACTTATCACCCACTTACCGGTCGACGTTTCGCCTATTCAGGCATTATCAAGACACCAAAAACAATAAAGGGGTTATGTGAATCACATCTCGAAGAAAGAGGTGCAATACATCTCAACGATCAACAGCCCAAACAGGCTCCAAACATGAGACAGCACCCCACCACCATACAAGACGTTCAACATACAACTGAAAAGCAAGTACCAACGTATATTGAGTTTTATATCTAATCACCTTAGACATATGTTAATAAATAACCTTAAAACAGCATATTTAAAGCCATTAAACTGACTGATATAAAATATATAAGCTCCGTGAAAGAGACCATTTGCACGATGTTCGAAATTAACTTGTAACCTTCATTCCTCATTAAGAAATATTGGAATTTGAACTATAACAAGATTCACAATAACATGAACTGTACTTCTAGTGGTGGGGATCTTGCATTGTCGGATAGTGGTGGTGCCGAGAGAGATAATGTGAATGGTGTCTTTTTTGCGTGCACTTATATTAAGGGCCTCTCAGAATGTGATAGAAATATATTTAAAGAGTATGATGTTTACGAGATGATATATAAGATTACAAACAAGATGAGTAAATTTTACACTCCATTAAAAGATAAAATACTTACACAGCAACAATCGGATGTAGTATATGAGATTAGCTGTTTACAATGCCCTAAAATATACATTGGTAAAACATCACAATTGTTGCACAAAAGAATGTATCAGCATCAATATGATTGTAAAAATATTGATGGCAAGGAACCTAACACAGCATTGGCCCAGCATACCAAAACTTGTAAGCATCAATTTGATTTTGAGGATGCTAAAGTTATTTACGAAGAGAGTGATGGCTCTAGAAGGAAGTTGTTCGAGGCCATGCAGATTGCACAAAAGATTGGCATTTCAGTAAATTATAAAACAGATTGCAGAAATTTACGTTAAATATTTTAAAAGAAAAATTTGGCTAACTTTGCTAATATGTATAAATTTTTATATAGGTTAATATTACTTGATATGGTTTGTTATCAGCTCATTCTATAACCTTCCCAGCTGGTTGCGTATTACCTTCTTTTCAGTTGTATGTTGAACGTCTTGGTGGTGGGGTGCTGTCTCATGTTTGGAGCCTGTTTTGGCTGTTGATCGTTGGAATGTATTGCACCTTTTTCTTCGAGATGTGATTCACATAACCCCTTTTTTGTTTTTGGTGTCTTGATAATGCCTGAATAGGCGAAACGTCGACCGGTAAGTGAGTGTATTACTGGATTTGAAACATAAGGCTTTGCATTGTGGTGTTTTCCCAATTGCATTATAATTTAATATGTTTTAATATATTTGTACCATTTTCTTATATTGTCTGTATTTTGCATATAGCCCTGAAGACGACCTACAAAGTAGGTCGAACCACAGAGGCTAAACAATAAAGTTTTTCTCACATTCTACGAGAAATTCATTGTGACCTCTACCCGGACCAATTTCTTCCACAACAATAATTCTAATATCAGTTAACCGGAAGATTTGTATAAAACAATAGAATTTAATAATCAACAAAACGTCAAACAGTCACATATTTTTGGGCTTTTTAAAAATATGGATTGTACTTTATTTTATATTTTCACTTTCCTAAGTTTTTTCTTTATCACAAAGATCTTAGAGGAGGTTTTGGCAATACATAGAAGCAGTATTGAACTTTCATAATTATTTTTACCTTTAATAAATTCTTACTCAAGAACGCTTTCAGGGATTATTTAGCAGAACTATATATATCTATATATCTAGGATGGGCACTGACCGTAACTTAAATACACCGTAGTGATTCAAAAGACTTCGATTATTCCAAAATTTATGATTGCAACAAAGCATTCATCATTTTTCTTTTTAGTTTGCACTAAAAGTGTTTTAGTGTTTATATGACTTTCAGATAGTATTCGAATAGAGAACGGAATTACAAGAATACAAAAACATAATGCAACATGAGGTTTGTATTTTATGCAGCACTTAAAAAAAAAATCAGCAACGAAAAAGAAATCAATTTTTTCGAAATAATAAATAGTTATAAATTATTATGAGATTAAAACACTTGTATTACCGGAGATATATATTTTTATTACATTTATTTATTTTATTTTTGTTTTGCTTTTGTGGAATGATTGTATACCTACTTAGCACTATTACATATTTCCCACTAAAAAAAACTTGTAACCACTCATGATAATTCGCTCTCTTCTGATCGGATCCCCCAATAGAAAAAATAAATAAATGGAACTATATATATGAGCGCATTACTGTTTTTGGCTCTTGATATATTTATGCAAACTACAGACTATACAAACTAGTCCAGATCTCCTACATGAGTAAAGCTTTCTAAATTAATGAAAATATCCGAAAGCTCGGACATTAAATTATTCCTGTGCAATGCTAGTCCTGTTATTATCGAACCAGTGAGCCAGTCCAATAATTCATCGTGCTTCAAAGACAAAAACTTACATGGGAAGAGTGATATAGGATTCAGTTCATAAAACAATAGATAGCGACACATTCGCCAGTCCGCGTGCCTACTGATAACCGATCGCGGCCGTTAATAAACAATGGATTGTCAACAGAGCTGGTTATATTCAGGAGAATCACGGATCGGATATTCACGACGACCGATGTCCGCTGAATTATTGAGCCATGGTGTTACGTACAAAACTGATTTCGGTAAAACAGGATGGTGTTAATAAGGCTACGGAGGAATTATTAACTGTTCAGAATTCTGTTCAGATATCCCGTGTTGATTAGTTATCGGATTAATCATTAAATATATACATTGTAAATCAGGTGTGCTCGGATATTGAACGAACACATTTCATGCTAGCTGAGAATTTTGTCAGTCCGGATAGTGTGTCTTTTTTTAAAAACTAAATTTTTGAAATTTTAACGGGTTCTGAGACTGATAAATTTCCATATACATATTAATTAACAAATAATATTTTTAAAAATATAGCTTATAAATAGTTGATTACATCTAGAGTTCATGTTGGAAATAAAACATTAAAAAAATCTCTATCACTACAACCTATACAGGGTCTGGAGCTCAGTACTGTTTATTGGACAACGGTTGAGCAGGCCAGTGATTTGTCCAAGATTATGCTCAACCGCCTGATTTTCCCCCTTATTTTGGGTATCCACTTGATAGAGGTTGGTTAGCCCTAGCGGGGTCTTAAATCCGATAGGATCCATCTCCTGCTCTTGACAGGTCTCAAACTAACTAATATAACCAATTATTTTACTAGTATATATACTGCATTTTTTATCTAATTACGCGTTGTTTTCAGGATTAAGGTATTCCCCAAAGGTTTAAATTTTATAAAAAAAATTAGTTGCTTAATGATTTATTGACTGATAAGAACCTTGCCCTCATGTGATTATTTTTCTTCATTAAGATCTTTCTAAGAATATTGATTACTATATAATGCAAATAATTAAGATGTGTTCCTCTTTTTCCTACCAAAACTTAAATCATCAGTTATTTATGCTATACTATACAGAGCACTAGTAGCTGTAGATTTAATTTTGGTAACGATGTTGATAACTTTCTTGAAAAGTTAAATAATCGCCGACCTTAGAAAACCTATATCTCACACCGTGATTCCTTTAAGTTTCAGAACAAGAATTATGCCAACTATAACATCATTTTCTTCAGTAATAATATTTTCATCTTGTTTTAAATCGAATATCTTTACCTTATACGTCAATATGTTTGTCCAAGATTTTCTGAAAAAAATAAAAAATTTCCTTCGATGTCTATGACGGATTCATTTGCATGATTTTAAAATGGTTAATTTTTATGATGACTTTTAAGAAATCTTAATTCACTAGACTTACGATTATGATCTTGGTGTATCAATATTATTATTTTAATCTATTTAGAATTGTGAATAATACTTTATATATACTGAGTTACTGACATATAATGACTATTGAATAAAATGGTTTGAAAGAAGAAATGAATCTACTAAAGGAGGTTATATTTTAGCCTCGAACAAAATTAAGTTAAAAAGTTTAGTTATTATGAAATATTCAAAAAGAGACAATATGTGATCTTTTTTTATAGACTGAAACTTTAATCAAATATAATTTTACATTATTAAATTTTATTCTTAATGATTTGATATTCCAAAACCTTCTAAAATTCTATTAATGTAAAAATTCTTTTTTTATCACTAACTAGCTTTTGCCAGCGACTTCGTTCGCGTTGATTTTAAATAGAAAACTATGTTGAGTTCAAACGGAGAGCGAATTTTGAATTCCATAAATGAACTCCATATTATAAACAATGACTTAGAGCATTTGTAAATTGAGCCAGCCTACCAATGCTTATCCCTTTGTTAATAGATTTTAATAAACTTTCCTATTAAATATTAAATGGCATAATTACTATCTATAAGTTCTGTTCAAAGCTTTCAGACCCCAATATATCTTCCCAAGACTACCTGATGGGTTTGTTATTCTGGTACAATTCTAAATTATTTATTCCTTCAACAAATTTTAAAGTTTTATTTATTATTCAATTGGCTTTTCTATTTTCGGTATAATTTTAATAATTTTCATTAAGTTATGCCTTTTTTTTTTTATTTGTTTAATTTTTTTGTAATGTAGGAATGTTTTCGAATACCGGTCGTTTTAAAAATTTATATCTTCCGTGATGTTAAAATTTAAAGCCTGGTTAATTATTAATTTAACATGTTACGATTTCTCGTGTATTACTCTTTTAGAGGTCGAATTTCCAAAAATAAAAAACACATATTTCTTTATTTTTTATGTAAAAGCTAAATCTAAAATTTCATGGTGCTCGCATTAAAAATGGCGGTTTTTTTTATCACAAATGTTTGGCACCTTTTTCACCTTATTAGGGAAGATGAAAGGCCAGGGAGTAGAGGGTAACCAATTGAATAGGTTGGGCATTTGGATGACTCATCCTTACCTGGTAACTAAACCTTCCCTCCTTAGGGCAAACTAAAAAAAAAAAAAAAAATACGAGTACAACTCAAGAACGCCTGGACCGATTTCGATTTTTCGTGAGTATTCTTCTTTTTTAGCTGAAGACCGGTCCTAATAGGTGCGAATCATCGAAATCGGTCCAGGCGTTCTTGAGTTATAAGGTCAATAACTAACGCCACTCTCTTTTATATATATAGATTATTTTAAACTTGTTTTTAATGATGCAATATTCATGGGCATTATCCACGCAATCTTTTCTTATTTTTATGTTTGGTCTATTAAAACATAATTTTACTTTTTGCAAATAAATTGATATGGAAAACTATAAATGAAAAAGCATTATGTTGAATAAAGAAGAGAGAGAAATGCTTTATTTTCAGCAGTGCTGTCTAATTATATTGGATTGCCTTAATACACAGCATACTGATCAATCCATATCGGACATAATGTACATACTAATACAATGTAGTATACTAATACTAATTGTTTGTATTTTGAAAAAGAAATAGTTATAAGTTACCGACGGACTATCGAAATCCAATGTAAGTTTTAAATTCTGATAAGAGTAAAAGGTTATTTAACATTATTAATTTGTTTTTTTGCTTTAATTCTGGAAAATATTTTTACTCATTTATAAATTTTTTTGGTATATTTGTCCTTAACTTATTTCCATATTCTGTTTATTATCTGCCATAATTATTTTGGTTCCTAGGTTTTTTTTTCTAAAATGCTCTTAAGCAATAGATATGTTTAGCTTTTTTCATGATATTTTGTAACTGCTCACATTTATTACATGTTATCTACTTCTGTACATCTGTTTTCAAGATGATTAAAACATAATATTTTCGAATAAAGTGTAAACATGAATAAGGTTGTTATGAGATATTAAAAATACTAATAAATTTAGTATAAATTGCTCATACTAAAACCATACATATAACACATTTGATCGTTACTTTGTTTATCTTTTATAGGTATTTGTATGTGAAATGTTCAAAATTATGCCTTACGTTTAAAGTTTTTTTATTTTGCCAGTACCAATCTCAATCTGGTCAATCATTGTTTACAATGTTTGAGTCTAAAATAAAAAAAAATATTATAAACTTTAATTATAAATTATATGGATTGTTTAAATCCAAATATCGAAAGCTATTCCCCGCAGACGGTTAACATTGCGTAAGCATCTTATTTTTATTTAATGGTTTTCATTATTGATTCGAGGTAAGAAACCAGAAAAAATTAAAGGCTTCTATGAGCACGGTTCTCTCTTGAATTATTTAAAAAGCGATTGTTTAATTCAATGACCGCCTGCTCTGACATTATTGCTTTCATAATTCAGTGCCAATTACAGCTGAACCTTCCATGATGAAATAATTTTCTCGCTTTCTCAGCTTTCTTTAAGATAGTATAGTCAACAAATAGGGGATGAATTTTTGTATTTATTTGTATTGTTATATTTAAGAACGTTAATCGTTGTCTTTTTTCCATCCATTATTTTATATTATTAATATTGAAATACTGATAAGGAAATGAAATGATCTCATAAGTGTCTAAGTTCTTCTATTTATATCATCCCATATTTTAATGTTGCTAATTTTTAGCCAATGACTTCCTGCTGTCCTCTATCATTTAATAATATCCCAGAGACTCCGGTAGAACAAATCCGATACTATTACTGCACTTTGATAAAGGTTTAACTTGGAATCATCATACTATAATTGAAAAGACAAGAAACTACTCGTCGTTTCAGGTTATTCCAGTACTTATAGAAAAACTCTATAAGCTCCAAATTCATTATAAAAGACTCATATACATGGCCATCATAATACTCATTTCCATCTAGTTCCCCTCGTATCCAATCCTTACAATCCAAAATCCTTCCTGAAATCTTTAATGCTCCTTAGTATGTTAAGAATAAATTCATCCATAATGACGTCTATGTCCCATTAGTTGTTAAATTAGCCAAAACTCGTAATCAATCCTATCATAATAAAATTTATTCCCACTCAAACCCACTTGTTTCAGTCCTAGACACCTGTGCATAAGGCCTATCCTCGAAAATAGGGGAGTGATACCGAACCACCAATTTGGCTTTCGTTCTAATCACTCCACTGTACAACAGTGTCACCATATCGTGGATGCAATATCTATCGCTTTTAGAAAAAAATAATATTGCTCAGCTGTTTTTCTTGAAATTGAAAAAGTCAAGAATATATATTTGATAGTGTCTGGCACAAGGGTTTTCTCTGGAAAATAAACCCTCACTTGCCTCCTCCTTACTTTTTGATTCTACAATCTTATTTCCAAGACAGATTCTTCTGTACTTCTGTTGACTCTTCGATTTCCTCATTCTTTCCTTGATACAGGGGTGTACCGCAAGGCAGTGTTTTAAGCCCCATTCTCTAATCCATATACACCTCTGATATTCCGGAGCACCCATGCACCACCATCTATACTTTCGCCAACGACAGCAATTATTTCTTATAACGACAAAGCTAGCATCTATAACTCTTCAAAATCATTTACTTGATTTAGAAAAGTGTTTCTATAAATGGCAAATTGAAATAAACAACTCAAAATCGAGTCATGTAAGCTTCTCTCTACGCAAAACTTTGTGTCCAGCAGTCAAAATTGACAAGACGAAGTACCTTCCAAAAACTATGTAAGTTATCTCGGATTATTCTTGGACAAAAGACCTACATGGAACGTACATACAAAATTAAAAAGACAAGAACTGACTAAACGCTACAAACAACTATCACATCTTCTGGACAGCTCTTCACTTGCCTTACGAAAGAAACGACTTATCTATAATAGTATACTAAAACCTATTTGGACATATGGAGCAGAACTTTGGGATTCAGCAAAACAAGTCCACATACACAATATACAAACAACACAGTCCAACATTCTCAGAAAAATTGTTAATGTACCATGGTATTTTTAAAATCTCACCATACACAACGACATGAACATTTCCACTGTAAAATCATGCATTCATAACAAATACATAACATTCCACTCATCGACACAAAATCACCCAAATCTACTAGTTCAAGTGGTAAAAGGCTAAAAAGACATTGACCAAGAGACCTACTCAACTATTGACATTTCCATTCCAAAAATTTGCTGGATGCGCCATTGCGCAGGTGCATATAAAATTAAATAGTAAATAAATAAAACAAAATCAAATTTTCACATCTTAATAATCCTATTTTTAAAGCTTTTATCATTGTGCGTTAATTGGTTGTAATTTTTTTCACAATTGGTTTTGTGCATACTAAAGCTTTATTTATGGAAGAAAACGAACCGGGTGGGGGTCAACTATTATCATTCAAAGATAAAACTTTATACATGTATCCATGTCTTATAAACGTTTAAATGTTTTTATTTGTTTATATTAAATGAAAAATATTTTAGTCCGTATGCTATATTTAATATCTGAACTTATTTAGAATATCTTAAACTGATTTAATAGTCTCTGGGTTTTAAATTTCAAACAAATCAAAATGCAACACCAAATATATTGGCACTGTTATCTGCCAGGGCTATGATGAAATTATTTATTTATTTTTTTCTGTAAAGTAAATATTTAGTCGATACGTTCCTTAATTGTTTATCACCTTGAAAAATCAATATCGTTAAATTTATGTTTGATTAATGGTATTTTCCAATATATTTTTGAAACATTAGGTATGGCGGCGACAAATATATTAATTTTATCTTTCATATATCATTGATAAATAAATATTTGTTCTTTCATAGAGCTCAGAGCCAATATTTAACAGTGATAAACCCATCTAAGGAGAGGATACCAGCTTAATTGTATTTGATTAAATAAAAAATGAATTAATCGAGTGTTTACGAAAAACGCGATTGGTGGGATTGATATCAAGTTTCATTAATGACGTATGACGAGTACATTTAAATTCACATAATTTAAAAATTAAGTGTTTTCATCATTTCTCAGAAGCCAATTCAATATTAATTTGCGGCCGAAGTCAAATATTTTTTGAAAAAAATACAAAAATAAGAAAGTATTGAAGATTTGTAGGACAACATAAATAGGAAAAAAAAATATTATTATTGTTTTGTTTTTTGTTAAAAAAGTACATTCTTCCATTGAGGATAAAATTGCTTGACTAAACGAGCTAAAAAAATGTTAAAAAAGTAAATCTTTGAAGTTTATCCGTATTTGAACACTAATGCTTCATATAAAGCATTGCTAACTGTATACTGTAATTGAGCTTTTCATAATTTTAAAATGAGTATACTTATTATTAGATCTTAGGTAGGAAAATTACAAAAGAATATTTTATAAACTCAAAAACCACAGAAAACGAAAAAATCCGTCGATTCAGGCATTATGAGGACAGAAGGGAGATAATGAAATTAATGATCAATAAAAATAACATAATGATGCTGATTCATGTGAGAGCCTGGAGCTAATTACTTCAACTACTCTATGATATTTAGGCTACTGTTACAATTGTACAAGGTTTTGTTGTTGCAATACGTTTATTGCTTTAGCTGAACACATTTTTAAAAAATGACTACGTATATATAAATATATTTAAATATAAAATCTCCATGTAGCTGTATATTAGGTCTATAGTTTGGTAACAAGGCGACTCAACCGTCAATAAAGAAGATCTGACAGATAACGATGTAGCTGGCCAGAACGAACTCCCGGACCTCACCAGCCATAAATTTAACTCCAGGAGGTGCTGGTGCTGGTGATTTAGGCGACATTGGTCATTAACTATAATAAAAGGATGATTTAATGACCCGGCAGTGTATATATAATTAGGGGCTCTCAAGATTGAGTGCGAGGTGTGAAGCCGACATGTTCATTAGGAACAGCCTAGCAATGGGGGAGGGGAAGGGGGAATCCTCTATCATATATTTATTGAAGAACTCGCTAGAGCTAATAGAAGTGGTAAATCTTAGCCTTGTTTTGTATGTGTGTATGTTAATCGGTTACGTTAATTTATTTCACTGTTTATTTTTTACAGTCCATGAGATAGTGAAGTTATAATTTAGAATAAAATGTTACTAAAGCTACGTTTGGTTAGAGTTAGTGAATCAATGTAATATAGAACCAAAATTTGTTACCACTTATTGATAATTTCCATTAATAACCTACCATTACTCAGAAAAATATTTCTTGTTAAAGGTCAATTAAAAGAATTGATGAAATTAGTTCCAAAAAAAGGCATTCATTGCCCCTGGGATTATTCCTTATGTCCTCATAGAAATAAAACTGTCTTTATTCTCATGGGTATATTAAATACGCCATATCCGAGTTAACCAATGAAGAGAGAATATGTCTTACCTTAAATACATAACTATATTGAATGAAAGTTTTTAAAAAATTATATGATCTAAAACACACTTGATTTTCTAAGGAAATTTACAACAACAAATTTTTTTGTATTTCTAGAATTTTTTTCTTGAAGCAATAAACATTTTTTTATTTAAAGCTATGAAAACTCAGATTTCAGGAAAAAGAAACACCTCACTGCTGTAGGATGAAATATTCCATATCTTAAGAAAAAAACTAAAAATTAACATTAACATTAACCAAGCCCTAAAAAAATGTTTCAACACCCTTAAGATAAATTGCAGAGTAATTTAAAACCTTTCAATGATAGAATAAAAAACAAATACTGTACCACTACAACCCATGAAGAGCTTTAGATTGAGTACAAGACAGAGACTGCACTGTTTCAGGGTTGTTCCGGGAACTGATTTGTCAGCATTCACGCTCAACTAGATTTTTCCCCAATTAGGATACTCAATTTACAGCAGCTGGTTGAGCCCAAGTAAGATCCGCTGATCCCAAAGGGTCAATCAATGGCTGACAAAAGATTAAATAATTTATCAGCAACAGCTCGATTTGAACCCGGTGCCTTCAACACTGTAACTTAGCACTCTACAAACTGAACATTTTACTACTCCCCTAGATTAAAACTTTATAAATCTATATAGTTTCTCCTTTGATCTCTTTACAAGCACTGCATTGCAATAAGATCAAGTCGGTGAGAACCAAATCTTACAGGCTTAATCACCTTTTAACCTCACCGAACTTACCACTCCGCCTCAAAGTAATGATCTATAACGCAGTTATTTATTAGACAAGCACTCCTTTATGGGGCGCCTATGTTGAATAACATTTCGCCAACAACTTCAAAAAGGCTCCAACAATTTCAAAACCGTATGCTGTGGCGTATAGTAAGGCACACTTCTCTACAAAGAACGAAATCAGACATAATACGCTAGACTCTCGGACTCCCGACGGTAACGGACTTCATCACACTATTCAATGCACTTACACCGACAGGACAACCTCAGCGCTGGCAAACACATGTACAGACACTCCACATGGACTGAGTAAACTACTAACAAACTCCAATCAGAAAGAACTAGTGAGCCCCATCACTAGATCCCCCACTCCTTCCATCTAATTAATGTTCAGAAAATTCAATGTACAATCCTCTCTTAAAATGCACCTGATGCAGTAAAAGAGATGCTAGGAAATTAAAAAAAAACAATATTTAGTTTCAAGTCGTTTTATTTATAACTAAAAAAGCACAATAACATCGATATACTTTCAATTTTTCTACCTGACAGGTCAAAAGAGTTCTGCTGATACTAAAAGAGTTTTCATTGAAATCTGCTCTTTCCGTGAGAATTATCCAATATATCTCTAGTCCTAGAACGGATGTCTTGATCTAAACCCGACTACCTCCTGCTAAGGATGCGTGAGGGATGAAGATGCCTGAGGAGACAGCTGATAAAAAGAGACGACAACTAATTGGTGAGAGTGACAGAAGATCCCCACACGCTAACAGCCGCCATTAGGCTCCGTGTCATAACATATCTCTTATTACCCATCCCTCTTTTTTTCCTCTCTCATCTTGGAATCCTTTCAGCCTCTTCGACATCACAGAGCCTCTTCGCAGTAGAGTTGCTACCTTCTCTAATATTAGCTCCCGGGAGACACATCAAAGGCTGTCACTCCCCTGAGAAGGCTTCACTATTTGCTGTCAGATCATGCTCTAGTCTAAGATATTTTTAAGTCGTTGTTGTTTTTTTTCGTTCCCATAGGACTATGTGCCAGAAATATACTATGGAGGAACAAAAAAAAAACATACTTATGTTTGTCGACTTTATTTTGTTTATAATTAACTACCCTAGTTTCCCTACTATGGAGCTAACGTGTAAACTTCCCTCTTCGCCGTAAATCATCTCACCTTTGTTGCGAATGTGCATAAATATACATAGCAAACGGAATCTATTGCCTCCAATGATTTTTATTACCAAAATAAAATTGATATTACAAAAACGGAAAGAATAGGAAGCGTTTGAAACTGTTGCTATTACAGCTTGTAATGGTTAGAATTTCATAGTTTTTTGTAAATATAAAGGAAAATAGGTGATATGTTTTTGGCTAAAGTTTAGATCAGCAATTTTGTCAATCACAATATTTTCCCGTTTTATTTCTCAAAGTATTAATTGATACTGAATCCGAAGTTTCGAGGGTGTAAAAAATTGCTTGGTTAAACTAACGAAAATATGAAAAAGTCAAGTTCTGAAATTTGGAGTTATCAGCTTTTGAAACGTATTGAACTGCAACCAAGAATCGAAGCTGTAACCAACATTTGAATAATCCACGATTTTTCCGTTACCGATAATTGGTCAACAATGGACAAGTGGTTAGCATGACCGCTTATTTTGGCCATGATTGCGGATAAGCAGTCCGGCAGGTTTTTTGAAGGAGTAAACAATTTTTGGGTATGTCGTCCTTCAGAAGCGGTGCTGGTGCTCGTAAAAGATCCCTATTGAAATTATAAAAGAATAGGCTAAATTTAGGACTGCCATTGTAGCATTAGCCATTAGTAGCACTGCCATTGTAGCATTAGCCATTAGTAGCACTGCCATGGATAAGCCATAGCAGCATAAGATGGCAATACACTTAATGGGCTAGTATACATTGCTTTAATAACAAACTAGTATAATTATATTTCTTAGCAGTTAAATTATACTATTATGGATCAGAGTAATAATAGCATTACAAGCATGTTTAGTAATTGATACGTTTAAGCCTACTTTACGAAAAGAATTCCCCTTGGAAACGAAATCGCTCTTTAGACTAGATGCGTACACTCCCTCGAGTTATAAATAAGAGAAGCGTTTATTCTGGGAGCGGAGAGCATTCTGTTGGACTGTCGTCGCCATAAATCCGGCCTAAATAGAGGCCAGTGAGGATAAAGCCGGGGCGATCCGTCAAGCTATAACCAGCCCAGTCCAGCCTCGACCGGCGGTTTATTGCAGCACTATCTTTTCCATCGTAAATCTTAGCGGGCTCTTCTCCGGCCTGCCCTTCGCCCTACTATCTTAGCAACTTGTCCACCGGATGGCACTCCGTGATACAGTACAAAAATCTTATGAATGTACCATTTTAGAAATGGCAGATAAGTCTTCAATTGAAACATCTGATTTAGAATTCCAGTACTCAACTTATTAGCAGTCAAGTCCTTAACCCTTTAGCGACCGTGAACTACTATAATAGTCCGAGCGCGCCGTGCCGTGGGGACCGTGGACTATTATAATAGTCCGGTGTCAGGTGGGCTCCACGGACCATGGACTATTATAATAGTTTTGCTTCTCCGGCGTTTCTAGACCGTGAGCTACAATAGTAGTTCAGTTCCTAGAGCCATCTAGGTGTCCGCATGACGAGCTGAAATACTTTTTCTTGACCACAGATGTCGTACAAATTCAATTTTGGCTATATTATTTTTCGTAAAGTGTGTCTGTCGTGTTTCGGCATTTTTCACACTCAAAAGAATTTTTAATTGTATAAATTTGTATATAGACATTTCAAAAAAATAAAGTATATAATTGTATAATTTTTTAAATAATTAAAATTAATTTACAATAATTAAATTTTTTTTAAAATATGTTTTTAAATTCACCAGTGCCAGTCCATTCACCATTCCAAGTACGGATCAAAAAGGATGATGGGAAACTATAAGGAATTAAATAAAAAAACATGATTTCAGAGTCAAAAAGTAATCGGTTCAGCGGGCACGGTTGACTTTTCTACCACTCAGTCCAGCCAGCCCGCTCTGACCCGGCCGAATTCGGTCGCTAAAGGGTTAATAGATATACTGACATCGATAGATCTTTAGAGTTATCAAAAATAGATTCTTAACCCTCTTTAATGCGGAGAGTGTTATATAAAGCCAGCTGGTTTCAGCGCCCGTCGGCTGAAAACTCGACCTATACCCGGGCAAATATGTTTTCATTAATGGGTATATCTATACTATATAAAGTATAAGCAAATGATATAAATCATTGAAATCGGGTGCAAAAAGAATTGTTTGAAGAAATTGATAATTTTTTTTTCAGATTTTTTACTTTCAAAAGTAACAAATTTTACATCATTTTAAAGAAGAAAATTAGTTTCACAAAATTAAAAAAACAGCACCGGAGTATGACGAGTATTATAACAGCTATAGCGTTTTAAAGAGTTTAGCGTGCGGCGGCGGACAGAGAAATTTTGTATTACAATCCAAATTCTACGTGTCTTGGAACGGGAATACCAAAAGTTTGAGGTAGGGTTAACAACAATTTTTTTTTGTTCAATTCCATAGCTTTAAAAAAATAATTAACAAATAAAAAACATGATTTAGTCATTTGATGCCTTGTGCAGGTTACTATTTCGGCGAACAACTCTTTTTCTTTAAAAATGATAAAAAAAAACTGATGCCCCACGAAGCGTATTCAGCGTATTAGAATAGTAAGACTCGGGATAAACTGTATTCAACTACAAAAATATCAAGAAAAAGTATCGGATACAGAAAAGTATCCGTATCACTTGTACTCAGATACAGGAAAATCCAGTATCTACCCATGACTAATATTAAACCCACCAATCATATTTAAAAAAATGCTCGACAGATAAATCTATTTGTTTAATCGAATACAGTTGTTATCCACACATTCAATGGGCGTATCTATTTTTATTATAGACTTTGAGCTCCTTGAGAGAACAAATATTTATTTTTCATAGATAAAATTAATATATTTGTCGCCACCATTCATATATGTCTCAAAAATATATTGCAAAATATCCTTATTCAAACATAAATTTAATCTTATTAGTTTTTCAAGAGGATCGCCAACTAAGGAATGTATCGACAAAATATTTACTTAACGAAGAGAATTAAAAGTAAAGATAAAATTAATATATTTGTCGCCACTGTCTGTGTAAATGTCGCAAAGGATACATTGCGAATTATCATTTAACAAATATAATTAATGTTATTAATTTTTCAAGGGATCAAAGCAAGGAATGTATTTACAAAATATTTACTTTACGACAAGAATAAAAAAAAATAATAAATTCATCATGGTCCTGGCAAATAAAGCCGCAAAAGTAGGATTATTAATATTTTAAATTTTAAAATTTGATGAAATAACAAAAAATATATCCACAATACTACTATACACAATAAAAAATAAACACAAAATAAATATGTAAAGTGTTTTCATATCCTGTATTTTAATATTAATAATATAATCAAATGTCAATAAAATAGAGACAAAAACTCAAAAAGAAACACTATTATTTATTAAAATTCAATTGGGAAAAACCACAATGCAAAGCCTTATGTTTCAAATTTCTCCAGTAATACACACACCTACTGGTCGACATTTCGCCTATTCAGGCATTATCAATCCACACACAAAAAAAGGTTATGCGAATCACATCTCGAAGAAAAAGGTGCAATACATCCCAACGATCAACAGCCCAAACAGGATCCAAACCCGAGACAGCACCCCACCACCAAGATGTTCAACATACAACTAAAAGGAAGGTAATACGCAATCAGCTGGGAAGGTTATAGATATGGGTGTGTATTACTGCAGAAATTGGAAACATTGGCTTTGCATTGTGGTCTTTTTCCAATTGCATTATAATTATCAAATGTCTTATAATATTGGATTTTAGGTGGATGAAAAATTTACATTTTCAAATAAAATAATAAAAATGGGTCACCAGTGGTCTAGTGGTTAGTCTATCTTACTATAACCAAGATGGTGGGATTCGCAGCCCGGGAAGTGCCCTTGGAATTTTTTAATGGGATTAAAAAATCCTTAGTTAAGCTGTCCTTTGGAGGGAATATTAAATGGGAGTTCCGAGCCTGTGTGGTGTCAGATAATCATAAAGGATCCAAAAGAATACAGGAGAAATTTAAGATTCCCACTGTAGCATCGTTCTATTTTGCATAGCAGCATGATTGTTTTTTAATTTCATTGTAAGAGATTTATGTACTTCTGCATCGGCCAAGTCATAACCTTTCATAAAACAAATTTGTGCATAGCGTCCTTCGTTATGAAATGCAAGAATTATATGATGAAATAATGGATTGAAATGGTCAGGAGGTGAAATCAATGATTGCATAAAATAATGAAAACTTATTGTATGTAATCATTGACTGCACCCCCTGATCATATCAATCCATTATTAGAATTATCCAGTCAACTATTTTTCACCTGTATAAGATCGAAAGGTCATCCACAATCCTCTTGCCTTACTGAGGTTTCTGGGATATTATTTACTCCTCTCTAAATCGCTTAAAGAATATTCTTTAAATATTAACTTTCCATTAAAATTACCATATTCGGGTTGGAAAAGATATAATACTAGCTCATTAGTAGGTATCCTAGGCGAAACTACTGTAATTCCCTTCTTTTCAGGTGTGAGTTGCCGGAGGTTACGATAGATGTGATCTACCTCCATATTACTCCATGACCGTGATTATTATACTTAAATCAGTTGTTCAACTTTTTTATGTTCCCACCATCTAAGGACGATATCGTCACACAGGGCGTTACAATACTTCAGCCTGTACCCTCAATACCCAATTAGACGCGGCCGTTGCGTTAACAGGCCGTGATCTGCTGCAAGATTTATCGCCTCCTCGAGGTAGTTATGCCGCTCTCTCATTACACCTACCTTCATCATACACCATCTTGCTTGTAGAAGTGACTCATCATCAATTTAATGTATACTCTGAATTACAAATAAACAACACTCCATACAGACATGAATAATCTTACAGTAAAATTTATTACAAACGTTTCTCTTTAATGAAACAGTAAAATATAAAATCAAAATCTATATCCAGGCATCATGCAATTTGAATCTTCTTATATACATATATATATACATATATATATATATATATATATATATATATATATATATATATATATATATATATATATTAATCGTTTCGGGTACTGGACTTAAATTATACTTTCCTTTTGTTTTATAAATACAAAAACCCTTTTAGTCCAAGCAGTCATTTATTTATTTTTTCTTTACATGTAAACGTTTCGACCCATGTGGTCATTCTCAATACATGTTTCCGATCATCATTCAGTCAGCACATTTCAATCCGCAAAAGACATCTTTTTTTCCCGGAGACCAACATTTAAATAAAAAAATAAGAAGAAGGCTGGGTGGGGTCCAACCATAGTCAGCCAACTGAATATATATATAGATATAAATAATATTCTCCCCATCTTCATTAAATGGGAATAAACATGCTACTGTCTTTATTAATCTGTATAAATAGGCAGTACAATAAAATAAAATACAAATAGGCTCAATAAACTATAAATAATCAAATTAATTAATAATCACCCGGATCATTTTCATCCTCATCTATACAAGGTCAAATATTACTATTCAACATATAAATAATCAAGTATAATATTGCAAATCTTATACCCGTAAAGGTTCTAAACCCTCTAGAGGATCTATTTAAACCTAAATCATAATTGTCATACTTTCCCCAAATTCTCCCATCTCTAGAATAACCTTTCAGCACTGACGATTCATGATAATGATAATGATAACTTGGAACTCCTTTCAGGTAAGATATAAGACCAGTGAAAATATCACATTGTACCCATTTCTTTTTCCTTGACAGACTTAAATTTTAACTATGTATAATTCTTATCATATATCAGTTAAGCTATTCAATCACAAATTATAATTATTAACGACTTATTTTTAAAGTTATTAACTAATTTTATAATAATCCAAAATCAATGTCAAGAGAACTCCCCCCCCCCTTTTGCAGTTCCATAAATCCTTATTTCCTCAAATCTTAAGAAAATAAGAAAAACGTGTGTCGCACATATAAAAAAAAGAAGGAAATACATCATAAAAATATATGTTAGGCTTAACATGAATCATTTGCAATAATTATGTGCAACGAGAATCTTAAGCATACTAAGTAGACTAAATTAAATATATATAAATAAATAAATAAAATACCCTTAAGTATACTATGCCCGGCATAAATAAAACTAAGAGAAATAATGCTTAGAGATTTAGATATGAATTAAAATAATAATTATGTATTACTAAAAATTAATGTTAGCAAACTGAGGGAAGATTTTTAATTTTCATAAATATTTGAAAGCTATACACAAAATATGTAACAATTTAATTAATATACTAAAAAAAAAATCAAAATCTACTTTAATCAAGTAATTAATATTTAAGCTTTTTAAAGCTTAAATATTTTCCCATTATATACCAGACAATGTTAAGCATGACTATGTTTCAATAAATATTATGTGAATACATTAACCAGTAGAAATTTATTAAACGAGTTATAAAGCCGGCATTAAAAATAAATAAAAAACAGAAAGCCTTAATTTATGTCCTCGGAAATAATTAATGTTTTGCATAATTAAATGTTTTATTTTTTTAAATTATTTAGAATTTAACTAAATTGGAATATTATCTGGATCTGAACTACTATACAATATTTTTATTTTGAGTTTTTCCGAGATTTGCTGGTTTATTTACATTCAAAGGCCAATTATTTATTCGATCCAGAGTAATTTTTTTTCTTGGTATAAACTTTTTATATTTAATTTTAGTAATGTTTATAATTTTGAGCGAATTTGATTCCCTGAAGTTGTTCTTAAACATTGGCGTGTAGTTTGGCTCTTAAGATATTGCATTTAATAAACATTGATTTATCGCACAATAAATTTACACGTTCATGTCAAGCACTAAAAAAATCCCAAAACCGAGAATCTGGTGTTGAGAACTACTATGTATGTAAATCACACGTGTGTTCTCGTGTTTAAGTCGAAGATTATCTCCGCTTGGAGCCATTTCAGCTAAATTTTTACTGCCTTCATTATTTGCCTTTTGTTAAATAAAAAAATGAATTTACGATCGTCCTATTGAATAATTCATGGAAACTGTTTTTGAAACGTCGGAGAGACCTTTACAGCCCCTGTCATGCTAATAATTATATAATTGATATGTCCTCTCAACCCTTTGACGAATGGCGATTGCTTTCCTTTCGTTTGCTTTACAAAATATTTTCGGAGATGGCTGAATCAGGAGTTATGGCCGACAAGGAGGATCAATAAACAACTTCCAAATGCTCCTGTTGTGTCAGTTTTTTCAATTCATTAGTTATGACCTTGTGTAGTCGACCGAAACGCCACAGGATTTATCTATGCTTTCCTCTGACAAATCGTTGTTATAATTCTGCCATATGACACATATATATTACTGATTTTTATATAAATTTTTATATAAATTTCATTAATTGTATTTATGATACAATAAACTAAAAAAACAGAGTGGAATGATTTCATACTAACGGAAAGAATATTCAAGTACTATTTGGAGAAATGTAAAGAGTTAGCATTTTTGATTCAGGAAGTAAAGAAATATTCAGGATGAAATACCATGAGGGACGATACTGTACACTGTGATATTTTAAGGGAGAGGGTCTTAAGTATGGACAGATTACAGGGAAGAAGAACTGCAGAAAGAAGGAGCACAGTTAAAGGATGAAAGAATGCTGGATGGAATGGAGGAAACAAGGGCATGTGATGCATTGAAATAGGCACTTGGTTCCTTGTAGGCCTCATCGATAAGAATTAGAAAAAGAAATTTTCGAAACGCAAGAGAATAATTTGAAATTTAGAATTAATGGGGCTATAATAATGGATAAAGTATTCATATTGTATCTGGAATATGGATGGAGTAATAGGTATGACTATATACCTCAATTCAATATAGTCTTGACATAAAAAAGGTCTAGTTATATTAGGTAGAAGTGAAGAGGTTATACATAAACTGAACAAAATGCTTTTCCACAAATTACCTTCATTACCAAGAGAAACACTGAAATGCGAAACAAACGATCATCGATATCAACATATGCATGTTAATTTTTGTATAATGCAATGTATTGTAATTAAGAAGATCCATTGATCAATGTCTTGCTACAGCAGTTTCATTGGTCAATGTCTATTAATTCGCAACAGACCTTGTCCATCGCAACACCCAAGAACAATGACGAATCATCCTCCGTAGAAACGTTATTCTCTGCCTAAAGTCTATCGCTATACCTTAGTGACAAAGCAGGAAGTAGTGAAGTAATAATAAATTTACAATTTCAAGGTTTTACTTAATGATAAGCAGGTAATTTGTTTTTGATATTGATATATTCAAAAATACTTCTACTTCGGATATTAAAGTGATAGTGTTCCTGAATTTGACAGGGCGATTGTTGCGATCCATTGAGGCATAAAAAGGAATTTTCCACCAGGGCTGTTCTGTTCCCAGTCAATAATACACCTACCTGGACCAATTCCTACGTGAGGGGGAGGAGGGTATCCATTGTATACTCGAAAATTACAGACGTCTTCTCCAGACACCTGGTGGCGGCGAGCTGTGTAATCTCTGTGAGATCCACTTGTCATCCGGGCGGACAGGCGGCACCAATCGATTCGACGTCCGAAGATCAGGAGGCAAGAAGTCTTAGCCCCGGCCAAGGTCGCGGCTTCTTCAACCTTTTCAAGCTATTGATTTCTCGATACATCTTTTTTTCATGTTATACTATTAAATTAAGAAATATCTTCATAAGCTATCCGACATTACCATAATTAATTTCATGAAGAAGGGAAAAAAATGTGAATAATCAGTATTATTGTTTTTAAAACTAATCTAAACAGGAAAAAAAAGCGGTGCACCTGGAATTTTGTCGTTTTCTTCTTCCTAGTGCATATAATTTAATGTTGTCTATATGTCCCAAGTAAAGTATACATCATAAGAAATAACAGATGGAAACAGATTGAAAAACAAGAAATATCTGAATAGAAAAACAATTTTATTCACAAAAACTCCAATAACTCGTATAAAATAATAAAATATTGTTCGGCAATTTTTCTTCATTAAATTTCTGTTATTATTTTTATTTTATTTTTTAATAACGGGCGATTCCTCCCCTTGCTTGTATCACAGCCTGGATTCTCCTTGGCATGCTGCTGATTAAGCTGGCAACTCTTTCCTGTTTTAAACTTCGTTATGTGGATAGGTCCTCAGGGCTACCAGAAACCAACGCAGCGCAGTCCAGAGGTACAGGAATACTGATAACTTAACCAGGATGCCAGGTTCAGGTAGGCCCAGAGTGACTCCTCCCACTGACGATAGATTTATTGTGATGCAGACGTCAAAAAATCACAGAAATGTGAATAAAAGTGTGGATACGGTGCGGACGCGGTTTCATGAAGTTCTCCTTCAATCAAGGGCCCCAGCTACGGGAGTTCAGCTCACCCCAACACACCGGGTATCTCGTCTTATGTTTGCTCGAGAACGTCCAGCGTGGACAGTAAACGACTGGGCTCAAGTTCTGTTTTCAAACGAATCGAGATTTTCACTATTTGCTTCAGATCATCGGGTTAGAGTGTAGAGAAGGCCAGGGCAGCGATTTGCACCATACAATATCTCCAAAAGGGTGCCTTACGGTGTTGGGTCTGTAATGGTTTGGGGTGGGATCACTTTAGTGGCGAAGACTGATCTCCATATGTTCCAGAGAGGGAGTCTAACTGCACATAGGTACATATACGAAATTCTTGAAGAGTATATAGTGCCATTCACTCCTTTCATAAGTGATTATTTCACGTTAATGCATGATAACGCACGGCCACATGTTGCAAATGTGGTTACCGACTATCTTAATGAAGTCGGTATACTCACCCCTAGCTTAATCCCATAGAACACCTATGGGATGAGGTAGTGAGGTGCATCCGAAGGCGACTCGATCTTCCAATGGACCTTCAACACCTCAGAACCGCGCTAGTGGAAGAATGGAGAGGCATCGAACAGGAAAGAGTTGCCAGCTTAATCAGCAGCGTGCCAAGGAGATTCCAAGCTGTGATACAAGTAAGGGGAGGAATCACACGTTATTAAAAAAATAAAATAAAAATAATAACAGAAATTTAATGAACAATATTTTATTATTTTATACGAGTTTTTGTGAATAAAATTGTTTTTCTATTCAGAATTTTTTTTTTGTTCAATCTGTTTCCATCTATTATCTCATATGATATACTTTACTTGGCACATACAGAAAAAATTAAATTATTTGCACTAGAAAGAAATAAACGACAAAATTCCAGGTGCGACGGTTTTTTTGTTATTTACTTTATTATAATCAGAAGATGTTGCTATCAATAAAGAATTAATTATTTATAATATTTAAAAAAATACTTTATAAACCACGTGTATGATTACCATAAATTTTATCATTTTTTTTTTTTTCTCTTCGAGTGAGCTCATTCATTATGAATGACATATGGAAACTCTTCTCCTCCCGGTCAGTCATTCAGTCATACTCTAAAATGAAATTTAATAACGTAATTTACCTTATATATATTTTTTTCTTTCTTAGCCCCTTGGCTTTTATTCATTTTTGATAGTAATATAGTATCTTATATTTGTTTAATTGATAAAACTAAATAGGTATTGGGAAAAATCTATGTTTGGGAAGATACTGGATTTAGGTATTTGGTTAGAGCAGTTATTAGTAAGAATTTATTTTTCTTTAATGTCACGTAGTCGTAGTAAATATTTGTATGTTGACATAGCTAGAGCAATTTACTCCATATTAGGCTCTGGTGCAATTACTCTGCCTCAGATGGCCCTAAGAAGCGCAGGGATATTCGGGAATCTTGCCTGTCTGTCTATCATTGGCGCTTATTATCTTATTGTTCAATAATTTGTTACTGTTTATACATATTTTTATTATTATTAGGCATCAAATCGTTATTTTACAATTATACATTATTATCTAAAATAAATAGCAAGCGAAGGAGCATTATTATTAAAAGCACTCTGCATCAGATCAGTGGACCCCCTCTTTCAAGACATGTTGTAACAGAATAATTTTGTATACGATTATTGACCTTGGAATTGATCTTGTGGAATGAGCAGATCCTTCTGGGGCTCACCGAGCATCCATGAATCTGGGATCTTTAATATCCGTCCCCTTCGTCCTCCACACTATCATTCCAAGAACAAATGATCTTGTTCTGCACCTTGGGATAGCCTTCTGATTATTTGAAAACTCTCCTTAGTTGTCTCAGGCCACTTTTCAAAATGCTCAAACCAACTTTCTTTACCAGACAAATCCAACTATGTCCTCATGCCCTGTGATCTCATCAAGCTCCCTATATGTATATACATATATATATATATATATGTCTGCGTTTGTGTGTGTTTTTTTGTTTAAGCAAGATTATTATAATTCAGTACCCACTAATTAGAGAAGATCCTCATGGTGGTCAATAATAGCGACATATATGTAATATTTGGCAATAAATTATACATATTTGTTATTATTAATAAATTAGACAATTTGGCAGCCAATTTAATAACAAATGTTCATGAGTTAACTGTTACTGTTATTCATACAATGTATCTAACAAAGAGCACTGAAGCCACTTTTTCATAAATTATTTACGAAAGGTCATTTGTTCTCACCTATTGTTTCTCTAATTGTTCCCAACTGCAACTAATAACGGCGCCGGACCAGTCCAATAATTCAGGCATCGCACGTTATCCTCCATTTATGAATGACAAAAAAAAAAAAAAGCGACAAGAAAAGAACTGCTCTTGACAAATGTTGGCGGAGAGGCTATATAGGTGGCGGAGGATGTAACAAAAGCCTTCGACTGGTGCTCTAAGAGGCCGTGACTCTGACAACCACCGGAAAATCCTTTCTACTAGCGCCCTCTACCGTGTGACACCTTCTGTTTGTCGGCCCCTTCACATCTCTTCTCTTTTCAGAAGTCTCTTCGGCGTTTTTGTTACTGAAGCTTTATTGGTAGCAAGTTTTTTTTCTTTTACCTACGCCTGTTATATCGGAGAATCCTGAAGAATTAGATACCTGGGAGACGTATCATGAAATAGATGATGTTCCGAAACTTCAATGAAGCAATTATTGATGTTGGGCAACTCTTGTCGTGTCTTGGTAATACTCATAATAAATTAAGAATTATCATTTTGCTAGGTTATCAATTTTATGCGTCGACTAATTTTCCAAAGGGTACAATGTTTGATTCGCTACTTTAATCAATCCAAAGATTTTTGGAAATAAGTTGGTAATTGAAAAGTCTTATGAAAAAAGATATATTAAAAAAAGTATCCAAAGCCTTTTGTCTTTTCTAGAGGTGTTACAGCTCGCCTCCTACATTTTCGAAGCCAACCATTGCTCTCAACCATCATCAAATTCTACATCGTTTATTGAAGGTTTTACAGAATATTACAATGCAAACAACTCATGAAGATCATTGCACATTATTAACTTATGGTGGAATACACTTCTATAAAATAGTACAATTTGAATATTTTATTTTCTATAACGATGCTATTTCTACTGTTATGCTATGACAGACAATTATACTATATGAAAAATTCTGCATCAAATGCGGATAATTCCGAAACTTCCAAAATTTGTCTTTTGACATCTTTCGCTAGTTTAGTCAACCATGTTTAAAAAAAAAAAATACAAGGGTACCTACATTATAAATTCTAATTGCAATAATTTGTCGTACAAGCCAAATCTGTAGTTATGCATAATAATATGAAGTTAATTCCCGTGTCACATATATAAAGTTAATAAGCATTGTAACATAAAAGATAAGGGAAATTACATCATATGAAGAGTTTGAGATCAAAACCTGATATCACCGAGATTTCCAAAATCTAATTGTTTACATTTTTCGTTAGTTTAGTCAAGCAATTTTGGCTAACTCGACACTTAGCCACCTTATTTATCTATGGTTATAGTTCGGTTCTATATCTGAAGTATCTGCAACTTAGACGAAACAAGCTAAAAATGTGAAAAAATCAGTGTTTGAAATTTGGAGTTATTCGCATTTGTCCCGGAACACCTCTTATAGTCTCTGTTATATTCAATGTATTTTTAGTTTTAAAAAAAAAAGGTTTTATGATAACCTTAAAAATTGTATAGAGCAGGGTAGCTCTGTGCGTAGGGATTGTGGAGTTCAAAACAGTGAATTCCGCGTCCAAGACATGAGGCAGATAAATTATATGAGGGCCTAAAGACTGGTTTCTAATTTGTTATATCACTTCTTAATAAAAAACTCTGAGTAGGTTAAAAGCATCAAGACTTAAGTAGTAAGAAAACTAGTATTAGCTAGACAGTTTTATCTGAGTTTCTGTTTGTCCTCTCTCTAGGCTGATTTCATCCATCACGGAGTAAACAACATATTTTTTCTCTGTGGTTATATTTATCTCGTTTCAATCTGCCATATTTAGTTATTCACAAGGATGTAGCAGCTCCATATATCTATACCATACATGACGTGACGATGGGAGGGAACCTGTTATGTTCATTAAGAACGCCTTTGGCCGACGAGATCCGACTGACAGGGCTAGAATAAGGCGCTATCCTTGGCCCGGACGATCCATCCTCACCTACAATGACGTGTGATGGATGAAGGCCTGTCAATCTCGTCATAGAGCTGGCTTCGTTAGTGAGCCGTTGGGGCGGCTCCCAGTGACAGGTCTGTCCATTCTGGTGATGGATGGAGGTGGAGTGCCGGGCACACAGGAGGTCCTTATGACAGCCGCTTCTCTCAGGTGTTGTGATGGAAAGTATTACAGCTTGCTCATGTTGTCTCTGTGTATTTATAATACAACTGGCATCCAATAATTAGTTAATATAATACGGCTGGAGAGTATTGTGGCGTTACGAACAAATGTACGCTCCTGCAATGATACAACTCCAATGGACATTTAAAAATAAATCAATTTGATGATACAACTAAAAACCGTGCTCATTCCATTAGATAGAATAGAATAGAATAGAAAAATAATTTTATTCTTGGACCAGGTCCCTTAAGAATAACAATATTGTACAGAAATTAATACAAATATTTCTGGCCAAACGGCTACATTATAACACAATTAAATATGAACTAAAACATATGTTCTCACAGCAAAAAAAATACATAAGACAAAAAAAATAATAGAAAAAATTACAATAAATAGAAAACGGCTAATGGAAAAAATAATAAAGTAGATAAGAGCATCTAATAATATAAATAATATTATCATATTGAGTGTGGCATATTTTCACACATGCATACATAAAACATTTAAATATTAATTGTTTACATATTAGAAATAAAAATATAAATAAAATGAGTGTGGAATATTTACAGTATTTACTCAATCTATTATGTTGAATATAGCTCATTTATTTTATTGATTAGAGATCATCTTTTTGGGAATTAAGGAGATGTAGGAATAGTTTGGATTTGAATGTGGATAAAGAAGACACATGACGGATATCGATTGGAGTGAGTTCCAAAGAGAGGTAGACCGAGCTTGGAAGGACCGCTCAAAAGTTTTGGCTATGTGGGAACGGGAATAAAGGTCGGATAGGCGGGATCTTGTGCCCTGGGATTGGATAGAGGATTTGAATTGTAGGAGATTATAGATATAAGATCGATGTTGTGAGTTGATGGCTTGGTATAAGAAAGAACCTAGGAAATAGAGGTGGGACATATGAGAGTTCCTCGGGGCGTCGAAGATAAACCGAAGAGCGCTGTTCATAATTCGTCTCAGTCTTTCATCAAGTTTGTTCGAGAGCCCACCATCAGCCACACAGCCATAGTCAAAGTGTAGAATGATGAAAGAAGTGATGAGGAGCGTTACGGATAGTTAGTGTTTAAATATATAATAGCAAGATGAAAATTTTGAAATAATTGGTGACTTGATCCTTTGATTTCAAGAAATATACGAATGACTTACGACTGAAGTCATCCAGAAATGTCAAAAAATACCTGGAACCTCATAAACCTCCAGCGGTCTTACTAGGCCTGTGTAGACTAATCGTAAACAGTGTTCAGTAGTGGAAAGCTCCTTGGGAAAGGTAAATTTCGTAGGGTATCGCAATTTAAATGCGCAATGCGCTGATACCAGAAAGTCATTTCACATTTCGCAGATAACGCACATGTAGCTCTAGCAGGAACGTCCAATTGAAATAAATTGTTTACTAAACTAGCGGAACCAATCAGTTGACTCTCGCTATTAAATACTTTTGCTCCCTTGATACTGAAGACCACACAACGCCCTTTACTGACAATTTGGCTCACCGATAACTTCTAATTCTGGAACATATTATGATAATAATATAATAATATATATTATATTACATAATATATAATAATTCTCTGATTATTAGAGGCAGTGATGTATATGTTTTCAGCTATTCTCACATCTCTTAATATTTCTTGGCTCTAGATTTAATTTAAATTCGGAATTATCATATGCTGAAGAAAATGCTGCAAATAGCGACGTATCTGAACCTGTGTTTTTTACATAAACGTTGAAATAAAGAGTGAGCGTCGAATATTGATATTTTTCTTTCAGGTATTGCGAATGATTTCCGTTATGATGCATACGTGTGTCGATCGAACCGCCAATGACAACATCTGTTTTAACTCTTCTCCCATATTTCTTTCATTCTCTCCCAGTGATTTTACGTTCTCTCCTGCGTTAAAATGGCTCCTGTTTTTCTCTTTGGTCTTTTTTGAAAATGAGCAGCAATCTGAAGTTCCGACCTAAGTGTAGAACACCCATCAAAACCGTCCGGAGAGACCTTGTCCTTTTCAGTTTTCTTTATCCACGTGTTTCGTATTCCACAGCTTTTTAACTGATCGGGTCCATTCTTTGAAGGTGCCTATCGATTTGAATTATGCGTTTTATCATTGCAGCTGTAAGTTATTAAATGTGCATGTAGATTTTGTTGCGTTTTCTGTAATGATCACCTTCTTTAATCGGTCCCAAAATTTGTCTCAATATCTTTCTCTCCATTATTTCTAGATCAGGCATCAATATTTTCTTTTTCAGAATCAAACATTCTGTCGCATACAGTACCTCTGGATCGATTACAGTTGTGCTTAGCATTGTAAATATATTTAGTGAGGTGAAAAGCTGTTTTCATCTTGTTGGTTCTTGATTTAATGGCTTTCATTCTAATATTACTATTAATATAGACCTTTTGCAGAGTATTTGCCTGCTTCAAACGTCAGTCATCCCTATCTAGCGCAACATCCTTCTAATTTCTCAGATGAGTAAGACTTGGGCATCGTCTGTCACATTATCCTGCTTGCACAGTTTCGGCCTTAATACGAAATGTCCCATTAATGAAAAAAAGAAGGCAGCATGGTTGAATTTTTCAGGCAATTATAAAAAGCAGAAAAACTGGATATAAAGGCAGTACTTCTTTAGTCTAACTTGTTATAAAACACTAAAATTCATAATATAAAGTGAAACTTATTACACTTGGCACTCATAACACAGCTAAATATGTGTCTTATTTTAGATTTGAATAATGGCCAACTAATCACTTTTAATAAACATTTGTTTACATTAGTTATTCCAACCGGCTCAACAATGTTTTGCACACTTTGTTTTATGCACCGACTTCATTGGTTAATTAATTAAATTAAAATTCGTCTCAGTCAAAACAGTAATTCGGATAAGTGTATAGTTATAAAAATTTAATTGTTTACTGTCTTCCTTCCGTTATTTTATATTTGGCAGAATATAGTCGGAAAGAGATCTTCATTAAAACTATTTCGGGAATAAGCAGTACATTACTATTATTATTATTTTTATTTTCTGTCATTTTTCTGCCGGAGGTTGCTTCTTTCGGAACATAAGTCAAGGGTGAGATTAGAAATAATATTCATGACTTTTATAACAACAGCTACAATTCCGCAACGCAGCTTTTGTTCCAGAATATTGAAAGATAGGTCTGATTCTTTTAATCAATCCATGTGACAAGATGATTAACAGCAAAACCTTATCTTTTTCATGTTTATAAAGTCCTCTGCCAGCTCTTTATAAACATGAAGATATTTTTTTTATTTTTCGGCTACCACCTTGGTTAGGTTAGTATGTTCGTTTCTTTTTTCGTTATTGTTGTAATTAATATTTTGTGAAATATTACATGTATAAAGTATTAACTGCAGCTTAACACATAAATTCAAACAAAACTCTCAAATGACAGGTTTTTTATTCACGATTGAGCAGATATAAACCGAATCGCTGAAAACTGACTAGAAAAGTGCTTCGAGGATTGGAAAAAGCTCTTGGACAACTGTATAGTATCAAGTGGGGATTTCTCTGAAGGGGATTACATAAATAAATATTTGGTTAAATGTACCAATATTGGTCTTGATTATCGAACGCTGCTCGTATCTAATGATTTTAGTTTATGAATTTAAAATATCTAAAGCTTAAACCTAACTTAGGGAAGCAGAATGCGGGATCTGGAACAAATCAATAAATAAATAAAACTATTCACACTCACACACTTTGTGGTTTTGTTATATACCTATTTGATTAACATGAAGTAATGTTATTTTCCATTCCAGCTCCAAGATCTAGAGAGGATGGAGGAGACATGAGAAGACAGGTGGCGACTGGTGACAATTATTAGCCACGGCTGGCCACACATGTTAACAAAAAGTGACAGAGACATGCGGCAGCTAGGCTTAATAACTCTACGCCTCACCCGTTAGCTTCCAGATGTCTACAGAGGCTTCGCCTGCTCTTCTTACGTCGTCGTAGGAGGTTTTGAAGTAAGCCGAAACGGGATGTAGAATTTTATTTATCACAACAACTTGGAAGAAAACATGAGAGCCTGCTCAATGCATACACTGCCATCCTTCGATTATATATTCCTTATTATTATATTATGCATGCAACCAAAACAATAGAGATTATTTTAATCTTGGCATTAGTAATATCACTAGTATGTATAAATGATTATATAAAACTAATCCAGTTATAACCAGACTGTTGTGGCCGAGACAATGTTGAGCTTCTGGCTTTACAGTGTCTTAATTTCTTTCTTTATACCACCTGGTTTTTGGTACCTCACATGGTCTATTGCCAAATAATAAAATCATTGGTAGTAAATATATAAAGCAATCTAGAGAGCGGGGTCCTGTATAGCCTTATGCTGTTAGTTCCTTTTGATTTCCCTGTGGAGATTATAGAAGCATGTCGTAAGAAGAGCCAGCTCATCTAGGTGCAAAGAAAGAAATAATTGGGGTGCAGAAAAATCTTTAGGGCGGGTTGTCGCGCTATTCTAGGTTACAGTTGTCAACATTACCTAAAACTGTTCAAAAATGTTCTCCGAAAATTCAATACAATGAAATAATATTTTAATTGGCTGTGTTGCTTCCTCTAGATCCAGGCAAATTTATGGGCTAATTTTTAAAGAATGATATTTAAAGAATGCACCGGATAAACACACAAACGAGAGAGAGAAAATTATTTGTTTGTGTGAGAAATAATTATCGAGTTCCAAGTAGTTATGAACACCACGAGTCAAGTGAGTTAATCACCAGGTATCAAAAAATAAAGCTAAATGTAAAGTATTAATTTTATCTTAACTAAGAAATATTGGAATTAAAATTGATATTAGACCAACTTTTGAAAAGATAAAGGAAGATGCAAAATAAATAATAATTTTTCAGCCATTCAAATGAATTCTTTTGAGTAGATCTACTTAAAAAAGAGACGAGAGCTCCCACTTCACTCGTGTGATAACCAACTCAATATTTAAATTATTGTTGTTGTTGATAACTATTACTGACATATTATTTATTGAAAAATAAATGTTTCATGGAAATAAAACAGACAATTTTACTAAATGTATTATTATAAATGCATCGGTCTTTTGAAAAATGTCTATGTAACTAAAGTGGGTGCGGAAAAAAAAAAGAAGCGAAAAGTATGATAATTTCTTTAACTAAAAAATATATACGGAAATAAACCTTGGTGATTTCTATTACTGATATTTGAGGGAATATTGGAATTTTCCTTTGCCAATGATTGTTTGTTGTTTTTCTGTACGCGGTTCGGATTTCGCATTCATAATTTTTAAAAAACTACATCACTACAACCAATGACAGTACATGGTAGAGACTGCACGATTTTTAAGCCAACGGTATTCAAGGAGGTTCTTTGACCATGATGAGGCCAAATCAAGGTCGATTTAAATAATTTATCTGGTGTCACCTGGAGTCTAGTGGTCAGCATAATAATCTTCTACACCTAAAGTCGCGTGTTCGTATCCCAGCAAGAGGCCCAAGGAGTATTTAAAAGGGAGTAAAAAGTCCTTGTTTATGCCGTCCTTTAGGATGGAACATAAAATGTGACTCCCGTGCCTGTACGATGTCAGTTTGTTACTCGTTTAAGATCCCTATCCCAACCTACCACCATAGTTCAACCTCCGGAAAAGGAAAAAAGAACATTCAACTCAAGGAACAAGTAGCAGCCTCAACGTTAGGCGCCTCAAACTTTCTCAAACTCAGACATTCAATCCTAAAGTCCAACCTCCATGTCAGCAAATACCTCTCTATCCTCAAACCTTAAGGGCAAATCTTCCACCAGAACATCCGAAACGTGACCCATCCTTAGATCAACACACATTGATAACAGAACCAGAACCTCAGGCTTAACCACCACCTGATCACCCTATTTATGAAATTATCCTATCCAAACGCAAAACCCAAACGACATTAATTCAATCCTAACATCATTCCTGAAACATCTTCAAGAAACCATATAGCCACTCATCATCCTATTGACAAGAATCTTAACCGAATTCCCGCTTAATCACCCACGATGAGCATAAAGCCCCTAGATATAGTTTTTTGGAATGCTAATGGCCTAAATTAAACCGTGACAAACTTGACATATTTCTTCATGACAAGCAAATAGATATTGCCTTACTGGCTGAAAACATTTTACTCACCGCAGACCACCTAGACATCACTTCACATGCCAGATCTTATAATCTCGTTCACAAAAACATATCCCATTCCCTTATTCCTTCCACTCCAACTGATGCTATCCAATCAACCTCGGTAAACATACCGACTCGTTCATTCCATATCACATTTTCAGCTGTATACTGACCTCCTGGTAATCTGGTAATTACATTTCCTATTACCTCCTTGCTCCCTTATTCCAATCTCTTGGACAGCGTTTTATTTCTGTAGGAGATAACAACACTTAACACCAACGATGGGATGTCGATCATCCAACACCCGTGGAACCATCCTTTCTTCTGTCACATCCACTAAAAGTTACTCTATCCTTGCCCCAAATGACCCCACCTATTGACCTACATCTCTAAAAAAGTCCCGATATCCTATATATGTGACCTCCCAGATTTCTACAACCCTAACCAATATCAAATCCTTAGACGACCTTTAATCAGATCATTGCCCAGTTCTCCTTTTCATATATTCAAATTTCGCTCCCAAGCCTCCCCTTCCTAGATTGGCTATACGACGTGTAAACTGGGACACCTTCTGTTATGATTTGGAGAACAAACTGGACTTAATAATTTCACTTAAGACAAAACAAGACATTGATACCGCCATAGAAAAAATTACTACATTAGTAAAAACCACTTTAAATGATAATACCTCAAATCATAACATTAATAATTCTGAGAAAACTGACCTGAACAACATGTATGTATCTTAATTGTAAATTTATAAAAATAAATTTAAAAAACAATAAAAGATACCTATCCTTATAATACCTGGATAGACAAAATATAGGGCTGTAGCATGTTCCGATTGGCCATACCAGTACAAAGTGACTTTAAATGAACAAACAGACAAGGAAAATGCAATTATAAATGAAAATTAATTCCCAAAATACTAGCGACAATAAGAAAAATGCTGAGGAAACTAGACATTAAAAGACGACGAAGATCTTAGAGAGGAGATAGGCCATGAGCCACTGAGCTGCAGACAGTTGGCAGCTTTGACAAAGCTGCACGGAAGGTTCATTAGGAGTCCCTTTGTAGGACAGGAGCCGCCTCGGAGATATTTCAGCTGTACGTCTCAAAGCCCAGTCATCTCATCTAACACAATTATTCTTCACAGATGTATATGTCTTCTTCTTCTCCTTTGATGGCACTTTTTGTTCTTCCTCTTATTTATACACCCGCCTGAGCCCATTAGTTGAACAATCTGTTAAATGTTTTCAGTTAAGGAACATCTATTCGGACGTCTTACCTTCAGGGTAATTTCTTTCACTTTTTTCCCTCCATTCTATTTCTCCACCTCTTTTCATATTTTGTCTTTACTATATTTTACGAAATCTTCGATTTATTTACGTCTAGTCCAATCATCCACCCTTAAAGTAATTGAAAATATCACTTATATAATTCTAGGTTGTGCCGATTTGTATTTTAATCAATAATATACAAAGTATACATTTATTATATCTATAAAAGGCTTCGCTAATTTAGATAAAACGCATTGTATTATAAGTACCAAATTAAAGTTTTAATAAAAATACAGTATTAGGCAGCTGTACAAGTGAACCTGAAGTAGTACTAAATTAACTCAATAAGGTCTTATATTTACTAACTATAAATTCTTATAGATGTCAAGAAAATTCTCTTATATTGGGTTGGTATAAACGTTGGCTTGCTAATAAAAAGTTCTCCCTACATAAGAGAATTTTCTTGACCTCTACCCGAACAATTTTCTTCCTCATAACATATATATATTGTTAATAGAACCTTGTCATTAAATCATTAAATAATTAATTCAGTTCGACATCTAGAAGGAAATGTAACGCTTCAGTTTTATCCCAGCAGCTTAATCCTTAAAGTTTCTAATTACTTCTTTTTTAGTCTCATTTGATGCACACGTTTCTGAAAAGTTTTACTTAAACTTTTCATCCTTTTTAACATTATCATGCGATTATCAATATAGCTGATGCAATATTAGAGCTATTAACTGTATTTTGTCAATATCGTTTTATGTACTTTATCGACAGCATGGAATCCTAGAAGGTGGTATGAACATATCTAGAGGGGTTGATTTTTGCCTTAAGTTTAAATTTCTCCCTTCTTTCGTAACTCTCTCCGATAGAAATTATATGCATTATACTAGGTTATAAGGTAAACGTCTGAGGAGTGTACCTGGACGTTAGCAGTATGACTCCGTTCTAACAAATTTGGATTTGGTTAATAGTCCGTCTTCTGAATCGTGTAAGAAGAGTTGTGCGGTCAATTGAGCTGTTTAGAATTGACTGCTAAGAGAAACTGAACAGCTAAGAGTGCAGAGAATGGAGATCTCTCAATTATCTAACAATCAATTAGATCCCGTCTACCAATCTGTCTCTGGCGGGTAAATTATTTATCTACTTTTTTATCAATAAAAAAGTATTATCTAAGTAATTATCAATTATAGTTGTATAAATGTTACCATTTAACATGTGCTAGCCACATAGATCCAGGAGACTCGATCCCTCTTTCGCTTAGAGACCTAGGAAGCAGGTAGCTCCGGGAGAGGAAGTGCTTTATGACTACGAACTGAAGCACATGTGGGCGATATATTTCTCTGCCGACGTATCTTTTGTGGTCAGCACATCTGTTATGGATCCTTTTCATCTCCGCTAATGCTAAATATGTGTCCTGTCTTAGTCTTCCAGCTGTACAAATTAGCGCTCTCTGTAAAGCTTCGTGAGCTGGCGCCTCAACGTTTCCGCTGGGGTCTGCCCGTAAATTCTTAAGAATACTGAGTAATAAAAATGAAGATATTAAGCGTCAATTGACTCTTAAAGTGCGAGTGACTCTTGGTAGATGCGGTCCAGAGGGACTGCGAACTATATGCTCTTACCATCACTGTGGGCTGAAAACTTTTGACTCGTGCCAGCAATTGCTTGATCAAAAGTTCAAGGCGAGACTAATAAATTTTTAATTTATTTCTTTCCCACCAGATTATATAACAACAGAACGTGAGTTTTAAGCATCCATCACCTACAATATTGAATACAATTTATATTGTTACAACACAAAAATAGGAAAAAAATCTGGAGTGCCTTAACTGCTGTTTAACGTTTCGGGTGATTACGAACAGTATATCATTAACATCTACCATAAAATATTTAGCTAATTTGAACAATAATATTTTGAATTACTTTTAATTTATTTTGTATTTGCTTAATGCCTTAGTTAAAGTAATACATATTTATCTGTCTCACATAAAGTTATATGATATATTTTAATCATAATTTCATGTAATTATTTAATGAAAAACCGAAAAAATGCGCTCAACGATAAGTTCTCCGGTTATATGCGTCTACAGCACTTCAATAGTCAAGATGACAAGATAATAATTTCAAGATAATAATTTCGACACAAGACAATAATTTCAACAGCAATGGACTATTTAATTAAGTTTTTTTCTCTTATTTATATCATTCAACAAGGACCATAGACAATCCCTTGCATGACCTCACAAACAATTTATTTTTTTCAACTTCACATTTCTTTTAGTTGCTACCGAAACTTTTTAAAGAGGGACATCGGAGTTTCAGGAAGAATCTGAAGAATTGAAAGGTCTTAAACAATTCAAGCCCATTTACCAGTTTAAATTCCCCGACAAGGACACCTCAGGAGAAGACGGTGCCAGTCAGATCTATTCAATTCTTGACGAGCGTAAAGTGGGCGGTTTAGTGAACAACTTTAGAGCTTCACTCTGTACATACATTATGCAGCTGCAGTGAATGATCGCGGTGAATGTTTCAGGCCGTTGGTCGCTCAAAAGTTGCCGGATTGGAGCGTTTAAATTTTAAATCCACCAGAGGATATTATGTGGTTGAAGCCATTTCCGCATCACTTGGGTTTTCTGTTGTTATTTATATTTGTAAATTCGATATTCTATATTGACTTTATGGAGATTGCCCGTCTTCGCTACACGGGAATAAAATCTCTAAAATGTAAAATGCTTACAACCTTAGTAACATTTATTTATACCGGTATAAGAAAAAGTTATAAAATGTAGATAATTAGGAGGAGATTTATTTGTAAAAAAAAGGAGAAATTTTCATCCTAAATCAAAATTTCTTCCTTTTTTATTTATTATTATTAATTTGATCATTGAAATTTACTACTGTGCTACAATAATACAATAAATTTTAGGGTACCCAGTGGTAGTACTCTAAAATTTATTTCTAAAACTTAAATAAGTTATAAATACTGGTATTGAATTTATTTTATTTAATGAAGTCAGTCTACGGTACTACATCGCAATTATCCCTATCTATCGTTTGTACTTAGCTCATAAATTGGGCCTTTTCCTACATTATTCCTGTTTCATTAGTCGGTTAGCCGTTAATAATGAGTGTGCCTGAGGAAAAGTATTAGTTCTAGTATTAAAATGCTTATTCTATATTATTTCTACAAAATATCTCAGTAAAACTTGATGCGTTCCATTCTTTGCAAGTTACATGCAATTTACAAGAATGCCTACATAAAACACTTTAATTTTTTTTTAAATACTTACGAAACATGGAACCATTGTATCCTTACGAATTACCAGCTAAATAAAAATGTCCAAAAAACTGAAAGCGAGGCAAGAAACATTCAAACCTTGGATCTTTAGCTTGGATTTAAAAAGAAGGCCACATTCGCGATATTTTATACCGAATATTTATCAACAAATTAATTACGACTAACGCACAATAAATAATTCAAAGAAATCTTATTGACAAACAATTAAACACGTTTATTAATTTTTATCCTATACTTATTTATTGATTCTTAATTATTAATACTTTATTGGGAATTACAGGCCACCCGGTGTATTTCACCGTTAGATCTACGCATTGAACATGTTATCTTAAAAGGAAATAGGTTCCGCTACAAAAGTTTTAATTTTCATCGTAATAATTGAAAACGCTGTGACGTTTTCATTCTCTAAGTGTCTGTTAACTACTTACATTTAAATTGGTTACAATTGAAGTTGGATGATAGTGGTGGTAAAATTCACATTAATCACAAAATAAGAGAAGTGAGTGCCTAAATGTATCAGAGAGAACCTTATTTGTAAAAATTTCTTCTTAATGTGTTTGAAACGTCATTAATGCAAATATTTTTAATCACTGAATTCTTTAGAACCCCTACATCGGGTACAATGAGGTATTGAGGTATTTATCGTGTTCGATAAATTTGGTAGATTGGTAGAATAAGACTTATTCTTATTAATTACATAATGAAAACGTAATTATAGTTTAGATATTGATATAACCAACAATATTATTGCATTTTATAGTTAAAGTGCAGTCGACAAGCGTCATACAGTAAATTATAGGGTGTACCATATAAAAAAAAAATGACAATTTTATCAAATTCCTGAGTTCAAAAGTCTGTAAATATTTTAATGTTATTTATTATTTACCAACGCTTAATAATACCTTTAGAGCATTCTCTAAGCTTGTTTACTAACACCTCAAAAAAAGCCTCAGTTTAGTTATTTATTTCAAAGAAGAAACTTGGCAGTGTCCTACGAAATTCTTGTAATTTTAAGGCATTATTGGAACAAAAAATCACAGCCGCTGAAGCAACTCGTGAAATTATTAAATATGGAGGGGAAGGTGTCCTTGACAAGCGCAATGCGCGGCGTTGGTTTGGAAAATTTAGCAGTGGAGATACGACGTTGAAAAGGAAGAATGGCTCCGGGCGACCATTAATGGATATTGATGAGGTTCGGAAGCTGTTGAATCAAATCAGTCCACAATTACTCGCGAACTTGTCCGGGAGTGTGGTGTGCCGAAAGATATTATTCGTCACCATCTACTCTCTATGGGGAAGATGAAAATGGCCAGTAGACGGTCATTTTTTTATACACCCTATTATTCTTAAAACTGGTGTTTAGATAAAAAGATAAACAGCCATTTTTATATTTACATTTCCGCTCAAAAGGCGATTACTGTATTATTGCATGAAAATTATTAGTATCAATTCCTTCTGAAACTAAAAAAAGTTGTGTCATATGAATATAATGGAAGAACGATATTTAAAAAGAAAAAACTGACAAAAATAACTTTGGAATATATAATATTAGTAGGATTATTTATTTGACTAAGCTATAATTTTTATCTTTGACTATGGAGCTTATATCATGGATCAAATTGAAATAGAATGGCTCAAATATTAATCTACACCCCCGTAGTAATATTTAATAATTAGCGATTAATCCGATTTTCTCCAAAATTTCTTGTACTTAGTGAAGTGTAATTGTGTTATTTTCGTAGTGAGTGAGGAGCTAAGTCAGGGAATGGCATGAAATAGGAATATTTCTTATATTACAAGCTAAAAACTACGAGAACGAAAATATTCCACGACGGTCACCTGTGGTCTAGTGGTTAGCGTAACAAACTACTAAACCCAACATCGCGGGTTCGCAGCCCGGCAGGTGGCCCTAGGATTTTTTAAAGGAAGTAAAAAATCCTTAGTTACGCCGTCCTTCGGAAGGGACGTTAAACGGGGGTCCCGAGCCTGTACGATGTCAGGTACTCGTTAAAAATCCCTATCCTAATTAAACCTGGATAGGCAAAATTTAGAGCTCCCACTGTAGCATCGTCCGATTAGCCGTAGCAGCATAAAGTGACGTTAAATGAACAAACCAACGAAAATATTCCGCTTATGTCAATACCATTATATATTATATGTTATATGTATTTGCCGTTATATGTGGGCGGGGAATAATCGTCACTACTCTTCATGAAATTGGTCACTCATCCTCTTTAAATTCTTGTTTAGGTAAAAATATGGCGGTAATCAGTGTAATATGAGAGTAATCAGCGTAATCACCTCCCTGCATAACCATTGGCTTAGAAACAGTGCGGTTTTCATCATGTAATGAACCCAACATTCTTCGAAGGTAAATAGTGGTACAGGGTTGTGTATGTTTCTTTTTTTGTTATTTATAAAATGGAACTGTGATTTGTATAATGTTTATTTATATATTTCTTTTCGTTTTAAAATGATAAGACCATGTTGTGAAGAATGAATGTAAATCGGGAGTGAGGAAGGGAATATGATTGATGAGAGATCGGAGATGAGACACCTGGAGAGGCTTTGTGAAGGCTTGAGTACAATGGACCACAAAGGCAATATGTCTTCCCCCCAACTCCTACCTCCGGCTCCATCATTTGTCATCTTAATGATCCTCCTGTATTCATGGCCCAAGCTTTTTTAATTAAATACTCCCCACCCGCTCTCCTCCGGGCTCCCAGGACAAAGACATCCTCCAGTCATTGCTACCGTGAGATTGTCATCGTAGCAGACTTATCTCCATCAGCTCGATCAACGCCCGTGGTTTTGTTTTCACACGAATAATTAGCGAGTTAATTACACAGCGGCTAACAATAAAACGTACACAATCGAATAATGGCGCAGTTATCTCTAGGATCAGATAATTTTTTTTTGTTTTTTTTCATAAGGATAAAAGCCCCTTATCAGATTAATTGTAGCCCGAGCTATCGGGAGGATCTCGATGACGGAATGGCTTTTTTATTTCGCTCTCAATAGCGGCGGTATCAATCATCTTCACGGAATGCTTTTGTTCGTCGATGGCTTTGTTTCCATCGTCCATCGGCAGCGAATGATTGAACTCTTGTCTCCAAATAATAGTGGCATTTTTACAATTAATTGATAAGGATCTGTAGTCGAAATGTTGATCGGAATGGAATTCGTGCCCTTTATTGAATGAATCGGAATGTAAACCGACTTCTTTAAAACAAATCAAAGATCAACAATCATTTGAATTATTCAGTCCTTTTCGAATACAAAAAAAATATATGAGAGCGGGGAGACTCAGTGGTAGAGCACTGAGTTGCCATGCCGATCATCCTAGATCAAATTCTGCTGCAGGCAAGACTTTATTTAGTCTGTTAGCAGCCGGAGACGGATCATATAGAATCTAAGAACCTCCTGGGGCTCACCCAGCCTCTATAAAGTGGATACCCAAAATAAAAGATCAAAATCTGGCAGTTGAGCGTGATCTAGGACAAATCATCTTCCCTGCACGACCGTTGTCCTTGATACAGTACAATCTCTACCATTTCCTGAACCCAAGACCCGTGAACCGGTTGTAGTGGTACAAGTTAAGGTATTCGAATACAAAATAACGATCCTTACTGAACCTTTGATTGAAAAGCAGTAAATAACTTAAACTTTCTAAGGAGGAAATTAAAGATTTGGGAACAAATGAAATATTATCAATGTGAAAAAAACCCATTTGTCGTTTTCGAAATTAGCGATTGCTGTACTTCTGATAATTCATATAAAGTTAATATGGAGTTATCTAGAGGGCAAAAAAACATCGCATAACGAATGACACAGGTAAAATTTTACCTTGATATTTGAGATTTATACATTGAGATTTGATAGTGCGTACTGATTTTGAATGAATCTTGTACCAGTTTTTTCACTCCCCAGAAAACTAGTGCTTTCGATTCTTGCAATTGTATCGATGATTTTTGGCCATTATACTAACTATAAATCTTACATTGTACCTATTACGTAAAACAACAAGTTGCTTTTACTTTCTACCTAGGAAATTATGGATATGATTTGTGTACAAATGACTACTTGTATTGTCGATACAGAAAACAAAGTATCGAATAAAAACACATTTGATGTTTCCAGCCTAATATCATATTTAAACCAAAATTCTGTACCTCTATAACCCCAGATTAGCCTAGTTAACTGTTAGAGACTGTAATATTATTAAGACAACGGCTGTGTAGAGAGGTGATTTGTCCGTGATTACGATCAACCTCCAAGATTTTCTCCTTAGTAAAAGTCCCAACTTTATAAAACACTGAGTAAGTTACGAGTACACTGAGTAAAACACTCTCCACACTGACTTTTACAGGATCCAGCCTCAACCGCCGCTACACACGGTCAGTTCGGTCTGTCAGTTTGGTGTGTTCACATTGATGTGAACTGAACTGAACCGGCTAAATTGATGTGAACTGACGGACTGATGAAAATTCATCATTTCGGTGTGACACATTAGTTATCTGAGCATGCGTACAGGTGTCGTTTGGATAAACATAACCCTTTCAATCGCTTTCCAGGCCTCGTCTGTACTCCTCGTCTATGTGTTTATTATTTTAAGTGATAATATGCTCAGTTAGGAAAAAGACTTTCTTTTAGAATTTATAGAACTGTTCAGAGGGGAGGAATGCTTGTGGAAATTAAGTCAAAAGACAAACAAAATCGTCCGAAAACATGATGTAAAAATTATGTTTAATATGTTAAATACATAGCACAAAACACAATAAGAGGGACTGGAGCATCTAAGGGGTAGCATACTGAACTGAAACACCGAAGTGAGCGTGTGGATGCGAATGTTGCGTTCAGTTAGAAGTGACAGTTAGAAATTATCACATCGAACTGACACACCGAACTGACTGGGCGTAGCGGCCTTTATGAGATTAAATAAATTATCTACCACAGCTAGATTTAAATCCGGAACTTTCGGCATGACAACTCAGTGCTCTACCCCGCTCACCAAAGTATTATACAATATGATTAAATAAATATAAATAGCTATGTAATGTATTATGTTATGTACAAAATATATTATTTCTTATCTGTTTTCATAGATTGTTATCTTTTAATATATTCATGTTATATTTTTCTTTAAATTAATAATTAAATTTAAAAAAATATTTCAATTGTATGAGCTGCAGTCTAAGTAGTAGAATAGTTAAAATGTTTGCACTTTATTTGAAATTAATTTGTTTACCAATTAACTGGTGGTAAAATTCAAATGTAAAAAACAGAAGTAAAATGTACACTAAATTTATGAGCGGTACTCAAAACAGTTTAGATAAGCTATCAAGATCGTATGACAAAATCTCAAGTCATGAAAAATGAATGCATACTTTAAAAAAATAACGAGCCGTATTTTATCGTCTATAAATGCTGATTTGCATAAGCTGTGTTGGCATCGATCGAACCCATTGCATGAGACACCGCGATTCAGATCAGAGCCTTAATCTTCGGGTCGTGTGTTGGGTAATTGTTCTGTCGTGTAATGAAGTCGGTAATCAGCCCGAGTTTCTTATCAAGGGTCGATAAGGGATTATTTATTTCTTCTGAAGTAGCAGCGAATGTGAAGAAGTAGTGGCCTAGTTCCGCCTGGGGATGTCGCGCCAATTATGATAACTAATTGTTCTACCTGCGATGAAAAAATAATTATAAGTGCAACTTATTAAAATAATAGTTCTGTATGTGCATGATCATGAATAAGTATTGTTTTTAAGAACAAATTTACCAACGGAAAAGAAGATCGATATGCTTTTCAGCATTGCATGAAATCAATGCAGACAATAAATTATTAAAGAAACAGAAAATCATCTTTTTTTTAAAATTTATTTATTGATATCTACAACTGTATTGCAATAATACAACAAGTAAATAGGCTAAATGATATATCATGACATGATAATGACAAGTAGAGAAACTACCTACTGGTAGTACTCAAATCAAAGTTCAACTAAGAAGGTCACGTGGCCATCATCAGACGCCTCGGAGGATTATCGGGAATTGAGGAGGAAGCTAGGTTTGAAACTAGAGGGTTTGAGTGGTAATGAAGTTTGTCATGAAAGGATAGATACCGGGTTCGGGCCAAATCAGCAACAAAAGGAACATTAAGGTCGTTATGGATGACTTTATTCTTAACAAAATAAGGAGCATTGAGGATTTTACGAAGGATTTTGGATTGTAAGGATTGGATACGAGAGGAATTCGATGGCTTAGTAGAGCCCCAAAGCTCTACTCCGTAAGTCCGGTCATGTAGATGAGTCTTTTGTAGTTAATTGGGAGCTTAGAGCGTTTGTCTAGTAAGTGTTGAAGTAGCCTGAAACGTCGTGCGGTTTCTTGTCTTTTCAGTCTTGTGTGAGGATTCCAGGTTAATCGTTTGTCAAGGTGCAACCCTAAGTTTCGGATCTGTTCTACAGGCACAAGAGGGATATTAATAAAGGATACTGAAGTACAGGAAGTCATTGGTTTACGACGTAAGGTAAAAGTGATTTGATGCGATTTTTGAGAATTTATTTTAATTCCCCAGTTTTGACACCATTCTTCAAGATCAATGATATGGGATTGGAGGCTTTGGTATGCAATAACTGGATTGGTGTTGACTGATAATACACATGTATCATCAGCAAACGTGGTAAGGATAGTATTAGGATGAGTTGGGATGTCAAGTGTATAAACTGTATAAAGGATTGGACCAAGGATACTATCTTGAGTAAAATCATCTTTGAAAAGTAAATGTTAATTTACTAACCGTCAATCAATTCCGCCTGCTCTACAGCGGCGATGTAGAGGATGACCTGGGATAAGATGGCTATAAAATAATGGGCTTAAATAAGTTCTAATGAATACCTTGAAACGTTGAATTAAAATAAAAATATACTCATTATACTCATTGATAAACAGTGTTATCTTCTACATTTGTCGCACTACCAAAACAAAAAAATGGCTAATTACCAATAATTATATAAACAAACACCCACTCGTGGAACTTCTCGTTATTTTTGTTAATTGCAGAGATTTTGTTGTTTTTTTTTAATAAGATTTCAAAGAATTTTATTGCTTATTTTAAGAACTCAAATAATTTTAAAAACGGAAATACGATAGCACAAACAACGCTATGTAAGTAGCAATTAATTTTGTGAGAAAATTCTAAAATTCAAAGAAATTTTCAAATTACGATGTTTTTATATTATTTGCTTCAGGGCCTGGGTGAAACATTTCCCAAGAACTGAATAACTGACGACCATTTACAAAATCCCAGTTAAACTTAGCTAGAAAAGTTTATTCTGAATGAAATATCACCAAAACCCCACTAAAATAATTTCATAAGTCCAAAATACCACTTCTATTCCGCAGCGTCATAAAGAGAGGACGATATGTGAAGAAACAAAGGAGTTGGCAGAGAGCCGATCCTGGCTCCTTCCCAACCCCACATGGGATCCCATCTGTCGTCCACTCTTCGCTGTCTTCATTAGGTGGCATCCCACCAGCCTCCCTAACTTATTGTAAATGAGGCGGCCCAACTTAATGTATGTGTTGTCCTCAAGGTGTTTACGAACTGGTTCGGAAGGTTTATCATGTAGTCTTGGAGAACAGCTGTTTATTTTGTCTAACAAGATTTTATAACTCAGAGGTACTTCAGTTGTTTTTTCATAATCGGAAGGAAAACGAAGGACAATTCAGTGTTAGATAACGGTTTATTTAATATTTTTGGTCAGGACCTTATAACCATTACAATTGGTTGGATAATCTAAATATTTTTTTTTTACTAATGGATATATTCTTGACAGTAGATATAATATTAGTAGAAGCTAGTTAGAAATGGGATTATTGAATATAAATCTAAGTGTAAAACTTTGACTTAAATTGTTGGTCATTATCTAATCTAATATACTTATATGTATGTGGAAAACTATAAATTATGGAAAAGAAATTAAGAAATAAATGCAATCGACGCTGTAGTTTAATGTTGTACCAGTTATCGCCTAGTATTTACGAATTTCAGAAATAAAAATAATGAGACATTTTCATAATAGAGAGGAAAATAGTTGACTAGAAGATCTAATGAACGTTATAATTAGTCTGGGAGTGTAGTCAATAATAAAACTAAAAAAAACTTATTTATTATAAGCGCCGACGTTTCGGCCTAAAATGTGGTTCCTCTTCAGGGCTAAGAAATAAAAAAAGAAAAATGACTATAAGAATCATTTCAGTACTAAGAATTATAGACTGATACATTGAGCAAAGAAAAGACACTTAAGAAATAAATGCAATCGACGCTGTAGTTTAATGTTGTACCAGTTATCGCCTAGTATTTACGAATTTCAGAAATAAAAATAATGAGACATTTTCATAATAGAGAGGAAAATAGTTGACTAGAAGATCTAATGAACGTTATAATTAGTCTGGGAGTTTAGTCAATAATAAAACTAAAAAAAACTTATTTATTATAAGCGCCGACGTTTCGGTCTAAAATGTGGTTCCTCTTCAGGGCTAAGAAATAAAAAAAGAAAAATGACTATAAGAATCATTTCAGTACTAAGAATTATAGACTGATACATTGAGCAAAGAAAAGACACTTAAGAAATAAATGCAATCGACGCTGTAGTTTAATGTTGTACCAGTTATCGCCTAGTATTTACGAATTTCAGAAATAAAAATAATGAGACATTTTCATAATAGAGAGGAAAATAGTTGACTAGAAGATCTAATGAACGTTATAATTAGTCTGGGAGTTTAGTCAATAATAAAACTAAAAAAAACTTATTTATTATAAGCGCCGACGTTTCGGCCTAAAATGTGGTTCCTCTTCAGGGCTAAGAAATAAAAAAAGAAAAATGACTATAAGAATCATTTCAGTACTAAGAATTATAGACTGATACATTGAGCAAAGAAAAGACACTTAAGAAATAAATGCAATCGACGCTGTAGTTTAATGTTGTACCAGTTATCGCCTAGTATTTACGAATTTCAGAAATAAAAATAATGAGACATTTTCATAATAGAGAGGAAAATAGTTGACTAGAAGATCTAATGAACGTTATAATTAGTCTGGGAGTGTAGTCAATAATAAAACTAAAAAAAACTTATTTATTATAAGCGCCGACGTTTCGGCCTAAAATGTGGTTCCTCTTCAGGGCTAAGAAATAAAAAAATAAAAATGACTATAAGAATCATTTCAGTACTAAGAATTATAGACTGATACATTGAGCAAAGAAAAGACACTTAAGAAATAAATGCAATCGACGCTGTAGTTTAATGTTGTACCAGTTATCGCCTAGTATTTACGAATTTCAGAAATAAAAATAATGAGACATTTTCATAATAGAGAGGAAAATAGTTGACTAGAAGATCTAATGAACGTTATAATTAGTCTGGGAGTGTAGTCAATAATAAAACTAAAAAAAACTTATTTATTATAAGCGCCGACGTTTCGGCCTAAAATGTGGTTCCTCTTCAGGGCTAAGAAATAAAAAAAGAAAAATGACTATAAGAATCATTTCAGTACTAAGAATTATAGACTGATACATTGAGCAAAGAAAAGACACTTAAGAAATAAATGCAATCGACGCTGTAGTTTAATGTTGTACCAGTTATCGCCTAGTATTTACGAATTTCAGAAATAAAAATAATGAGACATTTTCATAATAGAGAGGAAAATAGTTGACTAGAAGATCTAATGAACGTTATAATTAGTCTGGGAGTTTAGTCAATAATAAAACTAAAAAAAACTTATTTATTATAAGCGCCGACGTTTCGGCCTAAAATGTGGTTCCTCTTCAGGGCTAAGAAATAAAAAAAGAAAAATGACTATAAGAATCATTTCAGTACTAAGAATTATAGACTGATACATTGAGCAAAGAAAAGACACTTAAGAAATAAATGCAATCGACGCTGTAGTTTAATGTTGTACCAGTTATCGCCTAGTATTTACGAATTTCAGAAATAAAAATAATGAGACATTTTCATAATAGAGAGGAAAATAGTTGACTAGAAGATCTAATGAACGTTATAATTAGTCTGGGAGTGTAGTCAATAATAAAACTAAAAAAAACTTATTTATTATAAGCGCCGACGTTTCGGCCTAAAATGTGGTTCCTCTTCAGGGCTAAGAAATAAAAAAATAAAAATGACTATAAGAATCATTTCAGTACTAAGAATTATAGACTGATACATTGAGCAAAGAAAAGACACTTAAGAAATAAATGCAATCGACGCTGTAGTTTAATGTTGTACCAGTTATCGCCTAGTATTTACGAATTTCAGAAATAAAAATAATGAGACATTTTCATAATAGAGAGGAAAATAGTTGACTAGAAGATCTAATGAACGTTATAATTAGTCTGGGAGTGTAGTCAATAATAAAACTAAAAAAAACTTATTTATTATAAGCGCCGACGTTTCGGCCTAAAATGTGGTTCCTCTTCAGGGCTAAGAAATAAAAAAATAAAAATGACTATAAGAATCATTTCAGTACTAAGAATTATAGACTGATACATTGAGCAAAGAAAAGACACTTAAGAAATAAATGCAATCGACGCTGTAGTTTAATGTTGTACCAGTTATCGCCTAGTATTTACGAATTTCAGAAATAAAAATAATGAGACATTTTCATAATAGAGAGGAAAATAGTTGACTAGAAGATCTAATGAACGTTATAATTAGTCTGGGAGTGTAGTCAATAATAAAACTAAAAAAAACTTATTTATTATAAGCGCCGACGTTTCGGCCTAAAATGTGGTTCCTCTTCAGGGCTAAGAAATAAAAAAATAAAAATGACTATAAGAATCATTTCAGTACTAAGAATTATAGACTGATACATTGAGCAAAGAAAAGACACTTTCATAGCTCACACCATTTAGTCGTATTCCCCACCCTATCCCAAATATAATAAATTACTCTTTGCCTTGTATTAAAAACTTTTGATAGAAAATTGGCTTTTGGGTTCTCAATTGCCATTTACATTTTCAACTAGCCGTCCCGGCAGACGTTGTTCCGCCCTATTTCCCTAAAACAAAGGGCTTCCAAATTTTCTCCACCTATTACAATGGCAACTTCATCGATTGTTGGTGCATTGAAACATCTCGCATGTTCTATCAGCACTGATTATAATTTTACGATTACCAGATGGCATAATATCCAGTGCAGTTTTTAACAATGTTATCAATTGATTGTGTTGATGAAACAAATTTTTTAATTGTTCTACAATAGACCTCCTCACTGTTCTTATCAATTTCCTCTGTTCTATTGCCTATGAAATAATTTTGCAGGAATTTATTGTCGCCATCTGTCACCGGCAACAGCGAACCTACTTTATGATACATTTGGCCTTGTATCTGCAAATTAAACAGAAAAGATTTATTTTTATACAACTTAAAAAGAAATAAACAAAGTTAGTCTTATTATCTTAAAAGTTAACATGAAATTGTCGCGAAGTATATTTGTTGTCCGAAAAGAAATCATTTTGAAGCAGTTGTTATATTTTGGTACGTTTGTAAGTAAATGTATGGAATCCCTTTCAGTTTATGAAACCAATGAGTACAGTGGCTCTGGTGGCGGAACCAATAGCACATTTTGCAATTTGCGCAACATGATCTATTTTCTTCATTTTTGTATTTCAATGCCTTGCAATGAAGGCAAACTGAGTTTGTAGATTCAATATCAACGCATTGGTAGGAATTGTAGTCAATTGAAACATCATAACTGAAAGCGGCTCGATAAACACTAAAAGCAGTTTGAAAATGACTCGTTGCTCGTGATTGTAATATTCTAATTCTTTCGATTTCATTTCGTTCTTCACGTAGCTGTGCACTCTGATTAGATTTAAAATTAGCTTGATTTATAGCGTTTCGAGTTCTTCGATCCAAATTGCTAGGCCCGAGTCTTATAGGCGGCACTCAACTAACAAACAAAATTGATTTTCGAGAGAAGCGAAAATTTAATAACAACCAAGGAAATGCTACGCAATGATGTCACGTACGTCAGTTATATTAATATTATTTTTGGTTGTTGTTTAATTTGCTTAAAGAGAACGTAGGAAAAGGAATCTAAGCCCATGCAGCCTCTTCCCGTCCCAAAAACTGCACCAACGTTTACTTTCTTATCTCTTATTATATTATATACTTAAGATTGCTGATCTTTATTAAGTAAAATAACACCTATTTTTAAACAATAAAATTCACTATAAGCAATATTCGAAAAAATAAAATAAGAGCGAAAACAAATTTGAGGGAACTCATATTATTTTATTAATGGCACTTAAACCCTAAAAAACTAACGCGACAAATGTTTGACAGCTGGGAACAGAGTGGTATGTATGGGAAAAGAAAAGATTTTTTTTTTTTTACTTTCCTCGTCATTTTAATGTGTTTTCTATCCATAACCTTCTTTGCGTCTTAAAAAAAAAAAAAAAAAAAAAAATTAGCCGAATTGGTCGTGCAGTTCTCTAGTTTTGCGCTTGGCAAAACATTTGGCGATTCCTTTTTATATATATAGATGAGTTTGAATTTTGTGTGGACTATACCACATTTATGATATAATATCCTAGTCAGATATAATATCTATTATAATATACTATAGTATTATAATATAGTATCAATATAGATAATATCCTAGAAACCAAAATTTATTAATTACAGCTGTTGTCATGTTTTACATACACAACGATGTTGCGGTAGGACATTGTATACTTCGTCTGTTATCTCGGCAACTGTGTGGCATGACTAGACAGCCTTTGTGGACATCTCAATGCCATTAGTCACAAAAGGATGTCAGGACAAAGGCTAATAAATTTCGGTTGATGGATCTCTTTCCGGTGACTGGGCATCAGATATCACTATCGTTCAACTAATTCTTTAAATGTCTTCCTCACAACACGATAGCAATATGAGAAATAAACCGCGATGCTTTGTTGTTCATTGCAATAAGTTTGGAGTCGTGTAGTTTTTTTTAACACCCATAAGTTATTCTACTGTTAAATCATTTAATAACAAATCAATTAAAAGTTCGAAAGTATCAATGTATGTGAATTGCAAAAATTACTTTACTTAACGATTTGATACCTTCCTCCACGCTAAATCCAGATTTCTCTAAAATTTAAAGCTACAAATCTCATACCTAATCGGTTTTATTGATGAAAACAAAAGAAATGTAAAAATAGTTTCATCATCAATTTTCTTTTTTATTCGTCCTGCGATTCTGCTATGAAAAATTAAATGGTAACTTTCTGCTCCATAAACAATTATCTTTATCTTTATCGGTTATATTTAAGAGTATTAATAAAACTGTAATACTCTCCCCAATATATAAAAATATATTTCATTTTTTGATTACCTCACTGGTAACTGAGTGTTTATGATAACCTTAAATGTGAATTCCATAAGCTTGTTCGTCTAACTTCGTCAATTTATTCAAATAATTATACTTAATTAAATCACTATAAGGGTGATATAAACCGTACCCAACAAGTTTTAAGTGATAAAATTATTCATATAATTATCAATCAAAATAATTATTATTTTGTTTAGAATATTTGTTCATTAAATAAAAGTATGTGATTTTTCTAATGAAATCCCATGTGAAATAAATTTAAATAGTTTTTATAGATAAGGAATTTTCTGTGATCGAGGAGTACAATAGTTATGATTTGATAGTGTTTTCGGATAGCATGAAAGATCGCTTGTCACTTCTGTTTAAAATAGTTTTTGAATGTTCTGGGTAAAATATTTAATATTTATTATTCTGTTAACAGCAACGAATCGAATCTCTGGGATCTGAGGATTCTCCTGAAGCTCGCCCAGCTTCCGTAGCCAAATATACAAATACAGTTATATTTGCGCAATCGTTGAAAATGTTAAAAGTACTTTTAGAGTTGTAATGGTAATTCGTGCTTTTGGAATCAAAGTAACAAATCCCGTTGAAATATGGACTTCAGAAATATGGACCAAAACAAAGGCTATGGAGTAAGAAATCATATAAGAAAAGAATAGTTAGCAAATGTCGGTATCAACCGGAAGAGAACTTTAAGAGCTATTTGGGGAACCAAATATCATCATAAGTAAAGCTTAGACGAATTATGGATTTGCTACGTGGATGAATAACGAAGATAACCCAAAACGTCTCCTTAACCTATACTGAGCTAGAGGTAGAGGAAGTCATAACTCAGATGAAAGTAATGTGATACCCTGATTGAAAGCAGCTTTGGACTGTCAAAGATTGACTAACCTTTCAATTCTTCGCTTAGAGATCAGATATTAGAGAGAGACAGAATTACATAGTGTTTTGACAGTTCTTAAGCAAAAAGAAAATGCAAACAATAATAAAGTATGAAGCGATTTTACGTTTTCTTTACATCTCTTCAATAAATTTCTTGGGCCTGAAGATTTTGCCTCGCTCTGTTCTCCATTACTGAGAGTGCATGTATCAATTAAGCTGCTTCTAGGAATGACTCGCCCCCAGGAAAATGAAGTCATTCAATCGAACATGGTGGTAAACGATAGCCATTTTTAGATAAAATAAAACTGTACCACCACAACTCTTGGTTTCAGTAAGTGGTAGAAGTTGTACTGTTTCTTAAACAACGGTTGTAGAGTATTGATGATTTATCCTATATCAAGCTTATAAATTACTTCAAACAGCATTACAGAACGGAACCACAGGGAACAATAATAATCACAGCAGTCTATCGGTCTATAATTTTCATTATAACGTGAGAAAAAAAATCAACATCCCAGCTTATTATATATCACGCAATGATCACATTATTACATGGTTTTCCCCATATTTTAGGTACCCACTTAATGATCGAGGCTGGGTGAGTCCCAGGAGGCCCTTAGATACCAAATGATCCATCACCATCTGTGAACAATTTTAATTAAAATCTGCCACAGACGGATTTGAACCAACTCAAACTCTTATCTTCGGCACGGAAACTAAGTGATCCACCGCTGAGCCACTGCACTCCTACTTTTAGATATCCTTCAGCAAATAGCTGCACGGTCCCGTAGATGCGAGATAGGTGACTCAGAAACCATCGCTATTAATTGTGCATTCTTAGAGAACTCATGACTCAATGGCTAATGACAGCCAGTGACAACTCAGCCATTATCTGCCACTAATGGACTTATCAATTTGTATTCCAAGGCAGCACGCTCAGGGTCCTTAGTAATTGCACAATTTCCTCCCATTTACGACAGTTATATTATCTTTATTGAGCCATTGTAAGCAATTCTTTGCAATTGTGAGGGCATCAATTATTCATGGGCCTAATACGATTATTGCCTGACGTATAATTAGCTGTGATGTTGGATTTTTTCTCTCGTTGTAATGAAAATTATTGACTGATAAATTGCAGTGATTGCTAGTTTTCTCTGTAATTTTATTTGAAGCAATATAATTTATTCAGTAAGTCTTTATTATAATTTAATTAAAATTGATATTGACATTAGATCTATAAAAATAAATTTTTCATTCTTGTTGCGACAATACGCTCATCAATACTGCGACTTTAGGACAATCTGAAGTTTAAAAAAATCCAATTATAAACTGAATCTACAGATATCCAGATGTCTTAGGGTCGAAACAAAAAAAATATTGACCAACAGAGGACCTTTTAACCTTTACATTTAACTATAAGAATAGAAAATTAAAAATATTTTATACAGTTTTTTTCAGTACCGTCTGTCAACATTTTTTTTCTATAACTGAATAAATCACATGGAAATTATCATGAATATGCATGGATAAGACAGTTTTTCTTTATCAGATTTTCTTTATTAATATTTGACAATGCATCCCGTACTCTTCAATCCCATATCACTGACCTTGAAAATTGATGTCAAAACTGGAGGATTAAAATAAATTTCCACAAATCTCATCAAATCACCTTTACCCTACGTCATTAACCAACGACTTCCTGCCCTCCTGTATCGTTTGATGACATCCCAACTGATTCCTATAGTACAAGTCCGGTACTTAGGACTACACCTTGACAAACACTTAACTTGGAATCGTCATACTAGACTGAAACGACAAGAAGCAGCTTGCCGTTTCAGGCTACTTCAACATACTAGACAAACGCTCTATGCTCCCAATTAATGACAAAAGACTCATGTACATGGCAATCATTAGACCCATCTGGTCTTACGGAATAGTGCTTTGGGGCTCCACTAAGCCATCAAATTCCTCTCCTATTCAATCCTTACAATCCAAAATCCTTCGTAAAATCTCAATGCTCCTTACTTTGTTACAAACAATTTTGGCCCGAATCCGATATCAATATTTTTATGACAAACTTCATTTTCACTCTAACCCACTAGTTTCAAACCTAGAAACCTCTTCAATTCCTGATAATCCTTCGAGGCATCTGAAAAGAAGATGGCCTCGTGATCTTCTAAGCTGAATTTTTTATTTGAGTACTACCACTGGGTAGTTTCTCTACTTGCCTGTGCCTCTGGACATGATTTACTTTCATTATATTTACTTGACGTATTCTTTATACAGTTGTAAATTTCAATAAATATATTTAAAAAAAATTAAAAGGTTAGGTTTTATTGCTTATAGACGCACAACATCTATGGTCATTAGCGTCTTTCTTCTTTTTGTTCAAATGTTTATTTCATTATTTATTTATTCATTTATCAGCCTCTTTGTTCTTTTGATTCAATATTTAGTCCTTTATTATTTTTTGGTTTAACTTTTATTTCCATTTAACTTATAATTATTATATTTTACTGAAAATATTATTTTCTTTAAGAAAGGTTATCACCTTGTCTATATTTTCGGTGTTATTTCCCAGGATAGTCGAGGTTTTCCTATCAATCCCCAAGCCATGAAAATATGTTTCATACAGGGGGCATTCTTCCAAGATGTGGGTGATAGTTGCACCCTGCAACTTCCGCACTTTGGTGGTGCGTCTTTTTCAATCAAATATCCGTGTGTCATCCGCGTGTGGCCGATTCTTAGTCTCGTGATGACTACTTCCCCTCTTCTGTTGCTGCGGCAAGAACTTTCCCACGGTTTAATATTATCATAATAATATTTCCGCTTTAATATTTTTCAATTTATTATTTTTATCAGTTGCCTCCCACAGCTGTATCCACGTCATGAGTGCTTGGTGTTTTAGATATTGTGAAATGTCCGATGTGGTATAAACATTTGTTATGGTCGGGGATGATGCTGCTTTCTTGGCTGCTCGGTCTGCCGCTTCATTGTCTTTTATTCCCACGTGAGATGGTATCCAGACGAATACCAACTCCTTGTCCATGTTTTTGATCATTGTCGAGTAAGCTTGGGCATTTTTAATTACTTTGTCTTTCGTATATATATTCTTGAAAGCCATTATTGCAGATAATGAGTCCGTGAAAATAACGAATTTTTTTTCTTGACATTGCATAATATTATATAGGGCTGCTTTGATTGCGTATCATTCTGCGGTGAAATTACTGGTTGTGTGTGGCAGCCTATATTTAATTGTGTTAGTACCGAAAATTATAGAACTTCCAACGTTATGGTTTGATTTGGATCCATCTGTATAAATGTGTTGGCTATTTCTGTATTTGTCAAAGGTTTTTCTAAATTCTAAAAGATATGTGTGTTCTGATGTGTTTTTTGAGACTTAAATCTATCGATGGTAGTTTCAAGGTCCAAGGTGGGTAGCTGTTTTCATCTGTGTTTGTTTGAAGATTCTTGATTTCTTCTATATAGCTACTTGCTCGTATTCCAAGTGGGGCTGGTAGTCTTGGGTTTTCTGTATATCTTCTTGTATTAATATTAAAAATATATTTCCATGCTGGATTATTATTATTGAATTTTAGTCTTCCAATGTATCCAGAAGCGAGTTGGTGTCTTCTGACAGCTAGCGGAGCAAGACCGGCTTCTACGCATAGACTGTTTACAGGGCTAGATCTGAATGCACCTGTTGAAATGCGGATTCCCGCGTGATGGACTGAGTCTAAAGTGGAAAGCAGTTTGGGATTTGCAGATGAGTAGACAAAACTGCCATAATCCAATTTTGATCTTATTAAACTGGTGTAAACCTTTAACATGCTGGATCTGTCTGCTCCCCAAGTGCTTCCAGCCAGAACTTTCAGTATGTTTAATCTTTTTACACACTCTTCTTTCAGCCATCTAATGTGATCTTTCCAGTCAAGTTTGTTGTTAATAATTAAGCCTAGAAATGTAACTTTTTCTTCAAAACTAAGGTTTATGCCCCTGTATGTTTATTTTGGAGGAGAAGTTGGTATCCTGCGTTTTGAAAAAATGAGACATTTTGTTTTTTCGGTTGAAAATTTCAATCCAGATTGAGCGGACCATGTTTCCAGTTTAGAAATACAGTTTTGTATTGTTGTTTTCATTCTACTTTGATTTCTGAAAGGTAGTAAGAGGGCTATATCGTCGACGAAAAGAAAGGTCTTAATAGATTTTGGTATTATATTGGTTACTTTATTAATTGCAATAGCAAAAAGGGCGCAGCTCAAGACACTTCCCTGTGGTATTCCATTTGTCATTAATTTTATTGAGGAAAGATGGTTACCCACCCTAATTTGAAAGTTACGTTCCCTCAAGAAGTTTTTTATTAACACGAGAAGTCGACCACAGAAATTCCATTCTTTTAGCTGTTGCAGTACTAGTGATGGATTTAAGTTGTCGTAGGCTTATTCTATGTCAAAAAAAATACCTACGCATTCTTTTTTCTCAGCGAAGCAGTCAAGTACTTCATGTTCCAAACTAATCAGATGATCTAATGTAGAGCGACCAGTTCTAAATCCACTCTGTGCTTCAGATATTAGGTTGTTTTCTTCTAATATCCAGGTTAGTCGTTTAAGCACCATTTTTTCCAAAAGCTTACACAAACAGCTGGTGAGTGAGATAGGCCGGTAACTAGAAGGTTGTAGTTTATTTTTACCTGGCTTTAGGATTGGGATTATGATGACTCTCTTCCAGATGTTTGGAAAGTCTCCAGTGCACCATATATGGTAAAGGGCAGTATTGTAAAGGGCAAGAAGCGTGTTTAAAGCCTGGCTTGGTAAATTCTTTAGCATATCATTATGGATCTCATCTGCTCCCGGTGTGGAAGATTTCAGCTCTTTTATGCAGTTCAATAGTTCAGCTTTGGTGAAAGGGTTGTTGTATGTATGCTCAGGTTTCGGTGGTATCTAATTCAGTATTTTCTAGCGGCGGAGGTGTTTGAGGGGAGTAGAGGTTTGAATAGTATGTTGCAAAATGCTCAGCCAACAATTCTTGATTTTGTTCAATGTTGTTGCCTATTAAAAGTGATGGCTGGTAGTCTTAATAATGCCCTGTGATACTCTGAATTTTTTTCCAAAACAATCTTGGTGAAGTATCGGTTGAGATAGAGTTTAGGAATTGTTCCCAGGACTCTTTCTTTTTGCTTTTTATTATTCTGCGAGATATTGATCGGGATTTTTTATGCTCTATTAGATTACTTAGAGTAGGTTCTTTTTGAAATGCTTTAAGGGCTCTTCTTCTTTTCTTAATTATTGCTTTGCAGTCATCGTCGTACCAGGGGATGTTTTTATTTTTGGAATTAATGTTAGCTGAGCTCTTCGGAATAGAAACATTTGCTGATGCCAAAATTGCTGATGTAATTTGATAGTTCATTTCATTACTATTGAAAATTAAAAGTATTTGACAACATAAATTTAATAGAATTATTTATTTTATTCAAAGAGGAAGAAAGTGCCATAATTTCTGTACAGGAATGAGGATTTATACCAAAGACAAGACAATGAGATGAGGAAACGAAATGAACAATGTTAATAATACCGTGGTACTTTTAAAAAGGAATGTCGAGATTCAAAGGGCTTATGTTAGGTTACTCGGTTTGAGGGAAAACGATTACCTCTGAATAAGGCCCTTTTATTTATATATTTTTGGTCTTAGGAATATTATAGTAGAAAAACAAAATTTTGAGTTAAGGAATTCATAATTAGTGGAACAATAATCAACGATTTGAAAAACGTGAAATCAACATTGTGAAATAGCCCCATTGAAAAGTGGTTAGGTCGAATTTTCTCCTAAATGAGTTTCTTGTTCATAGGAGAACGGAATCCTGTTATTTTTGTAGTGAAAAATCTATTAAATGAAAAAGCTATAATTCCATGTAATGCCCAAAACTACTAAAATTGCCCGATTCCGCTACTCTCAAAACAATATTTGACTTAAACTCTTATTCAACGGGGCTACAGAAAAATTGTATTAACCATTTTTAATATTTTCTAATAATCTGTTACTTGATTGTGTTTAGTGTAAAGTAACAGGATAATAGGTATTGATAAAAAGTAACTTACAGTCCTGAAGATGAAAACACCCGATTTTTCCCTTCTTTTTACCAGGTATCGGTATAAAATAAAAGATTGTTAAGCAATTTATGTAGGTAATTTAACTTATAATCACTAAATTTAAATTTGTATAAGAACAATAGTAGCACTTAATAACAAAATATGAAGATACTTAAGTGCACTTTGAACTTGATGAGATACAGCACACCCTCCCAAACACCCGCGATTCCAGGCCTCCCTCACGATCAGCTGCTGAAAATTGAAATCATTTATTAAAACTGGAGAAGATATTTCGCCGACATATCGACATTATTACCTCCGAGGTCCCATTTCGAGGCAGATGGTAGCTCGGCTAACAAACGATCTCCTCGCCCCTTCTATATATACCTCCTGTGTTCTTCGAAAAGCCCTACATATTTTTTTTTCCATCTGGTATACGATAAGCATCTTGACAGGCAACATATCGCAGAGGCAGCTCCGATATATGTGGGATTAAAGAGTGCGATCCAACCCGTTCCGAAGGAAGTAAAGTCCATAAATAAATTCAGGTGGATGAGATCTTAATTTGTAGACATAAAACAAGGTAGACCATAATATTCGAGGAATTATTACTATACGTTCAATCCAGTTCGACTTTTCTATATGTTAGATATGTCTCCTTCTGACTTTATTATTATTCTGAACTTTATATATAATCATTTACAACTGGGATGCATGACGTGCGTTTTCCGTTATGCCAGCAAAATATATAAATCAGAACAAGAAACCTTTCAGGGCTCACCTAACCCTTATGTATATTAGGTACCCTTAATAAGGGTTAGGGATAATAGCCCTGATGTTGAATGTAAATGCCGACCACATTACTCTTTTATAATATACATTATTCGATCATGAAGTAATTTGCAATGAAATAGTACTGGTTTCATCTCATCATGTACTAGTTTTTTACTAATACTTGCTTCAATTACAAATTACTTTAGAATGAAAAATATAACATATTGCCCATTCATTTAACGACACTTTATGCTTAAATTGTTAATTAGACGGTGCTACAGCAGGAGACCTAAATTTTGGCTATTACCTTTTTCTCCCTTTAAACAATCCCTAAGATTACTTACTGGGCAAACAAAACCTAATCAATGACTAATAGAATATTGATTTTACCCAATTTTCATTTCTTTTTCTACTTTTAAAACTTTTGATGACATTTCGTACAGTTGGGTTAAATGCTCCAAAAAATAGTTAATTAGAGTTCTCCTCCTTATTATTTTAGATTCCACGATATTCGAAAAATAACTCAATAAAAGGTGATTTCATCATTTGGTTTATTATATATATATTTATTTTTGTTTGGAATATAGTATCTCAATAGTTGTTGAACATAAATAGGAATATTACGGGCCAAATCATAGAAAAATCACTTACCTTCATAATAGGCACTCACTGGCTAGTTTTTTTGTTGTTATTTTTTTTAATTGTAGTAGTTTTATATTGAACATAAATGAGGGCATTATTTTTGCTTATGAATAAAGTGAAATTGTGATTATTGAAATTTGAAAAAAAAACACACACATACACACACACACACACACACACACACACACACACACACACACACACATATATATATATATATATATATATATATATATATATATATATATATATATATATATATATATATGTATATTTCTTTTCATAGACATTTCTTTTATAATGAAATTAGAATTTCAGATACTAATTGACTTTCGCATTATAAATATTGACTTTATCTGTCTATATTATAAATAAATAGTTTTAGATTAAACAATTATTGATTAACAAGAACTTATTGATTTTATTTATTTTGATCAAATTTATTACCAATAAAAAGAGAAAAGGTTCTAGAACGTCCCATGAATTTTCCATTAGCGGAAAGGCCATTCCGTTGCCACCCCCACCCCGGGATGGAGAGGGCTCTGTCGACTTGACGACCTCCCGGAACGAAGTACTAATCAGCCAATGTCAGAGGTGGTTCAAGATTTATCTCTCGAGGCACCCCATCCATCTGGTCCCCTCCCATTAGGGAAATTGGAAAATCCTCCGCCCCTCACTTTTTATGAAGTCGTGGATCATCCGGGTTCAAGAGTTGGCAGTTGATTAAACTCATCCTAGATTATAGATCCGGATCATTCTTCATGTTTCAGCGGAATATCGGGAAATATCAAGATGATCGTTTGTAAAGTGTAATTATAGGCAATTTAATTGGTGCCAATGTCTTTTATTCCCAGATTCATCTTCACTAACAGCTGGGAGTAGATCCTGAGAGATTTGGAGACCCTCAAATTACAGAAAAGGGCTACTGGAATTTTGGGTTGGCAGGTAAAGTGTTAACTGAGAGAAGACTGGAATCACAATTGTTGGTGATAAGATTAGTCAATTCTCGGCCTTACATTATTTTAATAACCTTTTCATTTGAAACATTCAATATAATATATAATTTAGACTATATAAACTTATTCTTCTTCTTCTTCTTGCATTACTCTACTGCCCATCAATGAGCCTTGGCCTCATCAATACGTTTCGCCAGTCCTCTCTGTCCAGTGCAGCGGCCTTCCAGTTCCGGATGTTGCGTAGGCTCCTGGAGTCCTACATAAACCAGTAATATTTTACAATTAGTTAATTATACCATGCCCTTATGCGAGTAAGCTATCCTTTATCTGTTGTCATTCAGTTGCATCTTACATCTTGCGCCACTTTTAATTATCTAGCCCTCCATATTTGGTCCAATCATCACTGTTTGGTCTCCCTAGCATTATATCATCCGTTTGGTTGCGAAAAACAATTGTTCCCATTTATCAATATAAATTCAATAACGCCATTTATAATAATTGAACTATCTTGTAACTCGTTGATGCATATAGATATAATTGTGGTTATTAAGCTTCAGTCAGTTCTTTAAACTTCTTCTTGTTGAGACTATGTTGGTCTCATATTCATGCTAATTTGATGAAAAATGGGTATTAACACATTAATCAGTTCAAATACCTTCCGATACCTTGCATGTAATGTAAATAGTGTAAAGAATGTCATACAAGGTGTCTTGTGAGCCCCAGGAGGGTCCTAAATCCAAAAAAATCAATCCCGGGATTCTAATAGATTAGATAAATGCTGCCAACAGCCGGATTTGAACCCAGGAATTTCGGAATGGGAAGTCAGCGCTCTGCCACTGAGCCACTCGGAAGAGTTCCTTTCGAATTGTGAGAAGATGCTTAATGATTTTAAGAAAATCATATTTCAGACAATCGTATTACGGTTAAGCATCATGGTCAACAATTGGCTGAAGAAACGAAGTGATCATTTTTCCATTGAAAAATAAGCTGAAGTTTTTATCTTTAAACTTTTAAATAACTTTAACGGTGAAATGCCCCCTTTCCTAAAAAAACAAAAAGACCTGTGCTTTTACAAAGGTACAATAGAATTAGCGGCATTCTGAGGCAAATGTTGGGAAGGTTGGGAACAATCGAAGCGGAACAAAAAAGTCGTCAGGCTCAGGAGACCGAAGGAAATAGGTGTTTTTTAATGGCAGGTGTCCGAGGATGTAACCCGAGTCAGTGTCGCGGACGTGCTACCAAACGCCGCTCAATTTCTATAACATTTTTTCTAAATAAAAAAAAATTTAGAAGCTAATTATCATAAGTTTTTTCCTTAGGGATACCGAAGGTTCATAAATTTCAGGTAAATTGACGATTCGGTGCAGAGAAACGCCCTACCAAACTCAGAGCTATCTAATGCGTAAATTTTATTTTTTGGTGTTTAGTAGGTTTTGTACATAAGTGTAGTACCACACGGTTTTGAATTTAAAAAATAAAGATTTTTATCATTGATTTATTGAATAATTGATACTCGATGATGGCAAATGACAAAAGAGTGGTGGTAATTTTCCCTAAAAATCAGCAGACTCCAACGTTGTTAGGACCACAACTGTCAATGCCATAATTGATTCATGAATAATGATATTAATGATGTATTTATGTTATATCTTAAAAATCTATTTAAACGCCCCGACATCCTTGACATATTTATCACATCCCAAATTTCCCCCCGCACAGGCCAATTTTGAATCCTCGGACGATCTTTTCTTGGTCTAATCCTCCTTTTCTTGCACTCAAGTTTCGCTCCCAAGCCTTCCCTTCCCACATTGACTACAGGACGTGTCAACTGGGACGATTTTTATTATGACTTGGAGGACAAACTGGACTTAAAAATTTCACTTAAGACAAAACAAGACATTGATACAGCGATAGAAAAACTTAAAACATCATTCAAAAACAGTTTACATGATAACATCACAAATCATACAATTAATAACTATCAGCAGACTGATTTGCCACAGCATATTCGAATCTTATTGAGAGAAAAACGCAGAGCAAGATCGAAATGGCATAGAACTCGATATCCAGCAGATAAAACTATCCAAAATTAACTAACAAACTAAAAGCAGAAATCAAGAAGTTCAAAATTCAAAATTTAACTACCTGGACTGAAAATCTTACATCCACCGACAAAACGTTATGGATGACCACCAAAAAACTCCTATAGTTCAAAGAATTTAATCATCCACTCCTTACTGAATCAAATAACTGGACAAGATATGACGGAGAAAAATCACAGTTATTTGGTCAATACCTTTCCAAAATCTTTCATCCACATCCTGATACTATTAACATAACTCACATTGAATATATAAAAGCAGCGTTAGATGTTCTCCTCCAAATGTCCCTTCAACCCAAAGCATTCCATCCTACAGAAATATCCAACATTATTCACAGATTACCATCCCGCAAAGCTCCTGGGCACGACCTCATCACAATTCATATCTTAAAATACCTTCCCTAGAAAAGCCATTCTATACCTTACCTATATATAGGTATGGCGATGATAATAGGTTCCAATCACCTCCTTTAAAAAAATTCCTCTTTCCCCAATCCTGTACTTATATAATGTTCCCATCAAATTTTTCCCAACAGTCAAAAACCTCGGAATCACTTTAGACCAATCCCTCTCCTGGAAAAGTCATATTGCCAATATATCTCGCCGTACTTTTTTTACCCTGAAGAGAATAAACTACACCCGTCACCTACTCCCATTCGAAACTCGTAGACTCCTCTTTAGTATTCTCCCACTTCGACTACTGCTGCGCTGTATATGGGGGTGTCTCTATGGAGCTCGAGGCCAAAATAAAACGTTTGTTGAATCGCTTTGTACGCTTTGTCTTCGGGATCCCCAAGGACACCCCTGTCTCCCGATTTTATGAAGAGTTGAGGTGGTTGTATCCTTCCTATCGCCGTAAGTATTTCCTTGCATCCTTCCTCTATCAAGTTATCCAATCCCGCCGTCGATTATACATATATAAGCTCCTCAAATTTAAATCCTCCATCCATTCCCATAATACCCGTTCAGACCCTTCCGATTTGTATATAGAGGCCCATCGAACCGCTGCTTTCGACAGATCGTTCCTGATTCGGTTCTGTTCCCTGTGGAATTCTATCCCTTCTTCCATCCGCTGTCCCAAGACCCTGCCTACCTTAAAATCCCGCTTCTTTGATTACTTTCTATCCCTCCAGTTCCCCGAAGTGTATACATAAAATTATCGATAGAATATCGTTTATTTTGTTTATTCATTTTTATTTTTATTTTTAATGTGAAGTAATGTTAAATCTTCATTTTTTCATTATCATAATATTTTTTATTTATTATTATTTAATCAGCTCTACAGATTGACTTTACTACTTGTTTTTTTTTCTTTGTACTATAAGGTTTTAACAAGAATGCACTGTTATTCTAAAGGGACTTGTCCCAGATTAAATAAAGAATTTACTATTATTATTATTATTATTATTATATATAATGCTGTACTCTGCTCCACATATTTTCCAGATTTTTGGAAATTATCCATTGTAAAAATGATACTCAATTCTAAAAAAAACCAGAATACCCATCCTCTTACCGTCTTATCTCTGTTTTACCTTGCATGGATAAAATCCTAGAAAAACTCATCCTCAAACGAATGTACCCCATCCTTGATGCAAATCACATAATACCAGATCACCAGTTGGAATTCTGAGCATCCCACTCCACTATTCACTAATGTCATCGTGTTGTGGATGTAGTCTCCTCTGCATTAGAACGTGGATCATATTGTTCGGGTGTCTTTCTTGACATGGAACTGGCTTTTGACCGAGTCGGTAGAGCATCCAGGCTTGCTCTACAAACTCCGTTAATTCCTACCCCCTACATACTTTCTCATCCTTCAATCCTATCTCACAAATAGAACTTTCCAAGTAAACCATAATAATGTCTATTCATCTCTCTTTTCTCAATCTGCTGGTGTTCCTCAAGGTAGTATCCTTGGCCCAATCCTTTATCCAGCTTATATAGTTGACATCCCAACTCATCCTAATACTATCCTTACCACGTATGCTACATGTGTATTATCATCCAATACCAATCCAATTATCGTATCCCAAAGCCTCCAATCCCATACCACTGATCTTGAAGAATGGTGTCAAAACTGGAGAATTAAAATAAATTCTCAAAAATCGCAACTCAAAATGACTTCCTGCCCTTCAGTATCCTTTAATAATATCTCACTGGTGCCAGTAGAACAGATCCGATACATAGGATTGCATGACGACAAACGATTAACCTGGATTCCTCATACAAGACTGAAAAGACGAGAAACCGCTCGTTTCAACTACTTCAACACTTACTAGACAAACGCTCAAAGCTCCCAATTAACTACAAAAGACTCATCTACATGACCATCATACGACCTATTTGGACTTACGGAGTAAAGCTTTGGGGCTCCACTAAGCCATCGAATTCCTCTCGTATCCATTCCCTACAGTCCAAAATCCTTCGTAAAATCCTTAATGCACCTTATTTTGTTAAGAATAAAGTTATCCATAACGACCTTAATGCCCCATTTGTTGCTGATTTGGCCCGAACCCGGTATCTATCCTTTCATAACAAACTTCATTACCACTCAAACCCTCTAGTTTCAAACCTAGCTTCCTCTTCAATTCCCGATAATCCTCCGAGACGTCTGATAAGAAGATAGCCACGTGACCTTCTTTGTTGAACGTTAATTTGAGTACTACCAGTGGGTAGTTTCTCTACTTGTCATTATCTCCTTTCATTATGTATCACTTAGCCTATTTACTGGTTGTATTGTAATGCAGTTGTAAATATTAATAAATAAAAAAAATAAATAAATAACATCTATTTACATAGACAATTAAATTTTATAAGAAGAAAAATTACACTGTACATAGATTTTTCCAATGTGTTTTGTTTAATAGAAAGTTCTCTACATATAGCTTATACAGCTTTCTTCAAATTCCTCTGCTGCCCTTCATTTAACCTTTTTATAAGCTGGAAAGTTTTGTATAGGTCTCCTCTATGTCTATGTCTAGCCCGGGAGGGATGAATTTCCTATATCATAAAAAAACTGTCCCCTAGCATGGCGATTTCCATCAATATCTTTACTTTAAGTTTTAACATATAATTATTCAAGACACAGGACCAAGGAATATTCAAGATATAAATATCATTAGGAAAATAACATATGAAATATATAACAACACTTTACATTTTATGAACCCATAAAAATCAACCGCAGTGAAAACAAGTGTTCGTATATTATGAGCGTCTCTCCGAATGAAATGCTGCAGTGGGTAAGAATATTGGAACGTAAAATATGTAGCTTTGAGGGAGACACCGTTTTCCTTATTCCCACACAGATCTTGCAACAAATTTGAGACTTGCAAGTCATATATTTCTGCCTGTAGTGCGTTTATGACAGGTTTGTACATGTCTGTCCACTCCATGTCTATTCAGTTCCAGCTTAACGACATTTAATAAAACACGCTATCGTGATTTGTTTGATATTTATACTTAAATAATGATACATTGGGAGGAAATGCTCAGGGGTAAACCTCTCCCGTTAAATTGTGAGTTATTTACCGCTATTTGAGAACCAAGAGGATTTGTATGAAGTTTAGTAATGTTCCTTAGTGGTTAATAATGTTAACCGAGCCATGATTAAATAATAATGACGGCCATTAAAGGAAGCCCTAGCGGACGAGCGCCCCGGTGGAGGAAGGGCGCTGATGAAGGCGGGCGCAGGTGGGGACCACATCGTGCCCACTTCACGCTCAGCCAAGCGGCTAATGACTCTGCAGGAACTCGATCGCCGCCGCGGATCGACAATGGTAACACGATCCAGGATTACACACGGACGGAAGAGTCCATAATCCGGCTTAGTAACGGGCGGGGAAAAAACGGACAGCAGCTGGAGGGAGATAATTAGCTTTTGATGTGCGGCAACAGGGGGCGCCGAGGATCGCATTGTTACCTGCATATTGTAGCCAAATCATATTGTTGAGGACTTCATACCTCTTTGAACAATATTAGATTACGCTGGAATATGACACTAACAGATTGGCTATTTGTGTACGGGCATCCCGGCGAGTCATCCTTTGTGATGGCTGGGGGGGTGAGGAAATTATCCTGCACCGCATGAGAACGAGGGGGTGAGCCCTTGCGATATAATAGGATTCGAAGAATAATAAAATCTTTCAGCTAGAGGAACCATAGTAAATCCCAATCGTTATTAAAAACCAAGTTATTGCTCGTTACATAATAGTTTTATTTATTACTGAATTATAATAATACAATTAAATAGAATGAATGATATATAATGGGCATAAAGTAAAGGCAAGTAGAGAAACTAACCAATGGTAGTACTCAAAAAGCAAGTTCAACTTAGACAACGTGGCCATCTACTTTTCAGACACATCTGAGGATTATCGAGAATTGACGATATTTCTGGGTTTTGGATTGTAATGTTAAATACATCAGGAAGGGTTCATGTGAAACAGATAATGAAGCATGGGCATGAGGGGGTAGGCGGAGAAGAAATGAAGTTAACATTCGTGAGGAATGAAGGGTTACTGCAGAAGAAGAAAGAAACGGCGAAAAAAATATCTGCGTGGGTTTCGCGGGTTGCAAAATGAATAAAATACTCAATACAAAACCAAGACAATCTCAAAACAATACCAAGAGGGTACTCACATTTTAAAAGGCTCACTGGGAAGGTTCAAAGCAAGCATTAAACTGAACTTCATTTTCTATAATAATTTCGGGGTACCTCAACTACAGCTTAAGTACCAACTGCATTATGATTAGAAGAACATGTTAGAGAATAAATTAGTTGACTGGAACCCCAAACTATATCCTTACATTAGATTAGATTACATTAGATTAGATTAGATTAGAAGAATAGTTGAGTATGAGGAAGAAAATGAGGGTCAGAGAAAATTCTCTTAAATAAGGAGAGCTATCTACTTTAAAGCCAACGTTTCGACCCTCATTGCAGGTCTTCTTCAAGGCTTATAATGGAGTCATGAGTAGTTGTATCATTTGTAAAATATGGGTTGGTCCATCTTGAAACGGATAGGGGTTAACACCTAATAAATTTAAGCATCCAAGCTAAAGTATGTAATATAAAAATACTAAATATTTTTAACAAATATAATATAAAAAATACAGCAATACAATACAATGAGTTATTTATTATGTATTCAGAGTAGTGACACAACATAGTATATATCGTTAATTACATATTGCATACTATTAACTCTCAACTATATCTATACATATACTTGGATCGGAAACGGACAGAGGACGAATTACATCATTGATGGCTTCGCTGAGACGTCAGTCAAGTTGATTAGAGGATTTGATGGGAACAATTAGCGCTGACTGATGGTTCCTTCGCCGGTTGGCAGGTGTCGCTTCCGTCTTCAAATATTTGATGAGGTCCGCTCTCCCAACCTACTATCATACTATCAAACTCCCAAAATGTTCGTCGTTAATATTCAACAAAGGATAGTACGCACGCTGTCAAGTGTCGTTCCGAATTTTCTCTGCGTCATTCTGGATGTGTAGTTTCGCTCTCATATTTTATGTATAATATTAATATATTTATTTACAGAACAATGTACTATAAGGTATAATATCCGAATTATTTCACTAGGTTCATTCATATGCTAGCTACTATCACTTATCCTCCATGAATGATTCCATTTAGCTAAAGCTGATAATGCCTATTAGCTGTTGTTCAACAGCCCTATGTATGTTTTATGAAGATAATTTTACCGACTAAAAGTAATCCGATTTTACTTCCTAAACGGCTCGAAGAAAATTAGTCAAAATTTTTCTGTAAGGCTCATTTAAATTACACTATCAAAAATTTTTAATTCCTTTGGCCCAGTTATGTAGTTCATATCATTAGTAGGCCTTTGCTAAAGATAAAATAAAATGTAAGTTCAGCTTATAGATCAATAAAAAGGTATATTTCTACTATTTAACTTAATTTAGTTTAGTAAACTCAATCTTATTCCAATAATATTCTGGTGGACGTCACCTCAGACTGAACTGCTACTTTGTATTATTTTTAGAAACATACTTATGCCTTTTAATGGACTAAGGAATGGAAATGGCATGTGAATAATTTGAAGAAAATGTTGTCACTATAAGTGCTAAGACTATTACTTCATCGTAAAAAAAAAAATATGCTTTCACAATCCAACAAAGTATTATTCAAATGATACTTAAACCCTTAGGCCATAAATAAGACGATATTATGCCATGTAGGTGTGGAACACTTGTAGAAATCTCACTTACAAACCATTCAATCCATTTCCTCAAAATACTTCGTTATATTGTTCCTTTTTCGCATATAATTTATCATTAAGAAAAAACCTGTACATACTAATCGTGACTGACGAAATCAGGAAATCATCGCCATCATCATAATCATTTTATCCCCGTTTACCGCTGAAGCAGTGTGGGGTCACAATTTGTAGTCTGGACCAGAAGTCTCGTTCATTGGCCAACTCTCTTCTCTTCCTCCAGCCCATATTCCGCCTCTTTAACACTATCCTCCCAATAAGTGCGCGGTCTTCCTCTTGGCCTTCTTCCCTCCACGCGAGTTTCGTACGTCCGAAATCAGAAAGTACTACCATAAATTCCATCACTTGCTGAAAACTAGAGCTTACTGGTACAAACATTACTGACAGACACGGTACCTCAGAATCCGACAAGGAGTCTGAAATGTTTTTAGAGCAGGAATCTACTATAGACAAATGAAAAACTCTAAGAGTGTCTACAATGAGGTTTCACTACATGAGGTTTCTCCATCCACTCTTCCACGAGAATCACTTATGAGAGGTTTCCAATAAAAGATCAATAAAGACAAATGGGTTTCATATAATTTATAAAATAAATATTCATCATCTTTTTCGCAGTGACCACTTCGGATCAAGTTACAACTGCATTTTCCTTGCTAGATTTTCTGTGTCGTCAATATTCTTTCATGTGTTCACTAGCACGTTTCTTTTGTTTTTTATTCGAGGTTCGACCAGCCTTCTCTGGCATTTTTTCATTTAATTCATTTTCATTTAATTCTAAAATCCTAGCAGATTGAATATGGGACTCTCTTCGGAGATGAATTTTCAATTTTTCAAAATCTTTGTTTACTTCTTTAGTTTACGTTGGCCAGGTCTTCTGTTTCCAAAAGTTGTCAAATATTTGCTTAGTCAAACTTAGTTTGTTCGACCTATACTGCGCAAAAATGAAAAGGGGTATTGCTATATACTTTACCTAGCATTTCTATTATATATATTAGTAATGCTTCTTATAATACAAATAATATTAAAATCCTAGGAAAAGTAAATACAAAACAATTAGTGGTCTCCCTATTCATCTTTGCGCAGTTCATATAGATGTCCGAGAAATGTCAACCTACTCATCTAAAAATAATTTATTTTTGCTCCTAGCTGTGCAACATTTGTAAAGTTGATCGCTGATATTTTCATTTATATGTATTTACGTCTGATCGAGGTCGATCCTTCACTTCAAGTTCTGATATATAATGGAAAGCTAAATATATATTACCGATGCTGTAGTAAATTAACTACGAGCATAGACAGAACGAGGACATAATGAACCGACAAGAAACCCGTAGGAGGGAGTATATCAGGACCACCGGGAGTTAGCGGTAGAAGGCGGCAGATATGATTTAGAGGGCGGGATTAGAAAGCACGAAGCCACAAATCAGGTGCCGTGAACCGAAGCACTATATCACGGCCAGCACACGCTTTAATAAAAACAGAACTCACGCCACGGCCGAGTTATGGCCGCCGGGTTATCCTCTTGTTTTTTGTTGCCGAGCCCTCCTTTGTTCGCGACGTGTCTATTAACCTGTCTGTCCGTCTGTCTCCGCTCCTGCTACCGCCGTACACCGTCTTTTGTGTTTGCCCGCGGTTCTCTTGTATCTCGCTTGATGACTGGTACCCGTCGATGAATGAAGTTATGGCGAGAAGATCGGATAAGGGGTTAGTGAATAAGGAGCTAGATCAGCCATTGGCTTGAAATGGAAATAATGCTTATATTACAATTTCATTTCAGGCCCAAAATTACAACAATGTCCACGATTCGGCTTCTCTCAGAACAGTAAAGTAACTCAGGACAAAACTAAACAATTATTTACCGTGGCTGTAGAAATATTCATAATGAATTATATTGTTATTTTTATTTTTAACATCAACATATTTTCATTAAATGAATATTTTTGTGACAATAAAATGAACCCGGCAGTGTGTTCTATTATAGAACTATTATTAGTTCTATAGTGTTATTAGATTCTTTGTGTTATTTTATTGTGTGCATTCATTTCTCAATCAACTATTTGTATATTTGTTACACCTAGTATTGTTATATTATCATGGTTTTGATGATTAATTTTTTCTTTATTTCTATTTCTTATTCAAACATCTCTTCTACCTTGCCGTGTAGAGATTTTGCATAAGGACTGTCCCTGTCAATGGCTGCTAACGCCCATCCAATCCCTTTTTCTTTAAGGATATTTTGGTGGTTATTCTTCCAGGTCGGTCTTCTCCTGGGTCTTTTTCCCATTGGTTTAACCTCAATAGCTTCGCTGTCCGGCATTCATCCAACCTCATCATATGTCCGAACCATTGAAGCTGTCGTTTCTCGATTATCTGATGAAGGTGTTCAATTTTGAGTGCAGTACTTATTGTCTTGTTTTGTATCCGGTCCTCTATTTTCTGGTCGCTCCTTCTATTTTCCTCAGGTCGGCTCCGATCACAGTGCTTTAGGGGCCAGGATTCACTTCTATAAGTAAGAATAGGACCCTATGCCGTACGATAAACAACCAATTTAGTTTCTTTTGTAACTTCTTTCTTACTTAAAAACTTTTTATTGATAGCAGAAAACATAAGGAAGGCAGGAAGTGGCAATTCTCATGGCGATTTCATCATTTAATTTCCCATTCTCAGTTATGGTCACGCCCATGATTATTTTATATTTGAAAATAGTGAAAGCATAAACGTACTAATGTGAATAAAGTATACAATAGTAATTTAAGTGTAAATTATTTTAATTTTTAAATGAAATAGAAAAAGCCGCTGACGGAACACGAGGAATACATTATAAAATTTTAATTATTTTGATGGAAAATCCTGAAATATTGTTTCAAAAAGCCATTGATAAATAATTTATGATATATTATAAAAAATGAATTTATAATAAGCCAAAACGCATAAAATTAAGTATTTTCTGGAAATTTAGTAAAATGTAACTGCCAAAGTTGCGAATACAAATTGGATGAGCCTATAAAAGGATGATAACTAACCGGTCAAAGGGCAGCATCATAGATAAAATATATAAAAAATTAAAAATAAAATCACTTATTATAGCCATGGGATAAAACGTTGAAGGCTGTTAAAAATATGGTAAATAATATTACTCTTAACATTATTCCTGGACGATTTGTAGAAATCACAACTTCGATCCTGATTCCGGCAACCAAATCTTGGCATGACAAAGATGATTATTTTTTTTCAACGGAAATTAATTAGGATAATATAGCCAATGTAATCCTCCATAGCAACATATGAACATTATTCAAATTACGACTTAAAAAACCCAACCATGAATATCAAATAACCTGAACTGATGCCTATATACTTTACATGTTATGCCTTAATTAAAAATTAACTGCCGCAATTAGATCGTGATGGTTCTGGCATTATCGTTTTTTTTTTGTTTTTTACTATCGGTTGTAAAAATCCAGTAATAAAAAAAATTTACTGCTGGCTATATAAGGGAATGAGGCATGGCGGCCTCGATGTCAATGTCTCAATGCTTAAAAACAAAATTTATTGTCTAAACTTGTCTACCGTCAGGTTGTGCCGTGGAGGGCGTGCTTAGACAAGAAGCTTTCTTATTTTAGGGATTTTTGTGTGATCTGGGAAAAGGTTACACCCAAGAGAGATAGTGATCGGGGTTGACTCCAATATATTTAACGATCGAGCCAAAATAGTGGTTTTTGAATATTCAAATTAGAGATAGCAAGGAACGGAATTAAGGGACTGCCGGGTCAAATGAGATTGAATTAGGTTTTTTAAACATTAACAACATATATTATATATGAACAAGTACTTTTTTATTGTGTCCAATGAAATGATCGGTATCATTTGTAAATGAAAAGCAATATCGGTATTTATTTTAACTGTACTTTGTATAGCACATACTAATAATTAAGATCAAATTTAACTGAAGCCTTCAGTTTGACTCCAGTATATTTCCTGAAACTGTCCAAAAATAAATTTGTGCCATAATCATGTTTGTGCAAATCATTATTTAAAAGGAAATCAATATAAATTTAAAATAAATTAAAAAAAAACTCGTAGAAATAGGACTAATATTAGCAAACATACTGTTTATTGAACATGTCAGCCATATTTTTTTCTTTCTCTGTTCAGTTATACCATTGCAATCCTCCATAGGAAAGAAAAGATAATTAGTAAAATTAAGGACCAAAACACAGAGTATATAAATAACCTTCACTCCGAAAAAACCCACAAAGATGTCCAACCTCGCAGCAGAAATCATAAAGAGTGTAATAATATTTACGGCTTCATCAGCAGACTTCCACAGACCAGACTCACTGAAAAATTTCTTAGTTGCATAGAGCAGTTCTAGATTAAAAGACCTAGAACGGCACGAGTCAAAATTGTTTTGGAAATAATCCAGGTGGCATATAAGTGCAAAGTGATTTCAAGGAAGACATCCCAAAGACCGGTTAATTGAGTGAATCTTCATTCAGATGTAATCTTGCAGCCTATGAATGACAGACCAGCGGGCCAGCAGGAAGGAGTCACCATATCGGCCACATCCATCCTGAAATTATATTTTCATATCCAACTCAAACAGATTGTAAATTATCTCCCGCAAAGATGTTATTAATGACATTATCTTTCCTCGCTCGGCCGTAATTTTTCCTCGGCATTTCCTGCCTTTGAAGATCTGCCTCATAAATCTCTCGGGACAGCCAGAAAACATCCTCCACTCCACATCCGCTTGCGTCAGAGAGTCGTCATTGGTGAAACGTGTGTGCCAACATGCCCGGGATAATATGGTGTATGACTGAGTAATACACACACACACACACACATATATATGTATATATAGAGTGTATATATATATATATATATATATATATATATATATATATATAGAGAGAGAGAGAGAGAGAGAGAGAGAGAGAGAGAGACATTTGAAATTTCTATTGGAGTAAAAAAAAAGTTGGGTATTGGTAAAGCAAAACCTATCTGAATGTAATGATAGTAATGAAATTATTTTATTAACCATTAGACAATTTTTATTGGTCCATTGACATTTTGGTTTTAACTCATGTCATTATTCCCATAAAACTTGAAGTTCAAACATGATACAACTAAAAATATTACTTTATTAAAAAAAATATACATTGCAAATTGCATATCACATATGTGGTTCTTGAATTGAAAAACCTTCAACCAATACAATTGCTTCTGAAGGATAAATTCTAAAATGCCAAATTTTAAGTTATTTCGTTTTGAAAAATTTTGATGAATATATGCAATACAGTCGCGCATTACATATTACATTCTAGTAAAGTAAAGAAGGTAATGTAATTTATTTCATATTAAGATGGTTTAAATAAGTACCGTTATGAAACTCGCATAGTATTAATAATAGTAATATTGTTATTTACTATATAATTATTAAATAAATAATGCGATATATTATTTTGTTTGTGTTTTTTCATGTAATTTTAGAGTTGCAACTGACTAGAATTTTATTATTTCGTTTAGCAATCATGATACAACTCAAAACATTAGGTACTCTATTAAAAAAAATGTTGAATATTAAATATCAGACATGTCGTTCTTGAATTAAAAACTTTCAAACAATGCAATTGCTACTGAAGGCTAAACTCAGAACTGCCAATTTTTTAGTTATATCGTTGCACTTTTGAAGGAGCGGTATGTACTCATAAATTTATGTATTTCAGGAGTACAATATATATTAGATTATAGTAAAGGAAGGGAACTAATGTTGTTTATTTTATTTCATGATAATTTAGTTTAGTAGCGTTATGAAACTTACATCGTATTGTAATGTTGTTTTTGTTTATATTATTATTAAGTAAATGATGCGAATCATATTATATTGTGTAAAATCATAAAACTTCAATGCTCCATCTTACTAGAGTTTTATTATTATTTTTAGCGATCTGGATACAACTTGATTTGATGACAACTCAAAATTTTTATTAAGTTGATGATTTTTTTTCTTTTAAATGATGAAAATTTTTAGTTTAGCAAAGATTCCTACTATTGCTAAAACAAACTGGATTGTTCCTAAAGGCTTACAAATTATTCTTATATAAACCTTAAGTGTTTAAATAAAGTAGTAATTCCGAGGATTTGACGGTCATCATTGATATCCAATAAGATGCTCCAAAAGTTTTTATTATATTTATTTGTTAACTTCATTTTAATTATTATTTTTTACACTTTGTTGAATAATGAAAATTATTCATTCTTCTTGATGGAAACCGCTTCTCCCTTGGTAAGTTGAACAAGTTTACTCTAATTCAAACCGTCGGTTTATGTCACTGTATAAAACCTGAATATTCTATTACATGTTCTAGGCATTTCAATATATTTAAATATTTATTTAAATTATCAATTGGAGGGGAATTCACCATCGGAGATGAAGGTTTTACACAAACTAACGGATATAATTGATATCCACTTTCATAATATCGGAGATTTATTAATAAAAACATATGTTTGATATTTATTGCTTATTAATGTGCATATTTGATCTGTCATAGTTCTAGCAACAATATAATGCATCGTGTGATAAGCAATGCATAAAAAAATTTAAAGAGTTTTGAATCATAGTTAAATCCAAATTTTATTTGATTTTGAAAACCGTCGTTTTTCTTTAGCTTTTTTTTATATTGAAATACAATACATTCCATAACAACATTACATACATATATTTCTGACATTTTTTAAATCAAGCATGATATTTACTGTTTCCTATAAATTTGCTCAACTTTTTGCCTACACGCTGACAATGGGGGAGGGATTGCCAAAGCAGCCACAGACGACGCCTCGGGATTTTGCACAGTCGAATTGCTGACAATCAACATTTCCTAAGCGCGGCTGAGTCCAAAGAGACGTGGAAATCCGACTTCAATGGCCCACTTTGTCCTCAGTGAACGCCTGTCGGGGCAAATTTAAAACCTTTAGCAAATCCCCGTCGTTTTGAAATTGACAGTCTGCCTGTCAAAATATTCTCACAACTGACTGATTTCCTTTACCTCTCGTTCAAGTTTCTTCGACCTTAAAAGTTCTCGGTTCTCTGAAAACATTTCTGGGAGGATGAATCCAGCGGGGATTTATTTAGAAGAATATTTCGAGGTCCTTTCACAAAAAGCAAAAATGTTTACTTATTATCTGAAAGTGTCTATTCGACCGGCATTAAGCATAAACTTCGGTGGTTAGGTATATTCACACAAAACCGAATAAACGTATACTGTTATTGTCTAGTTTATATTTTAGTAGCATACAATATCAACAGCATCCGGCATACAGTTATTTGTTCGGTGCAGCATGCATCATTCAATAGTCACTACTTTAATTTTTAAGACGGTGGTAAGAATTTCAAATAAAAACCTTAGGTCTCTAATCTGAAAATAGCTAGCAAAAATATCTTTGAATATTTCGCCCCTTCAGGTATGTTTAGAATAGAAAGAGAATAGTATAAAAGGAAAATAACAAATAAAGCGTATACTGACCTGAAAATGGCGCAAGAAACCAAGGAGAGGAAATATCACCACCTCAAAATAGCACATACATCAACTAAATCATAAGAATGGTTATCTGACAACAGCTGGGAAAGGTTGAATAAAACATGCACTTAGTGTTATCCAAATTTACTTTCAGCTCTATTTCATTACCTGTGCTTAGTTTTATTGTTTCTGAGTTTTTGCCCAACACTAGTCCTCCGCAACCCCAAGCGCGGAAATTCACAAACCTTTTTCGGTGTGTATCACCTTTATAATAACTTACTCAATTGTTAAACTGATTAGGGTTCAATTTGTGTATTCATAGTTTGTAAAGTATTTCAGTTAAAACCAAAAACAATATTACAATAGGTTAAGCATTACGACCTGGAGATCTGCAGCCCGACAATGTGCAGTCTGGTGTAATGCATGGAAGATGCTATGGACCAATAATGTAAGTAAGGGACCAGTCTGAGTCATTGGAAGAAGTAGAAAGATATTTTACTTATGTAAGGAATATACAGAAGTATTAGGCTCAGTGATAGAGCGCCTTGCCTAAGGTCCTGGGTTACTCCAATCCCCCTCACTGGGTTCCTCAAATCCCGCTCACTGGTAGACTTTCGTTTAAACTGTTAGTGGCCGGAAATGGATCCTATGGGATCTACTACCTTCCTCGGGGTCATTCAGCCTCTATAAAATGGGAACCCAAAATAAGGGGGGAAGAATCTGGCGGTTGAGCGTGATCTAGGACAAATCACCTCCCTGCATAACCATTGGACAAGAATCGGTACAGTCTACCATGTACTGAACACAAAACCCTTCATATTGTAGTAGTGCAGTTTTCTTTTCCTTTTTTAAGTACTCTCTTAAGACAAAGCGAGTATAGACTAATTCACCAATACTAATTAGTAAGCCTAAGACCGGTGGGTAATAGCAAATATATATTCATATTTTTATTTACTGGAATTTGGGATTTAGTTTCTATTATTGTATTACGTTAAATAATCTAGATGAAATTAATTTTATTTAAGCATTTGTCATGTAATTTATCTTTATATTTATAAACAATTATTGCTGCCTATAAATATTTATACGGCCTATACTTTATCGAATTAAAAACATGACACGCACGAGAGGGGAGGTAGCGATAATCCTCTCTACCGCGATCTATCAACCCTCTTCCCCAAACTGTTGAGGGAACTTGGGAAAAGCGTTTAATCCAGGGTCAGCGCTGGGCCATTAACTTAGTTCGCTTATTATTTAATGATCGGCGCCTCCTACGTTTTAATTAGGGGCCTCGATGAAATATTTATTACTTAATTAGGACTAATTAATTATCCGTGCACAATATTCTCTAACCACCTTGCCGCATCAAAGCCCTTATTAGTTATTTTAATGCTATTAAATTATCTAGTAAAGGAGATGATTAACGAACGGACCTGCTCCGTTATTTGATGAAACGGGTATAATTTGTCTATATTAGAACAATCATAATGCAATCTTCATTGCTTTCAATGATCATTGGACATGTTCTGCTAACACGGGATATCAAATATTGATTACTTCTTTGAATGTTATTCTTCTTCTTCCAAAGGCTCAACAGATTAGAACTGGTCCCTAGCCTCTTCAGTTTTCACCACTTTGCTGGTAGTTGGGCAGCAGATCTATCCTCCCAAGATCCTTCGTTACCTCATCCATCCATCTGAGACGTGGTCTTCCTGTAGGCCTGGTACTATAAATGGCCTCACTGATTATTTTCATGGAAACTCAAACTCAAAATGGACATAATATTCAGTTTGGGGTATAAAATGAACATCTGTTCTTGGCGTGGTGCGAATACGTTTCCCTTGTTAGTAAACGTATAGTTCCATCCTCCGTAGGTTTAGTATATCGGTTTCATTGTTACATTTCTGATCATTCCTGTACTGCAATGATGATAATGTAGTGCTTCTGCAGTTTGCTGTCGCTACCTCTGATGATACTTTTCAGGCCTTGGTTGAAGTACAGAAAAAATATTCAACAAATCTAATCGTAGTAAAGGAAAATCTAAGCGTAGTATGTATTTAGCTGACGAATGTATTTCCTTTAATAGCAACTATCGAGTAATTTGGTATAATTTGAACAATCCGAAGTGGGGATAGCTATAAGATCTTGAAGTCCCTCCTGTGGCTCGCCCATACTCTATGAAATTAGTGCCCTGAATTGGGAAATTGAGCGTAATCTGGGACAAATCATCTGCATATACCTTGTTCCACAAACAGTACAGTCTATACCATACACTGGGATACCAAGACTTCTTATGGTTGAAATGGTTTTTTTTTTTTTATGAGCAAAGCACCACCCCCAGCCCTGGAATCTCAACGAATCATAGTGTATCACTGCAAAATTTTCTCTACTAGCTTTTGGTTGTTTTAGATTCAATGTGCTGAGTTTATTTTATAAGATACAATGATGCTAATAGTCATTTACAATCAACTATCGCAAGAATTCCTGGATAGTTGAAGTAAAAAGGCTATTCAAAGTATAAGTACAATGTGGGGTTCATCATATAAGAGAAGATACATTTGAACCCCCTTGGAAGGACGGCAGTACATCTACTAGATTCAGAGGACAGTAGCAAATTGTCGAGGTATGGGGAAGAATGGATGAGGGTGCGGCAATATAAATGAAGAGGGGGCTAATAGAAGAGGTCCTGGAGAGGATGAAAAATCCTCGGACAGGTATTGGGAGGGTGGGCAAGACAAACTGCCCCTGGGAGTGATGTCATCAGTTAGGGCGTCCGCTCTCCCAACCAGCTCCTTGTCCTTAATGGCCTTTATCTTAGCCAAGATTGAGTGATCGCTGTCCGCTATATTGGCCAATGTCCGCTAGTGCGTGTTAGATTTATAGCTATTCATCTACTGCATGTTCAATTTTCATATACCAAAACAAATAAGACAACAATTGCAACAATCGATCACTTTCCAATACTATAATTTAAAATTTATATATTCATTATGTATTGCACCAACGATAGCATTTACTTATATTATTTTTTCTGACATTTCTTTATCATTTCTTACAGCTAATCAAAATACAATAAGGGTATGCATTCTGATGATAATGCATAATGAATTAGTTAACAGATTATGCCGGTTCCAGATAACTAATTGATATTACACAACATAATTTTATTTCTTCATTTAATATTATTAGCTTACATAATTTTAAATGCTTCAGAATTCCACAAGTTATTTCAAGTGAATTTTATTCCATACCTCTTACAACTAATCTAATGATTTCTTTAGGGAGCTTTATGTAAAGATATGCGGGTTTTAGCGCCCGACAGAGAGCATTATTTAATTATGCCTTATTGACCTTGATTATTATTGACCTTCAAACTGACGGGTCACCGATTTTAGTATTTGCATCAAACTGTCATATAAGAGAAGATACATTTAAACCCCCTTGGAAGGACGTCTGATCTTGAGTTGGTCTTATTCACCACCGAGAATAAATGTCCTTATCCGGTTACAGTTTTTCTAAAAGCTTCTAAAAGTAAGATTTTATCCTAAAATTAATGTGGAAATTCAATATTAAATTGAAATGGAAATGACTTGTAACTTGTAACAAATGGTAACTTCAAATGTGCTTTATAATGGAATATTAATTATTAATTAATTAAATAAATTTAAAAAATGTGTAATACGTTATTTATTTGTTTTAATTTATATTTTCTATATTTTATTTTTATGTTTTAGGTATACCTGTTTGTATCGAAAATTATACTATAAGCCTGTAGTTAATATTTTTCAACTGGATAGTAAAAATAAAAAGTTCCTGTGCCATTAGGGATTTTCAAGAGGTTTTTGTCACATTGCATTTTGATTAATAATCGGTTTTTATTATTTATTTATTGAATACAGTATTTACAAACAAAATACATATAAAAAGACAAGAAAAGTAATAGAGAAAAAATTTAAAAATCAAAGATACAGGAATGACTTTCTTAGTGAGTAATATCAAAGTGTTCAGAAATTACAGTTTTTTTAAACATCACTAACACATTATTGTTCATAAATAATGTTTTACAACCAAATTCCTTGTCTGCTCATGATATTAAGCCTTCTATCAGATCTTTTCTTAACTATGTATGTAACCCTACCTATCATAGCACCTGTGTAGTATGCTAGCAATTACACACATTCTTATAGTTTGAATGGAAAAACAAAACGTGATAATAACCAATAATCATCAATAATTATAATTTGAATGTCGAAATTTTTTTCATATTTTTTATGTATATTTTATCTTTAATTTATTGCTGTTATCACCTTAAATCTACCTTTTGTCATGGAGCACTCAGATTGGATAGAACTGGTACGATAAAGTACAAGAAGGAATGGAACAACTTCATCGGCTGACTGCTTTACGATCTGGCCTAAGTCATGAATCAGCGGGCCGACTTTACACCTGCTGTAAAGTGTACTTTACTGTCACACCTCGTCGGAAATATACAGCTCTGACCTGTATCGTTTATGTGTCGAGATATTGCCAGCGCTAGAGGTTTTTCGGTTTAGGTTCGAACTATACAAATACGAAAAATTGTTGAAAAATTAAGATGTCCAATAGGTATCGTATCTCGAACTAAGTACCGTAGTACCATAGTAATGTGTATCAAAACAAGTAAAAATGTTTACAAAGTAAAAAGAAGAACATAGTTACTAGTTTGTATTGGTTATAATTTGTATTTAATCCAGAGGCACTGTATATTTTGTATACACAGTAATAATAAAACTTAAATTCTGGTATTCCACTTTTAGGTGCTTTCCTAAATGTGGAAATGGATAAACCAACACTCGATCTGGAAAGGATCCATTTTTGTAAACAATTATTTTTTTTATTTAAGCATTTCTTACAGCGTTAGCCGTTTTTCGTTCCTGAAATTTCTCATAACATTTTTTGGTCGAGTCAGGGTTCTTCTTTAACTCCCGTGAGGTAGTGAGTGCTATGACCTCCTCCACATCCAACAACCATCATTCATAGGTCGCCCTCCTTTTTTCCTTAATGTCAGGCGATAGTCAAAGCCAGTTTTAATCAGCGTTCCTCCGGCGTTATCTTGAAATGGACACATTCACTTTAATTCTATTACCTAGAGAATAGCTGTTTCTTGTTCTACCAGGTGCCTGATCATATTGTTAGAGACGTGTTGAATTCTGGAAATGGAAAACGTCTCCAAGTCCTTGGCCAACATCTTTTCTTTCCCCTTTTTCGCCATTGTCCAAGTTTCTGAATGACTCGCACAATATCGCAATATCGCACAACAATTTCTATGAACAAGTGAAAAAGCATTTTTTTTTTCAGGTTGTTTACTCCGCAGAACCGAGTTTAGACGCCCAATCATCATATGATATTTTCTGTTATATCTTTGTTGGAGCTTTCTTCATCAATGAGTCAAGATATTTCAGTTCGTGGGTTTCTAATAGTAGAAAATAGTAATTTAATAATTAATTGTCTTTGCAAATTGTTGAGGTAATTATGTTTAATAAGTACTCAACAATATCCCAAAACTACCCTTGAGAATATAATAATTCAATAATAATATGTTGCACTATTATAATTTAAAATGAGTCATAACAGTAGTATTTAATTAGGGAATGTAAATAAAAATGTTACATTTCGGGAAAATTAAGGTATTTTTTTTTTATAATTAAGTAAGGTTTTTCCTCAAGGTAGTAATCCTTGGCCCAATCCTTTGTACAGTTTATACAGCTGACATCCCAACTAATCCTAATACTATCCTTACCACGTATGCTGATGATACATGTGTATTATCAGTCAACACCAATTCAGTTATTGCATCCCAAAGCGTCCAATCCCATATCACTGGTCTTGAAGAATGGTATCAAAACTGGAGACTTAATATAAATTCTCAAAAATCGCATTAAATTGCTTTTACCTTACGTCATAAACCAATGACATCCTGCCCTTCAGTATCTTTCAATAATATCCCACTGGTACCTGTAGAACAGATCCGATACATAGGGTTGCATCTCGACAAACGATTAACCTGGAATCCTCATCCAAGACTGAAAAGACGAGAAACCGCTCGCTAGACAAACGCTCTAAGCTCCCAATTAACTACAAAAGAACCCAATTAACTCATCTACATGACCTTTATACGACCAATTTGGACTTACGGAGTAGAACCTTGGGGCTCCACTAAGCCATCGAATTCCTCTCGTATCCATTCGCTACAATCCAAAATCCGTCGTAAAATCCTCAATGCTCCTTATTTTGTTAAGAATAAAGTCATCCATAACGACCTTAATGTCCCATTTTTTGCTGATTTACCCCGAACCCGGTATCTATCCTTTCATAACAAACTTCATTACCACTCAAACCCTCTAGTTTCAAACCTAGCTTCCCTCTTCAATTCCCGATAATCCTCCGAGGCATCTGAAAAGAATATGGCCACGTCACTTTCTTAGTTGAACTTTAATTTGAGTACTACCAGTGGTTAGTTTCTCTACTTCTCATTCTCATGTCATTATGTATCCCTTATCCTATTTACTTGTTGTATTATTGTAATACAGTTGTAAATATCAATAAATAAATAAATAAATAAAGCCAGGTTTTATTTATGAATGTGGATTAAAATAAATGATAATACCTTCAGAGGTACGAGACCTCTTATGCTGATCGTGGTTGATTCAGCCGGCTATTTTACTATTATTAGTTACAGTCAGAAAGTTGGTTATTGCGACGGAATACACCAATAGGTATCATAAATATAAAAAATAATCGCTGCGTTGGGCAAGATATAATGTCCGCAAAGTACATATCATTATCTGGCCGTAATATCTACCTGCGAACAGACAAACAGCTATTATACCCTACATTATCAGTCCCGGGGTCTAGGCATTATATTTAATGTCTTTCGCTGACTCAACTACCCAACCTATAATTATCATTTAAATTGATTTAATCCTCATATTGAATAGTAATAAAACGTGCAAGGGAATTGATAAATAAAATAAAAGTCTTGACATACCAAGAAACACATTGGTAATTCATTACCTCTGATCAACAATCTGTATATATTGGATCATTCTATCATTCTACAAATGTTCCTAGCTAAGCAGAAAACAAATTAAATATGCACATAAAACTGTAATAACCACTGAGGTGAGTAATTACTTCTTTGGCCATATTTTGCATTTAATTTATTAGCTTATATGTTTTATATAGTTTCTTATTTTATGCTTACATGATTTTCATCCATTTTCTTTTTTTGTATCGCATTTCATTGCTAGTGTTTCTTCCCTACCAGAAAAAAAGTTGATCATATATTTAAATGGCTATAAATCTATTTGCTGTACCTATTACCTCGAATGTATGTATAGATATGTTTTCATTAATTCAAACTAAGCGCAAGCGATAATTTAATAATAAAATAAACCCTAAAGACAAGTTAATTGTGTTTTTTTTCCTGTATTAGTCCAATGAAATTATTTTATAATCCCGTGAACGAATCTTTGTTTCTTTCAATCGTTTTCTATATTGTTTGATGTTTTACTGTAGTTCATTCGTGTGTAAAACCCAGCATGGTTAAATCAATTCTCTTTGCTTAAGAGCATCTATAATGTCTGTGAGTTTAAGAACTGGAAGCCATTGAAGCATTCATTTACTGAAGAAACTCATTCAAAAAAGTCATCAACCTCGTTAGTTAATTGATTACGATCTTGCGAAGATTTAACAAAAACAGTGAAAGAGCAGTATATATGTATGTATACAGCTATAGAACATTTAATCTAAAAACACCACTACTATGTTATTATGTATTGTATTATGATTGCATCTAATTATACGCATAATTAAATGCTCCTTAATTTAAAAAAATGTTTGGATGAAATGAAAAGTTTAGAATTTTTATATTTAAAACATTATCATTTTATTATTTACTCCCAATCTTTACCATATATGCAATGGTGATATGGACAGCAGAACTTATCGATTCTGGCTAAAATTGTAATAAGGACTATCAATTAAGCAGATTAGTAGCTTCATGAGTGTCTGTTAACTAATAATAAACGTTCATTGTAGCTTGTGGTAGATTACAGTGAACATATGTGGTAGGTTTATTTCAAAACAAATTTACGTTATAGCAACAATATAACTAAGTACGATGTAAACATCACTATTTATTTATTTATTTATCACTACTTATTGAAGTTACTCTCACTCTTATTTTTCGTCTTAATTTTTGTATAGCAGTTGTTAGTATTTCTGCATGAATTTAATTAATTTGTATGCTTAAAAGAGGTATAAGGAAACTGGATTGAATAGGCCTGTAAAGTTGATTATGAAGGTCATGTAAAGATCTTTTGTAACATAATATATTCTTAATTAATAATTGCACTTATTACATATGATTTCATTTTTCTAGTGATGAATGGCATTTAGAGACAGACTTTCCTCTAAGGGAGTTAGAGATGACAAAGATGCTAAATAAGAAAGGATTGGGCCCATTTAAGGGAATCCGTTTCTCTTCTTTATCACTACACCGAAGGTAGGGGGAAACAAATGCTCGCCTTTAAAAAGAGACGAAACCTTGGCCGTGTAAAATCGGGCGCCATGAAAACAGACCGATAAATAAAACGGATTGGCTAATATTTCTGAAAGACAGGCTAATAAGAGGAGCTAATGAAGGATTGAGACAAGCAGATCCATATCTAACTCAATGATAAATACTAATAGCGAGGGGATGAAAATATTAAAAGGTCTTCCCGCGCGAGTTATGGCGGGCGCGGGAGATTTATTCCCGCCCCCGCCGATTTGTCTTGCCCCACAGCCTCCAAGATTAATATCTGCCGCCCTCCCTTGTAAGAGGTTATCTTCTTCTTCGGCTCGTATTACTCCCTCCTTCCGCACGCACAAAGCACTGATTTATTCTCCCCTTCCTCGGTTAAAAGTTTGTTCCCTGTCCCGTGTTGTCTCCTCTAATGGCCCGTATCCCTTTCCCATCTTCTTTATTACTGGGAGGGTGTGGAAATGGAAATGTTAATAATCTGCCATTGCAGTTAAATCTTATTGTATGCTTATATCTTGTTATCTGAGAAGAGGTTATAGTATGATGAATAAGTTGAGCTCTAGTTTAAAAAAAAAAAACTTTATCAGCTTCTTATAATGCAATTGGGAAAAAACCACAATGCAAAGCCTTATGTTTCAAATCTAGAATTATACCCACTTACCAGTAGACGTTTCGCCTATTCAGGCATTATCAAGACACCAAATACAAAAACTAGGGGTTATGTGAATCACATCTCGAAGAAAAAGGCGCAATACATCCCCTGTATGTATCCCCGGGGATGTATTGCGCCTTTTTCTTCGAGATGAGATTCACATAACCCCTTTTTTGTTTTTGGTGTCTTGATAATGCCTGAATAGGCAAAACGTCGACTGGTAAGTGGGTGTATTACTAGATTTTTTTATCAGCTTCTATATGCTATTTCCTATAATATACTAAGTCTTGTCCGAGTATGTATAGTATTTGGTCATTAGTTGTATCTGAGGGATTAAAAAAAGAGAAATTCCCTCTAAAATAGTTACCACAAGGCAATGAGCTGAAGTAAATTGTTTACAAATTGGTTTAAACAAGGGAGTTTAATCAATACTTCCGTTTTGCCACCAATAATAACTCCCTTCACCTCCCATCTTCTTTTGTATTTGTATAAACCAGCCGTAAGTAATGGAACAGATTAGAGATTTGAGAGGAATGGTATGGTTAGATTATAGTAATGGTACTTAAGGAGAGTTGTCACTTAGTTCTAGAATAGTCAGTAAGTTATAAAGACAGTCCATAGTATTAAGTCTACTTAGTTAATTTATAAAATGAAGTATTTTTTAAAATATATGTTATGTCTGTTCATCATCACAATAAATTTATGTCTATCTTACAAGTTGTCTAACGTTTGTCGACTAAAAAAAAAATTTCACTCGAGTTTTACCTTTTTTGAATCAAAGAATGTGTCTGTAGTTTTTATCGCTCTCTTAATCTGATTACAAGAATATTTTTAAAGATTCTGGGAGAGTATCAATGTACTTTTTAACTACAAACCCCTTTTATGCATGATAATACATTCTTTTCCTTAACAGAATTAACCTTTCGAAACTGCTACAAACAATCTCTTTTCAATTTATTTATTAAAAAAAAAATGTTTATTGAAATTTACAATTGTATTATAACAATGTAACAAGTAAATATAAAAAATAATATGAGAGGAAAATAGTTGACTGGATGATAAAATGTAGAACGGAGATAGTTGGGGGGTGCGGTAAAAAAAAAAACACTAAATAAGTACTAGACTTATATATATGTGCCGACGTTTTGACCTACAGTGTAGGTCATCTTCAGGGCTTTTTTTCTGTTTGTTTCTCTCTCATAGCCCTGAAGATGATCTACACTGTAGGTCGAAACGTCGGCACATATATATATATATATATATATATATAAGTCTAGTACTTATTTAGTGTTTTTTTTTGCTGCACCCCCCAACTATCTCCGTTCTACATAAAAAATAATATGTCATTAACATGGATAAAGGCAAGTAGAGAAACTATCAAGTGGTAGTCGTCAAATAACAAATTTAACAAAGGTCACGAGCTAATCTTCTTTTCAGAGGATTCTCTGTAATTGCAGAAGTAGCTAGGTTTAAAACTAGTGGGTTTGGGTCGGAATAAATTTTGTCATGAATGGAATGATATCGGGTTCGGTACGTATTAGCAACAAATGGGACATTCATGTGACATTTAAGGATGCTTTTATATGTAACAAACTTAGGAGCATTTAGAATTTTACGAAGGATTTTGGAAGGATTGTAAGGATTGGATACGCAAGGAATTCCATAGTTTAGTGTAGCCCCAAAACTTTACTCCGCATGTCCAAAAAAACTATGACCGTCATGAAGACCGTAAATAGTTTATAAACTAGAGGTTGTTCCGTAGTCAGTGATTCTTTCTTAATAAGGTTTAAAATAAAAAATCAGATTATATAAATGTTTTTTAGTTTTGGTCATGATATTTTGTTGCAACGATTTTTTAAAGGGAGTAATAATTCGTTGGTTTGCGTCCTTTGGAAACGATGTAAAATGGAGGTTTCGAGCCTCTGTGGTGTCATTAATGATCCCCATTCTAATTATACCTGGATGGGCAAAATTTGGGACTCCCACTGTAGCAACATCCTATTATTTATAGTAGCATAATATCGTTTTAAATAAATAAACAAACAAACCCAATAGCAATCAATTACTTTAAGTTGAATAATATTAGTTGAATTTGTATATATGAGGAAGAAAATGTTCCGAGTGGATTTCAAGAAAATTTTCATGCGTAGAGAGAACTGTGTATTGGTAAGCCTACGTTTCGACCCACATTGCAGGTCTACTTCAGGGCTATTACAAGATACAAATAAATTAAAATAATGCATGGTTAAGAATAACACTATATTTAGTCTATTATTGGAACAGTATGAACCAAGGGGAATGAATGAATTATATAATAACAAAGAGGTACTATATATTAACAAAAAGGCAGTGTTTAAATCCAATTTGTTACTTTGTTCTAACTTTTAATTTTTTATTTGTTACTTTGTTGGATTTAAACATTACCTCTTTTGACCTAACCCGGACCATTTTCTTCGACAATTATTTTAAGTTTGAAGTACTCAATTTTTATATGCCGTATTTTTTTTTTTTTTTTTTCTGAAAGGGATTTCTTATTCTGGAAGGTCTCGTGACATTCGTGTAATGTCACAAATATTGTAATTATTCCTTTTTATTCAATTCTTCCTATTATGTGCTCCCTTTATCTGAAAGGTAATAAATAAGGGACAATGATAAGGACAAGAGGCCGTTAGATAAATTAGCAGCTATTCCCCGACTGGAGCCCTCACATCTCATGAATACCTAGGGCCCGATAAACACTCTTATCGGTCTGTCCTGGGAGCTCATTATTTTTTATTAAGGTTCCTTTATAGCCCGCCTCCCTCAGAGGAAATTACCAGGCCCTTCCTTCGCTGTAATTAAATAACCAACTTCTCTAGAAAAGGCGTTATTTTTGATTTGTAACCGACTCGTGAAAACACTTAGTATTTAGTGCAACCGCATTGATATCAAGGATCAGATAGTTCATATGACAATCAATGTTAATTTAGAAAAAAAAAGCAACGAAGTCGAAATTATTACATTAATAATTATTATTAATTTATTATAATTATGGACCGAAAGAAGAACGAAGTAACGGAAATAACAAGAATGTTGGAAAATGGAAAAACAGTAATAATTTATAAATTGATAAATTAATATAATGATGTTGCCTACACTCAACTATTATGCCTCGTTGACACTGAAAAGTGCCGAGTATCAAATAAAGTATAGTCAAGGGAACCGAAGGGAAAGCTTAGGAAGGCAAAACCGAAAAAGGTACTTGTCTGTTTTGACGTCCGTTGACCCCAGCGCCCCAAGTGTCACTTTTCTTAACTACCTGCTACTGTTACCGTAACCTTTCTGTTTAGAGATCGAGGCGTTACGTCACATCTGGTTGGCTCGATCAGCAACTGAAACTGCATTTGACTACACCCAGAATCTAGTCAGACTAAAGTAAAAAGAGAGATCCTGCCTTCAGGGTTTGTCTGGCTTCTGGTTATGTCGTGGATCTTCTCAGTAGTACCAATCTGCAAACTCTGACTTATTGGAAAAGATCCACTCTTCAAAAAGGTTGACTCACAGACATTTTCACTGCTCTCCTGTAAGAAGCTGCGCCCTGGCGGACACATTTGGCTATTTCAATCTATTCCATGGGAATAATTTAAAAAACCTGACAACTTGTCGCAACGCCTTGATCTCTGATTAGATCCTCAACATGACAATAGCTTAATGTAATTATAAATTTCATTTTTAGTTTATCGCAATGATTTTTCAATTTTAGAAAAAACTAGACATCCAATGACTGAATTTGTAATAAATTAAAGGAAATATAAAAGTAATACTCACAAAACAAATGGAAAGTTAGTAATCACGATTTGAACAAAATAGAAATTTTTAATCCTCATGAAATAATTTAAAAAAGTAAAAATGAATGAATAAATTACAAACTTACAGGTAAATAAGCTTAAATGTGTAGGATATTTTACATTGAATTGTTTTTTATTAATCCATAGGGCAATTACAATAGTAATTTAATTTTTTTTTAAATGATAAGTTATGTATCGTACTAGTATTCCTAAAGTGACGTAAGTCACAAACTTATATTTTTGAAAAACGGTAAAACTACCAGTGAGATTGGAATAACATTAGGACACTAAGAGTGACACACGTGCCTTCTAGCAGACAAGGTCTGTAGCTGGGTTGATATAGTTTTGATGAATGTCAAAAATAACTTTATGATATATGATACTATACTCACCACCAAAAAAACACCGATTTTTGCGTTTCGTAATTTTTTAAAATGCAATATAATTCCTTTAAATGTTGGTATCTCTGTTATTATTATACTCGTAGTTTCATCGAATTTCCTCTCAGGATTTTCCAAAAAGCTGAATCAATATTTTCTAGTCCTTGTTCTTGAAGAAAGTAAATTTGGAGTCAGGGGGGCTACAACCCGTTTCTCTTAACAAGCAATTACGATAAGGGTACCTATTTTTCATAGTAACTGATAAGGAATCGCGTTCTGTTGCGTGTAGTACCATACAGCAGAGACAACATTGTAACTAAGAGCGAAACTAGTCCTATATTTCAGATATGGTCTATATTTCAATAGCACAAGGAGCCTGACACAGCAAGGACGGCGACATTCTCCCACCTTCCTCGACCAACTTATAAATAATATCAGACACAGCCTGATACTGTAATGTATGGCAGCAGATTAAACCTGCGGGACCGGCCGAATGTGAGCTATTATCATCAAGAATTATAGCAACGTCGTCAGGTAAGCGGTTGGCAGGACTGCTCAAGAAGTGACGCCAATCCAATCCTGGCGGGAATAATATTTAATGGAATTCTATTTGGCCGCTCTATTTTATTTTGGCTACGGTTCTTTGTCTTGTTCAGTTTCCCATTCCTTAGGGTCTTCATCGAGCCAGTGTGTATTTTGCTTCCTTGCTTGACAACAGTAAATTATAAGTCACCTATAACAGCTGCTAGCTGTCGTGTTCTTGTATAAGCTTAGTATTTTTCCTAAAGTGACAGAACATCTGGGAGAAAATAATGGGTCTAACGCTTAACGGGTAAGGTTGTTTCTTTTTAACTAATTAATTTTTTATTATTTTAAATAATTCTTGATAAAAAAAAAAAGTTGGAAGTTGTAAAAAAGGTCCTGAAAAAGGTAGAAGATGTTAAACAGTTGAAAAAAAAAAGTCCTAACATAAATTTCATGAGAAACATTCTTTGAGGAAGATATTTTCAGAAATACGACTAGTATCAGTGTGCTTAAGATTTTTTTTGTGAAGCCAATACAGTTAATAAAAAATAAGGAAGAAAACATGATTAATATAGTAGTTTTGGATACATATATAAAAATTAATATTAAACTTGAGCACTTCTCAACACTAATCCTACATGCAACAGAATGCTTGTACTAAACAAGAAAATGTTTAAACAACTGAACTTGAAAATGTTTAAACTAAACAAATGAAAGATGCGTAATCTAGAAATCAAGGAGAAAAAAAATAAGAAACATTTTGTAAACAACTAAGGAAGGAGATCATCTACATCCATATACCAAAAATTACAGATGCGATAAGAAAACGAATAATTCACTTGCATGTCCCGAGCCAAATGATAAATAGGGTATTTGCGTATCTTAAAAATCTGAAAATAGAGACTGAAAGGAACAGTACAGAAATCAAGGACGTTTGTATTTTGAAAGGAGCCAAGATAAAAAAAAAAACCTGTACCACTACAACGGGGAAGGGGTTCAGTACAAGGTAGAGACTGTACTGTTTTATGGACAACTGTTACGCAAGGAGGTGACTTGTCCTAGGTCACGCTCAACCGCCACATTTTTCCCCCTTATTTTGGGTACCCTATTTTAAAGAAATTGGGTGAGCCCAAGGAGGTTTTTAAGAATAACCAATAAGAAATACGGGCGCGATTCGAACGCAGGAAAGAAAGCAAAAACTCGGGGAAATAATGAAAGAGACGTGAAAGAAAAGAAAAGAACAGTTGAAACAAACTGTTCCAAAAAATAGATCTGGATGAATGGAAGTGAGCTTGAAACTCGACAAAAGAATTTTAAAAAATATACAGGTTATTCAAGAAAATATACATAGAGAAAACTAAGGGGCATATATTCGATAATTTACCTATTGCATCTGATCTGGTCGTTAATCATGATGAGCAATACATTAAATGAATCCATCGAAACTCCTTCCGAAGAAACAGAGTTTGAAAATTATGATTATGTAATTAAATCTAGGCTTAGAAGTATTAAAAAATAGAGATTATGGTAAGTTCATTCCATAAAAGAATTTTATAAAATGATTTACTTTTAAAATATGGTAGTACACTTTGAGTCGATGTAATAATGTAAATAATTCCAATTGAGAGCAAAAAAGAAATGTTAATGATGACTAAGGGACCCTCAGTAAGGATACAATGTTACAGGGCGTAATCCGTATTAATATTTTAATACAAGTTGTGTTCTTTTTTGTAAGAAAACATATACGAATTGTAGACAATTCGGTAAATGTGAAATCTGTTATTTTGACTTACAGTTTTCAATCTACAAAGTTCCATAACGGCCGGAATGGACCCGCTGGACCTTCCAAATACCATTCCATTCCAGCCATCCAGTAATAAATCATCCCTCATAGACTCACCTTAAAGGAGAATTATCGTTCCGGAATTAATACACTGCTCTGCAAATGCAATGATGTATGAGATCTCCTTCAAAACAATTTATTGCAACAGGTATCTATAATAAATTATCTTGATGTCCTACAACTGACAGTCGATATTTCTCACTCACTACTTCTGATTATAATAGAATACTTGTATTGAAGTAGGTTAGTAAGATTTCATTTTTTCACTCGTTCTTTCTCTCCGTTAGATTAAGGAAGCTAGAGGCAGAGAATCAAAGGGCAGATGATAAATATCAAACTAAATTGAAAATGAATTAAATATGCAATTTCAATTTCACGTTTCATTCAAGACTGATCAAATAAGACCAAATACCTAAAAACCAATGCCCCCTTTTTTCAAGTTTTCGTGATCATAACACCCCTCCTCTTGCTTTATATTTAATATGAGAAGTCAAAGTAAAAATATTCTATATTAACCTTTAAATTAAGGTTTTAGTTCTTTTTATTAATGGAAGAGAATCCAGCACGATATTTTTAAGTATTAATAGGGTAGGCGTTGATAGATACCCAATGGTTGTGACTTTGAATCCCGTTATGTATTCCATAACCATCTTCTACCTCCTGGGTGTTTATGCCAACCAGTTAACAAGAGGCAGTATTGGATCAAGCATAGGGATACTTATTTCTGTTTCTCTTGTTTACTTCAATTGGGATTCTGTCAAATTTACAGATTGTCAATACCCGCTCACACATTTTAGATTCAGGCTGGCTGAATCTGGGAAAGACATATGGGGTCTCTTACGCCTGATGACTTTCAACAGCCACAATCCATGGGTCCAGACAGATTAGTCACTGATGTTGAACCCAATTGTTCTTCGGTGAGAAAGATACTTCCCAACATCATTTGTAAGGTAGTGGTAATGGCTGAATGATCTATAGCGCTTTAACATAAATTATATAAAATTGTTATTACAGTATAATTGGTTAAAAAGCGATTCTTTTTTGGATTAATGCCTGAAGTTTACTGCACTTACTTACTTACTCATACAGACACGGACCTAAAAGGATCTAGCTTTCCTCAATGACCTCACCCAACCCATCTAAATTTACTGTGCTGGTCTGCTTAAGTAAATCAATACTTTGAAATTTTAATTTTTTTCTAGCTATCATTTACAAAACTTCATTAAATTCTCTAGTTTTGACTACTTTATTGATATTATTTTCAATACATTTTTGTCAACAAGTATAGTACAAAAGAACTCTGATGTTCCTTAGAACACGTAATGAATTCAATCATTTTCCTTTCTTCACATTATCGAACAATTTATTGCTCCAAAGTCAGACATCGGCAATTACTTCAAAGACTACCCTGCAATTTGCCCTGTCTGGGAGGAGAAGGCGTTGAAGAGACCTGTTAGGAAGAAACGAACCTCAACAAAAACCTAACGCACGTCCTTAAATCAGGCGGCTCCTCTATAATTTCCATCAATCATCGTATAAAATTATCGGGTCACATTTTTTTATTTTATTTTTATTCTTATTTTTTTGTTTCTTTTTTTTTCTTGGACGTGGTCAATTTGGTTTTCCCTATCCTAACTCGAGCCTTGCGACGCTTAATCGCCCATGACGGGGAAAATGAAATCCGTAATAATAATTGAGGCCGAGAAACGAGGGGGTAAATTACCCCTTATCTCCCCCCGCAGCTCTTAACAAGTATAATAGATGAATAATTAGCTGTTATTACAAAAAGTAGAGAGCTAACGACTGGAGGCATTAGAGCGGACGTGTCGGCCCCAATACCTCCCATTACCGCCCTCCATTAACTCTGCCTCACTAATTGTCCTTAAATATAATATATTGTCAGTCATTACCTCCACTTCTAATTGAAGGATGAGTTTGTTCTTGCCTAGATAAATATTAATGTTCGCCTCCTTTTCGTTTTATTACACCGGCAACCGGAATGGCCGATACAAATTATAGTTCTCAACTGATAATCCCCCGGTGTGGTTTCTGATCTGCATCTAGTCAAGGATGGCAGAACTGCTAGGAATATTTCTCATCTCTATCTTTCCCTGAGAGAAAAATATATTCGTCACAACTGGTTAGTATTGGGTAACTATTCCATTTGATCACAATGTGGAAAGACTGAGTCGTCTGTGTACAATCGGAAATCATGTGATATTTTTTTTTAAATAATGGAAATCGTTTAAATTAAATAGGTTTATAAAGGGGCTTGGCAGTTCAGTAGTAGAGATTCTGAGGATAGGTTTGGGTTCAAACCAGGCTGTGACTGATGATTCATTTTATCTGTTAATAGGGGATTGATCCTGCGGTATCTGCACCCCCTCATGCGGCTCACCTATCCTCTGTAAAGTGGGTACCCTTTGAAAGCGATTGTGACCTCGGACAAATCACCTCTCTGCACAACCGTTGTCCTGGAAACAGTATAGTCTCTACCATTTACTGAATCCAAGATCCATCGAGGCATGTGTAGTATTGGTTCTGGTGTCAATATGAATAATAAGGCTAGAACATATCTAATCTGCATTTTATAAAAGTGAACTCAAAACATTAATCTGAATAAAAGTGGAACTTCTGTAGTAAAACATATTTTTTATTTAATGTACGTTTTATAAATGAGTTTCGAGGTAAAGCAAGTTGAGAGGTATGGCCTTTCATTTAAGAGATTAAGTTATTTTAACCAGTTTCATTGTTCTTAAACAGACGCTGAAAATTATAAAATCAATGGGGTTTATGTTATTAGAATTTGTGTGAAAAAAACATAGGAACTGCTAATATGACCTTTTTTTACACATTGGTACAAAACGTGTATAAAACGTTTTATTGATCTTTATATATATATATATATATATATATATATATATATATAAAATTAATATTTTTAACATTTAATGCCTCTTTTTAATGTTTGTCTGATTGGAAAAGACATTTGTTGCACCACCAAGATAAAAACACGTAAACATAGAAATACTAAACATTGAAAAGTTTAATTTTATAACTTTAATTTTGATATATAACCCTGTAAGACAGATAGATTATTTTGGATGGCCAGGAGCATTGTTGAATCATCTTATGTAGAATAACTTTTAATTAATCTTTATTTTTGATTTAACGATTCATTCAGTTTAAATAAATAAGTAGCTCAATATCAATGCTTTATTCTACTGCTCATTAGCATAATAAAATATAATAATTTGTTTCCTCATAAATTTATAATACATTGTGGAGATGATAATATCTTTATGAGAATAGGCATGCTAAAATAAATTAAGATACGTGTAGTTTATATAGGTGGTGGTTTTAAATAAAAAATACATTAAATCATCGCTTGCACAATATTTTTCTCGTTCAGTTTACTACCTCCTTAAGAGGAAAGCATAATATATTCACTTTATATATTTGTTCAAATGTAATTTATTATTACGACAGATATTCTGATTAAGCATTAGCTATAGCTGCGTGTGAAAACGTGCTATCTTTTAGTAATTAATAAATTTCAAGGAAACATTCATTTAAATATTGATTTACGTTCGTTTGAGGTAACTATTCCACTTCAACAACTTCAAGTTGTAGCAGTCTCTATCCAGTATCCATCATTGTTTCACGTTTACTGTCTGTCACACTACCTCACAAAATGTCTTTCAAAAGAATTACATCATCTCACTAATTAGATTTATATAGCCAATTATTACATTATTGCTTATTGAAGACAATGGCCACAAGCCTTTATGTGAATCCCACAGATATTAGCCTAAGGGATGAAATAATAGAAAATCTCTTTGATCTCTCATATTTACTTCTTCTCAACTCTGGAGAATCAAATTGAAAACAATAATTACCAATTGCTTAAAAAAATCAATCATGTCAGTAAAAATACTTATTGGACATTTAAGACAAGTGACTGAAATATAGTGAAATATTTTATTCAATTTTAGATAGAAGCAGATATCACTCCTTCAAAAGAGCAATGCCATAACTAAAAAAAACTAATTTTATAAATCATAAAATATATTATACCTATAATTAAAATATAAAATACCCATAAATAAAGGTATTTAAAAGTTCCATGTGAATTAAAAAAATGGGCATCGGTAAAGCGAAGGATTCATATTGTAATGATGGTATTGAATGGACAATTGATACAAAAAATAAAACTATAATATTAATAGTTGAGAGCTGCCTGGCTCTGTAGTAGAGCGCTGAGTTGCCATGCCGAAGGTCCAGAATTTAAATCTCGCTCTCTGGTAGATTTTTATTTAATCTGATAGGATCAACGATCTCTATGGGTTTCACTCAGTCTCTATAAAGAGGTGCCTAATATAAGGTGGAAAAGTCTGGCGGTTGAGCGTTATCTAGGACCAATCAATTACCTGCACAACCGTTGTCCAAGAAACGGTACAGGATGGGCCGATAGTCTCGTTTGGGATTCGTGACTCCCAATATGAATTTAATTCTCGATTTCAAATAAAAAATAACGGTAGGCTGCTAATCTATGTTTAAATTACATTCATTAGTAATTTATGCCCCATGGTATATATCATTCTATAATAACACACGGCTACCGTACTGCGAGGTCTATTACGCCCCTGGGAGACATGTTAGTTAAGCGGAAGGAGGACTCTGAGCAAGGAAGATTTATTGGCGCATGCAAATGGCGGGGAGTGGCGGTTGTGAATAATGGGCAAGGCATTAGTTGTCTTTTTATCTTTGAGAAGTCGTGGCTCATATTTCTGGCTGAGCCGCCGCTGTCCTGTGTATTAGCTTCCATTAATATTAATATATTTCACCGCCCTGGTTAAAATTAAAAATTGCCGGCATGCGGAAGCAGAAAGTCCCGGTCGATTAAATCACCTCTGGTTAGAGGTACGAAACGAAAAATAAATGACTTGATATAATTAATTATGACTACACATTGTAATGCAATGTCTTACTCTGAAGTTATTTTCAATATTTATTCAAGTAATTAGTAATCATTCCGTAATGCTTTATGATTTGTAACAAAACTTAAAACAAAACCATCCATGGAAGGTCTTCGGGATCCTACTGTCTCGCAGGAGCTCATACATCATTGACTGCGCTAAATAAACCAAAACAATATATTTAATAATAACAATATCTGTTCAAAGCGGTCGCATTTATTTTAAGAGTAAGTAAATAAATATAAATCAACAAAAATCAATAAAAAAAACCTTCTTGAAACTCCGCATAACGGAGAAGTCAGGCGAGTCTTGGGTTGCTGTTAAGGTATTATTGGAATATACAATACTAGGAGCATATACACAATTTTTTTAATCATTTGTACATAATCGACCAATCCTTGTACCCTAATTCAGACAGAATGATAGAAAATTAAAATCATATAAATAGGCAGTATCTTACATGAAGAGTAAAAAAAGTAAAATAAATGTTACGAATTATCGTTAGCCCCAAAACTGTTCGAGCTACTGCCATTCAACAATCGGAAATAAGTAAATAAAAAAAGGAGGGGAAAGTCTGTATAGTTGTCACTTCGATCTTAATGATAAATAAAATATTTATCTCATTACTCATTAAATATTTGTCTTCTCGCTAATGGTTTTGGAAAAAAAAAACTACTTTGTAGCGTAAGTTGTGCATTAGCACAAGTATTTTCTTGGTGGTGTATATTTTAACAATTATTTAATCGAATATACAATCCTTCATAAATATGTAAAGTGTCCTGCAAAATGTTTATAGTTCTTAGATATCATTCAACCCTCATTGTTAATTACGACTTCTTAGTACTGCTACCAGATGGATGTGGTAATGAATGTCTGAGAAAAAGGAAGGCTACAGAATCAAAAGTAGTTCGAAGAATACTATTGCTTTGAGATAACCTTGCTGCACGCACAATGTATAGCGTAAGGCAACATACCATCTGCACAACTAGATTATCTGTTAATTTTCTATGTTATCACAATTCTCGAGGTTATAACTAATGACATCATTAACAGGATGATTCATGTTTACCTACAGTCAATACCTGTACATCGATGTAGACATGTAAGAGTAAAACATCAACTAACAAAGACATGTACAAAAATATAGTTGGAAATAATGGTTATAGGTATAAGTGTACCTTCCACAAAAAATTAATAATATTGATTATTATCGTATCTTCCTTTTTCTAAGCATTCTTCAAATCATTTACTTCTTATCTAAAAATGCATAATGTAAGTATTGTATAGAGCTTGAACAAGGCATGGGATGTATTTTATTGGGGTCTATTTGAACTGACCAAAAAAACATAAAAAATATTAAGAATACTCCTCTTGGCTGAATGAAGGTTAAACGAAACTTCTGCACCATTAGGACCTGTGAAGAGTATTGGATTCATACATTGGAATGCATGGAAGGGACTGGACTGGAAACAATTGTGCAAGGATATATTTTGGCCCAAGCGCTATGTTGAAGGATGATAGAAAATAAATTTTCCAAAGAACGAGGGTTCGCTACCCCATTATAGATGACATTACCAATTCCCTGGCATTGACTTGGACACAAGCCTATTATCATCCAATGGTCCATTCAATCCCTTTATGGTGTACAAGGAACGCTACAGAAGAGGAGCTTCAAGATCTCCAAAATTACTCTGCAACTATAACTAAAAGGGAAGAGTTCTGAAAAAAAAATTCTTCAATTACATTCGCAAGTCACAGATAAACACGTATGCATTGCTATCCCTAGCGGAATCCTGACATATATCATGAGAAGTAAACATTACCCGAGGCAAACACTATTAGAGCAACTGAAATAAGAAGGCTACCGGACTAAGGGATGTCAGAGGAAGCTGAGTGACAGGGCACATCTGTCCAAGTGTAAACACAATTTGGGCGGAAGGGAGCACATTTGTGTCTGTCAGAGGAACTGACAGCTTTGATTGGTTATTAACATTGAGCCATAGCACATGTCCCATCTCCGGGTCTGAGTCTGGGTAGGAGTTCTTTTGTGCACTGAAGAGCAGCAGTCTTCAAAGCCGCCTGGGGTTGAAGTTTTTGACAAGTTTATGGAGTCTGCTTTCTTTTAAACAGCATTCTGATTTAGAAACATGTCAATGAAATCTGGCATTATCTAATCGATATTAATAATTATATTATAGATGATTCAAGCTTTACATGAGTTTGCGTTTTTTTTTTCATGTAAAAAGTAACTATATTTATCTAGTCGATGAAATAATACGAAGGTTTTTGATATTTATCGGCTTACAATTAATTGCTCCTAGTGAATCTGTACAATTCATGCTGGAGGTTGAGATACTATTCCAATGAATCCAAATATGCCACTCCGTTTCTCCTACGCCAGGGAACTAAGCAGCTGACGAATTAGCCTACTTCCACAATTCACTAAGATTCATGAAAGAATTTTTCCAAATTATCTAAAAGAATTCCGTGATTAACACTCTGTGATACCTAATGGCCATAGCGATTTTCAAGCCCAGATAAGTACGAAACACCCATTCATTAAGCTGCAATTGAAAGTGAACACTAACTTCAATCGCGGAATAAAGCGTTGGCAATGATCTCAATAAGCATTCGATTCCGTGTCCCAAACCACTTTATGTTGCCAACTAAGGTATCAAAAATGCCTGAGCAACTACACTCAATCATCTTCTCATTCCTGTTGAACAAAAGTATCTCAGTATGGTTTCGTAACCCCAACCCCAGTACTGTTCTCTATACACATTGCGGATTTAGTTGTTTATTCATAAGTTGTGTATAATATCTCTTTATGCTGTTAATGCTAATGACGCTACAGTGAGAGGCCTACAAAGTGAAGGTTTGGGAACCCATTTTACGCTCATTCAAAAGGACGACGTAACTAAGGATTCTAAAATTCTAGGGCCCAACTGAGGGTCCGCGAAACCGCGATCTTGAGCATATTAGGTGGTTATGCTAACCACTAGACAACAGATGATCCCTCGGATCTTGGTAACAAATATATAACAGCTCCTGGCGCTTCCTATGATAAAATTGTCAATTACAGTAGCAGTGCACATTCCACGGAAGACTTAGGAGCCATGCAATGAATTGTATAACACCTAAAAAAACTCAATATACAAGTAAACGTAGCCAAAATAGATCGCACTATATTTCCCCATCTAGCAGAAAGGAGAGCAAAACTACCGAGAGCTCTAAGAGTGGCAAATTTTACAATAGCACTTTCAATTACGATATTCGTCCACCGCTACCTCAACTTCTCCACCCACATATACAAAAAAAAAAGATAAAAGAAGGTCCTACCTCTTCATCATTTACTTAAATCATCAGATCTCTGACTTAGGCTGTGATTGCAACTCATAATTATTTTGAATCCGTCGGTACCCAAAGTTGAACCACTGTTTACGCATGTCACAGAAGTTCCAAATTCAGAACTCATTTGAAATTCCTGGACTCATTAGTTTATCAATATAGTATACCTTTATTGTAGATCACTTCAAAATATTTGTAATTCATAAAATATATTTTTATTTTTTTATTTATTAGTTTTATATCAATGGACTAAAACACAGAATTTTAGATATAGTTGATGATAAGAAAGTTACATGACTGATTTACAGCCTTCTACCTGATAGAAAAGGTTTGAGAATAGAGCTGAAAGTCATCTATCCAGATTGCTTTTATTTGTTATCGTAGTTGTTATATTTCTTTACATTCTGATACTATCTAAAAACTTTATTTAATTATATTTGATGGTGTGCAAGCATATTTTAATTTCCTTCTGAGTTAAATTTTTAGCTTGTTGTTTTATATTTATTTTTTTACTTGTCTAATTTTTTATTTTGTGAATGTTTCCCTTGATTATAGTGTTTCTGGCTTAAAAATTGTGCAATAGTGCCTGATCTTAGTTTTACTGAAATGCATTTCTTACTGTACATTTTACATCTTATGCTGTATGCTCACTTAATAATCAATTGTCTAGTTTTTTATGCAATTTTCTCTTCTCCCGTAGGTTCCAAAACCTCAGGTCGGCATAGAAAGTGTTGTACTCTATTTATTTTTCTATATATGTGTGTATGAGTGTTGGGTTGTATATAGAAAATTCAAAAATTGGTGTGCCCCAACGCCATTATTGTGTTTGTTAATTAACATCAGCTATAATATAACGCACGGAATGCCTTAAAATGCAATAAATTGCAGCGCAAGATCCACTATTTAACAAACTTACACCGACAGGCCGACCTCAGCGCGTGCAAAAACATTTACATACACTCAGCATGGACTGAGTAATATACTAACTCCTATCATAAAAAACTAGTGAGCCCCATCATTAGACCTCCACTTCTACTATCTAACAAATTCTAGATAATCCTATCAAAATTCCTCTCTTAAAATGCATCTGGTACAGTAAAACAGATCCCGTCTATCCTATTAAACAATATTAGAAAAAAATAAAAAACCAAGGGATAGGAAACAAATATTTTTCTGTACCTCGTGTCTGGAATTTGCATGTCGATTTTCGTACAGAAGAATTTGTCTTTTGAAATATATAAAGCCTGAAGAAGCTGTAATAGTCTCTTCTGAATTAACGTCTAAAAAACACTAATGGAAATATAAAACAAATTATGTCTCACTCACTTTTCTGTAACAATAAATCATCCACGAAATACACTGTCCCATTTGTAGAGATATTAAAACAATAGACCTGTGGACTTGGAACAATAGATTCTTTCTCTTTTTTTGAAAAAAAAATAGCTCAGTAATTGACATGAGTTAATAGCAATATAACTCATTGTAGACAGCCGCTATAAAGCTTGCTCCAACATATGCAATAAATAATGGGGAAGGAGCGGAGGTTGATGTAGTGCCGGCGGTCGGATGATTTTTCTTTGTGGCCTCTCACTAAATCACTCGGCGAGATTGGAGATATCGCCTATTTCAGGATCGACCAGCTGCTAGCCTTCTCGCGATAAATCGCTCGAATTTGTCTTCCCCGAACGTCTTAACCTTTTGTCTTCACGGTTCGATGGCGACACCTTTATTGGGTGGTGGTTCCTATAGTTGGGCTTCCTTCAACTCATAGTCATCAATGATATTAGGTGTTTTTTTTTTTTAATATGATAAGTAAATCCATTGTTAAAATGCAGATAAAAATTATATTGCTCCCTAAAAACAATGTCACAACAACAATTTTTTTTCGATTGAGGTGTTTGAAAGTACTCGCACATGTGAGTTAAAAACAGTAATCAAGTAATTTTACAATACTGACAACACGAAAGGATTGATGAAACTTCCTTGTTACAAAACTATTTTATTAAACTATTTACTTAATTCCATTGACCACCCATAACTATGACAACATCAGCTATAAACTAATACAAGACTCGCAATCCTCTCTGGTTAGTGATCGAATCTTTATAAAAAAAAATGAGAGAAAAAGAAATATATTTCAAAATTGGTAGATGTATTCTATCATCAAATGAAACAGCTATCTTGCTACACTCAGAATTTAGTCAGGATACAAAAAATGACTTCTACCTTCAGAGTTAATTTTCCTTCAGCTCCGTTCTTCATAAAAAAAAAATTCTCAATTATTTGAAAAGATCATCACATAGGTCAATTCCCGCTAGCGTGAATATTTTGAATACACCTCTGTACGCTGCTGCGGTCTAGCGGAGCCATGGACAAATTTCATTCAATCGAGGGTGAATATTATTCTAAAACTAGCTTATGCCCGCGGCTTCGCTCGCGTGGAATTTGGTCTGCCACATAAAGTTTCGAAAGATCATTTAAAATAAATAATTTAATTATTTAAAAAAAATATAAGTTACTCGTAAATCCAAAATTTCAGATGTCTAACTTCAAAACTGACGGATTCTATACAACCTTTGAAGCCCTATTATATTAAAGGGGAAACCCTTGTGGTGGAATTATATAAATTTCTTTCTTAAACTATACAAAGAACCTATCTACAAATTTCAAGATGCTAAGTTCCTGATTTGCCTTTAATTATGTACTATAACGGAGAGGGCACATGCCTCCGTGTACATAAATTTGCCCTATGATGTATTACCTATTTTACTCAATAATTTTCATCCAAATCCGTTCAGTAGTTTTTGCGTGAATGAGTAACAATCACAAATACAAACATTCGCATTTATAATATTAGTAGGATATCAAAACTATATTTTCACTCATGTTATTTCTGTTATTTTAACCACTATTATCGTGTGATTTTCCTTTAATTATGTACTCTAATGGATTCTCCACAGTACCTAAAACACTGTCGGGAGGGGGGGGGGAGCACGAACCCCTGTGCGCCCCTCTAAATCCGCGCTTGCTATAGCCTATGTGTTATTCTGATGTATAACCTACATTACTATAAAGTGTCATCCAAATCCGTTCAGTAGTTTATGCGTGAAAGAGAGACAAACATACAAACTTTCACATTTATAATATTAGTAAGATTTATCGAATGCGGGCCCGTTACCGTTACAAGACTCTGCAAAGCTTACCAAAAACTGAGAGTGGAATTTAATTGGGTTGCAATGATCACTGACAAGATTTTTTTTATACTAACACAATGTACCTTAATCTAGATGTCGTCATATTTTCACTATGATACTTTTACTTCTTTCAATTGTATTTTTCTTTCAGAAACTAGGGGACATTTCTAATCGATTTTGGACTGTGTTCACGTCTGGGAGACGTGCATTTGCGTTCCTTCAAAAGAACAATACTATAACTTAAAAAAAACTTATTTTTTAATAGAGATAAGTTCCATGACAATTGAAAGCATTACTGAAGCCAGTAAGACTTCAGCATTGAAATGAACCAATAGACACATCTACAATGAAGTTAATAACCTATTGTAATATTTCATCTTTCATATAATAAAAAAGTACATAATAAAATTGTCTTGTCAAAACAAAGTCAGATGAGTTAAAAAATATTGGGTTTTAGTAATGCAAAGCATTCATATTGTAATGATGGTTTTGAAATTATTTTATGACCTATTGGAAGATATTTTTAAAAATGGTAAATAATCATCCTTTTTGCCATTCGGAATGGTATGCGAATATAGTAGCACAACTACCATAATAGATTTTAGTTAAAATGTTAAGGAATCCTAAAAATCACCTCAAGCAAGCTAATTTACTTTTATATACTACTTAAAGCTAAAATAATATTTAATGTTTGAATAAATAAAGACCAAGGTTGTTTTTTCAAACATAGAAAATAGATAAAAAAAAAAAAAAAAAGATAGATATCGTAAGGCTTTGAATTTTGTATTTTTTCATTTTCATTCTATATTATTTTGTGCAGAGATTAACTACTATTATATTTAATTAAATTCTATATACTCTAAAAAAATTGTTGAATAACCCATTAACCAGAGATAATAATACACTGCGTCACAATTAATGTGAATTTATGGTGAGTATTCTGATAATGCCTAAATTCTGGCTAGTTACATTCTGGTATTTTAGAGAGATAAAGCTTTGTGTTATGTATATTTTTCCAATTGCATTTTAATTTTCTATAGTGTAGGTATTAAATTGTGTTATATTGATGATTAAGTTAAACCATATATACCCTGACAACGCCGTTGCATACCAAAGTACTTTGTAGCGTTAAAAGATAGATGTTGAATCGGCCTAGAGAGGGTCGAAGGCACAGAATAACTTGGGGTGAATCTAACATAAAAACAAGCAAATAAAAAACCTCCATCACTCAACCTTTCAACAAACATCAACAAAGCTTTCTGTTGAATAGAAGTGGCAGAGTCACTGTGAGCAACACCGGCTCATTATTGATGTTGATTAGTTCGGGGATGGTTGAATAGGCACCTGCTGCCTCCTGGCCCGGCCAATTCCCACGCTAGGAGTGTCTGACTAAGGATCTTCATGGAAAGATTAAGGAGAATATCTAAGGTAATGAAAGAGATACTAAAAGAAGTGACTTCTGGCATTTGGGCTTAAGAGGAATCGAGTAATAAAAATATAAAAACAATTAGTCATGGTTTGGACTTTAAAAGTTCTTATCTTTTCCATCGAGATTAATAAATAATACATTTATTGCAAACCATCAACTATGCTTTTTTTTTACAATACAAAACAGGTATTGTATAAAGTCAGCGGCTTTGAGCCGGTTCGAGTAAAAACCGCTTCAGCGGACTCAGCCCATTGTAACGCTTTAAAATACCGAAAGGTAACAGAAGGCTTTTGGTTTATATAGAAGCATTTTCAGGTATTTCTTGTAAATTTTTATGATATTGTAAATAAAATTTTGAAGGATGAGAAAAAAAAAAATTCAAATATGCCTTGAGTTATTGTTAAGCATATAAGTTTTCGAGGAAGACATTGGTTTGGGTGGAAGTTGGAATAAACTCTCTTCAATATGGAGAACTATTCATTTTAAAGCCAACGTTTGGACCCCTTGAAGATCTTCTTCAGGGCATATAATGGGATCGAGGGTTGACAGTTGATTACAACCTTTGACTCAACTGTCAACCCTAAACCCCATCATAAGCCCTGAAGAAAACCTGCAATGTGGGTCGAAGCGTTGGATTTAAAATAAACAGTTCTCTCTATTTAAGATATGCGGAGTAGACCGAGGTGTTGATAGGAGGATCGCTTTCAGACTGATCTGGCGGATTTAGGTTTGGGTTTGTTACGTGGGCGTAGGTATACAAACGAAGATTGGAGTGTCGGCATCGAGCCTTCGGGTTCACCATGCTTTCTTCTTATTATTATTTAGCAGACATTTTTCTCAACTCCATCCGGACCATTTTCTTCCAGATATATATACGGTCAACTTATATTAAACAGGATGAAAAAAATATAAGTTTTCTGTTCTTGTCTTCCCTATGATTGGATTAATATGGATAATCCGTAATTATTGAATTAGATTTATTTAATATATAAATAAATTTATATATTTAGTTGTGCTTGACTTTTGAATCCAAGACCTGAATAAGCCCTGCAATGTGGGTCGAAACGTTGGCTCTTTAATAAACAGTTCTCTCTGATATATTTATAGTATATCTAATCTAATAAATACTATAAATTACTAAACGAGACTATTATTCGTCGATTGTCTAGAATCAATTTCAATTCTTTTTAACATGGTATGATATCTAATCTTTCAAAAATAAACTTTACCTTTGTAAGTTCTTTACAAAGAGTATATTTAGCAGATTGGTCCATGAAGTGAACAATGAATAAAATAACATGTAATAATAATGAATTAACAATTTTTGAAAGTGTATAAGTCGATTTGGATAAAAAAAATATTCTTTTAAATGAATTTAATCATTATTATTTCATAATTAAATTTTTAATGATGTATAGTGTTTAAAACTTCCATATTTGCTGAGTGCTAAGTGATAGAAACATTTGACCTATTGCTCGTATTTGTAAAGCAATTTAAAAGCAAATCTTTATCGCGAATATGAAGTTGGATTCTTACCACCTTCAAAAATAACAGTTTAAGTTTCATGTAGCAGCTAGAGATTTCTTTGATTTTACAACTTGGAATTTTCGAAAAACCGACTTTTGTTTTAAAAAAAACCTTCATTCCACTGTTCATGAACAAATGACTAAGACTTCGCCATCATCAGGCCTGTAAGACTTCAGCATTGAAATGAACCAATAGACACATCTTAAAAGAAGTTGTTGTTTATTCATTTAACGTCACTTTTTGCTGCTATGGCTAATTGGACGATGCTACATTGGGAGCTCTAAATTTTGCCTATCCAGGTTTAATTAGGATTGGAATTTTTAACGAGTACCTGACATCGCACATGCTCGGGGCCCTAGTTTAACGTTCCTTCCGATGGACGGTGTAACGAAGGATATTTTACTCCCTTTAAAAAATCCTAGGGCCACCTGCCGGGCTACGAACCCGCGATCTTGAGCTTAGTAGTTTGTTACGCTAACCACTAGACCACAGGTTGCCCCTTAAAAAGAAGTTAATACCATTTTGTAATATTTCATCTTTCATATAATAAAAAAAGTACAGAATAAAATTAAGTGGCATCAATCAGCCGAGTTTTGACAGATCTATTTATTGAAGTTCGAAATGAGAACATCGAAATTTATTTCGGTTATTCATGTTTATTTCACCATTTTGAAAACCACTTTTTAACCGTTGTAAAAGGAAAAAGTCAGCTGAGAATAAATTTCATTGAGATGGGCTCTTTACGAAATATATAATTCAATCCAGTCTTGGACGAACGGGATATGTTCCCTAATGAGTTATTTTATATGTTACGTTTGAAAATACTTTCTAAAAAAAAAATTACTGCTGAAATAACCTGGTGACAAAATGATTAAAACACTATTTTTTTTTTCTTTTCTCCCTACCAATGAATAAAACATCAGATTGACCTTTTAGAGAATAAAATATTCGCTGATAAATATTTCTCCCATCGACAGAAAAGGTCGTTCCGATTATTAATGTAAATTTGATGACTTTTTTACTTTGTGTATTATTATTTATAAAAAAGATAATTTACGAGCGGGTCTTTTACTTTCCGCACGTAATATTTCTCTCGAGATACAGGTCCAGATAATTAGTTGTCTTGTTTTGGTTATTGTAATTTGTTAGCAGTATCGGCACGGCTGCTCCTGTCTCAGTTTTTTTTATATTTTCCATTTGCATTAATGACAGAGATAAACTGGGGCCCTTAGAGTCGTTTAGTCGAGAGAGAGAATGTTAAATTATACGATTGAACGAGGCCGACGCGTCGATAAATTTGATAGAAATTAATCTAAATGTCATCTGGAATTATGATTCCGAAGGGAGGAATTATAACATGGCGGCTCGATGGCGAAATCACTCGAAAGACAGTTTCCGTATTTGTAATTAATTGTTGTTTTGTGCCTCATATGTGCTAGGTAATTATCTCTAAGCTTTGAAACGGAAACTGGTTCCCACGAGCATTAAATGTAATAAATTAGGACTGATAATAATCATCGTATAATTATCTTATGTAGTTATTTTATATAGGTTTCTCTTCAAGCATGAAAATATTATCGTAACATTAATTGACTTAAACTATCGTTCTTACATTAACTCCCCAATTATTATAGATTAATTTTAAAATATTACACTGGTAGATCCTCCAAAGATCTGTCCTTATTATACATAATCAAAATGCAAAAAGGGATAAAAAATATCTGCAAGTTGTGATTTCAATGCAATATCATATTGAAAACTACAAAGCCCTTACTTATTTAAAACACTGAAGGAAACCAACAAATTTACTTTTCAACAGCTCAGGCATTATCGGTATAAATATCAAAAATTCTCGGATCATATATAGCATATCTCACATTATTAGTACGAACAGACACTTTGTCTAACGCGACACTTTCCCGCCTTATTCTTCATGGTTTCGTTTCGGTAATGAGCTTGAAGTTTCAAAAGCATAAACGTTGACTAAATTAGAGAATATGTGAAAGAGTCAATTATTGAAATTTGGATTTAACCGCTTTTGATTGCAAACACCTTATATATTCTGAGATTTTGTTATGTGTTACTATGCACCCGGTTAATATTATTATTTTAAGTGTTAGCACCACGAATATTAAGATGGGCTTGTAAAGTTGTTGGGCTTAGTAACGAACGAATTCCTAAAAAGTTGATAAGCGCTGTGCCGACTGGGAGCATCTGAGGAGTAGACCGGATGTAGGTGAAGGATTGCGTGAAGAAAGATCTGGCGGATTTAAGTTTGGGTAGTGGACAGAGGTTTGTAAGCAGAGACTGTTCAATATCGGTATCGAGCCTACAGGTTCGCTAAGCGTTTTTATTATTGTAACTAAAGGAACATTTAGTTGTATAAATTAAATAAAAGGCTTCAGATATATGCTTCCATAACTATTTTCATGCATATAACACCTTTATGTCGGTTCCGCTTAACATCTGAAACATGAAGTATTTTATCAAATTTTCAAATCTCGGTTTATAATTAAATTTATAAAGTTTATAAATGCAAATCTCAATGATGACAGCTGGCTGAAGAAGAAGGCCGGCGCGGCAAAGAAGGTTGTCGGAAGAGTGGCGCTTGGTTAGATCCGACCGTCGGAACGAAGATGAACGACATTCTACCAAGGCACTCTTAATCCACGTCCGTGACCTGATTGATGGGGCGGCATCCGGCCTCGGCTGACAGATGACACATGGCGGAGATCTGGGCGGTTGGAGGTTGTTCTTGCTGACGGCCGAGGATTTGTCATCCAGACCCTCCATCCTCACTGCTTCTCGTCTTTCTGCTACTTGATCTATACATACAGATGTTGTATATTTATTGTTGTTAACGTAAACAATATTTGTAAATATATATATTATAACCCAGGGGACACCAAATAATAGCATTTTCAGGCTAATTCGGGACCAACAAATAGTAGTGAAATATGAATGCTGAAAATTTCCCTCCTCCCTTAGAAATATCTCAAGAACAAAGTCTCTGATTGCAGGACAAGAGGTTCTTATAATGCAGACAAAGGATTTTAAATATGTAGTTAGATATTTAGGATATATTATCACGAAGATATGAGTTATACCCTAAAGAGTTCGTACAAGTAGGCTAAGATTAAGAGACATTGTTCGTTACTCAATCAAAGTAATTGCAAGCTAAAAAAAAATCGAGTATATGCATCAAGAAAGAGTTTAGTTCGGTAAGTAGTTAGAGAAAAAATCACCAGAGAATGGCCCTCATAAAATTTAAATTAACGGTCATTCCATATAAAAATTTTAAATTACGTACGCCGGTATTTATCATATGGCAAATTTATTTATGAAAAGTGGCAAGTTTATTTGAGATTATTTATGTAAAACATTTGGGTTATAATGAAACCATAATTAACACCCATGGGTTCTTGCTTTATCAAAAACACCTTAGATTATATGATAAATTGAACACACAGGATACAAACTATTATTTACAACAAGTTATAAGAGAATGGAGAAAATCAACAGGAGAACTATCAATAAACAATAAAGATTTAATTAAATCAAGAGTTAACGAAATGAAAGCAGCCTTTTACCTCACTACAAATATTTACAAATAGAAATCTATAAAGATTAATGCTAAACTTGGACACTACTCAACAGTAATCCGCCCAGAGGCACTGTATGATGTTTTATCGAACAAAAATATATATTATTTAATTATCTAATATAAAGATAACCTCGAGCGATTTCTTTTATATTGCCTAAGCTGTTATGATGTTGAAATTTTAAAATAAGAATACCATACAATTGAACTATTTTTTTATAGGGAATACAAGGACTCAAAGCGTTGTATTACAGCGGAAGATAAACAGTTATGCGAATAAGGGAACATCCATTGGAAATCCTATACCGTTCCTTTTTCGAAAGAGTCTCCAGAGGCAATTATAAATACCGGCTGAGGTAAATTGAGATGACAAAGGCTCTAAGCCTTACAAGGGCCAATGGAGTAGAACACGATAGGAAATAAGAAGGAGATAAGAACGATTAGCCGGAGGCCGCAATAAATTTTCGCGGAGGGGGGCCGCCAAACAAACCCCCCACAGTAGCTCCGAAGCCAGCTCGCTATATTTACTGTTATAGTCGCCGCGTTTGTTAGCCGCTCTACTTTACTGTTATAGCTACAGTCACATATTTCTCCCCCCCTCCACCCCCCCTTCTCCCAGGGGCTACTAAATTGTTTTCTGTGTGTGTGTGTGTGTGTATGTGTGGGCCTGTCTGTCGTCACCACTCCCTCGTTTGTCTCTTGTAATATCGTCCTCTTGCTCCCGAGTTAACCAACTATCAAATATATTAGCTCCCGGAGTGCCTCGGAAATATAGGCCCTCTTGTCCCCTCTTCCGATCACTGTTATATATTTCTTAGTGCTTTTTCTTTCATATTAAACCCTAAAACAGTTAAACAACATTGAACAGTTAAACGTTAAATTGCATTGATTTTTTTTTTTTACGAGAAAACTTCATTAGCTGCGACTTTCGTTAGGGGAAAAGTAATAATATCGCGTCACCGACATGCTCGTAGCGTATTCCGCGAGACTGGCGACGCCTAGCGGCCTGTGCACGAGTTATACAATTCCTTTAAATCAACTTTAGTTTAAAGGTTAGAATTAAATTGATATTAGAATAATTATATTTAACTAAAAGGTCGTTTAATAGCCGTTATTCATACTAGTAGATAATAAACTATAACGTCAATAACTAGTTGAAATTTGCGTTTTACCAAAAAGACTTAATTTTATCTTACTTAAAAGACTCGTTTTATGAAACTATTGAAAGTCCAAATGAGGCGTGGAGATGAAAAGGGGATAAATCCATATTTAACCATTTTTAATTGTTTTCACAAATTTAGCGTCCTCTATGCGGTGGTACATTGTTCACCATTCAAAACATTCCAAAGCCAATTTAATTTTTCTAAAAAAATTGTCTCAAATAAATAATCATTTCTTTATAACCTGAATTAATATTGTGTTTCCTGAAAAAATTTCAAATTTGGATTTACCCCCTTTGGCATCTCAAATCCTCAAATGATCTAAGTATTTTATATTATAATGATAATATTCCTAAAAATAAAATTAAAGCTCATTAACATTTATCTAAATAAAAATACAAGCATAGATAATATGATTATGTACTAATTTTTATTTCAATTAAATTATTGATATTATGTACTGAGCTTGTGCAGCCATAAGCTATATAATTATAGTAAAAGTGTCATTGCATGTGAAAACTAACAAGACTAATGGTAATAATTTAAATTTAAATAATTTAGACTATAATTGATTTTGAAATTAAAAAAAAAACAATTTGTAAGCAGTTATTCTAATGTTGAGTTTTCACTTTTGTCGGCAGTCCTCATGGCAGCCTATTTAATATATTTTACATGTTTATATTATTAATATTAAAATCATTGTGCACAGGAAATATATTTTATTTAAATAGTATTAACCAAGATTTTAACTACATATATATGTAAATAAAATATACATTTACAAGAACCTTCCAGACGTGAACTTTTTCTGTAGCCTGACTGTATTTTGGGTGTAGCAAAATTTTAATTTCATTTTATGAGAGAGCCTATCTACCAATTATGACACTTTAATATATTTCTTTTACGCTCTTTTTTATATGTATTGTCTCGATCACTAATCAGATGGGATTGTATTAGATTGTAGCTGTTAATGTTATGACTTCGTTGTTTTTGATAGTTGATCTGTGTATCTTTGGTTTGAATATAGTAGTGTATTTTTTTTATTTTTGTGTAGATTTGAAGTTTCTTTCCCAATTTTCCCATTTGTGATCTTGATTGTACATCGTTTCCCAGCCAGCCTTTTCCAGATGTCCACGAGGTCTAATATGGAGCCGCATACAGCACTATATTTTTTATTATTTCTTTCTGTCAGTTTTTATACGCTTTATAGTTTGTTATTCTAAAGGGACCTAGTCCCAGAATAAAGTAACTTTTCTATTCTATTCCACTCTATAAAGAAGTTTTGGTCCCAAAAAAAGTTGGAGATGAATGGAGAAGACGGAAGAAAATGGGGTCGTACAGACTATACGGAGAAGTTAACGTTGTGCGAAGAGTTGAACTGAGTTGGATGGACATATGATAAGAATGGAGAAGAACTAAATGACAAGTATACAAAGATTATATATATCATGACTCCAATAGTTGGATGGTGTATCCAGTGGCGCGACCAAGATCTTCAGTGTTTGCAACTGGAGGGGGCCGCAGAATGGAACTTTGAGAGTGCTCCTTGAAGAGGGCAAGACCCACCTAGGGTTGTATTTCTATGCAGATAGATGAAAAGATTTAGTTAAATATGATTTTTTTCATATATAAACCGACTGGATCCAGAAACAGATACAGCTTACATTAAATTAAGTAGTAGATATATGGTCGTTAAAAATCGTTCCTTAAGATCTCGGAAGACTATAAAATTTTCCATCCATTATCAAGTTGAGCCCAATTTTCCACAAGGAAGTGTCTTGGGTTCTCTACAGGTAACTAACCATATACATAATTACGAATCCCAATGCATTTAAGCCTATGTTTAACTTAAGTAAGCCTATGTTTAACTTAAGTACCGAAAGGAATATTTTACCTTTCAAATCATCACAGACTAATAATGTAAAAAGCATTGTAAAGTAAGCTTGGACAGTTGAAGACAGTTTACCGTTCAAACATTAAAATCATCTATTCCTATAAACCTAAAGTTCTCCAAACAAACGTCGATGCTTCAATAGATTTCAATTCGAATGTTGGATGCTACTTGTGTGCTGTAATCTCCTGTTGCTCTGAATTTCCCTTCGTTCACGTGGTAATAAGCATATTCGGAGTTTTTACGATTAAAATATTATTATTAAATAATTTAAAGGTGATTTATATTAGTAGGTTATATTTACAATGTATAATATTTTCCATTTATGAGCTTAATTTTTGAGGCATTTATGGTATACAGTTAACTCTAAGATCTGAGTGGAAGACCTACCGCTCCTCTTCCCGATCCCTGCCAAGACCCCACAGCTATAACCCCTCACCTACCATAACTCTTCCTCCCGATGATTTAGCGACCAGACGACACGCCGCCATATCTAATTAAAGCGGGCCCTATAACTCACCACGACTACTCGACTCGAAAAGAGCTGCTAATTACCCGACATGCATCATCATTCAGCGTTAAAGCCTCATGCGGAACTCCTTCCTAAAAATAGGTCGACCTCCCGCCAAGCCTCAAATATTAATAAGAATTAGAACCACCGCCTCTGATGTAACGGCCTACTGGCAGGACATCAAGGACGAGTGGACCATCCTAGGACCTTACTTTAAGACCACAGCTCACACCAAACTCTAATCCTCAACCTCGATAAAGATATCCTTTTACATCCTTTTAGCATCGTCAATCTCTTGAGATTCTCTTTTATTCACTGAATTCCTATTAATCCTTGCTATAGATGTAAATATAAAAAAGCACTTACATATCCTTGGATCGTAAATATCGTTGGATACAAATCTTTAACCTTTAATCTTTAACTATTCCAGTGCCCCGGATGCTTATGAAAGGTGTTGGAAGAGCACACTGATTTAGATCATGCAAAATAAACCAGTTGAGATTATCGTTAAATTTGTTTGCGGGCCTGCTAAAGCGAATAAACTTCATCAGATAAAATCCAGTTGGGATTGCCATCCTCGCCTTAGGTTTAGCATGCAAAATAAGAAATTCCGGAATATTTATCTTTGTTATGGATTGCATTAATACAAACGTTTTATTAATTTATTAAAAGATACAAGCTCATCTTTCGCTTCTACACCGCGAAGATCAACAGTGGAAATGTATTAATTAATTATTTATAAGCCTCTTCATATAAAAATTACATCTCAATAATTAGCCAGATCAATTATATGAGACCTTCAAAAGTAAAATTGAACTTAGTATTAAATCATCTCATACTATTAAATAAATTAAATAGATCTTTTAGTTTAGAGATATTTTCCATTAGGTTACCAAGAAACAAACATTATTGTAAATAATTATGAGTACATATAAATCATTGAATTTATCGGTTTATAGTCGCTCTCCATTTCCTACTTTTACTTAAGGTATATGTTAAATAATATTTTGTTTTTAAAATTAATATTCTTATTTCGACTTAGTAATGCGAATTTTTCATTTCATTGTTTTGATTTAGTTTCCTTTTTTGAATGTTAAAATATACTTTTTTAAAAAATGTATTTATTGAAATTTACAAGTGTATAATACTGAGAACAGTTGAAAATAAACAACATTATCTGTCAGTGGTAGTTATTTATCTCGTAACAGTACTCCTAATCTTGAATTTTTAGTTTAGTTTTAAGTCTTAATCTTAAATTGAATCTTATAATGTAATATCTTGTTACAGTAAAAATAAATATTTGGTTTTCTATATATCTATATATCTATATATATATATATATATATATATATATATATATATATATATATATATATATATATATATATTCTGTTATTATATTTTTTTTTTTATATTCCTATGAATTTTATTGTTCAAGGGGGAGTAGAAGGCTTTAACTTCAACAAGGGCGCTTGGCACAGAAAAGTTTGGGAACCTCTGCTTTAGGCAGACTTTAATTTTTCTTGATCATTACTGAAACTCATCTAGTTAGCAGTTCTTAATCTACTTAGACTTGAAGTGTATATTTGGTAGTCTCTTCGTTTTTAGGTTTTCTTTTAAAAGGAGTTAGCATTTAGGAATGAGTTCTTTGGAATTCATAAATAATGATTCAACTTCCCAGTGATTCAATCCAAGATGCAAAAGCGGCAGACAGCGGTATCGCTATACAGGAGCTGCACAACTGGAAGATCACGAAAAGAAGAGCATCGTAAATGGTTAGAGTGATCATGGCTTCCGTTCCAACATGAGCTGTCTTCACCAGCCATCACGTCCCGTTTGGATCCATCACTCCATCGCTCCTCACACGAATTACAGCGTTCCAGCTCTGGAATAGCTGTCATTGGCGCAAACCTATCCTTAGTGATTGCAGGTAACCAATGAGCATCCTGTCCTCACTCCTCCTACAATTTTCCTATCTTCCATTGCACGTTATTTGGTAGAAGACTGCAGAGCCTGGAATAAATTGAATAGAAGTATGTGCTTCTGATAATTTAAGTTTCTCCTCTCTTATAATATAATAATTTTATTGGTAATTAGCAGCAGATGGAATATAAAAATAGGATTAAGAATAGGTCCTCGAAATTTCCTTCAAGTTTCAGAAATATACCAATAATTGAAATGTTTCCATTGATAGCTTAGTTGAGCCCTTTCCTAATTTTCAACAATTATCGCTTTTAACTGTTTAACTACTTACTTATGGAGGTGACCTGTGGTCAAGTGGTTACAATTACATAACGATCTTCATTCCCAATATAATGAATTCGCTGCTTCGGAGGTTTTTAAAGTAGTAAAAAATGCTTGGCTAAGTCGTCCTTCGGAAGAGGAGTAAAATGGGGGTCCCGAGCCTGTATGCAAGGTACTTGGTTTAAGATCGCTAGTTGTACCTGGATAGACCAAATCGAGTTCCTGATCCCCTTACCGGACTGTAACGGCGTCCGATTAGCCATATCAGCATAAATTGACATTAAATGAACATACTAATACCAGCGTTTTAGTTCATTATCGATTTACGAAATACAAATTAATATTATGGATGCTTACTTTTTTATTTTTAACCAATCTAGTATACACTCACAATGTGATGAAAACATTATCAATTCTTTAACTTTGATTACACAATATTAATGCTGGATCGATTATTTAATCCATATCAAGATTTGTTACTTAACAAGTCTTCTAATATCCAACGAAATTATTCAGGTACACAAATTATACATATCAGGTATACCATTTTGTTTTCTAATATAGTCCTATTTTGAGTTGCATTCTGTATACTTGACTTAAAGTTTTATGGGAATAATAACATAAGTTAAAATCAATAAAGTTTCAAGCTTTTAGAATCTTTCTAATTGTTAATCAAAGGATTTTAATAGAACAATTACAGTAGGTATGCTTTTCTTTACTAATACCCATATTTTAATCATCTGGTTTGCAAGACAAGGAACTTTTAAATACCTCTATTAAAAAAATAGGTTTTTGAGCTATGATATTGGTGCTTTTGAAGGAACCACCTAACATAAACAGTTTACTATTTGGAGGGATTCTTTAAGTCCTGAACTATATTCGGGACAACACAAAACATTAGTATGTTGTGAATTGGAACAAGTTTTTGTGATCAGTTATTACATTGCTGGTTATAAAGGAATAACAGTCCGTTGCCACTTTTCACTTGGTAGGGACGCCACAAAGAAGACAACAGAGGAGTTAGGAACAAGGGCCCGGGTAGAAACAATTCTATTAGAGCCGTGGAGGGGGAGAAGAAGATTGATGGGCGACGCTGATGGCCCAGGATAGATGATGATGGTGCATATAGCTCCGCGATGATGGATGGCCGATCGCCTCGGCCCTGATGATGGAAGAGCCACGGCAGATATTTCATCTTCTCCAAGCGGCCTGCTGACGTCTCCAAGAGGCTTCGGAGTCGTCGCTTGATCATTGTTGCTCATTTAGTAAGTTCCCAAGCTGAAAAGTATTACGCAGATATGCTTGATTATACACGAGTCTTGCTATCATAGCGGTTCAATTTTGTATTCTATAGGAATATAATCTCCCGAGAGTAAGTGTGTGAAAGCAAAGAAAAACTGGTTAAACTAAAGAAAATAATAAATAAAAGAGGATTACTGAAACAAGTAAAAATTCAAAACTCTCTAAATTTAAATTATTAACATTAGTCTTGCTTTCACATCTATTGGCACTCCCAGGATTAATTATATAAATTTTCAAGTAGTTTATTTATTTATCAAAATATGTGATTGGTTGCACAAGCTCTAAGCAAAATATCAATACAGCTAAATTGAAATAATAGGGGGAAACAAACAGTTTTACTAGTAATTATTGTTTGAAGTAAATATTAGCGTGAATTACACAATTATTAAACATCCATTTATTTAAATACTAGCTGACCCGTCGCGCATTGCTGCGATAGGAAATTCATTTGTAATACATCATTTTTCTTATTCACAATCATTTTTATATGTAAAATCAATTTTCTTTATTTACTCAAGTGCTTTTGATACACAATATTTTTTGTTTTTCCTTCTGGTGTATAAATGAATCTGAAGATTTTCCGACGCGAGAGCTGGCCACATACAGTTGTCCATGTGCGAAACATGGATGCTCCAAATCTAGATCACACCCTTGTAGTGACTGCCCTTGCGCTTTGTTGACTGGCATTGCATAAGCGAGTCGAACCAGAATTTGTAAGCACTTGAATTCAAATGGCATATCTGTTGGAATCATAGGAATACGTGGTAACAGTACATCTTCACCCTTCAATTTCCCATTTAAAATTGTAGCTTCGATGACATTCTTCATCATCTTTTTAATTGCAAAGTCGTGGTGGATTGATGTTTTGGAGGAGAATGGTAGGCACGCCAATTTTTATCGTTAAAATATGCGGTGGCATACCTGGCAAATCAGGGGAATTCAAGAATTCGGTTGGGTACTGGACAGTTTCGTCTTGATTAATCACAGTATCGATGGAGTTATACGTTGTTGCTTCACCTGGTATTCGATTCTGGATGCTAAAATTGATGACATTGACATCGTTATTCGTAGCTGCTAATATAGCACGTGAACTGAGCCACTGATGGTTTTTGTAATTCTGGGCGATATTTGGGAAAACCCCTCCAATTAATTCGTCTTTGGTTGATGTCATTTTACAAACGTTCGTTGGCAATGTGATACATTGTGTTGATTTGTTGATTGCCATCTTTCCATTCCCAATATCCAGCAATTGCCTTGCGAAAATTTTGGCTGACGCATCATTTTGCAATTGAACACGCATATTGGTGTTCAAACTTAATTTCTTAACATGTCGCCACAAAACTGATGATTTGAGACATGCATTGAGTTCATCAGCGGGTGTTGAACGTGGTATAACTGGCAAATTTTGTCTAAAATCACCATATAAAAAAATAATTGCTCCACCGATGGGCCGTCCATTTCCCCTTAAATCTTGCAATATACGATCAATGGCTTTTTTTCGAGCCATCGTAAATTCGTCCCATACTATAAGCTTACATGTTTGGAGAACTTTGCCCATACCGGAATTTTTGGTAATATTGCAAGTTGATGTCTCAGTGGTTTGCAAATTTAATGGCAATTTCAATGTCAATGTGCTGTTCAACCGGCCTCCAAAAGTGTTGCCGCAATTCCAGATAATGCCATTGCCAGTGAAATTTTACTCTGGGATCTTATTGTTGCCAAAGTTATTGAAATAAGAAAAGTTTTTCCTGTCCCCCAAGGTGCATCTAGGAAGAACAATCCACCGCTGTGATTTGCAAATGCATGATTGTGTCATATACAATGTACAATAACGTAGTTCTGGAACCAATTTTGGAAGATTATTTTCTACAAATGCACACAAATTTTCCACATCGAAGTATGTTTCACGTTGTAAGTCACGATCATAAGCGCTGTTTGAAGATCGATTCGGTGGACACATTCCCAACTGCACCAACCCTTTGCTAGCGATAGCCAAACAACTATCCTCAATCAAAAGTAATGCCTCATGTGATGTTATTTGTATTTCCGGATTCGATCCTCGTAAATGATGTAAGATATCTTCACTCGTGTAATCTTTGTTTCAAGTTTGTGTAATCCCCAAAGATTGTTTAGATTCGATGGGAAACATGTTGTTAGCGTTATCACAAATAAACTGCGTATTTGCAGTGGCTGAGCAGTATTAGATGCATCAGCCATGGCAGTGTCCCACTCCCCATCGTTTTCAAGAAGATTTAATTCTTGGCAACCTTCTCGATAGGTCACACATACTTTCCCGTCTATGGTCCTCAAGTCTTGGAAGGATTTTGGTCCACGTACGTTAACTGACAGTAATCGCAAGTAAAAACATTCCTGGTTGTTTGGATGGACTGAATAAACATGACCTAATGCGTCAGTCGAATATAGATTTGGATATCGCTCAACTGGTTTGCCTTGTTTACGCCGCTGAAACTTTTTCGCTGAAGCATTCCAGTTATATTATTTTGATACTTCTGAGTAAAGTAGTGTTTTTGGAAAAGTATCATCCAGGCACAATGAGAAAAATGCAGTTAAGGTTGTTTGCGATGGCGAAGATGCTCTGGTATGTATATTTTCCATTGTAAAATACACGCGCTGACCATTTTCAAGATGCACTGCCAAATGAACAATAATTGGATAACATTCATGAATTGGAAATGGGAAAATAAGCCAAGCAGCTTCATTACTACTAATGTAGCGTCCCAGTTGATATCGATCGATTTCATCGATTCGTGCAGATACATTCTCCACTCCAAAAACTGCCATGTCACTTCCTTTATTGACATATTTGCAAATGTATTTGATCGATTTGACAGAATTACAGTACTCGACATTGATGTGAGCTTTAAACGTCTTTGAGAGCAATGGTGAATACGGCACAACCCACCGATTATCTAAATCAGAACCATTGCGTGTCATGAATTTTCCACCATGTTCAATTGATCGCCGACGATATTGTGGATATCCATCATTTCCAGTGACAGTTTCTGTGTGAAAGGTTTTTGGATAGCGTTTTGTGCATTTACCATCCTTCATACATGGCGAATTTTTGTTGATTGCACCACATGGACCATGAATCATGTTGTTGGTAACGACGTCGAATAGACCTGGATCAATACCTATATCTGGTATTTCTGCTGGATGACTTCAGTAATTTTGTTGACCAACCAAACCAAAATGTGGTAATTCTCTTTTCTGCCATTCAAGGGAATTCATCCAACAGCGTGTCTCCCCAAAAACATGCTCTTTGGCAATAAAATCCATCAAAGATTTCAATTTTTGTTTAAACACACGCGCAATTATGTCATGTCGATCCGATCGTCCAGGCAACAAAATTTCTGTGATTTCACCCCATGTCAGATTGCAAGTGATTGTTATAAAAAACTCTGGACGACCGTATGCAGAAACATATGCCATTGCATCTTGCGCGTATTCATGCATATGCCGTGGGCTTTCAGCGAAAGTAGCAGGCAATATAACCATTTTTCCTACTTCATGTAGATTCCCATCAGTAGCAATTGCATCGCGCAAGTGAATATATTCTTTGCGCAGCTTAATTTGATTCAATCGAATGAAGAGAAGTAGTTCTGTCTCGATTTTCGCATAAATATCCACAATATATTGATGGAATAATTGGCGACATTTTAAAATGTGATTGTTTTCGTGATCACGAATCATCAATCGATACGAATAGTAATTCATAGCACTGACTTTCTTATTGGTCTCTTCGTGTGCTGTTGAATTGATCGTTTTGATGTTGAAATGATATCCATCTTCTCCTTGCCATGTATGACCGATGAGTTTTGGAGACTCGCGGAATATTACCATTTCTGCGATGAAGAATTATATCACGCAAGTTAAACTCTACGTCAACTATGAAGATCGCTACTTCATTAATAGTTGGTGCGTTATATTGCCTTTCGTGTTGGCCGGATGGTGTTTTGTCAGCTCAAATGACAACAGCGTAATCATCAGCTGGCATTCGATCGAGGGCCGTCCTGAATAGTCGAACAAATTCATTATGTTGATCGAATAAATTTTGTAACGCAACAACAACTTCTCGATCAGTGCTGGTGATGAATCGACACCGTTGATCCACTTTTTCACCCGTGATTCCCATGAAATAAATTTGAAGAAATTTGTGCTCTGAATCAGGCAGTAGTAGAAGTGATTCAGCACGATGGTAAATTTGCCCTAGCACTTTAAACGTTGGCATGTAATTGTCCCGTATAATTTCTGTTGCCCCATACGATGTCATTTCAAAACATTTCAAGAAATGCTTTGGCTCGTTTGTGTCACCTGATACCAACGTTGATAATGGTTCGGGTGGAGTATGGAGATCCGGCAATTTAACTTTTCCACCTGCGCAGCAAATTCCAGGAGCTTCATTCTTGAATTTCAATGAACAGCTAAATTTGCATACCTTAACCATTTTTCCAATGATGACATTTCCATGAAGACTGTAATGGAAAGCCGCAAGATTCAAATCCGCGTGCAACAGACGTCTTGATCGCACATTGCGCTCTCGATTGGAATTCAGTCACTCATTCCGTTCAACTGTCTCATTGGACCGTACTTGAGCAGTTCATAAGCAGTTGGAATGCAAACTTGATTCACGCTGCTCTCTTGATCGGGCTTGAGCAGATTGTATTCTAACCGCTTGTAATCCTGCTTCTCGCTGCTCACGTTTTTCTGAAGCTCGTTTTTATTTTTTCTTTCGTGCTTCAGATGTAGATCACCCAATCGCTTGTCGCTTGGGGGCATCCCATCACCAAAAAACGAGAAAATGTCGGAAGGATGAAAATTAAAATAAATCAATTATACTCACGATTAAATAAAGTACAATCCAAATGAAGAATTTGTGCAAAAAATTGTTACTGTTGAACCAAACATGAACTGACATTGAACAGATAAAAGATATTTAAAAAATCTATAATTGGTTTTGGAAAAAATGTATAAAAGTTCACCATTAGTGGTAAGGAATAGTAATGTAATTAACCAGAATAAGCCTCAGCTTCTTTTTTTCTCACTGCCTTCTCAATCGTGCCTTCTTTTACACTACACTGTCATTAAAATTTTTATTCAAATTTCTCTTCAGATATATTTATTTATTTTGTACGAAATTTGTTCCTACTCTCCCTTTATTATTGACTCGATTACGAAAGAAATAACTTGATTTGCGACAAATAATTATTTTTTTCCAGAAATTTTTGAATTTTTTTTTCAAATCCAAAAAAAAAAAAAAATTTGGTAGAAGCCTTCCCTAGAGTGTACTGAAAAACTTCCCGAAGTTTCATGACGATCGGATGATTGGTGTAGTAATGGATAAAGGACAAACACACATACATTGATTTATATATATATATATATATATATATATATATATATATATATATATATATATATATATATATTGATAGATTAATATTCTTATATCAATCGAATTCTGATATTTAAACTTAAGTTGTTCAAACAAATTGTAGATATAAATTGCACAGCCCACCACGCTGTCTCCAGTCAGGCGTAATATGTCACGAGCATGTCGCTCGTATTGGTGACGAGAATCTATACGTTTTTCCCTACCAAAAACCGCTCAACGCGCCAAAAGAAGATATTACTTCAAATATAATTTTTGTTAACAATCCCTTGAGTCTTGTTTAAATAATGTTTTATTTTAATAGTAAGTTTTCAATAGATGACAAAGATGCGGGTGCGCTACAGAATAAAAGGAGAATTATGGAAACTTCAAATGAATCTAAAAAGAGTAAGCAGAAAATTTATTCTTCAGTCGATGAGTTAATATATTGCAGCCCCGATGAATATGTGGTTAAGTATAATATTATCGATACAGAGTTAATTGTACTAAGAGAAGCGAAATTATGTTATCCCCGTAGTTTTTGACTTTAACTGGAGTTGACTTATAAGCAATAAAATATTTTCAAGCCAATACCACTTATTTATTAGGAAAATAACACGATCCCCCTTCTTTAAGCACAGGAAACTCATTTTGAATAAAAAATCCATTGAAAATGAATTAACCACTTATTAACCCGGACTACTAGCAACTTAGGTTGATAATAGCTGAACCCATGTTATGACCTCTGATCGAACTGTTGTGAACCTGGTACAATGGACGGAATTATTGCTTTAGGGAAATAAAAGATAAAAATATAAACTAGATCACTCGACAGACGTTGTCCTGTTCAAACATTTAAATCCCGAGATTATAATATTTTTTAAATAGATTGTAATTATTTTGACCGTTTTGATGAAAATGTATGTAAAAAAATCTGACGTGATTGATTCAGTTTCCAGTTTAGCCAGGAAAACCACAGTGAAATTACAATAAATCGGTAATAGTTAGTGAAAGATATTCACATTATAAAGGTAATGTGATAAGAAGTTAAAAAATATTATAATGCTACGGGCTACTGTGTGTGAAAATTAATTATACTACTCCTGAATTTGAGATACTAATATTTATTATCACAGTGACAAAAAGAATCTAATGAAATTACTAACGATTAAATTATTAAACTAATATAAATTTACAATAACAATATTCTAAAATTTATAATCTAGGCCTAACTCCTATTTTTTTTTCACTTTATATTTTCATCCACACCTGTCAAATACAAGTAACTGACAATCAGCAGAGTAAATCCTATTTAATTACTAAAATATTATAGGATATTACTCATACTATTATCTTATCTTATCTTATCTTTTAGGCGTTCCGACAAGGGTTGCCTCAACTGGTCAGAGCAGAGTTCCATATCTTCCGATTCATCCAATCATCCTCTTGGAGTCCTCGACCAGCCATCTCCTCCTGGACTCCCTCCATGCTCCACCTGCTTCTGGGCCGTCCGCGTCGTCTCCTCCCTGGTGGAACCCAATCCAGAACTCGGTTTGGCCAACATTCAAACTCCATTCTCTTCACATTACCGTACCATCTTAGGTGGCGTGAACCAACCCTTTCATTTGTAGATATAACTACATCCATCCTCTGTCGAATTTCTTCGTTTCTTACTTTATCCAGCCTAGTGACACAGAGACACCTCCTCCAGAAATCCTCTCAACCGCCTGCACCTTTGAGTACAGACGGAGGCTCATAGTCCAGGTTTCCGAGGAATATGTCAGGATGGTTTCCACTATGGCTGTGAAAATGCGGCGTTTGTTTTCTATAGATAATTCCGTATGCCAGAGGACCGGATGCAGCATTGTGGTAGCCTTTCGGGCTTGCTCCACCTTTCTTCTGACGTCATGCTCGGACGACCCGGTAGCATTCATACAAGAACCCAGGTACACGAATTCATTTACTTTTTTACAGCCCTCCCTGTAAACCAGAAGCGGACCAGTATCAGTAACTGCGATTGCCATATACTCGGTTTTTTCGAAGTTTCGTAGCACATCTTCAGGTCATCATTGATACTAAATAGCTTAATTATTTACATAAATTTGTATAAATACAATAAAATTACACTACAATTTACAACTACTAATTAACACTTATAGTTCACTAATCAAAGTCCACCTACCGAAAGAATCTCCAAATATAACAAACTGACACACAGTAACAAACAGAAACAGTTTATTACCCTCATGGACTGTCACAGTTCACTGGTACACTTATTACTAGTTCACACTGCCTGGTCTACTTTCTGACTTCTAGGCGATAGCGAGCGGGTATATATATCAAGCCGAACGTTCTAGACGTGCGGGAGTGGGGGAGGCCGTTTTCAGATATTCCAGATGGTTCTAATCCAATCTTGATCTCTCCGGCCGACGGGCTTCAGGCCTTAATCCCTTCCACCCATCTTTCTCTCTCTAACCGTAACACTAATAAAATGAAAATCATCTTCATAGACACTGTACCGATTTTGTTTAAATTTTATGTTTATTCGAGAGTAGTTAAGAATCCAAATCGATAGGTAGTGTTTTTTAATTAATTAACTTATTATTTTTTTATCGTTTGTTGTTTTATTGAATCTGAAATTTAAAATAGATATACAAAATTAGATCGATATGTTTAGTTAGGGAAACCACGATAAGATTTTGACAAAATTTGTTTATTTTCTGTGTGGATTCGAGAATAGTTTAGGTATTAGAGTAGATTTATAATACGAACTGACAGTTATGTTTCTTACGCACGAACAGGAGATTTTTTATACAAAGATTATGTTCAGGATTTTATTTAAAATGGAAAGGGAATGAAACAATATTGCTTTGTTTAACTTACAGTTAGGGCATCAATGACTTATATAACTGTTCCTACTCATATTGAAAACTAATAAGCCCTCATTGAGCTATGAAGTCATGAAATGGATATCCCATGACAATAAAGCGTGGGGAAGGCGATAAGATCAACCTCGGAGGGAGAAATAATAGCCGAGGGGAAGCGATGAAAGTAAATAGGAAAGTTTGTCCCCGCTCTCTTTTATGTATATTTAATGCGGACCATTAGGGGCAGGGCTGCCACCACATAAATCCAAACTGTCCCCGCTAATGCTCCCACCCACAAGTGGGGATATTTCACGGCTAGGGCTCAGATATATTTAGTAGTGACCCATCCGTGGTTCTACTTAGCCTGAGTGAGCCATGTTGACCGATGTGTTTGTCTGGGGCTCATGCCAGCTCCTCTACAGTTTTGTACACAGAATGAGAGAGAAGAATCATCCTGTTTCATGAATTTGAAACTTAGGCATTATTTAGACAAATGATTAAAGGGTCTAGAAATGGACTATTAATTTTATTTATAAAGAAGGCGCGCACTTATGATTATTCAACAAAATTATGAACCATTAAAAAAAGATAAGAAATTTAGTTTTTAAACTTTATTAACATAAATAAACAAATGAACATTGCAAAATCTTGTAATAAAAATTTTAAATCTTACGTTGTTAATTTTTTTTACTAATCCTTAAGGGTAAATGCTCTTTCCTTTTTCATTCCCACTTTGACCAAAAGGCCTTGACCACACAGTTATCCGTTATTAATCACAAGTCATTGAATGTTCTCGTTCTTATTCTTTTATTTTTCATTTGCACCTTCAAAATTTTGCATCGAATTATTTTGATCTGAGAGTTGAGTTTTTCAAATAAGTTTTGAAAAAATTCTTGAGCAGGTCTCTTGGCCATTGTCTTTTTTATTTTCTCCTGTCAATCCCTCGTACAGGGAGAAGAAAACAGAAAGACAAATGTGATTATTTTGTGTTGATCAGTTGAATGTTGTGTATTAGTTGTGAATAAGTTTATTTAGAATTTTTCTTAGAATTTCTGACTGTGTTGTTTGTATCTTGTGTGTATGGACGAGTTTTGCTTAACCCCAATGTTCTGCTCCATATGCCAAAATAGGTCCTAATATAGTTTCTACAAATCCATCACGGTTCAAAACCAACTTCATATATCTGACATAGCAAAATTAATATGTTTACGATAATAAACATTGCTTAGTTTTATTTATAATGATGGAGTAAAATAATTATCAGCGATGAATATCCAAGTTTGGGCGTTGACTATTCTGTTCAGTACAGATTGAATGCTGCCTGCGATAGATTCTCCTGAAGTAGCTGGTACTGAAGTATTGATTAGAATATTGATTATATATGTATTGAACATGAACGAAATAGTTTATTGCAACAAAAAAAAAACAGGAAATAGTTGTTTCTATTAGGATTCCATTTCAATGAAAACAGTAAGAAACTAGGCCTATTAGAACCTAAGGAGGTGTTGAAAAAGTTCTCTTGTTTTTGTAAAAAGCAATTTAACGGATTTAATCTTGTCGGTTATACAAAGGAGTAGCACAATTTTTTTTCAGTTAGCATTAAAAATATCTGGATAACGAAGCATTTCCATGTTACACGTACTTGAAGATCTTCAACTTATGTTTAAACACGAAGGAAATATTCTTAACGAATCTTGATGTGTTGCATCGAGAGATTTCATTAGCTTTACTTCTAACTATGAACGATACCCGCATTAAGAATCGAACCGTCAGAGCATTCGACACTAGGCTATGTGTTTGCGCCGGCATGTTGTCAGTGATTGATACCCTGGAGGCCTTTCGTCACGCAACTGTTAGAAAGTAGCTCAACGGTGGCATTCTATCAGGGCACTGGCAGCGCTTGAAGGTGGTACTTCTGGCAGGTCGGCTATAGATCGATGAAAAAAAAAATTCATTCTTTATGAGTTTAACTTGGAAACTCGATCCCTATCTTGATTGAACCTGAATATATAAACTTTAGAGCTCCCAAAAAAGCATTGTCCAATCAGCCATAGCAGCATAAAGTGGCGTTAAATAAAATAACAACAATCTTGGTCACTCGGGATTATTCCATATATTATTGCTTTCCAGTATGTGTCAGCATCAGTAGCTAACAGATATGAGGAATTATATAAAAACATATTTTAATAGGGAATAAGGATAAATTATGTTGTTATAAAGGTCTATGGTTTGGATTAGAAATTTCTTAGTCCGGGTAATTTGTAGGCATTCATGATTAGAGGAGTCTACGACCTTCAGAATCCAGAAATCCAAAATATTGATAAGCCCAAAGATAGGATCATAACAACTTCGGAAAACATACCAGAGAGCACTTTTGTTAGTTTAGAAGGGAGTGTTCACAAAAGGCATGATTATATAAAATACATGTTATATTCTATTTTTCTTATAATATATATTTATATATATATATATATATATATATATATATATATATATATATATAAGTTAAGATAAGACATATACCAGTGAATTTACCTAAACAGTGAATGTCAACATTGTAAATACTATAAATAAAGGATTGTAACTTGAATAAATCAGTGTTTAACTAGACTTCATGCGTGTTATTATTTTCCCAACTTCTCTTTTTTGTTTATGTTTTATGTGCCGAAGCTCTTAAGTGGTGCCGAAACCCGGGAATTCGTTAACAGTTCCTAGTGAAGATTTTTTTTTTTTACGTAAAAACAGTCCGTAAAATTTTTTCTTTTTTCTTTTTCGAATTGTTCTTGTTTTATTTGTTTAATTTCGTATGTTAACAAGTGCCAGGATGAATGAACACGGTCAAAGTATTCTCAGGCCGGCAACGCTAACTTTAGACCCACCACAGCCGGAACAAGAGAACCCTGAGTTCCCGCCGTATCCGTCGATGACTCTAGCCATGGCGCGGGCGGACTTTAGCCACACAAGAAGCAAATCGAATAGCGCATGAGACAAATGCGCTGGAAAAAATTAAATTGAGGAAGGCTTATGCGTAAGACATTAGGAGAGAGATCTCTGATCTAGAGAAATTCAATGGAGATGTGGGTGAGCTCAACCACATCATCAAAGGTGGAGACGGCATCATGGGCAGTATACAGTCACAGGAGCCGGCTGATCTTTTAGAGAAAACAGACGCGAGAAGATTGCGAGTGGCACTAGCACGTCGGATCAGGAGGAGTGTCCTAAACTTGATCCAAGCCGATGAGGATACTCCATGGATGGTGATTAAGGAGAGGTTGAAAAAAGCCTACGGAGGAGGGCGATGGGCCCCAGAGGAGGACATGTTACAGATGTTTAGAGAGATGAAGAGGACTGGGCAGTCGAATGGCCAATACGCAGCAGGACAAAATAAACGAAAAATTGCGTGAAGTGATGGAAACCAGCGCGGTGGAAGTCTGGATGTTGTTCATGACAATAGTCCTCAAAGTACAACTGGCACAGGATACCGGAAAAAAAGATGGTCTATCCAGGGATAAGACATTCGTAGAATGTGCTCAGGATATGGTAGATGCGAGTGCCCGGGACGAGGAGGAAAAAGAAGTGTCTGATCCAGGGTGGAGTAAAGTGTCCTATCGCAGGAACGAAGCAGGTAGAAATATAGCGAGGATAAAACCGGAGAGAAGAAGAGAGGAAGATTTTGTTAGGAGGAAGCCGATGATCAGAGAGAAGCGACGATTTGGTGACAGGAAGAACTCGAGAAGAGACGACAGGAGGTGCCACGAATGTGGTAAGACAGGGCATCTGATGGCCCAGTGCCCACGCACGCGCTGCTTCGAATGCCATAGCGAGGGGCACATGGCAAGGCAATGCCCGTACATAAGAAGGAGAGATCACGATCGAGGAGAACCGATGGAAATAAACGCTCAGCGAATATGGAGGAGGAGTAGAGTTCCATCTATATCATCGAGATCTTCTGGGACTTCCGGATCCGAGACGGAGGGTAGCGAACCTGGTAGCAGGAGGAGCAGTGAATCCGGTAGCAGAGGGACTCCTGGAGGAAGGCGCAAACAGCGGAGTGCAGGGAGGAGATCCGAGGAGGTAAGCAGGGAATGAGGATGGTGTAAATGGAGGGGCAACCTTGTATGTGTTAATACCTTTGGGAAAAAGTGTGAGCGGTTGCCTATAATTGAATTTTGTAAGGGGTGGAAATGCTTAGTGGATACGGGGAGTTCCTGTAGCTTAGTAAGAAAAGAGAGCTTAAGCATAATATTTAAAAGAAATTGTATACCAGAATTTAGGAAGTGCCTGTTATTGTGTAAACGACGTATCTGCAAAGTGAGGAGCCTGTGGGGAATTATCAATAGTACACAAGAGTACAAACACAACGATTTACTGTTTAATAAACTAAATACATTTGATAGGTTAACACGCGCACGAGGCACAACCATCTCCGACATTGGGAATAGACTCACCGCTCGATCTCCCCTCCACCTGGAATCGATTACCACCTATACATCGATACACAACACTCTTCTCCCCTGACTCTGATTTTGACATGGGAACCAAAAAAAACTTATAAACTAAGTTTACACAAAACAAAATCTCTAATACCTCCGTGTTAACCTTTATTTACAATTTTTTTTTTCAAACTTTACACCCAACTTCCAATATTACAATTGACTAAAAAAAAAAAAAACACAACAAAATGACAAAATAGAAAATAATAGTATACAAACTAATTACAGACTTTACATCTATTACATAGACTGTTTTTTTTTTGTTTTTTTTTTCCATATATGACATGACTGATTTAGATATGATTTAATGAAATCAACTATAATACACACAAAATTTTACTTCTAACCCTCATATTGACTGTGTCTAAATCTCTGTGGCTTTTTAATCACTCTACCAAACCTCGACATTTGACTAAGGTCTTCCGATATTTCTCCCTGTTTATCTCTATTTACAGCTGACTCTTGCCTGACTTTTAGACTTGACTGCTCTTTTGAGCTAGATACTAACTCGTGATTTGTCCTTTCTGTTTCTTGGTTTAACGGAGACTTACATGAACTGATGCCAGTAGGCAAAGGTATTTCTTCAGGATGATGACTAAAATGCAATTGACTTGGACGAATTTGATTTACATGAACTTTCCTAACCATCTCATTGACTTTGACAAGATAGACTAAATGACTTAATTTTGCACAAATTCTACCTGGTATCCATAATTTTGCATTAGGATGTCGTAAATTGACTAACACTTTCTCATTTACTTCAAATGACTGACTAAGAACAACTTGTTGACATTTCGATTTAGGCTTATCACTTGTATACGCCTTTTGAGTTGTAATTTTTATTTTTGACTGAGTAGTTTTCAATGTTGAATTTGTATTAACACTTTGCATTGGATTAAGTGTAGACAAAGATGTACGCGGATGTACGTATAATTTAACATTGCTGACATAGGTGACATACCTGTAACTGACGATGGTACTGACCTATACTTATATAAAGTAGATGATAAAATTTCGGAAATACCTTTGTTTCTTGACCAATTTTTAACTAAAAGGCACTTGAATGTCTGCACCGCACGTTCAGCCAATCCATTTGATTCTGGATTATACGGAGGGCTAAAAATATGGTTAATTGACACATGTTGACAAAACATTTCAAACATCTTTGAATTAAATGGAGGCCCATTATCTGATACTAACAACTTAGGTAATGAGAATCTAGAGATTACGTCTTGCAATTTAGATATTACCGAATTTGTATCCGTTGATGACAATACAAAGCATTCAATCCACTTGGAAAACGCATCTACTATAATGAGAAAATTCTTCCCTTTAATATGAAATAAATCTACATGAACTCTGTCCCATAGCAAAGCTGCACGTTCCCAAGTACAACGCACCTTTTTATACCTATCACTCTGGTTTTGCTGACATTTGAGACATGATTTTACTGACCGTTCTATGTCTTGATCCATATTTTTCCAATATACCTATGACCTAGCAAACATTTTTGATCTGACTATTCCAATATGAGATTCATGAATTATCTTTAAAGTATTATTTATTAACGATGCTGGAATAACAACTCTATCTCCAAACATAAGGCAACCTTGATTAACTGACAAATGATTGCGAATTGCAAAGTAAGATTTAATTGACTCATCCGTTTGATTCTTCCAGTTAGACTCAACACACGATATAACTTTACTTAAAACGCTATCTGCTTTGGTATGATCTGCGACCGTGACATGCGAAATTAAAGGAGAAGACAAATACAAATAATTACAATCAAAATCTGGCACTGGTTTTTGACTTGGAAGACGAGACATTACATCTGCCTGAGGGATATTTTTTCCTTTTTTTTACGACCATGGTATAATTATACGCTGATAATATAATCGGCCATCTAATCAATCTCGATTGAGCTTGTACCGGAAGAGATTTCGTTTCTGACAACAAAGACCTAAGTGCTTCATGATCGGTAAAATGTCGACAATACAAAAACTGATGAAATTTTTTGATTCCATACACTATTGCTAATGCCTCCTTATGTAACTGACTATAATTACGTTGTGCAGAATTTAATGTAGCTGATTCAAATGCTAGAGGTTGCTCCATCCCATTTACATTGTGGCTTAAAACTGCACCTACTCCATATTGTGAAGCATCGACTGATAAACTCAACGGTTTTGTAGGATCAAATAACAGTAAACGCGACTTTTCTGACAGAGAACATTTACTTTTTGCGAATGCAAGTTCACATTCAGCCGACCATATGAACGGTTCCTCTTTCTTTAACAGATTATATAAAGGTTGCAATAAATCTGGACACATAGGAATGAAATTTCTATAAAATGACACCATTGATAAATACGACCTAAGTTGAGTAACGTTAACTGGAACAGGACAATTTAATATTTTAATTATTTTTTGTTTAGAGGGATGTTTACCAGCTGCTGAAATTCTAAATCCCAGAAAATCCAATGACTCGACTAAAAATTGACTTTTGCCAATATTTATTTTTACATTATATTCTTCTAACCTAGATAAGACTAACATTAAAGTATTCTGACACTCTTCTCGAGTTGATCCTCCAAGCAATATATCATCCAAATACACTGAGCAGTTTTTTATACCATCCAGTATATGCTCCATAACCATCTGGAATATTGCCGGACTAGACGCTAATCCAAACACTAATCTATTGTAAGAAAAAAGACCATGAATGGTATTAATTGTTAGCAAATGTCTACTACCTTCACTAACTTCCAATTGCAAGTAAGCATTGGTAAGATCTAGACAACAGAAATATTTACAACCAGTAAAATTATTAAAGAAATCATCTATTCTAGGCAATGGATATTGATTAACTTCTATCTGCGGATTAACCGACTTCTTCAGGTCCACACATAAACGAATATTCCCATCCTTTTTTGGTACGACTACAATGGGGGAAGCCCACTGGCTTGACTCGACTCTAGAAATTATTCCGGAAGACTCTAATTTTTCCAATTCCTTTTTTACTTGATCTCTTAATGCATAGGGAACAGTATACGCTTTTTGAAAGACTGGACATGCATTTTGTTTTAATTTTATATCCACTTTGAAACCTTTAATGGGGGCATCACTATTTTTTTTTGCAAACACTCTAGGAAATTTTTGTTCTAAATTTCTAATAGATATTGACAACGACTTTTCCCTTGATCTAATTTCACCCTCTCCCAAAGATTCAACTTGACTCATAGACTCTAGTCTTGATTCAACATTCAAAATGTCCCATTTCCAGCTAGGATTCATCACATCCAACCAAGACCTTCCAATAATTGCAGGAAAAGACAAATTATCCACAACAACAAGCGGCAAATAAAAAAACTCATCATGATACCATACCTCGGCCTCAAAATACCCCTTAACCTTCAGACTATTTCCATCGGCAGCTGACAGTTTCCCTAAGAAAGGCCTCAGACTCGTGATGGAGAAATATTTTGTATATATATTCCATGAGATAAGACTAGCCCCAGATCCAGTATCTAAAAGAAAATTCAAATCAGTCATGTTTACAGTTAATAATACATATTTACCTTCCTGACTTAATTGACCCCCAGACCAATGATTATTTAAATTTTTGGTGTGAAATATGGACATCACAGAACCAAAATTTCTTCCTTCTTGATGACTTCCTTGACTGGTGACCGCTGACTTTCCTTGGTGACAGACTTGACTGGTGTGGCCCGATTTACCACAGTTGAAACAGTTCCATTTCTTCGCTGGACACGATTCCACAGGATGCTTGATGGTACACATGTGACATCTCTTGTAGACCTGATGAGTAAACTGACCGTAAGACTGACGAGATCTTTTATCTGCACTATTTGAAAACGTTGTTGACTGTTTTATGAATTTTTTATTGTAATAATTTACATTGTGAACAGACGAATTTGACATCACTTGTTGTGAACGCTCTATTGTTTCGAATTCCGAGACTAGTTTGACTGTAGCCTCCCAGGTGAGATCATCCGGTTGCGCCAATAATTTGTTCAACAAAACCTGATTAGTAATACCTGAAATTAGGCGATCTCTCAACACTTGCTCCAAAAATTCTCCAAACATGACGCTGACAAATTTCTGAGCACCATTACATATTCCGTGAGGGATTCCGCCGGGTCCTGATTTCTGGAGTAGAATTTAAATCGGTTAGTTATTAGACAATTCTTCGGCGTAGACACTTGACACAGTCCTCATAAGATACCTGTTTTAAAGATTTTGGAAATAAGCCATCCTTCATGATTTTAAAAATCTCCGTGGGTAGAACGACTCCAAGGTAGTCCACTTTCTGTTCTTCCGGTACTTTCGTCAACCGAAAGTACATATCCAGCTTTTCAATGAACGGCATTAGGTCCTCTGAATTTTCCAACGTAGGACACTTAACATTAATTGGTGACAGCTTCAAAGCGTCGGTGACCTCTTTATCAATCGACCCGACCGTATTTCCTTTTTCTGTAGACTGTTCACCTTTCATTTTAACAAAATTTGACTTATATTATTATTCAAAATTTTAATTACCCTTTTGTGGAAATGTCCGTGATGTAACCTAAATTGTAGACGCAACGATGTGATTCTGTTCAATGTGCCATGTGGCTCCTTAACCTCAAGTTGAAAAAAATCCGATCGTCGTCGCCAAATATTGTGTAAACGACGTATCTGCAAAGTGAGGAGCCTGTGGGGAATTATCAATAGTTCACAAGAGTACAAACACAACGATTTACTATTTAATAAACTAAATACATTTGATAGGTTAACACGCGCACGAGGCACAACAATCTCCGACATTGGGAATAGACTCACCGCTCGATCTCCCCCCCACCTGGAATCGATTACCACCTATACATCGATACACAACACCTGTGTAAGTCGGTCACTTTGAGTGGTCCCAGTACCGTAGAGGATGAAATCGAGTTGACACTGGATAAATGGGAACAGGAGGGTGAAGTGGCGACATTAAACGTGGTAGAGGACATGCCGCGGGAGTACGAGGCAATTCTGGGTTGTGACCTACTCCGAAAACTGGGTGTGAAATTGCGAAAGGAGATGCAAGAACTCGGAGTTGAATGGCACTGGAACACGCCTGGACATCCGAAGAGCAGAGGTGGGATCGAACGACTCCATAGCATCCTGGGGGAACATTTACGGGGGTTTCATGCGGACAAGGGTCTGGAGGCAGACGAGGCGATACCGTAGCGGCGTACAATCATTCGATACACATGGCCACCGGGTTTTCCCCGTTTGAAGCTCTTTTCGGTCTTCGGCCCCGAAGGGGAGATGAGCGGGATACGGTCGTAGACGACACCGTGGCGGAACGCCTGGTCGCGAACAGATTAAAACTCGAACGAATATGGGGAAAAGCGCACGCACGAATGGTCTCGGAAAAGAGGAAGAGAGTACCCAGGGATAACTTTGGTGTGAAGGATATCATGGGAACTCTTAGGATAGGCGATATTGTGTACAGAAAGATTGTGTCAAATCGTGCAAAGGAGATACTCAGATATGAGAGGCCATTCAAAGTGATCGCGATAAGAGAGCACAATCTGGTCACCGTTCAGAGTCTGGCGGAGCCCAGAAATTGTTGAACGGTACTTATCGAGCAGCTGAAAATTCCAGCTGGAAAAAGTAGACTGTAAATATGTATGATTACTGTGTATGTATTTTTTTTTCTCTTTTCTCTTTCTTCTTAGTGTTATTATTACTTTGTATTTGTAGGTGTTTGTTATAGTAGGTCAGAAGAGGATGATGGCGTTACGTTAAAGTGCTAAGTGAGTTCTTGTACATAGTGTAAGGTTTCTTTTCTTTTGTGTTTTGTAAATGATAGATTTATTGATCGGAGTATATTGTATTTAATTTTATTTTTATTACCGTTTGTATTCTTATGTTATGACTATGTTTTTGTTCTTTTTTTCTAGTTTACGAGAATGTTCGTACTGACAGGGGGGAGTTAAGATAAGACTTAAACCAGTATAGCCACTAATCCTAAACAGTGAATGTCAACATTGTAAATACTATAAATAGAGCATTGTAACTTGAATAAATCAGTGTTTAACTAGACTTCATGCATGTTATTATTCTCCCAACTTCTCTTTTTTTTATGTTTTATGTGCTGAAGCTCTTAAGTTATATATATTATATGTATATATAACTTAAGTACTTTGGCTGGCGAAACATAAAAAAAGAGTAATTTGGGAAAGAAACTACACACTAGCAAGCTGGTAAAACACTGACTTTATTCATCCAGTAATCCTTCTTATATAGTATCTGGGAGTTGTTTACACTCTCAGTAGGATTAAGCTCCACTATTACCAGGGCCTGAACCTTAACTTCCCCCCCTCCAGTTTCCAGACACCTTTTGGAAACTAAAAGAAGTAGCTAGGCTGGGCAATTAGTAGAGCTTGCTCCTGTACAACTTACAGCTCCCAGACACAAATAATCACATTTAATAATAAGGAAATAACAAAGCAAAAAAAAACCGTAGCGTCCTGAAATGAAGAAAAATAACGACATATAATAAGAATATTAAAAAAAAACAATCATTGTCTTTACAAACACAAAAAAACTTCGGTTGACACACAAAACTGAATGTATACAATTAACATGGTACATCTTTATATGACATGACGTTTCTATATAGAAAAAAAAATAATACATATCTTGGTTTATTACATGTTTTCCGTTTGCACAGGCGAAGGCACCCCAGATCCCAAAGGAAACTTTAATTGCTCAATATGAACGGTCCGTTGTCTTCTTGGGTCCCCAACACTCTCGATGGTGACTACGTTGTGTTCTCTCTAGACAACGACACGGAATGGCCCCTCATATCTCCTCGGTTATTTACTCCTGTTGGACCCAATCCGCCGGTATACAATCATCCCAAGTTTCAACGCCCCCGTGCAGTCTCGTAACCTCGCGTTCTCCCTCGTCACCCTGGTTCGTTTTTCCTTCCAGATTTTTCTCCTCACCCTCTCCCAGGCCCCGCGAATTTGCACGTGGTTTGCCACAATATCGCGAGCAAACGTATTGTCCCCGATTGTCCCACCGAAATCCCTACTAGGCTCCCGAACTCCAAACAGCACCACAAACGGAGAAAACCCCGTTACGGAATGAATCAAGTGGTTATACGCCGCAACTGCTTTCCGCATCGCTACATCTGGAGTCAGTCCCTGGTCGATGTGATAAACTCTGAGATAGTCGCTGAGTGTACCATGCAAACGTTCCACTCCTCCCCTACCCTTCGGGTGTCCCGGAGTGTTGAAGTGCCATGTGACCTCAAACTTCATAAATACCACAAAGACTTACTTTTTCTACACAATAAATTAAAAAATAAGATCAGTGAGGAAAAACAAAAACGTATAAAAAAACTTAATCAAAATCGTGAAGATGTACCAGACGTAACCACAGAAGAAGTTATTTATTATGAAAACACTGAAAGTAAAATTAAAGCAAAAGACCGATACAAAAAAGTTAACCTAGTATTACAAGGGACAAAAAAGAAACAGTTTACAACATATATTAGTAAAATTAAAAGACCTAACAAACAACATTAAAAACAATATTTCTCCATTTCAGATGAAGGTTCTTCTAATCTTCATGACGACAGTGATGATCCAGCATTATACAGCGATTAAGATAACTGACTTGACACAGTCTCCTGGAGTAATTCATTACACCATCAATAAAGTAAAATTAATCGACTCATACTATGAAACTTACCATTTTTATAATTTAACACTCCTAAGACAAGAAATAAAATATTTAAATAAATACAGTAGTAAATTTAATGACTCACCAGTTGCCGATGTCATTTATGACTCATTAGACACAGTACGGACATTAATCAGAACTTTAGATTCAAAACGTTCCAAAAGAGGACAAATAAATGTATTAGGAGCAATTAAATTAGTTCCCTCCTATCTGACACGACAACATATACACCCATCCCCCGTGATCCCACTCTCTCTCTCTCATGACTAAATTCAAACATCACCTAAAGGACCTTCATAGAACCCGACAAATCAATAAACATATATATTACAATCTTATCTCTTATAACTCCATATCTCCTCGTTTATATGGATTACCCAAAATCCACAAACCAGGATATCCACTCCGCCCCATTATTTCTAATAAACTCTCCATCTAGCAAACTTAGCAAATTTCTTCTTCCTTCTCTTCAAACCCTCAGCCATAACAACACCTATGACATTACTAATTCCTTTCATCTAAAGCAAGAATTACTTTCCGTTCACATTCCTGACCAATTCATTTTAGCTTCCCTTGATGCCACTAGTCTATTCACCAATATCCCCATTGACAAAGCCCTCAGCATTATAGAAAAAAACTGGAATATCATCCAACCACACACAACTCTTTGCCTCACTTCCTACCTTGAATCCCTTACACTGTGTTGTAAATCCGGATATCTTAGTTGCCATGGTAAATTTTACAATCAAATCTCAGGTCTGGCCATGGGTAATTGCCTTGCTCCAGACATTTCTAACATCGTTCTTAATGACCTTCTTGACTCCATCATCCCTCTATTCCCCCATGACATCTTCCTCATCAAGAAATATGTCGATGACCTCCTTTTAGTTCTCAATCCTGAAAAAATCCCTGAAGTACTAGTAGCCTTTAACTCCTACTCCATCCCCGTCTCAAATTTACCATAGAAACTGAAACCAATCACACCCTCCCCTTTCTTGACCTCCTCATTATAAGAAATAATGATAGCTCCTTGTCCTTTGATTGGTACACCAAACCCACATATTCCGGCAGACTCCTCAATTTTTTCTCACAGCACCCTTACCACCAGAAGATCAATACTGCAAAAAACCTTATTCACCGGTGTTTATCCCTATCAGACACCCAATTTCGACCAATCAACATCCTACGAATCCAAAACATACTACTCTCTAATAACTTCCCAGCCCACATTACCAATAAACTACTAGACCCCCTTAAACACCCTAGTAATGTAATTTACCCCTCCCCGTACCCAACAGTACCGAACCCCAGTTCCTTCATATACCGATCTTTTCCTTATATTCCTGGTCTGTCTGACAGTATCCAAAAAATCTTAAATCTTACCTTTCCCAACCTTCGCCTTGGTTTTAAGCCATATCACAAATTATCCTAACTATTCACATATTTAAAAGACCCGATCCCCATTAAAAATCTCTCCAACATTGTTTACCGCATCTCCTGCTCTGCCCCAAACTGTACCTCCTCCTACATTGGGGAAACAAAAAACCACTTTTACAGACGACTATCACAACATAAGACCTCTATATCTACCCGGAACATATCTGCTTCCAAATTATCAGAACATGCCTGAACCCTTAACCACACCTTTAACTTTGACCAATCCTCTGTTATCGCCACGGTTCCTAATTATACCAAAAGACTAATTACAGAATCATTATATATATAGAATCATTATTAGAAAAAAATCCGTTAAACATAAAGACTGACAAAAATAACCTATCAATAGTTTAAAGACACATACTAGACCTAATACAAAATAACTAACCACCCCCGCTTCCTAATGACTTTCTCCTCCCCCCCCCTCTCAGCGTGCAAATATTATATGTATGTGTACAAGTATGTATGTTTTGTGCGTGTATCTACATCTGTTGTCTTTTGTGCGTATATGTCTGTGTGTGTGTGTGTGTGTGTGTATATATATATATATATGTATATACATACGAGTATGTGTATGTGAGTGTGAGTGTATGGATTTTCAAGTCTTTATATGAGGCTTCTACACTATTTGCTTCTTTCCCTTTGTACGTTACTTATAGCCATTGTAACGGCTTTTATATTCTGAGAAATTTTTTTACACTTAGTAAGGGTAGGGGACCATCCTTCCTTCTCAATTATATCAGTCAGTGTTTCATAGCCAGAGAGGAACCACCCCCCGTCCCAACCCCACAGGTAACTTATGTTTTGCACTATTTACTCACCCTCCCTCCTCCATTTCATTTTAATTTCTTTCCCTCATAACCTAAAACAGTACTATACTCAATTTACCTTTATTATCACTACTTCCAAGCTCACTAATACTGTAAGACGTTTATTTGTTTTGGTTATCTATATACCACCCTAAATATTCATCAATATATATCATAATTCCAAAATAGCCTGTTATTAGCCTGTTAATTAGTCCAATATAGCCTGATTGTATTATCACGTACTTTACTTAAAACATACCTACTTTTATACAATTGATATTTTACAATTTTATAAACTGTCTTCTTACATTCTCTTAAGCAATTAATATTCTTTACACTAGTATAAAGTATTTTCTACCTATTAATATTAATACTGTATTTTCTAAAATAATTTTTATTTTTAATTTTATTCTATTTTATATAATTCGTTTCTAGATTTTTATAATTTTACAATTTTTATTTCTTCTTTTTTATTACCTATAATTTTAGTGCGTAATTCTTATCACTTTCTAATTTACCCATATCATTTCACATTCCTATTGTATATTCAGTTTTTATTTATCTGTAATACCTTAATTTTTTAACTGTCAACACTTTCTGTTTTATCATTATTTTCTTCATGTTTTATTATTATTTTCTACATTTTAACCTTCATAATTAATTTACTGTACACCTTTATCAATTTTTATCATCATTATTACACATAATTATCAATTTTTGCCTGTATTCACCTTCTTTTAGTTTATCTATATTTAAAATGTTTTAATATATTCATACCGCTTTCTTAAATTGTCTGTATTTTGCTTATAGCCCTGAAGAAGACCTACAACGTAGGTCGAAACGTTGGCTAACAATAAATATCTTCTGAAATTACTTGAGAATTTCATTCAGTGACCTCTACCCGGACCAATTTCTTCAACATTATATATATTATTTCTTTCCAATGTGTGTAAGCAACATTAGCTAATAGATATGAGGGATCATTTAAATAGATATTTTAAGAGGGAATAGGGAAAGTTTATGTTGTTGTAAAGAATAAAAAATGTGGCACAAAAGCTATTATGATAACTATTTATTCAAAACAATAATATATAACATTTTTCTCTATGTTTCGCGTTTGGATAATCCACGGCGTTGCATAACCCATGCAAAGAAGCTTCGATTTGTGCGAAGTTGGATTTGACAATATCGTTCATTTTCGGTATCACCGCCGATTTGAACAAATCGTCCAAGTTGGTGCCATCGTACTCAGGCCTGGAGGCTCCGAATTCCACATTCCCCATCTTCTCTACCCGCATATCGTTGAGCTTGACATGACACTTCTCGTCAACGAGGTACAAAGTGTAAGACAAGTAGAAGGAGTTGTCGCGAACCCTTGCGTAGGCCGACATGTTGGTTCCGGCGATCTCCAGGTGAGGCAGCAATATGGTCAGCATTCCATATCCATAGCTGATGTCGAAATGGAGAACGTTTCCTTTCACTTCTTGCCAGCAGTCAGCTGTCCTTCTTAGGGAGTCGAGACCCAAAAATGAAGCACCATCGTACTTCACCTGTAAGCATCCTTATATTAGATTTACTATTTAAACGACAGTAATATACAAGACTAGCTTTTGACTCTCACCTTTGAATCCAGTGCGATCTCTGGAATGGGTACACTCGTGGCCCCTACTTGGCGTAATTTGTTATTTATCCCCTTCCATCTGATGGTCAAGAGGACTATTGATAGATATTCTCTCGGCTCCAACAGCTGCAATAGCTGAGAACAACACTAAGCAGAAGAACCTGTACATCATTGAAAAGCGAATTGACAGCTTTGAGCGAAAGCGGTCAATATATACGGAAACCGAACTGATTCAGAAGATAAGCTTTGTTTACTCTTAGCGACGACGATCAAGATCCTTAATGTTCTACCCCTCTGTGAAATACAGATAAATAATTATAAATTCACTTGGCGCAATATACATTATCTTATCAAAGGATAATCGAGTATCTAACTTTACACAATAATGAGTTTTTTTTTTTTGTAATGAATCCTGTAGTTTATGACTCCTCGATGAATCTTAGTATTCAAACATCGGCTTGGTAAATATTCGAGAACCTGATTGACAGATAGTCGAATAGCACAATAAATTAGTTTGGTAGAACTAAAATAATCTACAACAACGATTCCTGTCAGTAATGCGCAATACAAAGGTAACAATTATGAAATACACAATACACATATAGAAACTCCTTTTCCTTCGTCAATTTCGTATATGACACTTCTTCGTCAGCAAGCTTAGACTGATCCTATGTTTCAAAATCTGTCGCTAATACTCTGATTAATTTCCCGCAAGAACAGGTCTGTCATTATTAAATTCATTATATTATATAAGTTTTCGGTAACAATGAATGTCGAGTTTTCATTTTTTTCTCTCAGAAATTGGAGTAAATTTCAGCCAAGGTCCAACGCCATCCTTATGGCTATTTCTTCTATATATTATTCATAGCTACATATGACGTGAAACTAGTGTCCCTACAAGGCTGAATGAAAAGATTACGAAGCTCAAACGATTTCTGGCCCTATCGTGCATCCAATTCTCTGAAAACTCAAGTCGAAAATTTACCGGACCGATCATTTAAAAAAAACCGGTAACACTACAACACGTGAACGGGTCTGGGAGTCAGTACATGGTAGAGACTGTACTGTATCACGGACAACGGTTGTGCAAGGAGGTGATTTTCCCTAGATCAGGCTCAAGCGCTAAAAGTTTTCCCCCTTACTTTGGGTACTCGCTTTATAGAGGCCGGATGAGCCCCAGGAGGGTTCTAGATCCCATGTGATCCATCTCCAGCTGCTAACAGACTAAATAAAAGTCTTCCCCGCAGCGGTATTTGAACACATTCACTCTTATATTCATATTCATTTCACGGGTTTTGAACCAGTCATTTGAGCCCAATAATACACTAATTTTTGTACCGCAGAATACTAATAACGTGCTGTTTACAAGATGGTATCTACAGTCTACGTCTTTTCAGCATGATCTTTGTTCGAAATGACCAGCTACGGAAATGATTTTGTATCCTCATTCATCGATAAACGGTCTCTACGTGTTCCTCTTTTAAAATGTCTCTCAAGCAGCTCTTGTGTGTATGATTGCGTGCTGCATCGTACATTTATGTTGGTGGGGAAGTGGATAGTTGAATCAAAGTTATAAAAATATTGTAAGATTGTGTGAAAAACACAGCTCAACAAACGACCGCTGTTTGCTGAAAAACATATTCGAGATAGCGTATAGAGGTAAAGTACTGAGTCAAGCCATATTTTCATTGATGAAAAATAAATTAGCATTGATGGTCCAGATGGTTTTAAATACTAGTGGTATGATCATAAAAAAGGAGAACAAAACGTTTTAACGAAGGTCGCATTGGCTTTGCGGAGTCATGCTATGCGCTGATTTTAATGAAAAGTGAAAGTCTCAAAATGTTTTAGGAGAGTTCATTTTCAGTAGGATCGTTATCGCGCATTCGTCGATTCGTATCGTGCTCTGTACAACAAACCATTGATTCCTGAATTTCGGGGTCTATGGTTTCGATTGGCAAGCTCTTCGTCCGGGTAATTTGTAGGCATTCGTTCTCGGCTAGAGAAGTATAAAACCTTCAGAATCCAGAAATCCAAAATATTGATAAGCTCAAAGATAGGATCACACACACTTGGGAAAACATAACAGAGATCACTTTAGTTGATTTAGTTCGGAAGTGTTCCCAAAAGACTGTTGGAGTTAATAAAAAAACATTGCAGAAGTTCACATTATTGAAATGAATTTATTCTTTTAAGAGAAAGATGTTTTCGAGATTATAACTTTTCACAGGTCCACTTAGCTATTTTTCCCGATTGTTGCAACTGTTTATAAAAATTTTAAATTATTACAAAATAAATGACTTTTAGGACTAAATGAAAAAGGTTCTTTTTTTAAGTTTTTTCTCCTGTTTACAATTTGTCACAGGACTATTGTATTATTGAAACAACGATTTCGGGAGACCCATTGCGACCAAAAACCTTTGTGTAAATTAACTTACAATCCTTGGAGTAACTTTCAGTGCTTTTACTAATGAAAAGTCTCTTTTCGCGGGAGATTAGCCAGAATGACGTAAGCAGTAAAATAAAAAAAAATTGTATGAGCTGCACCTTCCACTACACGAGTATATTCCTTTGCTCATTCCCCTAACTACGTATTTATAGTAAGGTTAAAACCATTATTTATATTATTTCTTTCCAATGTGTGTAAGCAACATTAGCTAATAGATATGAGGGATCATTTAAATAGATATTTTAAGAGGGAATAGGGAAAGTTTATGTTGTTGTAAAGAATAAAAAATGTGGCACAAAAGCTATTATGATAACTATTTATTCAAAACTATATATAACATTTTTCTCTATGTTAATAAAAAAGCCGTTCCAGAAAGGACTTTGCAAGTTCTTCAGTAAGTTTCGCGTTTGGATAATCCACGGCGTTGCATAACCTATGCAAAGAAGCTTCGATTTGTGCGAAGTTGGATTTGACAATATCGTTCATTTTCGGTATCACCGCCGATTTGAACAAATCGTCCAAGTTGGTGCCATCGTACTCAGGCCTGGAGGCTCCGAATTCCACATTCCCCATCTTCTCTACCCGCATATCGTTGAGCTTGACATGACACTTCTCGTCAACGAGGTACAAAGTGTAAGACAAGTAGAAGGAGTTGTCGCGAACCCTTGCGTAGGCCGACATGTTGGTTCCGGCGATCTCCAGGTGAGGCAGCAATATGGTCAGCATTCCATATCCATAGCTGATGTCGAAATGGAGAACGTTTCCTTTCACTTCTTGCCAGCAGTCAGCTGTCCTTCTTAGGGAGTCGAGACCCAAAAATGAAGCACCATCGTACTTCACCTGTAAGCATCCTTAGATTAGATTTACTATTTAAACGACAGTAATATACAAGACTAGCTTTTGACTCTCACCTTTGAATCCAGTGCGATCTCCGGAATGGGTACACTCGTGGCCCCTACTTGGCGTAATTTGTTATTTATCCCTTCCATCTGATGGTCAAGAGGACTATTGATAGATATTCTCTCGGCTCCAACAGCTGCAATAGCTGAGAGCAACACTAAGCAGAAGAACCTGTACATCATTGAAAAGCGAATTGACAGCTATGAGCGAAAGCGGTCAATATATACGGAAACCGAACTGATTCAGAAGATAAGCTTTGTTTACTCTTAGCGACGACGATCAAGATCCTTAATGTTCTACCCCTCTGTGAAATACAGATAAATAATTATAAATTCACTTGGCGGAATATACATTATCTTATCAATGGATAATCGAGTATCTAACTTTACGCAATAATGAGTTTTTTTTTGTAATGAATCCTGTAGTTTATGACTCCTCGATGAATCTTAGTATTCAAACATCGGCCTGGTAAATATTCGAGAACCTGATTGACAGATGGTCGAATAGCACAATAAATTAGTTTGGTAGAACTAAAATAATCTACAACAACGATTCCTGTCAGTAATGCGCAATACAAAGGTAACAATTATGAAATACACAATACACATATAGAAACTCCTTTTCCTTCGTCAATTTCGTATATGACACTTCTTCGTCAGCAAGCTTAGACTGATCCTATGTTTCAAAATCTGTCGCTAATACTCTGATTAATTTCCCGCAAGAACAGGTCTGTCATTATTAAATTCATTATATTATATAAGTTTTCGGTAACAATGAATGTCGAGTTTTCATTTTTTTTTTCTCAGAAATCGGAGTAAATTTCAGCCAAGGTCCAACGCCATCCTTATGGCTATTTCTTCTATATATTATTCATAGCTACATATGACGTGAAACTAGTGTCCCTACAAGGCTGAATGAAAAGATTACGAAGCTCAAACGATTTCTGGCCCTATCGTGCATCCAATTCTCTGAAAACTCAAGTCGAAAATTTACCGGACCGATCATTTAAAAAAAACCGGTAACGCTACAACACGTGAACGGGTCTGGGGTTCAGTACATGGTAGAGACTGTACTGTATCACGGACAACGGTTGTGCAAGGAGGTGATTTTCCCTAGATCAGGCTCAAGCGCTAAGAGTTTTCCCCCTTACTTTGGGTACTCGCTTTATAGAGGCCGGATGAGCCCCAGGAGGGTTCTAGATCCCATTCGATCCATCTCCAGCTGCTAACAGACTAAATAAAAGTCTTCCCCGCAGCGGTATTTGAACACATTCACTCTTATATTCATATTCATTTCACGGGTTTTGAACCAGTCATTTGAGCCCAATAATACACTAATTTTTGTACCGCAGAATACTAATAACGTGCTGTTTACAAGATGGTATCTACAGTCTACGTCTTTTCAGCATGATCTTTGTTCGAAATGACCAGCTACGGAAATGATTTTGTATCCTCATTCATCGATAAACGGTCTCTACGTGTTCCTCTTTTAAAATGTCTCTCCAAGCAGCTCTTGTGTGTATGATTGCGTGCTGCATCGTACATTTATGTTGGTGGGGAAGTGGATAGTTGAATCAAAGTTATAAAAATATTGTAAGATTGTGTGAAAAAAACAGCTCAAAAAACGACCGCTGTTTGCTGAAAAACATATTCGAGATAGCGTATAGAGGTAAAGTACTGAGTCAAGCCATATTTTCATTGATGAAAAATAAATTAGCATTGATGGTCCAGATGGTTTTAAATACTAGTGGTATGATCATAAAAAATGAGAACAAAACGTTTTAATGAAGGTCGCATTGGCTTTGCGGAGTCATGCTATGCGCTGATTTTAAGGAAAAGTGAAAGTCTCAAAATGTTTTAGGAGAGTTCATTTTCAGTAGGATCGTTATCGCGCGTTCGTCGATTCGTATCGTGCTCTCTACAACAAAACATTGGTTTCTGAATTTCGGGGTCTATGGTTTCGATTGGCAAGCTCTTCGTCCGGGTAATTTGTAGGCATTCGTTCTCGGCTAGAGAAGTATAAAACCTTCAGAATCCAGAAATCCAAAATATTGATAAGCTCAAAGATAGGATCACACAAACTTGGGAAAACATAACAGAGATCACTTTAGTTGATTTAGTTCGGAAGTGTTCCCAAAAGACTGTTGGAGTTAATAAAAAAACATTCCAGAAGTTCACATTATTGAAATGAATTTATTCTTTTAAGAGAAAGATGTTTTCGAGATTATAACTTTTCACAGGTCCACTTAGCTATTTTTCCCGATTGTAGCAACTGTTTATAAAAATTTTAAATTATTACAAAATAAATGACTTTTAGGACTAAATGAAAAAGGTTCTTTTTTTAAGTTTTTTCTCCTGTTTACAATTTGTCACAGGACTATTGTATTATTGAAACAACGATTTCGGGAGACCCATTGCCACCAAAAACCTTTGTGTAAATTAACTTACAATCCTTGGAGTAACTTTCAGTGCTTTTACTAATGAAAAGTCTCTTTTCGCGGGAGATTAGCCAGAATGACGTAAGCAGTAAAATAAAAAAAAATTGTATGAGCTGCACCTTCCACTACACGAGTATATTCCTTTGCTCATTCCCCTAACTACGAATTTATAGTAAGGTTAAAACCATTATTTATATTATTTCTTTCCAATGTATGTAAGCAACATTAGCTAATAGATATGAGGGATCATTTAAATGGATATTTTAAGAGGGAATAGGGAAAGTTTATGTTGTTGTAAAGAATAAAAAATGTGGCACAAAAGCTATTATGATAACTATTTATTCAAAACAATAATATATAACATTTTTCTCTATGTTAATAAAAAAGCCGTTCCAGAAAGGACTTTGCAAGTTCTTCAGTAAGTTTCGCGTTTGGATAATCCACGGCGTTGCATAACCTATGCAAAGAAGCTTCGATTTGTGCGAAGTTGGATTTGACAATATCGTTCATTTTCGGTATCACCGCCGATTTGAACAAATCGTCCAAGTTGGTGCCATCGTACTCAGGCCTGGAGGCTCCGAATTCCACATTCCCCATCTTCTCTACCCGCATATCGTTGAGCTTGACATGACACTTCTCGTCAACGAGGTACAAAGTGTAAGACAAGTAGAAGGAGTTGTCGCGAACCCTTGCGTAGGCCGACATGTTGGTTCCGGCGATCTCCAGGTGAGGCAGCAATATGATCAGCATTCCATATCCATAGCTGATGTCGAAATGGAGAACGTTTCCTTTCACTTCTTGCCAGCAGTCAGCTGTCCTTCTTAGGGAGTCGAGACCCAAAAATGAAGCACCATCGTACTTCACCTTTAAGCATCCTTATATTAGATTTACTATTTAAACGACAGTAATATACAAGACTAGCTTTTGACTCTCACCTTTGAATCCAGTGCGATCTCCGGAATGGGTACACTCGTGGCCCCTACTTGGCGTAATTTGTTATTTATCCCTTCCATCTGATGGTCAAGAGGACTATTGATAGATATGCTCTCGGCTCCAACAGCTGCAATAGCTGAGAGCAACACTAAGCAGAAGAACCTGTACATCATTGAAAAGCGAATTGACAGCTATGAGCGAAAGCGGTCAATATATACGGATACCGAACTGATTCAGAAGATAAGCTTTGTTTACTCTTAGCGACGACGATCAAGATCCTTAATGTTCTACCCCTCTGTGAAATACAGATAAATAATTATAAATTCACTTGGCGGAATATACATTATCTTATCAATGGATAATCGAGTATCTAACTTTACGCAATAATGAGTTTTTTTTTGTAATGAATCCTTTAGTTTATGACTCCTCGATGAATCTTAGTATTCAAACATCGGCCTGGTAAATATTCGAGAACCTGATTGACAGATAGTCGAATAGCACAATAAATTAGTTTGTTAGAACTAAAATAATCTACAACAACGATTCCTGTCAGTAATGCGCAATACAAAGGTAACAATTATGAAATACACAATACACATATAGAAACTCCTTTTCCTTCGTCAATTTCGTATATGACACTTCTTCGTCAGCAAGCTTAGACTGATCCTATGTTTCAAAATCTGTCGCTAATACTCTGATTAATTTCCCGCAAGAACAGGTCTGTCATTATTAGATTCATTATATTATATAAGCTTTCGGTAACAATGAATGTCGAGTTTTCATTTTTTTTTTCTCAGAAATTGGAGTAAATTTCAGCCAAGGTCCAACGCCATCCTTATGGCTATTTCTTCTATATATTATTCATAGCTACATATGACGTGAAACTAGTGTCCCTACAAGGCTGAATGAAAAGATTACGAAGCTCAAACGATTTCTGGCCCTATCGTGCATCCAATTCTCTGAAAACTCAAGTCGAAAATTTACCGGACCGATCATTTAAAAAAAACCGGTAACACTACAACACGTGAACGGGTCTGGGGTTCAGTACATGGTAGAGACTGTACTGTATCACGGACAACGGTTGTGCAAGGAGGTGATTTTCCCTAGATCAGGCTCAAGCGCTAAGAGTTTTCCCCCTTACTTTGGGTACTCGCTTTATAGAGGCCGGATGAGCCCCAGGAGGGTTCTAGATCCCATTCGATCCATCTCCAGCTGCTAACAGACTAAATAAAAGTCTTCCCCGCAGCGGTATTTGAACACATTCACTCTTATATTCATATTCATTTCACGGGTTTTGAACCAGTCATTTGAGCCCAATAATACACTAATTTTTGTACCGCAGAATACTAATAACGTGCTGTTTACAAGATGGTATCTACAGTCTACGTCTTTTCAGCATGATCTTTGTTCGAAATGACCAGCTACGGAAATGATTTTGTATCCTCATTCATCGATAAACGGTCTCTACGTGTTCCTCTTTTAAAATGTCTCTCCAAGCAGCTCTTGTGTGTATGATTGCGTGCTGCATCGTACATTTATGTTGGTGGGGAAGTGGATAGTTGAATCAAAGTTATAAAAATATTGTAAGATTATGTGAAAAACACAGCTCAAAAAACGACCGCTGTTTGCTGAAAAACATATTCGAGATAGCGTATAGAGGTAAAGTACTGAGTCAAGCCATATTTTCATTGATGAAAAATAAATTAGCATTGATGGTCCAGATGGTTTTAAATACTAGTGGTATGATCATAAAAAAGGAGAACAAAACGTTTTAACGAAGGTCGCATTGGCTTTGCGGAGTCATGCTATGCGCTGATTTTAATGAAAAGTGAAAGTCTCAAAATGTTTTAGGAGAGTTCATTTTCAGTAGGATCGTTATCGCGCGTTCGTCGATCCATATCGTGCTCTCTACAACAAACCATTGGTTCCTGAATTTCGGGGTCTATGGTTTCGATTGGCAAGCTCTTCGTCCTGGTAATTTGTAGGCATTCGTTCTCGGCTAGAGAAGTATAAAACCTTCAGAATCCAGAAATCCAAAATATTGATAAGCTCAAAGATAGGATCACACAAACTTGGGAAAACATAACAGAGATCACTTTAGTTGATTTAGTTCGGAAGTGTTCCCAAAAGACTGTTGGAGTTAATAAAAAAACATTCCAGAAGTTCACATTATTGAAATGAATTTATTCTTTTAAGAGAAAGATGTTTTCGAGATTATAACTTTTCACAGGTCCACTTAGCTATTTTTCCCGATTGTAGCAACTGTTTATAAAAATTTTAAATTATTACAAAATAAATGACTTTTAGGACTAAATGAAAAAGGTTCTTTTTTTAAGTTTTTTCTCCTGTTTACAATTTGTCACAGGACTATTGTATTATTGAAACAACGATTTCGGGAGACCCATTGCCACCAAAAACCTTTGTGTAAATTAACTTACAATCCTTGGAGTAACTTTCAGTGCTTTTACTAATGAAAAGTCTCTTTTCGCGGGAGATTAGCCAGAATGACGTAAGCAGTAAAATAAAAAAAAATTGTATGAGCTGCACCTTCCACTACACGAGTATATTCCTTTGCTCATTCCCCTAACTACGAATTTATAGTAAGGTTAAAACCATTATTTATATTATTTCTTTCCAATGTGTGTAAGCAACATTAGCTAATAGATATGAGGGATCATTTAAATAGATATTTTAAGAGGGAATAGGGAAAGTTTATGTTGTTGTAAAGAATAAAAAATGTGGCACAAAAGCTATTATGATAACTATTTATTCAAAACTATATATAACATTTTTCTCTATGTTAATAAAAAAGCCGTTCCAGAAAGGACTTTGCAAGTTCTTCAGTAAGTTTCGCGTTTGGATAATCCACGGCGTTGCATAACCTATGCAAAGAAGCTTCGATTTGTGCGAAGTTGGATTTGACAATATCGTTCATTTTCGGTATCACCGCCGATTTGAACAAATCGTCCAAGTTGGTGCCATCGTACTCAGGCCTGGAGGCTCCGAATTCCACATTCCCCATCTTCTCTACCCGCATATCGTTGAGCTTGACATGACACTTCTCGTCAACGAGGTACAAAGTGTAAGACAAGTAGAAGGAGTTGTCGCGAACCCTTGCGTAGGCCGACATGTTGGTTCCGGCGATCTCCAGGTGAGGCAGCAATATGATCAGCATTCCATATCCATAGCTGATGTCGAAATGGAGAACGTTTCCTTTCACTTCTTGCCAGCAGTCAGCTGTCCTTCTTAGGGAGTCGAGACCCAAAAATGAAGCACCATCGTACTTCACCTGTAAGCATCCTTATATTAGATTTACTATTTAAACGACAGTAATATACAAGACTAGCTTTTGACTCTCACCTTTGAATCCAGTGCGATCTCCGGAATGGGTACACTCGTGGCCCCTACTTGGCGTAATTTGTTATTTATCCCTTCCATCTGATGGTCAAGAGGACTATTGATAGATATTCTCTCGGCTCCAACAGCTGCAATAGCTGAGAGCAACACTAAGCAGAAGAACCTGTACATCATTGAAAAGCGAATTGACAGCTATGAGCGAAAGCGGTCAATATATACGGAAACCGAACTGATTCAGAAGATAAGCTTTGTTTACTCTTAGCGACGACGATCAAGATCCTTAATGTTCTACCCCTCTGTGAAATACAGATAAATAATTATAAATTCACTTGGCGGAATATACATTATCTTATCAATGGATAATCGAGTATCTAACTTTACGCAATAATGAGTTTTTTTTTGTAATGAATCCTTTAGTTTATGACTCCTCGATGAATCTTAGTATTCAAACATCGGCCTGGTAAATATTCGAGAACCTGATTGACAGATGGTCGAATAGCACAATAAATTAGTTTGTTAGAACTAAAATAATCTACAACAACGATTCCTGTCAGTAATGCGCAATACAAAGGTAACAATTATGAAATACACAATACACATATAGAAACTCCTTTTCCTTCGTCAATTTCGTATATGACACTTCTTCGTCAGCAAGCTTAGACTGATCCTATGTTTCAAAATCTGTCGCTAATACTCTGATTAATTTTCCGCAAGAACAGGTCTGTCATTATTAAATTCATTATATTATATAAGCTTTCGGTAACAATGAATGTCGAGTTTTCATTTTTTTTTTCTCAGAAATTGGAGTAAATTCCAGCCAAGGTCCAACGCCATCCTTATGGCTATTTCTTCTATATATTATTCATAGCTACATATGACGTGAAACTAGTGTCCCTACAAGGCTGAATGAAAAGATTACGAAGCTCAAACGATTTCTGGCCCTATCGTGCATCCAATTCTCTGAAAACTCAAGTCGAAAATTTACCGGACCGATCATTTAAAAAAAACCGGTAACACTACAACACGTGAACGGGTCTGGGGTTCAGTACATGGTAGAGACTGTACTGTATCACGGACAACGGTTGTGCAAGGAGGTGATTTTCCCTAGATCAGGCTCAAGCGCTAAGAGTTTTCCCCCTTATTTTGGGTACTCGCTTTATAGAGGCCGGATGAGCCCCAGGAGGGTTCTAGATCCCATTCGATCCATCTCCAGCTGCTAACAGACTAAATAAAAGTCTTCCCCGCAGCGGTATTTGAACACATTCACTCTTATATTCATATTCATTTCACGGGTTTTGAACCAGTCATTTGAGCCCAATAATACACTAATTTTTGTACCGCAGAATACTAATAACGTGCTGTTTACAAGATGGTATCTACAGTCTACGTCTTTTCAGCATGATCTTTGTTCGAAATGACCAGCTACGGAAATGATTTTGTATCCTCATTCATCGATAAACGGTCTCTACGTGTTCCTCTTTTAAAATGTCTCTCCAAGCAGCTCTTGTGTGTATGATTGCGTGCTGCATCGTACATTTATATTGGTGGGGAAGTGGATAGTTGAATCAAAGTTATAAAAATATTGTAAGATTGTGTGAAAAACACAGCTCAAAAAACGACCGCTGTTTGCTGAAAAACATATTCGAGATAGCGTATAGAGGTAAAGTACTGAGTCAAGCCATATTTTCATTGATGAAAAATAAATTAGCATTGATGGTCCAGATGGTTTTAAATACTAGTGGTATGATCATAAAAAAGGAGAACAAAACGTTTTAACGAAGGTCGCATTGGCTTTGCGGAGTCATGCTATGCGCTGATTTTAATGAAAAGTGAAAGTCTCAAAATGTTTTAGGAGAGTTCATTTTCAGTAGGATCGTTATCGCGCGTTCGTCGATTCGTATCGTGCTCTCTACAACAAAACATTGGTTTCTGAATTTCGGGGTCTATGGTTTCGATTGGCAAGCTCTTCGTCCGGGTAATTTGTAGGCATTCGTTCTCGGCTAGAGAAGTATAAAACCTTCAGAATCCAGAAATCCAAAATATTGATAAGCTCAAAGATAGGATCACACAAACTTGGGAAAACATAACAGAGATCCTTTTAGTTGATTTAGTTCGGAAGTGTTCCCAAAAGACTGTTGGAGTTAATAAAAAAACATTGCAGAAGTTCACATTATTGAAATGAATTTATTCTTTTAAGAGAAAGATGTTTTCGAGTTTATAACTTTTCACAGGTCCACTTAGCTATTTTTCCCGATTGTAGCAACTGTTTATAAAAATTTTAAATTATTACAAAATAAATGACTTTTAGGACTAAATGAAAAAGGTTCTTTTTTTAAGTTTTTTCTCCTGTTTACAATTTGTCACAGGACTATTGTATTATTGAAACAACGATTTCGGGAGACCCATTGCCACCAAAAACCTTTGTGTAAATTAACTTACAATCCTTGGAGTAACTTTCAGTGCTTTTACTAATGAAAAGTCTCTTTTCGCGGGAGATTAGCCAGAATGACGTAAGCAGTAAAATAAAAAAAAATTGTATGAGCTGCACCTTCCACTACACGAGTATATTCCTTTGCTCATTCCCCTAACTACGTATTTATAGTAAGGTTAAAACCATTATTTATATTATTTCTTTCCAATGTATGTAAGCAACATTAGCTAATAGATATGAGGGATCATTTAAATGGATATTTTAAGAGGGAATAGGGAAAGTTTATGTTGTTGTAAAGAATAAAAAATGTGGCACAAAAGCTATTATGATAACTATTTATTCAAAACAATAATATATAACATTTTTCTCTATGTTAATAAAAAAGCCGTTCCAGAAAGGACTTTGCAAGTTCTTCAGTAAGTTTCGCGTTTGGATAATCCACGGCGTTGCATAACCTATGCAAAGAAGCTTCGATTTGTGCGAAGTTGGATTTGACAATATCGTTCATTTTCGGTATCACCGCCGATTTGAACAAATCGTCCAAGTTGGTGCCATCGTACTCAGGCCTGGAGGCTCCGAATTCCACATTCCCCATCTTCTCTACCCGCATATCGTTGAGCTTGACATGACACTTCTCGTCAACGAGGTACAAAGTGTAAGACAAGTAGAAGGAGTTGTCGCGAACCCTTGCGTAGGCCGACATGTTGGTTCCGGCGATCTCCAGGTGAGGCAGCAATATGATCAGCATTCCATATCCATAGCTGATGTCGAAATGGAGAACGTTTCCTTTCACTTCTTGCCAGCAGTCAGCTGTCCTTCTTAGGGAGTCGAGACCCAAAAATGAAGCACCATCGTACTTCACCTTTAAGCATCCTTATATTAGATTTACTATTTAAACGACAGTAATATACAAGACTAGCTTTTGACTCTCACCTTTGAATCCAGTGCGATCTCCGGAATGGGTACACTCGTGGCCCCTACTTGGCGTAATTTGTTATTTATCCCTTCCATCTGATGGTCAAGAGGACTATTGATAGATATGCTCTCGGCTCCAACAGCTGCAATAGCTGAGAGCAACACTAAGCAGAAGAACCTGTACATCATTGAAAAGCGAATTGACAGCTATGAGCGAAAGCGGTCAATATATACGGATACCGAACTGATTCAGAAGATAAGCTTTGTTTACTCTTAGCGACGACGATCAAGATCCTTAATGTTCTACCCCTCTGTGAAATACAGATAAATAATTATAAATTCACTTGGCGGAATATACATTATCTTATCAATGGATAATCGAGTATCTAACTTTACGCAATAATGAGTTTTTTTTTGTAATGAATCCTTTAGTTTATGACTCCTCGATGAATCTTAGTATTCAAACATCGGCCTGGTAAATATTCGAGAACCTGATTGACAGATAGTCGAATAGCACAATAAATTAGTTTGTTAGAACTAAAATAATCTACAACAACGATTCCTGTCAGTAATGCGCAATACAAAGGTAACAATTATGAAATACACAATACACATATAGAAACTCCTTTTCCTTCGTCAATTTCGTATATGACACTTCTTCGTCAGCAAGCTTAGACTGATCCTATGTTTCAAAATCTGTCGCTAATACTCTGATTAATTTCCCGCAAGAACAGGTCTGTCATTATTAGATTCATTATATTATATAAGCTTTCGGTAACAATGAATGTCGAGTTTTCATTTTTTTTTTCTCAGAAATTGGAGTAAATTTCAGCCAAGGTCCAACGCCATCCTTATGGCTATTTCTTCTATATATTATTCATAGCTACATATGACGTGAAACTAGTGTCCCTACAAGGCTGAATGAAAAGATTACGAAGCTCAAACGATTTCTGGCCCTATCGTGCATCCAATTCTCTGAAAACTCAAGTCGAAAATTTACCGGACCGATCATTTAAAAAAAACCGGTAACACTACAACACGTGAACGGGTCTGGGGTTCAGTACATGGTAGAGACTGTACTGTATCACGGACAACGGTTGTGCAAGGAGGTGATTTTCCCTAGATCAGGCTCAAGCGCTAAGAGTTTTCCCCCTTATTTTGGGTACTCGCTTTATAGAGGCCGGATGAGCCCCAGGAGGGTTCTAGATCCCATTCGATCCATCTCCAGCTGCTAACAGACTAAATAAAAGTCTTCCCCGCAGCGGTATTTGAACACATTCACTCTTATATTCATATTCATTTCACGGGTTTTGAACCAGTCATTTGAGCCCAATAATACACTAATTTTTGTACCGCAGAATACTAATAACGTGCTGTTTACAAGATGGTATCTACAGTCTACGTCTTTTCAGCATGATCTTTGTTCGAAATGACCAGCTACGGAAATGATTTTGTATCCTCATTCATCGATAAACGGTCTCTACGTGTTCCTCTTTTAAAATGTCTCTCCAAGCAGCTCTTGTGTGTATGATTGCGTGCTGCATCGTACATTTATATTGGTGGGGAAGTGGATAGTTGAATCAAAGTTATAAAAATATTGTAAGATTGTGTGAAAAACACAGCTCAAAAAACGACCGCTGTTTGCTGAAAAACATATTCGAGATAGCGTATAGAGGTAAAGTACTGAGTCAAGCCATATTTTCATTGATGAAAAATAAATTAGCATTGATGGTCCAGATGGTTTTAAATACTAGTGGTATGATCATAAAAAAGGAGAACAAAACGTTTTAACGAAGGTCGCATTGGCTTTGCGGAGTCATGCTATGCGCTGATTTTAATGAAAAGTGAAAGTCTCAAAATGTTTTAGGAGAGTTCATTTTCAGTAGGATCGTTATCGCGCGTTCGTCGATTCGTATCGTGCTCTCTACAACAAAACATTGGTTTCTGAATTTCGGGGTCTATGGTTTCGATTGGCAAGCTCTTCGTCCGGGTAATTTGTAGGCATTCGTTCTCGGCTAGAGAAGTATAAAACCTTCAGAATCCAGAAATCCAAAATATTGATAAGCTCAAAGATAGGATCACACAAACTTGGGAAAACATAACAGAGATCCTTTTAGTTGATTTAGTTCGGAAGTGTTCCCAAAAGACTGTTGGAGTTAATAAAAAAACATTGCAGAAGTTCACATTATTGAAATGAATTTATTCTTTTAAGAGAAAGATGTTTTCGAGTTTATAACTTTTCACAGGTCCACTTAGCTATTTTTCCCGATTGTAGCAACTGTTTATAAAAATTTTAAATTATTACAAAATAAATGACTTTTAGGACTAAATGAAAAAGGTTCTTTTTTTAAGTTTTTTCTCCTGTTTACAATTTGTCACAGGACTATTGTATTATTGAAACAACGATTTCGGGAGACCCATTGCGACCAAAAACCTTTGTGTAAATTAACTTACAATCCTTGGAGTAACTTTCAGTGCTTTTACTAATGAAAAGTCTCTTTTCGCGGGAGATTAGCCAGAATGACGTAAGCAGTAAAATAAAAAAAAATTGTATGAGCTGCACCTTCCACTACACGAGTATATTCCTTTGCTCATTCCCCTAACTACGTATTTATAGTAAGGTTAAAACCATTATTTATATTATTTCTTTCCAATGTATGTAAGCAACATTAGCTAATAGATATGAGGGATCATTTAAATGGATATTTTAAGAGGGAATAGGGAAAGTTTATGTTGTTGTAAAGAATAAAAAATGTGGCACAAAAGCTATTATGATAACTATTTATTCAAAACAATAATATATAACATTTTTCTCTATGTTAATAAAAAAGCCGTTCCAGAAAGGACTTTGCAAGTTCTTCAGTAAGTTTCGCGTTTGGATAATCCACGGCGTTGCATAACCTATGCAAAGAAGCTTCGATTTGTGCGAAGTTGGATTTGACAATATCGTTCATTTTCGGTATCACCGCCGATTTGAACAAATCGTCCAAGTTGGTGCCATCGTACTCAGGCCTGGAGGCTCCGAATTCCACATTCCCCATCTTCTCTACCCGCATATCGTTGAGCTTGACATGACACTTCTCGTCAACGAGGTACAAAGTGTAAGACAAGTAGAAGGAGTTGTCGCGAACCCTTGCGTAGGCCGACATGTTGGTTCCGGCGATCTCCAGGTGAGGCAGCAATATGATCAGCATTCCATATCCATAGCTGATGTCGAAATGGAGAACGTTTCCTTTCACTTCTTGCCAGCAGTCAGCTGTCCTTCTTAGGGAGTCGAGACCCAAAAATGAAGCACCATCGTACTTCACCTTTAAGCATCCTTATATTAGATTTACTATTTAAACGACAGTAATATACAAGACTAGCTTTTGACTCTCACCTTTGAATCCAGTGCGATCTCCGGAATGGGTACACTCGTGGCCCCTACTTGGCGTAATTTGTTATTTATCCCTTCCATCTGATGGTCAAGAGGACTATTGATAGATATGCTCTCGGCTCCAACAGCTGCAATAGCTGAGAGCAACACTAAGCAGAAGAACCTGTACATCATTGAAAAGCGAATTGACAGCTATGAGCGAAAGCGGTCAATATATACGGATACCGAACTGATTCAGAAGATAAGCTTTGTTTACTCTTAGCGACGACGATCAAGATCCTTAATGTTCTACCCCTCTGTGAAATACAGATAAATAATTATAAATTCACTTGGCGGAATATACATTATCTTATCAATGGATAATCGAGTATCTAACTTTACGCAATAATGAGTTTTTTTTTGTAATGAATCCTTTAGTTTATGACTCCTCGATGAATCTTAGTATTCAAACATCGGCCTGGTAAATATTCGAGAACCTGATTGACAGATAGTCGAATAGCACAATAAATTAGTTTGTTAGAACTAAAATAATCTACAACAACGATTCCTGTCAGTAATGCGCAATACAAAGGTAACAATTATGAAATACACAATACACATATAGAAACTCCTTTTCCTTCGTCAATTTCGTATATGACACTTCTTCGTCAGCAAGCTTAGACTGATCCTATGTTTCAAAATCTGTCGCTAATACTCTGATTAATTTCCCGCAAGAACAGGTCTGTCATTATTAAATTCATTATATTATATAAGCTTTCGGTAACAATGAATGTCGAGTTTTCATTTTTTTTTTCTCAGAAATTGGAGTAAATTTCAGCCAAGGTCCAACGCCATCCTTATGGCTATTTCTTCTATATATTATTCATAGCTACATATGACGTGAAACTAGTGTCCCTACAAGGCTGAATGAAAAGATTACGAAGCTCAAACGATTTCTGGCCCTATCGTGCATCCAATTCTCTGAAAACTCAAGTCGAAAATTTACCGGACCGATCATTTAAAAAAAACCGGTAACACTACAACACGTGAACGGGTCTGGGGTTCAGTACATGGTAGAGACTGTACTGTATCACGGACAACGGTTGTGCAAGGAGGTGATTTTCCCTAGATCAGGCTCAAGCGCTAAGAGTTTTCCCCCTTATTTTGGGTACTCGCTTTATAGAGGCCGGATGAGCCCCAGGAGGGTTCTAGATCCCATTCGATCCATCTCCAGCTGCTAACAGACTAAATAAAAGTCTTCCCCGCAGCGGTATTTGAACACATTCACTCTTATATTCATATTCATTTCACGGGTTTTGAACCAGTCATTTGAGCCCAATAATACACTAATTTTTGTACCGCAGAATACTAATAACGTGCTGTTTACAAGATGGTATCTACAGTCTACGTCTTTTCAGCATGATCTTTGTTCGAAATGACCAGCTACGGAAATGATTTTGTATCCTCATTCATCGATAAACGGTCTCTACGTGTTCCTCTTTTAAAATGTCTCTCCAAGCAGCTCTTGTGTGTATGATTGCGTGCTGCATCGTACATTTATGTTGGTGGGGAAGTGGATAGTTGAATCAAAGTTATAAAAATATTGTAAGATTATGTGAAAAACACAGCTCAAAAAACGACCGCTGTTTGCTGAAAAACATATTCGAGATAGCGTATAGAGGTAAAGTACTGAGTCAAGCCATATTTTCATTGATGAAAAATAAATTAGCATTGATGGTCCAGATGGTTTTAAATACTAGTGGTATGATCATAAAAAAGGAGAACAAAACGTTTTAACGAAGGTCGCATTGGCTTTGCGGAGTCATGCTATGCGCTGATTTTAATGAAAAGTGAAAGTCTCAAAATGTTTTAGGAGAGTTCATTTTCAGTAGGATCGTTATCGCGCGTTCGTCGATCCATATCGTGCTCTCTACAACAAACCATTGGTTCCTGAATTTCGGGGTCTATGGTTTCGATTGGCAAGCTCTTCGTCCTGGTAATTTGTAGGCATTCGTTCTCGGCTAGAGAAGTATAAAACCTTCAGAATCCAGAAATCCAAAATATTGATAAGCTCAAAGATAGGATCACACAAACTTGGGAAAACATAACAGAGATCACTTTAGTTGATTTAGTTCGGAAGTGTTCCCAAAAGACTGTTGGAGTTAATAAAAAAACATTGCAGAAGTTCACATTATTGAAATGAATTTATTCTTTTAAGAGAAAGATGTTTTCGAGATTATAACTTTTCACAGGTCCACTTAGCTATTTTTCCCGATTGTAGCAACTGTTTATAAAAATTTTAAATTATTACAAAATAAATGACTTTTAGGACTAAATGAAAAAGGTTCTTTTTTTAAGTTTTTTCTCCTGTTTACAATTTGTCACAGGACTATTGTATTATTGAAACAACGATTTCGGGAGACCCATTGCCACCAAAAACCTTTGTGTAAATTAACTTACAATCCTTGGAGTAACTTTCAGTGCTTTTACTAATGAAAAGTCTCTTTTCGCGGGAGATTAGCCAGAATGACGTAAGCAGTAAAATAAAAAAAAATTGTATGAGCTGCACCTTCCACTACACGAGTATATTCCTTTGCTCATTCCCCTAACTACGAATTTATAGTAAGGTTAAAACCATTATTTATATTATTTCTTTCCAATGTGTGTAAGCAACATTAGCTAATAGATATGAGGGATCATTTAAATAGATATTTTAAGAGGGAATAGGGAAAGTTTATGTTGTTGTAAAGAATAAAAAATGTGGCACAAAAGCTATTATGATAACTATTTATTCAAAACTATATATAACATTTTTCTCTATGTTAATAAAAAAGCCGTTCCAGAAAGGACTTTGCAAGTTCTTCAGTAAGTTTCGCGTTTGGATAATCCACGGCGTTGCATAACCTATGCAAAGAAGCTTCGATTTGTGCGAAGTTGGATTTGACAATATCGTTCATTTTCGGTATCACCGCCGATTTGAACAAATCGTCCAAGTTGGTGCCATCGTACTCAGGCCTGGAGGCTCCGAATTCCACATTCCCCATCTTCTCTACCCGCATATCGTTGAGCTTGACATGACACTTCTCGTCAACGAGGTACAAAGTGTAAGACAAGTAGAAGGAGTTGTCGCGAACCCTTGCGTAGGCCGACATGTTGGTTCCGGCGATCTCCAGGTGAGGCAGCAATATGATCAGCATTCCATATCCATAGCTGATGTCGAAATGGAGAACGTTTCCTTTCACTTCTTGCCAGCAGTCAGCTGTCCTTCTTAGGGAGTCGAGACCCAAAAATGAAGCACCATCGTACTTCACCTGTAAGCATCCTTATATTAGATTTACTATTTAAACGACAGTAATATACAAGACTAGCTTTTGACTCTCACCTTTGAATCCAGTGCGATCTCCGGAATGGGTACACTCGTGGCCCCTACTTGGCGTAATTTGTTATTTATCCCTTCCATCTGATGGTCAAGAGGACTATTGATAGATATTCTCTCGGCTCCAACAGCTGCAATAGCTGAGAGCAACACTAAGCAGAAGAACCTGTACATCATTGAAAAGCGAATTGACAGCTATGAGCGAAAGCGGTCAATATATACGGAAACCGAACTGATTCAGAAGATAAGCTTTGTTTACTCTTAGCGACGACGATCAAGATCCTTAATGTTCTACCCCTCTGTGAAATACAGATAAATAATTATAAATTCACTTGGCGGAATATACATTATCTTATCAATGGATAATCGAGTATCTAACTTTACGCAATAATGAGTTTTTTTTTGTAATGAATCCTTTAGTTTATGACTCCTCGATGAATCTTAGTATTCAAACATCGGCCTGGTAAATATTCGAGAACCTGATTGACAGATGGTCGAATAGCACAATAAATTAGTTTGTTAGAACTAAAATAATCTACAACAACGATTCCTGTCAGTAATGCGCAATACAAAGGTAACAATTATGAAATACACAATACACATATAGAAACTCCTTTTCCTTCGTCAATTTCGTATATGACACTTCTTCGTCAGCAAGCTTAGACTGATCCTATGTTTCAAAATCTGTCGCTAATACTCTGATTAATTTTCCGCAAGAACAGGTCTGTCATTATTAAATTCATTATATTATATAAGCTTTCGGTAACAATGAATGTCGAGTTTTCATTTTTTTTTTCTCAGAAATTGGAGTAAATTCCAGCCAAGGTCCAACGCCATCCTTATGGCTATTTCTTCTATATATTATTCATAGCTACATATGACGTGAAACTAGTGTCCCTACAAGGCTGAATGAAAAGATTACGAAGCTCAAACGATTTCTGGCCCTATCGTGCATCCAATTCTCTGAAAACTCAAGTCGAAAATTTACCGGAC